>CM038044.1:85345941-86684941 GCA_021397845.1 Areca catechu | reverse complement strand
GCTGATGTCAAATATCATGCTTTCGGCATAGGTCAAAGACTATGTCTTCAGTGTAGGCCGAAGACTACGCCTTCGGTCAGTCGTGAAGATCATGTCTTTGGCTAAGGCTAAGAGCCCTATCTTCAGCTGGGGGTCGAAGGTTGACTCTTCGATTGAAGTTGAGAGCTACAGTTTTGGCTTATCCGTCAGCCATTTGGCTTCTTCTAGGCACTTTGGTTCGAAGTGCATGGTTTGAGAGAGATATCTTCGACCGGTCGAATCGGTTGCTGATCTGTGTTTGAACTGACATATCCCAATAGTTGCCCTCTGCTCTCAATTTTTGAAGCGATGATCTGCATCAAAGAGTGAGAGTATCACTGGATTGTTGTTTTCCCTTGGGGAGTGGTGTGGCAGATGATTGCGAAATCTCTGATTGGACTGTTTACCATAACTGCTGGTTGATTCAAGGATCAGGTGGTGGATAGCTGTCACCCCCTGATTGGGGTGTGGAGAAAAGGAGCGGGCGAACCAGGGACAGTCCCTCTTTTTTCTATTGTGCGACGGTTCAGCCGATCTTTTCATTGGGATTTGGGTGGAGGTCGTGGCCTCTTCCTGTCGCTTGGAAAAGTAGCATGCTCCATTATAGCCATTGATTGGTGTTGCACAGATTATGACCTTTGGTCTATTTCACGTCCAATCAATTTAGGGCTGTTTGGGATTATGCACCCATCTCGAGCATCCATGGTGGATTTGGGGTGATGGTTTCCCTTATTGAGATGTCACCCTGGAGTCTCCTTATCCCTTTATGAGAAGGAGAAAATGTCTAGCTGAGGAAGCTTCTTCATCCTTGCATATCTTCAGCTTTGACCCAACTTTCCCTGTTCTTGGCTATCGGTTCCTTCCGCAAGTAGAACCTTCCTTTCATTTCTTTGTTTTTTTTTCCTGTCATGGTTGAGATCGTGGAAAGTCAAGGGGAAAAGGCTTGGCCCTCTGGAATTGATCATGTGGTGAGATCGGAGTTAGTCTCCAGCTCCATCTCACCAGGAAAGATTGCCCACCTTTGGGAGCATTATCATGTTCCCGAAGGGTTTCCTTTTGTAATTTCCATATTTGAGGAGCAGGTGCACAAACCACCAATTGGGTGTCTTTCCATATATAAAGATCATTTGAAGGCTGGTCTTCGATTTTCTCTGTATCCTTTCTTTGTCAAAATCTTTTGCATGTACCAAATAGTGCCCGCGCAGTTGACTCCGAACAATATTCGGAATATCTGCGGGTTATTGGTCTGGTGCCACATAGATAATGTGAGCCCCAGGACCAATCTATTCATCGCTCTTTTTGTTCTCAAGAGGGTTTTTCCATGGTCACGGATGGTGGGTGATCGATCCTCAGCCTGGTCGCAAGATCATAAAGGATATGCCCAGTGCCATCCATGGATGGAAGCCCAATTTTATTTTTGTTTCGTCTACCAAACCGTGGGGTTTCAGTAGTGAGTGGAGGGAGCCATGCTTGTTGCCAATGTTAGGAAAAAGGTTTTGGCAGTCGATTGATTCGATTATGCCTTACTGAGTGGTTTGGAGGCCGTTCCCATCCATTAACTATTGGAGGAGAGGAATCTCCATCTCGCAGGGATCAGCGAGTTCCCTATGTTAGGTATAGTAATAGAAGTTTTCAACTCTCCTCTTCTAACTCCTTTGTGGTCTAGCTAATTCAGAAAAGGATTTTTACTTGCAAGTGGTGGAATGAGGCCAAATTTAGGTTGGCTTCGCCAGTCTTCCAAAAGGAAGGTGGCTCAGGCTCCCCCATCGGGATTAGAGATCCAGAAGAAGACCCAGGGGGATGATCTTGAGAGAAGTAGAAGCGCTTTATCCTCTAGAGGAACATCTGGGGGAAATTGGGTATCGATAATGGAGGCTCCAGGAGGGTTTCTGCCAGTTGAGTCTCTATCGACGATCAGCTCTGCAGTTCAAATAAGGGAGAGTCCATCTCTGGTGGTCGATGCGCCACTGCCTTGCCCCCTTGCGATGGATAGGGGCAAGGCACCGTATGTTGAGGAGGAGTCCGTCCAGGAGGTTCCTCTAAGTGGGAGTCATCCCATGGACTCTTCAAAATTTTTCCCCATGGGGGGTCTTTTGGTCCCTGTCATTGCTAGGTGGGCACTGAAGGATACTTTGCTGCCTTATGATTTGGCAGTCATCCGGGGTCGGAGCCTTGCTAGGGTGTCCGATTCTGCTTATTCTTCCTTGTAACAAGTGAGATTTTCATCGCTCCTCCCTTGCCCGATGAGTTGCTCAGTTTGTGATTGGTCTTACACCTTATTTTGCTGGTGTAGCTGGGCTACGACATTACTTTCCTATAAGAGGGCCTGGGGAGCATAGATAACCTCATTCATAGCTTGAAGGAGGAGCTCCATATGGCTAGGTCCGAAAGGGAGGTGGCCAAGGAACTGAAGCAATCCATGGAGAATTAGCTCACTCGCATGGACGCTGAAGTTCGGGGCCTGAAGGGTGAACTAAAGAACGCCCACTTGATGATCTCAAGGCATGAGGTGGAGTTGAGGAGGAATAAGAAGCAGATTGACTTCTTGGAATATTCTGCTAAAGAGAACCAAGAGAGGGCTGAAGACCTGGCCAGGGTGGCTGAGGAGGAAACCAAGAGGGTCGAAGAAGCATCTTCGAGAGCCGAAGGGGCATGTTCAAGAGCCGAAGAGGCGGCCCCAGAGGTTGAAGTAGACAGGAAGGAGTCCGAAGCCCTGAGAGAGCAAGCGGCAAATGCTATTGTGGATTTCAGAAAATCTTCATAGTTCTAAATGGAAATGAATGAAGCAAGTTTGTACAGCTATCAACATGGCTTTAATGATGGACTCGCCAAAGTTTGCATGGTCTTCCCTAATCTTGATCTTTCTGGCATCCCTGCATTTGACATCGAGGAGAAAGAAAAGGAGGAGATTGGGGCCGCTGAGGAGGTTGAAGAGATGTCGAGCCAAAGTGAAGAAATCTGGATCGTAGCTAAGGACCTGGGCACAGTTCCTGTCCAGGCTGAAGAGGGAGTCTAGGCTGAAGGTTCTCAGACCTTGGCCTAGGTTGAGGAGATCCTTTCTACCCAGATTGGTGAGATACTCTGGACTACCAACGAGGGGTCTCTCTTGGCTGATCTGTAGGGACTGGCTAGGCTTTGGGCTCTATATCCCTTTGTTTTCTTCCTTGGCATGTAACCGATAAATTCTCCTGAATTAATGGGCATTTTTCTTTTTCCTTTTCTATGTACACTATGATGCTTTTTAAGTATGGGATTTTTTGGACTTGGTTTAGGTAAAGTCACTGGTTTTGGCAACGGATTGAATCATGCAACCCTTTGTCGAGTCGATTTTTCTAGACATAGGCTCCTCTTTTTGAACTGCAAAACATGTAGGGAAGTTCCTACATGAGGGGAACCTCTGGCTTACCCACTTATCGGGGGTGTGGTGACTGTCATGCTATTGCCTGGAGAGGTGGTGGTGATCAGGGCCATAATGACTGTGCTTGGGAACAGGGATCATTGTGGCTGCAGCCTTTTGGTGGTCCCTCCCAACACATCAGTTGAGGCCCCTAATTTACTAGGGCATACACATGTGGCGTGCCTGAGAAACCGCTGCAAACGAGGGCATTTGACCTAGGCCTCGCCCGTCTCGATATAAGGAAGAGGATTTTCTTGGATCAACTACCATTCGCTCTTGGCAGTGCCATTTCCAACACCATTCCCGCCTCCCCATCCTCATGCCATTCTGAGGGTTTGCCGCGGCATGAAGCCGAACCTAGCACAGCTCAGGCGGGCAGCCAAGGGGAAGCCAATGAGAGGCTTTTAGGTGATAAGATTAGATCAGAGGTGAAGGTGTATATTGGCTTTGCCGTGCACCCAGGCTGGGAGTAGTGTTCCAATCGAGATAGGTTCTTCCTCAGGGGAGGAATCAATTTCTCTCGGGAGAGCCACTCTGGCCGGGCTATCTAAGAGGTTGAGCCCACAAGATGTTGGTGGGGTTTCCTCGTACGTCGAAGATGCCAAGCCTGCAGCTCCGATTATGGGAGAGAGATCCGGTGGGGTGTGACACCCCTGCCATTGGAGCCGGGAGGCAAAAATCTAGGTATCCTTTTCCTGCTATCGTCCTTGGGATACAACAGGTAGCCTCAGGTGTGAGTGTTACCTATCCACATTCGTCGATTAAATTGACCTTATATGTACTTCCTATTTTGCAGATTTCTCGTGACCTTTCTTTGTTGGAGAAAGGTGCCCATGAATCTATCAGCTATAGAGAAAACCTCCGAAGCTGAGTGGCCTCAGCTATAGCAAAGATAGATGTCGCTGAAAAGCTTCAGGCCACTCCAAAAGAAAAGATGGGTAAGGTAGTTGCCTCGAATGACGTCTCGAGAAGATAGTTGGGCACTCTTCAGGCGCAGGTGGTCGAAATGGAAACCATTGCACAGGAGAGGAGGAGGAAGGTGGTTTCTCTTGAATGGATGCTGAAGGAGACCCTACGGGATGCTGAGGAGCTGAAGTCTCATCAGGTCGAATTGAAGAGAAGGATCGATGAGCTGGAAACAAGCCTTTTGGTGTTCAACCAAAGGACTGTGCAGGCCAAAGAGAGGTCTTCTAGGACAATTAAGGCTTACAAAAATTCTTGAGCCTTCAAAGATGAGGTAAGTAAAGCCGTGTCAGAAGGATACTCTTCGGGTTATGCCGATTGCCTGGGTTGGACTTGTCTTTGGTTGCAATCCCAAAGGATGAGGCCGAGGACACCAAGGTTCAGCCTGATGCGACGTCGACCCTTAATATTGTTTCAGTTGCTGAAGAGGATGGCGGGGAGTAAAGTTGTTTTATTTTTCCTTTTTTCAGCTATCTGTAATATTTTCCTTCTGGATGTGGGTTTTTCATCCTTGAAATAAATGACTAATTCTTTTCAAACTAGTGTTTTTTGAGTTGATTCTTTTTGGTGTGGTTCCTTTCTAGTGGGTAAGACGAAGACTACTCGGTTCGAGGTCGATATCCTTGGTATGACTAAAGACGAACTCCAAAATAGGATTGGAATGCTACTTTCAATTTTCAGTCCTTTGGACCGGGATTGACCTCGATTAGGCTAATGTTAGTTACCTATCGTAATTGTCCATTCTGTCTTTGAAGGGACATGGCAGACAGGTATTATTTTCCCATTGGCCATTAATTGAGGAACATTAAATATATTTTTTCGTTGCCCATGTCGAGTGCGTGGATATCCGAATGGTCGCATCCCTGCCCATCCTAGGTGCTGCCATGTTTTTCCTTTCTGAGAAAAGGCCATTAATGTTGTAACCATCTGAGGGAGATCATTCTAGGTTCAAAGAAATGATGGTCTCTATCCCTGAGAGAAGTTATTGGCGATCGTACCGTTCTCAGGTGGCCATCTGGGCTCCGGGGCATCATTTCAACATGTGGCACCCTCTGGCGCATCTAGGGAAAGGTGTAGAGCACGTTTCTCTGCGACCATCAATGGATGCAGGATCCTTTTTAAATAGGACCCTGCTCTTCCCTTTCATAGGCCATCAAAATTTTAAACTCCCATTTTGAAAGTTGCCCTCCTTCCCTTAGCACATCACCGAGATGAAGTTTAATATTTTCAATCTTCAGAAGGTGGCTAAGGAGAGGGCCACCAGCACTCAGGTAGAGGGTGAGCCTAGTTTGAAGGCTCTCTAGGGGAGTGACAATGACGACTCGCTAGGGGTAATTGCTTAGTTGGAAAGGAAAGTGCGGGTTTTGGAGGCCCATATGGAGGAGGCCAGGGCTCGACTCGAGGTGGCTGCTATAGAGATGGAGGACGAGGTCATCGAGATGGTTCTAGACTCTTACCATCGGGGATTCCGGGAGTATCAGGACAATGCTTTCAGGTTCTATCATTTGAAGGGCCTGAAAAATATTAGGCCTTCTGTCCCCTTCCCGGTCATGAACTTTACTCTGACTTCGAAGAGGAGTTGGAGTCTGAATCAGAAGAGAACTCTGGAGCCTCCCTGTCCTCCTTCCAGAACTTCGACACTGCCCCCCGACATGGGAAAGGGCCAACAGGTGGTTCTTAAACCTGCTTTCCCGTAATCTGCTATGTTTTCTTTTTCTCCTCTCTCTATTTTTATTATAAAATTTCAAAAATGAAATTAAGAAATTGACTTTCTTCTCACTTCTTTCCTTCTCTATGAATGGTGTACCTTAAAGTACTACGAAGTGTAGACCTTGCAATATGACAAAAGCATAGACCTTGCAGAACCATTAGGGATCTGCAGATGAGATGGGATTGATTGAGCCATCTCATCAAATGTTTGTGACTAATAGGATGAGTGATGTAGATTCACTTCAGCATGTTTTTGGATCTACCGTAGGGTAAGGCATCTGAGCCATCCCTATGCATCCCTGTTGTGGCAAAGATTGGCTGTTCAGGCCCGTCCCGGCACGTCTTCGGATTTACTGTAGGGTAGGTTATATAAACCATCCATGCACCTTCTTTAGTATAAGGTAGGCTGGTTAGGCTCACCCCGGCACATATTCGAATTCATCGTAGGGTAGGTTTTGTGAACCATCCCTGCGCCTTTGATCATTTTGCAACTTGATTCGATTGTCCATTGCTCTTGTCGGGCATATCGATAATGTGAGTGGATCAGACTAGCCTTTGCGCTACTGGCTGATTCTTTCGATCGGGTCATTGAAACCGTTGTCATTCTGCTGGTGCAACGGGTTGTTTAGAGTTGAACAGATTTTCATAAAAGACACTGGGGTCTGTTTATTGATAGTACATGCAAAGATTTTGTATATTCCAAGGTCGGGATAGGACTTTACCATCCAGGGTCATGAGTCGATATGTTCCTGGACGTATGACTTTCTTGACCTGGTATGGTCCTTCCCAGTTGGGAGAAAGCTTGCCCAACTCTGTTGGCCTGGAAACTTCAGTTCTTCGCAGCACCATGTCCCCAATGTGGATGATCTGCTCTTTTACTCTAGAGTTGTAATATTTGGCAACTTTTTGTTGATATGTTGCCATTTTCATTTAGGCTTGGAGCCTGGTGCTCGGCAATAGATCCATGTCAACTCTTTGGTGATCAGAGTTCTCAGGTTCTTCATACTTGTCGATTCTTAAAGATTGGATGGAGACTTTGATAGGGAGTACTACTTCGGTACTATATGCCAAGTTGAGCAGAGATTCATCGATGGCTGTTCTCGGGGTCATCCTGTATGCCAAGAGAATTGAGGTTAGCTCTTCTGCCCAAAGTCCTTTGGCAGCATTTAACCTCGTCTTCAAGCCATGGAGAATGGCCCAATTCATTACTTCAGCCTCTCCATTAGATTGTGGATGGACGACGGAGGTCAGCTTGTGATGCATATGGTACTAAGCATAGAAGTCTTTAAACTTGGTTATCAAACTGTCTCCCATTATCAGTGATAATTGTATGTGGAATTTTGAACTGAAATATGATGGAATTTTTGACAAAATTCTCGACTTTGCCTTCCATGATGTGAGCCAGTGGTTCGGCTTCGACCCACTTGGTAAAATAGTCGATTACCACAATGAGAAACTTCATTTGCCCAGACACCGGTGGAAATGGGCCAAGGATATCCATGCCCCATTAGGCAAAGGGCCAGGGTGCTGTTAGTTGGGTCAAATGACTCGCTGGCTATCTTTGTATATTGGCATACCTCTGGTATGTATCCATCTCCATACAAAGTTGGCTGAATCTTTTTGAATGGAGGGCCAATAGTATCCCTGGCATATTATTTTATATGCCAAAGACCTACCCCCTAGGTGATCACCACATATTCCTTCATGGACTTCCCTCAAAGCATAGTTTGCATCTGATGGTCTCAAGCATTTCATCAGAGGTTGAGAGAATGATCTTTTGTAGAGGGTCCCATCTAAGATGACAAATTGGGATGCCATCCAACGGATCTTTTTGGCCTCTGCTTTGTCTTCCGGCAGCATGCCCTCATTTAGAAACATGAGGATGGGATCCATCCAGCTGCGTTCGGTCTCGATTTGGTGCACCTCCAAAGTTTCTTCAACTATACTTTGAGTTTCGAGGTGTTCGATGAAGGTGCAACCAAGGAATTCCGAAGTGGTGGTGGCAAGCCTAGACAATGCATCCACCCGGGAGTTCTCCGATCAGAGAACATGAATGATTTCGAAGAACTCTGATTGAGAAGACAAGGATTATACCTTCTCCAAGTAATGTACCATGGTGGGATCTCTAGCTTCAAATTCTCCTTTGACCTGGTTTACCACCAACTGGGAGTCCGAAAAGGCCTGGAGTCTCCAAATCCCTAAGCTCTTGGCGATTGAAAATCCTGCAAGTAGGGCTTCGTATTGGGCCTGGTTGTTCAAAGCATGGAAGAAAAATCAGAGGGCGTACTCCACTGTGTGCCTATTTGGTTTAGCCAATATGAGGCCTGCTCCATACCCAATGGAGTTGGAGGCTCCGTCTACACAGAGTACCCAAATGGGCTCCACATCCTTCAGAGTGTCTCTTTCTTCTTCGGACAGACACACTTTGTCTTCGGACTTCTATGTGCACTCTACCAAGAAGTCGGATAGCACCAGGGCTTTCATAGTCGATCGGGGCTAGAAACTGATGTCAAACTCACTTAGCTTCACAGCCCATTTGGCTATTCTTCCTGAAGTATCAGGGTATCGGAGAGCGACCTTAAGAGGCTGATCAGTCAACACCACAATGGTGTAGGCATGAAAGTAAGGTCGTAGTCACTTTGTCGTAATTATTAAAAAGTAAATTAGCTTCTATATTTTTGAATATCTTATTTCAGCATCGTGCAAGACTTTGCTGATATAGTAGATCGGCTTGTGGGAGCCATCTTCTTCTCTTCGGACGAGGATCTAACTGATTGCAAGCAAAAAGGTATAGGTAAAGTACTTCCTCCTCTTAAGGCTTAGAAAGCAAGGGGGGAGTCTCCAAGTATTTCTTCAGTTCTTCAAAGGCAATGCGGCAGTCTTCGATCCAGTCGAAGTCTCAGGACTGTTGTAATACTTTGAAGAAAGGAAGGCATTTCTCGGTTGATCGAGAAATGAATCTGCTTAAAGAGGCGATTCTCCATGTCAACTGTTGCACTTCCTTTTTACAGAAAGGATGCCTCATGTCTCTAAGGGCCTAGGTTTTCATGAGGTTTGCCTCGATTCCTCGCTTGGTAACAAGGAACCCTAAAAACTTGCCCGAAGTCACCCCGAAGGCACACTTCATCAGGTTCAACTTCATGTGGTGGCGTCGAAGGGCATCGAATGATTACTCCAGGTCCTTGATGTGATATTTTCTAAGGAGGCTTTTGATGATCATGTCGTCAACATAGGCCTTTATATTTCACCATAATTGCTCCTTGAATACCTTATTGATCAATCTTTGGAATGTCGCCCCAGCATTTTTAAGCCCAAACGGCATCGTTTTGTATCAATAAAGACCTTTGTCCGTGACAAAGGCCATCTTTTCCTTATCCTGGGGATTCATTCAGATCTGATTATATCTAGAGAAAGCATCCATGAAGCTTAACAGCTGGTGACCGGCAGTGGCATCGACCAGTTGGTCAATCTTTGGGAGAAGAAAGCTATCTTTTGGGTAGGCCTTATTGAGGTATGTGTAATCAATACAGATCCTCCACTTGCCATTAGCTTTCTTCACCATTACCATATTGACAAACCATTAAGGATAATGAGCTCCTCGAATGAATCCTGCCCTGAGGAGCTTGCTCATTTCTTCATCTATTGCCTTCTATCTTTCAGGGATGAAGCTTCTTTTCTTCTGCTGGACTGGCTTATATTCAGGAGCGACTTCTAGCTGATGAGTAATCACTTTGGCTGGAATCCTTGGCATGTCCGAAGCCGACCAGGCAAAGACATCAGCAATGTTTCTGAGGAAATAGATCACTTCGCTTTGGTTTCCTTGTCAAGCATGCTTCCAATCTATATGACCCTGGTGGGGTCCTCTTCAGTCAGTGGCACTGAGATGGTTCTCTCCATGGGTTCACTAGAGTCTACAATCGGGTCCCTCGGATCTAATTGATCCCAAGTTGTAGGATCATTGAAGTGCTTGTCTTGAATCATCAAGCACTGTCATGCCATTCTCTAATCTCCCTTGGCTTCTTCGATGCCACTCCTGGTGGGAAAACGTACCAGGAGGTAGTAAGTTGCCACTATGGCCCGGAATTTGTTCAGGGCGGGCCACCCCAGAATCATGTTATAGGCTGAAGAGGTTCAAACCACCATGAAGTTGATTGGTAGTGTCTTTTGTCAGGGTTTGGTGTTGAGGGTTATAGGTAGTATTATTTCTCCCTCAACATCGACCTGGTTGCCTCTGAATCTAGTAAGTGGTATAGGAGATCTTTGTAATTTGTTTGTAGGCAAGCGCATCCAAGAGAATGTATCATAGAGAAAGACATCGGCTGAGCTTCCATTATCAACCAAGATTCATTTTACATCATAGTTGGCCACAACGACCAAAATTACAACAGGATCATCGTGCGGGAGTTGAACCCCTACAAGGTCATCATTAAAGAAGAGTATAGCATTGTTATCTTTGAGTCACTTTGGGGCATCATCTTCGGCTCTTCTCCAGCTAGTTGGCCATTGCAGCATTTTGACATTCCTGTTGGTGGGCCTCTAGTTTAGCAGTTCGGCCTCTTCGGGGGCCATCTAGGGAACCGCAGCTTCCGATCGAGGTCCTTGGCAACCTATGTATTGCCCTAGATAACCTCTCTTGATTAGATTTTCTATGGCATCTCTCAGTTGGATGCATTCTTCAGTGCCATGGCCATGGTCCCGATGGAATCGGTAGTATTTATTCCTGTTCCTTGCGGAAGAGGATGCCTTCCGATGCCTTCAAGGGACATGGCCATTGGAGATAGTTTTTTTTTTCCATCTTCAGTAGGATCTTTTCTTGTGGAAGGTTGAGGGGGGCATAAAAGTCGAATCTTCCACCCGATGCTCTAGGCCTGGGACTCCATCATCGGTCAGTATATTTGTTGTTGTTAGGACAGGGGGGTCTTGTCCCCTGTTGTTCTTCTTCTTTGAAGAGGGCTTCCCTTCAGCTAACTGCCGGTTCATCGCTTGCTCTTCAGCGTCGACATACTTCTGAGCTCTCAACAAGAGCTCAGCATAGTTTTTAGGAATCTTCTTGTCCAGGGAAAAGGTGAGCCTGGATGTATAAAGCCTTTTTTTTAATACAAACATGGCCACGTACTCGTTAAGGTCAGGGATCTTGAGCGTGGCCGAATTAAATCTAGAGATATAATCTCGCAGACTTTCTCTTTCATTCTGGTGAAGGAGGAACAGCGTATCCGTATTGCAGGGGGGTCTTGCGGCAAGTCCTGAAATACAAGACAAACAATTTTTCTAGCTCAGAAAAAGAGTCGATGGTACCTAAGCATATGCTCGAGTACCACATCCGAGCACTTTCTTCAGTGTGGCCGGGAATGCAATGCAGTACAGCACATCTGAAGCTCCTTGGATCATCATGTGGGCCTTGAAACTGTCCAAATGATCAAGAGGATCAGAGGTGCCATCGTAGGGCTCCATCTGGTGGATCCTAAAGTACTAGGAAACAACTTCAGCCATGATACGGTCGGTGTAAGGAGGGCGCAACTCACACGCCACTGGATCATTATGGTCCCTTCGCTCCTGAAGCTTCGTGACCTCCAATTCAAGGGCTTTAAATTTCCCATCATAATCGGGAAGAACCTGCTTCGATGGATTCTCCATGGGAGTGGAGTCTTCAGAGGAAGGAGAGGGAGTTTGCCTAGACCTTTTTCCCTTCCATTGCGAATCAGGGGGCCCAGGCATTCTTGAGCTTCGACCCTCAGGAGTGGGTCGAAGATGGAGAGAAAGATGAGTGGACTCTCCTCGAGGGGCTCTTTTCCTCCAAGATGGAGAGCTATGTCTAGAGGTGGCGGGTGGATGCCCCACATGGAAAGCTTTATCTTGGAAGTCCTGAACTATGACCGTGAGGGCATTGACCTAGTTCAAGAGAGTTTCGAACGGCTGCTGCCCCTCAACGAGTGTAGGAGGTGGAATATCATTCCCCACCCGAGGTTCACCCCCTAGGAAGGAACGTGACTCCTACTTGTTGAGGCAATCTGAGTCTTTCCTCTCGTCATTGAGAACTTCTTACACCTCCCTTTTTTCAAGGTGGGGAGCTTAACAGTGGATGCTTAGATCTTCCCTTCATGGCGTGCCAATCTATCGGCGTAGAATCCCTTTTTTGACTAAGCGAAGCTATTGGATCGCAAGTCTACTCCCTGGTTCAGCTGCAAAATAAATCCCTGGACAGATTTGCTCCAGTGGGGGACACTCTGATGCCTAAGTTAGAGGCGGGCTCCAGCCACAGAATGGGAAAGATTTTGAGGAGGATAAATGGTGAGGAAAGGACTTTGAGATTTTCAGGACTATGTTGTGCCTTACCTAGAGCATCCCCTCTTACCAGTTTTTATATTAATTCGTCTGGCCTGCAGTTTCATTCTCTTTCCTACGATTATGATGGGGGGAGTTAATTTCTTTTCCTCCATTCATAATCATGGATGGTTATTAAATGGTTCCGGCCATGTCGAAGATGTTGCTGCTGAATTTAATGGTCATGTGGCCATTTTGACATAGATGTGCTTTGGAGATTGTTGGACAATTGATGATAACCGTTATCCACCACGTTCATGGAGATTTGAGATAGATCAGAGATCTATCTTCAGGCTTCTTCTTTGGGAGTATTTGTAGCTGAATCGGAGGAGCACTTTCGTCTTCAGACACCTTCGAGATAGCCTCTGTGGCTGATGTCGAAGATCATGCTTTCGGCATAGGTCGAAGACTATGTCTTCAGTGTAGGCCGAAGACTACGCATTCGGTGTAGGCCGAAGACTACGCCTTCGGTCGGTCATGAAAATCATGTCTTCGGCTAAGGCTGAGAGCCCTGTCTTTAGCTGGGGGCCGAAGGCTGACTCTTCGATTGAAGTTCAGAGCTATAGCTTCGGCTTATCCGTCAACCGTTCGGCTTCTTCTAGGCACTTTGGTTCGAAGTGCATGGTTCATGAGAGACGTCTTCGACCGGTCGAACCAGTGGCTGATCTGTGTTTGAACCGACATATCTCAACATTTATCTTGGATACCATTATAGATTTAACATCCAACTTTCAAGTCTGACTTGATTTTTAATTTAGTAGGTCATTGCAATTATATATTGATTATATAAGAAAAAAATAAATATTTGATTACTTATATTTTTTAATCTCATATACCATAATAGAGGTATATATAATTTGATAAGTTATAGAAATTTGATAATGACATGTGGACTTACGATACATGATTAATTTCTACCTATAGGAAAACTAAACAAGCTTTTTTCATGCACTATAATGCTATCACAAATCTCAAAGTAATCTTAACTTTTCTTAATGTAAATCAAGGTTTTATTTTTTAATGATAATTAATGATAATAAGCATATGAATGGTTTGTAATGCATTAGATTGTGTGCATGCAATAAATTCTAAACAATTGAAATAAGGCATAAATGATTAATGCTTCATTGCTAATAACCTTTGGAATTCATTGCTTATGACATTTGGAGTTCATAAATACAAGTTTTAGAAAAATGAATCATCTAAATTTTGGAATCTCCCCCTTAAATTTTTGAAATCCCACATCTATTTGTCTAAAATCCCGTGCCCACTAGTTTTTTTTGGATATTTTTTCTTTTTTGGGTCAAACTATGTTGCTTTAAGAGACTTCGGTCATCGACCTCTCTTTTTTATTTTTTTAGTTTTTTTTCAACATGTCACAACTCCCCCATGGCCAAAAATGAAGGCTGGCTAGAAGGGGCTAGGGTCATTGGGTGCAGCCATGTGGGGATGAGGGAAATGGGCCAAGGTCACCAAGGAAGGAATTGGGGTTGTTGAGCGCGGGGATGTGAGGGCACGGAGGCTAGAGATCCCGGTCTAAATGTTTAATACTTCATTGCTAATAACCTTTGGAATTCATTGCTTATGATCTTTGGAGTTCATAAATACAACTTTTAGAAAAATGAACCATCAAAATCTTGGAATCAAATTTCGATGGTTCATTGCTTATAAGCTTTGAAGTTTATAAATATAACTTTTAGAAAACTGAACCATCATAATTTTGGAATCTCTTCCTTAAAATTCTGAAATTCCACATCTATTTGCCTAAAATCCTATGCCGGCCAGTTTTTTTTGATTTATTTTTTTTGGGAAAAATTGCGTTGTTTCAAGTGACTTCAGTCTTCGGCCTCTCTTTTTCTTAGTTTTGCTTCAATGCGTCACAACTCCTCTATGGTCAGAGATGAAGGCTAACTAGATGAGGCCATGGAAGGGGCTAGGGTTGCTAGGCACAAGAAGAAAGGTTAGGGGTTTGACCACTATCGTAGGCATCAAAAATAAAACCTAACTCACTACTGTAGCTAGGGTGAGCAGGAATCGTATCCTTAGAGATTAAGAATAATTATTTCATGAAGAAAGTAAGGAAAGAAATAAATATTTAGATTTTTAAAAAAAGATAGATGATGGGTTGATTAGAACTAATCAATTAAAATTAAATATGAGATTGAGGGCTTTGTATGATAAAAAAATGTTTTCGAGTTTCTAGATAATCACAAACACAAATCAGGTATTTGTTTTAATATAAATAATTAAAATCCATATTTATTTTAGAATCTTTTAAACTAATCCCTAGTATAGGCTATCTTGCCAAGTACGAACCATATCTTGTTAAGACCATGGCCGATTCTATAAGTATAGACAATCCAACGATTGAGTTAAAAGGATCCTAACAAGATATATAAATAAAAATCCTAGAATTAATTATCCATGTTGAGCATGAATCATATTGTGCAGGATCATGATCGATCCCACCTGGATAATTAATTCAGGAAATCACATAGAAAAGAAAGAGGAGGTGAAAGCATTTATTCAATTGAATGAAAAAGAAAACAACTACAAAATTTAATGAAAGGATCCCTGTACTTCCCTACAAACTATATCTTGGTCATACATGACTCCTAGATACATCTTCATAGGGATTCAAGGCTCTGTCAGAGCACCTCATCTCCTGAAGAACTCTTTTTCTTAATCCTCTCCCTCTCTCTCTCAAAGACTAAACTAATTATGAGAAAAAAAATAAAATAAACTTTTGTTGGTGGAATTGATGATTTGCTTTCTCCTCTCGGTCCTCCTTTTATAGAGCTCATCTTGGACTTTCTTCCGATCAAATTTGTAGTCAATCTAGCTTAAGATAAGCAATATATCATGAGGAGAAACCTTAGACATTGATCTGTTGCATGACAAATCGATCATCGCGTTCCTTCCTTCTCGGGTACACAGGGTCCGAACCTTGCCGAATCTTGGGTCTCCTTCTTCAACTAGGACTTGGATTTTGCTTCTCCTAGTGGACGAATGGCGGTAAGAAGAGGTGAGAGGTGGTAAAGGCAATGAACAAAAAAAATAGTGAACTGGATGGGTTGCGATGGTGATTGCATAATAGAGGAGAAAATCGGTGACTGCGGTCAAGGATGGTGGCTAGTCAATGGTGTGGGCACCAAACTCAGAAGAAGACTTCAGGGCTCCATCTGGAACTCTGATTGACCTTTCCTGAAGAATTAGGGTTTTCTGGTTTGTAATAAGGGTTGACTTGATCAACCCTATTTTAGCTTGAGTCTGTATTTCCCTACAATTTATTTTTGTTGAGTCATGTTGACTCAGTAGTGGTCTAGGACTTCTCCAGGGTGTCACATTTTCTCCCAAGGCTAAGCAAGTGAGCGCCACACTCCCAGACACACTCCCACCCACACGCCTGAGTCCAGGGGGCGCCACATCTCCATCCAGTATGCTCTGGTCCCCACACCACAAGATAGCAAGTCCCTTCTCTCATGCGCCACTTGAGGAGAAAACAATCTGGGATCCACAATTCAAGGGGGCAGCCAAAGTGTTTCCATAAGAGCCAAGCTATGAAAAGAAAGGAGCAAAGCTTGGGGAGCAAGACTAGGAGGCGCCCAAATAATTCAAAATAAAACCAGGTATGGAAGGAAGGAAATTTCTCTTGAAGAGCAAGGTTAGGAGGCGCCCAAATAATTCCAAATAAAACTAGGTATGGAAGGAAAAATATTTTTTCTTGAAGAGCAAGGCTACGAGGCGCCACCTACTTACCTTTTGAAGCCACCAATCAGCATTTTTGGAAACTCTTGGCCGGCCATATGTGTGGGAATTGATCCTACAAACCTAATTTGAAGATCCACCCTATTAGTCCCACATGGGAAGATGTAAACCCCCGCTCTCTTGTAAAGTCCTATAAATTAAACCCCTCTTATAATTTTTAAAGTTATCTGATGAATGAATCCAATTTATGTGTGAGCAAACTTTGTGTTTCTCTCTTCCGCACTTGCATCCAGGCGTTGAGCTCCATGAGGGAGTAAATCCGGGTTCCCCAGGAACCTTGAGGAGGTGTGAGATCTCCAACCCCAAAATCCTAGGTTAGCCACTTCCATTCCAAACCCTAGCCGCCCTTCATCCTCTTCATTCCACCAAACCCTAGCCTACCCCATCTCTCACGGCCCCTCTCTCCAAGTAGAGGCAGACCACCAGCATCCAGGTCCAGTTCGGCTGCTTCAAAGACAGAGCAAATCCCAGAGGAAGCCAGATCAGCATCCAAGAGAATCAGGCTTTTAGAAACATCAAGTTCTTCTATCTGGTAAATCCTTCCATGAGTATCTGGTTCCATAAATTGTTCTTCTTCTTTCCCAGATCTTGAGTTCAGAAGAAGCCAACTCTGTCAAAGGACCAGTATTGGAGGATCCATTACGAAGGTATCCGAATCCGGGGATCCAACAATCTGCTCAAGAGAGTCCTTCCACTGAATTCTGTGAAGATCACTGCCTGGTCTGTAACCCTTCTCTTCTCTTTACTTCTGTCCAGTTGAAAGTTCAGAGCGAAACCCTAGGTCTGGGAGTTTCTCAACCCCCAGCGATCCTTTACTTATGAACTACTCTGATAATCTAGTTCCTTTAAATTGTGCTTTCAATTATTCCATGGTTTCTTTCAATTTAGTTCCACTTTTCTTTGAGTCAAAGCCGACTTCTAAAAATATATATATATAAAAAAAGAATTAGTCTCAATTTACTTGCGCATCGCATCATCTCTTCTTTTGTTCTGCATCATTTTTGGTTTCAGAGCCCTGTCTAGGTTTTCTGTTTTGCTTGCTTGTTTTGAGTCTCTCTATTTTTACTTTGTCTGCTCGAAGTAGACTCCCCAGGACGTCAGATCCTAGGAACGAAGCGAGGTGCAAGCCTCCTCTTCCCATTCCACGGGGTGTTCCTAGGGCGTGTAGGGGATCCATTGGGTTATAACTTCGTAGCAGGAATTGTAAATGGGGGAAGCACTCTATTTTCAGTCTGTAACTATCCTGTTGCAGGAATTATTTCTCATTGTAGTTAATTTTGAATTATGTTATTTTTGTTTTGCTTGAACCAGTATAATTTAAACTATTTTACATAATTTTCCTGTGATTTATTGGTTTCCGTGAAATTTCTGAGAGTTAAATTACTGCAACTCTATTTCTGTGTTTCTGCAATTCAATTATTTTGAGTGATCATCTCTTAATTCATCTTAAGGGCATTTGAGCATCTAAGATAAGGGGAGGAGTTGATAACCTCTCCTTAGCCCAAAACCACCACCCACTCATTCGATCCTAAGCCTGATTTTTAAAATTTATTAGACTTAATTTGCCCTAGTGGGCTAGGGACATCAACAAGTCGGGTCAAAGCTAGTGTTGAGTCAGTTTGTCTAGTTACTCTATGTGTGCTTTGTACTCAATGTCTAGAATGGTGGTTCAGGGATTCTATCCCGAAGGGCTTGTGTGCTGGTCCGCCTACCTGGCCAATCACTGATTGGTGTCTAGGATTGGCATCTAGGGACCTAACACTCCCCTTAAACCTGCCTGGCTGAGTCCCGAGTTACTACAAGCTAGCTTGCCACTCTGATTGGGCATCTAGTTTGGGCTCTAGGTCTAGTTAGCCCGTAGTCGTTTGAGTTGAGTCTCATTTTGTGTGTTTGCTTGCATCATCATGTCTACCCGGAATGGAGTACCCTACCAACCTGGTCAAACCCAACCTGATTTAGAGGCCATGGTTAGAGCTTTTACTGAGAGTATGAACAAATTGAGTCAGGATGTGACTGCTACTGTTGCCTAGTTTAAAGAACAGGTCCATGAGAATTTTGCCCAGCTTAGGGATCGAGTCCAAGTACTTGAGGAACCTAGGCATCAGAATTGGACTCCTGACCCAGATTTTAATGTGCCTCAACCTCACCCACACCAAGAGCCTAGAAGACCTTTATACAGAGATCCTGAACCTAATCATAGGAGGCCTGACCCAGAACCTGAAGATAGAGATGATAGGTTCATTCGGAACATCAAATTAGATGCACCCACTTTTGATGGTAGCTTAAACCCTAAGGTGTATTCTGATTGGGAGGGTGAGATGGACCAGTACTTTGAGTGGTATGCCATGTCTGAGGAAAGGAAGTTCAAGTTTGCCAAGATGAAGTTAGTACGTCAAGCTAGGTTATACTGGGGGAACATTGAGCTAACCACTAGAAGACGAAATGTAGAGCTCATAACCACTTGGCAGGGTATGAAAGAGAAGCTTAGAGATAAGTATCTACCCATTTCATACCAGCAGAATCTGTTAGACCAATGGCAGACTTTGAAACAAGGAAACCGATCTGTATCAGACTACGTAACCACCTTTGATGAATACCTGATGAGATGTGATGTGAGTGAAGACCATGAGGTCACTTTGTCTAGGTTTAGGGCTGGACTTAGGGAAGACATTAAGAGGGAGTTGTTTCTGAGAGAGGTTACTGACCTAGACCAAGCCTATCAGATTGCACTGAACACTGAGAAGTTTCAAAGAGGACCCATGCCTTCTAGGGTTAGTGCCCCAATCCCAAGAAATGGACCTAGCCAAGTTACCCCTAGCAAGCCTAATCAAGGTATTCCCACCCCTAGGCCCATGGACAAAGGTAAGGCACCTAACACCCAGAGAACCCCTAGTATCATCTATTTTAAGTGCCAGAAGCCCGGTCATATCTCCAACCATTGCACAGCCATAGCTTGTTTTAAGTGCCATAAGGTAGGTCATGTTTCTAGCCAGTGCCCTCGTAGATCCCTTTACATAGAAGAAGGAGAAGAAGAGAATTCCGGGCCCAATGAAGAGTTTGAAGAAGAAGTTTATGAGGCCAGAATGAATTTGGTCGATGAGTATGAAGGAGAGGAGGAATCCACAGAGTCTGACCAATTAGGGGTTGTGAGATGCATCCTGTCCCATAATAGAGTTCAGGAAGATTGGCGTAGGACTAACATCCTACAGACTTTTTTTAAACTAGGGGATAAGGTATGTAAAATCATCATAGATAGTGGGAGCTGTGTGAATGCCATTTCTGCTAGCACTGTCAAAATGTTAGGCTTAATCCCAGTCCCCCACCCCAACCCCTATAAGGTTTCTTGGGTAGACTCTACCTCTATACCCATCCAGTCTAGATGTCAGGTCCAAATCCAAATGCAATCCTATCAAGAGAAGATTTGGTGTGATGTCTTGCCCATGGGGGTGAGCAGTATAATTCTTGGAAGACCTTGGTTATATGATCATGATGCCACCCTCTTAGAAAAATCCAACACCTGTGACTTTAGTTTTAATGGGAAGAAAATCACAATCCATTCAGTCCCTCCTAAGGACAAGGTAGCTAAAGGACCTAATAAGGTCAGAGAGATGAAGACTGGGGTGAACCTAATTAGTGCTAAGGATCTAGAACAAGAAATTCATAGTGGTTCACCTATTTGGATGTTGACTGCTAAGGAACTTAGGACTCCTACACCCTCAGAGCCTCCTCAGGAAGTTAAACCTCTGTTAGAAGAATTTGAGGATGTTTTTCCCGAGGATCTGCCAGACCACCTTCCACCTCTTAGGGATATCCAGCATTCTATAGATTTAGTCCCAGGAGCTACTTTACCCAACTTGCCCCATTATAGGATGAATCCATCTGAGCATAAGGAACTGCAAAAGCAGGTTGGAGAATTGTTGAGGAAGGGGTTCATTAGAGAGAGTCTTAGCCCTTGTGCAGTCCCTGCACTTCTGACCCCAAAGAAGGATGGCACGTGTGTAAGGTTCGGTGGCAAGGCGGAATCATAGATTTCAAAATTTTTTATCTTAATGAAATCTTCACCAAACCTTCAACCCAAAATCTCCTTAAAAGAATTAAAACATATAAGATGTTTATATAAGATTTAATCTCAAATCAAGATACTAACCTGTATCGCAAAATCCAAACTCTGAATCTCCACCAGGCGCCCAAATGTTCACCCTCCAATGGTGATCCACACAGAAAAACAATGAAGACAAAATTTCTATTTCTTGGTTCCTCTTCTTGAATTCTTTTTCAAGAATTCAATTCTTGGACCTTTAGGCTGAAATTTTCTTTCTTGAAAATTTCCTTTTCTTCCTTCTTTCCTCTTCTTGAATTTTCTTCAAGAATTTCCTTTCTTGAATCCCTTTTCTTGAATTGAATTGGAAGAAAAAATTAAGACAGTCAAAGTCTTAATTCAAGAAAGAAAAGAAGAAAAGATCCTTTCCCTGTTCTTTCCTTTACCGTTCAAGACCTTCTTCTTATTCTTGTTTAGGGTCAGAGTTTCGACAGAGGATACCTCTGTAAGGGAAACAATACCCAACAAGAACAAGAGGAAGGAGTATTCTGGAGAGGAAGTGAGGGAATTGGATCTCTGAACTATGTTACATGAAAACCCCCGAGAACCCCAACCCTATTTATAGATCTCAGAGGGGTGTCATCTCGAAACAACGCAACCCTCTGAAACCCCAGGGATCACGATCCCTCATTCCTCACGCGTCCCCTCAACCAAAAATCATGATTCTCCGATTTGATTTTCGTTTTTCCGACGAGGAGAACTCTCGGAAAAACTTTAGGAAGGATCGCGACTTTTGGAGACGGATTTGCGACCGAAAAGCGATGGATCTTTTTCTTAAATTTTTCTGGCCATCAGATCCAGATCCAAGGGAGCCAGACAAGGATCTGAAATGCTCCTCTTCAGAATTTCTCCGACGTTTTTTCTTCTCACGCGTTTTAAGAGAAGTCCACGCGCGTGGACTTTCTTTCTTGGCGCGCGCGGGTGAGAGAAGGGAGGGGGCGGCTTGGAGAGAGGGTCTCAGTGAATTAAATTCACTTGGGTTCAGCCATGGGTTAGCCCAATGTCCTAAAAATTAAATTGGACCTTAATCTGGTTCAATTAGAACCCAATTAAGCCCAATTCGGAACCAAATTCGAATCTGATTCGAATAGAAATTTGGTCTGCAACACATGCTAGTGTGTTTATTCTGCAAACATGATTTAATTCCAAATTAAATCCTTCATCAATTTTATTTTGTGTGTGACCCATTGGGTTCCACACCTAGCCAGCAGTAGGTCCGAGTGCTATTTGACTTAATTCGGTTAGATCTCAACTAAGCCGATTTAGGTCAACTCAAACTAGCTCGACTCGGTCAATTAGAATCTAATTCAAATTGACTGATTTGAATTAACATGACTCAATCATATACCTACAAGACAAGATTGACGTCTAGCAACGTATCATGTCTACCCGGAAGATGTGGAATTTTGGTGGAATTATCAAAATACCCTTCAGTGGTGAGTTACCGGGCAATTCAGTCCTTTGATCAACTTGCATCCCGAATATGATTATGAATATGGATATTTGTCAAATCCAATTTTCATATTCATCCCTAGCTCAATCTTTATAATGATGATTCATTAATGAACCATTAGAAAATAACTCTAATGTTCATACTTTGATCAAAGGTTTCCTGAATCCATCATTTGAAATTAGCTGGATGCTATTCCCTCTTACTAGGGCTGATCAATTCCCTGTTGACCTACTTACAACCTTCATATACAATCCACCATAACCAGTATCACCTCGTGCATGACTCAGTGTCATGATTGACTGCGAACCAAAGTATGGATTCATGTATATAAGGTACTATGGTAGTCTCAGGTCAAAGGACCACATGCACTACTCCCACTATGAGAATTATCTATTGACAAACAGATAAGGTTCCATTAGATATTCTCAATATGGATCAATTCAGTGAACTCATTCTCCAATGAACACTCACATCCTAGTATTAGTGTCAAACACAAGTGACTGTGAGATCAGTCACCCTTATTACAAAACATATATAGGATGTGCTGGTCTTGCCGGAAACATTGATCCCCAACTCAATGTCCCATCGACCAGGAATATTTTAGATTAGGGTTTTAAGGCTTTAGGTCTTACTGGTATGATCTCATCATAACCCTAGAACCATAGCCCTAATCTATGGGGTTCATCATAAAATCAAAAAGACACAGCAAATGATGAAAATAATGCCTTTATAAAATGTCAATTCATTGATTTTGGGATCAAAATTACAATATTTCAATTGGCTTTCAGGGCACAATCTTTCAATCTCCCACTTGCACTAAAGCCAATCGCCTTTAAATCTTAACCCCATACAATCAAGGTGGCGATCAAACTCTCGCTGTGATAGAGCCTTAGTGAACGGGTCTGCAATGTTGTTCTTCGTTTCTACCCTTTTAATGCAGACTTCTTGTCTTTCGACAATCTCTCGAACGAGATGGAAGCGTCTCAGAATGTGCTTTGATTTGTGATGAGCTCTTGGTTCCTTTGCTTGAGCAACAGCCCCCGTATTATCACAGTAAAGTGATACTGGACCTTCAATCTCAGGAACTACGCCCAACACTGATATGAACTTCTTCATCCAGACAGCTTCCTTGGCAGCTTCACTAACAGCAATGTACTCTGCCTCAGTTGTTGAGTCAGCTACAGTTTGCTGTTTAGAACTTTTCCAACTTACAGCTCCTCCATTAAGGGTAAAAACATACCCAGATATAGATTTGCTGTCATCTGGATCTGATTGAAAACTAGAATCTGAATAAGCTTCTAGTTTAAGATCAGATCCTCCGTATATTAGAAAAATATCCTTAGTTCTTCTTAAGTACTTAAGAATATTTTTCACAGCCTTCCAATGATCCTCTCCTGGATCAGCCTGAAACCTGCTGGCTATACCTAAGGCATATGCCACATCAGGCCTAGTACATAACATAGCATACATAATAGACCCTACTGCCGAAGCATAAGGTACCGAATTCATTCTATTTCTTTCTTCAGGTGTCTTAGGAGACATCTTCTTAGAAAGATGTATGCCATGACCAATAGGTAAGTAACCTCTTTTACTTTCCTTCATGCTAAATCTTTTTAGCACTTGGTCAATGTACCTAGACTGGGATAAACCTAGCATTCTCCTAGATCTATCTCTATAGATCTTGATGCCTAGTATATAAGATGCTTCTCCCAAGTCTTTCATGGAAAACTGTTTAGATAACCATACCTTGACTGATTGTAACATTGGGATATCATTCCCAATGAGGAGTATGTCATCTACATACAGAACCAAGAAAACTATGGCACTCCCACTAGTCTTCTTGTACACACAAGGTTCATCCTCATTTTTGATAAAGTCAAATTCTTTGACTGTCTTATCAAATCGGATGTTCCAACTCCTAGATGCTTGCTTTAATCCATAAATAGATTTCTTTAGCCTACATACCTGATTAGGTTTAGTCTCCAAGACAAAACCTTCTGGCTGTGACATATAAACCTCTTCCTCAAGGAAACCATTGAGGAATGCAGTCTTCACATCCATCTGCCAGATTTCATAATCATGATATGCTGCTATAGCAAGCATGATCCGAATAGATTTGAGCATGGCAACAGGAGAAAATGTTTCATCATAATCTATTCCCTGTTTTTGTCTGAAACCCTTAGCCACTAATCTGGCTTTATAAGTTTCAACTTGGCCATCTGTCCCAATCTTTTTCTTATAGACCCATTTGCATCCAATAGGGTTAACACTCTCTGGTGCATCAACCAAAGTCCAGACTTGGTTGACATACATGGAGTCCATTTCGGATCTCATGGCTTCCAGCCATTTGTCTGAGTCACTACTTATGACAGCATCCGTATATGTTAGAGGCTCATCATTATCAATGATTCGGGCTTCATTATTTTCAATAATGAACCCATACCTTTCAGGTGCATGTCGCACTCTATCAGACTTACGGATAGGAGTGGTGTGTTCAGGTTCTATACTAACTATGTTATGATTTTGTTGAGATGTATCTATTTGTTGAACTTCTTCAAGTTCAATATTTCTCCCACTGCCCTTTTGTAGGATGAATTCCTTTTCCATAAAAATGGCATGCCTACTGACTAAAATCTTTTGTTCAGTAGGGTGGTAGAATAGATATCCTATACTATTTTTGGGATATCCAACAAATAGACATTTTTCTGCTCTAGCATCAAGCTTTTGTCCAAAATTTCTTTTAACATAAGCTGGACATCCCCATATCTTAAGGTGCTTAAGATTGGGTTTCCTTCCCCTCCATAACTCATATGGAATGCCAGATACAGATTTGGATGGTACTCTATTCAAAATATTAGCCGCTGTTTCCAAGGCATATCCCCAGAAAGAAACAGGTAAGTCTGTGAAGCACATCATGGACCGTACCATATCTAATAAAGTACGATTTCTCCTTTCAGCAACACCATTTAATTGTGGTGTGTAAGGAGGAGTCCATTCAGAGATGATTCCCTTTTGTTTAAGGTGATCAAGAAACTCGGTGGATAAGTATTCACCTCCTCTATCTGATCGAAGGATCTTAATACTTTTTCCCGTTTGTTTCTCTACCATACTTTGATACTCTAAAAATTTTTCAAAAGCTTCGGACTTATGTTTCATTAGATACACAAATCCGTACCTTGAAAAGTCATCAGTGAATGTGATGAAATATGAGTATCCACCCTTGGCCTGAGTTGTCATAGGTCCACATACATCAGTGTGTATGAGTCCTAATAACTCTGTTGTCCTTTCATTATGTCCACTAAATGGAGTCTTGGTCATTTTACCCATGAGACATGATTCACAAGTTCCTAATGATTCATAGTCATAAGGATTAAGGAATTTTTCCTTGTATAACTTGTTAATCCTCTGCTCACTAATATGTCCAAGACGACAGTGCCAAAGTAAAGTATTGTTTACTTCATCTCTTTTTCGTTTATTACTAACATGTAGTATATTGTCATCAGAAGATAAAGTTAAGAGACCATTGCAAAATATGCCATTAAATATTATTTCATTAGAAAAACTGATTGAGCAGCCACTGCTCATTACATTCATAATATATCCTTGTTTAAGTAACAAGGGTACAGATATGATGTTTCTAATGATTCTAGGCATAAAATAACAATTCTTTAACTCTAAAATCTTCCCAGAAGGCAGCTTCAACATATAAGTCCCTACAGCTTCTGCTTGGATGGAATCTCCTCCAGCACCGTAGAGCTCGAAGTCGCCTTCCTTCAAAACTCTAATGTTCTGTAGTCCCTGCAATGATTTGCAGATATGATGACCACAAGCAGTATCCAATACCCAAGAGTTTGAATTAGAAGTGTCTAATGACAAAATTGCATGTATCTCATACATACCTGTTGGTGCATTACTAGCACCGGGCTTCAGACTTGCAAGGTAAACCTTGCAGTTTCTTTTCCAGTGACCCGGCTTGCCACAATGAAAGCAGGTCATTTGTCCGGAGGCCTTCTTTCCTTTCTTTTTCTTGATGCCCCCTTTTGGGTTTAACCTCCTCTTGGAACCCTTTTTGCCTATTTTCTTCTTGTTTACACCATCCACAAGAAGAAGTGGAGCCTTATTTTTCTTTAAATGGCTCTCTGCTGTTTTTAACATATTCAACAGCTCAGGCAAGGAAGTGTTAAGTTTGTTCATATGATAATTAAGAACAAACTGTGAAAATGACTCTGGGAGTGACTGCAGGATTAAATCCTGATTCAACTCCCCATCCATAACAAAACCCAATTGACCCAATCGGGTGATTAGGTCAATAACCTTTAATACATGGTCTTGTACGGATGTACCTTCTGTCATCCTTGCACGGAATAACTGCTTAGATATTTCATATCTTGCAGTTCGACTATGTTCTCCATAAAGTTCTTTTAAATTGAGCAATATGGAGTTTGTGTCCATGCTATCATGTTGCCTCTGTAACTCATTGGTCATAGAGGCAAGCATTATACACTTGACAGTAAGTGAGTCATTTTGCCACGTGTTATATGTGGTCTTATCCTCTTGCGAGGCATCTTCCCCTAATGGTTCCAAGGTTGGGGTATCAAGAATATAAGAAATTCTTTCTTGGCTGAGTACTATCTTCAGGTTTCTCAACCAATCAACATAGTTTGGTCCAGTCAATTTATTTGCATCAAGAATGCTACGGAGTGAGAGTGAAGAGGCCATTTAATCTACATTAACAAACAACATTACATAAGCAGACAATCAATGTTGACAAAACATAATTAAATTAGGACTTTAACTTGATTATGTCTCCCACTATTTTATCAAGCATCATAACCCTCAATGTGATGATCGAGAAAACCCTAATTGGTTCTCTTAGTGGGGTTGAGATCCTAATTCCTTATAAGAGACCTTGTGTGTACACAACAAATCTTATATAAGTTCAAAGGTAGGAAAAACTCTTTCCAATTGTAATTCATACAATTCTCAACTTATCTTGGCCTCTAAAATATTAATAGTCTTGTGTGTACACAACAAACTATAATATTTTAGTTAAGTCAGACCCTTCATTGCTATATAGTCATGATATTAATCATAATACCCTTGTGTGTACTCAACAAAGTATTATATTAAATCATTCCATAAGCATCAAATGTACCAAGAAAAAATTATGTTAGTCACCATAAAGAAAAGGCCTTGTGTGTACACAACAAACCTAATATGGATCATAACATAATAATGACTTGGCATGAAGGAAAGCCATATGTAGTGAATATTACACTGAGCATATTAATCAATAATTAAGTTAATCATACCGGCCAGGTAAGTGGGAGAGTGGTGGGAGTCCCCCCGTTGCTTTCCTTAGACACCAATAAGAATTGGCCAGGTCAGTCAACGGAACCAATTAAAAACCACGTCCTCTTTACCGATCATGAACCACTTTTCCTAGACACCGAATGATAAACTAATCATATTGATTATTTTTGCTTTTGGTATATGACACTACAACTTAATATGTTGTTAAAGAGGGCTTTATTAAAATAAAGCACATTCTAGCAAATATGTGCCATAGTGTGCCATCATACTAGGACAACCATTTACCACATAATGGATCCACCATTATGCCAGGGCAACCTTATTTCAGTATGATGACTAGAAGGCTAAACATATCTCTATGCAAATTAAGGTTTAAGTGAAAACCTTAATTAGTGGCATACTTCAAACATATATGCATAATTAACACAAAAATGTGATTAGTGTGTCATCATACTAGGACAACCATTTACCACATAATGGATCCACCATTATGCCAGGGCAACCTTATTTCAGTATGATGACTAGATCTCTATGCATATCTCTACAACAATTAGGGTTTGAGTGAAAACCCTAATTGGTGACATTATAACAAACATATATTACATCTCATGTTACTTTTATAAAAATGCATATAAAATTCAGAATATATATTTTAATCTTAATAAGGAGGCTCTGATACCACTGTAAGGTTCGGTGGCAAGGCGGAATCATAGATTTCAAAATTTTTTATCTTAATGAAATCTTCACCAAACCTTCAACCCAAAATCTCCTTAAAAGAATTAAAACATATAAGATGTTTATATAAGATTTAATCTCAAATCAAGATACTAACCTGTATCGCAAAATCCAAACTCTGAATCTCCACCAGGCGCCCAAATGTTCACCCTCCAATGGTGATCCACACAGAAAAACAATGAAGACAAAATTTCTATTTCTTGGTTCCTCTTCTTGAATTCTTTTTCAAGAATTCAATTCTTGGACCTTTAGGCTGAAATTTTCTTTCTTGAAAATTTCCTTTTCTTCCTTCTTTCCTCTTCTTGAATTTTCTTCAAGAATTCCCTTTCTTGAATCCCTTTTCTTGAATTGAATTGGAAGAAAAAATTAAGACAGTCAAAGTCTTAATTCAAGAAAGAAAAGAAGAAAAGATCCTTTCCCTGTTCTTTCCTTTACCGTTCAAGACCTTCTTCTTATTCTTGTTTAGGGTCAGGGTTTCGACAGAGGATACCTCTGTAAGGGAAACAATACCCAACAAGAACAAGAGGAAGGAGTATTCTGGAGAGGAAGTGAGGGAATTGGATCTCTGAACTATGTTACATGAAAACCCCCGAGAACCCCAACCCTATTTATAGATCTCAGAGGGGTGTCATCTCGAAACAACGCAACCCTCTGAAACCCCAGGGATCACGATCCCTCATTCCTCACGTGTCCCCTCAACCAAAAATCACGATTCTCCGATTTGATTTTCGTTTTTCCGACGAGGAGAACTCTCGGAAAAACTTTAGGAAGGAT
Organism: Areca catechu; assembly: GCA_021397845.1. Classification (NCBI taxonomy): domain Eukaryota; kingdom Viridiplantae; phylum Streptophyta; class Magnoliopsida; order Arecales; family Arecaceae; genus Areca; species Areca catechu. The sequence continues at coordinate 86,656,390 of CM038044.1, read as the reverse complement.
CGCGACTTTTGGAGACGGATTTGCGACCGAAAAGCGACGGATCTTTTTCTTAAATTTTTCTGGCCATCAGATCCAGATCCAAGGGCACCAGACAAGGATCTAAAATGCTCCTCTTCAGAATTTCTCCAACGTTTTTTCTTCTCACGCATTTTAAGAGAAGTCCACGCGCGTGGACTTTCTTTCTTGGCGCGCGCGGGTGAGAGAAGGGAGGGGGCGGCTTGGAGAGAGGGTCTCAGTGAATTAAATTCACTTGGGTTCAGCCATGGGTTAGCCCAATGTCCTAAAAATTAAATTGGACCTTAATCTGGTTCAATTAGAACCCAATTAAGCCCAATTCGGAACCAAATTCGAATCTGATTCGAATAGAAATTTGGTCTGCAACACATGCTAGTGTGTTTATTCTGCAAACATGATTTAATTCCAAATTAAATCCTTCATCAATTTTCTTTTGTGTGTGACCCATTGGGTTCCACACCTAGCCAGCAGTAGGTCCGAGTGCTATTTGACTTAATTCGGTTAGATCTCAACTAAGCCGATTTAGGTCAACTCAAACTAGCTCGACTCGGTCAATTAGAATCTAATTCAAATTGACTGATTTGAATTACCATGACTCAATCATATACCTACAAGACAAGATTGACGTCTAGCAACGTATCATGTCTACCCGGAAGATGTGGAATTTTGGTGGAATTACCAAAATACCCTTCAGTGGTGAGTTACCGGGCAATTCAGTCCTTTGATCAACTTGCATCCCGAATATGATTATGAATATGGATATTTGTCAAATCAAATTTTCATATTCATCCCTAGCTCAATCTTTATAATGATGATTCATTAATGAACCATTAGAAAATAACTCTAATGTTCATACTTTGATCAAAGGTTTCCTGAATCCATCATTTGAATTTAGCTGGATGCTATTCCCTCTTACTAGGGCTGATCAATTCCCTGTTGACCTACTCACAACCTTCATATACAATCCACCATAACCAGTATCACCTCGTGCATGACTCAGTGTCATGATTGACTGCGAACCAAAGTATGGATTCATGTATATAAGGTACTATGGTAGTCTCAGGTCAAAGGACCACATGCACTACTCCCACTATGAGAATTATCTATTGACAAACAGATAAGGTTCCATTAGATATTCTCAATCTGGATCAATTCAGTGAACTCATTCTCCAATGAACACTCACATCCTAGTATTAGTGTCAAACACAAGTGACTGTGAGATCAGTCACCCTTATTACAAAACATATATAGGATGTGCTGGTCTTGCCGGAAACATTGATCCCCAACTCAATGTCCCATCGACCAGGAATATTTTAGATTAGGGTTTTAAGGCTTTAGGTCTCACTGGTATGATCTCATCATAACCCTAGAACCATAGCCCTAATCTATGGGGTTCATCATAAAATCAAAAAGACACAGCAAATGATGAAAATAATGCCTTTATAAAATGTCAATTCATTGATTTTGGGATCAAAATTACAATATTTCAATTGGCTTTCAGGGCACAATCTTTCAACGTGGAGGATGTGTGTTGATAGTCATGCCATCAACAAAATCACAATCAAGTATAGGTTCCCCATCCCTAGACTAGATGACATGCTAGATATGATGGCCGGTGCAATGGTTTTTTCTAAAATTGATCTCAAGAGCGGCTATCATCAGGTTAGGATTAGACTAGGGGATGAGTGGAAAACCGCTTTCAAAACTAAGGATGGTCTCTATGAATGGGTTGTTATGCCTTTTGGGTTGTCCAATGCCCCTAGTACTTTCATGAGGATTATGACCCAGGTGCTTAGAGCTTTCATAGGGAAGTTTGTAGTGGTCTATTTTGATGACATCCTGATCTATAGTAAGACCCCTACAGATCACCTCGGCCACCTTAGACAAGTCTGCCAAGTTTTGAGGAATGATAATCTCTACGGTAATCCAAAAAAGTGTGAATTCTTGACCAATAGTGTTATCTTCCTTGGTTTTGTAGTAACCCCTGACGGCGTGGCTGCCGATCCAGAAAAGATTAGGTCCATTGTAGAATGGCCAGAGCCAACCAGTGTGCATGAAGTCAGAAGTTTCAACGGCTTGGCTACCTTCTATAGGCTATTCATCAAGGGGTTTAGTACTGTAGTTGCTCCTATCACAGACTGTATTAGGAAGGGAGAATTCCAGTGGACTAAAGCAGCCCATAAAGCCTTCCTAGATCTTAAGGATAGGATGACCCAGGCACCCATTTTGAGGTTACCCAACTTTTCAAAGGTATTTGAGGTTGCCTGTGATGCTTCAGGAGTAGGTATAGGTGGAGTCCTAAGCCAAGAGAACCATCCCATAGCATTCTTTAGTGAAAAACTTAATGATGCTAAGCTTAGGTATTCTACCTATGATAAGGAATTTTATGCGGTAGTGCAAGCTTTGCATTACTGGAGACATTATTTGCTACCGCAAGAATTTGTGCTATTTTCAGACCATGAGGCTCTTAGATTCTTGAATTCCCAAAAGAAGCTTAACCCTAGGCATGCTAAGTAGGTAGAGTATATCCAGTCCTATACTTTTGTTTTGAAACATTAGGCTGGGTCTGAAAATAAGGTAGCTAATGCCCTTAGTCGTCGATTTTTGTTATTGAATTTTGTTAGGGCTGAAGTCATAGGGTTTGAGCAGATCAAAGAGGAATATGAGTCATGTCTGGATTTTAAGACTGTGTACCAGGATCTAACTCAAGGACCATCTAGTGATCATAAGGATTATACCCTTTTAGATGGCTTTCTGTTCTTTAAGAATAGGCTTTGCATCCCTAGAACTTCTCTTAGGAAATTTTTGATTTGGGAAATTCATGCTGGAGGTTTAGCTGGCCATTTCGGAAAAGACAAGACCACCCTGGCTATTGAAGACCACTTTTTCTGGCCTAGCTTAAAAAGAGATGTAGCACACATTGTGGCTAGGTGTCGGACCTGCGCTGTTGCCAAACAGCGAAAACAGAACACCGGCCTTTATACCCCACTCCCTGTCACAGATCGTCCTTGGCAAGATGTGAGCATGGACTTTGTGTTAGGATTGCCTAAGACCCAGAGGAGGCATGACTCTATCTGTGTTGTAGTCGACCGATTTTCCAAGATGGCCCATTTCTTGCCTTGTTCCCAAACGTTTGATGCATCTAAGGTAACCACCCTGTTCTTTAATGAGATAGTTCGACTCCATGGCCTACCTAAGTCAATTGTTTCCGATAGGGATGTCCGGTTCACCAGCTATTTCTGGAAAACCCTTTGGCATAAGTTAGGGACAAAACTTAAGTTTTCAACTGCCTATCATCCCCAGACTAATGGCCAAACCGAAGTAGTGAACCGTAGTTTAGGCAATCTGTTAAGGTGTCTTGTTGGTGAAAACATTAGGAACTGGGATTTGTACTTACCTAGAGCTAAATTTGCATACAATGACTCGGTCAATAGGTCTACAGGTAAGAGTCCATTTGAAATTGTGCATGGTTACAAACCTGACACACCTCTTGACCTAGCTCCTTTACCAGTCCACACACGAGTCTCCGAGTTTGCCGAAGTTTTTGCACAGCATATAAAAGACTTGCATAAAGAAATTCATGACAAAATAAATTTAAGTAATGAAACTTATAAGAAGTTGGCTGATTCTCAAAGGCGAGTCAAAACTTTTGATGAGGGAGACTATGTAATGATTAGGTTAAGGCCTTAACGGTTTCCTCCTGGAACCGTTAGAAAGTTATATGCTAGAGGAGTTGGACCATTTAGAGTGGTAAAGAGAGTAGGATCCATTGCCTATGTGCTCGAGTTGCCTCCAGAACTAGGCATTAGCTCCACTTTCAACATTACAGACCTAGTAGAGTATAGAGAGCCAGCTGTGATTCCTAGTGAGCCTTTTGAGCCTAATCCTGCTCTTGAGAGTGAACCCAACCCTGTGTGTCCACCAACAAACTGGCCTGTGAGAAAAGAGCAGATTGAAAAGATCCTGGATGATCAGGTTATCTCTACTCGTAATCGAGGATACCAAAGATACCTGGTCCGCTAGCAAGGAAGGCCAGATTCTGATGACTCTTGGATCTCCCGAGAAGAATTACAAGAATTGGACCCAGACCTCTTGGAGAGATACCAGAGCCAACTTGATCCATACTCGACAGGGTCAAGTTCCTCCCACCCCGGGAGAATTGGTGTGGGCACCAGACTCAGAAGAAGACTTCAGGGCTCCATCTGGATCTCTGATTGACCTTGCCCGAAGAATTAGGGTTTTCTGGTTTGTAATAAGGGTTGACTTGATCAACTCAATTTTAGCTTTAGTCTGTATTTCCCTATAATTTAATTTTGTTGAGTCATGTTGACTCAGTAGTGGTCTAGGACTTCTCCAGGGTGTCACATTTTCTCCCAAGGCCAAGCAAGTGGGCGCCACACTCCTAGCCACACTCCCAGCCACACGCCTGAGTCCAAGGGGTGCCACATCTCCATCCAGTATGCTCTGGTCCCCACACCACAAGATAGCAGGTCCCTTCTCTCATGCGCCACTTGAGGAGAAAACAATCTGGGATCCACAATTCAAGGGGGCGGCCAAAGTGTTTCCATAAGAGCCAAGCTATGAAAAGAAAGGAGCAAAGCTTGGGGAGCAAGACTAGGAGGCACCCAAATAATTCCAAATAAAACCAGGTATGGAAGGAAGGAAATTTCTCTTGAAGAGCAAGGTTAGGAGGTGCCCAAATAATTCCAAATAAAACCAGGTATGGAAGGAAAAATATTTTTCTTGAAGAGCAAGGCTAGGAGGCGCCACCTACTTTCCTTTTGAAGCCACCAATCAGCATTTTTGGAAACTCTTGGCCAGCCATATGTGTGGGAATTGATCCTACAAACCTAATTTGAAGATCCACCCTATTAGTCCCACATGGGAAGATGTAAACCCCTGCTCTCTTGTAAAGTCCTATAAATTAAACCCCTCTTGTAATTTTTAAAGTTATCTGATGAATGAATCCAATTTATGTGTGAGCAAACTTTGTGTTTCTCTCTTCCGTACTTGCATCTAGGTGTTGAGCTCCGTGAAGGAGTAAATTCGGGTTTCTCCAGGAACCTTGAGGAGGTGTGAGATCTCCAACCCCAAAATCCTAGGTTAGCCACTTCCATTCCAAACCCTAGCCGCCCTTCATCCTCTTCATTCCACCAAATCCTAGCCTACCCCATCTCTCACGGCCCCTCTCTCCAAGTAAAGGCTGACCACCAGCATCCAGGTCCAGTTCGGCTGCTTCAAAGACAGAGCAAATCTCAGAGGAAGCCAAATCAGCATCCAGGAGAATCAGGCTTTTAGCAACATCAAGTTCTTCTATCTGGTAAATCCTTCCTTGAGTATCTGGTTCCATAAATTGTTCTTCTTCTTTTCCAGATCTTAAGTTCAAAAGAAGCCAACTCTGTCAAAGGACCAGTATTGGAGGATCCATTACGAAGGTATCCGAATCCGGGGATCCAACAATCTGCTCAAGAGAGTCCTTCCACTGAATTCTGTGAAGATCACTGCCTGGTCTGTAACCCTTCTCTTCTCTTTACTTCTGTCCTGTTGAAAGTTCAGAGCGAAACCCTAGGTCTGGGAGTTTCTCAACCCCCAGCGATCCTTTACTTCTGAACTACTCTGATAATCTAGTTCCTTTAAATTGTGCTTCCAATTATTACATGGTTTCTTTCAATTTAGTTCCACTTTCCTTTGAGTCAAAGCCGACTTCTAAAAATATATATATATATATATAAAAGAATTAGTTTCAATTTACTTCCGCATCGCATCATCTCTTCTTTTGTTCTGCATCAGTCTATGGGACGGCAAGCGACTTTGGAGGTGCTACAATCTAGGGAATGGTCGGCGGTGAGGAGGATGGTGGGCAGTCTATGGTGGTGATTGAATGGTGAGGAAGGTGGAAGGCTCCTTGGTGGCATAAGGCTATCTCTAGTGGTGTTGACGGTGGCTAGAATCGGTGGGGGATAGCTCCGATGGTCGATAGCTCAAAATGAGGTAGGTGGTCCATGAAACAGGCTTGTGGACTTGCAGCAATGGCTGCCATGGATCGAGCCTGATTTTTGTAGACCGAGTAGCCGGTCCATGGTGGACCGGTTGCTTCAAAAATCATGCAATTCCTTAATAAATTTTAAAGTTGAATTTCGGGCTCATTCGAACTCCAATTTGAATATTGTCTATATCGTCAAGCTCCAAAAATTAAGCTCTTTCAATCTATAATCTTTTCTACAAAACTTTAAAAAATATCATTCTTTAATAAATAAAGATTAGTTAATATTTATTTTAATATTTAAATTAGGATATTTAATAATCTTATCACACCCTTCAACTTAATCATTGCTAGTCCTTTAGCAATGCAATTAAAATATAAGTGTAATTTGATAACCATATGTCATTAAGATTCTCCTATAGATCTAGGCTTAAGGTCAAAAGAAATTAGCTAGCATCACTAACTGGATATTGAGTTTTAAAGTAAATTTCGGTCAGAACTATTAAAATCTTTCTTAGAATTCATCCAAAGGTCTACCGTACTTGTATTTGTGATGGCTAACTTAGTATTTCAGTATTAAATTATAAAAAATAATTATATCTTTGCTTATCACCTACTTTTGGTCAATTCTATATACATTCCCAAATTAAATATATAAGCCGAGGTAGCTTTCACACTACCTGAGTTTTTCTCTTTTTTTTATTTCATTGGCAAATGTCTTCACATAGCCCACTTTTTGACACGAACAGTAGCAATGCTTAAACGAAAGTGCCCGGTTACTTGGTAGGAAACCAATGTCTAGAACTTGACCTTTTTTTGCATTTTTTTTTCTTTTCAAGCAAATAGCTCTTTCCTCAAATTTAAGTTAAATAGGGAGTGTATATCAATTATCAATTTTTCAATAATAATTGAATCTTTAATTAACTTTACAACTAATACCTACTTTACCTCATCAGTGTGCATGTACGATGGAAGTGCTAATAGCCTTTGGATGATCTAAGTAGGTCGCTAAAAGTCGACCAGCTAGTCTACTTCTTGACTCTATATAGTCATTAGTAAATGCTTTCTAACTCTATTACTCTTTTCCTAATCTATTTTGTTCAAGAATTTTCTTCATGGTACATGATTTATCAAAAATATTCTCCATAACTTAATTTTTTTTCAAAATTTTTTAAAAGATTTTTAAAATAATTTTTAAAATTTTTAAAAGAATTTTCCCTTACCCCCAACATAATTTCCATTGACCACAATGGAGTAAGGAAAAATTGGGACATGAAAGTAAGATAAGGAGAGCTACTACTTGGACTAGATATGCAATGTGAATTACGAGATGACTCTGTAAAGAGTGGTCCATTATTCCTACAAAAATAAAAATTATTAAAGCAAAAACCAATAAAAAGATTGGGTTGCCTCCTAATAAGTACTAAGTTTAACATCTTTAGCCAGACCTCTTGGGATTCTCATACTATTCCTACTCAAATCTTGACATGGGTTCATAATTTCATATGTGATTCAGGTTCAACTACAGAATATTTCCTACATGGGACTAGCAAGTGGCTTTATCCCTTAATAGCTAACAATTCTTCCTTTATAATTAGATCTAGGTATAACTTAAGTAAAAGTTAGGGTTCTAATAGACCTAGATCTATATAGCTGATGTGCCAAGGGAGTACCTCAGGATCCTCGTTTGATGCCTCTTCCATCATAGATAGATGTTCAACCAGAGTCATGAGGGGTTTAGCTAATAATTCAGATCTTAGGATAAGCCCTTTCTGATCTATAACTTGACACTTTTTTTAAATCAATATCAACTCTATCTCCATACATTGTTTCAATATTATAGATAATTTTGGAGGTAGTTTTTGAAAGTGGTGCCAAATACAAAGAAATCAATTATAAATGTTTTAACTTTGTTATCCCCATATGCACAATGTCCTACCCAATAGCTTCTTTATATGCTTTTAGAATACTTATAATTTGGACATCCCGATTATGTATTACTGGTAAGGTATCAGTGGATGCAACAGGATGTGGCTTCAATTCTTGATCAGGTGGTGATTCTAACAAGGGAGCTATTTGGGGGTTTGGGTGATGGCTCATATTGCTTGATCTAAAGTGGTTTGGTGTTGGGATAGGATATTTTTATTAGATCATTCATTTCTAGGGTACATCCCTCTATTTCTAGATCATCCACCTCAAAGTGAGCCAGACTAGGGTTGAGTGAATCACGGGGGAGACTTTTATGCATGGCTTCCTCTATTCTATTATACATTTATGATCTTTAGGAAGTCTCAATTAATTCCATCATTGCACTTATTTAGTCTTCCTTCCCATTGAATGTAATGGACAATTTTAGGGTTCTTGGGATTGGGACCATAAGTAGGTTGGGTGATGATGGAAGTGGTTCATCCCTCCTTTTTGATTTTTTTTCATAAGTTTCTGCCTTAGTCAAATTATCTAAGTTTGTCTCTTTGGTTGTACAGGGTTGCTCTATGACCAACTCATTCCTGAGAGTCATGGTCAATTATTGAAGGACAATTACAGGAATATTTAAGCTTTGAGCCAAGTATTGTCCCTTAGGGTTGCTCTTGGGTTGACTAGGCAACTCTTCTTCACTAGTAGCCATGGCTAATGGTTTCCATTGCATCTCCAAATTAGTAATAGTCTTGATGTTAGGAGCTATATGTTGGCTCATGGTCTACATGAAACTATTTAAGGTAGCATTGGTGCTCTCTATTATAGCTTCAAGGTGAGCACGTGATTTAGCCAGAACTTTTAGGGCTTTTTCTAGGGGACTGGGTTCTTCCTCAAGATCAATCATAGTTGATTATTCAATACTTGGCTAGGCCTAGGATAGGACTGGTCAAAATTATGGATTCTTAGTGTTGCATCTTGTGACCATACAAAATTGGGATAATAATCTCATCCTATGTTATAGGTTGGTGTATAAGGTTCAGTTATATATTTGTTATTGGCTATACTTTCTTAAGTAAATCGTGTTAGGTTGGGTACATCAAGTAAGGGCGTTCCTCTACAATATGATCTGGTGAGTCAAATACCATGCACATAGGTGCTGGCACATAGTGAAATTGGGTATATCCTTTACATTCTAGGACTTTCTAAATTCTTTGGATCAATAATGCCATGTTAATTCCTACAGATTCTCTTGTGTAATTGTATGCATCTTTGAATCTCATGAAATTAGGATGCATATCAATCTATTGTGGTCGATTCATAGAATTATTAGCTTGGGATCTCATTCTAAACAGTCGATCAGAGTTAATCTTGTACCAAAAATCTTGTAGGGTTTGAGGTCATTCAATAGGATCAGGATAGCAATAATACATTAGACTTTTGGATTATCTAGTGGGATCCATGACCTTTTAATCTTATATAGGTTAGATTGTATCTAACCAATCGTCTCTTTGTCTTGGCAGGATTTTTTTTTAATTAGCTTTTTTTAATATTATATGGAGAGAGAGGGAAGAAGAAGAGGGAAGAAAGAGAGAGAAGTATAAAGGTCCGAACCTAAGGAGTCCTAAATATAAAGATGATAGAGAAGAGTGTCTTATTTATGTTAGATTTTTGTTACTAAAACAAGTTGGCAAGTAATGGACTCTCTATCCTAGGGTTATCCTATGTCTAGATAGCTCCTAACTGCTAAGGTTGCCTTTAAGACTTCGAAATCAAATACTAACTAGCCACTAGCTAGGTAAAGATAAGGTTGGTGGGGGTCCCCCCATTGATTTTCTTAGATATCAAATAAATTAGCCAGGTCAAACAACAGAACCAATTAAAAAACCACCGTCCTTCAAGGCTACATCATCCTTGAACCCCTTTTCTATACACCAATTAACTAGTTAATTCTAAGCTAGTCCAACTCTCTGGGTCACTTATCCTATGAGCTCAAAAATCCTTAGAGGTCAATATCTAATTGATTTTAAATTAAGGCTTAGGTTAATGTAATATGCAAGGTGGTGATTTGTGGGCCAAGGAAAGGTGATGAACTCTCCACCTTATATTGTTTAGGGGCTATGCCCTTAAAGTATTTCATGAAAATGCAATATAAATCAAACAAGGTATCTAAATAAGTTAGGAAGTTTTTAAAGTTTATTATTTATTTTCTTAAATTAATTAAATTTTATGGAAGGGTGCCTTCTTATTTTTTATTAGGTTATTTAAGGTATGTTAATTAAAAGAAAAAGTTAATTAGGTTGGAAGTTGATTTGTGAAATGTAGGAAAGTAATTTTTTTATGTTGAAAATAAGGCAATCTAATAATTAAGGCAACTAAAAAAAGTAATAAGCTAAAGAGAGCAATAACTAAAATAAAAAAAAAATACTTTTTTTAAAAATAATCATGCCTAAATCCTCGGTAAGGGTACCAAAATTTGATCGCTATCATTGGTGGTCAAAAATAAAACCTAATTCACTACTATAGCTAGGGTGAGTAGGGATCGTATCCTCGGGGATCAAGGATAATTATTTCATATAGAAAGTAAAAAAAGAAATAAATATTTAGATTTTTTTAAAAAAATAAATGATGGGTTGATTAAAACTAATCAATTAAAATTAAATATTAGATCAAGGGGTTTATATGATAAAAAGATATCTTCGGGTTTTTAAGTAATCATAAACATAAATAAGGTATTTATTCTAATCTAAACAATTAAAATCTATATTTATTTCAGAATCTTTAAAACTAATCCATAGCATAGGCTATTTTGCTGAGTACAAACCATATCTTGTTAAGATCATGGTCCATCTCACAAGTACAAGCTATTCAACGATTGAGTTGAAAAGATCCTAACAAGATACATAGATAAAAATCCTAGAATTAATTATCTATGTTGAGCATGAATCATATTATGCTAGGATCATCATCTATCCCATCTACATAATTAATTTAAGAAATCAAACAAAAAAGAAAGAGGAGTTGAAAGCATTTATTCAATTATACGGAAGAGAAAATAACTATAGAATTTAATGAAAGGATCCATGTGCTTTCATACAAACTATACCTCAGTCACACATGGCTCCTGGATACATCTTCTTGGAGATTCGTGGCTCTGTCACAGCACCTCCTCTCTTTTGCTTTAATCCTCTCCCTCTCTCTCTCAAAGCCTAAACTAATTACAAGGAAAAAATTAAATAAACTTTTACAAGTAGAATTGATGATTTGCTTTCTCCCCGAGGTCCTTCTTTTATAGAGCTCATCTCGAGCTTTCTCCCGATCAAATTTGGAGTCAATCTAGCTTAAGATCGATAATATATCATGAAAAGAAATCTTAACTATTGATCTATTGCAAGATGGATCGATCACCGCGTTCCTTCCTTCTTAGGTACATAGGGTCTGAACCTTATTGAATCCCAGGGTCTCCTTCTTCAACTAGGACTTGGACTTTACTTCTCCTACTAGACAGATGGTGGCGGGAGGTGGTGGAGGCATTGAATAAAGAAAAATGGTGAACTGGATAGCTTGCAATGGTGATCGCATGATAGAGGAGAAAACCGGTGACTACAATCAAGGATGATGGCCGGTTTGTGGGACGGCTAAAGTCTTTGGAGGCGCTGCAAGCTAAGGAATGGCTAGTAGTGAGGAGGATGGTGGGTGGTTTGTGTCGATGATCGAATGGAGACGAAAGTCGAAGAAACCTGAATGGTAGCAACTGGGAGGCTCCTTGGTGGTGTGAGGTGGTCTCTGGTGGCATTACCGGTGGCGAGAAGTGGCGGGAGATAGCTTCGATGGTCGGTGGCCAAAATAGGGCAAGTGGTCCATGAAATAGGCTTGTGGACTGGTATTAATGGCTGCCATGGACCAGCCTGATTTCTATAGACCAAGCGATTGGTCCATGGTGGACCAGCTACTTCAAAAATCATGCAATCTATTAATAAACTTCAAACATGAATTTTGGACTTGTTCGAACTCTGATTTGATTGTTGTCTATATCGTTGGACTCCAAAAATTAAGATCTTTCAATCTTTGGACTCCTTTTCTATAAAACTATAATAAAAACAACAATTCTTACTAGATATAGATTAATTAATATTTATTTTAATATTTAAAATGGGATATTTAGTAATCTTATCACACCCCCAAACTTAATCATTGCTAGTTCTTTAGCAATGCAATTAAAATATAATTATTTTTTTGATAACCATGTGTCATTAACATTTTTCTTTAGATCTAGGTTTAAGGTTAAAAGAAATTAGCTAGCATCACTAACTATGTATTGAGTTTCGAAGTAAATTCCATAGTCAGCACTATTAGAAACTTTCTTAGAATTCATCCAATAGTCTACCGCACTTGTGTTTGTGATGGCTAATTTAGTATTTCAGTGCTAGATTGTAAAGAATAATTATTTCTTTGCTTATCACCTACTTTTGGTCAATTTTCTATACACCCCTAAATTAAGCATATGAGCTAAGGTAGCTTTCGCATTGCCTGAATTATTCTATTTTTCTTTTATTTTGTTGGTGATGTCTTTACGCTGCCCTCTTTTTGATGTGAACAGCAATGCTTATTTAGGCGAAGGTGCTCAGTTACTCGGTGAGAAACCAATGTTTAGAACTTGATCCTTTTTTTCTTTTTCTTCTTTTCAAGTAGGTAGCTCTTTTCTCAAATTTAAGTTAAATAGGGGGTGTATATTAATTATTAATTTTTTAATAATAATTGAATCTTTAATTGACCTTATAACTAATACCTACTTTTCCTCTTTAGTGTGCATGTGCTTTTTCCAAAATTTTTCAAAAGATTTTCAAAATTTTTCAAAGGATTTTTTCTTATCCCCCAACTTAATTTTCATTGTCCTTAATAGAGTAAGAAAAAATTGGGACATGAAAGTAAGACAAGGAGAGGTACCACCAAGACTAGATATGTATCGTGAATTGCTAGGCGAGTCTATAAAAAGTGGTCTATTATTCCTACAAAAATAAAAAACACTAAAGCAAAAATCAATAAAAAGATTGGGTTACCATCTAACAAGCTCTAAGTTTAACATCTTCAGCTAGACCTCTTGGGGTTCTCTTCCTATTCCTGCCCAAATCTTGATGTGGGTTTGTAATTCCATATGTGATTCAGGATCAGCTACAGAATATTTCCTACATGGAACTAGTAGTAGCTTGTTCCCCTAATAGCTAACAATTCTTACTTTATAATTAGATCTAGGTATAACTTAAATAATAGTCAGGGTTCTAATAGACCTAGATCTATATAGTTGATATGCTAAGGGAGTACTTTAGGATCTTCATTTGATGCCTCTTCCATCATAGGTAAATGTTCAACCAGAGTCATAAGGGGTTCAGCTAATAATTTAGATTTTGGGGTAAGCCCATTCTGATCTATAACTTAATACTATTTTCAAATAAATATCAACTCTGTTTCCATATATTTTTTAATGTTATAGATAAATTTTGGAGGTAGTTCTTGAAAGTGGTGCCAAATACAAAGAAATCAGTTATAAAAGTTTTAACTTTATTATCCCCTATATTTGCAATGTCCCACCTAATAGGTTCTTTATATGCTTTTAGAACACCTATAATTTGGGCCTCCCAATTGCAGATTATTGGTAAGGTATCAATAGATGCAACAGGAAGTGGCTTCAATTCTGGATCAGGTGGTGATTCTAACAAGAGAGTTATTGGGGGTTTAAGTGATGGCTTATATTTCTCGATCCAAAGTGGGTTGGTGTTGGGTTAGGATGTTTTTGCCAGGTCATTTATCTCTAGGGTACATCCCTTTATATCAAGATCATCCACCTCAAAGTGAGCCAAATTAGGGTTTAGCAAATCATGGGAGAGACTTTTATGTATGGCTTCCTTTATTGTATTATACATTTGTGATTCTTAGGATGTCTCAATTAATTCTATCATTGTACCTATTTGTTCTTCCTTCCCATTGAAAGTAATGGACGATTCTAAGGTTCTTTTGATTAGGACTATAGGTAGGATGGGTGATGATGGAAGTGGTTTGTTCTTCCTTTCTAATTTCTCTTCATAAGTTTTTGCCTTAGTCAAATTATCTAGGTTGGTCTCTTTGGTTGTACAAGGTTGCTCTATGACCAACTCATTCCCAAGAGTCATGGTCGATTGCTGAGAGATAATTATAGGGATATTTAAGCTTTGAGCTAGGTATTGTCCCTTAGGCTTACTCTCAAGTTGACTAGGCAACTCTTCTTCACTAGTAGCCATGGCTAATGGTTTCCATTGCATCTCTTAATGGGTAATAGTCTCGATGTTGGGTGCTATATGTTAGCCTGTGCTTAACATGAAACTATTTAAGGTAGCATTGGTGCTCTCAATTGTAGCTTCAAGGTCAGCACAGGATTTAGCTAGAGCTTCTAGGGCTTTTCTAAAAGACTAGGTTCTTCCTCAAGATCTAATCCTGGTTGATTATTCAATACTTGGCTAGGCCTAGGATAAGGCTGGTCAAAATTATGGGTTCATAGTATTACATCTTGTTACTACACAAAATTGGGATGATGATCCCACCCTAGGTTATAGGTGGGTGCATAAGGTTCAATTATATATCTGTTATTGGCTACACTCTCCTGGTTAAACCCATCTTGGGTTTGCACATCAAGTAAGGATATTTCTCTACAACATAGTCTGGTGAGTCACATACCATGCACATAGGTGCTGGCACATGGTGAAATTGGATATATCCTTTATGTTCTAGGACTTCCTAAATCCTATGGATCAATGATGCCATGTTAGTTCCTATAGGTTCTCTTGTGTGATTGTATGCATCTTCAAATCTCATGAAATTAGGATGCATATCAACCTGTTGTAGTCGATTCATAGAATTGTTAACTTGGGCTCTCATTCTAAATGGTCGGTCAGAGTCAATCTTGTACCAATAATCTTGTAGGATTTGAGGTCGTTCAATAGGATCAGGGTAGCAATAATTCATTAGATTTTTGGATTATCTAGTGGGATCCATCCCCTTTTAATCTTATATGGTTTAGACTGTATCTAACCAATCATCTCTGTCTTGGAAAGAATTTTTTTTAATTAGCTCATTTTATATATTATGGAGAGAGAGGAGTGAAGAAGAGGAATGAAAGAGAGAGAAGAAGTCTAAATATGCAAACCTAAGGAGTCCTAAATCTAGAGATGATAGAGAAGAGTGTCTTAATTACGTTAGATTTCTGTTAGCAAAATAAGTTGACAAGCAATGGACTCTCTATCCTAGGGTTACCCTATGTCTAGACCACTCATAACTGCCAAGGTTGCCTTTGAGCCTTCAAAGTTTGATACTAACTAGTCACTGTCTAGGTAAGGGTAAGGTTAGTGGGGGTCCTGCCATTGCTTTCCTTGGATACCAAATAAATTGGCCAAGTCAGACAATGGAACCAATTAAAAAACTACCTTCCTTCAGGGCAACATCATCCTTGAATCCTTTTCTTGGATACAAGTTAACCAGTTAATTCTGAGCTAGTCCAACTCTAAGGATCCCTTGTCCTATAAGCTCAAAAATTTTTAGGGGCCAACATCTAATTGATTTTAAATTAAGGCTTAGGTCAATGCAATATGTAGAGTGATGGTTTATAGACCAAGGAAGTATGATAAACTCCCCACCTTATGTTGTTTAGAGATTATGCCCTTAAAGTATTTCATGGAAATGCAATGCAAATTAGATAAGGTGTCTAAACAAGTTAGAAAGTTTTTAAAGTTTATTATTTATTTTCTTAAATTAATTAAATTTTATGGAAGGGTGTCTTTTTATTTTCTTTTAGGTTATTTAAGGTAAGTTAATTAAAAGAGAAAGTTAATTAGATTTGGAGTTGATTTATGAAACGAAGGAAAGTAATTTTTTTATGTTAAAAGGAAAATAAGGTAATCTAATAATTAAGATGACTAAAAAAAGCAAAAAACTAAAAAGTGCAATAACTAAAATAATAAAATTTATTTTTTTATAAAATAATCATGCCTGGATCCTTGGCAATGGTGCCAAAATTTGATCTCTATTATAGGTGGTCAAAAATAAAACCAACTCACTACTATAGCTAGAATGAGTAGGGATCGTATCCTTAGAGATTAAGGATAATTTTTTTATGAAGAAAGTAAAGAAAGAAATAAATATTTAGATTTAGAAAAAAGATAGATGATGGGTTGATTAGAACTAATCAATTAAAATTAAACTTGAGATTGGGGGGTTTATTTGATAAAAAGATGTCTTCGGGTTTCTAAGTAATCGCAAACATAAAACAGGTATTTATTCTAATCTAAACAATTGAAATTCATATTTGTTTTTGAATCTTTTAAACTATTTCCTTGCAAAGGCTATCTTGTCAAGTACGAACCATATCTTATTAAGATCATGGCCTGTCCCACAAGTATAGGCTATCCAATGATTGAGTTGAAAAGTTCCTAACAAGATACATAAATATAAATCCTAGAATTAATTATCTATGTTGAGCATGAATCATATTATGCTAGGATCATGATCCATCCCACCTAGATAATTAATTTAGGAAATCAAATAGAAAAGAAAGAGGAGTTGAAAGCATTTATTCAATTGTATGGAAGAGAAAATACTACAAAATTTATCGAAAGGATCCCTGTACTTCCTTACAAACTGTACCTCAGTCACACATGGCTCCTAGATACATCTTCTTGGAGATTCGGGACTTTGTCACAGCACCTCCTCTCTTGAAGAACTTTTTTTTTAATCCTCTCCCTCTCTCTCTCTCAGAGCCTAAACTAATTACAAGAAAAAAATAAAATAAACTTTTGTTGGTGAAATTTATGATCTGCTTTTTTCTCGAGGTCTTCCTTTTATAGAGCACATCTCGAGCTTTCTCCTAGTCAAATTTGAAGTCAATCTAGCTTAAGATCAACCATATATCATGAGGAGAAACCTCAGCTATTGATCTATTATGTGATGGATCGATCACCATGTTCCTTCCTTCTCGGGCACACAAGGTCCAAACCTTGTCGAATCTCAGGGTCTCCTTCTTCATCTTGGTGGGCAGTCTATGGTGGTGATCGAATGGAGAGGAAAGTGGAAGAAACATGAATGGTGGCAATTAGGAGGCTCCTCGGTGGTATGAGGTGGTCTCCGGTGGAATTGACGACCGTGAAAAGCGGCGAGAGATAGCTTCGATGGTCGGTGGCTCGAAATAGGGTCGGTGGTCCATGAAACAGGCTAGTGGACCAGTAGCAATGGCTGCTATGGATCGAGCCTAGTTTCTGTAAATCAAGCTGCCTATCTATGGTAGACCGGCTGCTTCAAAAATCATGCGATTCATAAATAAACTTCAAACTTGAATTCTGGACTCGTTCGAACATTGATTTAAGTGCCATCTATATAGTTGGACTCTAAAAATTGAGCTCTTTCAATCCATGGATTACTTTTCTATAAAACTCTAATAAAACATCAATTCTTAATAAATATAGATTTATTAATATTTATTTAATATTTAACTTGGGATATTTAATAGTCTTTTCAGTGTTGGGGTCACTGGGGAAGGAGCCGGGGTCACTAGGTGTGGGGATGTGAGGTTGCAGAGGTCGAAGATCCTGACCTAATTGTTTAATGCTTCATCACTAATGACCTTTGAAATTCATTGTTTATGCGCTTTGCAATTCATAAATACAAATTTTAGAGAAAAGGACCATCAAAATTTGGGTATCTCCCCTTCAAAATTTTAACCTCCTACATTTGTTTGCCTAAAATCCCGCACCTACCAGTTTTTCTTGATAATTTTTTTCTTTTTTTGGTCAAATTGTGTTGCTTCAAGAGACTTTGGTCTTCGAACTCCCTTTTTTTTTAGTTTTTGTTCAACATGTCACAACTCCCTCATGGCCAGAGATGAAGGCCGACTAGATGGGGCCATGGATGGGGCTGGGGTCATTTGGCATGGGGATGAGGGGAAGGGGTCAGGGTCACCAGGGAAGGAGTTGGGGTTGCCAGGGAAGTAGCTGGGGTCATCGGGTAGGGGGATGCGAGGGCACGGAAGCTAGAGATCCACAAGTTCCTCCACCAGCACCACCACCACTCTTAGATGCCGAATTGCTAAGGTAGGGCTATTTCATCCTTTTTATTCCCCTATGCTTCCTTTACCCATCACTGGCCCCCCTCGCGACCTGTCGGAGCCTCCCTCCACCCATGTCTCCCCTCCAGCCATCTCTGGTAGCCTCATGTAGAGGAGGGTGGTGAAGTAACATTGCTTGTCCTTTGACTATTATTTTTTTCTTTGTTTTTAGTCCTTTTGTAAAGGGTTTGTTGAGTCATCTATAATAAAGATTCATTTGAAATCAAATGAAGAAACTTTTTGCTTTTGTTTTCCCTTTTGTACCTTCCTCTTTGGAGTATTTTGATGCAAGGCTCCACATCTTGTTTGCTATTTGAATAGAAGATGTTCTCTAAGAAAGAGTTAGATGTCAGGTTGTCAAAGGTCCTACCATCAAGAGGAAGAGAAACAATAGGATGAGCTAGCCACTGAGAAGGCCAGGATAGAAGTTATGGAAGAGCAGATGGAATTTACCCCCTACAAGTCTTATCCTTGCTACTCTAATGTTGGCATCCCTCTTTAGAATCACCAAGACCAGACTTGAGGTTGGAGTGGAGGGGAGCAACCAACCCATTGAAGTAGGGATGGATGCTAAGTCAGAGGTGAAGATTGGCAGTCATCTTGTCAAGGAGGGCGAGGTCGATCCTGATGAGGAAGCTCCCCTATACTTGTACATCTCTATAGAACTCTCTTTAGAGATAGACCTAACTCCAGAAATAGAGGGGACATAGTGGAGTAGTGATAGTACCTCGATAGAAGCTTCTGACAAGCATGGTGAGGCAAGCACAATCATGGACGCTCCAATGAAGGAGTGGAGTCCCTGGTAATGATGGAGGCATCATCGACATCAATTGAGAGTCCAATGTTTGTATAGGAGCTGCCAACTGCTATTGAGTTTACTATTCTCGCTACTGCCATGCTTGTGTCTCTTGTGGAATACCTACCCCCTGTTGGGTAATCGGGGAAGGCATCTCAGACATTCTAAAGACTGGAAGGCTGGTGTTGGATGCAATCTCTCCTATTGATGTTGTAGTGCCACGACACATGTTATAGAGGAGGGTTAGCATCCCTTCATTATTATGCCACTAAGGTAGATGGGACATCTCTTGAAGGTCATAGTCATAACCTTCATTGGATACCGATACTCTTGGTATTGCAGGTAGGTCTCTATGCTTAGCCACTAGAGCATTCCATTACCAATCGGGAGGTGATGCTTGTAGACAAGGTCACTCATGCAGAGGAAGTATATAACACTATTGAGGAAGGCCAAGGTTTGATAGAATAGGAGCAAAGCATGGCTGAAGAGGCTCGCTAAACCTTTGCACGAGGGTTTGATAGCTTATCTACAAGAAATGATGAACTACAGAGAGATAGATACTATTGACCAAGAGGTCATGAGGCTGAGGGGAGATGACACTCAAGTATCTGAAGCACCTCCTAGGATCATTATCAGCCATGGAACCCAGATGAAAGCTGATGTGATGTGGAGCTCCACTGTTAAGGGAGTCCAGATGATTGATGTCAACAAAGCTCACAACCAGCATTCTTGTCCTTACCCTACACTTATCAGTGATGGGGGTGAAGATGGCAAATGAGGCCCTCGCAACCCAGGCATGCTGTTCAGCACCACCATCGGTGGGGCTAGTGAAGGAGAAATGCATCATAGGTAAATTGCATTGTCTGGCACTGCTGGTGAAGCTAGTATGGAAGAAGGTGAAATAGTTCACCCCATAAAAGGTGAGGTAGCTAAGAGCAAAGAAGGCCTATGGAGGACATGATGGTTCAACCAAGACTATGCAAACCTACTATAAGAGATAGACTTCCTCTAAACCATATTTCTTTTGAAAAGAAGTGAGGCTACGTGGTGCACTCGTGGAGCTATTCAAGTCCCTGCACAAGGTTGACTTGATGTCCAAATTGGAGAGATGATCTAAATCTCATGTCATGAGCTTGGAGGTGGGTCACCGGGATCCAGTTCCTTAGGAGATTCCTATGGCAATGACCACTGACTCCTTCAATTAGGGTTTTGCATGCTACGAGATGATACTCTTGGCCACTATCCAAATATCGAACCAATGGTTGTTCTCCTTGTTCCTACAAACACCTTAATAGAAGAGATGGTAAGGATTATGCTAGTAGAGCAAGGCTTATAGAAGTACTTTACTCTAGCCATGTGTACTTTCCAGAGCAATAAAGAATTATCATTGCTTCTTTGCGACGTTCCTTGTTGACAGGGGAATACCTTTGTGCAAATCTTGAGATGCCTCTGCGTTCTCCATGTCTGATCACCTTCCTGGGGGAGGTGAGTAGATCTAACTTGGCAACATAGCATGGTGCGACACTTGATATAGACATGATCTTCATGAGGAGACTTTCATTGAGCATAGCTCTTAAGGAAAACTAGCACATTGTTGGCTTCACTTCTATAGGAGCACTGAAAGCATAAATGCATTGTCCTTTGAGGGGATGTTAACCTTGGAAGAAGCACTTGGCAATTCATCTTCTGATTCTAAGGGAGAGCAAGCATCTGGCTGATGGGACAAGGATACTTATTGAACATTGGTTGTCTACTAGCACGGTAGTCTCTCCCTCAATCCCTTTATAAATAGAGGGCCATGGGAGCAGATCTTCACCATGTCCCTTCTAGATTTAAGTGAGCGAAAGGATGTCAGAACCACGATTGACACCTTAGGTGCAAGTGCTGATTTCCCTTTCTTGATGGAAGGGTTCTCTCCTAGTCAAGTACTCTGATTACATCAAAAGTGTGTTGATGGGTGCTCTTCTTGGCATGGTAGGTATCAGGAATGGTCGGTGCTCCAATCATTGGGCTATGACTATCATTGATTGGAGGATAGATTTGGAGGGGTGATAATTGTATGCCTCATTATCTGGTTCCTCCTTAAGTAGGACTTGGCTCTTTGTAGAAAAGTAGCTAGGTCAGGAGTGGAAGTAGCCTTAGGAACATCGCTTTGCTTGGTGGCTAATGACACCACACCAGGGATGTGGTGGTGGATGGCTTCTCGGTGCTCTTGACATTATCTTGGATCTCTTGGGGTTTTCAGATTTTACAGTTTTCATCAACTTTGTCACATCGAAGGTGCTCTACCTCCATGCTTGCATGCTGGTCGAGTTACTAAAGATTGATGCACATCTTCTCTTTCCTGATCGACTTTACCTTCACATGCCTTAGGGGGACCTTTAAGCCTTCTGGGCATGGAGGAGGTGCTTTGCCATTTTTAGGGGAAACTTTGTCACTCTAGGAGGTTTAAACCTAGTCTCGATCCTTCTTTGATAGGTGCAAAGCATCGAAGGAACTTTGGAGCTCTAAGAAGTTGTGTCCTGACCCTTCAGGGCTATTATAACTTGTCCATCCTCCATCTATGTCTTTAGAAGCATTCTCAAAGCAATGTAATTTGGCATGGAGCCACAAAAAGGTGTAACTTCATTTTTATTAATGAAATGAAATCTTTACTATTTTGATATCATCTTGTATTTGCATGTTGCTTGCTACTTCTTGAATGCCTCCACTATTTTTAGCCTTCATACTAGGCTTTAACACATTGTTCAAGGGGTTTCTACCTACTGAAGCTTTAAAGGATGTTGATCTCTTTTGGATATACTAGAGGATCTTCACCTGAGAACATTGCTAGTGGATGGGTTTGATGGCCTTATAGGGTGTACGACCTTTATAAGACTTAGAAAAAAGGGGGCAATGACCCTGCCTACGGGTATAGAACAGGGCTTGCCTAGGACTTTGGAATAAATGATTTGCCAATCTTGCCTAGGGCCCAAAGCTTATCCAAGATTTTAGAGTAGAGGGTTTGAAGACTTTGCCTAGACATGAAGATCGCCTAGGACTTTTGAATAGAGAGTTCATCGACCTTGCCTGGGGCACAAAGCTCATCAGGATTCTAGAATAAAGGGATTGCCAAGCCTACCTAAGATGTGAAGCTCACCTAGGACTTTAGAATAGAGGGTTTACTAACCCTATCTAGAATGTGAAGCTCATTTAGGACTTTAGAATAGAGGGTTTGAATGTTGAAAATTATGTCCCAAAGCCAATCGTCTAAGCTGTAGATGGTTGTGCTTTTTTGTTTTTGTATATGAATTTTTAATAATAAATAAAAGTTATTTATTTTTGGCTATCTATCATTTTACATTTTTATGTAATGAACTCTCATATGATGGAGTCCTTATAACTTAATTGTTTGATATAGAGAGGATATATCAAGTAGTTCTTAAACTGGTTCATAACCAAATGATACATTGTTATAGGATGACGATGTATCAAGTATAGGTTATTGTATGTCACATTTGTTGGTTGTCCTCTTAACCAATAGGTGTAGAGATACTGGTGTGACATACAAGTGAAGTGTATGACATTTCACTGAACGTGACCATCTGCGGAGCTCCCTTCTGCCAAAGGATTGCTTGCGAAGGGATATGGGTATTTGTGTCCCTCAAACCTGAGGTCACCATGGTAGCTTGCAAGCAACTCACTATACTTTGATACCGGACTACCTGGATTTCTAATATAGTGATGAAAGTTTTCTAGGTGCAGTCAAGTACTTATGGAGCGGTGGTGGATCAAGATGGAATTGACCACTCCAAATAGTTTGGTGTGAATGACTCATTATGTCTCAATTCAGCAAAACCTTGGCCAGGGTAGTTCTTGTGAGGAGTCACAGAACTTGTGAGGTTGAGACATGATATGGATAAACCATATTAGGGTTGGCAGTCTAACCCTAGGTCATCCTGAGCATTGTAAGGTCAAAGGGATGAATTATGCAGAACCATATGCCAAAGGTTCTTGTGAGGTACTCTGCATCTTCGACCTATCTGGACGTCAGGTATCATTGCTAGATGAGGACTGTGACTGGTATTGGAAATGTTCTAGTGCTACCGGTTTAGTGTTTGAACCTATGGGATCACACACCATAAAGGATTTCTATCTGATCTTTTGGGCTAATCAATGATTGAGAATCATTTCCATCACCTGAAGTCAATATTGTTGACTTCACTCCAAGTGTTGACACTTGGATTTTTGCAGGTGTCGACACTTGGTGAAGTGTCGACACATGGCAATTTTCGAGTGTCGACAGTTCTTGTGACGAGCAATTTTCTGGGAGGATTTCTTGGAGGATTTTTTTGGGCATGTTTTGACCTGGTTTAAATTTTGAAATCAAGCCAGATTTGGCTCCAAGGTTATTTGGTATGAAAGTCATACTTAACTTATTGGGTTGGACCCATTCGGAATGGCCTTGATCCTCTCCTCCATTCTCTCCCTCCATCTCTCCTCCTTCCTTCTTCTCCCTCTCATGGTAGCTCCTATAAATAGAGGTCTTTGTAGCGGCTGTCGGGGTTACACATACATGTATAGCAAGAGAGAAAAGAAAAGAGAGGAAGAAGAAGGGTTTTTTGTGAGAGGTTTAGGGATTGGGTGTAAGCCACCTAGCAATCAAGCTAGGTCATGGGAAAGAGGTTTTAGGATAGGGTTTCTGCTCTCTTTCTTGTCTTCTTGGAAGAAGAAGTTTAGCCCACAGATCCAGAAGAGCTAGCACTTCGAGGAAGTTGATCAGAGTCGAGCGCAGGTGTGGACATCCTATAGAGGCCAGATGCATGTGTGGTTCGAGCACCCTCCTCCTTCTCACAGCACTTCCTTGGATTCTCTCTTGTGGAAAAGGTATGGTACTTTTATGTTTTCTCTTTCTTTGATGTTTATATGCATGCTAGATTATTATACTAGATCCTGTTACGGGCAGATCGGTAGATGGTTTAGATCTATCTACTGAGCCTTCCACTATGCATGTCTTAAAGTGTTTCTTGCAAAATGTATGCTAGGTGTAGGTGTTTTTCACCTTCAATGGTATCAGAGCACTAGGTTCATTTTGTTGTATAATGATGCTAGCATGCTTATAATATTATCTCCTTTCTTCTTAAGTACTTGGATTGAGTGCTTCACCAGGCCTTCCGGTCATAGGAGAGAAGTAGGGCTGCAAGACCCACTCTTCCAATTCAATGGGATCTCCTATGGCATGTAGGGGTGCCACTATGATAGGCTCATGAAAATGAAAATAAGAAGAAAGTAATTTGTAGGTTAAAATGTTTTAATCTAATGTCATAATCATAAGACACTTTAGATAAGATCTAAAAGTTTTTATAGATCGATTTTGATTGTATGTTTGGAGAAACATCGGATTTAAAATCATCATTTCTTCATTGTCTCAGGCTATGAGTCGATGCTTGGCCTTTTGAAGTGTCGGTTCTTGAGAAAATTTCCTGAGATATGGTTTCTATTTTTGTTCTAGGACAGGCTAGAGTGTCGACACTTGTCCTTGAAGTGTCGACACTTGAGCTTGAAGTGTCGACACTTGACCTCTGAAGTGTCGACACTTGAGGCGTGCCAAAAAACATGTTGTTCTATTTTCTGTTCCCTGTCTCAGGCCTTGAGTCAACACTTGCTCTTGAAGTGTCGACACTTGGTTTCAGAAAATGCTGAAAACAGTGAATTCAAATTCTATTTTGTTATAAAATTATTTTACACTGATAAATTAAAATTGTTTTAATTTATTTTATGGCCATTGAACTTAATTTTAAATTAAGATTGACTAAGAACTCTATGAATATGATTCAAAGATCTTAAGTCATTTCAATAAGCCTTAAGGGTCATGGGTTAGCTTCTATTAGGTCCTTAATTGGGTTAGAACAAAGTTTAGATGCATTGGACTTGTTAGAGAACTAATCTAATCAAAAGTTGGTTAGGATTTCTTCTCTAGATCTATCTAATAGTTAGATTGATTAGTCCATAATCTAAGTGGATCTAATTTGTGGCTCAGTGGAAAGTCTGAGTCTTTAGGCTAGTCTAATCGAGTTTGATGAACCGATTGGTGTCGAGGTAAGTTTGGTATTGTGATCATGGTTCTTTGGGGCTACCTCTTACCTGGCCAACTCTGTTGGTGTCTAGGCAAGACAGTTAATGGCGGAACCCAATCCATGATCTCACTTACCTAGCCAATGTGGTTAATCAGGATTGATTAGATAGCTCATTGACTCGTGCCCTTGTCACTCAAGGTTAATCAGTCTTGACTAATTTTAGGTGCCCATGGATTATTAGTTATGTGTAACCCTCCTTGTTTGCTGATTTGGTCAGTGGGAGGTTAATCCATATCTTCTCATCTCTTCATCTGTCACATTAATTAAAACTCTCTAAATTATTATGTCCTTAAAAAGAAAAAGTTATAGAGATAACCAAGTCCTAGCCTTTCATTAAGTGGGATAGTAATGTATCCATTAGTTCGATGTTCATCGGCAAATCCAAAGATCGGGTATTCATCGGGTTATTGGAATTGCTATTCCTAATATGATGGCTCAGTGCAACTCTCTTAACGGTGGTCAGGTGAGCTGGCCAAAGTCGTGCTTGACCATTCGTTAGTTAGAAGCATTGAATTTTATCATGTTAATGGTTGGACCTAACCAGCACCTTCAATAGGAGGCCCAAAGGCCGATTGAAGTGCTCCTTGATGCAAAACCCAATTACTAGAGGTTACTTGGAGAAGTGATCGGTTGAAGAACCTACCTTTAGACACACATGGGTGGGCCAGCCAAAGTTGGGCTCATGTATTATCTATTGGACTCTAGTACCCGCTAAGGAGTTAAAGTAATTCCTCGGATTGGAGGTAGAGGCTACCAATCTGAGCAAAATAGTGGGAAGGACCTTTAGACTAAAGTCCATGTCTTTAGGTTAATAATTCATATACACTAATTATTTTTGGTTTTCCTTTCAGATGTCTTCCAACCTATCACTCCGGTCTCTTCTCGACAATGAGAAGCTCAATGGACCCAACTTCGATGTTGGTATTGAAGTCTCAAGATTGTCCTGGAGCACGAACGGACCTATATGTGATATCGAATCGGGCACCTGAGATCCCTGCTACCAATGCTCGGGGTTCGATCAGAGACACTTATCAGAAGAGGCTCTTTGACAGGACCACTGTCCGATGCATTATGTTGGCTACGATGAACGATGAGTTCAGTCGCAAGTTCGAGGAAGCCCAGCCAGAAGAAATCCTTCAAAAGTTGAAGGAGTCTTTCGGGACACCAGACGATGTTGAGAGGTACAGGGTCTCCTGTGCTATTTACAACGTGTAGATGCGTGATGGGGCCTCGGTCACTGATCACGTATTGTACATGATTGAGATGATTAAGCGCCTGGGCAAGCTCGACTGTCCCTTGCATGAACAGCTTGGGAAAGATATGATTTTGAATTCTCTCCCCTCCTCCTTTCTAGACTTTCTCGATTATTATAGAATGAACAAGCTTGCAGTTAACTACCATGATATGTTGGGGTTGCTGCAGACTTTTAAGAAAGACCACCAGTTGAATAAAGTGGTGGTAAATCTAGTGGGAGGTTCCTCGGGAGGG
The DNA here is from genome assembly GCA_021397845.1 of Areca catechu. Taxonomy (NCBI): domain Eukaryota; kingdom Viridiplantae; phylum Streptophyta; class Magnoliopsida; order Arecales; family Arecaceae; genus Areca; species Areca catechu. The sequence goes on along the minus strand of CM038044.1, from coordinate 86,629,955 downwards.
CATCGTCCCTTTAAGAAAGGGAAGAAGAAGAAGAAGAAGAAGAATAAAGAGGAAAAGGTGCTTAGTGCTTCTGGGCCCAGTCAGGCCAAGAAAGTGAAGGCTGATCAAAGTCGAGCAGAGTGCTTCTTCTGCAAGAAGCAAGGACACTGAAAGAGAAACTGTCCTCTTTACATTGCGTCCTTTGATCCAAACAGGTCCAAGAATAGAAAGCTGTAGGATGGTCCTGAATAAGGTATTTATATGATAACACCTTGTAGTTTCTCTGTTTGCGATACTACTAACTAGGTATTAGATTCAGGAAGTCCAATTCACATTTGTAATTCTTTGCAGGGACTTCAAGTTAGTAGAAAATTCAAGGATGGTGAGAGGTTCTTGAACGTGGGAAATGGAAGCCGAGTTCCAGTTATGGCGTTGGGAGTCCTTAAACATGTTTTCGAGTCCTGTACTGTCGTTTTGAATGAGTGTCATTTTTGTCCTTTTTTTTTGAATGTCATTTCTGTAGGCCAGTTGGCCATGTATGGTTATGAACTATTAATAAAGAATGACATTTGCAAAATCATTTTAAATGATTCTGTTGTTTTGAATGGACAAATGCGTGATGGCATTTATGTACTGTCGCAACCTGTTAGTGTAATGTACATGTCTAGCAAACATCCTAGGATAGATAATGTCAGCGATGCGTATCTATGGCATTGTAGGCTAGGTCATATAAACCGAAATAGGATAAATAGGTTGAAAACTAAGGGTCTCCTTGATTTTAGTGAAGATAGTTCATTTCTAACCTATGAGCCATGTCTTCTTGGAAAAATGACTAAGTCACCTTTTACTGGAAAAGGTGAACGAGCCAGAGAAATTCTGAGTCTGGTACATACTGATGTATGTGGATCCATGAATGTTAGTGCCAGGGGTGGGTACGTTTATTTCATTACTTTCACAGACGATCTTTCGAAGTTTGGTTATTTCTTCTTGATGAGACATAAGTCTTAGTCGTTTGAAATATTCAAACGATATCGTAATGAAGTAGAAAAATAAACTGAAAAGTGTATCAAAACTCTTCGATCCGATCGAGGCAGTGAATACCTTTCCAGTGAGTTTCTGACATATTTCGAGAAGAATAGGATTCTCTCTCAGTGGGCACCCTAATTAAATGGAGTGTCTGAGAGGAGGAATCAAACCCTGTTAGACATGGTTCGGTCCATGATGGGCTTTACTTCTCTACCGATATCCTTTTGGGGATATGCTTTAGAATCAGCCTGTTACATTCTGAATAGGGCTCCAAGTAAGTCCGTTAGTAAAACATCATATGAGATGTAGACTGGACGTAAGCTGACACTTCACACCTTCGGGTCTGGGGGTGCCCGGCTTATGTAAAACATTTAGAGACGGACAAACTTGGACTTAGGTCTGACCGGTGCTTATTTGTTGGGTATCCAAAAGAGTCTAAGGGGTATTACTTCTACTTAGCTAAGGAACAAAAGTTGTTCGTCAGTCTTAGGGCTATCTTTTTGGAAAAGGAGTTCCTTGGTAAAGGAACTGTAGCTGCTAAGATTGAACTTAGTGAAGTTCAACAAGTAGAAGAACCAACATATTTAAGCGACCACATAGAATCGGCTATGATTAGATCACACTCAGAGTCCACTCTAGAACTATTAAGGAGATCCGGTAGAGTACCGAGCCGACCGGACAGATACTACAGTTTCTTGGTCCGGGATGGTGATCCCATTGAACTCGATGAGAACAATGAGGATCCGATCACCTATATGGATGCATTGTAGAGATCTGACTCTGAGTCATGGCTAGGAGCCATGAAATCCGAAATGGAGTCCATGGAGATCAACAATGTATGGACATTGGTTGATCCACCTGAAGGGATAAAACCCATTAGGTCCAAATGGATTTTCAAGAGAAAAAGGGGTGCAGATGGAAAGGTAGAGACCTATAAAGCCCGTCTGGTTGCCAAGGGGTATCGTCAACGTTATGGTATTGACTATGACGAGATGTTCTCTCCTATGGCAATGCCCAAATCCATTCAGATTATGCTTGCTTTAGCAGCGCACTTTGACTATGAAATCTGGCAAATGGATGTCCGAACAGCTTTTCTGAATGGTGAGCTATAAGAGGAGGTGTATATGATACAACCTGAAGGGTTCACATCCACATACGAGTCAAAGGTGTGAAAGCTTCAAAAGTCCATCTATGGATTGAAGCAAGCATCCAGGAGTTGGAACATGCGATTTGATAAGTGTATCAAGTCGTATGGCTTCGTTAGGAACGGAGAAGAGCCTTGCATTTACAAATGGGCTAATGGTTCTGTGATTGTACTCCTTGTGCTGTATGTGGATGACATTCTCTTAATCGGGAATGACATCACAGCATTGCAAGGAATAAAGGTCTGGTTATCATCTTAGTTTTCTATGAAGGACTTGGGTGAAGCCTTTTATATACTAGGTATGATGATCTATAGAGATAGATCTAAAAGGCTTCTAGGACTGTCCCAATCTACATACATCGACACCCTGCTGAAATGGTTTAGCATGGAGAATTCTAAGAAGGGCTATCTCCCGATAGGCACTGGAATAGATCTTTCCAAAAGGAATTGTGTGACAACTCTTGAAGAGAGAGAATGTATGAGTAGAATTCCATATGCTTCGGTAGTAGGTTCTATCATGTATGCCATGATATGTACTAGACCAAATGTAGCATACTCACTAGGTGTAGTGAGTAAATACCAGTCTGACCCAGGTGAAGCTCATTGGAAAGTGGTTAAAACCATCATTAAGTATTTACGAAATACTAAGGACCAATGGCTAATTTATGGAGAATCTGGCTTGAAACTTGTGGGGTATACTGACTCCAGTTTTCAGTCAGATAAAGATGATAGCAAGAGTGTGTCAGGTTTTGTCTTTATCCTGAACGAAGGAGTTGTCCACTAGAAAACTTCCAAGCAGCCTACTATGGCGGACTCAATTTGCGAAGCAAAGTACATTGCAGCATCTGATGCAGCGAAGGAAGCTGTGTGGTTGCAGAAGTTCCTTGGCGAGCTAGGAGTGGCACCTTTCCTTGATGGTCCTGTTCTAGTGTACTGTGACAACACTGGAGCCATTGCTCATGCCAAAGAGCCAAAGTCTCATCACTGTACAAAGTATATTCTGCGGTGCTATCACCTTGTATAAGAGATTGTGGAATGAGGTGACATCGACCTTCAGAAGAACGATGGAAAGGAGAACCTGACTGACCCCTTCACTAAAGCCATCGGAGTTCAAGAGTTTGACTATTGTAAAAGGAAAATGGGAATGAGATTCTATATTGATTAACTTTAGTCCAAGTGGGAGTTGTTGGAAATTATGTCCCGAAGCCAATCGTCTAGGCTGTAGACGGTTATGCTATTTTATTTTTGTATATGAATTTTTAATAATAAATAAATGTTATTTATTTTTGGCTGTCCATCATTTTATATTTTTTTGTAATGAACTCTTGTATGATGGAGTCCTTAGAACTACATTATTTGATATAGAGAGGATATATCAAGTAGTTCTTAAACTGGTTCACAACCAAATGATATATTGTTATAGGATGATGATGTATCAAGTATAGGTTATTGTATGTCATATTTGTTGGTTGTCCTCTTAACCAATGAGTGTGGAGACATTGGTGTGACATACAAGTGAAGTGTATGACATTTCACTGAACGTGACCATCTGCGGAGCTCCCTTCTGCCAAAGGGTTGCTCGTGAAGGGATATGGGTATATGTGTTCCTCAGACCTGAGGTCACCATGGAAGCTTGCAAGCAACTCACTGTACTATGGAACCGGACTACTTGGATTTCTAATCCAGTGACGGAAGGTTTCTGGGTGTAGTCAAGTACTTGTGGAGTGGTGGTGGATCAAGATGGAATTGATCTCTCCAAATAGTTTGGAGTGAATGACTCACTATGTCTCAAATCAGCAAAACCTTGGCCAGGGTAGTTCTTGTGAGGAGTCACAGAACTTGTGAGGTTGAGACATGATTTGGATAAACCATATTAGGGTTGGTAGTCTAACCCTAGGTCATCCTGAGCATTGTAAGGTCAAAGGGATGAATTATGCGGCAACCATATGCTAGAGGTTCTTATGAGGTGCTCTGTATCTTCGACCTATCCGGATGTCAGGTATCATTACTAGATGAAGACCATGACTGGTACTGGAAATGTTCTTGTGCTACCGGTTTAGTGTTTGAACCTATGGTGTCACACACCATAGAGGATTTCTATATGATCTTTTAGGCTAATCAACAATTGAGAATCGTTTGCCATCACCTGAAGTCAATATGGTTGACTTTGCTCCAAGTATCCACACTTGGATTTTTGCAGGTGTCGACACTTGGTGAAGTGTCGACACTTGGCAATTTTCTAGTGTCGACACTTCCTATATGATAAGCAATTTTCTGGGAGGATTTCGTGAATGATTTTTTTGGTCATGTTTTGACCTGGTTTGAATTTCGAATTCAAACTAGATTTGGCTCAAGGTTATTTGGTATGAAAGTCATACTTACCTTAATGGGTTGGACCCATTTGGAATGGCCTTGATCCTCTCCCTCCATCTCATCTCCTTCCTTCTTCTTCCTCTCAGGCAGCTCCTATAAATAGAGGTCTTTATAGTGGCTTCTAGGGTTACACATACATGTACAGCAAGAGAGAAAAGAAAAGAGAGGAAGAAGAAGGGTTTTGTAAGAGGTTTAGGGATTGGGTGTGAGCCACCTAGCAATCAAGCTAGGTCTTGGAAAAGTGGTTTTGGGAAGGGGTTCCTGCTCTGTTTCTTGTCTTCCTGGAAGAAGAAGTTTAGCCCACCGATCCCGAAAAGCTAGCACTCTGAGGAAGTTGATCAGAGTCGAGCCCAGGTGTGGACATCCTGTAGAGGTCAGATGCGTGTGTGGCTCGAGCGCCCTCCTCCTTCTCAGAGCACTTCCTTGGATTCTCTCTTATGGAAAAGGTATGGTACTTTTATGTTTTCTCTTGCTTTGATGTTTATATGCATGCTAGGTTATTATACTAGATCCTGTTATGGGTAGATTGGTAGAAGTTTAGATCTATCTACCAAGCCTTTCGCTATGCATGTCTTAAAAATATTTTAAAATGCATATTCTCTGCCCTGTTTCTTGCATAATGTATGCTAGGTGTAGGTGTTTTTCACCTTCATTGAAGATCCTATCTGGGATGCGAAGCTCATCTAGGACTTTAGAATAAAGAGTTCACCAACCCTATCTGGGTCGTGAGGTTCATCCAGGACTTTAGAATAGAGGGTTCATTGATCCTGCTTAGGATGCAAAGCTCGTTTAGGACTTTAGTGTTGCCCAGTAAGCAACCCAAGAAGGAGGGATGAATTGGGTTTCTAAAAACTTTTTGCAAGTAGGTGTTCCAATTCAATAATCAAATCAAGTGCTGGAGAAATGAAAGTGTTGTGTGCTCTTAAAGAGTATGCAGCAAAAATTTAAATACAAGAAAAGTAAGAGCAAGTAAATAGAAAATAATCAACTACAAATACAAGCAAGTATAGTGGTTTAGTGCTCTCCAAGGCACCTACATCCACTCCCCAAGGTCAACTCGGGAATTCACTATAATCACTCTCAATTATAGTCAATTAATTTTCTGGGCTCACTAATCAAAGTCTCTTTTGGTTTTTACTAGGCTCACCAAAAGAAACCTCTTGGTTTTTAAAGGCAAACCAAAAATCTCCTTGGTTTTCAACTAGGCTAACCAAAAATCTTCTTGATTTTCAACTAGACTAACTAAAAACCTTCTTGGTTTTCAACTAGGCTAACCAAAACCCTCCTTGGTTTTGTTCTTAGGCTCACCTAAAACCTTAATACAACAAAGTAATAATGAAAGTAAGGAATACAATAGAGCTTTCTAAATAAAAGTTGTTATCTCTTTGAAGCTTATTGAAGATGGTTGTCTTCAATTTGATGAAGCCTCAATCAATGCTTAAAAGTGGTTGGACTTGAATGCTTTTGATTGCTTTGAATGCTTGGAGGCTTCTTATGCTTGGAAGTAGTTGCTCTCAATGAATTTGAGTGAATGACTTATTTTTCTTTCTTTTTCTCTTCCTCTCTTCATTCTCTCTTGTTTCATTTGAATTTAATTCTAAATACCATCCCAAGGCTTAAATGATGGTTTATGACAATTAGAGAGGTGGAACTAGCCATTGGGGCTGAAACGGATGAGTTCTATATTTGAAAAAACTAGCTGTTACTGTTTCCAGAACTCCAAGTGTCGACACTTCAGGCTGTGAGTCGATACTTAGGATCGACACTTAATTTTCATGAGTCAACACCTAGTTCAAAATTTAGCTTTGAAGCTCTCTAAAAATCTCAGGTGAGTCGACACTTCATCTTATGAGTTGACACTTGAGGTGAGTCTTGAATTTCAGCATGTTCTGTAGGAAATCTATCTTGGGCTTTGTGACGATCCTTGAGTCGACACTTGTGAAGCATGAGTCAATACTTCAAGCATACCATCTGAAACTCTTTTCTGCATACCGGCTTGAGTCGACACTTGCACTATCATGAGTCGATATTTGAACTATGAGTCGACACTTTGAGTCGACACTTGTTGAAACTTTTCAAGATTTAACTGAAACTCTATTGAATCTTCATTGAACTTGACTTTTAAATCCTTTCAAGCAATTCTCAAATATTTAAGTCCATCAATCTTCAATGTTTCATTTATAGAAAGGGCTTCTTCAAACATTTGACAAGCAATTCAATTCAGCCAACTTGATGAGTACTTTTTTCTAATATAAACATGCTTTAAAGAAATGTTAGTACTCAAATATACTTAAATATTTTGTTAATCATCAAAATCAATAACGGAGTCAACATTTAGAATAGAGGGTTAACTAATCTTACCTGGGATGCAAAGCTTGCCCAGCACTTTAAAATAGGAGGTTCATCAACCTTGCCTAGGATATGAAGCTCGCTCAAAACTTTAGAATAGAGGGTTCATTAACCTTACCTAGGAAATAAGGATCACCTAGGATTTTAGAAAAAAGGTTTTGTCAATACTACCTCGATGCAAAGCTCACTCAGGATTTTAGAATAAAAGGCTTGAATACCTAACTTGGGATGCGAAGCTCACCTAGTACTTTAGAATAAAGGGTTCGAATACCTTGCCTGAGGCACGAAGCTCACCTAAAACTTTAGAATAGAGGGTTTGTCAACCTTGCCTAGGGTGCGAAGCTCATCCAAGATTTTAAAATAAAGAATTTGCTAACCCTGCCTAAGATGTGAAGCTTGCTAAGGACTTTAGAATAAAGGGTTTGCCAACCCTACGTGGGACATGATGCTTATCCAAGACTTTAGAATAAAGGGTAAAGGTTAACCAATGGCCAAGTGAGGGTCGTTCCCCCTTACCATGTGCATGCAAGGCTTTGGAAATGGATCAAATAAAATACTATGACCCTCGTGTACCATTCCAAAATGCACAATGCATGGAAAAGGTGGGCCCCCCAACTTGAGCTAGGAAATTTCTTTGACTTGTAGCTAGTAGAATATCAGAGAGGCTAAGTTACCTTACCCGGTGGCATATAGCTCATTTGATTTTTGCCTAGAAGTCTAATCCCTTAACAAGGATTATGGACATAGAAGTCCATCGAGAGTTTGATTTCTTAACTAGGACTTGAAGGTGGCAAATTGCTATTCTTGGGAGATTAATTGCTTAGCCAGGGATTATGGGTGTTGGAACCTGACCTAGGCATCTGATTGCTCCACCAGGGCTTGAAGGCTATTAAGCCTTGCCTGGGGTGCCAAGCTCACCTAGGACATTGAGAGGACTGTATTGCTTTACCTGGGGTATATAGCTCACCAAGGCTTAGTGAAGGGTGTATTGCCTTGCTTGGGATGTTGATTTCACCTAGGGCTTTGATAGGTGTGTACTAACCACCACTTGGGGCACATAGCTCATCTAGGGTTTTAAGTGCACCTCCATTTCCTATGAGCCAAGAGCTTGATGGCTACTTTGCATAATAGAGGAAGAGGATTCATCACAAATATAATTAGCTCTTGAATTGAAAAGAAATCTTATTGATAGTAAGGTCAAGGATTATTAGAGTTATGTATGTACAGGATGGGTGTCCCATCCAACTATTCCCTATGATAAGTGCCAAAGTGTATAGCCTCGATAATGTAGTATGATCCTTTCTAATTGGATGAAATCTTTCCTTACTCGATCAGCTAGCTGATTGTGGCCTTCCTGAGCACCAAGTCTGCTAGGTAAAACTAGTTTTCTTTGTAAGGTGATCCAATATTGTATAGACTCTTTTGCACTTCAAGTTGTAAAAGTCCTAATTTTTCAACTATGTAATTTTGTAAAAGGGCTATAAAATTATAAAAATAAGAGTATGTAGATTAGCTCTTATTGGATTTACATTTTGAAGAATTCTGGAGAAGTTTGAAGCTTTAAAGGAAGTTTTTGCAAGAGCCAACTCATGGATCAAGAGCTGACTCCTTTTGGCATGGCACAAAAAATTTCAGAGTTTCGGTACCTCGAGTCGACTCAAGCCCCAAGAGCCGACTCATTAAAGAACACATGTTTTTGAAGTCTGAGACATCGAGCTAACTTAAGCCCAGAAGAGTCGACTTATCCAGAGTTATGTTTGTTGGTGACTGAGACTTCGAGCCGACTCTGCCTTGAAGAGTCGACTCAAGAAAAATATGGATTTGTATTGATTGATGGTTTGAGCCGACTCCAGCTTCAAGAGCTGACTCATATAGAATTTTTGTTTGGGTTGTCTGAGACTTCGAGCTGACTCGTGGACCTCGAGCCAACTTGAGCGACCATTTTCTGCACTCTAACAGCTAGTTGCTGAAAGTTGATTTTGAACTCCAAATGGTCTCCAACTGCTCTTTCTCGATTTTCTAGGCCCTACAATGGCTATTTCTCATGGAAAACTATAAAAGGGAGTATGTTTGATGGATTAAACAATTTTTGAGAGAATAATCATTGATTTATATTAGGAATTTGAAAAGTCTTCAAGTCTTTCACCAACCCATTTCAAGAGCATTGATGCGGGACTAATATGCATGCAATTCTTTTTGTATATTTTATATGTGGGGTTAGGTGGTTAATTCCTAGATTTCATATCAAAATTAGTTGTAGAAAATTTTGTATGAATTTTAGAAGCCAAGCATGTAGATTAGAACCTAGAAAAGTACTAAAGAAGGATCGCCGGGGCTAAGAAGCCTCGGTTAGGGCAAGTTCTCCAATAATATAAAGATTGGAGGTAGAGGGGGTGTACCTGACAACGTCTGAAGCATCCAGTGAAGATCGCAGAGAAAGGATCTCTCGTTTCTCGACAGATGCAACCTAAAAAACTGAGCCAAAGACCCGTGGATACCCGGCTTTCTGCTCGATGGTCCGATTGAGGCTTGGCTGGAGTTGTTGGATTTGTAGGAACTCGAGGACCTGCAAATGACCTGTCAGGGGTTAGAAAACTCAGAGAAAATTAAGAAAACAAAGGAAAATAGAAAAGAGAAGAAAGTTTTGGATGGGCCTGGAAGGATGGTTGGCGGCAGGAAGATGGTTGCAAACACCGGGAAGAAGAACTCTCAAACCCCTTTATGCACACAGCAGTATAATCACACAAAACAATATAAGAACTCAAGGTTTATTTCATATCAAAAATCTCCTCATACAAGAGGCTAAGGTCCTTTAAAAAGACCCTTAGTCTTAGGCTCCAAGTAAGGACACATTAGTCTTTACATAAGAATCCTACTCCTACTCAAAACCTAGCTAGAAAATAAGGAAACATTAGGTAGAAAAATATCTAAAAACTCTCTTGACTTGGCCAACACTCCAAGGATGCCTAGGGGGCATGTTGGGCTTCTAAGAGCAGTAAGAGGCCGGCCCAAAGGGGCTCGGGTGCATGGGTTTGCACCTCTGGATGCTGGGGTGGCCTGGTAGCCATGTAGCGAGAATATTCCCTGGTATCTTGCTCTTATGGGCTTGGGCTTGGCGCCTGAGCTTGATTTCTTTGGGCTAGGATGCAGATGGACCTCTAAAATCATGGATGCCTTAGTCTATGAATATACTTTGGCATCTGGAAGGGAATCTGGGCATCTGGACGGCATCTGCAAGGAATCAGTGTTTCTGATTTTCATTCTGGAGTCTTCAAATCTTCAAGCTGGGTTGGACTTGGGCTAAACTTCCATGTCTTCAATCTGGTTGGACTTGGTCTTCACTTGTATGATATGGTCTTGAGTCTTCAGTTTGCTTGGACAGGACCCAAAAAAATAAAATTAGCTCAACATGAGCTGACTAGCATTAGACTGAACTAGCTCAACATGAGCTGACTAGTATTGAACTGACTTAGATGGGCTAAGCCCTTATTGCAGATGGACTCATAAATTATTGATCAATTCATAGAGGGTTGAAAAGCCTCTGTCTTATTCTGGTGCCTCTGGTGTTTCCACCAATTCTCCCGGGGTGGGAGGAACTCGACCCTGTTGAGTGAAGATCAGACTAGCTCACATATGTCCTGAGAAGGTCTGGGTTGAGGCATTGCATGTCCTCTTGAGAAATCCATGAATCGTCCGACTCTGGCTGGCCTTGCCATCGGACCAGGAAGCATTGATAGTCATGGCCACGGGTTGTGATGGCTTGATCGTCCACGATACGCTCGATCCGTTCTCCTCTCTCAGGCCAATTTGTTAGTGGACACTCTGGGTTAGGGTCACTCACAATGAAAAGGAATAGGTCCAAAGGCCTCAATAGGTATCGCTGCCGGTTCCCTATACTCAACCATTTCTGTAATATTGAAGGTAGAACTAATGCACAAATTCGAAGGCAAATCTAACACCTAGGCATTTGATCCAACTTTCTCTATCACTTTAAAAGGTCTGGCTCTGCGAGCTTGAAGCTTCTTTTAGGCCTAAGCCTAACCAAGATAGAATCCACTACATCAAATTCTTTGGTCCATCTTCGGGAATTAGCCAGTTGTTTCAAAATTAGTGCAGGTGGTGAACATGCTGGGCACATGCAGACTCCTAACAAGATGATGCAAAGGACTCAAACCTACACCTAACAGACTCGACTCTGCATTCTTATGGAAGGAAATTTTATTGAACTCTTTAGACCTAAACCTAAGAGATTATAGGTTCTCTAGGTTTGATCCTAGCTTGACATGCACATGAAAATTTACAGTGAACTCCTAGCAAATTCCAAAGAGTATGCGAGAAGTAAGATGCAAACCTAATATGCTTGATGAATGCATGTAGTATGCTAATCTCAGCTAAATACAATCTAATGATCCTAGAAATACTGGAGGTATCTGGAAAGGGCAGAAAATAGGAAGTGGATTCAAAATTAGTCTGGTAGGGTAAGGAAAAAGGTTCAAGGTTAGTTGGATAAAGTAAGATAAAATAAGGGGCATCAGGGACTAATCCTAGACTAATGAGGTTAACCTTACAGGGTTGCGGTATATCTATGGGGTTTGTATAATGGAAGGATGGGTTATTAATCTCAGGGAAGAGGTCCTTAATGGGAACTATAGGATGAGGCTCATCCTGAGGGTACTGATTAAAAGAGATCAAGTCCTTAATAAATTCTTCAGGTTCTTGTATTTTAGGACTAGACTCTATAATTTGGCTCTCCTCTATGGTTTCCTCAGGTAAGGCTCTAACAGCAGTACCTAGGTTCTCTTCCTCTATTTATTCTTCCACTATAGCTTTAGGTTGGATGTGGTTAGGGTCAACTACCTCTAGGTTGGCTTCTACCTGGGTATTTACTAGGCCAACTATTTCTAGGTCATCTATAGGTGTCTCATCTTCTCCCTCATACTCATCCACTAGGCTCGCATCAGCTTCATACACTTCCGCATTAATGTAAGCCTTGTCAATCTCAGGAATGGTTGGAGAAGGTCGGCGAGGAGAAAATTGGCTAGGTCCTGGTTTCTGATTATGGACACTAATCCTAGTAGGTTCAAGTTGCCTAAGGGGTAGTGGCTCACTACTGGGCTCATATTTAGGGGTGCTAATCCTATGGGGTTCAAGTTGACTAAGGAAAACCTGACTAGTACTAGATTGATACTTAGGGGTTATGGGTTCTCTGGGCTCATAGGACAAGGGTGCAGATCTATGGGTCATGGGATTATAGGATCTGAGGTCATAAGATTTTGGGTCAGCTCTATGGTCAGGTTCTAAGGATGGATCATGGTATGGGGTCCTCCTAAGGTTGGGCTCCCTATATGGGTCAGGATATTTGGTTCTCCTAGGGTTGGACTCCCTATATGGGTCAGAATATTGGGTGTTGGGTCTACTAGGCTCATAGGGTGTGGGTGCATGGGATCTATGATCATGGGATCTAGAGTCATAGGATCTAGGTTCATAGGTTCTAGATTCATAGGTTCAAGGTTCATAGGATTTGGAGTCATAAGATCTATAGGTTGTGGGTATACTATGCTTATAGGGAGAGGGTAAATAGGATCTATCTTCCTGGTCTACAAAATCCTGATTGGGTCTTCTAGGACTAACCTTAGGGATTGGGTCGTGATGATGGGCTCTCCTAGGTTCAGCCTCAAGGTATGGATCAGGATTTGGGGTCCTCCTAGGTTCAGTATCATAGTATGGGTCATGACGATGGGCTCTCCTAGGTTCAACCTCTCGGTAGGGATCAGGGTTTGGGTTCCTCCTAGGTTCAGTATCATAGTATGGGTCATGACGATGGGCTCTCCTAAGTTCAACCTCATGGTAGGGATCAGGGTTTGGGGTCCTCCTAGGTTCAGTATCATAATAAGGGTCATGGTGATGGGCTCTCCTAGGTTCAACCTCACGGTAGGGATCAGGGTTTGGGGTCCTCCTAGGTTCAGTATAATAATAAGGGTCATGGCGATGGTCTCTCCGAGGTTCAACCTCATGGTAGGGATCATGGTAAGGGGTCCTCCTAGGTTCAGTATCATAATAAGGGTCATGATGATGGGCTCTCCTAGGTTCAACCTCATGGAAGGGATGAGGGTTTGGGGTCCTCCTAGGTTTTGTATAATAATAAGGGTCATGGCAATGGTCTCTCCCAGGTTCAACCTCATGGTAGGGATCATGGTAAGGGGTCCTCCTAGGTTCAGTATCATAATAAGGGTCACGGCGAAGAGTTCTCCTAGGCTGGGGAGGTGACTCAAGTTCTGGTTCAGGTTTGGATCTGGTTTGGGTCCTACGGGTTTTCTCTAAGGTTCCTCATCGGGCATCTATTTGTTCAAGCTTCTGGGTCAATTGGGCATTTGCTTGCTCAAAACTAAGATTGAGGGTTTGGACTAACCTTTCTGCAAGGGCTTCAAATTTGGCCTCAAAATGGTCCATGGATTCAGGGAGATAGTGAATGAGATGGGACTCTTGATCTAATGCTCATGCAAGACTCGATCATACCGATTACAGTTGACTAGACCTAGAGTCCAAACTAGATGCTCAATCAGGGTGGCAAACTAGCCTATAGTAACCCTGTACCCAGCTTGGCAGGTGTAAGGGGAGTGTTAGGTCCCTGATTGCCAAGCCTAGATAGCAATCAAAGATTGGCCAGGTAGGCGGACTAGCACACAAGCCTTTCAGGATGGAATCCCTGAACCACCATTCTAGACACTGAGCACAAAGCACATACAGGATAGCTTGACATAATGATCTGACACTTAGCCTGGACCCGACCAGTTGGTGTCCCTAGCCCACTAGGATAAATTAAGTCTAATCAATTTTAAGTTAGGCTTGGGGCCGAATGCAGGGGATGTGGTTTTGGGCTAAGGAGAGGTGATCAAATCCTCCCCCCATCTGACATAGGAAGAGTGCCCTTAAAAGTAGATTATTCAATGATGGCAGGCAGATAATAAAAATTAGGGTTAGATGTTTTGGTAGATTTTATATATGTAATTTTTCTTTTTATATTTTGGTATTTTCTTAAACAGAAGAAAAACTTGCAAATTATGGCCTAATATGCAAGAAATATACTAAAATTAAAAGATATGCAAAAGATGCTAAACAAAACCCTAAAACTTCCAAACTTGTCTTGCTGAAAAAATAGAGCTAAGAATTTACAGGCTGTATTTCGGCTTGCAGAAAATTCACAAGCTAAAATAAAATCTGAAAAAATTCTGAAATTTACTGTTAATTATGATGAATCCAGAAAAATAAATTTCAGAATTTTTGAAGTTTCGTACAGGAAGAAATAATTTATGAAATAAAGCATATACGGACTAAAAAATTGCAGAAAACAAGCCCTAATCTAAGCTCTGATATCAGATGATGCGGGACTAATATGAATGCAATTCTTTTTGTATATTTTATATGTGGGGTTAGGTGATTAATTCCTAAATCTTAGATCAAAATTAGTTGCAGAAAATTTTGTATGAATTTTAGAAGCCAAGCATGCAGATTAGAACCTAGAAAAGTACTAAAGAAGGATCGCCGGGCTGAGAAGCCTCGGTTAGGGAAAGTTCTCCTACAATATAAAGACTGGAGGTAGAGGGGATGTACTTGACACTATCTGAAGCACCCGGTGAAGATCGCAGTGAAGGGATCTCTCGTTCCTCGATGGATGCGGCCTGGAAAATCGAGCCAAAGACCCGCGGATACCCGGCTTTCAGCTAGATGGTTCGATTGAGGCTTGGCTGGAGTCGTTGGATTCGTATGAACTCGGGGACCTGCAAATGACCTGCCAGGGGTTAGAAAACTCAGAGAAAAGCAAGAAAACAAAGGAAAACAGCAAAGAGAAGAAAGTTTTGGAGGGGCCTGGAAGGATGGTTGGCGGCAGGAAGATGGTTGCAAACACCGGGAAGAAGAACTCTCAAACCCCTTTATGCACACAGCAGGGTAATCACACAAAACAATATAAGAACTCAAGGTTTATTTCATATTAAAAATCTCCTCATACAAGAGACTAGGGTCCTTTAAATAGATCCTTAGTCTTGGGCTCCAAGTAAGGACACATTAGTCTTTACATAAGAATCCTACTCCTACTCAAACCGTAGCTAGAAAATAAGGAAACATTAAGTAGAAAAAAATTCTCTTGACTTGGCCAACACTCCAAGGATGCCTAGGGGGGTGTGTTGGGCTTCTAAGAACAGCAAGAGGCCGGTCCAAAGGGGCTCGGGCGCATCGGTTTGGGCCTTTGGAAGCTGGGGTGGCCTGGTAGCCATGTATCAGTAATATTCCCTGGTATCTTGCTTTTAGGGGCTTGGGCTTGGCGCCTGGGCTTGATTTCTTTGGGCTAGGATGCAAATGGACCTCTAAAATCATGGATGCCTTGGTCTATGAATATACTTTGGCATCTGGAAGGAAATCTGGGCATTTGGAGGGCATCTGCAAGGAATCAGGGTTTCTGATTTTCCTCCTGGAGTCTTCAAATCTTCAAGCTGGGTTGGACTTGGGCTAAACTTCCATGTCTTCAATCAGGTTGGACTTGGTCTTCACTTGTATGATGTGGTCTTGAGTCTTCAGTATGCTTGGACAGGACTCAAAAAAAATAATTAGCTCAACATGAACTGACTAGCATTGGACTGAACTAGCTCAACATGAGCTGACTAGTATAGAACTGAAATAACAACTCAAAAGACTCAAATAACAACTAAAATAGTCTCAGATGGGCTAAGCACTTATTACAGATGGACTCTTAAATTATTGATCAATTCACAGAGGGTTGAAAAGCCTCTATCTTATTCTGGTGCCTCCGGTGTCCCCACCAAGTATTCAAGATAGGATTCAAAGCTTCACCAACTTCTCTTCATCATTGAATCCACTCTTTGAAGAAGTAAAGAAGCAGCTTGAACAGTATTAAAAGAGCATTCAAGGCTAGGCTTCACCTTGATCTTCATCAACAACATTTAAACAAACTCGATTTGTTGTGTAGTTGTTTTATATTTTTGACATATCTTTGTTTTCTCTTTAAGAACAGCAAGGGGCTGTGTCTTAAGAGAGGGTTTGTTGACCCCTGGAATGATTTTGATGATCATAAAATATTTGAGCATGTATTTGAAACAAACTCTTTCCAATTACTTGAGTAGTTTTGTAGGAAATTGGTTACCTTTAGTTTAAAATAGTTTTCAAACTGATTGGAAGGTAATTCAATTGTATATAAAATTTTATAAACTTGAACTTGTAAAAGTCCTAGTTTTATCAATCTTGTAATTTTGTAAAATGGGATAAAAGATTGTAAAAATTATAGAGTATATAGAGTAGCTTCTATTTGATTCAACGTTGAAGATTTTTGGAGAAGGTTGAAGCATTTTTTGAAGATTTGCAAGAGCCGACTCATGGTGGCACGGCACGGAAGAAGTTTCAGTGTTTCAGCATCAAGAGCCGACTCCCATCCTAAGAGCCAACTCATGAAAGAAAGTACTTTTTTGAATCCTGAGACCTCGAGCCGACTCCTTCCCCAAGAGTTGACTCGTCCAGAGTTATGTATTTTGAATGTCTGAGAACTCGATCCGACTCTGTCCTGAAGAGACGACTCTAGGTATTCATGGTTTTGACTTGACTGAAGGCCAGAGCCGACTCTAGCCAGAAGAGCCGACTCTTACAGAATTTTTTTTTGGGATGTCTAAGACTTCGAGCCGACTTGTAGAGCCATTTTCTGTACTCCAATGGCTAGTTGCTAAAGTTGAAATTTGAACTCCAATTCATCTCCAACTGCTATTTCATGAATCCCTAGGCTCTACAAAGGCCATATCTCTTGGAGAACTATAAAAGGGATTATTTTTGAAGGATTAAACAATGATTACAGGTTTATTATGGAATTATCTTGAGATATTGAAGAGCTTTCAAGTCATTCACCTACCTACCTCAAAGAGCTTTCAAGTTGGATTCAAAGCTTTACCAACTCTACTCCATCATTGAATCCACTCGTTGAAGAAGGAAAGAAGTAGCTTGAAGAGCATTAAAGAGCATTCAAGGCTTGACTTCATCTTGATCTACATCGGCAACACATAAACAAACTTGGTTTGTTATAGTTGCTTGTCTATCATTTCTTTTTCTTTATTTTCTGTCTAAGAACAGCAAGGGGCTATATCTTAAAAGAGGGTTGAATGTTTTTAGGTGAACCTTATAAAACCTAAATTGGGTTTCTTGGAAATCCCGGTATAAAATCAAGTGTTTGGGTTTTCTTTGGTGATCCTTTTTAAAACCAAAGGGAGTTAGGGTTTCTTTGGTGATCCCAGTAAAATCAAAGTGTATAGGTTTGGATTGTGAGCTTGGTAAAACAATCCGACTGTATTCCGGTTGGGGGATATAGTGAAAATCCCAAGTGGTGCTTGGGTAGTGGACATAGGAGCCGATTGCTCCGAACCACTCTAAATCTCCTTGTGTTTGTGATTGTGTTCTTATTGCTTTATTTCTTTTACTTGATTACTTCCGCATTGCATATTATACCACAACACCAAAAGAATTTGAAAGTGCACATTATTGTGAAAAGTTTTTTTCTTTTAATCCCAATTCACCCCCCTCTTGGAAAGCCACCTGGGCAACAAGTGGTATCAGAGTAGAATCTCTGAAAGTTATTTAGAGTAAAGATATATGGCACATCCCATGAGCACCTCATTGGCCAAAGGTCAATCCACAAATAGACCTCCACTTTTCACCGAAACCAATTATATATATTGGAAGGCAAGAATGAAAATATACATTCAAGCCATAGATTTTAATTTATGAAAGATTATTTTGAAAGGACCTCACACACCCATAATTAGAGTTAATGATGTAGAGGTTCCCAAACCTGAAGAGGAATGGGATAAAAATGATATGAAATCAGCTGAGCTTAATGACAAAGCAATGAACTTATTGTATTGTGCTTTGGATCCAAATGAGTTTAACAGAATTTCAACTTGCAATTCTACTAAAGAAATTTGGGACTAGCTAGAAATCATACACGAAGGCACATCTTAAGTTAAGATATTAAAAATAAATCTTCTGATACATAATTATGAGCTATTTAAGATGGATCCCAGTGAGACTATATCTGCTATGTATACTCGCTTTACTGATATTATAAATGGTCTCAAAAGTCTTGGTAGAACTTACTCTAATGCTGATCTTATCTAAAAAGTTTTAAGATCTTTACTAGATAAGTGGGAAGCCAAAGTGACAGCAATTCAAGAAGCAAAAGACCTAAATACTCTGCCATTGGATGAATTGCTTGGATCACTGATCATGCATGAATTGGCTATGCAACAAAGAACTGAGAAAGATACAAAAAGAAAGAAAGCCATTGTATTTAAAGCTACTGAAGAAGATAAGAATGAAGAATTAGACTAATCAGATGATGATGATCTTGGAAATGATGAAATTGCCCTTGTTATGAGGAAACTCAAGAGGTTTATAGGTAGAAGAAAATCAAACAGATGGAGAAAGCAATATAGAAAAGGTGATTTAGGAAAAGAAAAAGAAAGAGAAAGAAAAAGAGAAGGATAAAGATAAAGATCAAGTACCTATCTGCTATAGATGCAAGAAGCCAGGACATATCCATCATGATTATCCTGAAGTGAAGAAAAAGATATTCATCAAAAAGAAAAAGAAGGCAATGCTTGCTGCTTGGAGTGATAGTGATGAAACCATATCCACCGAAGAGGATGAAGAGACAACAAAAACTGCACAAATCTATCTAATGGATTTGGAGGACGAGCTAAATACATCTGAACCCAGCTTAGAATTCACTTATGATGAATTGCATAATGTTTTTTATGAATTATTGGTAGAATACAAAAAGGCCAGTTTATAAATAAAAGCTTTGAAAAATTGATGCGGGAGGCAAGGGGGTTAGGGCTGGGATGGATGCTTATGAGGCAAGGAATTTTTTTTTTGTTTTAGGGTTGATGATTTTTTTTTTTTTTTGTTATGTTTCTTATTGTTCTTCTTTGTTGTTTAGGGTTTCGATTCCCGATCACAAGCAAAGATAAGAAATATGAAGAGCAGTAAGGGAAGCTTAGATAGCAGTTCAAAGCCCTAAAAGTAAGAACAAGAATAGATCCCGGGATTAAGAAATCCCAGTAGGACTAGCTCGACCTACAATATCTACTTAGGAGATATAGAGAAGGCAAACCTCAAACTTCTGAAGCGCCCGGTGCAGAGATCGCTCAACTCGATGGATGCGGCCTGGATGCCCGAGCAGTCAAACCCGTGGGAGCTCTGGCTTTGGGTCTAGAGATCGCGATGGCAAAGCTAACTATCTCCAATGCTCGAGATGCCAGGGAGGACCTGTGGCAAACAAAAGAAAGGTTAGTGGAATATGGTGATGTACAAAAAGGAATTGAACTGGAGTTGGGAAGGGTCTTCGAGCCTGGCATCCAGCCGGATTCTGAAGTCGAAGTTGGAGATAACTTGGGGCCTCGCACCCCACGACATCCCGGAGGACGAAGGAATGTTGCCTCACACCATGCGACGTCCTGGAGGATGAAGGATTCGCAACACCCTGGGACGACGGACAGGTGGCCTCGCACCACTCGACATCCCTGGGGACGAAGGCAATTCCACTCGAACCTAGCCTAAGAGACAAGGGTTGGAGGGTGGAAGAAACTCAAACTCAATCACTCAGATTTTCATTCATTCATTCATTAGTTCTACAAAGGGAGGGATTGGGTCCTTTAAATAGGCACCCAAGGCCCTTTTGAAATTCAAAATACAAATCTCATGGTGGCGCCAAAAATTTTCCACATCCCTATTTCTTTGGCCGACCAAATATTTGGAGTTGGGCATGGCATGAGCAAAGGCTTGGAGGGGGGATTGGTCCCTTGACTTCCTTCCTTAGCATGCTTAATTTGGGAAGAGGAGTGGGGCATGGCTTGCTTGGAGGGATGTGTTCCCTTGGGCTCTTCACGCCATCTTCTAGGAATGATTCTTGGCCGACCAAGGGAGAACTCCATGGGGCATTGCATGGTTGAGGGCTTGAAGAGGGGAGTGTGTCTTTTGACCTTCCTTCCTTGCAAGATCACTTTGGGAAGAAAACTTGGGAGGAGGCTTGATTTGAGGCTTGGTTCCCTCAAGGATCTTCAACGCCCTCTTTAGATGGAACAAGGCGTGATATGGGGGAGGGAAAAGGGGGATGTTGTCCAAGGCGTGTGGAAAGCAAGAGGAGGCCACTTTGTTTCCCTTCTTGGATGCCCAAGTGGCAGCTGATGTGGCGCCACGTAGGTAGCTGAGGTGGCACCTGAGTTGGCATTATCCTAGGTAGAAGTGGTGGGTTGGCCCACCAGAACTTGAGTTGGTGAAGAAAATCAGAGTGACTTCATTTGGGCTTGGGCCTAGACCAAACTCAGACTCAAACAAATACGGGACTCAAGACCTAACTTGACCCAAATTGGCCAAGGTACATGACTAAACAACTTTGACAAGAAATTATAATAATGTTTTTGGGCTCAAGGCCTTATTACAGGACTCATAGAAAGGAGAACCCTAATCTGAGATCCACAGAGGGTTGAGGAGCCTTTGTCGGATCCTGGTGCCCACACCTATTCTCCCAGGGTGGGAGGAACTCGACCCTGTCGAGTAAGGGTTAGCTTGGCTTTGATACCTTTCTAGGATGTCGGGGTCGATGCGCTGCAAGTCCTCCCGTGTGATCCACGAGTCATCAGATTCGGGTTGGCCTTGCCATCGGACCAAGTAACGTTGATAGCCCTTGCCCCGGGTAGTGATGGCTTGGTCATCCAGGACACGCTAGATCCGCTCTCCTCGCTCAGGTATATTTGGAGGTGGACACTCAGGTTCAGGTTCACTCTCAAAAGGGAGGTCAGGCCCAAATGGCTCACTGGGTATGTTTGCGGGTTCCCTATACTCGACTAAGTCAGAGATATTGAATGTCGAGCTAATTCCATAATCCGGAGGTAATTCTATCACATAGGCATTATGGCCCATTCTCCTAATCACTTTAAAGGGACCCGCCCCACGAGCATGAAGCTTCCTAACGGTTCTCGGTGGAAACCATTCAAGTCGGAGCCTAATCATTACAAAATTCCCTATTTCAAACTCTTTGGCGAGCTTTTGGGAATCAGCCAAATTATTTTAAAATTGTATTTAATGCATAATCCTAATATGATGCAAAATACAGACTCAACTATTGCATCCCTACTGAAAAAAAAACAATAATAATTATTGGACACTCTAGGGCCTAGACCTAATAGATTATGGACTCTCTAGGTTTGACCCTAGTCTGGTATGTACAAGAAAAATTATCAAGGATCCCTAACAAATGCCATAATGTGTACCAAAAGTAAATGGCAAAAGGGATGGGTTCTAATGAGTCATGCAGCCTGGTGATTTCAACGAAATGCAACCCCATGGCTCTAAAAATGTGAGATGGCTCTGGGAAGGGGAGAAAATAGGAGTCGTAGTCTTGGGGTAATCTCTGGGCGTCATGAAATAGACCTTGGTTGTTCAGGATAATCTTAAGATTTGGACATTATTCTACATGTGCAAGTTCCAAGGCCAGATGGGTGTTCCTATATGGTGGAAGGTCATTAGGAAGGTCTTTGGGAATGTTATCTTGAGAGTCCTCAAAACTGATGTCTACCTCCTGGGGTAGTTCTATAGGGACTTGTTCCTGGACCTCCTCTAAGTGAAAGGGATATGCCCTACAAGCCAATCTATATTGTATCTCCCAAACCATTGTAATTGACAATTTTCTAAATAAAGGCATTATTTTTCATCATACGCTATTTTTATATTATATGATGAACCCCATAGATTAGGGATATGATTTTAGGGTTATGATGAGATCATACCAGTGAGACCTAAAGTCTTAAAACCTTAATCTAAAATATTCCTAGTCAAAGAAACCCTGAGTAGGGGATCAGGGTTTTCCGGTAAGACTAGCACATCCCAAGTATACTAGAAAGGGTGACTGCTCTCACAGTCACTTGTGTATGACACTAATATTGGGATGTGGGTGCTCATTGGAGAATGAGTTCACTGATATGATCCAACTTGAGAACATCTAATGGAGTCTTAGCTACATGTCAATGGAAGGTTCTCATAGTGGGAGTGGTATAAGTAATCCTTTGACCTGAGACTGCCATAAGTACCTTATGTACATGAACCCATGCTTTGGTTCAATCCTAATCATGACACTGAGTCATGCACAGGATTAATACTAGGAATGGTGAATTGGATATGAAGGTAATGAGTAGGTCAACAAGGAATCGATCACTCTTAGTAAGAGGAGATTGCATCCAGCTAGTTAACAATCGGATGATGATTCAGTGAATCTTTGATCAAAGTAAAGATATTAGAGATGGTTTCTAATATCAAGATAATTGAATCATCAATATAAGATTAAGCTAGAAATAAATATAATATTGGATTTGACATATATCAATATCCATAGTTATATTTTGGGTGCAGGTTGATCGAAGGATTTAATTGTACGGTAACTCTCTACTGAAGGATAATTTTGGTATTTCACCAGAATTTCCATATCTTCCAGGTAGACATGACACGTTGCTAGACGTCAATCTTGTCTTGTGGGTTGATCAAATTCAAAGATCATTTATTAGGAAGAGTCCTAATTGATCAAATCGGGTAAGCCTGGTTTGACCTAAATCGATTAGAAAGAGTTCTAATCAAATTAGGTCAACTTGTATTCGAACCCAGTGCTGGCTAGATGTGGAACCCAATGGGTCATACACTTAAGAGGATTGATTAAGAGTTTAATTTGGAATTAAATCATCTTTACAGGATAACACTCTAGCAGGTGTTGCAAACCCTAGCTTCTTTTCGAATCGGATTCGAATTAGGGTTCCGGATTGGTTCAAATTGGGTTCAAATTGGATCTAATTAGATCCTAATTGAGTTAATTGGGATTATGGCTAACCCTATTGGCTAGCCATGTAACTAGGCTAGCCTCCCCACCCGCTCCCTTTGCTTTTCCACGCCAAATGCCAAGAGTCCATGCGCTTATGGACTATTGGTGCGCCATTTGGAAGAGTCCATGGCGCATGGACTCTTGGCGCGCCCCACTTAATTCTCAGATGAATTAAGATGGGGCGGCCTCCTTACTTAAGAAATAGCACCTCACATACCCCCCTTGGATAGGAATCCAATGGCTGATGGGCTTTTAAGAAAGAAGAAAATTGCTGTCTCTTCCCGGGCGCGCGAAATAACATCTCTTCGGAGATGAAAAGTCGTGACCCCTTTTCTTTTAAAACACCACGGTTTTTCCTTTAAGAAAAGCCATGGGATTTAATCTGGAAGGCTGTGAGATGGGAGGATGGGGCGTGAGAAATAGGGAAGGGGCGTGAGACAAAGTGGAATGGTGTTTACGGAGAGTTGTGTTCTTTTGAGAAGACATCTCTCTGTAATCTATTTAAACAACAGAGGTCTTGGGTGTTTGATGAATGTACGACAGAGGTTTTTATTTTTTCTTTTCTTTCCAGGAAACTGATTCCTCCTTAGCTTGTTTAGGACACAGAGAGTTTCCCTTTTACAGAGTTCTCTTCTCTGTTGAAACTCAAGTCCAAAACAAGAGATAGGAAGAATCTCTCGATCAATAAAAGAAAAGAAATACTACTCTGTTACTATTTCCTTTTATGTTAAGACATTAGTGTCTTAAATCCTCCTCCTCCTTCAAGACAAGAGTTTTATTCTTAGGACAAGGTCTTAAGAAAGGGAGAGGAAGAAGAAAGAAAAGAAGTAAGGAGCCCCTACCCTGGAGTTTTAAAGCCATAGTCCTCTTGAGTTCTAGGATAAGAATTCAAGTGAAGGAATTTTGAAGAAGCTAGCATCTTGATCAATCATCTTGTGGATCATCATTGGAGGGTGGACATTTGGACGCCTGGTGAATTCAATCAGCCCCTTCAACATCAAATTTTATTTGAATTAGCGATTACAGGTTGGTACCCTAATTCTAACAATGTAAGTTTGTATGTTTATTATATGTTTTAATCCTGAATAAGGAGATCTTGGCTAAGGGATTATGGTGTAAATTTCATCATTTTGAAATTACACTTCCGCTGCGGTGCACCGGATTCCCAACAGTGGTATCAGAGCCACCCTTATTGCAGTTAAAACATATGAAAATTATTTATATGTGTTTCAGGTTGTAGTTTTAAACCCTTGAATGCTGATACACTTAGCATATTTATGGGATGCATTTATGATAATTAATGTTTTGATGTATACCACTAGTTAGGGTTTTTCACTCAAACCCTAATTATTATAGAGATATGAATAGTTTTGAAGTCATCATACTGAAATAAGGTTGCCCTGGCATAATGGTGGATCCATTATGTGGTAAATGGTTACCCTAGTATGATGACACACTTAGCATATATATGTTTATCAGATTGATATGATTGTGATATGTTCTATAAGAATGTGCTGGCAATTTTATAAAGCCCTCCTCTTAAAATTATATTAAGTCATAGTATATTTAACTAATAAGCATCACTAGTCATGATGAACAATTGATCATTCGGTGTCTAGAAAGGTGGTTCTGGGAAGGTAAAGGGAATTGTGGTTTTTAATTGGTTCCGTTGACTGACCTGGCCAATTTTTATTGGTGTCTAGGAAAGCAACGGGGGGACTCCCACATCTCTTCCACTTGCCTGGCCGATTTGATTATATTTAAATCTTGACTAAAATGCTTAGTGTTAAAAATATAATATATTGGCCTTCCTTTATGCTGGATCATTATTGTGTTATGAACCACATTAGGTTTGTTGTGTTATCTGCAAGACCTAATATGGTGATTGACATAATACTAGTCTAGTGCATAGATATGCTTACAGTATATTCAGTATAATGCTTTGTTGTGTTATCTGCAAGGGCATTATATTTGAGTACTGACTGTATTGAAATGAAAGGGTCTTGACTTAACTAAAACATTATGGTTTGTTGTGTTTTCTGCAAGACTAATAATGTTCTAGAGGCCAAGTTATTTTTGAGAATTATATGAGATATAATTGGAAGAGTTTCCTACCTTTGAGCTTATAAAAGATTTATTGTGTTTTCTGCAAGATCTTTTATAAGTTATTAGGATCTCAATCTCACTAAGAAAAACCGATCAGGGTTCTTCTCGATTATTATAGTGAGGGCTATGATTTTTGATAAAATAGTGGGAGACATAATTAAATTGAAGACTTAATTTAATTATGTAAGTCATTTCATGGTTGTTTGCTTATGTATTGTTCTTTATTAAATGTAGATAAATGGCATCTTCATTATCACTGCGAAGTATCTTAGATACCAACAAACTGACTGGTCCAAACTATGTGGACTGGTTGAGAAATTTAAAGATTGTACTGAGTTCAGAAAAACTTTCTTATATTCTTGATACCCCTAGTCTTAATCCACTAGGGGATGATGCTACACAGGAAGATATGTCCACATACAAAATATGGCAGAATGACTCCCTCACTGTCAAGTGTATCATACTGGCCTCTATGACCAATGAGTTACAGAGGCAGCATGAAAGCATGGATACTCAAACCATAATGCTCAATTTAAAAGAGCTTTATGGAGAACAAAGCAGAACTGCTAGATACGAAATATCTTAGCAGTTATTTTGTGCTAGGATGACAGAGGGAACATCCGTTCAGGATCATGTTCTGAAGGTAATTAACTTAATCACCATATTAGGTCAAGTAGGGTTTATTATGGATGGGGAGCTGAATCAGGATTTAATCCTGCAATCACTCCCAGAGTGATTTTCTTAGTTTGTCTTGAATTATCACATGAACAAACTAAACACTTCCTTGCTTGAGCTGTTAAATATGTTAAAAATAGCAGAGAGCCACGTTAAGAAAGAAAAGGCTCCACTTCTTCTTGTTGATAAGACCAATAAGAAGAAATCAGGCAAAAAGGGTTTTAATAGGAGGCTAAACCCTAAGGGTGGCATCAATAAGAATAAGAAAGGAAAGAAGGCCTCAAAATAGTCAACCTGTTTCTTTTGCGGCAAAGCGGGACATTGGAAAAGGATTTGCAAGGCTTACCTTGCAACTGTGAAGCCTGGTGCGTCAGATGCACCAAAAGGTATGTTTGAGATACATACTATATTGACATTAAATTCGTCTATATCAAATACTTGGGTATTGGATACCGCTTGTGGTTACCATATATGCAAATCTTTGCAAGACCACCACAAGCTTAAAGTATTGAAGGAAGGTGACTTCAATCTCTACGGTGCTGGTGGTGATATCATCCAAGCAGAAGCTATAGGGACCTATATTCTGAAGTTGCCTTCAGGGAAGATCTTGGAGTTAGAAAATTGTTACTATATGCCAAAGATTATTAGGAACATTATATCTATTCCTTTGTTATTAAAACAAGGATATGTAATGGATGTAACGAGCACTGGTTGCTCGATAATGTTATCTAATAAAATTATTTGTTCTGGCATATTTAGCAATGGGCTCTTAACTCTTTCTTCCAATGATAGTGTTTTTCATGTCAATAATAAAAGAAAAAGAAAAGACTTTAATGATACTTTACTTTGGCATCATCGACTTGGTCATGTTAATGAGTCTAGGATAAGCAAGTTATACAAGAAAAAATTTCTTGATCCTTATGAGTATGAATCATTAGGAACTTGCGAATCATGTCTCATGGGTAAGATGACCAAGACTCCATTTACCGGACATGGAGAAAGGTCAACTGAGTTATTAGGACTTATACATACTGATGTATGTGGTTTAATGACAACTCAGGCCAGAGGTGGATACTCATATTTTATCACTTTTACAAATGATTTATCTAGGTTCGGATGTGTGTATCTTATGAAACATAAATCTGAAGCCTTTGATAAATTTAAGGAGTATCAAAGTATGGTCGAAAAACAAACCGGGAAAAGTATTAAAGTTCTTCATTCTGATCGAGGAGGAGAATACTTATCCACGGAGTTTTTAGACTATCTTAAAGTTAATGGAATTCTTTCTGAATGGACCCCTCCTTATACACCACAGCTAAATGGTATAGCTGAAAGGAGGAATCATACCTTATTAGATATAGTATGATCCATGATGTGCTTCACAAATTTACCCATTTCCTTCTGGGGTCATGCCCTAGAAACTGCTGTTTAAATTCTGAACAAGGTACCTTCTAAATTCGTTGTTAGTACTCCATATTAAATTTGGAGTGGAAAGAAACCGTATCTTAAATATTTTAAGGTATGGGGATGTCCAGCTTATGTTAAAAGAAATTTTGGACATAAGTTGGAACCTAGAGCGGATAAGTGTCTATTTGTAGGATATCCTAGAGAGGGTAGAGGATATCTGTTCTACCATCCTACTGAACAAAAGATTTTTGTCAGCAGGCATGCCACTTTTCTAGAAAAGGAGTTCATTTTAGAAAAGGGCAATGGTAGAACTGTTGAACTTGGAGAAGTACAAGAAACACAGATAGACAATTCTCAACCATTAGAACATATAGTTAGGACAGAACCAGAACACAAAACTCCTCCCCATAGGTCTGATAGAGTGCCACGGGCACCTGAGAGGTGTGGGTTTATTATTGAAAATAATGAAGCCCAAGTCATTCAAAATGATGAACCTCTGACCTATACGGAAGCTATCTTGAGTACTGATTCAGATAGATGGCAAGAAGCCATGGAATCCGAAATAGACTCTATGTATGTAAACCAAGTATGGTCTTTGGTTGAAGCACCAGAGGGTGTTAATCCTATTGGGTGCAAATGGGTCTATAAGAAAAAGATTGGGGCTGATGGCTAAGTTGAAACCTATAAAGCCAGATTAGTGGCTAAAGGTTTTAGACAAAAACAGGGAATTGATTATGATGAAACATTCTAACCTGTTGCCATGCTCAAATCGATTCGGATTTTACTTGCTATAGCAGCATACCACGATTATGAGATCTGGCAGATGGATGCGAAGACTGCATTCCTCAATGGTTTCCTTGAGGAAGAAGTCTACATGTCACACCAGAAGGTTTTATTTCAAAGAATAAACCTAATCAAGTATGCAAGCTAAAGAAATCCATTTATGGATTAAAGCAAGCTTCTAGGAATTGGAACATCCACTTTGATGAAACTATTAAAAGTTTTGGTTTTATCAAAAATGTGGATGAACCCTGTGTTCATAAGAAGACTAGTGGGAGTGCCATAGTCTTCTTGGTTCTATATGTAGCTGACATACTCCTCATTGGGAAAGATATCCGAATGTTGCAATCAGTCAAGGTTTGGCTATCAAACCAGTTTTCCATGAAAGATTTGGGAGAAGCATCCTATATACTAGGTATTAAGATCTATAGAGATAGATCTAAGAGGATGCTAGGTTTATCCCAATCTAGGTACATTGACTTATTGCTGAAAAGATTCAGCATGGATGGAAGTAAAAGAGGTTATCTTCCTATGAGTCAAGGCATACATCTTTCTAAAAGGATGTTTGCTAAGACACCTGAAGAAAGAAATAGAATGAATTCTATACCCTATGCTTCGGCAATAGGGTCCATAATGTATGCCATGTTATGTACCAGGCCTAATGTGGCATATGCTTTAGGCATTATCAGTAGGTTTCAGGCTGATCCAGGAGAGGATCATTGGAAAGCAGTTAAAAATATTCTTAAGTACCTAAGAAGGACTAAGGATATTTTTCTGGTTTATAGTGGTTCTGATCTTAAACTAGAAGCTTATTCTGATTCTAGTTTTCAATCAGACCCTGATGATAGTAAATCCATTTCGGGATATGTTTTTACCCTAAACGGTGGAGCAGTGAGTTGGAAGAGTACCAAACAGCAGACTGTAGCTGACTCAACCATAGACGCAGAATACATAGCTATCCGTGAAGCCGTCAAGGAAGCAGTCTGGATGAAGAAATTCATCACAGAGTTGGGTGTTGTTCCTGAGATTGAAAACCCAGTGCCACTTTACTGTGACAACACTGGGGCTGTTGCTCAAGCCAAGGAACCAAGAGCTCATCATAAGTCCAAGCACATTCTGAGACGCTTCCATCTTGTCCGAGAAATAGTAGAGAGACAAGATGTCGACATAAATAGAGTTGATACAAAGAACAATGTAGCATACCCGTTCACTAAGGCTCTACCGCAGCGAGAGTTTGATCGCCACCTCGAGTGTATGGGATTAAGATTTAAAGGCGATTGGCTTTAGTGCAAGTGGGAGATTGAAAGGGATATGCCCTACAAGCCAATCTATGTTGTATCTCCCAAACCATTGTAATTGACAATTTTCTAAATAAAGGCATTATTTTTCATCATACGCTGTTTTTATATTATATGATGAACCCCATAGATTAGGGATATGATTTTAGGGTTATGATGAGATCATACCAGTGAGACCTAAAGTTTTAAAACCTTAATCTAAAATATTCCTAGTCAAAGAAACCCTGAGTAGGGGATCAGGGTTTTCCGGTAAGACTAGCACATCCCAAGTATACTGGAAAGGGTGACTGCTCTCACAGTCACTTGTGTATGACACTAATATTGGGATATGGGTGCTCATTGGAGAATGAGTTCACTGATATGATCCAACTTGAGAACATCTAATGGAGTCTTAGCTACATGTCAATAGAAGGTTCTCATAGTGGGAGTGGTACAAGTAATCCTTTGACCTGAGACTGCCATAAGTACCTTATGTACATTAACCCATGCTTTGGTTCAATCCTAATCATGACACTGAGTCATGCACAGGATTGAAACTGGGAATGGTGAATTGGATATGAAGGTAATGAGTAGGTCAACAAGGAATCGATCACTCTTAGTAAGAGGAGATTGCTCCAGCTAGTTAACAATCGGATGATGATTCAGGGAATCTTTGATCAAAGTAAAGATATTAGAGATGGTTTCTAATATCAAGATAATTGAATCATCAATATAAGATTGAGCTAGAAATAAATATGATATTGGATTTGACATATATCCATATCCATAGTTATATTTTGGGTGCAGGCTGATCGAAAGATTTAATTGTACGATAACTCTCTACTGAAGGGTAATTTTGGTATTTCACCAGAATTTCCATATCTTCCAGGTAGACATGACACGTTGCTAAACATCAATCTTGTCTTGTGGGTTGATCAAATTCAAAGATCATTTATTAGGAAGAGTCCTAATTGATCAAATCAGGTAAGCCCGGTTTGACCTAAATCGATTAGAAAGAGTTCTAATCAAAATAGGTCAACTTGTATTCGAACCCACTGCTGGCTAGATGTGGAACCCAATGGGTCACACACTTAAGAGGATTGATCAAGATTTTAATTTGGAATTAAATCATCTTTGCAGGATAACACTCTAGCAGGTGTTGCAAACCCTAGCTTCTATTCGAATCGGATTTGAATTAGGGTTCCGGATTGGTTCAAATTGGATTCTAATTGGATCTAATTAGACCCTAATTGAGTTAATTGGGATTATGGCTAACCCTATTGGCTAGCCATGTAACTAGGCTAGCCTCCCCACCCGCTCCCTTTGCTTTTCCATGCCAAATGCCAAGAGTCCATGCGCTTATGGACTCTTGGCGCGCCATTTGGAAGAGTCCATGGCGCATGGACTCTTGGCGCGCCCCACTTAATTCTCAGATGAATTAAGATGGGGCGGCCTCCTTTCTTAAGAAATAGCACCTCACATACCCTCCCTTGGATAGGAATCCAATTGCTGATGGGTTTTTAAGAAAGAAGAAAATCGCTGTCTCTTCCCGGGCGCGGGAAATAACATCTCTTCGGAGATGAAAAGTCGCGACCCCTTTCCTTTTAAAACACCGTGGTTTTTCCTTTAAGAAAAGCCATGGGATTTAATCTGGAAGGCCGTGAGATGGGAGGATGGGGCGTGAGAAATAGGGAAGGGGCGTGAGACAAAGTGGAATGGTGTTTACGGAGAGTTGTGTTCTTTTGAGAAGACATCTCTCTATAATCTATTTAAACAACAGAGGTCTTGGGTGTTTGATGAATGTACGACAGAGGTTTCTATTTTTTCTTTTCTTTCCAGGAAACTTATTCCTCCTTAGCTTGTTTAGGATACAGAGAGTTTCCCTTTTACAGAGTTCTCTTCTCTGTTGAAACTCATGTCCAAAACAAGAGATAGGAAGAATCTCTCGATCGATAAAAGAAAAGAAATACTACTCTGTTACTATTTTCTTTTATATTAAGACATTAGTGTCTTAAATCCTCCTCCTCCTTCAAGACAAGAGTTTTATTCTTAGGACAAGGTCTTAAGAAAGGGAGAGGAAGAAGAAAGAAAGGAAGTAAGGAGCCCCTACCCTGGAGTTTTAAAGCCATAGTCCTCTTGAGTTCTAGGATAAGAATTCAAGTGAAGGAATTTTGAAGAAGCTAGCATCTTGATCAATCATCTTGTGGATCATCATTGGAGGGTGGACATTTGGATGCCTGGTGAATTCAATCAGCCCCTTCAACATCAAATTTTGTTGGAATTAGTGATTACAGGTTGGTACCCTAATTCTAACAATGTAAGTTTGTATGTTTATTATATGTTTTAATCATGAATAAGGAGATCTTGGCTAAGGGATTATGGTGCAAATTTCATCATTTTGAAATTACACTTCCGCTGCGGTGCACCGGATTCCCAACACTAAGGGAAACACTTGTAAACCCTCACCATCCTCTACAATGTTCGATCCTGGCTCAATTACTCCTTCACAATCTCTAATGGGTTCAGGATCTTTTTCTTTTAGTTCCTCGATGAATTCTACCTTGGGCCCATCTACACCATATTCTACTAAACTGTATTCACAGATGTCTTCTTTCAATTCTTTAATGGGCTCAGGAGTTTCTTTCCCTGGATTTTTAATGGGTTCAACCTTAAAGTCTTCAAGGTGTTCAATAATGGGTTCAGGTTCAGTTTCAGTCGGTTCATCTATTAGTAGGGCAGGGGTGGTGCACTGACTAGCAAAATGCTCAGGTTTATGGCACCTATAGCTGTTACCCTGGGGATCGGGTCTCCCCTGGACTTCAATAACCTTACCCTTGTCCTCTCTACTATATTGGGGTCGATTCAGACTGGGAATACTAGGACTGGGTCGGGCTAGGCTTGGTCGACTGGGGTCAGATCAGTTCAGGCTTGGTCGACTTGGGTAGCCTGGCTATAACCTTGGGTGGATCCGAGGATACGGCACTGGTTCCTAAAGGGCTCAGGTCTTCTGTAGGTGGGAGCTCTCTGGAAATGCTCACGGAGCCTAGCGGCTTCCTTTATGGGTCCTAGTCTGGCCTCTATTTGATCAACTCTATTAATCAACTGGTTGCTTAAATGAGTCATGGATTGAGTTAGGGATTGAGTTAAGGCTCCAATGTCAGCTCGAAGTTCGTCCATGGCTTTGGTAGGGGGTGGAGAAGGTGGGTGAAAAGAGGTTTCTGATCTAGTGCACATGTAACACACACAAAATGGTGCTACGGTTTGCTAGGCCTAGGAGATCTCTCCAAATGTAAAGTCAAGAAGATGAACCTGAAAGCAGTAACTTGGCACCTGGCCAGGTAAGTGTAAGGTTAGTGGAGGTTCCTCTTTGCTTTCCTAGACACCAATTAGAAATTGGCCAGGTAAGCGAACCAACCCACTTCCCTTCGGGCTCTAGTCCCTGAACCACTTGCCTAGACACCAGCTACTCAAGCACACACCAACAAGCAATCTAGCTTGGCTCGGCACTTGGGTCGACCTGACTTCGTGGGTGTCCCTAGCTCACTAGAGCAGATTAAATGTCTAATTGATTTTAGTTAATGGCTAGGGTTCGATATGCCGGGTGGTGATTTTTGGGCTAGGGACAGGTAATGAAATCCTAACCCTATGTTAATTTGACGCCCTTAAGATAAGTTATGTAAAATGAAGCACAATAATAACTAATGAAATGACTTAAAATTTTTCTCATTTTTTGGTGACTTTTAGATGGGTGAATGCTAAACAAAATGCAGGAATTAAAACATGCAAGAAGCAAGCCAGATGGATGAATGAATCAAAAGATGAGATGCTTGTTGAAATTTCAGACCTGAGATTTTCTCAGGTAGTATTTCAGCTTGTAAAAATTCTACAAACTGAAATAAAATCTGAGAAAATAAATAAAAATACTTTGAAATTACTGAGATCTAACAAAATAGAAATCATGAAATTTAGATGTCTCTGTAGAGAGAAACAATCCAATGATCAGACCATATATACGGGCTGATCAGAATGCAGAAAATGAAAGAAAATAAAATGCACTAGTCCAAGCCTTGCTCTGATACCAGAAATGATGTGGGAGGTAAGGGGGTTAGGGCTAGGGATGCTGGGATGGATGCTTATGAGGCAAGGAAGTTTTTTTTTTATTTTAGGGTTGATGATTTTTTTTTTTTGTTATGTTTCTTATTGTTCTTCTTTGTTGTTTAGGGTTTCGATTCCCGATCACAAGCAAAGATAAGAAATATGAAGAGCAGTAAGGGAAGCTTAAGCTAGCAGTTCAAAGCCCTAAAAGTAAGAACGAGAACAGGATCCCGGGATTAAGAAACCCCGGTAGGACAAGCTTGACCTACAATATCTACTTAGGAGATATAGAGAAGGCAAACCTCAAACTTCTGAAGTGCCCGGTGTAGAGATCGCTCAACTCGATGGATGCGGCCTGGAAGCCCGAGCAGTCGAACTCGTGGGAGCTCTGGCTTTGGGTCTAGAGGTCGCGATGGCAAAGCTAACTGTCTCCAATGCTGAGATGCCAGGGAGGACCTGTGGCAAACAAAAGAAAGGTTAGTGGAATGTGGAGATGTACGGAAAGGAATTGAACTGGAGTTGGGAAGGGGCTTCGAGCCTGGCATCCGGCTGGATTACGAAGTCGAAGTTGGAGATAACTTGGGGCCTCGCACCCTGCGACGTCCCGGACGATGAAGGAATGTGGCCTCACACCACGTGACATCCTGGAGGATGAAAGATTCGCGACGCCCTAGGGCGACGTACAGGTGGCCTCGCACCACTCGACGTCCCTGGGGACGAAGGCAATTCCACTCGAACCTAGCCTAAGAGACAAGGGTTGGAGGGTGGAAGAAACTCAAACTCAATCACTCAAATTTTCATTCATTCATTCATTAGTTCTACAAAGGGAGGGATTGGGTCCTTTAAATAGGCACCCAAGGCCCTTTTGAAATTCAAAATACAAATCTCATGGTGGCGCCAAAAATTTTCCACATCCGTATTTCTTTGGCTGACCAAATATTTGGAGTTGGGCATGGCATGAGCAAAGGCTTGGAGGGGGGGATTGGTCCCTTGACTTCCTTCCTTATCATGCTTAATTTGGGAAGAGGAGTGGGGCATGGCTTGCTTGGAGGGATGTGTTCCCTTGGGCTCTTCACGCCATCTTCTAGGAATGATTCTTGGCCGACCAAGGGAGAACTCCATGGGGCATTGCATGGTTAAGGGCTTGAAGAGGGGAGTGTGTCTTTTGACCTTCCTTCCTTGCAAGATCACTTTGGGAAGAAATCTTGGGAGGAGGCTTGCTTTGAGGCTTGGTTCCCTCAAGGATCTTCAACGCCCTCTTTAGATGGAACAAGGTGTGATATGGGGGAGGGAAAAGGGGGATGTTGTCCAAGGCATGTGGAAAGCAAGAGGAGGCCACTTTGTTTCCCTTCTTGGATGCCCAAGTGGCAGCTGATGTGGCACCACGTAGGCAGCTAAGGTGGCACCTGAGTTGGCATTATCCCAGGTAGAAGGGGTGGGTTGGCCCACCAGAACTTGAGTTGGTGAAGAAAACCAGAGTGACTTCAATTGGGCTTGGGCCCAGACCAAACTCAGACTCGAACAAATACAGGACTCAAGACCTAACTTGACCCAAATTGGCCAAGGTACAGACTAAACAACTTTGACAAGAAATTATAACAATATTTTTGGGCTCAAGGCTTTATTACAGGACTCATAGAAAGGGGAACCCTAATCTGAGATCCATAGAGGGTTGAGGAGCCTCTGTCGGATCCTGGTGCCCACACCAAAAATCAATGTGATGTATTTGAAAAAGACAAAAATGAATTTTGTGAAAGAAATAAAATCTTGCAAAGAGAATTAAACTTAGTTTGTGAAAGACTCAAGATTGTTCAATTTGAAAAAGAAGAGCATCTTGAGAAAAATAAAGGTTTGAAAAATGAAAACGATGATTTAAAGAAGGAAGTTCGAAAACTAAAATCCTTGGTTGAAAAACTAACCCTAAGTTCTAACAAACTTGAATTAATTTTAAAAGATCAAAAGAAACAAATAATAAATTTGGAATTGGTTATAAAGGTTGTATTTCAAACAAGTTTTCTTCATCTACTTCATATGCTCCTAAGTTCATTAATTCAAAATAAGTTAGACCTAAATTTGCATCATCTCATGGTTATTATTCAAAATTAAAAATTGTATGCTATGCATGTAATAACATTGGTCATAAAGCATTTGAATGTCATTTGAAATATAATGACAAAAAAAAAATTAAGAAAGTTTGGGTTTCAAAAGGAACCATTTCCACTAACTTACAAGGACCCAAGAAAGCTTGGGTACCTAAATTTGTTAAATAATTGTTTTGCAGGGATGTCTTGCAGCCACAAGTATAATGAAAAGATGGTATCTGGATAGCGGCTGTTCAAGACACATGATGGGTGATGCTGATCAATTCTTCATCCTAGAACAAAAGGATGGCGGAATGGTAACATTTGGTGATAATTGAAAAGGAAGGATAATCGGTATTGCTAAAATCAAAATTACTCCTTCTACATTCATTGAAAATGTGTTACTTGTAGAAAAGTTAAAGCATAATCTTTTGAGTATTAGTCAGCTATGTGACATTGGTTTTAATGTTCTCTTCAAGTCTTCAATGTGTATAGTAGTTGATCCACTTGACTCTAGTACTAAATTCATTGGATATAGACTTGGTAACATTTACGTAGTAGATCTTAATGATCTAGCTATGTCAAGCAATACAAGTCTTGTAGCAATGAATGACAAGAGCAAGGAATCAAGTTTACTATGGCATAGGCGACTTGGTCATGCTTGTATGGACACAATAGCTAAACTTATTTCAAAGGAGTTAGTCAAAGGTTTGCCAAAATTTAAAGTTAATTTTGATTATGTTTGCGATGCTTGTCAGTTAGGAAAACAAGGAAGAGTTTTAAATCTAAAAATATTGTTTCTACTGCTAGACCCTTAGAGCTACTTCACATGGACTTATTTTGACCTATTAGGACTACCAGCCTAGGTGGTATGAAATATGGCCTTGTAATTGTAGATGACTTTTCAAGATACACATGGGTTTTGTTTATCGCACATAAAGATGAAACTTTTAATGTATTCAAAAAGAGTTACAAATTTGAAAATTTTATTTGTTATTTCAATTCATAGTGATCATGGCACCGAATTTGAAAATCAGTATTTTGATCATTTTTGCACAAAGCACGGTATTGATCATAACTTTTCTACACCTAGAATACCACATCAAAATTGTATTGTAGAAAGAAAGAATCGTACTTTCGAAGAGATGTCTAGAACAATGCTTTGTGAAGGAAATCTTCCAAAATATTTTGGACAGAAGCTGTGAGTATCGCATGCTATATTTTAAATAGAGTTTTAATTAGACCTATTATCAGAAAAACCCCCTATGAGCTTTGGAATAATAGAAAACCTAATATTAAGTATTTTTATGTTTTCAGATGCAAATGCTTTGTACTTAACAATGGAAAAGACAATCTTGGTAAATTCGATGCAAAATCTGATGAGACTACTTTTCTTGGATATTCTTTAAATAGTAAAGCCTATCATATTTTCAATAAAGAACTTTGACTGTTGAAGAGTCTGTATATATTGTTTTCAATGAATCTGACATTACATCTTCGAGAAAGAAAGATTTTGCTAATGATGATGTAGGTACTCTAGAACATGGACTGAAAGACTTGACTCTTAAAGACAAACAATCAAGTGAACCACATGAAGAAGAGGTAAGCAAAGATCATACAGATATACCTAAAGAATAAAGGTATGTACAATCACACCCTAAAGAATTTATTATAGGAGACCCATCTCAAGGTGTTAAAACTAGATCTGTACATAGAGATGCACATGATTTAATTGTTTTTGTTTCACATGTAGAACCACATAATTTAGAAGAAGCTGAAATTGATCACAATTGGATGTTAGCAATGCATGATGAATTGGACAAATTTAGGAGAAATAATGTTTGTATCCTAGTTGAAAGACCAATGACTATCCTGTTATAGGTACTAAGTGGGTTTATAGAAATAAACTAGATGAAGATGGAAATGTAATCAGAAATAAGGCTAGACTGGTTGCACAAGGATATAATCAAGAAGAGGGAATAGATTTTGATGAAACTTATGCACCGGTAGCTAGATTAGAAGCTATTAGATTGCTACTAGCTTATGCATGCTTTATGAACTTTAAATTATTTCAAATGGACGTAAAGAGTGTATTTTTGAATGATTTTTTATCTGA
Organism: Areca catechu; assembly: GCA_021397845.1. Lineage (NCBI taxonomy): Eukaryota > Viridiplantae > Streptophyta > Magnoliopsida > Arecales > Arecaceae > Areca > Areca catechu. The sequence continues at coordinate 86,592,628 of CM038044.1, read as the reverse complement.
AGAAGTTTTTGTTGAGCAACCACTGGGTTTCATTGATCACACTTTTCCAAATCATGTTTTCAAATTGAATAAAGCTTTGTATGGTTTGAAACAGGCACCTAGAGCCTGGTATGATAGACTAAGTTTTTAATTGCTAATGATTTTATAAGAAGTAGTGTTGACACCACAGTGTTTATTTAAAGAAAGAATAATGATATTTTAGTTATTCAAATATATGTTGACGATATTATCTTTGGATCTACTAATGAATCTTTATGTCAAGATTTTGCTAAGCTAATGCAGGGAGAATTCGAAATGAGCTTAATAGGTGAGCTGAGTTACTTTCCTGAACTTCAAATCAAACAAACTAAAGAAGGTATCCTGATCAACAAGGCCAAGTACATCAAAGAGATAATCAAGAAATTTGGCATGAAATCAAGCAAAAAAAATGGGACACCCATGAGTCCTGCATGTAGGCTTGATAGAGATGAGAATGGGACAAATGTTGATCAAAAGCTATACCGAGGTATGATCAATTCTCTACTTTATTTGACAACTAGTAGACCTGACATTTTATTTAGTGTTTGTTTGTGTGCATGATTTCAATCTAATCCAAAAGAGTCACACATCATGGCTGTTAAAAGAATCATTAAATATCTGAAAGGCACATGTAATGTAGGTTTATGGTATTTTAAGTACACATCCTTGAAGTTAATTAGTTATTCTGATGCTGATTATGGAGGTTGTAAAATTGATAGAAAGAGTACAAGTGGCACCTGTCAATTTCTAAGTGTTAACTTGATTTCTTGGCACTGTAGCAAATAGAACTCTGTAGTACTATCTACTGCTGAGACAGAATATATAGCTGCTGGGAGCTTTATGGATCAAGCAACAACTAGAAGATTATGATATTGTTCAATATAAAATTTTTATTAAATGTGACAATACTAGTGCTATTAATTTATCCAAAAATCTAATTCAGTACTCACGAACTAAGTACATTGAAATTCGACATCATTTTATTCATGATCATGTTTTAAACAATGTTGTTGAACTAGAATTTATACCTACTGAAGATCAACTAGTGGGCATTTTTACTAAACCACTTAGTTTAGATAGATTTGAGAAAATTATAGGAAAATTAGGGCTATGTGACCCATTATGAACCTTTTTGACCTAATTTTTGAAAATTAAGGAAAAATTATCTAGGTGTTTCAAATTTTTTTTTAGAGCATAGGACAACCTATTTTAGGGTCAAGAAATCTATAAAAATTGAGTTTAACCATTTTTGACCTTTAGACTGATTTTTTACTCAAGCCAACTCAAGTTATCAGGGTGCTCGACGAGCCGACTCGAAAGTCGGGCTAAACGTTTTTTAAATAGGATTTTCGTGTTTTCTATTCTTTGTGTTTTTGGGTTTTGGCCTTTTTCACTTAGCTGACTCCACATTCCACTCTAGGAAATCTTCCGAAAACTCTCTCAAACCCTTACAATCCTTTAATCTTTGCTAGATGGCACCCTGCAAAGCCGTAGCCAAGAAACCCTTGCCGGTGGTTCAGACCATCGCGGAAGAAAGGAGAACCAAGAGAAGGTTGGACACCTCCAATCTGGAAGAGGAACATCTAATTGAGCAGGAAGAAGAACCTCAAGCACCCCAGCAAGTGATTCTTATGAGACATCGTCAGGTTACTCCAGGTAGGTGCATTGATTTTAATTTTCTGGAGCAAGAACAATTGTATATCGGGGATTGGCTTGAAAAATAGGGGTGGAAAGATTTTTGTCTGTTGAATGTTCCGACATATCCTAATTTATTCCATCAATTTTTTGAAGATATGTCATTTGGAGCATTTCATTTAGAAGGAACAGTTAAAGGAAAGCATATAGAGATAAGTGAACAGAAGCTTTCAAGTATACTGAAAATACCAAAAGAAGGAGAGTGTTATTTAGTATTAAAAGAGAAACAAAAGTCCCTCAGACTCATACTGGAGAGATCAAATGTGAAGGGTATTGTGAATGTGAGTGCAAATCAGCTGTCATTAGAGATGAGGCTATTGCACAATATTATTAGTAGGATTTTCTTGCCCCAGACCGGGCGTTTTGACTGGGTCAGCGAGCGTGACCTTATGTTTATAAGGTGACTGATTGAGGGGGAGGCCCTCAACTTGCCATTTATCATTCTCTCACAGATGAGGGAGGCAGCTCGTAGGCCACGGGCTTGTCTGCTGTACGGGATGGTTTTTATATTATTATTTCAGGATGCTCTGGTAGATCTGATAGGAGAGGATAGCTGACTACTGCTGCACACTGACATATATACTGTGAAATCCCTTACCAGAATGGGATTCATTAAAGTTGATGGCAATTGGGTCAGGAAGATTTCAGGTGTTCCTATAGCATATTCAGATGATTCAAAGGATGACACTCAAGCGACTCAGGGACTTGGTGAGGAGACTGATACATAGGTTGATGATGCTGGACCATCAGAGCCAACTCCTATCACACCTCATTCACCAGTCAGGAGATCCATAACTGTTAGACCTGATGTAGAGGACATACTTTAGAAAGTCTTGGAGGAGATATCGTGTCTCAGATTGGACACTGATAGTAAGATCACTCTACTCTAGTTTGAGATGCAGCAGGGATTTCGTGATGTTATGACCATTTTGAGACAGCTTTCTATAGCCAGCCAGAATGTACCATCGACTTCCGCAGCACCTGGCACTGGCACTGATCGAGAGCAGGGACCGGTGGCACATTCCAATGACATACCTTCTCACGCCACACCTGCTGATGTTGAGCCCGAGGCTAGTATGGAGGCTACAATATCTGAGGTTGGACATACTTCGACTACCCAGATACTTTCGACCACCAGCACCTTGGCATTATCCTTTGATCCACCGACTGCCAGACCCACACCCACTGTTATATCTTCAAAGTCTGAAGCCAAAGCTAAAACTAAAATGTTTAGGACTACCACTCCTACTAGGACTAGGATTAGGGATCTTCGACCTAGATTTCCTAAGTTTAAACCTAGTCCAAGAATCTTAGAAGTCGATTCCTCCTCTGATGAGGAAGAACTTCATAGTGATGATCCTAGTCCATCTTTTTGATGTTTAGGCTTTTATCTTGATGTTTTTGGGACTCTATGTTGTTATATTTTGCTTGTTGTAATACAATTTTGTAGTGCTGAGGCACAGCTATAATGTATCACCTTTGTACTGATCCTTTTATATATACATATCGATATCACTTTTTATATACATATCTTGAATTATTGTGAATGAATGTTCTCTTGTATGCCTTTTGTTGATGACAAAAAGGGGGAGAACGGGAATTGTGCATGAAAAAGCTATATGGATGTTGATTGTTATGAAAATATGAAAATTTGAATATTGAAATGATAATTTGAATGATTCATGAAAATTTGATGAAATTTAGAAGGAATGCTATTACAAATAGTAAGGGAGAGCTTTACTTCAAATATTATCATGAATTCACTTCAAATGTTTGGTAATTTTATAAGTTTCGATACGCATTGTATAGATGATACTATTGATACATTCTGTGTTGATACATCATTCATATGATATGGAAAATACCATGTATCGATACATATGATACTTTATGTTTTTGGTAATTTTATAAGTTTCGATACGCATTGTATAGATGATACTATTGATACATTCTGTGTTGGTACATCATTCATATGATATGGAAAATACCATGTATCGATACATATGATACTTTATGTTAATAGTGTTCAGTTTTATACATTTGATACATATGATACATTGTGGTATACTATGTTGATACATTGATACCTAATCTGTGTGACACACATAAATTTGAATATACTGCAATTGTAAAGTGTTTTAATTTTTAATCATGCCCAGTGTTTTGTCATCATCAAAAAGGGGGAGATTGTTGACCCCTGGAATGATTTTGATGATCACAAAACATTGGAGCATGTATTTGATACTAACTCTTTTCAATTACTTGAGTAGTTTTGTAGGAAATTGGTTACCTTTAGTTTAAAATAGTTTTTAAACTGATTCGAAGGTAATTCAATAATATATAAAGTTTTATAAACTTGAACTTGTAAAAGCCCTAGTTTTATCAATCTTTTTATCTTGTAAAATGGGCTAAAAGATTGTAAAAATTATAGAGTATATAGACTAGCTTCTATTTGATTCAATGTTGTAGATTTTTGGAGAAGGTTGAAGCATTTTTTGAAGATTTGCAAGAGCTGACTCATGGTGGCACGGCATGGAGGATGTTTTAGTGTTTCAGCATCAAGAGCCGACTCCTAGGATTTTTGGAGAAGGTTGAAGCATTTTTTGAAGATTTGCAAGAGCTGACTCATGGTGGCACGGCATGGAGGATGTTTTAGTGTTTCAGCATCAAGAGCCGACTCCTATCCTAAGAGCCGACTTATGGAAGAAAGTATTTTTCTGAAGCTTGAGACCTCGAGCCAACTCCTGCCACAAGAGCAGACTCATCCAGAGTTATGTATTTTGAACGTCTGAGAACTTGAGCCGACTCTACTCTAAAGAGCCGACTCTAGGTATTCATGGTTTTGACTTGACTGAAGGCCAGAGCCGACTCCAGCCAGAAGAGCCGACTCTTATAGAATTTCTTTTAGGCTGTCTGAGACTTCGAGCCGACTCGTGGAGCCATTTTCTGCACTCCAACGGCTAGTTGCTAAAGTTGAAATTTGAACTCCAATTCATCTCCAACAGCTATTTCATGAATCCCTAGGCCCTACAACGGCCATACAACGGCCATATCTCTTGGAAAACTATAAAAGGGATTGTTTTTGAAGGATTAAACAATGATTAGAGCTTTATTGTGGAATTATCTTGAGATATTGAAGAGCTTTCAAGTCATTCACCTACCTACCTCAAAGAGCTTTCAAGTTGGATTCAAAGCTTCGCCAACTCTACTCCATCATTGAATCCACTCATTGAAGAAGTAAAGAAGTAGCTTGAAGAGCATTAAAGAGCATTCAAGGCTTGACTTCATCTTGATCTACATCGGTAAGACTTAAACAAACTTGGTTTGTTGTAGTTGCTTGTCTATCATTTCTTTATCTTTGTTTTCTCTCTAAGAACAGCAAGGGACTATATCTTAAGAGAGGGTTGAAGGTTTTTAGGGGAACCTTATAAAACCTAAGTTGGGTTTCTTGGTAATCCCAGTATAAAACCAAGTGTTTGGGTTTTCTTTGGTGATCCCGTTTAAAACCAAAGGGAGTTAGGGTTTTTTTGGTGATCCCGGTAAAAACAAAGTGTATAGGTTTGGATTGTGAGCTTGGTAGAACAATCCGACTGTATTCCAGTTGGGGGATATAGTGGAAATCCCAAGTGGTGCTTGGGTAGTGGACGTAGGAGCCAGTTGCTCCGAACCATTCTAAATCTCTTTGCGTTTATGATTGTGTTCTTATTGCTTTATTGTTTTTATTTGATTACTTTCGCATTGCATATTGCACCACAACACCAAAAGAATTTGAAAGTGCATATTATTGTGAAAAGTTTTTTTTTTTTAATCCCAATTCACCCCCCTCTTGGGAAGCCACCTGCGCAACAGGGTTAAAGGTTTTTAGGTGAACCTTGTGAAAACCTAAGTTAAGTTCTTGGTGATCTCGGTATAAAACCAAGTGTAGGGTTTCTTTGGTGATCCTGTTTAAAACCAAAGGGTGTTGGATTTTCTTTGGTGATCCTAGTAAAACCAAAGTGTATAGGTTTGGATTGTGAGCCTATTAAAACAATCCGACTGTATTCTGGTTGGGGGATATAGTGGAAATCCCAAGTGGTCCTTGGGTAGTGGACGTAGGAGCCAGTTGCTCCGAACCACTCTAAATTTTCTTGTGTTTGTGATTGTGCTTATTTTATCTTATTGCATTTACTTAATTGCTTCTGCATTGCATATTGCACCACAACACCAAAAGGAATTTAAATTGCACATATTTGCCAAAAGCTTTTATAATCCCAATTCACCCCCCTTTTGGGAAGCCACATGGGCAACAAGTGGTATTAGAGCAGAGTCTCTGAAAAAATATACATTCCATAAGCACCTCTTTGGCCGAAGGCCAATCCACAAATCAACCTCCACTTTTCACTAGAACCAATTATACATATTGGAAGGCGAGGATGAAAATATATATTCAAGCCATAGATTTTCATTTATGGAAAATTATTTTGAAAGGACCTCACACACCCACTATTAGAATTAATGATATTGAGGTTCCCAAACTGGAAGAGGAATGGGATGAAAATGATGTGAAATTAGCTGATCTGAATACCAAAGCTATGAATTTACTTTATTATGCTTTGGATCTAAATGAGTTTAACAGAATTTTGACTTGTAATTCTACTAAAGAAATTCGGGATAAGCTTGAGATTACACATGAAGGCACATCACAAGTTAAAACTTCAAAAATCAATCTTCTTGTGCACAACTGTGAATTATTCAAAATGGATCCTAGTAAAACTATATCTACTATGTATACATATTTTACTGATATTATTAATGGTCTTAAAAGTCTTGGTAGGACTTATACTAATGATGATTTAGTTTAAAAAATTTTGAGATCCTTGCCAGATAAATGGAAAGCTAAAGTGATAATGATTCAAAAAGCAAATGACCTGAACTCCCTACCACTAGATGAGTTGCTTGGATCATTAATTACATATAAGTTAGCCATGCAACAAAGAACTGATGAAGATTCTAAGAGAAAGAAAGCTATAGCATTTAAAGCTACTCAAGAATACAAGAATGAAGATTCATATTCATTTGATGATGATGATCTTGAAAATGATGAGATAGCCCTTGTAATGAAAAAATTTAAAAGGTTTATGGGTAGAAGTAGAACAAACAGATTGAGGAAGCAATTTTGAAAAGGAGATTTTAGAAAAGAAAGAGAAAAGGACAAAGAAAAAGAGAAGGACAATGATAAAGATCAAATTCTAATCTCCTATGAGTGCAAGAAATCGAGTCATATACATCCTGACTGTTTAGAAATTAAGAAAAAGATGATCAATAGAAAGAAGAAGAAGGCAATGCTTGTAGCATGGAGTGATAGCGATGAATCTACATCCACTGAAGAGGATGATGAAACAACAAAAACTGCTCAGATCTGCATTATGGGTTTGGAGGATGAGGTAACTACTTCTGAATCTAATTTAGAATTTACATATGATGAGCTTCATAATGCTGTTTATGAATTATTAGTAGAATATAAAAAAGCTAGTTTGAAAATAAAAAATTTGAATAACCATTATGATATGATTGAAGAGGATAAAAATGAAATTTGTGAAAGAAATAAGATTTTACAAAGGAAATTAAGTCTGGATTGTGAAAGACTTAAGACTATTCAATTTGAAAAAGAAGAGCTTCTTGAGAAAAACAAAAGTTTGCAAAATAAAAATGATGATTTGAAAAAGGAAGTTGAAAAGCTTAAGCCTTTGGTTGAAAAATTAACCTTAAGTTCCAACAAACTTGAACTAATTTTGAAAGATCAAAAAGAGACAAATTATAAGTCTGGAATTGGTTACAAAGATTCAATTTCAAATAAATTTTATGCATCTACATCATATGCTCCTAAGTTCATTACTTCAAAACAATATAGACTTAAAATTGCATCATCATATACCATTTATTCAAAGCCAAGAATTGTATGCTATGCTAGTAATAATGTTGGTCATAAAGCATTTGAGTGTCATTTGAAATATAATGACAAGAAGAAAATCAATAAAATTTAGATTCCAAAAGGAACCAATTCTACTAACTTGCAAGGATCCAAGAAAGCTTGGGTACCTAAACTATTACCTGATTATTTTGCAGGGATGTCTTGCAACCACAAATATAAAAAAAAGATGGTACCTTGATAGCGGTTGTTCAAGACACATGACGGGTGACATTGATCAATTCTTCATCCTATAACAAAAGGATTGTGGAATGGTAACCTTTGGTGATAATCACAAATGAAGGATAATCAGTATTGGTAAAATCAAAATTACTCCTACATTTATTGAGAATGTGTTACTTGTAGAAAAGTTAAAGCATAATCTTTTGAGTATTAGTCAGCTTTGTGATATTGGTTTTAATGTTTTCTTCAAGTCATCAATGTGTATAGTAGTTGATCTACTTGACTCTTGTACAAAGTTCATTGGACATAAACTTGGTAATATTTATGTAGTAGATCTTAATGATCTGGTTTTGTCAAGCAATATAAGTCTTATAGCAATGAATGATAAGAGCAAGGAATCAAGTTTAGTATGGCATAGGTGACTTGGACATGATAGTATGGATTCTGTAGCAAAACTTATTTCAAAAGATTTAGTTAAAGATTTGCCAAAGTTCAAAGTAAATTTTGATTATGTTTGCGATGCTTGTCAATTAAAAAAGCAAGTGAGGGGCAGTTTTAAATCCAAAAATATTGTTTCTACTACTAGACCCTTAGAGCTACTTCACATGGACCTATTTGGACCTATTAGGATAACAAGCCTAGGTGGTATGAAGTATAGCCTTGTGATTGTAGATGATTTTTCAAGATACACATGGGTTTTGTTCATTGCACATAAAGATGAGACTTTTAAAGTATTCAAAAAGTTTTATAAAAGAGTTTCAGATCTAAAAAATCTTTCTGTGATTTCTATTCATAGTGATCATGGCAGTGATTTTGAAAATTAACATTTTGATCACTTTTGCATAAAGCACGATATTGACCATAACTTCTCAGCTCCTAGAATACCACTGCAAAATGGTGTTGTAGAAAGAAATAATCAAACTTTGGAAGAGATATCCAGAATAATGCTTTGTGAAGGAAATCTTACAAAATACTTTTGGACAGAAGCTGTAAATACTGCTTACTATATTTTGAACAGAGTTTTAATTAGACCTATCATTAAAAAACCTCCCTATGAACTGTGGACCAATAGAAAGCCTAATATCAATTATTTTCATATTTTTGGCTATAAATTTTTGTTATTAATAATGGTAAAGATAATCTTGGTAAATTTGATGCAAAATCTGATGAGGCTATTTTTTTTGGATATTCTTTAAATAGTAAAGCCTATCGAGTTTTTAACAAAAGAACTTTGACTGTAGAAGAATCAATATATATTATTTTCAATGAATCTAACATTACTTCTTCTAGAAAAGAAGATCGTGCTGATGATGATGCAGGTACACCAGAACATGGATTGAAGGATTTGACTCTCAAAGACAAATAAACAAGTGAACAACATGAAGAAGTGGTAAGCAAAAATCATGATGATATATCCAAAGAATGAAGGTATGTACACTCACATCCCAAAGAACAAATTATAGGTGATCCACCTCAAGGTGTTAGAACTAGAGCTGTATATAAGGATGCACATGACTTGATTGCTTTTGTTTCTCATGTAGAACCTCACACTATAGAAGAAGCTGAAACTGATCCTAATTGGATGTTGGCTATGCATGATGGGTTAAATCAATTTAGGAGAAATAATGTTTGGACTCTAGTAGAAAGACCTAATGACTACCCTGTTATAGGTACTAGATGAGTTTATAGAATTAAACTTGATGAACAAGGTAATGTAATTAGGAATAAGGCTAGACTGATAGCTCAAGGATATAATCAAGAAGAGGGAATAGATTTTAATGAGACCTATGCACCAGTAGCTAGGCTAGAGGCTATTAGATTACTACTAGCATATGCATGCTTTATGAATTTTAAATTATTTCAAATGGACATAAAGATAGTATTTTTAAATGGTTTTTAATCTAAGGAAGTTTTTGTTGAACAACCATTGAAATTTATCGATCACACATTTCCAAATCATATTTTTAAATTAAACAAAGCTTTGTATGGTCTTAAATAGGCACCTAGAGCCTGGTATGATAGATTAAGTAAGTTTTTAATTGGAAATGATTTTATAGGAGGTAGTGTTAAAACTACATTGTTTATTCAAAGAAAAGACAATGATATTTTAGTTGTTCAAATTTATGTTGATGATATAATATTTGGATCTACTGATGAATCTTTGTGTCAAGAGTTTGCTAAGTTAATGCAGGGTGAATTCGAAATGAGTTTGATGGGTGAGCTGAGTTACTTCCTCGAGCTTCGGATCAAATAATCAAAGGAAGGTATCCTGATCAACCAGGCCAAATATATCAAAGAGATTATTAAAAATTTTGACATGGAATCAAGCAAAGAAATTGGAACACCCATGAATCCTACATGTAGACTTGATAAAGATGAAAATGGCATGAGTATTGATCAAAAACTGTATAAAGGTATGATCAGTTCTTTACTTTATTTAACTACCAGTAGACCAGATATTTTATTTAGTGTTTGTATATGTGCACATTTTCAATCTAACCCAAAAGAGTCACACATCATAGCTGTTAAAAGAATCATCAAGTATCTTAAAGGCACATGCAATCTAGGATTATGGTATTCTAAGCATTCATCAATAAAATTAATTAGTTATTCTGATGCTGATTATGAAGGCTGTAAAATTGATAGACAAAGCACAAGTGGCACTTGTCAATTTCTAGGTATCAACTTGATTTCATGGCACTGTTGTTAACAGAACTCAGTAGCACTATCTACTGCTGAAGCAGAATATGTAGCTACGGGGAGCTGTTGTGCACAAGTGTTGTGGATCAAGCAATTACTAGAAGATTATAGTATTGTCTAATCTAAAATTCCTATTAAGTGTGATAACACTAGTGCTATTAATTTATCTAGAAATCCAATTCAACATTCTCGAACTAAGCATATAGAAATTAGACATCATTTCATTTGAGTTCATGTTTTAAATAATGTTGTTGAATTAGAATTTATACCTACTAAAGATCAACTTGCTGACATTTTTACTAAACCCCTTAGTTAAGATAGATTTGAAAAGATTAGAGGCGAATTAGACCTGTATGACCCATTCTAAATATTTTGACCTAATTTTTTAAAAAATAAGAAAAAATTATCTAAACATTTCAAAATTCCTTCTAGAGCTTATGACAACCTCCTTTAGTAGCAAGAAACCCATAGAAATCTATTTTGTCATTTTTTGAGTTTTGACTTAGATTTGGGCTCGAGTCGACTCGAGCCACCTGCTATTTCGGCGAGCCGACTCGAGAGTCGGGTCAATTTTTTTTAAATAGGGCATCATAGGTTTGAATTTGGTATTTCTTTCCACCCTTCTTATTTTCCCATAGCTGTTTCCTTTCCCTAATCTAAGAAAAATCCTTGGAACACCTCTACACCATCTAACCTAGATGGCTCCTAGGAGAGCCAAGGCAAAGAAGGCTAGGAAGGTTGTTTGGTTAGTGGCAGAGGAAAGGAGGACCAAACAGAGTCTTTATACTTCAAATCCATCAGAGGAACAACAAGAAGAGCATGAAGAGGAACAAGAAGCTCCAAGGTAAATTATTTTGATGGGAAATAGGCAAGTAACCTCAAGCTGATGCATTGATTTCTCATTTCTAGAACAAGAGAGCTTGAAAATTAGTGATTGGTTAGTTGGACAAGGTTGGAAGGATTTTTTCATGCTTAATCTTCCTACATATCCTAATCTTGTTAGATAGTTTTTCAAGAATATGTCTTTGGGTGCTTTTCATATTGAATCGACTGTGAAAGGGAAACACATTGAGATCAGTGAGCAAAAATAGTCTAATGTTCTTCAAATAGCTAAAGAGGGAGAAAGTTGTTTAGTATTGAAGGATAAACAGAAAACATTGAGAATTATACTTGAAAGGATTAATATGACTGGTGTGATACATGTTAGAGCCGACCAACTCTCATTAAAGATGAGGTTGCTACATAACATCATTAGCCACATCTTTCTATCCCAGACTGGGAGATTCGACTGGGTGAGCGAGAGAGACCTAGTCTTTATAAGATGTTTAGTTGAGGGGGAGGCCCTCAATTTACCTTTCATTATGTTGTCTCAGATGAGGGAAGCTGCTCGTAGTGCACGAGCATGTCTTCCGTATGTCATGGTTTTTACCCTACTATTTCAGGATGCCCAGGTTGATTTGTCTGGAGAGGACAGCAGACCATTATTGCATACAGACAAATACAACTTAAAATCTTTGACCAGGATGGGATTCTTGAAGGTAGAGGGTCACTGGATCAGGAAGAGTTCAGGGCTTCCAGTGACACATTCTGATGATGATTCATGAGAGGATGATCAGGCAACATAGGGACAGGATGCTGAGGTGGAGCCACATACTGACGAGGCTAGACATTCAGAGCCAGCTCCTTCTACACCTCGATCACCTGTTAGAGGATCGACTACTATTGGATCAAGTGATGATGACAGACTGCAGCGCATACTGGATGAGATCTCTAGTCTTTAGAGAGGGAGGTCAGAGACTGATGCCAGGATATCTGCACTTCAGTCAGTGATGCATCATGGATTTCAGGACATTCTGACTATTCTTCAGCAGATTACAACAGCCAGTCACTCTACACCTACTCCTTCTACAGCAGCACCGGACATTGGCACAGATTGTGGGCAGGGAGAGGTAGTACACTTCACTGACATTCCTACAGCTGCTACTCCTACTGAGGCTAGCTCTGGTACTGAGGATCCGAGTTCTGATGTTGGAGACACTCCGGCGACAGAGATTCTGTCTACTACCAACACCCTTGCCTTATCTGTTGATCCTCCTACTGCTCAACCTACTCCTGTTGTGATTTCTTCTGAGCCTAAAGCTAAAGCTAAACCTAGAACCTCGAAGACTACTACTCCTGTTAGGACCAGACATAGGGACCTTAGGCCTAGGTTCCGTAAATTCAAGCTTGCTCTAAGTATTTTAGAGGTCGGTTCCTCCTCTATTGAGGAAAAGCCTAGTGATGATGACCCTAGTCCTTCATTTTGATGTTTTAGGACTTTATGTTTAGCATGTTTTGTTGTTTGTGATACTACTTTTGTCGTGCCAGGCACTTTTGTATTGTATCACTCTTATACTGACACTCTTCATATATATATATATATCTTTTCATGATACATCTGATACATATTATGAATAACTTAATTTATGAATGTTCTCCTTTTATATACTTTTTGTTGATGACAAAAAGGGGGAGAAGGGAGAAAGGAGAGAGGAGTGTGCATGAAAATGTGAATGAATATGCATGAAAGTGTGAATATGAATGTAAATATGTGAATGAATATGCATGTAAATGTGAATATGAAAATGAGTTAAGAAAAAAATATCATTACATTAGTAAGGGGGAGCTTGTATTAAGTTTTCATTAAACTCACTTCAAATACAAGTTAATTTTGTGAAGTTTCGATACTTAGTACATAGATAACACATGTGATACATTGCTATACATTGTGTTGATACTTTTCAGTTTAACAATTTGATACTCAATTTGGCTTGATACATACTATGTTAAATATTCTTTGATATATGTGAATACGATACATAGTAATTGCAAAGTGTTTTAAATCCTATTAATGTCCAATATTTTGTCATCATCAAAAAGGGAGAGATTGTTGACCCCTGGAATGATTTTGATGATCACAAAACATTGGAGCATGTATGAGTTACTAATTCTTTCAATTACTTGAGAAGTTTTTGCAGGAAAATGTTTATCTTTAGTTTAATTGGTTGGAAGGTGATCCAACATTGTATAGACTCTTTTGCACTTTAAGTTGTAAAAGTCCTAATTTTTCAACTATGTAATTTTGAGAAAGGGCTATAAAATTGTAAAAATAAGGGTAAGTAGATTAGCTCTTGTTGGATTCATATTTTGAAGAATTTTGGAGAAGTTTGAAGCTTTAAAATAAATTTTTACAAATACGACTCATGGATCAAGAGCCGTCTCCTTCTAGCATGGTACAAAAAAATTTAGAGTTTTAGTACCTCGAGCTGACTCAAGTCCCAAGAGCCGACTCATTGAAGAACACATGTTTTTGAAGTCTGAGACCTCGAGCCGACTTAAGCCCAGAAGAGCCGACTCGTCCAGAGTTATGTTTGTTGGTGACTGAGACTTCAAGCCGACTCTGCCTTGAAGAGCTGACTCAAAGAAAATGTGGATTTTTACTGATTAAAGGTTCGAGCCGACTCCCACAGAATTTTTGTTTAGTCTATCTAAGACTTCGAGCAGACTCGTGGACCTCCAGCCGACTCAAGTGACCATTTTCTGCACTCTAATGGCTAGTTGTTTAAAGATGGTTTTGAACTCCAAATGGTCTCCAACAGCTCTTTCTCGATTCCCTAGCCCCTACAATGGCTATTTCTCATGGAAAACTATAAAAGGGAGTATTTTTGATGGATTAAATAATTTTTGAGAGATTATTCATTGATTTATCTTGGGAATTTGAAAAGTCTTCAAGTCTTTAGCCAACCCACTTCAAAAGCATTCAAGATAGGATTCAAAGCTCCACCAACTTCTCTTCATCATTGAATCCACTCTTTAAAGAAGTAAAGAAGCAGCTTGAAGAGCATTAAAAGGGCATTCAAGGCTAGGCTTCACCTTGATCTTCATCGGCAATATTTAATCAAACTTGGTTTGTTGTGTAATTGCTTTATATTTTTGATATATCTTTATTTTCTCTCTAAGAACCGCAAGGGGATATGTCTTAAGAGAGGGTTAAAGATTTTTAGGTGAACCTTGTGAAAACCTAAGTTGGGTTCTTGGTGATCCCGATATAAAACCAAGTGTATGGTTTCTTTGGTGATCCTGTTTAAAACCAAAGGGTGTTGGGTTTTTTTGGTGATCCCGGTAAAACCAAAGTATATAAGTTTGGATTGTGAGCTTGTTAAAAAAATCTGACTGTATTCCAGTTAGGGGATATAGTAGAAATCCCAAGTGATCCTTGGATAGTGGACATAGGAGCCGGTTGCTCCAAACCACTCTAAATTTCTTTGTGTTTGTGTCTGTGCTTATTTTACTTTATTGCATTTACTTAATTGCTTTCACATAACATATTGCACCACAATACCAATAGGATTTTAAATTGTACATATTTGTCAAAATTTTTTATAATCTTAATTCACCCCCCTCTTGGAAAGCCACCTGGGCAACAAGACCTTATAAGATGGTTTGCCTAGTGACCTCTACTTCTCCATTTATTTGTAGATACGCTATGGAAGTGTATCAGTAGATGATTTACAAATCTTTATATCCTCACAAAAGTTATCAAAGGCACTATCGAACTGCCGACCATTATTGATGATGATTATCTGAGGCAAGTGTTAGATATATGCCCTAGAAGCTAAATTAGCATGATATATTATATTTTTCTAGGACATATTTTTAAACTTAATTTATTAAAAAATAATAAAATTAGGCTTTACTCTTTTTATTTGTATCTAATGTGTCTATAAATCATCCATAGAGTTAATGGATAATGACACATATTATCAAGAGTTGAGAATTTAAGAAATCTATAATTATAGATTAACTACTAAAAGCTCCCGATCATTGGATCATCATGAGGATGGTGATTGATCCATTAAGATCGGTGCATAAATCACCTTTCTTCTAGGTAAATGGTCTTGAGTCTATAATATAGAGATAAAAGAGTGAGAGTACAAGTGGTTGTTAAAGAATAATCGCATTGAGCATGACCAAGTTCGAGAAGTTACATGGATATCTACTTACTCATCAGTAACTTTTTAATGCTATAGTGTGTGAGTAGTTGCTTGACCTGTGAAGTCTCGGCAACTCATAGTGAGGTTCTGTGGTTTGACAGTACATAAACAGGTTCTTAGCCATTCAGAGCCTTGTGGTATTTGTTGACTGTAGTAGGTTCACTATATAAGTAGGGAGTATATTAATAGGGGATCTATCGACCACAGTAGTTGAGGTGTAGTCCTATGCGACCTAATATATTAAGTCTTTAAACTTCATAGAAGTCATAAATGGACTTAATCTAATTAAGTCTGGCATATGATGGATGCTTAGGTTTTGATAAGTTTCCATGTCCTGCATCCTATCGAGATTATTCGATAAAGGAATTTGATCTCATGGTAACTATAACTAGGAGTTCATTTCTATTCTACTGGGTTATCACTATATACTACTAGGTGTCACTGGTAGATTATGAGAGCTCACTAGAATCACTTCAGGATCAATGATCCAAGTTAGGGTTGAGCTAAAATTATTTAATTCCATTGAAAGAGTTTGGATGATACTGTGATAGAGATCACCGTATATCTCACAACCAAATAGCATAGAACCTGAGTGGTCACACACAAAAGGAGTTTGACCTGACCAAAACATGGATCTATGTAAGAGTTACATATTTGGTGCTTGCTAATTTTGGCAATTGCTAATTTCGAGACCTACTGATTTTGGCACTAGATAATTTTTCCACTTGCTAATTTTAGCATGAAAGACCAATTTAAAAATATTACAATAATATTTAATTTTATTATTTGATCAATTAAATTATATTTAATAAAATTAACTTAATTTAAAGTTAATTGGATTGATAATTCAAGTTAGACTTGAATTCTTGACCTAATTGAATTGGGTCAGCAGCCTTTGCAAATTTGGTTTAATTCGGGTGTGAAACAGTTTTGAAATCAGTCTAAAATTGAGTCAAACTAGAGCAGCATCTAAGAGACCAAGTTGACTAGGTCTCTCCCTCTCTTATCTCATGCAAAAACCAAGAAGGGGTGCTAGAATTTGTGCACCTCCTCTTGGCCCAAGTAGTGAGAAGAGAGAGGTGCCAAGTTGGCAACTCTCTTCCTTATCTAGGACTCTCTCTTCTCCTAGATTAAGATAGATTCTTTTCTAATTTGAATCTAAATCAAATTAGATTAGAATCTTATTTTTCTAGAATTTTAGGAGGCATGGAATTAGGATTTGGCGAAAACTTTAAGAAGGGTTGAAACTAGGTAGCGTAGAATTAATCCTTGTCACCCACTTTTGTTTCTTCAGTTCCATTCCTTTTCTTCTCCACAACATATATCTAATATATACCTTAAAAGAAAGCATAGATGGTCTAATTTATAGATAGGAAAAAATCGTAAATAGTTTCTTAATATTTATGGTGATTATTTCCTTTGAAAGAGGAGAAAATGCTATAAAGTTCTAGATCTTCGACTAGAAGAAGAAGGTTCATCTCCATGTTTAAAGAAAGACCTGTAAGGATCTAATAGTTGGGGGATCTTGGTAATTTGGTTAGGAAGGATCCGTGTGGATACCATCAGAGCCCAGGCATGTGCATGGCTTCGACAAATTCCCAAAGATCTGATTGATTAGACAGATCTAATATTAGAAGAAGGAATTTAGTGATAAAGGTAAGTTGAATTCTTCTTCTTTTAATTTCATAATTTTTTATCTAATTTATTTTTATTTATTCTAGAATATTAGAGGCATGTTGATTTGTCTTAAATTAGAATGCTCGTATGAAAATTACTTTTCATAAATATTGCTTCTATTGCATTAGGGTTTCGAACCTAGTTTTTGCATGCGAGTCATCTATGTTGAAACACAACAACAAGCTAAACCAACAGACAATAGACTTTTGGATGAAATTGTGAGCTTTCTTCTTAGTGATCTGGGTTAGGGATTCTGCCTCCACCCATTTATGAAGTAGTTGATGGTGACGATAAGGAACTTCCTTTACCTAGAGATGGCAGGAATGGTCCAAGGATACCTATCATCCATTTAGCAAACAACTAGGGTGAATTGATTAGAGTAAAAGGTGTTGACAGTTGATGCTGGATGTTGGCATGACATTGAGAGTGGTCATAGCATTCCATGAACTTGATGGCATCCATGTGGATGTCGAGCTAGTAGTATCCTTGTTGAAGGATCTTGTACACTAAAGCCAGTCCTCTAAGGTGACTCTCATATATGCCTTCATAGACCTCGTGCAGGGTATAATCAACCTCTGGAAGTTGGAGATAGTGAAGAAGTAGCATCGAGTAGGATCGTCTGTATAGCTTTCCCTCGATCATCATGTAATAAACCAAGAGGCTCTTGATTCCACAAGCCTCAACTTGATCTTCGGGCAATTCTCTATCCATTAGGCACTGCATCAATAGGTCCATCTAGTATGGCTCATGATCCACTTGCATCATCTAGGCTAGCTCAACCTTGATGCTAAGCTTTTCTAGGTTTTCCACATATGCTACTCTATGGATCTCTGGATACTCCAGATTGCTAGTTTTGATAAGAGGTCTGTTCAAGAGTTCTCCATCTTGGGTATCTACATAATCTCAATAAAGAAAAAAGGAGGTTTTCTTTTACCTTCTCCAGATACTTCTCCATGGTGAGAGCCTTAGCTTCATACTGTTGACGAACCTAGCCTACGACCAGTTGGAAGTTGCCGAGGGCTTTGAGATGCTGTACCCCAAGTTCGTGGCCCAGTCTTAGTCCTATCAAAAGTGCTTTGTGTTACGATCTCCAACCTTTGCATGGACCTTCAAAGATTAGCAATGGACACCTTCACAAGCTTCACAATGATCTAATATCATTTGGGCAATGAAACACCAAATCCTAGCAACTCTTTAAGTGAAATGAAATACCAAATCCTAGCAACTCTTTAAGTGAACTCTAGGTGCAAAATTTTTTTGTAGCCTAGTACTTCAGCACCAGCCTCCAAATCATACCCTGCTTGATCCTTTGGGCCTCTAGGATATGGATCCATGAGTTTTAGACAAGAAATTAACCTCCGCACATCCCGGAGTAGACAAAAATATGTTTGGACACTAGCAACTAAAGGAATCCTCGGGGGACCAAGATTCCATAATCAAATCGAACTCCATCGGCCAAGCAGATTTGTGCCCAACCTTTGAAATGCCTCTAAATCCCTTTTGGACATGGAATCCTTCTCAAAGGGGGCTCTTTCATGTGCCTTCCTCTGGTCTTCCTCACTGGTGTCCTTAGGTCCATGCACAAGCACGATGGTCCTAACAATTCATGCTTGGCTTCATTGTTCAAAGTTTTGATGTTGAAGCAAAGGGCTTGCTCGACAATGATGCCATCTGGGCCGGTGAGGATCATCCTTACTTCAGAGCCTCTTTCATTGGATACCTCATTGATGTGCAGTGTCTAGACATCACCCACTTGGATGGGGGTTGCTACTTCTGCTTCTACTCCAATCTCTTAGGTAGGGTACAAAGTTGGCAAGTGCCCGGGTTTTGATGGAGGGTCATGCATGGTAGTGGATATCAAACACTCTAAAATCCACTACCTACTTTGTCATCCTCTTGGAGGTGTCTAGTTTTTGTAGGACTGACTTTAAGGATTGGTCAGTCAAGACAATGATGGAATGCACTTAGAAGTAGGGCCAAAGCTATTGGGATGAGATCAAGAGAGCATAGGCAACCTTCTCCATCTTCAGATAGCGGGTCTCCATGTCCTTTAGCAAGTTGCTAGTATAATATACTGGCTTTTGTACACCTTCATCTTTTTGAATGAGGATTGTGCTTACCATGATTGGGGATATGGCCTAGTACATGTACAACATTTCTCTCTTTATTGGCCTAGTTAGGAGTGGAGCAGCAGCTAGGTATGCGTGAAGCTTCTCGAAGGTGGTCTAGCACTCCTCTATCTAGTGGAAGTCCTTGATCTATTCCAAGACTCTGAAGAAAGGTAGGCACTTGTTGCTTGATTGGGCGACAAACCTACTCAGTATGGCTATTTTCCCTGCTAAGCATAGTACTTCCTTCTAGGTCCTGGGTGGTAACATTTCTAGGATAACCTAGAGCTTTTTTAAGTTGGCTTCAATTCTATGATATGAGACCATAAAAACTAAAAACTTTTTGAAGGACACAATGAAGGCACAATTGGCTGGGTTGAGCCTCATATGGTACTTCCTCAAGATTTGGAAGGTTTCCTCAAGGTCTTCCATGTGATGCTCTACTTGCCAACTTTTTACCAGCACATCATCCATGTACACTTTGACATTGTGGCCGATTTGGTCTTTAAAGAACTTGTTGATGAGATACTGGTACATGGCTCCCAATTCTTCAGACCAAAGGGCATCACTTTGTAGCAGTAGAGTCCTTGGTCTACGATAAAGGACATTTTTTCCTCATCCTCCAAGGCCATCTAGATTTGATTATATTTGGAAATAGTTTCCATAAAACTATATAACTTATGCCTTGACATAGGATCAACCAACTAGTCTATCCAGGATATAGGGAAGCTATCTTTTGGATAGGCTTTATTTAAATCAGTAAAATGAATACATACCCACCATTTATTGCTTGCCTTCTTGATGAGTACAACGTTCATCAACCATTCATGGTAGTCGACCTCACGAATGAATCTAGCTACATGCAGCTTGTCAATTTCTTGCTTGATGGCTCATTGGTGTTTGGGGGCAAAGCATCACTTCTTCTACTTCATCAACATGCAAGAAGGGTTGACATAAAGCTGGTGCACTATGATTTCTGGGTGTATGCCAGGCATGTTAGAGATGGTCCATGCAAAGACATCTACATTAGTTCTTAAGAACGTGAGAAGCTAGTCATGTGAGGCCTCTTCTAGCCGAGATCCATTCTAGATCTTTTAGGTTAGGTCACAATCATCCAGAGAAACTAAGAGAAGCTCTTTTGCTAGGTGACCTCGTTGCTCAACCTACTCATCTTTGAGATCTAGACTGTTAATGGATAGTGCTTCCTGGGGCTTCTTGCCTTTAAGTGTGGTCACATAACACTGCAAGGCCAGAGCTTGGTCATCTCGAACTTCACCCATTCCTTGGATAGTTGGAAACTTCACTAGCAAATGGTGGGTGGACACAATGGCACGAAAGGCATTCAAGCCTAGTTTTCCCAAGATGTCATTGTTGTAGAAAAAATGCCTAGGATTTCATGCATACATTTTTTTTAATAATTTGCAATGGAAGAACATTTATTTTAAAACTATTTTAAATAGAAAACAAGTATTTAGAATAATTTTAATAAACTCTAAGAAGGATTGTAACATGATATGTAGTAGAAAACAAAATTAGCATACATCGATATCCCTAATGCATGCAGTAAATCTAATCTATAAACAATATGAAATCAAATTTCATACCTTTTCATGAGTCGATGATCACCACTGATGATGGCATGTGGTAAGGGCTCTCCACATCACTTCATAGATACAAAGGATGTCTGGCCTTTATGAATCATCTACACAAAGCTCCGACATGATCAATCTCCCGAACTGCTAGATCCACATGAAGGCCACTGGATGGCTGAAAATAAATTATTTTTTAGACTTTTTTGACACTCCCAAGAAATCCAAGAAGAATATGAAGAGGTTTAGATCTAAGAAAAAGAAAATTGAAAATAAGAAACCCCTTTTTACAATTTTTTTCTTCTTTTTCTTCTTTCTTTCAACCCTAGCACCCAAGAAGGTCTCTCATGCCCATCCAAAATTCATGCCCCCCTTTTCTCTTATTTTCTTCATAATTTCACTTCAAATTTTTTATGGTAATTGCTATCTTAATGATGTAAATATGAAAAAATTTGAAATAAAATTTTATTGATTAGAGGAGGGATTAGATTAGGATAAGGTGATATTGTTTGAATAGGACTAGATGTTCTATTCCCAATAGAACTCCTCCAATTAAATTTAAATATAATTCAAACCAATCATAATTTAAATGAGAATGAGGGAGGATAAAAAAACTGATTTTTTTCATTGAGAATTCTCAAAACAAAATGGCAACAAAAATAGATAAGTTTTGAAAGCTTAAGACCAAGTAGAGTTAGGATAAGGTAAAGAGTTTGATTCCAAGTCAAACTCTTCTCATTTAAATTTAAAATTCATCCTAAATTAATCCAAATCAGACAAGAAAGGAGGGAGTTCATGAAAACATGCTTGGCATGTATTTTCCATGAATTTATTCAAATACTTGGCATGGAGAAATCCAATAGGAAACCTAGTTGGCCTAGATAAGGGTTTGACCAGGCTTTGACCAAAATTAGTTATGAACCAAAACTAATTTGGCTATAACTAATTTAACCAACTTGAACTCAAACTAATTAGGTTTCAATTAGGCTTAATTAAATTTTAATTAAATCTAAAACTAACTAGACCCAAGCCTGAATCCAACCATAATTAGAAATCCTTAGTGATTAGTGTTGTGGCAAATGCTCTTGGATACCAATTATCCGAGAGATCCCTCTTGCCCTGCGGGATGCCCAGGGGTGTGTTCAACCCTCTGCCAGCGATCCTCTATGGATGCGATAGGATACAGGTTTTTCGAAGGTAGATGGATTTCGGTTGATAGCAAAGAGAGATGAGAAGAGAGTAGATGTAAAAATTCTTAGGAGAAAATGGGATTCCAATACTTGTATTCAGTCATCAAGAAGACATACAAAATGTTGACACATATACACATATATACCTAGGTCACATAAGACCTAGCCTCCAAAAAACTCCCCAGGTTAGCACTGTTAAGATTTTGAAATCTCGACATCCAAGTCGGCTCGCATCCTACGAGTCGACTCAAAGCTGGTAGACATCCTTTAGATGAGTCGACTCTCAGGCTACGAGTTGGCTCATCCAGAACATCATGCTACAGTCTGCAGACATGAGCTAACTCTTTCTTGAGAGAGCCAACTCGTCGAGACCACCGCACAATAGCTCCCTGCAGTGCCAACCATCGAGCCGACTCAAGTACCAGACGAGTCGACTCAAATGTTCAGACTAACAAAAAATACAGACTAACACCTAGGACTTGTCCTGGACTCATTCCTAGCCCTAGACACATCATGTAGAACATGACTAAAAGGCCAAAACCTAAACCTTGGGCCCCTTTTGAGCCTTGGACGTACCACCTGAGACTCAACAATCTCCACCTTGGTGCTCCGAGGCTTCAAACAACTACACCAGATTCCTCAAACCCGTCAACCACATACATGAATGAAAACTTTCTTTTGGTAGAGCCTTTGTGAGTGTATCAGCCCGGTTCCCCTTTGTATGACCTTCACCAGTGCCACTTCTCCTTCCTTTACTAGCTTTCTGATCTTGTGGTACCTCACATCTATATGCTTTGTGCATGCATGATAGACTGGATTTTGAGTCAAATGTATGGCACTCTGGCTATCATTGTGCAGGACCACCGTACACTATTTCACCCCCATTTCAACTATCAGACTCCTAAGCCATAGTGCTTCCTTACAGCCTCTATAATACCTATGTACTCGCTTCTGTTGTAGAGAGAGTAGTGATAGGTTGAAAGGTAGATCTATAAGAAATCGATCCACCATACATGCAGAAGAGATAACCTGTAGTAACCCTTCTTGTATCAAGATCACCAGCATAACTTGCATCCACATACCCTTCCAAAGGACCCAAATCTCCATATATCTCCCTGAGATTCATCTCTTGTCCTTCTTGCTGTCCACCAAATACCAGTCCATGTTTTTGAGTTTCTTGTAGATATCTCAAGATCCACTTTAATGCCTTCCAGTGTTCCTTTCCAGGATTAGACATGTACCTGCTAACCTAGCTTACAGCATATGCTATATGGTGAAGACACAAGAGCTAGGAAGAGGAAGCAAACCTTTTCCAATTCAATTTGGATCACCAATGAGTAAGTCCATGTGTTCTTCACAAAAAACACTGGCGTCCCAATTATTTTGAGTTTGTAATTAAGTCAAATTGAGTGTAATTTGGTCAATTAGGATTGTTAAGTTATCAATTGAGTCCATTGAGTCTATCAATTGGTATAAGAGTCTTGTAAATAGCATTAATTTGCTTTGTTGGTGAATTGTCCAATTTGAGTCCTGTAATTAGTGCTTGAAAAAGTCAAGGGGTGTCATAAGTACCCAAGACCTAAGTCATCATCACCTTGGTGGATCAATTCTAGGTCAAAAAGGGGTTGTCCAAATTTTTCATCAATCATCCGGACATCAAGACATCTGGACAACTAGACATCTAGACATCTGGACATCCAGACATCTAGACATCTGGACATCCAGACATCAAGGCATCTAGACATTTGGACATCAAGACAAGAAGACAATTTGAATGTCATCCTTATCCAAGAGAGGCGCCCATCCCATTTATTTTCATCACCCATTTGAGATTTCAAGGAGGCGCTAATTAAGAGGAGTAAAGCAGAAGGACTCTACTTTTTACCTAGCATGCGCCCCCCCCCCCCCCCCCCCCCCCCCCCCCTCATTCTCTCTTGTCACCCAATCCAGATGATGCCCACCCATGATTCATTTAAAATTTAAATGGGAGGGAGAGTTCAAGATAAATGGAGGAGTTATCTTATATCTACATCCAAAATGTAAAGGAGGAGTTATCTTCCATCTACTTTCAAATTCAAAGGATGAGATATCTTCATCCAAATTCAAATTCAAAAGAAGGATTCAAACCTTTGAAGCTATTTCTTATCCCTTGTTGCTGATCAAGAAGGATTCAAAAAATCAGATTGAGAAGGATTTGTGCCAAATGAGAAGAAGATTAGCGCCCCATCTCCATTTGTCACACATTTTTTCATGAAGTCGCCCAAGCCATGAAAAAAAGGAATTTAAATTTCAAATTCAAGGAAGAAGCCAAGAAGCCAAGTGGTATTTAAATTTAAATGTAATTTGAATTCAAAGGAGTCCTATGATATCTTCATGTGCGAAGAACCCTATAAATAGGACCCCATACCCCCCTTGTAAGGATAATAATTGATTCATGAAATGAAATGCTGCAATTTTTCTTCCACAAAGCTGGGTTAGGCATTAGTATTTTTCTCTAAGGGCGGGGAGGTCCTTAAGAGCTCAAGGCAAGGAGGTCCTTGAGAGCTCAAGGTGGTAAGGTCCTTGAGTGGAGGTTCTGCCAGATTTGATAAGCTGCTACCGATCTTCTTCAAGCTCTATGCAACCAATCCTTCCTTTTTACCATTTTGAACCGATTTACTTCATTCTTAAAGTTTTGTTTGTTGCCTTTTCTGCAGATCCCAGGTGTTCAAGGATAGAGAATTCAACAAGCATGAAACCATAATCCAACTTAATGCTCTAATACCAATAAGATGATGTGGAATGATGTGATACAGTATAAGATAATCTAAGTTTAGTCTAAGATGTTCTAAAAAGTAATGATCATAGCAGTACAGACTAAAGTGATTAAAGAAAGTTACTAACTACTTACCTACAATCTGATCCGCAAGCTATAAAGAATAAGGACCTGACGGCTAAGAAACCATCTAAGATCAGGCTATTCAATGCTTCAACTACCAAATCTAATAAGAAAGGATTAGTTGCTTACCCTAATGGAGATTCTCTTTGACTCGGGATAAATTGGCTGCTTGGTCTGTCAGATCTCATAGCAGGATTAAGATCGAGACTCCAGATTTCAGATCTACCATCAGATCTCGGTTCGGAAGCAAAGGATCCATCCTCTAAAGTCCTATAACACCTTGGATCTGTAGAGAAGGCAGCAAACAAAACTTTAAGAATGAAATAAATCAGTTCAAAATAGAAAAATGGAAGGGTTGGTTGCATAGAGCTTGAAAAAGATAGATAGCAACTTGTTAATTCTGGCAAAACCTCCTATTTATAGGGTTCTTCATACATGAGGATATCATAGGACTCCTTTGAATTCAAATTAAATTTAAATTTAAATACTCCTTGGCTTCTTGGCTTCTTCCTTGAATTTTAAATTTAAATCCCTTTTTTTTCATGGCTTGGGCGACTTCTTGAAAAAATGTGCGACAAATGGAGATGGGGCGCTAATCTTCTTCTGATTTGGTGAAAATCCTTCTCAATCTGACTTTTTGAATCCTTCTTGATCAGCAACAAGGGATAAGAAATAGCTTCAAAGGTTTGAATCCTTCATTTGAATTTGAATTTTGATGAAGATATCTCCTCCTTTGAATTTGAAAGTACATAGAAGATAACTCCATTTATCTTGAACTCTCCCTCCTATTTAAATTTTAAATGAATCATGGGTGGGCATCATCTAGAGTGGGCGACAAGAGAGAATGAGGGGGGGGGGTGGATGCCAGATGAAAAGCAGAGTCCTTCTGCTTTACTCCTCTTAATCAGTGCCTCCTTGAAATCTCAAATGGGTGATGAAAATAAATGGGATGCACACCTCTCTTGGATAAGGATGACATTCAAATTGTCTTCTTGTCTTGATATCCAAATGTCCGGTGCCTTGATGTTTGGATGTCTGGATGTCCAGATATTTGGATGTTCGGATGTCTGGATGTCAGATGAAATATTTGAACAACCCTTTTTTGACCTAGAATTGATCCACTAAGGTGATGATGACTTGGGTGTTGGGTACTTATGACATCCCTTGACTTATTCAAGCATTAATTACATGACTCAAATTGGACAATTCACCAACAAAGCAAATTAATGCTATTTACAAGACTCTTATACCAATTGAGCACGAGGCTAACTTACATAAGAGATTTAAAGGATTTAACGAAGGGGACTTCGTCATGATCAGGTTACGACATGAACAATTTTCAGTCAGAACCATGAAAAAACTACATACCCGTAGTGCTGGACCGTATAAGATTATAAAAAAAATTGTACCTAATACTTATATGCTAGAATTACCATCTGAGTTAGGTATTAGTCCAACCTTCAATATATCTAATCTAATCGAGTTTAAGGAACCAATGGTGATACCTGGTGAGCCATTTAAGCATGATCCCACCTTTGAGAGTAACCCTATCCCAGAATGTCTATCAACCAAATTACTATAGAGGAGAGAAGATTGAGCAGATCATGGATGATAAGATCATAACTACTAGAAATAAGAACTACCAAAGATATCTGGTTCGTTGGCAAGGGTGACCTGAGTCAGAGGATTCTTGGATCACTAGAGAGGATCTTCAAAAGTTGAACCCTATCTTGCTAGAACATTACCAGAGCCGAATTGACCCATACTCGACGGGGTCGAGTTCCTCCCATCCCAGGAGAATTGGTGAGGATACATGAGCCAAGAAGAGGAAGCAAATCTTTTCCAATTCAATTTGGATCACCAATGAGTATGTCCATGTGTTCTTCACAAAAACACTTGAGTCCCAGTTGTTTTGAGTTTGTAATTAAGTCAAATTGAGTTGTAATTTGATCAAATTGAGTGTAATTTGGTTAATTAGGATTGTTGAGTTACCAATTGAGTCCATCAATTGGTATAAGAGTCATGTAAATAGCATTAATTTGCTTTGTTGGTGAATTATCAAATTTGAGTTCTGTAATTAGTGCTTGAATAAGTCAAGGGGTGTCATAAGTATCCAAGACCCAAGTCATCATCACCTTGGTGGATCAATTCTAGGTCAAAAAGGGGTTGCTCAAATTTTTCATCAGACATCCGGACATCTAGACATCTAGACATCTAGACATCTAGACATCCAGAAATCAAGGCATCCGAACATTTGGACATCAAGACAAGAAGAGAATTTGAATGTCATCCTTATCCAAGTGAGGCGCCCATCCCATTTATTTTCATCACCCATTTAGGATTTCAAGGAGGTGCTAATTAAGAGGAGTAAAGCAGAAGGACTCTACTTTTTATCTGGTTCCCCCGCCCTCATTCTCTCATGTCGCCCACTCCAGATGACGCCCACCCATGATTCATTTAATATTTAAATGGGAGGGAGAGTTCAAGATAAATGGAGGAGTTATCTTCTATCTACATCAAAAATTCAAAGGAGGAGTTATCTTCTACCTACTTTCAAATTCAAAGGAGGAGATATCTTCATCCAAATTCAAATTCAAAAGAAGGATTCAAACCTTTGAAGCTATTTCTTATCCCTTGTTGCCAATCAAGAAGGATTCAAAAAATCAGAATGAAAAGGATTTGTGCCAAATGAGAAGAAGATTAGCGCCCCATCTCCATTTGTCGCACATTTTTTCATGAAGTCGCCCAAGCCATGAAAAAAAAGGGATTTAAATTTCAAATTCAAGAAAGAAGCCAAGAAGCCAAGGAGTATTTAAATATAAATGTAATTTGAATTCAAAGGAGTCCTATGATATCTTCATGTGTGAAGAACCCTATAAATAGGATCCCATACCCCCCTTGTAAGGATAATAATTGATTCATGAAATAAAATGCTACAATTTTTCTTCCACAAAGTTGGGTTAGGCTACAGTGTTTTTCTTTAAGGGCGGGGAGGTCCTTAAGAGCTCAAGGTGGGGAGGTCCTTGAGAGCTCAAGGCGGTGAGGTCCTTGAGTGGAGGTTCTGTCGGATTTGACATGCTGCTACCGATCTTCTTCAAGCTCTACGCAACCAACCCTTCCTTTTTTCCATTTTGAACTGATTTACTTCATTTCTAAAGTTTTGTTTGCTGCCTTCTCTGCAAATCCTAGGTGTTCAAGGCCTTTAGAGGATGGATCCTTTGCTTCCAAACCGAGATCTGATGGTAGATCTAAAATCTGTAGTCCCGATCTTAATCCTGCTGTGAGATCTGAGCGACCAAGCAGCCGATCTATCCTAAGTCAAAGAGAATCTCCATTGGGGTAAGCAACCAATCCTTTCTCATTAGATTTGGTTGTTGAAGCATGGAATAGCCTAATCTTAGATGGTTTCCTAGCTGTCGGGTCCTTATTCTTTATAGCTTGCGGATCAGATTGCGGGTAAGTAGTTAGTTAATTTCTTTAATCTCTTTAGTATGTACTGCTATGATCATTGCTCTTTAAAACATCTTAGAATAAAATTAGATCATCTTATACCGTGTCGGATCATTCCGCATCACTATGTCTGGACTGCAACATACCATAGCATACATAACACTGCCCACTGTATTTACATTTGGAACTCTCTCCATGTACTCTCTCTCCTCATCTATTTGGGGCCTTTGATTTTTAGAGAGAGAAATATGCCCTGGTAAAGATGTCTCTGCTGGTTTGGCCTTCTCCATCCCAAACTTTTCAAGTATCTTCTTAATATAACCACCTTGTGATAAATGGAGTATTCCCTTACTTGTATTCCTTCAAATCTCCATTCCAAGGATTTTCTATGCTGGACCCAAATCATTCATCTCAAATTCTGTAGATAATGCTCTCTTCAACTCTTTTATGGCCTTCATACTTCTGCTAGATAATAGCATATCATTCACATACAGAAGTAGATACAGAGCATCATCATTATCCACATCCTTCACATACACATAGCAATCATGTTCACACCTGACAAATCCAAGGCTTAAAACAAAAGTATCAAATCTGTGATACCACTATCGAGGTGACTGCTTCAGGCCATATAGTGTCCTCAAAAGTAGGCATACCTTGTCCTCTTGTCCAATCTCTATGAAGCCATCAGGTTACTTCATATAAATCTTCTCTTCCATGCTTCCATGTAGGTAGGCTATTTTTACATCCATCTACTCCAATTCCATATCATGTTCTGCCACCAAAGACAACAACTCCTTCCCTCTGTGAGTATCCTTTTGCTACCATCCTTGCTTTGTATCTTACTCCACCTTACTCTGAAGGTATTTTCTTCTTTGTAAAAGCCCACTTTGAGTTAATTGCCCGAGCATTAACAGGTAGATGAATCAGCTGCCATGTCTTATTCCTCCTGAGAGATTCCATCTCTTCCATCATAACCTGTGTTCCGCTTCCACCCGCGGGAGATTACTCCAGTGCCTCAGGACCTGCAAGAAAGCCAACATCAGTGGCCCGGGCTGGGGATTCCAGCGGGGGCACTCTGACGGTCAAGTCAATGATGATCCAGGGGAACAGATCCTCCTGGTCGAGACCTTCTGGATGAGCTCCATGCTATGAGGAGTGAGTGGAGTGTATGAGAGTGTGAGTGTGAGCTGGGAGGTGTGGTGGCCGAGGTGGTCTTGCCCTCCTCTCTAGCCTCTCCCCCTTTTCCTTTTCCACTTGGTGGTGGTTGTGTTGTTGGAAAAATGGGTGTCTCCCTTGTTGAGGGAATGTTGCTCTTGCCTGGAATGGAAGAACGAGTGTTGTTACCTTCCTTTTGTTCATTCTGGCTGGGTCTTTTCCCTTGGCTTGCCTCAGGGTTCTCCCATGCTGTCAAACGGGTACAACAAGGTACCGTGCCATGGATGGGATTCCTTCTATATTGGGTAGTTGGGGGAGCCTGTACATGCCTCTGACATTTCTTCTATTTGCCCTTCCTTGAAGCCTGGCGGGACCTCGACTGTCGTGCCACCGCTCTTGGGGACTGTGCTCCCTGGTGGGATCTTTTCTCCAATCGTACGGCAGGTCGGTGGAGGGCATGGTGCCCTGATATGAGGTTCCTTCCTTTCTGGTGTGAATAGCGGCCATGGGCATTAATGGCGACATGGCGGGTGCCGCCTTATGGTCCTTGGGGGGCGCTCCACTATCCTTGGAGGGAAGCTGCCGCTCTCGTGGTGGTTGTTGCCCCGATCTGAGTTGAAAGCCGAGCTTGGAAGATGGGGCCCACTTACAGGGGACCAGTCTCGTGGTGGCTCGGCTGTGCGGAGGAGGGCCGAGCTCGGCACTAGGCCAGGGGCCCCAGCCTTAACCGAGCTCAGGCTGGTAGTGGTGGATGAGGTGCGCCCAGGCCGGGGGACCCAGCCTCAAAGGGGCTCCTCGTGGTGGAGGATGCTTGAGCTCGACTCCGGACCATGGGACTCGACCTCGGGCTCGAAGGGCCTGTCTCTGGTGGGGTTTGAACTCGGCTCCGACCTAGGCATCCCGACTTGGTGGGTACCGACCTGGCGGAGGACTATGCCCGGCTTTGACGGGCGGCTCTGTTGGTATCGGGAGCTCAGCCCGGTGAAGGGGCCTATGGTGGTGATCCCACGTGGCATCCAATGAGAGATCCATGTCAGTCTCCTTGCCCCACGTCAACGAACCGGTCACATCATTTGCCCCACACTCCCGAGGCCTGTTGTCACGTGGCGCTTGGGGCGAAGGGAGTAATTGCAATGCTAACGTGGAAAGGTGAAAAATCTGGTACAATGATGATCGATATCGATGGTGTCTCGCCTGACGGGCCCTTGAGCCTGTGCGGGGGCACCACATGGCCACGTCCCGGGAGCGGTTATGATGGGCATGGAAGTTGGAGCAGTCACGGTCAGATAGGGCTGCTGGCCCCGTTAATCAGTGACATGTGGCGTGACTTTTGGGGAAGCTGTAACGGTACGGTCGGGTGCAGGTTGTCTCGGATGGATGGGTGAGTCCTTTCGAAACATGCCTTTTTTCAAACTCTTCACGCCCAGAGTCGTGCAGGGGCCTTCCTCTTCTACTTCACCGGTCGTCGGCGTCTTCCTTAAGCTTTAGCAGGTTAGCTCTCCCTTTTCGCCCGTTAGAAGTCACCATAGGTCTTCCTCTATTCGCATCCTCCTTCTCGTCGTCTAGGAGTTGTTCCATTCTCCCCCTTTCTCTTCCATGGACTGCTTCGGTCCCAACTTCCGTCCCTCATGCCAAGCTGAGGTCGGACCTTCCTGGCCGAAGACTTCCTCTTCTTCTGACGAGGAGATGGAGGCGGCGAGGTATGAGTTCAGTAGAAGGCCTTACCATGGCCCGGTGTCCATTAGGGAACCCGGGTCTTCTCCTCCTCCCCGCTTGGCTCTCCTTCCTGCTCCTGCTCCTATTTCTACTTCCACTCCTGCTTCCCTTCCTGAGCCTGAGACTTCTCGATCGATAGGTCCCAGAGGGATTACTTCGGTGATCACCGCCGAGGATCTGGTGGCCATCCAGGGTGCTTAAAACATCCCTGAGTCCATTCGGCTCTCCGTTCCTTGACCCGGGGAGCGGGTCACGTCTGGTGGCCCTTGGCGGGTCGCCTTCTACAAGGAGACCTTCACTGGGGGCCTTCGGTTTCATGTCCATCCCTTCTTTCTTTCTTTCTTGGCCAACTACCACTTGTCCCTACCCAGTTGGTCCCTAATGCCGTCAGAACGATATTTTGCTTCATTGTTCTGTGCCATTTCCATATGATTGTTGCCTGTTTTCCTTGTTCAGGGCCTTCTTCACCATGAAACGCCACCCTATCGAGGACGGGTGGTGATCCCTTTCCTCCCACCCTCAGGGCATCAGATTGGTACTCCCCTCGTCCATCAAAGGATGGAAGAGTAGGATCTTTTTCGTCTCAGTAGAGGGGATCGACTGGGTTTGGAGCAACCCAGATCGATCTCTGAACAGGAACTCCTCTGTCAAAGCTGCCGACCTCGACATGTATGACCTGCTTAGATCGGCTGAGATCCCATCACTGGAGGTCTTGCTATCGGAGCAGAATCTTCGTGAGGCCAGGGTCAGCTCGGCGCGGGAGCCAGGTGAGTTCGACTTGGCCACCAACCTCTCATTTCTTATTTATTTTTCTTTCTTCTTTTTCTCCCTCCCTTTTTTTTTTTTTTTTTTTTGTTGTTGGGCTGACCTCGTTCTTTCCGGCATAAAAATGAAGTTTTCGATGGATGAGTTGCTCTCATTTATTGAGGAACATGAGCAGGCTGCTGAGACGGGTGAGCCCGCTCCGAAGATGGCTTGAGCCGGAGATGGGGCAAGGCTGGTGCAGGCCGGGGCGGATGCACCGGTTTAGGAACGATGGTGGAAGATGGTGGCAGAGCCCGTCCCCGTGCCTGCCGGACAGCGCGAGCCAGTAGCGGCGGCCGAGCCCGAGGTGGTCACCCGCGCGAGGTCAGCTACCGCCGTTGCCAGGTCGGCACCCCCCACCCCGGATGTCATCAACGTTGAGGAAGAAGGGGGACCACAAGAGATTAGGCCGGCACCCTAGGCACGATCCGATGCTGCGCCGACCTCGCAGTTGGCACCGAGGGCACTACCCGCAGATGGAGGAGCTGAGCCGGCGGGGACCAGAAACAGGGATTACTAGAAGGTCCCCTTCAAACTGGGGCCAAATGTTTCTCTGGTTAAGGATCCCAGCCTTGCCGAGTGGATGATGGACTTCTCCATCCAGTCCTGTGACCAGCGAGATAGGAGCGGGAGGCTCCTAGGCGATGTCGTCTGCTCGACGTTCGCCAACCTCTATGCTGTAAGTTTCTTTTCGCCCCTTCTTTGGTCTTTCCCGAGCTCCTTTTTCACCTGATGATTAACATGCTTTTTTCTTCAATACAGCAAGGTAGGGATCTGCTCCTCATCCGGGACTTCTACCGAAATTGAGCGAAGGGGGAGAAGGAGCAGTTGACCGAGGTTGAGTCCCTATGGGCTAAGACGAGCTGAAAGAACAGGGAGGCCCAGGAGGCTAACCTCAAAATCAAGAGCCTCATGGCTGAAGTTGCGGATGCTGCTAAAGTAAAGAAGGAGCTCGAAAGCGAGCTCAAATCGAAGAGGACTCAGCTGAATGAGCTCCATGCCGAGTCAGAGAGGAAGGTGGCGGCCACGAAGAAGAGGGCCGCTGAGGCCGAGGTGAAGGCCGCTGAGGCTTAGAAGAAGGCCGCTGCCACCAACCATGCCTCCGAGGTCGCCGAGAAGGGAATGGCGGCGGCGGTTCGCCAGGCCGAGCGCTCTGAAGATCTGGCGGCCACCGAGAAGAGCAAGGTGGAGGGCACCAGAAGGGACACCGCCGGCGTGGTGGCCACCTTCAAAGCTTCTCCTGAGTACCTCAAGGACTTCAAGGAGGCGGCGACGGACTCCTTTGCCAAGGGGTTCGCTTATTGCCTCCAGCAGCTGTGGGGTATTCTGTCCGAGGAGTGATTGGCCGCACTCCAGATTCTGGGGAAGAGGGCTCCTGCTCTGAAGGTGGTCATAGGAGAACAAGGGGCTACTCCAGTTGGGGCATCTCCGCCAGTGGCATTGGAGGCTACCGAGCCGACCTTGGTTGTAGCAGCATCTGAGGCAGCACCGCAGGAGAAGGCAACCGAGCCGGTCTCCGTAGTAGCTGTGGCTAAGTCCGCTCCTCCAGCAGAGCCCGCCCAAGCGCGTGACCCTACTCTGGAGGTAGAAGAGGGGGAAGTCCTGGCCGTACGCCGCCCAGGGAAGGAGCCGGCCTCGTAGTCTAGGATTTCTCATGTACCCCTTTTACTTTCTTTTTATAATTTTCGTACTTGCTTTTTCTTTGAACCGGGCTACCTGGCCTATCAGGGCCTGGAACATGATGTAAATCATCTCTTCAAGTAATGAAACCCGATTTCATAAATTTGCCTTCCTCTTTCTATGATGTGAACGTCTCTTTCCCTCTTCCTACCTCTCTTCCCTTTTCTGTCGGTGCAAGGAGGTCGTAAAGAGGAATTTAGGACCTGAGCGCCTAATGGCGGTCCACATCTTGAGTGCCTCGAAGCCAGGCCCGGGGCTTGATCTTCAGAAGTTGCGCCTAAGGAACATCGTCCCAGAGCCGGGCTCGGGGATGCACTGGCCGGAGAGCTAAGTGGCTCATAGGTTCCCTTGGCCGGAGATCTGAACTCCGGTCTTGGGCAGATGCCATGGAGCTGGGCTTGGAGACATTGAGTGCCTGGGGGCCTTCCAAGTCCTTTGCCGGGGAGCTAGGCTCGTCGGTGCTGGAGGGTCATCCGGTCTTCGTGTCGGAGGGTCATCCGATCTTCGTACCGGAGGGTCATCAGGTCTTTGGTGCCGGAGGGTTATTCAGTCTTTGGTGCCGGGGAGCTAGGCTTGCTGGTGCTGGAGGGTCGTCCGGTCTTCGTGCCGGAGGGTCATCCGGTCTTTGGTGCTGGGGAGCTGGGCTTGCCGGTGCCAGAGGGTCGTCCGATCTTTGTGCTAGAGAACTCTTCTCTGGGCTTTGGTGCCAAGGAGCTAGGCTCGCCGATGCCGGAGGGTTGTCCAGTCTTCATGCCGGATGGTCATCCGGTCTTCATGGCGGAGGGTCATCAGGACTTTGGTGATAGAGGGTCATCCGGTCTTTGGTGCCGGGGAGCTGGGCTCGCCGGTGCCGGAGGTTTGCCCGGTCTTTGTTCCAGAGGACTCTTCTCTGGGCTTTGGTGCCGAGGAGCTAGGCTCGCTGGGGCTGGAGGGTCGTCCGGTCTTCGTGTCGAAGGGTCATCCGGTCTTCGTGCCGAAGGGTCATCCGGTCTTCGTGCCGAAGGGTCATCCGATCTTTGGTATCGGGGAGCTGGGCTTGCCGGTGCTGGAGAGTCGTCCGGTCTTCATGCCAGAGGACTCTTCTCTGGGCTTTGGTGCCGAGGAGCTAGGCTCACCAGTGCCGGAGGGTCATCTAGTCTTCGTGCCGGAGGGTCATTCGGTCTTCATGCCGGAGGGTCATCCGATCTTTGATGCCAGGGAGCTGGGCTCGCCGGTGCCGGACGGTCGTCCGGTCTTCATGCCAGAGGACTCTTCTCTGGGCTTTGGTGCCGTGGAGCTGGGCTCACCGGTGCCAGAGGGTTGTCCGGTCTTCATGCCGGAGGGTCATCTGGTCTTAGGTGCCGGGGAGCTGGGCTCGTTGGTGCCGGAGGGTCGTCCGGTCTTTGTGCCAGAGGACTCTTCTCTGGGCTTTGGTGCCGAGGAGCTGGGCTTGCTGCTTTAATTTCCTGCAAGGCAGGTGGATCGTGTTGCAGAAAGAAATCTTTATTTCTCATGGAGGGAATAC
This sequence comes from Areca catechu, assembly GCA_021397845.1. Classification (NCBI taxonomy): domain Eukaryota; kingdom Viridiplantae; phylum Streptophyta; class Magnoliopsida; order Arecales; family Arecaceae; genus Areca; species Areca catechu. The sequence goes on along the minus strand of CM038044.1, from coordinate 86,557,298 downwards.
TTACATTACTGATAGTATCTCCTCAAATTACAAGCATTCCAGGTCCAGGTGAACCTGGCGCCATCCAAGTCCTCAATGTAGTAGGCCCCCTGCGAGAGGGCCTCGGCCACTTTATAAGAGCCCTCCCAGTTCGGTGAGAGTTTGCCGCCCTCCCGAGGCTGGGACACCTCTGCTCGGTGCAGCACTAGGTCGCCAGGTCGGAAGGTCTTCTGCTTTACTCGTGCATTGTAGTATCAGATGACCCGCTGTCTGTATGCAGCCATCCGGAGCCGGGCTTTGTCCCGCATCTCTTCGAGGAGGTCGAGGTTGAGCAGGAGATGCGCCGAGTTCTGGGCCTCGTCGTACCGCTGCACCCAGAGTGTGGGCACGCCGAGCTCGACTAGGATCACCGTCTCAGATCCAAAGATGAGGTTGAAGGGTGTTTCGCCTGTTGCCGTTCTGGGCATTGTGTGGTAGGCCCACAAGACACTTAGAAGTTCTTCTGCCCACCTGCCCTTCGCCTGGTCCAACCTGGTACGGAGTCCTTGCAGGATGGTCCAGTTTGTCACCTTGACTTCGTCGTTGGTCTGGGGATGAGCAACCGAGGTGAAGCGATGTTGGATCCTGTGCTCGGCACAGAATCCCTCGAACTCCCAGCAGTCGAACTGTCATCCATTGTCGGTGATGACAAGATTGGGGAGTCCGAAGCGGTAGATGACGGACTTCCAAAAGAATTGGCGAACGTTGGCTTCTGTGATCCGAGCTAGCGGCTCTGATTCGACCCATTTGGTGAAGTAGTTGATCGCCAATAGCAGGAACTTTTGCTGCCCTATTGCCATGGGAAACGGTCCCAAGATGTCCATCCCCCATTATGCGAAGGGCCAGGGAGACGATAGCTAGGAGATCGGCGTAGCCAGCAGGCGCTGAATGTTGGCATGGTGCTGGCACTTGTCACACTTCTTGACGAAGTCGGCGGCGTCCTCCCTCATTGTTTCCCAGAAGTATCCTTGGCAAAGAGCCTTGTACGCCAGGGTTCTTCCTCTTACATGATTTTCACTATGGCCTTCGTGTATCTCTTAGAGCACAAAGGCTGCCTCTGCTGGTCTGAGGCACTTCAGGAGGGGGTAGGAATAGGATCGGTGGTAGAGCTAGCCGTCCATCAAGATGAAGCGGGTGGCTTTCCTTCTGATAAGGCCAGCTTCTTTGTGGTCTTCCGGCAGTAGGCCATCTTGGAGGTATTTGACGTACTTATCCATCCAGCTCGGCTCGGGGTCTATTTGCTGCACCTCTTCGGGGCTTTCGTAGCTTGGCTTCTCGAGATATTCGACGTAGGCAAGTCCCAGGGATGAGTCCGGTAGGGTTGCGAGCCTCGACAGTGCATCCGCATGAGCATTTTCTCCATGGGGGATGTGGGTAACATGGAAGTAACGGAAGCCTGCTGCGCTCGAGCGAACCTTCTTGATGGTGGACTAATATGCATGCAATTCTTTTTGTATGTTTTACATGTTGAGTTAGGTAATTAATTCCCGAATTTTAGATCAAAATTATTTGTAGGGAATTTTTTATGAATTTTTGAAGATCAGCATGCAGATTATGACCTAGAAAAGTAGCAAAGAAGGACCGCCGGGGCTGAGAAGCCTCGGTTAGGGCAAGTTCTCCTATAATAAAACTACTGGAGGCAGAGGGGTGTACCTAACAACGTCTGTGAAGATCGCAGTGAAGGGGTCTCTCATTCCTCGACGGATGCGGCCTAGAAAACCGAGCCAATGACCCGCGGATACCCGGCTTTCTACTCGGTGGTTCGATTGAGGCTTGGCTGGAGTCGTTGGATTCGTAGGAACTCAGGGACCTGCAAATGACCTGTCAGGGGTTAGAAAATTTACAAAGGAACAAGAAAACAAAGGAAAAATAGCAAGGGAAGGCTTCTTTTGGAGTGGGCATCCAGGGATCTGGAGGCTTGTTGGCAGTAGGAAGATGATTGCAGCACTGGGAAGAAAAACTCTCGCAAACCCCTTTATGCACACAGCAGGGTATCACACAACTCAATAGAAGAACTCAAGGCTTTCATTCATCAAAAATTCTCCCTTCAAACAAGAGGCTAGGGTCCCGTAAATAGACCCTTAACATTGGGCTCCAAGTAAGGGCACATTAGTCTTTACATGAGAATCATTTTCCCTCTCAAACCCTAGCTAAAAAATAAGGAAACATTAGGTAGAAAAAATCCCTAAAATTTCTCTTGACTTGGCCAACACTCCAAGGACACCTAGAGGGACGTGTTGGTCTTCTAAGAGCAGCATGGGGCCAGCCCAAAGGGGCTCGGGTACATGGGTTTGGGCCTCTGGAAGCTGGGGTGGCCTGGTAGCCAGGTAGCAGGAATATTTCCTGGCATCTTGCTTCTTAGGGGCTTGGGCTTGGCGCCTGGGCTTGATTTCTTTGGGCTAGGATGCAGATGGACCTCTAAAATCATGGATACCTTGGTCTATGAATATATTTTGGCATCTGGAAGGAAATCTGGGCATCTGGAGGGCATCTGCAAGGAATCAGGGTTTCTGATTTTCCTCCTGGGGTCTTCAAATCTTCAAGCTGGGTTGGACTTGGGCTAAACTTCCATGTCTTCAATCTGATTGGACTTGGTATTTACTTGTATGATGTGGTCTTGAGTCTTCAATATGTTTGAATAGGACTCAAAAAAATAAAATTAGCTCAACATGAGCTGACTAACATTGGACTGAACTAGCTCTACATGAGCTGACTAGTACAGAACTGAAACTCAAAATCAATTAAAATGGACTCAGATAGGCTAAGCCCTTATTACAGATGGACTCATAAATTATTGATCAATTCATAGAGGGTTGAAAAGCCTCTAACTTATTCTGGTGCCTTTGGTGTCCCCACCAATTCTCCCGGGGTGGGAGGAACTCAACCCTGTCGAGTGAATGTCAGACTGGCTCATATATCTCTAGAGAAGGTCTGGGTTGAGGCGTTGCAAGTCCTCTCGAGAAATCCATGAATCATCCGACTCTGGCCGGCCTTGCCATCGGACCAGAAAGCGTTGATAGTCATGGCCCTGGATCGTGATGGCTTGATCGTCCAAGATACGCTCGATCCGTTCTCCTCTCTCAGGCCAAATTTGTTTGTGGACACTCTAGGTTAGGGTCACTCACAATGAAAAGGAATAGGTCCAAAGGCCTCACTAGGTATCGCTGCCGGTTCCCTATACTCAACCAGGTCTGTAATATTGAAGGTAGAACTAATGCCCAAATCCGAAGGCAAGTCTAACACCTAGGCATTTGATCCAATCTTCTCTATCACTTTCAAAGGTCCAGCTCTGCGAGCATGAAGCTTCTTTTAGGCCTAAGCCTAACCAAGTTAGAATCCACTACATCAAATTCTTTGATCCATCTTCGAGAATTAGCCAGTTTGTTTAAAATTAGTATATGTGGTGAACATGCTGGGCACATGCTGACTCCTAACAAATGATGCAAAGGACTCATACTGACACCTAACAGACTTGACTATGCATTCCTATAGAAAGAAATTTTATTGAACTCTTTAGATCTAAACCTAACAGATTATAGGTTCTCTAGGTTTGATCCTAGCTTGACATGCACATGAAAATTTACAGTGAACTCCTAGAAAATTCCAAAGAGTATGCCAGAAGTAAGATACAAACCTAACATGCGTGATGAATGCATGCAGTATGCTAATCTCAGCTAAATGCAATCTAATGATCCTAGAAATGCTAGAGGTGTCAGGAAAGGGCAGAAAATAGGAAGTGAGTTCAGAAGTAGTTTGGTAGGGTAGGGAAAAAGGTTCAAGGTTAGTTGGATAAAGTTCGATAAAAGAAGGCATGTCAGGGACTAATCCTAAACTAATGAGGCTAACCTTATGAGGTTGTGGTATATCTATGGGGTTTGCATAATGGAAGGATGGGTTACTAATCTCAGGGAAGAGGTCCTTAATGGGAACTATAGGAGGAGGCTCATCCTGAGGGTATTGATTCAAAGAGATTAAGTCCTTAATAAATTCTTCTGGTTCTTGTATTTTAGGACTAGACTCTATAATTTGGCTCTCCTCTATGGTTTCCTCAGGTAAGGCTCTAGTAGCAGTACCTAGGTTCTCTTCCTCTATTTGTTCTTCCACTATAGCTTTAGGTTGGATGTGGTCAAGGTCAACTACCTCTAGGTTGGCTTCTACCTGGGTATCTATTGGGTCAGCTAATTCTAGGTCATCTAAAGGTGTCTCCTCTTCTCCCTCATACTCATCCACTAGGCTCGCATCAGCTTCATACACTTCCGCGTTAATGTAAGCCTTGTGAATCTCAGGAATGGTTGGAGAAGGTCGGCTAGCAGGAAATTGGTTAGGTTCTGGTCTCTGATTATGGGTACTACTCCTAGTAGGTTCAGGTTGTATAAGGGGTAGTGGCTCACTACAGGGTTCATATTTAGGGGTACTAATTGATGCAGAACAAAAGAGACGATGCGATGCGGAAGTAAATTAAGACTATTTTTTTTTTTTTTTTTATATATTTTAAGAAGTCAGCTTTGACACAAAGGAAAGATAAACTAATGTTGAAAGAAACTATATAATAACTGAAAGCACAATTTAAAGAAACTAGATTATCAGAGTAGTTTAGAAGTAAAGGATCGCTGGGGGTTAAGAAACTTCCAAACCTAGGATTTCGCTCTGAACTTTCAACAGGACAGAAGTAAAGAGAAGAGAAGGGTTATGGACTAGACAGTGATCTTCACAGAGTTTAGTGGAAGGACTCTCTTGAGCAGATTGTTGGATCCTCGGATTCGGATATCTTCATAATGGATCCTCCAATACTAGTCCTTTGGCAGAGTTGGCTTCTCCTGAACTCAAGATCTGGGAAAGAAGAAGAACAAGTTATGGGACCAGATACTCAAGGAAGGATTTACCAGATAGAAGAACTTGAAAGTTGATGTTGCTGAAATCCTGATTCTTCTGGAAGCTGATCTGACTTCCTCTAGGATTTGCTCTGTATTCGAAGTAGCCGAACTGGACCTGGATGCTGGTGGTCGGCCTCTACTTGGAGAGAGGGGCCGTGAGATGATGGGGTAGATTAGGGTTTGGAGGAGTGAAGATGATGGGCGGCTAGGGTTTGGAATTGAAGTGGCTAACCTAGGGTTTTGGGGTTTTGGGGTTGGAGATCTCACACCTCCTCAAGGTTCCTAGGGAACCCGGATTTACTCCCTCACGGAGCTCAACACCTGAATGCAAGTGCGGAAGAGAGAAACACAAAGTTGCTCACACAAAATTTGAATTCATTCATCAGTGTCCTTTAAAACTTACAAGAGGGATTTATTTTATAGGTCTTTACAAGAGGTCAGGGTTTTACATCTTCCCATGTGGGACTAATAGGATGGATCTTCAAATTAGGCTTGTAGAATCAAATCCTTCTCATATGGCCAGCCAAGAGCTTCCATAAGTGTTGATTGGTGGCTCCAAATGGTAAGTAGGTGGCGCCTCCTAGCCTTGCTCTCCAAGAAAAAATATTTTTCCTTCCATGCTTGGTTTTATTTGGAAGTATTTGGGCACCTCCTAGCTTTGCTCTTCAAGAAAAATCTTCTTCCTTCCATACCTGGTTTTATTTGGAAATATTTGGGTGCCTCCTAGCCTTGCTCCCTAAGCTTTGCTCCTTTCTTTTCATAGCTTGGCTCTTATCGAAATATTTTAGGCGCCTCCTTGGATTGAGGATCCTAAATTGATTTCTCCTTAAGTGGCGCATGAAAGAAGGGACCTGCTTTCTTGTGGTGTGGGGTCCAAAGTACACTGGATGGAGATGTGGCGCCCCTTGGACTCTGGCATGTGGCTGGGAGTGTGGCGCCCACTTACTTGAGCCTGGGAGAAAATGTGGCACCCTGGACCTTGACTTGAAAAAGGTGGCACCAACCTGGAGAAGACCTAGGCCACTACTAGGACTTGTACTGAGTCAACATGACTCGACAAAATTTAAATTACAGGGAAATACAGACTCAAAAATTGAGTTGACCAAGTCAACCCTTATTACAAAACCAGAAAATCCTAATTCTTCAGGCAAGGTCAATCAGAGATCCAAATGGAGCCCTGAAGTCTTCTTCTGAGTCTGGTGCCTGCACCAATTCTCCCGTGGTGGGAGGAACTCGACCCTGTCGAGTATGGATCAAGTTGGCTCTAGTATCTCTCCAAGAGGTCTGGGTCCAATTCTTGTAATTCATCTCGGGAGATCCAAGAGTCATCAGAATCTGGCCTTCCTTGCCAGTGGACCAGGTATCTTTGGTATCCTCGATTACAAGTAGAGATAACCTGATCATCCAGGATCTTTTCAATCTGCTCTTTCCTCACAGGCTAGTTTGTTGGTTGACACACAGGGTTGGGTTCACTCTCAAGAGCAGGATTAGGCTCAAAAGGCTCACTGGGAATCACAGCTAGCTCTCTATACTCTACTAGGTCTGTAATGTTGAAAGTGGAGCTAGTGCCTAGTTTTGAAGGCAACTCGAGCACATAGGCATTGGATCCTACTCTCTTCACCACTCTAAATGGTCCAGCTCCTCTAGCATGTAACTTTCTAATGGTTCCAGGAGGAAACCGTTCAGGCCTTAACCTAATCATTACATAGTCTCCCTCAACAAAAGTTTTGACTCACCTTTGAGAATCAGCCAACTTCTTATAAGTTTCATTACTTAAATTTATTTTGGCATGAATTTCTTTATGCAAGTCCTTTATATGCTGTGCAAAAACTTCAGCAGACTTTGAGACTCGTGTGTGGACTGGTAAAGGAGCTAGGTCAAGAGGTGTGTGAGGTTTGTAACCATGCACAATTTCAAATGGACTCTTACCTGTAGACCTATTGACCGAGTCATTGTATGCAAATTCAGCTCTAGGTAAGTACAAATCCCAGTTCCTAATGTTTTCACCAACAAGACACAATAACAGATTGCCTAAACTACGGTTCACTACTTCGGTTTGGCCATCAGTTTGGGGATGATAGGCAGTTGAAAACTTAAGTTTTGTCCCTAACTTATGCTAAAGGGTTTTCCAGAAATAGCTGGTGAACCGGACATCCCTATCTGAAACAATTGTCTTAGGTAGGCCATGGAGTCGAACTATCTCATTAAAGAACAGGGTGGCTACCTTAGATGCATCAAATATTTGGGAACAAGGCAAGAAATGGGCCATCTTAAAAAATCGATCGACTACAACACAGATAGAGTCATGCCTCCTCTGGGTCTTAAGCAAACCTAACACAAAGTCCATGCTCACATCTTGCCAAGGACGATCTGGGACAGGGAGTGGGGTATAAAGGCTATTATTCTGTTTTCGCTGTTTGGCAACAGCGCAGGTCCGACACCTAGCCACAATGTGTATTACATCTCTTTTTAAGCTAGGCCAGAAAAAGTGGTCTTCAATATCCAGGGTGGTTTTGTCTTTTCCGAAATGGCCAGCTAGACCTCCAGCATGAATTTTCCAAATCAAAAATTCCCTAAGAGAAGTTCTAGGGATGCAAAGCCTATTTTTAAAGAACAAAAAGCCATCTAAAAGGGTATAATCCTTATGATCACTAGATGGTCCTTGAGCTAGATCCTGGTACACTGTCTTAAAATCTGGACACGACTCATATTCCTTTTTGATCTGCTCAAACCCTACGACTTCAGCCCTAACAGAATTCAATAACAAAGATCGACGACTAAGGGCATCAGTTACCTTATTTTCAGTCCCAGCCTTATGTTTCAAAACAAAAGTATAGGACTGGATATACTCTACCCACTTAGCATGCCTAGGGTTAAGCTTCTTCTGGGAATTCAAGAATCTAAGAGTCTCATGGTCCGAAAATAACACAAATTCTTACGGTAGCAAATAATGTCTCCAGTAACGCAAAGCTTGCACTACCGCACAAAATTCTTTATCATAGGTAGAATACCTAAGCTTAGCATCATTAAGTTTTTCACTAAAGAATGCTACGGGATGATTCTCTTGGCTTAGGACTCCACCTATACCTACTCCTGAAGCATCACAGGCAACCTTAAATACTTTAGAAAAGTCGGGTAACCTCAAAATGGGTGCCTGGGTCATCCTATCCTTAAGATCTATGATGGCTTTATCGGCTGCTTTAGTCCACTGAAATTCTCCCTTCCTAATACAGTCTGTGATAGGAGAAACTACAGTACTAAACCCCTTGATGAATCGTCTATAGAAGGTAGCCAAGCCGTGGAAACTTCTGACTTCATGTACACTGGTCGGCTCTGGCCATTCTACTATGGACCTAATCTTCTCTGGATCGGCAGCCACGCCGTCAGGGGTTACTACAAAACCAAGGAAGATAACTCTACTGGTCATGAATTCACACTTTTTGAGATTACCGTAGAGACTATCATTCCTCAAAACTTGGCAGACTTGTCTAAGGTGGCCTAGGTGGTCTGCAGGGGTCTTACTATAGATCAGAATGTCATCAAAATAGACCACTACAAACTTTCCTATGAAAGCTCTAAGCACCTGGGTCATAATCCTCATGAAAGTACTAGGGGCATTGGACAACCAAAAGGCATAACAACCCATTCGTAGAGACCATCCTTAGTTTTGAAAGCGATTTTCCACTCATCCCCTGGTCTAATCCTAACCTGATGATAGCCGCTCTTGAGATCAATTTTGGAAAAAATCATTGCACCGGCCATCATATCTAGCATGTCATCTAGTCTAGGGATGGGGAACCTATACTTGATTGTGATTTTGTTGATGTCACGACTATCAACACACATCCTCCACGTGCCATCCTTCTTTGGGGTCAGTAGTGCAGGGACTGCACAAGGGCTAAGACTCTCTCTAATGAACCCCTTCCTCAACAATTCTCCAACCTGCTTTTGCAGTTCCTTATGTTTAGATGGATTCATCCTATAATGGGGCAAGTTGGGTAAAGTAGCTCCTGGGATTAAATCTATGGAATGCTGGATATCCCTAAGAGGTGGAAGGTGGTCTGGCAGATCCTCGGGAAAAACATCCTCAAATTCTTCTAACAAAGGTCTAACTTCCTGAGGAGGCTCTGAGGGTGTAGGAGTCCTAAGTTCCTTAGCAGTCAACATCCAAATGGGTAAACCACTATGAATTTCTTGATCTAGATCCTTAGCACTAATTAGGTTCACTCCTATCTTCATCTCTCTGACCATATCGGGTCCTTTAGCTACCTTGTCCTTAGGAGGGACTGAATGGATTGTGATTTTTTTTCCATTAAAACTAAAGACACAGGTATTGGATTTTCCTAAGAGGGTGGCATCATGATCATATAACCAAGGTCTCCCAAGAATTATACTGCTCACCCCCATGGGCAAGACATCACACCAAATCTTCTCTTGATAGGATTGCATTTGGATTTGGACCTGACATCTAGACTGGATGGGTATAGAGGTAGAGTCTACCCAAGAAACCTTATAGGGGTTGGGATGGGGGACTGGGGTTAAGCCTAACATTTTGACAGTGCTAGTAGAAATGGAATTCACACAGCTCCCACTATCTATGATGATCTTACATACCTTATCCCCTAGTTTAAGGAAAGTCTGTAGGATGTTAGTCCTACGCTAATCCTCCTGAACTCTACTCTGGGACAGGATGCATCTCACAACCCCTAACTGGTCAGACTTTGTGGATTCCTCCTCTCCTTTATACTCATCAACCAAATTCATTCCGGCCTCATAAACTTCTTCTTCAAATTCTTCATTGGACCTGGAATTCTCTTCCTCTCCCTCTTCTATGTAAAGGGATCTACGAGGGCACTGGCTAGAAACATGACCTATCTTATGGCACTTAAAACAGGCTATGGCTGTGCACTGGCTGGAGATATGACCGGGTTTCTGGCACTTAAAACAGGTGATACTAGGGGTTCTCTGGGTGTCAGGTGCCTTTCCTTTGTCCATGGGCCTAGGGGTGGGAATACCCTGACTAGGTTTGCTAGGGGTAACTTGGCTAGGTCCATTTCTTGGGATTGGGGCACTAACCCTAGAAGGCATAGGTCCTCTCTGAAACTTCTCAGTGTTCAGTGCAATCTGATAGGCTTGGTCTAGGTCAGTAACCTCTCTCAGAAACAACTCCCTCTTAATGTCTTCCCTAAGTCCAGCCCTAAACCTAGACAAAGTGACCTCATGGGCTTCACTCACATCACATCTCATCAGGTATTCATAAAAGGTGGTTATGTAGTCTGAGATAGATCGGTTCCCTTGTTTCAAGGTCTGCCATTGGTTTAACAGATTCTGCTGGTATGAAATGGGTAGGTACTTATCTCTAAGCTTCTCTTTCATACCCTGCCAAGTGGTTATGGGCTCAACATTTCGTCTTCTAGTGGTTAGCTCAATGTTCCCCCAGTATAACCTAGCTTGACGTACTAACTTCATCGTGGCAAATTTGAACTTCCTTTCCTCTGACATGGCATACCACTCAAAGTACTGGTCCATCTCACCCTCCCAATCAGAATACACCTTAGGGTTTAAGCTACCATCAAAAGTGGGTGCATCTAATTTGATGTTCCGAATGAACCTATCATCTCTATCTTCAGGCTCTGGGTCAGGCCTCCTATGATTAGGTTCAGGATCTCTGTATAAAAGTCTTTTAGGCTCCTGGTGTGGGTGAGGTTGAGGCACATTAAAATCTGGGTCAGGAGTCCAATTCTGATGCCTAGGTTCCTCAGGTACTTGGACTCAATCCCTAAGCTGGGTAAGACCCTCATGGACTTGTTCTTTAAACTGGGCAACACTAGCAGTCATATTCTGACTCAATTTGTTCATACTTTCAGTAAGAGCTCTAACCATGGCCTCTAAATCAGGTTGGGTTTGACCAGGTTGGTAGGGTACTCCATTCCGGGTAGACATGATGATGCAAGCAAACATACCAAATGAGACTCGACTGAAATGACTACGGGCTAACTAAACCTAGAGCCCAAACTAGATGCCCAATCAGAGTGGCAAGCTAGCCTGTAGTAACTCGGGACCCAGCCAGGCAGGTGTAAGGGGAGTGTTAGGTCCCTAAATGCCAATCCTAGACACCAATTAGAGATTGGCCAGGTAGGCGGACCAGCACACAAGCCCTTCAAGATAGAATCCCTGAACCACCGTTCTAGACACTAAGTACAAAGCACACACAGAGTAACTAGACAAACTGACTCAACATTAGCCTAGACCCGACTTGTTGGTGTCCCTAGCCCACTAGGGCAAATTAAGTCTAATAAATTTTAAAATTAGGCTTAGGATTGAATGAATGAGTGGTGGTTTTGGGCTAAGGAGAGGTTATCAACTCCTCCCCTTATCTTAGATGCTCAATTGCCCTTAAGATGAATTAGGAGATGATCATTCAAAAATTGAATTGCAAAAATACAGAAACAAAACTGCTATAATTTAACTCTCAGAAATTTCACAGAAACCAATAAATTACAATAAAATTATATAAAATAGTATCAATTATACTGGTTCCAGAAAAATAAAAATTGTGCAATTTGGAGTTACCTGCGATGAGAAACAATTCCTGCAACAGGATAGTTACAGACTGAAAATAGAATGCTTCCCTCGTTTACAATTCCTGCTACGAAGTTGTAACCCAGCGGATCCCCTACATGCCCTAGGAACACCCCGTGGAATGGGAAGAGGAGGCTTGCACCTCGCTTCGTTCCTAGGACCGGATGTCCTGGGGAGTCTACTTTGAGCAGACAAATTAAAAAGAGAGACACTCAAAACATGCAAGCAAGTCAGAAACCATAGACAGGGCTCTGATACCAAAATTGATGCAGAACAAAAGAGACGATGCGATGCGGAAGTAAATTAAGACTATTTTTTTTTTCTTTTTTTTTATATATATTTTAAGAAGTCGGCTTTGACTCAAAGGAAAGATAAACTAATGTTGAAAGAAACTATATAATAACTGAAAGCACAATTTAAAGAAACTAGATTATCAGAGTAGTTCAGAAGTAAAGGATCGCTGGGGGTTGAGAAACTCCCAGACCTAGGGTTTTGCTCTGAACTTTCAACAGGACAGAAGTAAAAAGAAGAGAAGGGTTATGGACCAGACAGTGATCTTCACAGAGTTTAGTGGAAGGACTCTCTTGAGCAGATTGTTAGATCCTCAAATTCGGATATCTTCGTAATGGATCCTCCAATACTGGTCCTTTAACAGAGTTGGCTTCTCCTGAACTCAAGATCTGGGAAAGAAGAAGAACAAGTTATGGAACCAGATACTCAAGGAAGGATTTACCAGATAGAAGAACTTGAAAGTTGATGTTGCTGAAATCCTGATTCTCCTTGATGCTGATCTGACTTCCTCTAGGATTTGCTCTATATTCGAAGTAGCCGAACTGGACCTGGATGATGGTGGTCGGCCTCTACTTGGAGAGAGGGGCCATGAGATGATGGGGTAGATTAGGGTTTGGAGGAGTGAAGAAGATGATGGGCGGCTAGGGTTTGGAATTGAAGTGGCTAACCTAGGGTTTTGGGATTTTGGGATTTTGGGGTTGGAGATCTCACACCTCCTAAAGGTTCCTAGGGAACCCGGATTTACTCCCTCACAGAGCTCAACACCTGAATGCAAGTGCGGAAGAGAGAAACACAAAGTTGCTCACACAAAATTTGAATTCATTCATCAGTGTCCTTTAAAACTTATAAGAGGGATTTATTTTATAGGTCTTTACAAGAGGTCAGGGTTTTACATCTTCCCATGTGGGACTAATAGGATGGATCTTCAAATTAGGCTTGTAGAATCAAATCCTTCTCATATGGCCGGCAAAGAGCTTCCATAAGTGTTGATTGGTGGCTCCAAATGGTAAGTAGGTGGTGCCTCCTAGCCTTGTTCTTCAAGAAAAAATATTTTTCCTTCCATGCTTGGTTTTATTTGGAAGTATTTGGGCACCTCCTAGCCTTGCTCTTCAAGAAAAATTTTCTTCCTTCCATACCTGGTTTTATTTGGAAATATTTGGGCGCCTCCTAGCCTTGCTCCCTAAGCTTTGCTCCTTTCTTTTCATAGCTTGGCTCTTATGGAAATATTTTGGGCGCCTCCTTGGATTGAGGATCCTAAATTGATTTCTCCTTAAGTGGCACATGAAAGAAGGGACCTGCTTTCTTGTGGTGTGGGGACCAAAGTACACTGGATGGAGATGTGGCGCCCCTTGGACTCTGGCGTGTGGCTGGGAGTGTGGCGCCCACTTACTTGAGCCTGGGAGAAAATGTGGCACCCTGGACCTTGACTTGAAAATGGTGGCACCAACCTGGAGAAGACCTAGGCCACTACTAGGACTTGCACTGAGTCAACATGACTCAACAAAATTTAAATTGCAGGGAAATACAGACTCAAAAATTAAGTTGTCCAAGTCAACCCTTATTACAAAACCAGAAAACCCTAATTCTTCGGGCAAGGTCAATCAGAGATCCAAATGGAGCCCTGAAGTCTTCTTCTGAGTCTGGTGCCCGCACCACTAATCCTATGGGGTTCAAGTTGACTAAGGGAAACCTGACTAGTACTAGGCTGATACTTAGGGGTTATGGGTTCTCTCGGCTCATAGGACAAGGGTGCAGATCTATGGGTCATGGGATTATAGGATCTGGGGTCATAGGATTTTGGGTCAGCTCTATGGTCAGGTTCTAAGGATGGATCATGGTATGGGGTCCTCCTAAGGTTGGGCTCCCTATATGGGTCAGGATATTGGGTTCTCCTAGGGTTGGAATCCCTATATGAGTCAGAATATTGGGTTCTCCTAGGGTTGGACTCCCTATATGGTTCAGAATATTGGGTTCTCCTAGGGTCGAACTCCCTATATGGGTCAGAATATTGGGTTCTTCTAGGGTTGGACTCCCTATATGGGTCAGAATATTGGGTTCTCCAAGGGTTGGACTCCGTATATGGGTCAGAATATTGGGTGCTGGGTCTACTAGGCTCATAGGGTGTGGGTGCATAGGATCTATGATCATGGGATCTAGAGTCATAGGATCTAGGTTCATAGGTTCTGGATTCATAGGTTCTAGGTTCATGGGATTTGGAGTCATAAGATCTATAGGTTGTGGGTATACTAGGCTTATAGGGAGAGGGTAAATAGGATCTATCTTCCTGGTCTATAAAATCCTGATTGGGTCTTCTAGGACTAATCTCAGGGATTGGGTCATGGCGATAGCCTCTTCTAGTTTCAACCTCAAGATATGGATCAGGGTTTGGGGTCCTCCTGGGCTCAGGATTGTAGTATGGGTCAGGTTGAGGGGCTCTCCTAGGTTCGACCTCTTGGAATGGGCCAGGGTCTGGGGTCCTCTTAGGTTGAGGGTTATAGTATGGGTTAGGATGAGGGGCTCTCCTAGGTTCGACCTCAGGGTATGGATTAGGGTTTCGGGTCCTCCTAGGTTGAGGGGAATTAGGATCTGGCTCAGACTGTGACCATGGGTTCTTTGTATGGTCTCTACACGGCCTTCTAACTGGTCAAACCTATTGGCAAGATGGTCAATTCTATTGTTGGTTTGGGTAGCAGACTGAGTTAACTGGGTAGTCAACTAGGTAGTCATCTGGGTAGCCATCTGGGCCATTTGATCAGCTAGGGCTTTTATTTGGGCTTGTAAGTTTTCCATGGGTTCAGACATTTATGAAGGAGGTGGGTGATATGAAACTCTTGATCTAGTGCTCATGCAAGACTCGATCAGACCGACTATAGCTGACTAGACCTAGAGTCCAAACTAGATGCTCAATCAGGATGGCAAAGTAGCCTATAGTAACCCTGTACTCAGCCAGGCAGGTGTAAGGGGAGTGTTAGGTCCCTAATTGCCAATCCTATACACCAATCAGAGATTGGCCAGGTAGGCGGACCAGCACACAAGCCCTTTGGGATTGAATCCCTAAACTACCATTCTAGACACCAAGCATAAGGCACACACAGGTTAGCTTGACACAATGATCTGACACGTAGCCCGGACCCGACCAGTTGGTGTCCCTAGCCCACTAGGGCAAATTAAGTCTAGTTAATTTTAGGTTAAGGCTTGGGACCGAATGCAAGGGGTGTGGTTTTGGGCTAAGGAGAGGTGATCAAATCCTCCCCCCATCTGACATAGCAAGTGTGCCCTTAAAAGTAGATTATGCTATGATGGCAGGCAAATGATGCAAATTAGGGTTAGATATTTTTGGTATTTTGGAGAATATGTAATTTTATTTTATTTTTTTTTTTGGTATTTTATTAAATAGAAGAAAACTTGCAAATCATGGCCTAATATGCTGGAAATATACTAAAATTAAAAGATATGCAAAAGATGCGAAACAAAACCCTAAAACTTCCAAACTTGTCTTGCTGAAAAAACAGAGCCGAAACTTTTCAGGCTCTTTTTCGGCTTGCAGAAAATTCACACGACATAATAAAATCTAGAAAAATTCTTAAAATTATTGTGAATTATAGTGAATCCATAAAAATAAATTTTAGAATTTTTGGAGTTTTTAACAGAGAGAAATAATTAAAATAACATAGTATATATGGACTGGAAAATTATAGAAAACAAGCTCTAATCTAAGCTCTGATACCAAATGATGGGGGACTAATATGCATGAAATTCCTTTTGTATGTTTTACATGTTGAGTTAGGTAATTAATTCCCGAATTTCAGATCAAAATTAATTGTAGGGAATTTTTTATGAATTTTTGAAGATCAGCATGCAGATTAGGACCTAGAAAAGTAGCAAAGAAGGACTGCCGGGGCTGAGAAGCCTCGGTTCGGGCAAGTTCTCCTACAATAAAACTACTAGAGGCAGAGAGGTGTACCTGACAATGTCTGCGAAGATCAAAGCAAAGGGGTCTCTCATTCCTCGACGGATGCGGCCTGGAAAACCAAGCCAATGACTCGCGGATACCCGGCTTTCTGCTCGGTGGTCCGATTGAGGCTTGGCTGGAGTTGTTGGATTCGTAGGAACTCAGGGACCTGCAAACGACCTGTCAGGGGTTAGAAAATTCATAAAGGAACAAGAAAACAAAGGAAAAACATCAAGGGAAGGCTTCTTTTGGAGTGGGCATCCAGGGATCTGGAGTCTTGTTGGTAGCAGGAAGATGATTGCAGCACTGGGAAGAAAAACTCTCGCAAACCCCTTTATGCACATAGCAGGGTATCACACAACTCAATAGAAGAACTCAAGGTTTTCATTCATCGAAAACTCTCCATTCATACAAGAGGCTAGGGTCCCTTAAATAGACCCTTAACCTTGGGCTCCAAGTAAGGGCACATTAGTCTTTACATGAGAGTCCTTTTCCCTCTCAAACCCTAGCTAGAAAATAAGGAAACATTAGGTAGAAAAAATCCCTAAAATTTCTCTTGACTTCGACAACACTCCAAGGACACCTAGGGGTCGTGTTGGGCTTCTAAGAGCAGCAAGGGGCCGGCCCAAAGGGGCCCGGTTGCATGGGTTTGGGCCTCTGGAAGCTGGGGTGGCCTGGTTGCCAGGTAGCAGGAATATTTCCTGGTATCTTGCTTCTTAGGGGCTTGGGCTTGGCACCTGGGCTTGATTTCTTTGGGCAAGGATGCAGATGGACCTCTAAAATCATGGATTCCTTGGTCTATGAATATATTTTGGCATCTGGAAGGAAATCTGGGCATCTTGAGGGCATCTGCAAGGAATCAGGGTTTCTGATTTTTCTCCTGGGGTCTTCAAATCTTCAAGCTGGGTTGGACTTAGGCTAAACTTCCATGTCTTCAATCTGATTGGATTTGGTATTTACTTGTATGATGTGGTCTTGAGTCTTCAATATGGTTGAATAGGACTCAAAAAAATAAAATTAGCTCGACATGAGCTGACTAATACTGGACTGAACTAGCTCAATATGAGCTGACTAGTACAGAACTGAAACTCAAAATCAATTAAAATGGACTCAGATAGGCTAAGCCCTTATTACAGATGGACTCATAAATTATTGATCAATTCATAGAGGGTTGAAAAATCTCTATCTTATTTTGGTGCCTTTGGTTTCCCCACCACTTCTCCAGATACTTCATCATCTGGGGATCTCGGGCCTCGCATTCTCTATGGCCTTGTCCGGCAACTAGTTGGGAGTCGGTGAAGACCTTGAGGTTTTGTATGCCCAGTTCGCAGGACACTTTTAGGCCCGCAAAGAGTGCCTTGTACTCCGCCTGGTTGTTCATGGCAAGGAACTTGAAGCGAAGTGCGCACTCCGCCACCACTCCATCGGAATTGACGAGGATGAGGCCGCTCCACTCCCGCAAGAATTGGAGGCTCCGTCCACGTGGAGGACCCAGGGGTCCCCAGGTGGGCCGGGCTCAGCTTGGCTCTCCGGGACCATCCGCTCTGGTTCCTTGGGAAGCCCTGTACATTCGACCATAAAGTTGGCTAGAACTTGGGCCTTCTGCGATGACCTCGACCGATATGCGATGTCGTACTTGCTCAGTATCAGGAATCATTTAGCTAACCTTCTAGAAGTCTCGGGGTGGCTTAGCATGGTCCTCAGCGGCTGATCAGTCATAACCATGATGGGTTGCGCTTTGAAATACGGCCTGAGGCGCTTAGCGGACATTATTAGTGCAGAAATAAGTTTTTCGGAGTGGGTATACCTGATCTCCGCATCATGGAGTATTTTCCTGGTGTAGTACATGGCTTTTGCATTCCATCCTGGTCTGTATGGATGAGGACCGAGTTGACAGCTTCTGGGGTGGTCGCCAGGTAAAGCATGAGCTATTCTCTATCTTCAGGCCTGGACAGCAGAGGTGGGGATGTCAAGAACCCCTTCAGCTCTTCGAAGGCCATCTGGCACTCTTCAGTCCAGGTGAAGTCATGCATCTTACACAGCGCCTTGAAGAAGGGGAGGCTGCGATCAGCCAACCTCAAGATGAACCAACTTAAGATTGCGATTCTCCCTATCAGGCACTGAACCTGCTTCTTGGATGTTGGGCGCTCCATGTCCAGGATTGCTTAGACCTTCTTTGGATTCGCCTCGATGCCTCTCTGGGTGATAATGAAGCCAAGGAATTTTCCGGCCACCACCCTGAAGGCACACTTCACCGGGTTGAGCTTCATCTGGTGCTTCTGGAGACTGTGAAAGGCTTCAGCGAGGTCAACAATGTGGTCCGAGCTCAGTTTGCTCATGATGAGCATGTCATCCATGTACAATTGCACATTCCTGCCAATCTGGTCCTTGAAGACCTTGTTGACCAGACGTTGGTATGTGGCCCCAGCATTCTTCAGGCCAAAGGGCATCATTCTGTAGCAGTATGTCCCCCGGTCAGTGATGAAGGAGGGGCGCTCCTCGTCCTCCGGGTGCATCCAGATCTGATTTTATCCGGAGAATGCATCCATGAAGGAGAGCAGCCTGTGCCCTGAAGTGGCATCCACTAGCTAGTCTATCCTTGGCAAAGGAAAGCTATCCTTCGGGCATGCCTTGTTGAGGTCGGTGTAGTCTACACAGATCCTCCACTTGACATTGTTCTTCTTCATGATCACCATGTTTGCCAGCCAGCTCGGGTATTGCACCTCTCGGACGAAGCCGGCGGCGAGAAGTTTCTCAACTTCCTCGTTGATGGCCATTTGCCTTTCTACGGTGAAGCTTTTCTTCTTCTATCGAACCGGCCTGCACTTTGGATCAACATTAAGTTTGTGGGTGATGACTTCAGGGGGAATACATGGCATGTCGGCTGCCATCCAGGCGAACACGTCCGCATTTTCCCTCAAGAACTCCAGCAGCAGAACTTTCTCCTCCTCGGGTAGCTGAGCTCTAATCTGCACGATCTTCATCTGGTCGGTCCCAAGCTGGCAGGGAAGCAGGCGATCAGCCGAGCCTCCCCCGGGGTCTTGAACCCTCTGATCGAGCTCGGATGCTCTAGAATCCTCCTCGGGCACCCGAGCCCCGGGGAGCGTCTGGAAGTAGTGCTGTACTGGCTGGGGCGTACCCCTCATCTCCCCCACACCGCAAGGGGTTGGGAATTGGACGAGCAACCTCTTAGTGGAGACGATAGCGTCGAGGAGGTTAAGGCCAGGTCGGCCCAGAATCACGTTGTATGGCGAATGAAGCCTGACAACCGTGAACGTCATCATGACGGTGCTCTGCCAAGGTGGGGTCCCGGCAGTGATAGGGAGAGTGATTTCTCCCTCCACTCTTGCGGAGTCTCCCGTGAAACCAACAAGATGAGTATACACGGGCTTGAGTTGAGCAGGGGAGAGATTCATCCTGGAGAAAGCATCGTAGAAAAGTACATCGGTAGAGCTTCCACTATTTACCATGATGCGCTTTATAGGATGCTTCACGATCGTCATCTCAACGACCACAGTATTATTATTTATATTTTTCTCACCATTTTCCACTTCCCTCATAAAGGGGAGTACATTCTCAGAGTTCCCTGTCCCCCGGGTCATCTTAGATGCGCGCTTAGCTCCCCAGGAGATCATGCCCACCGGCTTCTTGGTGCGGCGGTTGTCGATGGTTGGAGTTGGTGGGAGAGCAACGAGCACTTAGAACTCTGGTCGACTTCTGCCCCCCACATATTTTTCGAGGTAGCCTCTCTTGAGGAGCTCTTCGATCTCCCACTTGAGATTGCAGCATTCCTCGGTGTCATGACCGTGGTCGCAGTGGAAGCGGCAGTACTTCATCTTGTCATGGGTGAAGGATGGCTTCAACGGCAGTGGTTGCCTCAGATAAGTCTCGCCCTCGATCTCCATGAGGATCCTCATTCTCGGGGCGAGAAGGGAATTAAAATTCACTTGAGGGACGGGAGCATTCCTTGGCCTTGGTGCTGGTTGGGAGTTCTGAGCTGGTGGTCTCGGCCTCCGCGCTTCAGGCTTCTTGGTGGGCACCAGCACCTTCAGCGGCTTCCCATTGAGCTCCCGCCTCGTATGATCCGCCTCCTCGGCGCGGATGTACTTCTAAGCCTGGAACAATAGCTCGGTGTAGGTCTTCAAGGGCTTCTTGTCGAGCGAGTAGGTCAGGCGATAAGTCCTGAGCCCTCGCTTTAAAGCCAGCATCGCCACTAGCTTGAAAGGATTATGCCCTAAAGGCCAATCAAAATGTTGTATTTCAATGGGATTTTCTTTTGTATCCCAAACCAGTGTATTGACATTATCAATTAATAAAGGTATTTTATTTTCATCATACGCTGTGTCTTATTAATTTTATTAAGATATGATGAACCTCATAGATTAGGGCTATGGTTCTAGGGTTATGATGAGATCATACCAGTGAAACCTAAAGCCTTAAAACCCTAATCTAGAATATTCCTGATCGATGGGATATTGATTAGAGGATCAATGTTTCCGGTAAGACCAGCACATCCTATGTATGCTTAGTGAAGAGGGTGACTGATCTCACAATCACTTATGTTTGACACTAATACTAGGATGTGGGTGCTCATTAGAGAATGAGTTCACTGAATGGATCAAGCTTGAGAACATCTAATGGAACCTTATCTGTTTGTCAATAGATAGTTCTCATAGTGGGAGTAGTGCATGTGGTCCTTTGACTTGAGACTGCCATGCTATCTTGTATGCATGAATCCATACTTTGGTTCATACTCAATCATGACACTGAGTCATGCATGGGATGATACTGGGTATGGTGGATTGCATATGGAGGTTGTGAGTAGGTCAAAAAGGAATCGATCAATCCTAGTAAGAGGGAAGCGCATCCAGATGATTTCAATCAAATGAAGATTCGGGAAATCTTTGATCAAAGTATGAACATTAGAAATAGCTTCTAATGGTTCATTAATGAATTATCATTATCAGATTGAGCAAGGAATGAATACAAAATTGGATTTGACAAGTATCCATATCCATAGTCATATTCAGGATGCAAGTAGATCGAAGGACTGAATTGCCCGGTAACTCACCACTGAAGGGTATTTTGATAAATCCACCAAAATTCTTCATCTTCCGGGTAGGCAAGACATGTTGCTAGATGTCAATCTTGTCTTGTAGGTCTTCATGAACCAATTGATTTGGTTTCATGAGTCAATTCGATATGTGATTCGAATTGGACAATTAGGTGAGCCAATTTGACCTAATTAGGTCAATCGGGTTCGATCGGATCGAATTGGCTCAAACCTAAACCTACTACTGGCTAGATATGGAACCTAATGGGTCACACACAATAAGGATTTGGCCAAGAAAGTCATTCATGATTTAATTAGGATCATAGGATCCTAATTGGTTTGCCGGATTACATACTAGTATATGTAGGCAAACCAAATTCCTAACCCAATTGGATTGGGTCCGGTTGCTTGCTAATTGGGATAACCTAATTATGGGAAACCTAAATTAGATTGAGTCCTAAGTGGGGCTAGCCTAATCAGAGCTAAATCTGATTTTAATTTGGATTTAAGGGCATTTTAGGTGCCATACATGAAGAGTCCCAATGGCATGGGACTCTTGGTACCTAAATGATAAGGAACTTCAAAAGGGCACAGAATGAGCTATAGATCTCTGATTTGAAAATAATTTATATGGTCAGAAAGGAAATTTTATTCTCTTTCCAATGACATCTATATTACCTATGTTTTGACTGGTTAACATTCTTTGAAATTTGTGTGGAAGAAGGGTGGCGTGCATGGTGCATGAAGAGTTGCAACTCTTCATGTGGTGCGCGGTTCTGATGGAGAGTCCTTCTGCTATTAGGACTCTTCATAATCTTCAATGTTTGGAGATTTAAAAGGCACCTCTTGGCTTCCTAGGGACTGGTAATTGACATGTGGCAAGTGAGAATTCGCCCAGATAAAAGAAGGGATGTGAATAAGGCCTTCGGTGCATGAATGGTCTTATTAGATATGATTTTTCAAGCCAGATAACTTCTCTTCAGTCTTGAGAAATCATATCTGATAAATTAATGGGAGGACATATCACACACCCTTCTTGTATCTATAAATAGGGGGCTGAAATGAGTCTGATATAAGAATTCCACCGAAGTATTATTCTGAGTATCTCTCTCTCCCTTCTTTCTTTAAGACAAGACTTTTCTTGTTAAGACAAGGTCTTTTCTACTAGGACAAGGCTTTGTTTTAGGAATTAAGCCTAAGGGGTCCTAGAGGAGGGTTGTCCTAAAACCAAGAGTGGTTTAGGAGAGTGTCTTTAGTGCCTTACAGTAGGACAGGGTGTCCTACAGTGGTCAAAAGACCAAAGGCTACCGAAAGAGTTCCACTTCTCCAAGCAACTTGAAGAAGGAGTTCTTTCTTGGTCCGAGTTTCATGTGGATCACCGTTGGAGGGCAAACGTTTGGGTGCCTGGTGGAGAAGAAGGCTGAATCAGGGTTTTCTTCATTGGATTGGATACTAGCAGTTCAGGTTGGTGCCTAAACTCTAGTTTATATTATATATTCATGTTTGTATGTTTTAATTCCTAGTAAAGAGGTCTTGGGTTAAGGGTTTGGTAGTGGTTTCATAATAAATTTTTGAAATCCACGCTTCCACCCTGGTCACCAAAACCCTTCCAGTGGTATCAGAGCCACCTTATTAGGGCTAAATCACACAAAATTTGAAGTTGCCCAATTTTGTAGGACTCTTAAGGTTGCCCATTGTGGTAGGACTCTACAAAATTTAAAGTTGTCCAATTTTTTAGGACTCTTGAGGTTGCCCATTTTTGTAGGACTCTACAAAATTTGAAGTTGTCCAATTTTGTAGGACTCTACAAAAGTTTAAAGTTACATATGATTGATATGTTTATGCATATATGTATGTCACTGGTTAGGGTTTTCACTTAAACCTTAACCGATATAAAGATATGTTTAGCTTTCTAGTCATCATACTGAAATAAGGTTGCCCTGGCATAATGGTGGATCCATTATATGGTAGATGGTTGTCCTAGTATGATGACACACTTGGCACATTATAAAATGATATATGATGCATGGTTGATGAATGGTAATATTAGAATGTGCTTATGTTTGAATTGCCCTCTATTAAAATTATGTTAAGTTGTAGTGTCATATACCAAAAGCAAAATAATCAAGATGATTAGTTGATCATTCGGTGTCTAAGAAAAGTGGTTCATGATCGGTAAAGAGGACGTGATTTTTAATTGGTTCCATTGACTGACCTGGCCAATTTTTATTGGTGTCTAGGAAAGCAACAGGGGGACTCCCACTACTCTCCCACTTACCTGGCTGATAAGATTAACTTAATTCTTGATTGATATGCTTAGTGTAATATTCACTACATTAGGCCTTCCTTCATGCTAGGTCATTATTATGTTATGATTCGTATTAGATTTGTTGTGTACACACAAGGCCTATTATGGTAACTAATACAATTTTGGCCTGATGCATTTGATTCTTATGGCATGATTTAATATAATACTTTGTTGTGAACACACAAGGGTATTATTAATACAATCCTGACTATAAAGGAATGAAGGGTCTTACTTAACTAAAAATATTATAGTTTGTTGTGCACACACAAGGCTATTAATATTTTAGAGGCTAGGTTTTGTTGAGAATTGTATGAGATACAATTGGAAAGAGTTTTCCTACCTTTGAACTTATAAAAGATTTGTTGTGTACACCCAAGGTCTTTTATAAGGAATTAGGATCTCAACCCCACTAAGAAAACCAATTAGGATTTCTTGATCATCATATAGAGGGTTATGATGCTTGATAAAATAGTGGGAGACATAATTATGTTAAAGTCCTAATTTAATTATGTTTTGTCAACATTGGTTTTTTGCTTATATTATGTTCTTTGTTAATGTAGATTAAATGGCCTCTTCACTCTCACTCCATAGTATACTTGATTCCAATAAATTGATTGGACCGAACTATGTTGACTGGTTGAGAAATCTAAAGATAGTACTCAGCTAGGAAAAACTTTCTTACATTCTTGATACCCCTACCTTGGAACCTTTAGGGGAAGATGCCTCACAAGAGGAAAAGACCACATACAAGATGTGGCAAAATGACTCACTTACTATCAAATGTATCATGCTTGCCTCTATGACCAATGAGTTGTAGAGGCAACATGATAGCATGGACACTAACTCCATACTGCTCAATCTAAAAGAGCTATATAGAGAACATAGTCGAACTGCTAGATATAAGATATCTAAGCAGTTGTTCCATGCGAGAATGATAGAAGGTACATCCATACAAGACCACGTACTAATGGTTATTGACCTCATCACTCGATTAGGTCGATTGGGTTTTGTTATGGATGGGGAGTTGAATCAGGATTTGATCCTGCAGTCACTCTCGGAGTCATTTTCATAGTTTGTTCTTAATTATCATATGAACAAACTTAACACTTCCTTGCCTGAGCTGTTAAACATGTTAAAAATATCAGAGAGCCATTTAAAGAAAAATAAGGCTCCACTTCTTCTTGTGGATGGGATCAACAAGAAGAAGTCAAGCAGAAAGGGTTCCAAAAGGAGATTGAACCCAAAAAGGGACATCCAGAAGAAGAAAGGAAAGAAGACCTCTGGACAGATGACCTGCTTTCACTGTGGCAAGCCGGGTCATTGGAAGAGGAACTGCAAGGCTTACCTTGCAGGTGTGAAGCCTGGTGCATCAGATGCACCAAAAGGTATGAAAGAAGTTCATACTATTTTGTCATTGGATTTTTCCATTTCAAATACTTAGGTATTGGATACTGCCTGTGGTCATAATATCTGCAAATCATTGCAGGGGCTGTAGAGGCTTAGAGTATTGAAGGAAGGAGACTTCGAGCTCTACGGTGCTGGAGGAGAGTCCATCCAAGAAAAGGCCGTAGGGACTTATATCTTGAAGTTACCTTCGGGGAAGATTTTAGAGCTGAGAGATTGTTACTATATGCCTAAGGTTATTAGAAATATCATTTATGTACCCTTGTTACATAGACAAGGTTATATTATGAATGTGATGTGCAATGGTTGCTCAATCAACTTTTCTAATGAAATTATATGTTGTGGCATATTTTGCAATGGTCTTTTAACTATATCCACTAATGACAATATTCTTCATGTAAGTAACAAACGAAAGAGGGATGATGTAAACAATACTCTACTCTGGCACTATCGGCTTGGACATATTAGTGAGACTAGGATTAGCAAGTTATACAAGGAAAATTTTCTTAATCCTTATGATTATGAATCATTAGGAACTTGTGAATCATGTCTCATGGATAAAATGGCCAAGATTCCATTTAGTGGACATAGAGAAAGGACAACTGAGTTATTAGGACTCATACATACAGATGTATATGGGCCTATGACAACTCAGACCAAGGGTGGATAATCTTATTTCATCACGTTTACTGATGATTTTTCAAGGTACGGATTTGTGTATCTTATGAAACATAAGTCTGAAGCCTTTGATAAATTTTTAGAGTATCGAAGTATGGTAGAGAAACAAACGGGGAAAAGTATTAAAATCCTTCGATCAGATCGAGGAGGTGAATACTTATCCACCGAGTTTCTCGATCACCTTAAAGAAAAAGGGATTATCTCTGAATGGACCCCTCCTTACACACCATAATTAAATGGTGTTGCTGAAAGGAGGAACCGTACCTTATTAGATATGGTACGGTCCATGATGTGCTTCACAGAATTACCTGTTTCCTTCTGGTGATATGCCTTGGAAACCATGGCTAATATCTTAAATAGAGTACCATCTAAATCTATCTCTAGCACTCCATATGAGATATGGAGGGGTAAGAAACCCAATCTTAAGTATCTTAAGATGTGGGGATGTCGAGCCTATGTCCAAAGAAATTTTGGACATAAGCTCGATGCTAGAGCAGATAAGTGTCTATTTGTAGGATATCCTAAAGGTAGTATAGGATATCTGTTCTACCACCTTACTGAACAAAAAGTTTTTGTCAGTAGGCATGCCACTTTTCTGGAGAAAGAGTTCATCCTACAAAAGGACAGTGAGAGAAATATTGAACTTGAAGAAGTTCAACAAATAGATACATCTCAACCAAATGATAACATAGTTAGTACAGAACCAGAACACACCACTCCTATCCGTAGGTCTGATAGGGTGCGTCATGCACCTGAGAGGTATGGGTTCATTATTGAAAATAATGAAGCCCGGATCATTGAAAATGATGAGCCTCTAACCTCTAACCTATACGGATGCTGTTACGAGTAGGGACTCAGACAGATGGCTGGAAGCCATGAGATCCGAAATGGACTCCATATATGTCAACCAAGTGTGGACTTTGGTTGATGCACTAGAGGGTGTTAACTGTATTGGATGCAAATGGGTCTATAAGAAAAAGATTAGGGCAGATGGCCAAGTCGAAACTTATAAAGCCAGATTAGTGGCTAAGGGTTTCAGACAAAAGCAGGGAATAGATTATGATGAAACATTTTCTCCTGTTGCCATGCTCAAATCTATTTGGATCATGCTTGCTATAGTACCATTTTATGATTATGAAATCTGGCAGATGGATGTGAAAATCGCATTTCTTAATGGTTTCCTTGGGGAAGAGGTCTATATGTCACAGCCAGAATGTTTTGTCTTTGAGACAACCTAATCTGGTATGTAGGCTGAAAAAATTCATTTATGGATTAAAGCAAGCATCCAGGAGTTGGAACATCCGATTTGATAAGACAGTCAAAGAGTTTGACTTTATCAAAAATGAGGATGAACCTTGTGTGTACAAGAAGACTAGTGGGAGTGCCATAGTTTTCTTGGTTTTGTATATGGATGATATACTCCTCATTGGGAATGATATCCCAATGTTACAATCAGTCAAGGTATGGTTATCTAAACAGTTTTCCATGAAAGACTTGGAAGAAGCATCCTATATACTGGGTATCAAGATCTATAGAGATAGATCTAGGAGGATGCTAGGCTTATCCCAGTCTAGGTACATTGACCAAGTGCTAAAGAGATTTAGCATGGAGGGAAGTAAAAGAGGTTACTTGCCCATTGGTCATGGCATACATCTTTCTAAGAAGATGTCTCCTAAGACACCTGAAGAAAGAAATAGAATGAGTTCTATACCTTATGCTTCGGCTGTAGGATCTATAATGTATGCTATGTTATGTACCAGGCCTGATGTGGCATATGCCTTAGGTATAGCCAGCAGATTTCAGGCTGATCCCGGAGAGGATCACTGGAAGGCTATGAAAAATATTCTTAAGTACTTGAGAAGGACTAAGGATATTTTTCTGATATACGGAGGATCTGATCTTAAATTGGAAGCTTATTCAGATTCTAGTTTTCAATCGGATCCAGATGATAGCAAATCTATTTCAGGATATGTTTTTACCCTAAATGGAGGAGCTATAAGATGGAAGAGTTCTAAACAGTAGACTGTAGTTAACTCAACAACTGAGGCAGAATAGATTGCTGTTTGTGAAGCTCCAAGGAAGCTGTCTGGATGAAGAAGTTCATCTCAGAGTTGGGCGTTGTTCCGGAGATTGAAGGTCCAGTACCACTTTACTGTGATAATACTGGAGCCATCGCTCAAGCTAAGGAACCTAGAGCTCATCACAAATCAAAGCACATTCTAAGATGCTTCCATCTCATTCGAGAGATTGTTGAAAAAAAGAAGTCTGCATTAAAAGAGTAGAAACGAAGAACAACATAGCAGACCCGTTCACTAAAGCTCTACCACAGCGGGAGTTTGATCGCCACCTTGAATGTATGGGGTTAAAATTTAAAGGAGATTGGCTTTAGTGCAAGTGAGAGATTGAAAGGATTATACCCTAAAGGCCAATCGAAATGTTGTATTTCGATGGGATTTTCTTTTGTATCGCAAACTAGTGTATTGACATTATCAATTAATAAAGGCATTTTATTTTCATCATACGCTGTCTCTTATTAATTTTATTAAGATATGATGAATCCCATAGATTAGGGCTATGGTTCTAGGGTTATGATGAGATCATACTAGTGAGACCTAAAGCCTTAAAACCCTAATCTAGAATATTCTTAGTCGATGGGATATTGAGTAGGGGATCAATGTTTTCGGTAAGACCAGCACATCCTATGTATGCTTGGTGAAAAGGGTGACTAATCTCACAGTCACTTGTGTTTGATACTAATACTAGGATGTGGGTGCTCATTAGAGAATGAGTTCATTGAATGGATCCATCTTGAGAACATCTTATGGAACCTTATCTGTTTGTCAATAGATAGTTCTCATAGTGAGAGTAGTGCATGTGGTCCTTTGACCTGAGACTGCCATGCTATTTTGTATGCATGAATCCATACTTTGGTTCATACTCAATCATGACACTGAGTCATGCATGGGGTGATACTGGGTATGGTGGATTGCATATGTAGGTTGTGAGTAGGTCAAAAAGGAATCGATCAACCCTAGTAAGAGGGAAGCGCATCCAGATGATTTCAATCAAATGAAGATTCGGGAAATCTTTGATCAAAGTATGAACATTAGAAATAGTTTCTAATGGTTCATTAATGAATCACCATTATCATATTATGCAAGGAATGAATATGAAATTGGATTTGACAAGTATCCATATCTATAGTCATATTTAGGGTGCAAGTAGATCGAAGGACTGAATTGCCCGGTAACTCACCATTGAAGGGTATTTTGGTAAATTCATCAAAATTCCTCATCTTCCGGGTAGGCATGACACATTGCTAGACATCAATCTTGTCTTGTAGGTCTTCATGAACTAATTGATTTGGTTTCATAAGTCAATTCAATGTGTGATTCAAATTGGACAATTAGGTGAGCCAATTTGACCTAATTAGGTCAATCAGG
Organism: Areca catechu; assembly: GCA_021397845.1. Taxonomy (NCBI): domain Eukaryota; kingdom Viridiplantae; phylum Streptophyta; class Magnoliopsida; order Arecales; family Arecaceae; genus Areca; species Areca catechu. The sequence goes on along the minus strand of CM038044.1, from coordinate 86,528,695 downwards.
TTCGATCGGATCAAATCGGCTCAAACCTAAACCTACTTGTTACAGCCGTGACAGTGACATGGCCAGGCTCAGGTACCGCCGAATGCGATCGAGCCACGTGGAGGCTTCTTCGGCCGAGTCAGCGCCACGTCTTCAAGACCAGGTTCGACAAGACTACAGTGCCCGGCAATTCTCTAAGGCAAACTGCCCCCGCCGAAGTCGAGCTCGGATCGGAGCTCCTCTACCAACTCGATGGCGCCCAAGCCCGGAGAGATCCGCCCAAGTGAGGTCGGCCAAAGCCAGGAGACCTCCTGCCACCTCGCCAGGTGTCCACCCAGGAGGAGTCCGCCCGGGCCGAGGTCGGCCGACCCTTCGCCCTTCGCCAGGTGGCCCCCCCCGGAGACGGGCCCATCTCGGCCGAGGCCAGGCGACCTCCTGCCACCTCGCCAGGTGTCCACCCAGGAGGTGTCCACCTAGGCCGAGGTCGGCTGGTCCTTCGCCCCTTTGCCAGGTGGCCTCCCAGAGACGGGTCCACCTCGGCCGAGACCAGGCGATCTCCTGCCACCTCGCCAGGTGTCCACCCAGGAGGGGTCCACCTAGGCCGAGGTCGGCTGGTCCTTCGCCCCTTTTCCAGGTGGCCTCCCGGAGACGGGCCCACCTCGGCCGAGTCCAGGCGACCTCCTGCCACCTCGCCAGGTGTCCACCCAGGAGGGGTCCACCTAGGCCGAGGTCGGCTGGTCCTTCGCTCTTCGCCAGGTGGCCCCCGAAGACGGGTCCACCTTGGCCGAGGTCAGGCCGCCCGTACGGAGAAGATCTCAAGGAAGAGTCACGGGCCCCGAGGCCATCCCTCGGGCCGTACGAATCCCAGACGGTGCCCCGTACGGAGGGTGGCGGCACGCGGAACATCACTTGCATCGGCCCGACAAGTTCCACAGCCGAGGGGCACGATTCTGGCAGAACAGGCCCTATAGATGGATGGCGCCCACGCTTGGGAAAGAGGGCGCTCTCGCTGGGCCCGAGGCCTGACCGGCCGCCTTGCCAGTGCCACCCTCCCTTTTTCTCTTCTGTCTTTGCCTTTTCCCTGCTGGGCTCGGTGGACGAGGTCGGAAAGTCGCCTGGCCCCCCTTCACCGAAAAGGGAAAAGAGAAGAAGACAGGGGAGGGGAGTCTCCCAGGAGGAAAAGACAAGCGCACGACGAAAGGAGATAAAGAGGGAGGAATCTGGGGACGAGAAGGTAAGCGAACAAGCCTGGGGACAAAGGAGAAGCAACGGCAAAAGGCCTCGCTCCAGAGAGTGAAAACCAGAGATCCCGAGAGGGAATCACTGGGCGTGAGCTCGGCAAGGAGGCCCAGCCGAGATTCTGGTCCCCAGAGCGTCTCTCTCACTAGTAAACTCTCTAAGTCTGGAACCCTTTCGGGGGTCCGTCTGGAGAGTCTGTTCCCTCTCGTCGTCTACTGACTTGACCGTCGGAGTTCCCTCACCGGGATCCTTGGCCAGGGTCTTCTAACCCCTTTCTTGCAGGTTAGCCGTAGCTAGGGAGGCTCCCTCGCCAGGCGGTCAGGAGGGATCGGCGGATCCGTGGCTCGGGCGTGACGACGGGAGCGGCAACAGATTGGCGCGCCAGGTAGGGGGGCAAGACACCCAACCCGAGCGGGGGCCAACTTTCTGCAGGTGTCGCGCTCTCTGACGATGGTGGTCACTCGTGGCCGCGAGGCGTCCACCAGCCACGTGGGGGAGGTTCACTCCCCCCCAGGGGCCCTCAGCCCAGAGAGGGAGCTTCCGGCTCCCCCTCCTCTTGCACAGCAGCCTACCCCGGCGGACGGACCCCTTGCGGCCGTCATCCAGCAGCTGTAGACCTTGACCTCAGCGGTCCGGCAGCTTCAGCATCGCAATGGTCCCTGGCCACCCAGCCGCAGCCAGGGACCCCCGCGGCCCGAGCCGCGGGGCAGCGTGGGAGCCTGCGCTCAATCCAGGGTAGGCCATCCCATCCGAGGGCCGCCTCCAACCCCCGGGGGAGCCACCAAGCTCCCACAAAGAGAAACTACGCCGGTTCGGAGGATCACGAGAGCCGATCCCCGGCCGACGGGGCCGAAACGGTGCATCGCAGCAAGCGACGCCAAGGCCAGACCTTGCGCCGAGACCGGTCGGCGCCCCCTTCACCCGCAATCTCGGTGGAAGACTCCACCGATGAAGCCATCAGGTGCCAGGCCGAGAGGCGCCTGGAGGAGCATGAGCGCAAGCTGGCGGAGTTCGCCCGCCGATTCGCCGACCTGCAGAACTCGTCGGCAGACCCGGCGAGCTACGACTCCCGCCCCCCTTTCTCTGAAGAAATCCAGGCGGAACCGATCCCGAAACGGTTCCGCATGCCGCAGGTGGATCCCTACGACGGGACCACCGACCCTCTAGACCATCTGGAGAGCTACAAAGCCCTCATTAGGGTCCAGGGGGCCACTGACGCTCTCCTGTGCATCGCCTTCCCGGCAACCCTCCGGAATGCCGCTCGAGTCTGGTTCACCCGTCTTGAGCCTGGATCCATTTACTCCTTCCATTAGCTGGAAGGAAGGTTCGTGGCACACTTCGACGCTTGTCGAAAGGTGCCGAGAGAGGTGGACAGCCTCTTCTCCATCCGCCAGCAGGACCAGGAGCTGCTCCGGGACTACATCACCCGGTTCAAGACCGCGACCCTGGAGATCTACATCTTGGACGAGCCCGTCGCCATGCTGGCTTTGAAGCACGGGCTCAAGACGTCCCGCCTGACCTACTCCCTGGACAAGAAGCCGCCCAGGACGTACTCCGAGCTCCTCCTCCGCGCCCACAAATACATCCGAGCAGAGGAGGCTGACCGCACCCGTCGAGAGTTAGACGGGAAGACTCTGAAGAAGCCGCTCCCGAGGGACGCCCCGGGAGCTCGGAGGCCCGGGCCGTCTGCCGACCCTCGCCCGAATCCAAGGTCGAGGGGCGAGGCCACTCCCGAGCGAAGGTACACCCCTCTCCTCGCACCTCGGACGAAGATCCTCATGGAAATCGAGGGCGAGCGCTACCTCCGCCGACCTCCTCCTCAGAACCCGAGAGCCGTCCGAGACAAATCGAAGTACTGCCAGTTCCACCGCGAGCACGGGCACGACACAGAGGAGTGTCGCCACCTGAAGCGGGAGATCGAGGAGCTGATTAGGAGGGGTTACCTCAGGAAGTTCGTCAAGAACGAGGCCCCCTCTGAAGGGCAGCCGCTCGCGACCTTGCCGCCCGTCCCTGCGATTGACAACCGCCCAACGGAGAAGCCCGTGGGCATGATCTCACGTGGGTCCGGTCGAGCGACGAAGAGAACCCGGGAAGTCGGGAACCCGGAGGATGTAATCCCTCCCCGGGGGGGGGAGGGAAATGACAATGTAAACAACGATGCCGTGGTGGTCGAGATGACCATCGCGAAGCATCCTGTACATCGAATCATGGTTCATAGTGGAAGCTCGGCTGACGTACTTTTTTATGATGCTTTCTCCCGCATGAATTTGTCCCACGATCAGCTGAAACCGGTGCACACCCCCCTGGTAGGTTTTACGGGGGACTCCGTGGGGGTCGAGGGGGAGATCACTCTCCCGGTCACCGCCGGATCCCCACCCTGGTAGGCGACCGTCCTAATAACATTTACCATCGTCAGGCTCCCCTCGCCTTACAACGCCATCCTCGGGCATCCTGGGCTCAACCAACTGGACGCCACCATCTCCACGAGAAGGCTGTTGGTACAGTTCCCCATGCCTTCCGGGCTCGGGGATATGAAGGGGATGACCCAGCCAGTCTCGCTCTGCCTTCAGACGGTCCCGGGCGCCAGGAGCACGGATCTCGCCCATGATATCGACGACCTCGATCTGAGAGAGAAGGAACCCAGGGGAGGGCCCGTAGAGCGCCTGCTGACTTTTCCCCTCGGTTCGGATCCCCTGAAGACGGTGCAAGTCGGGGCCCAGCTCCCTGAGGAAGAATGAACCCGCCTGCTGGAGTTCCTCCGTGCCAACGCTGACGTGTTCGCCTGGTCAGCAGCTGACATGCCGGGCATCCCGCCCGAGGTCATCATGCACAGGCTAAATGTGGACCCAAATTGCCGCCCGGTCCGCCAGAAGAAGAGAAGCTTCACCATGGAAAGGCAGAAGGCGATCAACGAGGAAGTGGAGAAGCTCCTCGCCGCCGGTTTTGTGCGGGAGGTCCAATACCCCAGCTTGCTGGAAAACATGGTCATGGTAAGAAAGAGTAGTGGTAAGTGGAGGATCTGTGTGGATTACACCGACCTCAACCGAGCTTGCCTAAAGGACAGCTTTCCTCTTCCAAAGATCGACCAGCTGGTCGACACCACCTCAGGGCATCGCCTCCTATCGTTCATGGATGCCTTCTCCGGATATAACCAGATCCGAATGAGCCCGGAGGACGAAGAGCACACCGCCTTCATAACTGATCACGGAACTTTTTGCTACAGGATGATGCCATTTGGCCTCAAGAACGCGGGGGCAACGTACCAGCGCCTGGTCAATAGAATCTTCAAAGATCAGATCGGCCGCAACATGCAGGTGTACGTGGACGACATGCTAGTAATGAGCAAACTCGAGTCAGATCACGTGGCTGACTTGGCGGAGACCTTCGGCAACCTCCGACGCCATCAGATGAAGCTGAACCCGGCGAAGTGCGCCTTTGGCGTCTCCGCCGGGAAATTCCTAGGATTTATGGTGACCCAAAGAGGAATCGAGGCCAACCCGGAGATGGTCCAGGCCATCCTGGATATGGAGCAGCCCGCCTCCAAGAAGCAAGTGCAGCAACTAACCGGCCGAGTCGCGGCCCTCAGCCGTTTTATCTCCAGGTCGGCGGATCGCTGCTGTCCCTTCTTCAAGGTACTGAGGAAGATGAATGACTTTGCTTGGACCGAGGAATGCCAGCAGGCCTTCGAGGAGCTGAAGAAGACCCTCGCATCGCCACCATTGCTTTCCAGGCCCAAGGAGGGAGAGGAGCTTATCCTCTATCTAGCGGTTACCCCGGAAGCCGTCAGCTCAGTCTTGGTTCGAACCGACGGCCAAGGGGCCCAACGGCCGGTGTACTATACTAGCAAACTTCTCCGTGACGCGGAGCTCAGGTATTCTCGGCCCGAGAAACTCGTTTTTGTGCTAATAGTGTCTGCCCAGCATCTCAGGCCTTATTTCCAAGCGCACCCCATCGCTGTCCTGACGGATCAACCGCTGAAAGCAGTGCTCAACCGACCCGATACCTCGGGATGATTGGCAAAGTGGGCACTGAAGCTCAGCGAGTTCGACATTACGTACAGGCCGAGGTCGGCCATGAAGGCACAGGTGTTGGCCGACTTCTTGGTCGAATGTGCAGGCTTGGGCAAGGAGCCCGAGGAAGGCCCCTCAGGCCGGTCGATGGAGATAGGCACAGACGAGCCCGGAGAGGACACCTGGATCCTCCATGTAGACGGAGCCTCGAACTCCGGCAGGAGCGGGGCTGGGCTCATCCTTGCCAATAGCAACGGGGTCGTCGCCGAATGCGCACTCCGTTTTCGATTCCCCGCGACAAATAACCAGGCGGAGTACGAAGCACTTCTTGCCGGACTGAGAGTCTCTCGCGAGCTGGGCGTAACCAACCTCAAGGCTTTCACTGATTCCCAGCTCATGGCGGGGCAGGTGTCCGGGGAGTACGTCGCACACGACCCCCAAATGGCGAGATACTTGGAGCTCGTCAAAGAGGGCGCGTCCAGATTCTGACGCTTCAACATCTTCCATATCCCCCGCGGGGAGAATGCCCGTGCAGATGCTCTCTCTCGACTGGCGACCCTGCCGGACACGATGCTGGGACGCGCCTACGTGGAGCGCCTTGAGGTCCCAAGCCTCAAGGCACCGGTGAAGGTCCACCAGGTCGGCCATGAACCCAGCTGGATAGACAAGTACGCCGCATACATCACCAATGGCACCCTGCCGGAGGACCGCGAGGCGGCTCGCCTCATCAGGAAGAAGGCCATGCGGTTCATCCTGATGGACGGGCAGTTGTATCGAAGATCCTACTCCTACCCCCTCCTCAAGTGCGTAGGACCCACGGAAGCCAAGCTTGTGCTCCAGGAAATCCACGAAGGCGTTTGCGGGAACCACGTGGGGGGCAGGGCATTGGCATACAAGGCCCTCCGTCAGGGCTACTTCTGGGAGACGATGAAGGAAGACGCCGCCGACTTCGTGAAGAAGTGCGACCGGTGCCAGCGTCACGCCACGGTGCAACGACAGCCCTCCAACCCAATCTCCCAGCTCTCAGCCCCCTGGCCGTTCGCCCAATGGGGGATGGACCTCCTGGGCCCATTCCCGCCGGCGTCTGGCCAGCGGAAGTTCTTGATAGTGGCCATCGACTACTTCACGAAGTGGGTCGAGGCCGAACCCTTGGTGAGGATCACTGAAGCAAACATCGCCAAGTTCTTTTGGAAGTCCATCGTCTGCCGCTTCGGCCTCCCCGACATCGTGGTCACTGACAACGGGCGCCAGTTCGACTGCCGGGAGTTCGAAGAATTCTGCAGCGACCTCGGAATCAAGCATCGTTTTACCTCGGTGGCGCACCCCCAGACCAATGAGGAGGCCGAAGTCACGAACAGGACCATTCTTCAGGGCCTCCGCACGCGGCTGGACCAGGCCAAGGGCAGGTGGGCCGACGAGCTCCCCAGCATCCTCTGGGCATACCACACCACCCCGAGGACGGCTACCGACGAAACCCCGTTCAACCTCGTCTTCGGAGCCGAGGCAGTCATCCCGATCGAGCTCAGCCTACCCACACTGCGTGTGGAGCAATATGACGAGATAGAAAACCCAGCCAGGATGATGCTCAACCTTGACCTTCTCGAGGAAACGAGGGACAGCCCGAATTCGAATGGCGGCGTATAGGCAACGCGTGGCCAGGTATTACAACTCCCGAGTGCGGCCGAAGGTTTTCCGTCCCGGAGACTTGGTCCTCCGGCGCGCTGAAGCTTCCCAGCCACGGGAATGCGACAAGCTCTCGCCCAACTGGGAAGGCCCATATCAGGTGGCAGAGGCCCTCCCTCATGGCGCATACTACTTGGAAGAATTGGGAGGTGCCAGGTTCCCCCGGACGTGGAACGCCTCGAACTTGAGGATGTACTATCGATGATGTAAGGTTCTCTGCTCCTGTAATAAAGTTCCCCCTCTTCAAACACTCCCTTCTCACTCCGACAAGAAAGCCTACGGCATCGGGTTCAGCCCCGAGATCCTGGGCTTCGGCCTGGAAGGTGGCGCAGAACCCAGTTCACCCACACAAGCCCGGAGAACAGCTCGGCAAGCCGCGCAAGGCTTGAGAAAACCTGCAGCATCGAGCTCAGTCCGGAGATCCTGGGCTTCGGCCTGGAAGGTGGCGCAGAACCCGGTTCGCCCACACAAGCCCGGAGAACAGCTCGGCAAGCCGCGCAAGGCTTGAGAAAGCCTGCGGCATCGAGCTCAGTCCGAAGATCCTGGGCTTCGGCCTGGAAGGTGGCGTAGAACCCAGTTCGCCCATACAAGCCCGGAGAACAGCTCGGCAAGCCGCGCAAGGCTTGAGAAAGCCTACGGCATCGAGCTCAGTCCAGGGATCCTGGGCTTTGGCCTGGAAGGTGGCACAGAACCTAGTTCGCCCACGAAAGCCTGGAGAACAGCTCGGCAAGCCGTGCAAGGCTTGAGAAAGCCTGCGGCATCGAGCTCAGTCCGGAGATCCTGGGCTTCGGCCTGGAAGGTGGCGCAGAACCCAGTTCGCCCATGAAAGCCCGGAGAACAGCTCAGCAAGCCGCGTAAGGCTTGAGAAAGCCTGCGGCATCGAGCTCAGTCCGGAGATCCTGGGCTTCGGCCTAGAAGGCGGTGCAGAAACCGTGTCGCCTGCGCAAGTATGAGGGCGATCCCAAAGACGAATCCGCTTAAGGCCTACTTTGCCGCCACGCGATCCGGGAGGCCCCAACCTTCGATTTGAGCAATGGAAGGACCAGGCCTACAATCGTTTCAAGCATTCCATGCCAACATCTCAGAAAGAAGGAAAAAGAAAGGTGAGATGGGATGAACTCGAAATTTTATCAAACCAAGATTTTCATTGATACAAGGGATCAGTACAAGCCGGGAGTCCCGACAGGCCGGGAGTCCCCAAAAGAAGAAAATACAGAAGAAGAAAAAGAAAAGACACTATAACAACAAAGCAGGGAGAAGGTGCCGGGCTCAGTGGGGTGCAGGGTGGAGCCCTCTGTCGGGGGCGTAGGCATTGCATCCTCGACTTCTACGGCTGCCGGCTCTTGAGGCTGCTCCGGAGCCGCAGCTTCGCTAATCGACGGCGCCGCAGGAGTTGCGTCGGCTGCACCGGAGGCCCTGCTCTCAACTCCCTGCCTTCTGCCTCCGATCACCACCTCGCTAAGGTCGAGCTCGGGGAAGAAGGCCCCCACCTTCTCCCGGCACATCTGGAACCCCTTCAGGAAGGAGTCCACGGTGGCCTCCCGGACCTCCGACGTGTACTCGTCGGAAGCCCAGAATTTCGGGACGGCCTCCTGCGCCTCCCGCTTTGCGGCCTCCAGGAGTCCGTTGATGTACGCACTCCGGTCCCTCGCCGCACTCGCGTCTCGCCGGGCCTCCTCCAACTGGCGCTCCAGTCACTGGGAGTGGGCCTGCAGGCGAGCCTTCTCCGCCACGTCCTCCTCCGTGCGGCGTTGGTAGGAGGTCCGCTCCTCCGACAAGGAAGCCTCCAGCTCCTTGTTCCGCCCCTCAGAACATGCCAGGTCGGACTGGAGGGCCTGGTTGTTGGCTCGCAGCTCGACCCCCTTCTCCATGAGGTCTTTGACGTCGGCCGCGAGCTTGCCAATCTTCTTCTCCTTCTCGGCGTCCCTTTGTGCATTCCCTACGAGGAAGTTCCTCAGTAGGAGAACGTCGTTCCCGATCTGCACCAATAAGAGCAAACCAGGTCAGGGTAAAAGGAGTTAGGTCTTGAAAGAAGAGGAAGGAAGGAGCTCGGGCTTACCGTGAAGAGCTGCGGGAGGATCCCGAGCAGGGCATCTGCGTAGTCCCGGCCGCCCCGAGCTCGGCGGTCCCGGGCGGTGGAGGCGTACTCCATGATCTTCTCCGCGAGCCCTTTATCGCGGATGACCGAGTCCCGGTGGGTGATCACCGGTGCTGGAGGTGTCAGGCCGGCTCCTGCGCTGGCCGCCCCCTCAGCTGATTCCGCGGTCGACGGGCCGGCGGTGGCCACCGGCTGCACTGTCGAGGCAGCGGCGACGACGGGACCGGCGCCGGATGGAGCTGCAGGCGATGGAGCCCTCTCAGCAGTGGCGCCACCAGGTCGCGCGGCCGAGGCATCAGCGGCCCCGCCCTGGGGTAGCCTGGGCGGGGGAGCGACGGCAATCGGGCTGGGTGCGGTCGCCGCCACGACCTCCCGGCTCGTCTCAGTACGAGCCCTCTTCGCCGCGGGCTCGTCCACCTCGATGACATCTCGCTGGGCTGCGCCCTCCAGGAGGTTCTCCAGCAAAAACTTCATCCCTGCAACACAAAGGAACAGAAAGTCAGCCGGCTCGGTCATGAAGAAAAAGGCGGCAGAAGTCAAAGTGGGGCCGAATCTCACCAGTCTCGTGGATGGGACTGATCCCGGCCTCAAAAAGATTCTGCTCCGAAAGCAGAACGTCGAGTGCCGGGACCACATCGCTCAGGAGCTGGGAGTAGGACTCCTGGTCCGCCGACTCGACCCGAGAATTCCGGTTCGGAGTCCGGTCCGGTTCACTCCAGGCCCAGTCGACATCTTCGACTGAGGCGAAGAAAAACCGGCTCTTCCAGCCCTTCACCGAGGAAGGGATGTCGAACCGGAGACACCTAGGCCGGGGTGAAATATACCACCAGCCGTCATCGGTGGAGCACTTCTTCAGGGTGAACAAGGCCCTGAAGAGGGAGAAACGGGCAACGAACCCGTGGAAGTGACAGAAGACAATGAAAGAAAAGATGACCCGGATGGCGTTGGGAGCCAGCTGGGCCAGGACAAGCCGGAAATAGCTGAGGAAAGAAAGAAAGAAGGGATGCAGAGGAAACCGAAGACCCCCAAGGAGGAAGTCTTCGTAGAAGGCTATGCAGCCGGGGCCACTCATGGTGACACGCTCCCCGGACCGCGGAACAAACAAGCGAATTGACCCCGGGATACCATAGGCATCCCGGAGTAGAGAAAGATCGCCTTCGGTCATGGTGGAAGCATGATCGGAGGGACCGGCGGGAAGAGAAGGAGGAGCAGGAAGAGAAGGAAGAGCCAGAAGAGAGCGAAGGGGCACGGCAGGAGCAACCGGAGGAGGCCGGATCCCCCTAGGGATGCCAATGGTGACACCCCCGGGTTGCAGACGCCGACGGATCTCCTCCGGGATCGTCTCCTCATCTGAGGAGGAAGAAGATGGAGTCCTCGGCCGGGATGGACTGGCCTCGTCCGGGTTGGAAGAGACATGGCGACGGCGCGCCATGGAAAAGAGAAGAACGGAGGATCAAAGAGAAAAGAAAAAGAAAGGGAAGGAGGGGAGCCGAAGAAGATGAGGGCACTCACCGAAAATACGCCAGACGAGCGCAGGGCAACAGGAGTTAGCCTGCAGCAAACCGCCCACGAAGCAAGGGGAAAAGGCCTCGTTCTGGAAAGTCCCCTCCCTTTCAAACTCAGCGGACAGTGGCCGTACCCGTCATTCCGCCTCGGGCCACTGGATGATCGCCACGTGGGCGCACGCCCGACATCGACGCCTCGTTAGCAGAGCAACGGCCTCTGCCTCGAAGAGACGCATTTATTGCGGGCAAGTGGGCGACGCGTGGCGGCTCCCCATAGGTTTTCAGTCGCATCGAGCCACGGCGACGAGGATCGTGGTAATTATGATGCAAGATCTTCGCCTCCCCACGTCATGTCCGCATTTAATCCCGACGTTCTGTTATACGACGCCCCGACGGAATGGCGGGCTGGGGGGCAACTGCTACAGCCGTGACAGTGACGTGGCCAGGCTCAGGTACCGCCGAATGCGATCGAGCCACGTGGAGGCTTCTTCGGCCGAGTCAGCGCCACGTCTTCAATACCAAGTTCGACAAGACTACAGCGCCCGGCAATTCTCTAAGGCAAACTGCCCCCGCCGAGGTCGAGCTCGGATCGGAGCTCCTCTACTAACTCGATGGCGCCCAAGCCCGAAGAGATCTGCCCAAGTGAGGTCGGCCAAAGCCAGGAGACCTCCTGCCACCTCGCCAGGTGTCCACCCAGGAGGAGTCCGCCCGGGCCGAGGTCGGCCGACCCTTCGCCCTTCGCCAGGTGGCCCCCCCGGAGACAGGCCCATCTCGGCCGAGGCCAGGCGACCTCCTGCCACCTCGCCAGGTGTCCACCCAGGAGGTGTCCACCTAGGCCGAGGTCGGCTGGTCCTTCGCCCCTTTGCCAGGTGGCCTCCCGGAGACGGGTCCACCTCGACCGAGACCAGGCGATCTCCTGCCACCTCGCCAGGTGTCCACCCAGGAGGGGTCCACCTAGGCCGAGGTCGGCTGGTCCTTCGCCCCTTTGCCAGGTCGCCTCCCGGAGACGGGCCCACCTCGGTCGAGTCCAGGCGACCTCCTGCCACCTCGCCAGGTGTCCACCCGGGAGGGGTCCACCTAGGCCGAGGTTGGCTGGTCCTTCGCTCTTCGCCAGGTGGCCCCCGGAGACGGGTCCACCTCGGCCGAGGTCAGGCCACCCGTACGGAGATGATCTCAAGGAAGAGTTGCGGGCCCCGAGGCCATCCCTCGGGCCGTACGAATCCCAGACGGTGCCCCGTACGGAGGGCGGCGGCACGCGGAACATCACTTGCATCGGCCCGACAAGTTTCACAGCCGAGGGGCACGATTCTGGCAGAACAGGCCCTATAGATGGATGGTGCCCACGCTTGGGAAAGAGGGCGCTCTCGCTGGGCCCGAGGCCTGACCGGCCGCCTTGCCAGCGCCGCCCTCCCTTTTTCTCTTCTGTCTTTTCCTTTTCCCTGCTGGGCTTGGCGGACGAGGTCGGAAAGCCGCCTGGCCCCCCTTCATCGAAAAGGGAAAAGAGAAGAAGACAGGGGAGGGGAGTCTCCCAGGAGGAAAAGACAAGCGCACGACGAAAGGAGATAAAGAGGGAGGAATCTGGGGATGAGAAGGTAAGCGAACAAGCCTGGGGACAAAGGAGAAGCAACGGCAAAAGGCCTCACTCCGGAGAGTGAAAACCAGAGATCCCGAGAGGGAATCACTAGGCGTGAGCTCGGCAAGGAGGCCCAGCCGAGATTCTGGTCCCCAGAGCGTCTCTCTCACTAGTAAACTCTCTAAGTCTGGAACCCTTTCGGGGGTCCGTCTGGAGAGTCTGTTCCCTCTCGTCGTCTACTGACTTGACCGTCGGAGTTCCCTCGCCGGGATCCCCGGCCAGGGTCTTCTAACCCCTTTCTTGCAGGTTAGCCGCAGCCAGGGAGGCTCCCACGCCAGGCGGTCAGGAGGGATCGGCGGATCCGTGGCACGTGCGCGACGACGGGAGCGGCAACACTACTGCTGGCTAGATGTGGAACCCAATGGGTCACACACAAAATAGACTTGGCCAAGGAAGTCATTCATGATTTAATTAGGGTCATAGGATCCTAATTGGTTAGCCGGATTACATACTAGCATATGTAGGCTAACCAAATTTCTAACCCAATTGGATTGGATCCGGTTGCTTGCTAATTGGGCTAACCTAATTATGGAAAACCTAAATTAGGTTGAGTCCTAAGTGGGGCTAGCCTAATCAGAGCTAAATCTGATTTTAATTTGGATTTAAGGGCATTTTAGGCACCATAAATGAAGAGTTCCAATGGCATGGGACTCTTGGTACCTAAATGATACCTTAACTTCAAAAGGGCACAGAATGAGCTATAGATCTCTGATTTGAATATAATTTATATGGTCAGAAAGGGAATTTTATGCTCTTTCCAATGACACCCATATTACCTATGTTTTCACTAATCAATATTCTTTGAAATTTGTGTGGAAGAAGGATGGTGCGAGCGGTGCATGAAGAGTCGCAACTCTTCATGTGGCACGCGGTTCTGATGGAGAGTCCTTCTACTATCAGGACTCTTCATAATCTTCAATATTTGAAGACTGAAGAGGCACCTCTTGGCTTCCTAGAGACCGGTAATTGACATGTGGCAAGTGTGAATTCGTCCAGATAAAAGAAGGGATGTGAATAAGGCCTTCGTTGCATGAATGAGATTATTAGATATGATTTTTCAAGCCAGATAACTTCTCTTCAGTCTTGAAAAATCATAACTGATAAGTTGATGGGAGGTCATATTACATGCCCCTCTTGTATCTATAAATAGAAGGTGGTGAAATGAGTCTGATATAAGATTTCCACCGAAGTATTATTTTGAGTGTCTCTCTCTCCCTCCTTCTTTCTTTAAGACAAGACTTGTCTTGTTAAGACAAGGTCTTTTCTACTAGGACAAGGCTTTGTTTTAGGACATAAGCCTAAGGGGTCCTAGAGGAGGGTTGTCCTAAAATCAAGAGTGGTTTAGGAGAGTGTCTTTAGTGCCCTAGAGTAGGACAGGGTGTCCTACAGTGGTCAATAGACCAAAGCCTGCCGAAAGAGTTCCACTTCTCTAAGCAACTTGAAGGAGTTCTTCCTTGGTCCGAGTTTCGTGTGGATCACTGTTGGAGGGTAAACATTTGGGCGCCTAGTGGAGAAGAAGACTGAATCAGGGTTTTCTTCTTCGGATTGGATACTAGCGGTTCAGGTTGGTGCCTAAACTCTAGTTTATATTATATATGCATGTTTGTATGTTTTAATTTCTAGTAAAGAGGTCTTGGGTTAAGGGTTTGGTAGTGGTTTTATAATAAATTTTTGAAATCCACGCTTCCGCCATGGTCACCAAAACCCTTACATGGCTCCTCCAGGCTATAGATCTCCAACGCAGTGCCTTTGAAGCGAGCCACATAATCATGCAGCGGCTCACGATCCTATTGCCTGATGGAGAAGAGGCTGTCTGCCCTGCGTGGCTTCTTTCGGCATGCATCAAAATGGGCCACGAACTTCTGCCATAGCTGGGCAAAAGAGCTGATGATTCCTGGCTCGAGGCGGGTAAACCACACCCGAGCCGCCTTCCAGAGGGTTACAGGGAAGGAGACGCACAGAAGGGCATCAGTAGCCCCTTAGACCCTCATGAGGGTCCAGTAACTTTCCAGGTGGTCCAGGGGGTTGGTGGTCCCATCATAAGGATCCACCTATGGCATGCAGAACCGACGGGAAATTGGCTCTGCTTGGATCTCCTGGGTGAATGGGGAGCAGTGTCATAGCCCACTGGCTCGCTAGCAGAGCCAGACAAGTTGGCAAACCAGCGGGTGAACTCCTCCAGCTTGCGGTCATGCTCCTCCAGGCGCTTCTCTGCCATGTGCCTGATAACTTAGTCCATGCACCCCTCCGCTGAGAGGGGCGGGGAAGGTGACGCGGAGGTGCGGCGCCCATGGCGGGGAGCCTTGCCTTTCCTGCCTTGGCGGGGTTTGAGTGCCCCCCGACCAAGGTATGGTGAGCAGCTTTCTTCGTTAGTGGAGATGGCCCGCCATCGCTTCCCTGGGGCTTGATGGGTACCCCGAGGGTCTGCAACTGCCCACGGCTATGAAGGCCTCCCGTGGAAGGAATGCAGGCTATCGCTGGGTGCTGCAGCATGGGCCGCGGGGGTCTCTGGCTGTTGGTGGGTAGCTAGGGACCGATACTGGTGCTGATGCTGGAGCTGGTGCACCGCTGTAGTGAGAGTGTACATCTGCTGGGAGAGTGTAGTCAGCTGAGTCTCCAGTGGGGGCGGTTGAACCAGGGCAGGTAGCTCCATCTCTGGCCCGTGTGGGTTCCCGTGTGAAGGGGATGCCTCCACACGACTGGGAGAAGCTCCCCTCGCCTGAGTGGTCACCATCCTTCTGATGGACTTGCTAAGTGGGGCTTGAACTGGATCAAGTGTCGTTCTGGCCCCCTTCCTGGTGCGCCAATCTGTTGCTGCCCAGATCGCCGTGGCTCGTAGCTACTGATGGCATCGGGAGTTCTGCGTCCGCCAGCGGGAGATGCCTCCGGTGCCTCGGGACTTGCAAGAAAGCTAACGTCAGTGGCCCGGGCCAGGGATTCCGGTGGGGGCACTGTGATGGTCAAGTCAGTGACGATCCAGGGGAATATATCCTCATGGTCGAGCCCCTCTGGATGAGCTCCATGCTAGGAGGAGTGAGTGGAGTGTATGAGAGTGTGAGTGTGAGCTGGGAGGTGTGGTGGCCAAGTTGGTCTTGCCCTCCTCTCTGGCCTCTCCCCCTTTTCCTCTTCCTATTTGTGGTGGTTGTGTTGTTGGAAAAATGGGTGTCTCCCTTGTTGAGGGAATGTTGCTCTTGCCTAGAATGGAAGAACGAGTGTTGTTACCTTCATTTTATTGATTATGGCTGGGTCTTTTCCCTTGGCTTGCCTCGGGGTTCTCCCATGCTATCAAATGGGTACAAGGTACCGTGCCATGGATGGGATGCCTTCTTTATTGGGTAGTTGGGGGAGCCTTTACATGCCTCTGACATTCCTTCTATTTGTCCTTCTTGAAAGCTTGGCGGGACCTCGACTGTCATGCCGCTGCTCTCAGGGACTGTGCTCCCTGGTGGAGTCTTTTCTGCGGTCGTACGGTAGGTCGGTGGAGGGCATGGTGCCTTGATATGAGCTTCCTTTCTTTCTGTTATGAATAGCGGCCGTGGGCATTAATGGCGACATGGCGAGTGCCACCGTACGGTCCTTGGGGGGCGCACCACTGTCCTTAGAGGGAAGGTGCTGCTCTCGTGGTGGTTGTTGCCCCGATCTGAGTTGAAAGCCGAGCTAGGAAGATGGGGCCCACTTGCAAGGGACCGGTCTCATGGCGGCTCGGTTGTGCAGAGGAGGGCCAAGCTCGGCACCAAGCTAGGGGGGCCCAGCCTTAACCGAGCTCAGGCTAGCAGAGGTAGATGAGGTGCGCCTAGGCCAGGGGACCCGGCCTCGAAGGGGCTCCTCATGGCGGAGGAGGCTTGAGCTCAACTCCGGACCATGGGACCCAACCTCAAGCTCGAAGGGCCTGCCTCTATTGGGGTTTGAGCTCGGCTCCGACCTAGGCATCCTGACCTGGCGGGTACCGACCTGGTGGAGGACTAAGCCCAGCTTCGATGGGTGGCTCCGTTGGCATCGGGAGCTCAGCCCGGCAAAGGGGCCTGTGGTGGTGATCCCGCATGGCATCCAATGAGGGCTCCACGTCAGTCTCCTTGCCCCATGTCAGTGAACCGGTCACATCACCCTGCATCCTTGATTCTTTATCAGGACTTTCCATGGCCTCCTTGAATGTTTCTGGATCTCCATTGATAGAGATGAGAGCACAAGAGATAGTCTCATCCATGCCATATCGCATGGCTTCCGGATCGTGCGCTAAGGCTTATGTAGCACCACTCTCCTTGAACTGTCCTGTAGGTCTGTCAAGTGTGGCTCTACCTGTACCTCTATCTATACGGCTTGCTCTCCTTACTGGTCCTTCACTATTGGAGAATATCTCTCGCCTAACTCCATCTTAACAGAAACACCCATATCAGTAGAAGTGGAAGGCCTATCTCCCACATGTAAAGGATGATCACTGCAGTTCACCTTTGTAGCTACACCTCCATCCATCTCCTCGGTCTCTCCAAGATGCTCTTCTCATAAAAAATGACATCTCTACTGATTACTATCATTTGAGACTGAGGATCCCATAGTCGATAACCTTTGACTCCTCGTGGATACCCGATGAAAATCATCTTCTTTGATTTTGGGTCCAACTTACTTCTCTCGGTTGCTTCGATATGTGCATAGGCCGGGAAACCAAAAACTTTGAGGTGGCGAAGCTCCACCTTCTTCTCACTCCAAACCTCTTATGGGAATCTTCCATTCAGCTTGTAGTCAAGGGACCTGTTAACAAGGAAACATAAAATGGTTATAGCATCACCCCAAAAGGTTACCAGGAGTGATGTTTGCAGCCTCATACTTCAAGCCTTCTCTAATAGTGTCCGGTTCATCCTCTCCACAGCACCATTCTACTGAGAGGTCATCCTTACTGTGTAATAATGTTTGATCTCATTTTTCTCATAGTAACTCCTAAACTCCTTACTAGAGTACTCCCCTCCATTAGTAGATTGAAGGCACTTCACATATCTTCCTGTCTCCTTTTCTACCTCAGTTCTCCAGGCTTTGAACCGGGCAAACACCTCTGATTTTTCTTTAATTATATAAATCCACACCTTCCTTGAGTAGTCATCAATGAAGGTGACAAAGTATCTTACCCCACCTCTAGATGAAATAGGAGCTAGTCCCCATACATCAGAGTGCACTAAATCCAGCACTCCATCACTTGGTTTGGTGCTAACAGCAAATATTACCTTATGTTGTTTACCAAAAATACATGGCTCACACAGGTCATCTCCATCCTTTTTCAAAACTAAAATGTTTCATCTTCTGCTTAATTCCGTGAGCCCTCGGTCACTCAGGTGACCAATCTGATACTGCCATAATTTGTATGCTAACTACTCCTGTGTCATTATAAGCACCTCTGCACTATCATTCACCATTGAGCCTTCCATCTTGTATAGATTATTGCTCGGTCTTCTTCCTATCATCACCACCAAGCTCCCTTGGTAATTCTCAAGCATCCACTACCATATTTGTAACCGAAAGCATAACCCTGCTTTTCCAAGTAGCCTAAAGAAACCAAGTTCTTCTTCAATTCTGGTACATGTTTAATATTTAATAGAGTCTTTATCACTTCATCATACATCCTAACCTTGATAGTGTCAACTCCAGCTACCGAACAAGGATAATCATCACCAAGGCTTACACTACCTCCATCCGACCTATCATAGGTATCAAACCACTCTCGATATGAGGTATAGTGACAAGAATATGCTGAATCCAATATCCAAGTATTGTCCCAATCTATAAAACCATCTGAAGCTACCAGTATATCTTTACCACTGCCTTCAAATGATTTGGCACCACATATGATGGCTTTCCCTTTCTCTGATTTCCAAAGAGAACAATTTCTCTTCAGATGACTTGGCTGGTGACACTTATAACACTTCTAGCCCTTTTGACTACTTTGAGACTGAGATCTGCCCTTTGACTTCTCCCAACTCTTTCCTTAGGTCTCCCCTACCTTTCATTCATAGCAAGTACCTCTGAGTTAGAATTTTCCTTGCAGATCTTCTCCCTTTGCTCATTTGACCTGAGCACTCCAACAACCTCTTCAAAGTTCAGGGTTTCCTTCCCATACACCAAGGTTGTTATAAGGCCATCATATGATCCTGGTAGCGAACATAACAATAACAATACCCGATCCTCTTCATCAATCTTTACATCCAGACTCATAACTTCAGAACATACCTGATTGAATCTCTGAATGTGAGCAACAAGGTCTCCTCCTTCAGGCATCCTCATACTATATAGCTTCTTTTTCAACCATAGCTTGTTCATAATGTTCTTCCCCATGTATGTGTTCTCCAGTCTCAGCCAAAGGCCCTTTGTCGTGGTCTCTGTACATACCTTAGGCAAAACCTGATCTGCCAGACACATCCTGATGGTGTTGAAAGCAATCTCTTCTAACTCTTCCCAATATTCAACATTGATCTTTTCCGATCTCTCTTTAACCAAGACCTTGTAGATCCTCTATTGAACCAACAAATCTTTAACCCTTTACTTCCATAGAGTGAAGTTTCCCTTGCCATCAAACTTCTCAAAATCTACCTTAAAACCACTTGATGCCATCACACACAATCAACCAAACACCCTCCAAACAATTTCTACAAACCAAAACCAAGAAAACCTTCTCTCCAATCCTTTCCTTTCACCCCTTCCATAAAAGAGATACCCTCGACCTAACTCTGGAGATTACTGTAGAAATGAAACCTGGTATTGTAGAAATCTGATGTGCACAAATCTTCATTCTTCCTCTATGCCAAAACCCTTGCTTTGATACCAAATTATTGTGGCAAATTCTCTCAGATACCAATTATCAGAGAGATCCCTCTTGCCCTGCAGAATGCCTAGGGGCATGTTCAACCCTCTGCCAGCGATCCTCTGTGGATGCAATAGGATACAGGTTTCTCGAAGGTAGATGGATTTTGGTTGATAGCAAAGAGAAGATGAGAAGAGAGTAGAAGTAAAAATTCTTAGGAGAAAATGGGATTCTAATACTTGTCTTTAGCCGTGAAGAAGACATACAAAATATCCACACATATACATATATATACCAAGGTCACATAAGTCCTAGCCCCCAAAAAACTCCCTAGGTTACCACTATCGAAATTCTAAAATCCCGACATCTGAGTCGGCTTGCATCCTGCGAGTCGACTCAAAGCTGGTAGACATCCTCTAGACGAGTCGACTCTCAGGCTACGAGTCGGCTCATCTAGAACATCATGCTACAGTTTGTAGACACGAGCTAACTCTTTCCTAAGAGAGCCGACTTATCTAGACCACCGCACAATAGCTCCCTACATTGCCAACCACCGAGTCAACTCGAGTACCAGACGAGTCGACTCAAATGTTCAGACTGATAAAAAACACAGCCTAACACCTATGACTTGTCCCGGACTCACTCTTAGCCCTAGACACATCATGTAGAAACATGACTAATAGACCAAAACCTAAACCTTGCCCCCCCTTTGAGCCTTGGATGCACCACTTGAGACTCAATAATTAGGTCATAAAATAACCTAATCGGGAAAATTTTAATTAAACCAAATTTAATTAGACTTGATCTAAACCTCTTCACTTAATCAAACTAAATCAATTATGAATCCAATTATTAACTAGTCCTCTTATAAATAATTAATAATTAATTATTAATTTATAATATTTGTAAGGATTAATTATTCATCATATTTATAATTTTACCACTAAATGATTCTTAATCATTAGTCAGCCATCGTGATTGGTCAAAAACTTCTTCTATGTGTGACCCCATTGGTTCGAAAACTAAATCAATAGTCTAGGAATTAATTTCTGAACTAATTGATGCAACTATCTAGCAATGGTGCCCAATGTTCACATAGGTCAAATGTTCATGAAGCAACATTCAACACCCATGCATATGTTTTCATATAATTCATCACTTTGATCCTAAAGCTCAGAATGATTTCAAAGTCAACTACCAACTTTGAATAATGCATCCAAATATATCTCATCCTGCTAAATCCTATGACTCTTCATAAGGATTGCCCTTGCCAAGGTCTTGCTAAATTGAAATACAGTAAACCATTATCTCCAACATCTTAGAGTGGTCAATTCCATCTTGACTTACCATTGACTTAACAAGTACTTAACTATACCTAGTAACCTTTCATCACAAGATTAGAAATTTAAGTAGTCTGGCATCTAAATACAATGAGTTGCTTGCAAATTACCAGGGTTATCTCAGGTCAAAGGGATATTTATATCATATGCTTCTATGAGATACTTTTGATAGCAGAGTACTCAATAGAGTTGGTCACATTCGGTGCAATGTACATCCACACTCACCTATATGCTATACCTGTATCTCCACACTCCTTGGTTTTGGGGACAACCAATCCATATGGAATATAATAACCTATGCAAGATAAATATTATCGTCCAAGGTAATAACATATCATTTAGTCATAAACATATTTAAGAACTACTCGATAAATCCTTCTTTATTGAAATAAAGTAGTTCTAAGGACTTCATCTCAAAAGAGTCCAAAGGAAGATGGAAAAAGAGATGAACTGCAAAAAATAAATTTTATTTCAATAATGATTATTGTACAAATTATAAAGAGATCAACCATCTACAACCTAGATAATTGGTTATAGGACACATTTCCTAACAACTCCCACTTAGACTAGGGTCAATCGAAATAGTATCGAATACCCATCTTCCACTTGTGGTCATCAAACTCTTTGATTTCAAGGGCTTTAGTAAATGGGTCAGCTATGTTGTCCTTTCCATCGATCTTCTGAAGATCAATGCCACCTCGATCCACTATCTCCGAACAAGGTGAAAATGATGTAGAATATGCTTGGTCCACTATTGAGCCTTTAGTTCCTTCACTTGAGCTATCGCCCTAGTGCTATCACAATATAAGGGAACTGGGCCATCCATGGAGGTTGCCACTCCAAGCTCTGTGATGAACTTCCATAGCCAAATAGTTTTTTTTACAACATCGGATGCTACAATATATTTTACCTCACAAATAGAATAGCCATAGTGTGCTACTTGAAACTTTTCTAGTAGATAGCTCCTCCATTTAAGGTAAAAACATAACCTGACATACTCTTGCTATCATCCCTATTTGATTGAAAACTTGAGTCAGTATAATCGACTAGTTTCAAGTCAGAATCTCCATAAATGAGCTATTGGTCCTTAGTATTTTGCAAATACTTAAAGATAATTTTTACGACCTTAATGGTTCTTACCTGAATCAGATTGGCATATACTCACTATTCCTAGTGAGTATAAAACATCTGATCTTGCACATGTCATAGTGTTTATGATAGATCCCACCACTAAAGCATATATACACTCTCTATCTTGAGGACTTGTCATACAATTTTTCTTTGAGAGATAATTCTATGGCCTATCGGAAGATAGCCTTTCTTGGAATTTATTATGCTAACCACTTCAGCATGGTCTCATGTATGTGGACTGGGTCAACCCTAGCAACCTTTTAGATATATTCCTATAGATCTTCATCCCAAAGATGTAGCATGCTTCTCCCAAGTTCTTCATGGAGAATTATGAAGACATTCATACTTTATTCCTTGTAATGTAGGAATATCATTCTAGATTAAGAGTGTTGCCCAGCGAAGCAACCCAGGAGGGGGGTGAATTGGGTTTTAAAAATCTTTTACAAGAATGTGCCAATTCAAAAGCAGTGAAGGTGCTTTGTGCATTATGACTATGTCAAGCAAATGCAATGAATGAATAAGAGCAAATAACAAAGAAGAGAAAGCATAAAAATATAAGATTTTATAGTGGTTCGGTGCACTCCAAGCACCTACATCCACTCTCCAAGTATCCCTTGAAAATTTCACTATAATCCTTAAAGATTATAGCCAACTTGTTTTAACTGGGCTCACAAGTTAAACCCTTGTTGGTTTTGTCACTTAGGCTCATCAACAACCTTTACAAAAGCAACTCTTGGTTAAACACTTCTAATTTTAGGCTTGGAATGGCCTCTCACTAGTTTCAACACCCTTGAAACTAGTTTCAACTCAAGTATAAAAGAATAAGAGTAAGTAAAACCAAAATGCTCTCTCAAAGAGCTGAAAATTGGTCATTAAAGTTCTTAGAAGATTCTTCTTGAATTATCTTCTTGGTGAAAAGCCTTGAAGGATTGATGGTTGTTGAAAATTGAAAGTTATCACTCAATGCTTGCTTTTCACTTTTGTATGCTAACCCCTTTTTTTGAAGATTCTCTTAAGTACAAAGTCAATATGCTTGTTCATTTTCCCTCTCTTGTTAATTCAATAGGTTCTTTGAGGAATAAATACTCCAAAACTTTTAAAAAAACTGTTTATGGCCATTGGAGATGAGAAACTAGCATTTAAAACTTAAAAATAAATTCCACGGCTTTAGAAATATAGTCGTTACTGTGCTATCAGGGCTACTTAAGTCAACACTTGAGATGGTGAGTCGACACTTAGGTCGACACTTGCTTCTGGTGAGTCAACACTTGAAGTGGCCTAATATACCATTGTTCTGTATCTTTACTATCTCAGGCCTTGAGCTAATCTACAAGTCGATCCTGACTTTCTTGAGTCAACACTGGTCAACACTTAAGATGTGTGAGTCAACACTTGAATTAAGCCTTGAAACCAATGTTCTATACTTTTTGTTCTTAGGCCATGAGCTGATCTCTGAGATGATACTAGATCTCCTTGAGTCGACACTTGATAGTCTTGAGTCGACACTTATGTTGACTCCTGGCATGCCAGCTAAAAAATTCTGCATGCCAAGCTTCTGAAACTTCTGATACTCAGCTGGGTGTCGACACTTAAGTTTCATGAGTTGACACTTGAGGTGTTCCTCTAAAAAAAATGTGTTCCAAACTTGATCTTTATGACTTAGAATGAATTTCTTTTTCTTTATCTCTTAATTTTTCACTTGTTCATCAATCTTCATGGTTTTTTTGCTTCTTGAAGACAACCAAGACTATTGAAACTTTACTTCTCTTTTTGATGGTCTTAACATACTCTTTGATCCATTCAACTTGTTACCTGAGTTACTTAAAAATATACTTAAACAAATCATTAGTATCTTTTATATACTCAAATATTTTGCTTATCATTAAAATCAAGCCTTGATGCGGGATGAACCTATGGATGTAGAAAAATAAAAAACTCAGTTTTTTGGAATTTTTAGAATTTTAATTTCGTGGTTAAGAACTCGAAAGATAAGCAAAGTTTAGTATAAGGACTAGCAATGGCAGAAACAAGCATACCCGCAAAATTCTCATGCAAACTAATGAATCTCAGGACCCGAAAATTAAGAAATTCCTGGATTAGGATAGCAATCTTCAACCATATTAGAAATTAAGAGAAGGAAAGGATTTTACTAGTCAAAGATTGAGGATTCAGTCGATGAAGAGATCTCTTGCACTCAGATCAGAGCCTGGATGATGAAGCTACAGTTTTCCTTGAATCTGAGGCAGATCTGAGCGATCCTGGAGGCAAGAGAGGCCTCCTCTAAGGAGGGGAAACACCTCGGGGATCTACAAAATGTCAAAGGTCAGCAAGAAACAACAAAATAATTAGAAAGGAAATTGATGAAAAGAAGAAAGGGGAATCAGGGCTCCAAGGGCTGGCGGCTAGAAGGAGAAGATGGCTTCTTCTTCTTGGATGCCTGAGGGCTCTTCAACTGGGGGAGTGGCTAATGTCTGGAAGTTGATTTGCTGCTAGGGCGTGGGGGTTTGCAAGGGCAAGGGTCGGCCAAAACTGGGTGGGTCAACTCAACTTACACTTAACCTAGCAGCTAATCCTTCCACTGGCCAGGTAGGGGGTGGGGTGGTGGGAGGCTCCCCCTACTTGTCACAAGGTCCTAATTATAAACCACCAATCCACTTAGGTCATTTGACTCTGGACCCCCAGCCTTAGACACCAGCTTTTAGTAATAGCTAAAGGATTAAATGCACTAGTTGGCCCACACGGTTCGGACCCGACCTGTTGGGTGTCACCTAGCCCACTAGGGCAAATTAAGTCTAATTAATTTTAATTAAGCTTCGGTGGAAATGCTGGATGTTTGTTTTGGGCCCAGGACAGGTGATGAAATCCTATCCTAATGTTAAATTGACTACCCTTACGATTAGATTAAAGATGATGGCACTCAATGGTGCTGATGCAATCTAAACAATAAAAAAATAAAAAAATTTTTTGTGTGTTTTATAAAGTGGCAATTAGATTTGAGTTGATTAGGTTAGCAAACAACTTGGGCTTGGGATTTGGGTGTGTGGAAGTTGATTAGGTTAGGTCAAGTGAGTGCAAAAATTCAAAAAATTAGAGTGTTAGAAGATGCAGGATTTGACACTATTTCCAATGCAAAAGAAATTCAAAAAAAATTCTAGGACAGAGGATGGACAGTAATGATGATACCTACTAAATATGATGGAAAATAAAAATTAATTAATGATGCAAATCCTAGGGTTTTCAGACTACCATAGAAATTTTAGGATTTTGTTAGGGTTTCTAAGATACCATATTTTAATAATTTAAATTTTTTTAAAAATTAATTAAAAATTATGATAAAATAAAGGACTAGATAGATAAAAATTCTTGTAAATTTTATAGAAAAGTAAAATCTCTAGATTGTCAAAATCAGATAGAAATCAGACACCTAATACAGGGGACAGGATGCAGAAAATTTAGAACTAGGATTTTGTGAATCTAATGTAGTTGAAAAACTATCCTAAACCTGATCTGATACCAAAATGATGCAAGATGAACCTAAGGATGCAGAAAAATAGAAAACTCATTTTTTTGGAATTTTTAGAATTTTAACTTCATGGTTAAGAACCCGAAAGATAAGCAAAGTTCAGTGTAAGGACTAGCAATGGCAGAAACAAGCATACCCGCAAAATTCTCATGCAAACTAATGAATCTCAGGACTCAAAAATTGAGAAATTCCTGGGTTAGGATAGCAATCTTCAACCAAATCAGAAATTAAGAGAATGAAAGAATTTTACCAGTCAAAGATTGAGGATTCAGTCGATGAAGAGATCTCTCGCACTCATATTGGAGCCTGGATGATGAAGCTACAGTTTTCCTTTAATCTGAGGTAGATCTATGCAGTCCTAGAGGCAAGAGGGGCCTCCTCTAAGGAGGGGAAATACCTCGGGGATCTACAAAATGTCAGAGGTTAGCAAGAAACAACAAAATAATTACAAACAAAATTGATGGAAAGAAGAAAGGGGAATCAGGGCTCCAAGGGCTGGTGGCTAAAAGGAGAAGATGGCTTCTTCTTCTTGGACACCTGAGGGCTCTTCAACTGGGGGCGTGGCTGATGTCTGGAAGTTGATTTGCTGCTAGGGCATGGGGGTTTGCAAGGTCAAGGGTCGGCCAACACAAGAACAAGGAACCAGACAAAATAATGTAACACAAACACAAGCTCGCAAGCTCAAATAAATTTCACCAGGATTTTTTTTGATATCATGAATAAAAATTGATTATAAGAGGAGGAGGGGTGGGGCGTTTATAGAGTTCCCATGCCCACTCCTTATTAGAATAGGAATACAAGCTAGATAGGGAGAAGGATTACAAGTGGAGTAGAAATAGGTTCACAAGTTGAATAGGAATAGGTTCTCCTTGTTTGTTATGGATTTCCTTCCTCCTTTGACTTGGTTAAATGGCCTTGGACTTGGTCAAATCTCCTTTTCTTGGGCGAGGATGCCTCTTGTCTTGGACTTGGGCTCTTGGACAGCAATTGGGGCATCCAAGGATGGGTTGGGCACATGGGCTTTGGGCTCTCGAGGCCTAGGATGCCTGGAGTAGGATATTCCAGGATCTTGGTTCTGGATTGGAATATACCTGGAATCTTGGTTCTTTATGGACTTGAGCCTTGCATTCACTTGGGATGAGATACAGGTAAACCTCTGGAATCATGGATGCCCTAGTTTGGAAATATGCTCTGGTATCTGGGGAGGAATCTGGGCTTTTGGAAGGCATCTAGAAGAAATCAGGGTTTCTGGAAAGCATTTTAGATCCTGGGGTGTTACACAAAATCCAACAAGCTGATGTAGTGGCCTCTGACTTCTGGATGTGGTTTGGTGGAACTCCAAAATACGGTAACCTCCTCTCTTGTACAAAAATTGGACTCATACTGGACTCATATCTAAAGTACATACTCAATATACTGACTATGGTTGAGAGTTAAGACAAATCAACTAACCTCAAGTTATTACAGGACTCAATCTTAATTGATTACAAAATTATGACACATGACTAAGGTTCTAGAATTTAAAACCCTAATCAATAAACTATATAGGATCCAGTAATCTATGTTTGATCCTGGTATCCCCACCAATCCTAGGGCCAACAATCTTTCCCTTTTTGATGATGACAAAATTTTGAGTATATAAGCAAAAAAGAATAAGATTTAAAATATATCAGGGCATAAGCTTTGAGTATATAAGATTTACAATATATCAGAGCATTTTTTTATAACATTTATATCAAAATGCTTTAACAATGATTGAAATTTTCGAAAACACTGTGCCATTATTATTATTTCGATAAGATTACCTTAGGAAGTGTTACAAATGTGCCCAAATGCAATCAAGGCAAAATTATATATGATGTTTGAAAGAATATACCTGAGCAATGTATGATAAAAAGAATGTATTAGAATAAGAAAACAATGTATCAAGGAACGGTGTATTGGAGTGAATTGCATAAGATGTTTAAAAGGTATGTCAAAGCAAAAAAAATATGGATTGTTACATATGATATTGAAAGGATGTATTAGAGAATAAAAAAAATGCAAGATCTATTTCAAGGATGATGGATTTACTTTGCATTTTATCAGAGCAAACTAAGTTTCTTTTGAAAATCTTGAAAAATTATTGATTGTTGCCCTGGCTCTCAATTTCTTCTTAGATTACTCTTTACTCTCTACATATGCATTTCTTATATACTATCTTTCTAAATTTCTCCCCATTTTTATCATCATTAAAGAAATAAATCTTATCTTTGTGGATGCTCCCCCTGAATGTTACTCACCCTGAGTACATGCATATAATGAGGAACAAGATTGACAAGTGAGAGAAGCATGAAAGATATAGGTATCATTCCATAGATCAAATAGATAGCATAGATCAAATGGATACAAGATAGCCAAAGTATAAACTGCATATCATAAGTAAACTGTATCTGATATAACATCACAAAACATGTCATCACAAAGTACAATATCCCAAAATTCATAAGTCATCAAAAGATACATCATCAATAGTCAAACAACATAAAATAGTCAAGTACATCAACAAAATAATTAAATGCCTAGAGATCTATAGCCTAACATCGCTCCTCATCGGAGAGAAACTCTATAACTAATGGGGCTATGACTCTAAATCTGGGTGCTCTAGGTCTGACTAAATGGATTCTGGTCCTACCGAAATGGAGGGAATCGGGAACTAGGAATTCTCCTGATGCCAAGGGCCTGCTCTGTGATACAGGATGCTGTGGAACGTTTGTTGGTCCATCTAAGGGTGAATCAGAGTCTGACTCTGAGTCTGAATCTTTAGCGACTGGTGTCTGATATGGTGTGTCATCCTGCATGTCTCCAGTCTGTGAGTCCTACTATGGATTTGGATCCTGGTGCTAAGATGGTGGGGGATCCTATGGTGGTATGAGATCCTTAGTCTGAGGCTATTGAGGCTCTGGCCTATGGGTGGATCCTGTGGCAGAGGTGGAGAGTCTGGTGCAACTGGGGCCGTCATCTGAACTTTGCTGAACCATGCTATGGCTGCCAGCACCTAGGAGATGCCTGACTCCATCTCTGATCTCAGAAGGCCGAGCTGGAGATCTATCTGTGCTCTATAATCCCTAAACTTTGTCTCCAACCTCTATAGACTGAATGAACTCTAAAAAAAGTCCTCTCTTCCAAAAGCTCCCTTTAATCCTTTAGAAGTCCCTACGGCCGATGGAGGAGTGGTAGTAAAATCCTTTGCTACTGCAGGCTCATCATCATGCCTAGCCTCTGATGGTCCGGCCTCCTCTATGTCTCTAGAAGGTCCCGCCTCCTTAGCTCAGAGTCCTCCTTTATAGCCTCTGCATCCTCCTCAGTCTTGTCACGTCTAACCCACTGATCTCGAATCTTGTGATACCCCATCCGATGGAGTGACCACTCATCATAAGTATCAGTATGAAGGATCTCCTTCAGGGCCTCGCTCTCTAGTGAGATCCCGAAGGCTCGAAAGAGTCCGGTGAGGGCCATCCTGTATGACAAATTAAGTCGCTAACTAGATGCTTCCTCTTGCATCTGTATGCACATAATCCTTGCAAGTTCGATCTCAACCCTCTGACCATACTCACCATCACCATGAACTCTCTCTCAGTAATAAAATCAAATCATCCCATCTTTGGCAGAATAATGCGGGCGATGACGTGGTGAAGAAATCTCATCTGAATGGACAACTGGTTCGCCACTTCTATGGTGAACCCTCTGACATCATCCCTCTTTATTATGCATCGGTATGCCTCTACTCTATCAGACACTGTATCCACTATCACTCCTCTAAGTGGTAGCACCCATACTCTACTCAAAACCTCTGCTGAGAGGGGTATATGCATCCCTCTTACTTAAGCTATCCAACCATCTATGCCTTGAGCTAGAGATCCATAAAATTCATGAATCAAATGGGGATAAAAGCTTTCCCTCATCAAGCAAAAACTCTCACAACCAGCAGAGCATAGCCACTGAGCAAGCTAGAAACCTTCTTGGTCCATCCACTGGAAATTTATCCTTCTCCCACTGGCTATCACCTTTTCGGACATCCTTTCTGCAACTAGAGATGGTGAAGGTCATGGGGCCTCCACACTCTGCTTGTGCCTTGCTTTAGATCTTCTTTTACTAGGACTAGACATTATAGCAAGCTGCTTTCCCCTATGGGAAAGCTATTTCCTTGGACCCTTTGGAGTGGATGAAGGGTTTTGGGGCAAGATGAAGATTGGAGGGTGGATGCTAGTCAAAATCTCTCAATCTAGAAAGTTTGGAATGAGATTCTAAGTTTGGGGGGACCAGGTGAAGAATAGGGGTGTCTAGGGTTAGAAGATGAAAGTGAAAAAATACCTACATAAAGCCCTAGAAATACCTAAGTTCCAGTCATGAGTCAACACCTGCAATTTCTCCAAGTGTTGACACTTCAGTGAGTCGACACTTGGGTAAAATCCAAGTGTTGACACTTCAGTGCCAGGAAAAAATTCAAAAATTTCAAGAAAAATCAAGAAAAATGGGAATCAATGGAAATCAATTGGAAACAATTAAATAAGCTCTAAATCATTCAAAACGATGATTTTTGATGATTTTTTTTGGCTAAGGGGAGTCTAGAAAAAATTGAGAAAAAGCTACTCAAAAGGATCTATAACTTCTAATTCTCTCCAAATCATGCAAAATCTTTCTTCACTAAGGGGGTTTTGTAAAGATATCAGCTAGTTGATTATCAGTACATACAAATTTAAGCACCATATCTTTATTTTGCGCATGATCTCTTATGAAATGATGCCTTATTTCAATGTATTTACTTTTTGAATATTGTACAGATTTTTAGTTAAGTTGATTGCACTAGTGTTGTCACATCTAATAGATGTTTGAGTTAATTTAATATCAAAATCTTCGAGTTGTTGTTTAATCCACAAGATTTGAGCACAACAACTTCCAGCTACGATATACTTAGCTTCAGCTGTAGATAGTTCAACTGAATTCTATTTCTTGCTAAACTAGGAGATTAAATTGACTCCAAGAAATTGACAGGTACCTGATGTTCTTTTCCTATTTAGTTTACAACCAGCAAAATCAGCATCAGAATAAGCAATCAATTCTATTGTTGAGTCCTTAAAATTTCTCAAACCAATGTCAATAGTGCTAGATAGATATCTAAGTATGTATTTGATAGCCAATAAATAAGATTATTTTGGTTCAGACTAATACCTTGCACACATACATCACTAAATATGATATCTGGCCTACTTATAGTTAAATATAATAATGAGCCAATGATACCTCTATAAAATTTTTGATCTATACTCTTACTAGATTCATCTTTGTCAAGCTTGCATGAAGGGTTCATTGGTGTGCCAAGAGATTTTGTCTTCTCCATCCCAAACTTTTTTAGAATTTCCTTGGTGTACTTCGCATGGTCGATGAAGATCCCTTCTTTGGTTTGTTTGATTTGGAGTCCGAGAAAGTAGCTTAATTCTTCCATCATGCTCATCTTGAACTCACCCTACATAAGCTTAGCAAACTCTTGACAAAGAGCTTCATTAGTGGAACCAAATATAATATCATCAACATAGATTTGTACCACTAAGAAGTCATCAACTTTTTCCTTAGAAACAAAGTAGTATCTACGTGTCCCCTAGTAAAGCCATTATCAATCAAAAATTTACTTAATCTTTCATACCAAGCACGTGGGGCCTGTTTTAAATCAGAAAGAACTTTATGCAATTTGAAAACATGATCAGGATATGCATGATCTTCAAAACCAGGAGATTGTTCTACATATACCTCTTCTGTTATGTATCCATTTAAAAATATACTTTTAACATCCATTTGAAATAATTTAAAATCCATAAACATGTAAAATGCTAGTAAAAGTCTAATTGCTTCATGTCTAGCAATAAGAGCAAAAGTTTCATCAAAATCAATTTCTTTCTCTTGATTGTAGCCTTTAGCAACTAGTCTGGCCTTATTCTCGGTTATAATTCTATTTTCATCCAACTTATTATTATATACCCACTTAGTGCCTATCATGGAAGTATTGGATAGTCTTTCTACTAATGTCCAAACCTTATTTCTTTCAAATTGGTTTAGTTCTTCTTGCATAGCATTCATCCATTTAGGATCTTTTTCAGCTTCTTCTATACTTTTGGTTCTATTTGAGACACAAAAGTAAGATAATCACATTCATTTCTAAAAGAAGATCGAGTTAATATCCCTTTTGATGGATCACCTATGATTAGTTTCTTAGGGTGTCCATGAGCACATCTCCACTCCTTAGGCAGGTCCTTGTGCTTTGGTGAAGGTCTTGAGATTTCTTCTCCATCCTCCTTGCTTTGATCTTCCTCATTCTCTTTGGAAGGAGGACCATTCAAAGTCAGCTTCTCAAGTCTTTGAATACATGCAACATCATCTAAAATATCCTCTTTTCTAAAGGACTTGTTAGTGGATTCATCAAATACAACATGCATGGATCTTCCACAACAAGTGTTCCTTTATTGAATACCCTATATGTTTTGCTAGATGTTGAGTATCCTAAGAAGATACCTTCATCTGACTTGGTATCAAATTTTTTTAACTTATCTTTGCCATTGTTTAATATGAAACACCGGCATCCAAACACACGAAAATACTTAATAGTAGGTTTTCTTTCTTTCCAAAGTTCAAAGAGAGTTTTCTTTAAAATCTATCGGATTAAAACTTGGTTTAAAATGTAACATGTAGTATTGATTACTTCAGCCCAAAAATGTCTAGGGAGGTCATTTTCACAAAGCATAGTGCATGCCATTTCTTTTAAAGTTCTATTTTTCCTTCTACTATCCCACTTTGTTGAGGTGTCTTAGGTATAGAAAAATTATGTTCAATACCTTTTTCATTGCAAAATTTTTCAAAATCCTGATTTTCAATTTCAATTCCATGATCACTCCGAAAATAAATAATATATATACCTTTTTTATTTGAAACTTTTATATAAAACTTTGTAAAAGTAGAGAAAGATTCATCTTCATGAGCTAAGAACAAAACCCAAGTAAAACATGAGAATCATCAACTATAACTAAATCATATCTCTTTCCTCCTAGGCTTGTGGTTCTAGTTGGTCCAAAGAGATCCATATGGAGTAGTTCAAGTGGCCTAGTAGTTAAAACACTTTCCTTAGATTTGAAAGAAGTTCTTGTTTGTTTGCCATATTGGAAAGCATCACAAATCTTGTCTTTTCCAAATCTAAGTTCTGGAATATTTTTGACTAAATCCTTTTTGCATTATTTGAAAAGCAAATGCATGCTAACATGTCCTAATCTACGATGCCATAACCAGCTAGTCTCATTGATTTTGGCTTCCATTACAACTAGGCATTCACCATCTTGTATAGGAAGATTGTTAAGATCAACTAGATAGATTAACATGCCTTTGTCCAATGAACTTCAGCCCATCATCATTAAGACTAGATACCATGCAAAGTGATGATTTAAAAATAACTTTAAAACCTCTATCACAAAATTAGCTAATGCTTAGTGAATTATGCTCTAAACTTTCTACAAGTAACTGTTGGGAATTATGTCACAAAGCCAATCGCTTAGGCTATAAGCGGTTGTGCTCAGTATTGCAATTTCTATATGAATTAATAAAACTTTTTTTTGGCAGCTCATCACATTATTCATTTTCCTGTAATAAACTCTATTTATTTGATGAAGTCCTTAGGACTACATTGACTTCAATATAGAGAGGATATATCGAGTGGTCCTTTAAAAGGTTCACAACCAAAGGATACATTGTACAGGATGGTAATGTATCAAGTATAGGTTGTTGTGGTTCACATCGCTTGGTTGTCCTCTTGACCAAAGGAGTGTGGTAATACTGATGTGATCATTAAGTGGGATGTGTGACATCTCATTGTACATGACTTCATGGAGCTCCTTTCTACCAAAGGATTGCTCGTGATTAGATATGGGTATATGTGTCCCTCTGACCTGAGGTCACCATGGTAGATTGCAAGCAACTCCCTGTGCTTTGGTGTCGGACTACACGGATTTTTAATCTAGTGATGGAAAGTTTCTTGATACAAACAAGTACTTATAGAGCAGTGGTGGACCAAGATGGAATTGACCTGTCCAAATTATTTGGATTGAATGTCTCGTAGTATCTCAATTTAGCAAATCCTTGACCGGGGTAGTCCTAGTGAGGAGTCACTGGATTTGCAAGGTTGAGACATGTTGTGGATTGACTCAGTTAGGGTTGATAGTCTAACCCTAGGTCATCTTGAGCATTGAAGGTCAAAGGGATGAATTATACAGTAACCATATGCCAGAGGTTTGATAGATTGCTCTCGCATCTTTGGCCTATCTGGACGTCGGGACCCATTGCTAGATGGTATCTTGTGCTGGTACTGGAAGTGTTCCAGTGCTACCGTTTAGGTTCGAACCTATGAGGTCACACACCATAGAGGATTTCTTCCTGATCTGGGAGCTGATCAACGATTGGGAATCATTTCGGTATTAAGGTCAAACGGTCTGATTGAGCACACATTGGATTTTTTCTGATCAATTTGGTTAGATTTGGATCGACCAGCATTGGTTTGGGTTAACTAGGAACTATTCCTGGTAGACCAGGACTGGACCCATTTTTTTTTCTTTCTATTCGATTTTGGTTGAACCATTTTTTCATTTATGAACCGATTTTATTTGGTTTTGATGAACCAATTTAAACATGGTTTATTTTACATGGTGTTTTAAATGGTTCATCGTTATTTGTTTTTATCCCTCTTCCCCTACTTTCGAACTTTCTTGTTTTTACTGCGTGTTTGGGATAAGATCATCTTGTGATCGGATGCAGCATGGGATCTCATCGTGTTTTTCTCCCATGGGTCTTCCTCTCTCTCGGACTCGATTTTCATGCTGATTTAGCCTCTTCCCAGCCAGCGGTTCCAGGAGCTTTTACCGATCAAGAGCCTTTTTGTTTGAGTGTTTGGGTTTCATCTGATTCCTCTCATGTCTTTCCTGGCCTTCACGATTACTTCCCTGCATTCATCAATGTTCTCAGCCTATTATTGATTTTGGTTGTATGCCATGAGGGAGGAGGGATGTGAAGAACAGAGCATGTGTTTTGAGAGCAATTTTCAACGATCCGTGAGAGAAGGTTATGAGATGGGTTGTAACAGGGGATAAGAGAGGTGCAGAGAAAGAGTTTTTGGGATGGTTTTCTGTGTGCAGAAATTTGTTCTGCATCTCATGTTTTCTTTCCCTGGTTTTAAAGTTTTCAATGTGTGCTCTTGGTGGAGTCAAGGATGGTTTTGAAGAAGACTGTCCGTGAAGTTCTTTTGGTTTTCCCTGCTCCATACATCCATGACCTATTTATTTGATTCCTGGAGGACTAGCATCCATTCGAGAGTTGGATCAGTGAGAGCTCGTGCGTGGATACTCTAGAGGGTGGACATTTGGACACCTCGAGAGATTGGATCGATCTCTTCCAGATTTGATTTGCTGTTGAAGGATTTCAATCAGCTGCCTTGATTTGCTATTAAAGGAAGCTCTATAAGGTATGTTATATATTTTTTGTTATCATACATGTTCAGATCTAGAAATTATCATATTGTTTATAATTATTGCACTTGCTTTTACATGCCTATGTATATGTTACATGCATCTTGTTTATGTTAGATCCTGTGCATGAGTAGATTTTTCTGTATGCATGTTTAAACTTTTAATTATGTAATACCTACTCCTTAGTGTAGCATGCCTACGGTAGGCATCCGATGTACTGGTTTTCCTTTCATTGGTATCAGAGCAGGTTTCATTATAGCATATCATGATTGCATGTATTGTTGGATCTATATCTAGTTTAGGGATTACTTTTAGGAACCTAGTTGAGACCTTTATCATGGCCGTGTATCCGTAGAGATTGAATAGGGTTTAAAATCCCTAATTTTCTATGGCACGAGGCAGTTCATCTATGTTGGTCTTTTCAAAAGGATCCTTAAAGAAAACTTATGGTATTAAAAATGTTTTAATCCTGATATATGATTATACATTGGCATGTCTATATTTGTTAAGGCTTGCAATATTATAAATTGATATGATAGGATCAGATATGATGCATGAAATATGTAAAAGGGTTTTACATGAATTTAATTAAAAATGTTTTAATTAAAAGTTGGCTTATAATCTAACAATTATGAATTAAAAGATTAATTAAATGACAAGCCATATTAGGGTTTATGAAACCTAATGTCATTGGAATAAGCCATCCGGGTTAATTGGGTTAGCTTTCTGATTGGGTCCATTTATTGGGTTAGACCTAAGGTTAGTTGAATTGGACTTAAGAGAACTAATCAAATGTTGATTAAGGACCTTCTCTTTGGTATCTATCTAATAGTTAGATGGGTTAGTCCATTCTTCTAAAATGGATCTAATTAGTGGCTCTGTGGTAAGCCCGAGTTCTTAGGCTGGTCTAATCGAGTATGGTAAATCAATTGGTGTCTAGGGAGGTTTGGCATTTTTGATCATGGCTGCATGAGGCTACCTCTTTCCTGGTCAACTTGGTTGGTGTCTAGGAAAGATGGTTAATGACGGATACTCACCCATGATCTCACGTACCTGGCCAATCTGGTCAACCAGAACTGATTAGAAGAGCTTATTGATTCAAGTTAACCCATGTCACCCAAGTTGATCAGCCATCTGATTTTTAGGTGCCCATAGACCAACTTGTTGAATTTAATTCAACCTTCCTGAGAATTGATTTGATCAATGGGAGGTTGATCCATGTTCTTCTCTCTATTCTTCTATCATAATTTAATTAAAATTCTATAAAATTATTAGGTCCTTAAAAAAGACTAAGTCAATGAGATGATGGTGTCTTAGCCTCCCATTAAGTGGGTTAGTAATGAGTCCTTTAGCTTGGTGTTCATCGGCAGTTCCAAAGAATGGGTGTGCATCTGGTTATTGGGATTACTCTCCCATAGATGATGGTTCAGTGCAACCTTCTTAATGGTGATCAGGTGGGCCGGCCAAAGTCGGGCTTGGTCATTCATTAGCTGGAAGCATCGGATTTGTCATATTAATGGTTGGACCTAACCAGAGACCTGTAATAGGAGGTCCCAAGGCCGATTAGGGGTTCTGTGGGGCAAAATTTATTACTGGAAGTTGTTTAGGGAAGCAATTGGTTATAGAACCTACCTTTAGGCGCGTATGGGTGAGCCGGCCAAAGTCGAGCTCATACGTGGTCTATTGGATTTCTATACCCACTATGAAATGATGATTTCATGGATTGGAGTTAGAGGCTCCCAATCTGAAAAATTAGTGGGAGGGACCTTTAGACTAAAGTCCAAGTCTTTTGGTTTAATTGATTAATTCATATACTAATTTGGTCTTAATTTTTTTTTCAGATGTCTTCAAACCTTTCGCTCCGATCACTTCTCGATAGCGAGAAGTTAAAGGGTCCTAATTTTGATAGCTGGTATCGAAAATTGAGGATAGTCCTGCAGCACGAGTGGATCCTTTATGTGATAACGGATCCAGCACTCGAAATCCCTCATGCCAATGCTCGGAGTTCGGTCAAGGATACTTTTTTGAAGTGGGTTTCTGATCGGACTACTGTCTGATGCATAATTTTGGTAGTGATGAACGACGAGTTCACTCGCAAATTCGAGGAGGACCAGCCAGACGAGATTCTTCAAAGGTTGAAGGAATCTTTTAGCATGCCAGATGATGTGGAGCGGTAAAAGATCTTGTACCATCTACAATGCCAAAATATGGAATGGCGGTTCGGTTACTGATCATGTATTGTACATGATCGAGATGATCGAATGATTGGGCAAGCTCGGATGTCCCTTGCACGAGCAACTCGGCAAGGATGCGATCCTGAATTCTCAACCCTCCTCCTATCTTGACTTTCTCGATCATTATAGAATGAATAAGCCTGCAATCAATTACCATGGTTTGATGGGGTTGCTGCGGACTTACGAGAAGGACCACCAACTGAATAAGGGGGTGGTGAATTTAGTGGAAGGTTTTAAAGATCGTCATCCCTTTAAGAAAGGGAAGAAGAAAGGTAAGGGAAAGAAGGTGCAGAGTGCTCCTGGCCCTAGTCAGACCAAGAAAGTAAAAGCTAATCAAGCTAGTGTAGAGTGCTTCTATTGTAAGAAGCAGGGATACTGGAAGAGGAACTATCTTCTTTATCAGGCATCCTTAGACCCGAACAGGCCAAGGAAGGGAAAGCAGTAGGGTGCTGGACAAGGTATTTATATGATAAAACCTTGTAATTTCTCTATTTGTGACATTGCTAACTGGGTATTGGATACTGGTAGTCCTATTCATGTTTATAATTCGTTGCAGGGACTGCAGGTTAGCAAGAGATTCGAGGATGGGGAGCAGTTCTTGAGCATCGAAAATGAAAATCGTGTTCTAGTACTGGCGGTCGGAGTTTTGAGTCTTGTTTTTGAGTCTAGTATTGTCGAATTAGTTGATTGTCATCATTGTCCTAGTTTTATTATAAGCATTATCTCTGTAGGCCTATTGGCTAATTATGATTATGAACTTTCAATAAAAGGAGATTTTTGCCAAGTTATTGTGAATAACTCTATAATAATAAAAGCTAAGTTAAATAATGGCATATATGTTTTGTCATGGCCTGTTAATGTAATGTACACATATAGCAAATGTCCAAGGATAGAAAATGTCAATGACTTGTATCTATGGCACTATAGGCTCAGTCATGTTAACCAAAATAGGATAAACAAGTTGCGAGGAGAAGGCCTCCTCGAGGACAGTGATTCTGACTCACTACCCACTTGTGAATCCTGT
Organism: Areca catechu; assembly: GCA_021397845.1. Lineage (NCBI taxonomy): Eukaryota > Viridiplantae > Streptophyta > Magnoliopsida > Arecales > Arecaceae > Areca > Areca catechu. The sequence continues at coordinate 86,490,976 of CM038044.1, read as the reverse complement.
TTGCTTGGTAAAATGACCAAGTCACCTTTTACTAGAAAAGGTGAACGAGCTACAGAACTTCTGAGTCTCATACATACTGATGTATGCAGACCCATGACAGTTAGTGCCAAAGGTGGATACAGATATTTCATTACATTTACAAACGACCTTTCCAGGTATGGTTATGTCTTCTTGATGAGACATAAATCTGAGTCGTTTGAAATGTTCAAACGATATCATAATGAAGTAGAGAAACAAACTGGAAAAAGTATTAAAACCCTTCAATCTGATCAAGGTGGTGAATATCAATCTGGTGAGTTCATGACATATCTCAAGGAGAATGGGATTCTCTCTCAGTGAGCTCCTCCAGGAACACCCCAGTTGAATGGAGTGTCCGATAGGAGGAATCGAACCCTCCATGATGGGCTTTGCAACTCTGCCGCTGTCCTTCTTGGGATATGCACTTGAGATAGCTTGTTACTTATTGAATGATATTTCAAGTAAGTCTGTTGTCTCCACTCCATATGAGTTATGGATTGGATGTAAGGCCTTAATGTCACACCTTCGGGTCTGGGGTTGTCCGGCTTATGTAAAGCTAGACTTCGATAAACTTAGTCTTAGGCCTGATCGGTGCTTGTTTATTGGGTACCCTAAAGAAATAAAAGGATATTTCTTCTACTTGGAGGACGAATAGAAAGTGTTCGTTGCTCTTAGGGCTATCTTTTTGGAAAAGGAGTTCCGTGTAGAAGGAACTATAGCCTCTAAGATTAATCTTGGTGAAGTTCAACCAGTAGAAGAACCTGCACACTCTAAGGACATCATAGAACCAGCTGTGATTGAATCACACCCGAAACCCATTACTAAAAGATCCAGTAGAGTACCGCATCAGCCAAACAGATACTACAGTTTTTTGGTCCGGGACAGTGATCCCATTGAGCTCGACGAGAATGATGAGGATCCGATCACCTATATGGATGCACTTCAGAGATCTGACTCTGAGGTGTGGCTTAGAGCCATGCGATCCGAGATGGAGTCCATGGAGATCGACAATGTATGGACATTGGTTGATCCACTTGAAGGGATAAAACCCATCTGGTGCAAGTGGATTTTCAATAGAAAAAGGGGCGCAGATGGGAAGGTGAAAACCTATAAAGCCCATCTGGTTGCCAAGGGATATCGTCAGCGATATGGTATCAATTATGACGAGACGTTCTCCCCTATGGCAATGCTTAAGTCCATTCAGATCATGCTTGCTTTGGCAGAACATTTTGACTATGAGATCTGGCAGATGGATGTCCAAATCGCTTTCCAGAATGGGGAGTTGGATGAGGAGGTGTAGATGATACAGCCTGAAGGGTTCACATCCACAGATGAGTCAAAAGTGTGCAAATTGCAGAAGTCCATTTATGGACTCAAGCAAGCATCTCAAAGTTGGAACATGTGATTTGATAGGTTTATCAAATCGTATGGCTTCGTTGGGAACACAGAAGAACCCTGCATCTATAAGTGGGTTAATGGTTCTATGATTGTATTCCTAGTACTATATGTTGATGACATTCTCTTAATCGGGAATGACATCATAGCATTGTAAGGAATAAAGGTCTAGTTGTCATCTCAGTTCTCCATGAAGGACTTGGGTGAAGCTTCTTACATACTGGATATGAAGATCTATAGAGATAGATTTAAGAGACTTCTGAGATTGTCCCAGTCTATGTACATTGATACCGTGCTAAAATGGTTCAGCATGAAAAATTCCAAGAAAGGCTATCTCCCGATAAGTTCTGGAATTACTCTTTCCTAAAAGGATTGTGCGACAACTCCTAAGGAAAGAGAGCGCATGAGTAGAGTTCCTTATGCTTCTACGGTGGGCTTTATCATGTATGCTATGACATGTACTAGACCAGACATAGCATACTCACTAGGAGTAGTGAGCAGATACCAATCTGACCCAAGTGAGGCACATTAGAAGGTGGTTAAAACCATCTTGAAGTATTTGAGAAATACTAAGGACTAATGGCTGATTTATGGAGAACCTGACTTGAAACTTGAGGGGTATACTAACTCCAGTTTCCAGTCAGACAGAGATGCAAGAGTGTGTTAGGGTTTGTGTTTATCCTGAATGGAGGAGCAATCTTCTGGAAGAGTTCCAAGCAAGCAATAGTTGCAGACTCGATATGCGAAACAGAGTACATTGCAACATTAGATGCAGTAAAGGACGCCGTGCGGTTGCGGAAGTTCCTTGGAGAGCTAGGGGTGGCACCTTCCCTAGATGGTCCTATTCTAGTGTAATATGACAGCACAGGTGCCATTGCTTAAGCTAAGCAGCCAAAGTCTCTTCACCGCACCAAGCACATTCTACGGCACTATCACCTCGTGCGAGAGATCATGGAATGAGATCACATCAATCTTATAAAAATCGATGAAAAGGAGAATTTGGCCGACCCCTTCACTAAAGCCCTCGGAATCAAAGAGTTTGACTATTGTAAAAGGGAAATGGATATTAGATACTATTTTGATTGGCTTTAGTACAAGTGGGAGTTATTGGGAATTGTGTCCCAAAGTCAATCGCTTAAGCTGTAAGCGGTTGTGCTCAGTATTGTAATTTGTATATGAATTTATAAAACTTTATTTTGGCAGCTCATCACATCATTCATTTTCCTATAATGAACTATATTTATGTGATGAAGTCCTTAGGACTAGACTGCTTCGATATAAAGAGGATATATCGAGTGGTCCTTTAAAAGGTTCTCAACCAAAGGATACATTATACAGGATAGTAATGTATCAAGTGTAGGTTGTTGTGGTTCACATCGTTTGGTTGTCCTCTTGACCAAAGGAGTGTGGTGACACTGATGTGATCTGCAAGTGGAATGTGTGACATCTCATTGAACGTGACTCCATGAAGCTCCTTTCTACCAAAGGATTGCTCGCGATTGGAATATGGGTACATGTGTCCCTCCGACCTGAGGTCACCATGGTAGCTTGCAAGCAACTCCCTATGCTTTGGTACCGGACTACCTGGATTTTTAATCCGGTGATGGAAGGTTTCTGGGTACAGGCAAGTACTTGTAGAGTAGTGGTGGACCAAGATGGAATTGACCTGTCCAAATTGTTTGGATTGAATGTCTTGTAGTATCTCAATTTAGCAAATCCTCGGCTGGGGTAATCCTAGTGAGGAGTCACTGGACTTGCGAGGTTGAGACATATTGTGGATTGACTCGGTTAGGGTTGGCAGTCAAACCCTAGGTCATCTTGAGCATTGAAGGTCAAAGGGATGAATTATACGGTAACCATATGCCAGAGGTTTCATAGATTGCTCTTGTATCTTCGGCCTATCCGGACACCGGGACCCATTACTAGATGGTATCTTGTACTGGTACTGGAAGTGTTCCAGTCCTATCATTTAGGTTCGAACCTATGAGGTCACATGCCATAGAAGATATCTTCCTGATCTGGGAGCTGATCAATGATTGGGAATCATTTCAGTATTAAGGTCAAACGGTTTGGTTGAGCACACATTGGATTTTTTCTGATCAATATGGTCATATTTGGATCGACCAGGATTGGTTTGGGTCAACCAAGAACTGTTCTTGGTATACCAGGACTGGACCCATTTTTTTTCTTTCTATTCGGTTTTGGTTGAACCATTTTTTGGTTTATGAACCAGTTTTATTTGGTTTTGATGAACTGATTAAAATATGGTTTATTTTACATGGTGTTTTAAATGGTACATCATTATTTGTTTTTATCCCTCTTCCCCTGCTTTTGAACTTCCTTGTTTTTACCGTGTGTTTGGGATAAGATCATCTTGTGATCGGAAGCAGCATGGGATCTCATCATGTTTTTCTCCCGCGGGTCTTCCTCTCTCTCGGACTCGGTTTCATGCTGATTCAGCCTCTTCCCAGCCGGTGGTTCCAGGAGTTTTTATCGATCAACAGCCTTTCGTTTGAGAGTTTGGGTTTCATCTGATTCCTCTCACGTCTTTCCCGGTCTTCATGATCACTTCCCTGCATTCATCGGTGTTCTCAGCCTATTATTGATCTTGGTTGTATGCCATTAGGGAGGAGGGATATGAAGAACAGAGCATGTGTTTTGAGAGCGATTTTCAATGATCCGTGAGAGAAGGTTATGAGATGGGTTGTAACAGGGGATAAGAGAGGTGCAGAGAATGAGTTTTTGGGATGGTTTTTTGTGTGCGGAAATTTGTTCTGCGTCCCGTGTTTTCTTTCCCTAGTTTTAAAGTTTTTAGTGTGTGCTCTTGGTGGAGTCAAGGACAGTCTTGAAGAAGACCGTCCATGAAGTTCTTTTGGTTTTCCCTATTCCACACGTCCGTGACCTATTTATTTGATTCCTGGAGGACTAGCATCCATCCAGAAGTTGGATCAGCGAGAGCCTGTGCATGGATACTCTAGAGGGTGGACATTTGGACTCCTCAAGAGATTGGATCGATCTCTTTCAAATCTGATTTGCTATTGAAGGATTTCTACCGGCTGCCTTGATTTGTTGTTAAAGGAAGCTCTATAAGGTATGTGATTTATTGTTTGTTATCATGCATGTTTAGATCTAGAAATTATCATATTATTTATAATTATTGCACTTGTCTTTACATGCCTATGTATCTATTACATGCATCATGTTTATGTTAGATCCTATGCATAAGTAGGTTTTTTCATATGCATGTTTAAAATTTTAATTATGCAATACTTACTCGTTAGTATAGCATGCATAGGGTAGGCATCCGATGCACTTGTTTTCCTTTCAGTAACACATTATCAATGAAAGTAGATGGAGAAATGTGAACTTTACCAACACTAATAATTTTACCTTTTCTATTATCTCCAAAGGTCACATTTCCCCCATTTAAAGCTTCAAGAGAGGTGAATTGCTTCACATCTCCTGTCATGTGTCTTAAGTAACCACTATCAGGGTACCATATTCTTCTTTTCTCCTTGGTTGCAAGACACACCTGCAATAAAGATCAAGATGATGCTTTAGGTACTCAAGCCATCTTGGATCCTTTAGGGTTAGTAGTGAAGGTTTCTTTTGGAACCCAAACTTTTCTTAATTTGTTTATCTTTTTTAAATCACATTGATATGCCTTATGACCAAGTTTACCACAACTAAAACAAGTAATACTTGATGAAGCTGGAAAAAAGAAATTCTTCAATAATTTTTGCTTCCTTTGTTTTTTATAACCAAGTCCAGCCTTATCAAAAATAGCACTTTGATTATTTAAAAGTAAACTTAGTTTTTCAAAACTAAAAGTAAACTTTTCAATAAATGGTTTTACCTTATCAACCTCATCTTTCAGCTTCTTATTTTCTTGGGATAAGGTCTTGTATTCTTTGGAAAGTTTTTCTTTTTCAAAACTTGATTTAAGCTTTTTCAAACTTTGTATTTCTTCAATCAATGCATTTTTCTTATTTGAAAGCTTATTTCTTTTATCTTTCAAATCAATATTTTCTTTTGCCAAACTTTCTTTTTCTTTAGAAACTTCTTCATTTTTGAAAGATAATTCAAAAAATTGTTTCTTTAAATCCTTATGCTTTGACTTTAGTTTCAAATAATCATTCATCAATTTATCAAAAGAATCTCGTAACTCATCAAAAGTAAACTTATTTTCATTTTTAGAACTTACCTCTTCTTTATTTGCCATGAGGCAAAGGTTGGCAACTTCTTGCTACTCTTCCTCTGAACTAAAGTCTTCGCTTTCACTCCAAGTGGCCATTATGGCCTTCTTCTTGAATTTTTTCTTGCCCTTTTTGAGAAGAGGGCAGTCCATCTTGTAGTGGCCAAGCTTCTAGCATTCAAAGCAAATCGGGCCTTCTTTCTCCTCTCCTTTTCCTTGCTTGGCTCTCCTTTTATCTATTTCTTTTTCTTAAATCCTAGCTTCTTCCTCTCAAGAATCTTCAAAATTTACAAGCCACAAGCGCGGTCTCATCTTAATCTTCGTCTTCTTCAGACTCATCACGTGTGCTCTCTTTGGAATTTGTAGATGCAAGGGTTATGTCTTCTTCTTTTTGTCATTTTCAACCATCTTTTACTTTAGGGACAGCTCATAAGTCATGAGAGATCCGAAAAGTTGATCTAAGGGTAGCACATCTAGATCCTTAGCTTCTTGGTTCGTCGTCACTTTTGCATCCCATGATGTTGGAAGGGACCTGAGGATTTTATTCACATATTCAGTATTAGAATAAACTTTGCCTAGTCCTTTCAAGCTATTGATTATGTTAGTGAACCTAGTATACATTTCAGAGATAGATTCAGTAGGTTTTATCCTAAACATTTCATAAGTATGTACAAGCATATTAATCTTAGAATTCTTCACTTGATTTGTACCCTCATGGGTAACTTCAAGTGTGTCCTTTATCTGCTTAGCTGAATTACATGCTGAGATTCTATTGAATTTGCTATGGTCTAAAGCATAAAATAGCAAATTCATAGCATTAGTATTTAATTCTGCTTGTTTAATGTCATTCTCATCCCAATCTTCTTCAAGTTTGGGTGTGGGAATGCCATTAACCATAACAGTTGGTGTGTGAGGATATTTAATGATTACTCTCCAAAGATTATAATCTATAGATTGAATGTAAATGCACATGCATGTTTTTCAATAGGTGTAGTTTGTGCCATTGAATAATGATGGTCGGTTTGAAGCTTGCCCTTCGACAATACAAGCACCATATTGGGCTGTCATGATCTTTTACTCAAGATCATTGGACCTCTTTGCTGAGTACCAAGCTATGATACCACTTGTTACCCAGTGAAGTAGCCTAAGAGGAGGGGTGAATTGAGTTTTAAATTTTTTTTACAAGAATGTACCAATCTAAAAGCAGTGAAGGTGCTATGTGCAATGTGACTATGTCAAGCAAATGCAATGAATGAATAAGAGCAAAAAACAAAGAAGAGAAAGCATAAAAATATAAGATTTTATAGTGATTCGGTACACTCCAAGCACCTATGTCCACTCTCCAGGTACCCCTTAGAAATTTCACTATAATCCTCAAGGATTATAGCCAACTTATTTTAACCGGGCTCACAAGTCAAACCCTTGTTGGTTTTGTCACTTAGGCTCACCAACAACCTTTACACAAGCCACTCTTGGCTAAACACTTCCAATTTTAGGCTTGAAATGGCCTCTCACTAGTTTCAATACCCTTGAAACTAGTTTCAACTCAAGTACAAAAGAATAAGAGTAAATAAAATCAAAATACTCTCTCAAAAAGCTGAAAAGTGGTTATTGAAGCTCTTAGAAGATTCTTCTTGAGTTGTCTTCTTGGTGAAAAGCATTGAAGGATTAATTGTTGTGGAGAATTGAAAGCTATCACTCAATGCTTGCTTTTCACTTTTGTATGCTAACCCTTTTTTTTAAAGATTCTCTTGAGTACAAAGTCAATATGCTTGTCCTTTTTTCTTCTCTTGTCAATTCAATATGTTCTCTGAGGAATAAATACTCCAAAACTTCTGAAAAAACTATTTATGGTCATTGGAGATGAGAAACTACCCATTTGAAACTTAAAAATAAATTCTACAGCTTTGAAAATATAGCCATTACTGTGCTGTCAAGGTTTCTTGAGCCGATACTTGAGGTGGTGAGTCGACTCTTAGGTCGACACTTACTTCTGGTATGTCGACACTTGAAGTGGCCTAATATATCATTGTTCTGTATCTTTACTATTTCAGGCCTTGAGCTGATCTGTGAGTCGACACCTGACTTTCTTGAGTCGACACTTAGGTCAATGCTTAAGATGTGTGAGTCGATACTTGAATTAAGCCTTGAAACTAATGTTCTGTATTTTTTGTTCTCAGGCCATGAGCTGATCTCTGAGCCGATACTTGATCTCCTTGAGTCAACACTTGACATATTGAGTCGACACCTGGCATGCCAGCTAAGAAATTCTGCATGCCAAGCTTCTGAAACTTCTGCTACTCAGCTAGGTGTCGACACTTGAGTTCTATGAGTCAACACTTGAGGTGTTCCACTCAAGAAATATGTTCCAAACTTGATCTTTATGACCTAGAATGAATTTCTTCCACTTTATCTCTTAATTTTTTACTTGTTCATCAATCTTCGTGGTTCTTTTGCTTCTTGAAGACAACCAAGACTATTGAAACTTTACTTCTCTTTTTTATGGTCTTAACATACTATTTGATCCATTCAACTTGTTACTTTAGTTGCTTAAAAATATACTTAAACAAATCATTAGTATCCCTTACATACTCAAACTTTTGTTTATCATCAAAATCAAGCCTGGGGCTAACAAAGAGAATGTCATCCATATACAGAACAAGAAATACTATAACTAAACCATTAGTCCATTTGTATATGCAGGGCACTTCTCTATTCTTAATGAAGCCATACGTTATGATCACTTTATCAAAATGCATGTTCCAACTCCGAGATGCCTGCTTCAATCTATAAATGGATATCTGAAGCTTGTACATCTTTATTTTATCTATGGATGTGAACCCTTCAAGCTATATTATATATACCTCTTCTTCTAGCTCTCCATTTAGAAAAGCTATTTTCACATCTATTTGTCAAATTTCATAATCAAGATATGTCCTTGGCGCAAGCATGATCCGAAAAGATTTAAGCATTGCCACATACAAAAATATCTCATCATAGTTAATACCACAATGCTGACGATATCCCTTGGCAACCAAAGAAGCTTTATAGATCTCTACCTTCTCGTTTGTGCCCCTTTTCTTTTTAAAAATCCACTTACACCCTATGGGTTTTACCCCTTCAGGTGGATCAACAGGTATCCATATATTATTGACTTTCATGGATTCTATTTTAGAATTTATGGCTTCTAGCCATTTATCAAAGTCAGCACTATACATCTCATCCATATAGATGTCAGATCCTTATTATTTTTATCATGTTTAACCGGATCACCATCTCAGACAAAGAAATCATATAATCTATATGGTTGATAAGATACCCTACTGAATCTCCATAATGATGCTTCTACAATAGGCTCCAGGTTTGATTTAATCAAATCCGATTCTTTGGATTTAGTTGATGGTGTTGGTTCTTCTATCTATCGAACCTCTTTAAGTTTAAACTTAGATGTATTAGTTCCTTCTCTAAAGAACTCCTTTTCTAAAAAGACTGCCTTATTACTAATAAATACTTTATGTTCATTAGTATGGTATAATAAATAACTCTTACTTTTCTTTGGGTACCCAATAAATGGACACCTATCAAACCTAGATCCAAGCTTGTCTATCTTTAAACGTTTGATATAAGTTGGACTTTCCCAGACCTTAAGGTGTGAGAGTATTGGCTTATGCCCTATCCATATTTCATATGGAGTTTTGTCTAGAGACTAGCTAGGAACTCTATTTAGAATATAACAAGTTAACTCTAATGCATATCTCTAGAAGGAGATAGGCAAACTTGCAAACCCCATCATGGATCAAACTATATCTAACAGGGTTCGATTCCTTCTTTCAGAAACTCCAATTTGCTAGGGTGTCCCAGGAGGAGTCTATTATGAGAGAATCACATTCTCTTCCAAATATGTTATAAAGTTCTGGTAAGATTTCACCTCCTTGATCAGATCAAAGGATTTTAATATTTTTACCAGTTTATTTTCTTATTTCATTACAAAATCATTTGAACATTTTAAATGACTCTGACTTATGTCTCATCAAGTAGATGTACCCATGCTTCGATAGATCATCAGTAAATATGATGAAGTAGTGGTATCCTTCTATGGCTAAAGTGTTCATGGGTCCACATACATCAGTATGTATTAGACTCAGAACTTTAGTGGCTCTTTCACCCTTTCTAGTAAAGGTGACTTAGTCATCTTTCCAAGAAGATAGGATTTGCAGTCGATAATGTTCAAAATTATTGACCTCGAGTATTTCCTGTTTAGATAATCTATTCATCCTATTCTTGTAAATATGACATAGCCTATAATGTCGAAGGTAGACATCAAACACTATTTCAATCCTAAGGCATTTATTGGACATGTGCATTATATTCACAAGCTGTGATAAAATATAAATATCATTCATCAATTGTCCATGTATTATAGTAACACCATTCAAAATGATATCATAATAACTATCTTTTACTGATAAATGATAACCATTTTTAGTCAAAAGGTCTATAGAGATCATATTCATAAAAAAACAGGACAATAGTGATAATCACCTAAAACAATGATACTAGAATAAAAAACAAGCTTGAGTATTCCTAAAGCAAGAACTGGAATAGATCTTCCATCTCCAACATTCAGAAACTTCTTACCATTTTTGAATCTTCTACTAACCTAAAGTCTTTGCATCGAATTGCAAGTATTAATAGGGCTTTCGGTATCTAATACCTAGGTAGTAGTATCACAAATAAAAAAATTACAAGGTGTTATCATATAATTATCTTGTCCAGCAATGCCTTGCTAGTTCTTTTTCTTCCTTGGCCTGTTCAGGTCTAGCAAGGTAATGTAAAGAAGACAATTCCTCATCCAGTGCCCTTGCTTCTTACAGTAGAAGCATTTAGCTTGAGTTTGGTTAGCTTTCAACTTCTTGTTCTAACCTGGCTTAGTCGCTGGAGTACTATGCACCTTTTTTTATTCTTCTTCTTCCATTTCTTAAAGGGACAACACTTTGTCGATTCTCCCACTACATTCAACAACCCTTTATAGAGCTGATGATCCTTCTCATAGGTTTGTAGTAATCCCAACATACCATGGTAGTTTACTATAGGCCTTGTCATTCTATAATGATCAAGGAAGTTAATGTAGGATTTTGACAAAGAATTAAGGATCACATCCTTCCCCAGCTCTTCATGCAGGGAGAATACAAGTTTGCCCAGATGCTCAATCAGTTTAATCATGTGCAATACATGATCTATGATCAAGGCCCCTTCCCTCATCCTAATGTTGAAAATAGCATAGTCATTTTGTACCTTTCAACATCGTCGAGAGTACTGAAGCATTCTTTCAACACTTAAAGTATGTCCTTCAACTAAGCATCCTCAAACTTACGATTCAATTCATTATTTATGGATGCCGGTGAGGTGACCAGATCGCTGACATGGAGCAAGGAGCATGACGTGGAGCCCCCATCGGATGCCACGCGGGATTACCACCACGGGCCCCTTCGCCGGGCTAAGCCCCCGATGCCAGCAGTGCCGCCCGTCGAAAGCGGGCTCCGACCTCCACCAGGTCAGTACCCGCCAGGTCGAGGCACCTAGGTCGGAGTCGAGCTCAAATCCCACTAGAGGCAGACCTTCCGAGCCCGAGCTCGGGTCCCGCGGTCCGGAGTCGATCTCAAGCCTCCTCTGCCATGCGGGACCCCTTTCGAGGACAGGTCCCCTGGCTTAGGCGCAACTCAGCCACCTCAGCCAATTCGAGCTCGGTCAAAGCTGGGCCCCTCTGCCTGGTGCCGAGCTCGGCCCCTCTCCGCACAGCCGAGCCACCGCGAGACGCGTATCCTGCAAGTGGGTCCTATCTTTCCAGCTCAGCCCTCGATACAAGTCAAGACGTCAACCACCGAGGAAGCAGCACCTCCCATCCGAAGACAGTGGTGGGCCCCCCGAGGACCGTACGACAGCACCCACCACATCATCATTAATGCCCACGATGGCAATTCACCCCAGGAAGAAGGGAAGCCCACATCAAGGCACTGTGCCCCCCACCGGCTTGCTGTACAACCAGGGAAAGGACACCAGGGAGCACGATTCCCGAGAATAGCGGTGCAACAGTCGAGGCCCTGTCATACTTCTAGGAAGGGCAAATCGAAGGAATGTCAGAGGCTCATGGAAGCTTCCCCAGATGCCTAATAAAGAAGGTGTACCATTCACAGCATAACATCACATCATACCCGTCTGACAACACAGGATAACCCCGAGGCAAGCCACGAAAAAAGGACCCAACCAGTATAAGCGGAGGGGAGGTAACACTCATTTCTCAATTCCAAGCAAGAACAACACAACCACCACAAAGAGAAAGAGGAGAAAAGGGAGAGGCCATACAGGAGGGAAAGACCACCTCGGCCACCACATCTCCTGGTTCACTCACACTCTCATACACTATATTCACTCCACCTAGTGTGGAGCTCATCGAGAGGGGCTCGACCAGGAGGATCTGTTCTCTTGGGCCATTACTGACTTGATCGTCGGAGTGCCCGCGCCGGAATCCCTGACCCGAGTCACTAACGTTGATCATCTTGTAGGTTTTGAGGTACTGGAGGAATCCCCGGTGGGCGGGCATGGACCACTCGACACCATCAGCAAGTACGGGCCACGACGGTCCAAGCGGCAATAGATTGGCGTACCAGGAAGGGGCAGACAGAATGACACTTCCTCCAGTTCAAGTCCTGCTTAGCCAGTCCACTGGGGGGATGGTGACCACCCAGGCAAGGGGAGATTCTCCCAGCCATGCAGAGGCATCCCCTTCTCGCAGGAACCCGCACGGACTTGAGGCGAAAGTTCTTGCCCCGGTTCAACCTCCCCCATTGGAGGCCCAGCTGACCGCACTTGCCCAGCAGATACATACTCTCACTGCGGTGGTGCATTAGCTCCAGCATTAGCACCAGCATCGATCCCTGGCTACCCACCAGCAGCCAGAGACCCCCGTGACCCACGCCGCAGCACCCCGCGATGGCCTGCGTTCCTTCCATGGGGGGCCCTCGCAACCGCGGGCAGTTACAGACCCTCGGGGTACCCACCAAGCCCCAGGGAAGCGATGGCGTGCCAGCTCCACCGAAGAAGAAAGCTGCTCACCGCACCTTGACCTGGGGACACCCAGAACCCGTCATGGGCGCCGCGTGTCCGCATTGCCTCCACCGCCCCCCTCAGTGGATGGGTCCATAGACGAAGCCACAAGGCGCATGGCGGAGAAGCGCCTGGAGGAGCACGACCACAAGTTGGAGGAGTTTGCCCATCGTTCACCAACTTGCCTGGCTCCACTAGTGAGCCAGCGGGCTATGACGCCACCCTCCTTTCTCCTAGGAGATCCAAACGGAGCCAATTCCTCATCGGTTCTGCATGCCGCAGGTGGATCCCTATGATGGGACCACCGACCCCTTGGACCACCTAGAAAGCTATCGGGCCCTCATGAGGGTCTAGGGGGCCACTAACACCCTTCTGTGCATCGCCTTCCCTACTACCCTTCGAAAGGCCGCTCGAGTGTGGTTCACTCATCTCGAGCTGGAAAGTATCAATTCTTTTGCCCAGCTAGGGCAAAAGTTCGTGGCCTATTTCGATGCCTGCCGGAAGAAGCCACATGAGGCAGATAGCCTCTTCTCCATCAGGCAGCAAGACCATGAGCTGCTACAAGACTACATGGCCCACTTCAAAGATGCTGCCTTGGAGATCTACAACCTATAGGAGCCAGTGGCGATGCTGGCTCTAAAGCGAGGGCTCAAGACTTTCTGCTTAACCTACTCACTCGACAAGAAGCCCCCGAAGACTTACACCAAGCTGCTCTTCCGGGCCCAGAAGTATATCTGCGCCGAGGAGGCAGATCGCATGAGGCTGGAGCTTGACGGGAAGCCTCTAAGGAGGCCGACACCCACCGAGAAGCCTGAAGCGCGGAGGCCGGGACAACCAGCTCAAAGCTCCCGACCAGTGCCAAGGCCAAGGAACGCTCCCATCCCTCAGGGGGACTTCACTCCCCTTCTCTCCCCAAGAATGAAGATCCTCATGGAGATTGAGGGTGAGACTTATCTGAGGTGTCCTTGGCCGCTGAAGCCATCCTTCACCCGTGACAAGATGAAGTACTGCTGCTTCCACTGTGACCACGGGCATGACACCGAGGAATGCTGTAATCTCAAGAGGAAAATTGAAGAGCTTATTAAGAGGAGCTACCTCGGAAAATATGTGGGGGGCAGACCTCAACCAGAGTCCCAGGCGCTCGTTGCTCTCCCTCCAGCTCCAGCCATTGACAACCGCCCCACCAAGAAGCCGGTGGGCATGATCTCTTGGGGAGCGGAGCGCGCGTCTAAGAGAACCCGGGGGGCAGGGAACTCTGAGAATGTACTCCCCTTTATGAGGGAAGGGGATAATGGGGAGAAAAATATAAATAATGATGCTGTGGTCATTGAGATGACGATCGTAAAGCATCCTATAAAGCGCATCATGGTAGATAGTGGAAGCCCAACGGATATGCATTTTTATGAAGCTTTCTCCCGGATGAATCTCTCCCCCACTCAACTCAAGCCAATATTTACTTCCCTTGTTGGTTTCATGGGAGACTCCGCAAGAGTAGAGGGGGAAATCACTCTCCCAATCACTGCCAGGACACCACCTCGGTAGAGTACCATCATGATGACGTTCACGGTTGTCAGGCTTCCTTCACCTTACAACATGATTTTGGGCCGACCTGGGCTCAACCTCCTCGATGCCGTCATCTCTACCAAGAGGTTGCTTGTCTAGTTCCCAACCCCTTACGATATGGGGGAGATGAGGGGTATGCCCCAGACAATGCAGCACTACTTCCAAACATTCCCCAAGGCCCAGGTGCCCGAGGAGGATTCCAGGGCGGACGAGCTCAACCAGAGGGCCCAAGACCCCAGAGGAGGCCTGACCGAGCGCCTGCATTCATACCAACTCGAAGCCGACCAGGCAAAAATCATGCAGATCAGAGCCCAGCTGCCCAAGGAGGATAGGGCTCCGCTATTGGAGTTCATGCGAGCAAACGCAGATGTGTTCGCCTGGACGGTGGCCGACATGCTAGGTATTCTTCCTAAAGTCATCATCCATAAACTTAGTGTTGATCCGAAGTGCAGGCCAGTTTGATAGAAGAAGAGAAGCTTTGCCCCGGAAAGGAAAGCGGCCATCAACGAGGAAGTTGAGAAACTCCTCGCCGCTGGATTCGTCCGAGAGGTGCAATACCCGAGCTGGCTGGCGAATGTGGTGATGGTGAAGAAGAATAACGGCAAGTGGAGGATCTATGTAGACTACACCGACCTCAACAAGGCATGTCCGAAGGACAGCTTCCCTCTGCCAAGGATAGACCAGCTGGTGGATGCCACTTCGGGGCACAGGCTACTCTCCTTCATGGATGCATTCTCAGGGTACAATCAGATCTGGATGCACCCGGAGGACGAGGAGCACACCGCCTTCATCACTGACCGGGGGATGTACTGCTACAGAATGATGCCCTTTGGCTTGAAGAATGATGGGGCCACGTACCAACGCCTGGCCAACAATGTCTTCAAGGACCAGATTGGCCAGAATGTGCAAGCGTACGTGGATGACATGCTCGTCATGAGCAAACCGAGCTCGAACCACATTGCCGACCTCGCTGAATTCTTCCACAACCTCTGGAAGCACCAGATGAAGCTCAACATGGCGAAGTGCACCTTCGGGGTGGCGGTCAGGAAATTCCTTGGCTTCATGGTCACCCAAAGAGGAATTGAGGTGAATCTGGAGAAGGTCCAAGCAATCCTGGAAATGGAGCACCCTACGTCCAAGAAGCAGGTTCAGCGCATGATGGGAAGGATCGTAGCCCTGAGCCGGTTCATTTCGAGGTCGGCTGATCGCTGCCTCCCCTTCTTCAAGGCGCTGTGCAAGATGCATGACTTCACCTGGACTGAAGGGTGCCGGATGGCCTTCGAAGAGTTGAAGGAGTTCCTGACCTCCCCGCCTCTACTGTCCAGACCCGAAGAGGGAGCCTGCTCTACCTAGCGGTCACCCCAGGGGCTGTCAGCTTAGTCCTCATCCGTACAGACCAGGACGGGATGCAAAAGCCAGTGTACTACACCAGCAAAATACTCCATGATGCAAAGATCAGGTAAACCCGCTATGAAAAACTCATTTTTGCACTAATAATGTCTGCTAAGCACCTCAGGCCCTATTTCCAAGTGCATCCCATCGTGGTTGTGACTGACCAGCTGCTGAGGACCATGCTAAGCCATCCCGAGACTTCCGGAAGGTTAGCCAAATGGTCCCTGATGCTGAGCGAGCACGACATCGCATATCGGCCAAGGTCATCATAGAAGGCCCAAGTCCTAGCCGACTTCATGGTCGAATGCACAGGGTTTCCCGAGGAACCAGAGCGGATGGTCCCAGAGAGCCAAGCCAAGCTCGCCCCTCTGGAGGACCCCTGGATCCTCCACGTGGATGGCGCCTCCAATTCATGCGAGAGAGGAGCAGGCCTCATCCTCGCCAATTCTGACGGAGTGATGATGGAGTGTGCGCTTCGCTTCAAGTTCCCCGCCACAAATAACCAAGCAGAGTACGAGGCGCTCCTCACGGGCCTGAAGGTGTCCCGCGAGTTGGGCGTAAAGAACCTTAAGGTCTTCACCGACTCCCAGCTGGTTGCCGGACAAGTCTCCGGGGAGTACAAGGCCCGAGATCCCCAGATGATGAAGTACCTAGAGAAGGTCCGTTTGAGCATGGTAGGCTTCCGCTACTTCCATGTTTCCCACATTCCTCGTGGAGAGAATGCTCGTGCTGACACACTGTCAAGGCTCGTGACCCTACCGGACTCATCCTTAGGGTGTGCCTACATCGAATATCTCGAGAGCCCGAGCTATGAAAACCCCGAAGAGGTGCAGCAAGTAGCCCCCGAGCCGAGCTGGATGGACAAGTATGTCAAGTACATCTAGGATGGCCTGCAACCGGAAGACCGCAAGAAAGCTGGCCTCATCAGAAGGAAAGCCGCCTGCTTCATCTTGATGGACGACCAGCTCTACCGCCGTTCCTATTCCTACCCTCTCCTAAAGTGCCTCAAGCCCATAGAGGCAGCCTTCGTGCTCCAGGAGATACACGAAGGCCTCTATGGGAATCATGTAGGAGCAAGGACTCTGGCGTACAAGGCCCTTCATCAAGGATACTTCCAGGAAACAATGAAGGAGGATGTCACTGACTTCGTCAAAAGGTGTGACAAGTGTCAGCGCCACTCCCACATTCAGTGCCTGCCGGTTGCGCCAATCTCCCAGTTGTCATCACCCTAGCCCTTCGTATAATTAGGGATGGACATCTTGGGACCGTTCTGGTGCGGGCACCAGACTCGGAAGAAGACTTCAGAGCTCCATCTGGATCTCTGATTAACCTTGCCCGAAGAATTAGGATTTTTGGTTTGTAATAAAAGTTGACTAGATCAACTCAATTTAGCTTGAGTCTACATTACCTGCATTTTATTTTGTTGAGTCATGTTGACTTAGTAGTGGACTAGGTTTTCAACCTGGGGTGTTACATTTTCTTCCAAGGCCTAGCAAGTGGGTGCCACACTCCCAGCCACACTCCAAGCCATACGCTTGAGTCCAGGGGGTGCCATATCTACATCCAGCAGCCTTTGGTCCCCACGCCACAGATAGCAGCTTCCTTCTCTCATGCGCCAGTTGAGGAGAAATCCACCAGGAGTCCACAAATCAAGGGGGCAGCCCAAGTCTTTCCCAAAGAAACCAAACTAAGAAAGGGAAGAAATTCTCTTGGAGAAAACTTCAAGGAGGCGCCCACTACCTGCCAAAAATATCCAAAACAAAGATGGGAAGGGCCTTGACTTAGGGAGGAAGAAAAGGAGGAGTCCAAAAGAGTTGATCCATGGAAGGAAAAAAAATTCTCTTGAAGATCCAAGCAAGGAGGCGCCATCTACCAGCCTTTTATAACCCTAATCAAATTTTTTTGGTATCTTGGCCGACCATATGTGTATGGATTATCCTGATTTGTAGATCCCCTCCTTTAGTCCCACATGGGAAGATGTAAAACCCTACTCCCTTGTAAAGCCTTATAAATTAAACCCCTCTTGTAAGTTTAAATCAAAGAGATGAATGAAACCAAATTTTTTTTGTGAGCAAACTTTGTGTTTTCTCTCTTCCGCACTTGCATCCAAGTGTTGAGCTCCATGAGGGAGTAAATCCGGGTTCCCCAGGAACCTTGAGGAGGTGTGAGATCTCCAAAACCCAAACCCTAGGTTAGCCACTCCACTCCCAAACCCTAGCCGCCATCACCCTTCTCTTTCCACCAAGCCCTAGCCTATCCCATCTCTCACGGCCACCCTCTCCAAGTCCAGGCCGACCACCAGCATCCAGCTCCAGTCCAGATACTTCAGATCTACAGCAATTCTAAGAGGAAGTCAGATCAGCCTCCAGGAGAATCCTGATTTCAGCAACTTCAGCTTTCAAGTTCTTCAACCTGGTAAACCTTTTCTTGAGTATCTGAATTCCATCACTTGTTCCTCTTCTTTCCCAGATCTTGAGTCCAGGAGAAGCCAACCAAACCACAAGACCAATATTAGAGGATCCATTGCGAAGATAGCCGACTCCGAGGATCCCACAATCTGCTCAAGAGAGTTCTTCCACCCAAATTTTGAGAAGATCACTGTCTGGTTGGTAAACCATCTCTCCTCTCTATTTCTGTTCTGTTGAAAGTTCAGAGTGAAACCCTAGGTCTGGGAGTTTCTCAACCCACAGCGATCCGTTACTTCTGAACTACTCTGATAATTTAGTTTCATCTAAATTATGCTTTCAATCCTTACCTAGTTTCCTTCAACTTAGTTTAGCTTTACTTTGAGTCAAAGCCAATTTCTGAAATAAAAAAAAAAAAAAAAAGAATTAATCTTAAATTTACTTCCGCATACGCTTCCTTGTTCTTTGTTCTGCATCATTTTTGGTATCAGAGCCCTGTCTAGGGTTTCTGTTTGATTGCTTGTTTGAGTCTCTCTCTTTTACTTTGTCTGCTCGAAGTAGACTTCCCAGGACGTCCGGTCCTAGGAATGAAGCGAGGTGCAAACCTCCTCTTCCCATTCCACGGGGTGTTCCTAGGGCGTGTAGGGGATCCGTTGGGTTACAACTTCGTAGCAGGAATTGTAAACGGGGAAGTACTCTATTTTCAGCCTGTAATTATCCTGTTGAAGGAATTATTTCTCACTGCAGGTAACTCCAAATTTAGTGATTTTTATTTTTCTGAAACCAGTATAATTGAAACTATTTTTCATAATTTTCCTGTGATTTATTGGTTTCCGTGAGATTTCTTAGGATTAAATTACTGCAACTCTATTTTTGCATTTCTGCAATTCAATTATTTTTGAGTGATCATCTCTTAATTCATCTTAAGGGCATTTGAGCATCTAAGATAAGGGGAGGAGTTGATAACCTCTCCTTAGGCCAAAACCACCACCCCTTCATTCAAACCTAAGCCTTTAATCTAAAATTGATTAGACCTAATTTGCCCTAGTGGGCTAGGGACATCAATAAGTCGGGTCAAGGCTAGTGTTGAGTCAGTTTGTCTGGTTACTCTGTGTGTGCTTTGTACTCAGTGTCTAGAATGGTGGTTCAGGGATTCCATCCCGAAGGACTTGTGTGCTGGTCCGCCTACCTGGCCAATCTCTAATTGGTGTCTAGGATTGGCATTAACACTCCCCTTACACCTGCCTGGCTGAGTCCTGAGTTACTACAGGCTAGCTTACCACTCTGATTGGGCACCTAGTTTAGGCTCTAGGTCTAGTTAGCCCGTAGTCATTCAGTTGAGTCTCATTTTGTGTGCTTGATTGCATCATGTCTACCCGGAATGGAGTACCCTACCAACCTGGTCAAACCCAACCTGATTTAGAGGCCATGGTTAGAGCTCTTACTGAGAGTATGAACAAATTAAGTCAGGATATGAATGAGAATTTTGCCCAGCTTAGGGATCGAGTCCAAGTACTTGAGGAACCTAGGCATCGGAATTGGACTCCTGACCCAGATTTTAATGTGCCTCAACCTCACCCACACCAAGAGCCTAGAAGACCTTTATACCGAGATCCTGAACCTAATCATAGGAGGCCTGACCCAGAACCTGAGGATATAGATGATAGGTTCATTCGGAACATCAAGTTAGACGCACCCACTTTTGATGGTAGTTTAAATCCTAAGGTGTATTCTGATTGGGAGGGTGAGATGGACCAGTACTTTGAGTGGTATGCTATGTCTGAGGAGAGGAAATTCAAGTTTGCCAAGATGAAATTAATACGTCAAGCTAGGTTATACTGGGGGAACATTGAGCTGACCACTAGAAGACGAAATGTAGAGCCCATAACCACTTGGCAGGGTATGAAAGAAAAGCTTAGAGACAAGTACCTACCCATTTCATACCAGCAAAATCTGTTAGACCAATGGCAGACTTTGAAACAAGGGAATCGATCTATTTCAGACTACATAACCACCTTTGATGAATACCTAATGAGATGTGATGTGAGTGAAGCCCATGAGGTCACTTTGTCTAGATTTAGGGCTGGGCTTAGGGAAGATATTAAGAGAGAGTTATTTTTGAGAGAGGTTACTGACCTAGACCAAGCCTATCAGATTGCACTGAACATTGAGAAGTTTCAGAGAGGACCCATGCCATCTAGGGTTAGTGCCCCAATCCCAAGAAATGGACCTAGCCAGGTTACCCCTAGCAAGCCTAATCAGGGTATCCCCACCCCTAGGCCCATGGACAAAGGTAAGGCACCTGACACCCAGAGAACCCCTAGTATCGTCTGTTTTAAGTGCCAGAAGCCCGGTCATATCTCCAATCAGTGCACAGCCATAGCTTGTTTTAAGTGTCATAAGGTAGGTCATGTTTCTAGCCAGTGCCCTCGTAGATCCCTATATATAGAAGAGGGAGGAGAAGAGAATTCCGAACCTAATGAGGAGTTTGAAGAAGAAGTTTATGAGGCCGGAATGAATTTGGTTGATGAGTATGAAGGAGAGGAAGAATCCACTGAGTCTGACCACTTAGGGGTTGTGAGATGCATCCTGTCCCAGACTAAAGTTCAGGAAGACTGGCATAGGACTAACATCCTACAGACTTTCCTTAAACTAGGGGATAAGGTTTGTAAAATCATCATAGATAGTGGGAGCTGTGTAAATGCCATTTCTACTAGCACAGTCAAAATGTTAGGCTTAACCCCAGTCCCCCACCCCAACCCCTATAAAGTTTCTTGGGTAGACTCTACCTCTATACCCATCCAGTCTAGATGTCATGTCCAAATCCAAATGCAATCCTATCAAGAGAAGATTTGGTGTGATGGCTTGCCCATGGGGGTGAGCAGTATAATTCTTGGAAGACCTTGGTTGTATGATCATGATGCCACCCAGTTAGGAAAATCCAACACCTGTGTCTTTAGTTTCAATGGAAAGAAAATCACAATCCATTCAGTCCCTCCTAGGGACAAGGTAGCTAAAGGAACCAGTAAGGTTAGGGAAATGAAGACTAGAGTGAACCTAATTAGTGCCAAGGATCTAGAACAAGAAATTCATAGTGGTTCACCCATTTGGATGTTGACTGCTAAGGAACTTAGGACTCCTACACCCTCAGAGCCTCCTCAGGAAGTTAAGCCTTTATTAGAAGAATTTGAGGATGTTTTTCCCGAGGATCTGCCAGACCACCTTCTACCTCTTAGGGATATTCAGCATTCCATAGATTTAGTCCCATGAGCTACTTTACCCAACTTGCCCCATTATAGGATGAATCCATCTGAGCATAAAGAACTGCAAAAGCAGGTTGGCGAATTGTTGAGGAAGGGGTTCATTAGAGAGAGTCTTAGCCCTTGTGCAGTCCATGTAATTCTAACCTCGAAGAAGGATGGCACGTGGAGGATGTATGTTGATAGTCGTGCCATCAATAAAATCACAATCAAGTATAGGTTCCCCATCCCTAGACTAGATGACATGCTTGATATGATGGACGGTGCCATGGTTTTTTCTAAAATTGATCTCAAGAGCGGCTATCATCAGGTTAGGATTAGACCAGGGGATGAGTGGAAAACAGCCTTCAAGACTAAGGATGGTCTCTTCGAATGGGTTGTTATGCCTTTTGGGTTGTCCAATGCCCCTAGTACTTTCATGAGGATTATGACCCAAGTACTTAGAGCTTTCATAGGGAAGTTTGTAGTGGTCTATTTTGATGATATCCTGATCTATAGTAAGACCCCTGCAGATCACCTAGGCCACCTTAGACAAGTCTGTCAAGTTTTGAGGAATGATAGTCTCTACAGTAATCTCAAAAAGTGTGAATTTATGACCAGTAGGATTATCTTCCTTGGATTTGTTGTAACCCCTAACGGCGTGGCTGCCGATCCTGAAAAGATTAGGTCCATAGTAGAATGGCCAGAGCCAACCAGTGTGCATGAAGTCAGAAGTTTCCATGGCTTGGCTACCTTCTATAGGCGATTCATCAAGGGGTTTAGTACCGTAGTTGCTCCTATCACAGACTGCATTAGGAAAGGAGAATTTCAGAGGACCAAAGCAGCCCATAAAACCTTCCTAGATCTTAAGGATAGGATGACCCAGGCACCCATTTTGAGACTACCGGACTTTTCAAAGGTATTTGAGGTTGCCAGTGATGCTTCAGGAGTAGGTATAGGTGGAGTCCTAAGCCAAGAGAACCATCCCGTAGCATTCTTTAGTGAAAAACTTAATGATGCTAAGCTTAGGTATTCTACCTATGATAAGGAATTTTACGCGGTAGTGCAATCTTTGCGTTACTGGAGACATTATTTACTACCGCAAGAATTTGTGTTGTTTTCGGACCATGAGGCTCTTAGATTCTTGAATTCTCAGAAGAAGCTTAACCCTAGGCATGCTAAGTGGGTAAAGTATATCCAGTCCTATACTTTTGTTTTGAAGCATAAGGCTGGGTCTGAAAATAAGGTAGCTGATGCCCTTAGTCGTCGATCTTTGTTGTTGAATTCTGTTAGGGCTGAAGTCATAGGGTTTGAGCAAATCAAAGAAGAATATGAGTCGTGTCCGGATTTCAAGACTGTATACCAGGATCTAACTCAAGGACCATCTAGTGAACATAAGGATTATTCCCTTTTAGATGGCTTTCTGTTCTTTAAGAATAGGCTTTGCATCCCTAGAACCTCTCTTAGGGAATTCTTGATTTGGGAAACTCATGCTGGAGGTTTAGCTGGCCATTTCGGAAAAGATAAGACCACCCTGGCTATTGAAGACCATATTTTCTGGCCTAGCTTAAAAAAAGATGTAGCACACATTGTGGCTAGGTGTCGGACCTGCGCTGTTGCCAAACAGCAAAAACAGAACACCGGCCTTTATACCCCACTCCCTGTCCCAGATCGTCCTTGGCAAGATGTGAGCATGGACTTTGTGTTAGGTTTGCCTAAGACCCAGAGGAGGCATGACTCTATCTGTGTTGTAGTAGGCCGATTTTCCAAGATGGCCCATTTCTTGCCTTGTTCCCAAACATTTGATGCATCTAAGGTAGCCACCCTGTTCTTTAATGAGATAGTTCGACTCCATGGCCTACCCAAGACCATTGTTTCAGATAGGGATGTTCGGTTCACCAGCTATTTCTGGAAAACCCTTTGGCATAAGTTAGGGACGAAACTTAAGTTTTTAACTGCCTATCATCCCCAGACTGACGGCCAAACCAAAGTAGTGAACCGTAGTTTAGGCAATCTGCTAAGGTGTCTTGTTGGTGAAAACATTAGGAACTGGGATTTGTACTTACCTAGAGCTGAATTTGCATATAATGACTCGGTCAATAGGTCTACGGGTAAGAGTCCATTTGAAATTGTGCATGGTTACAAACCCCACACACCTCTTGACCTAGCTCCTTTACCAATCCACACACGGGTCTCCGAGTCTGCCAAAGTTTTTGCAAGCATATAAAAGACTTGCATAAAGAAATTCAAGCCAAAATAAATTTAAGTAATGAAACTTATAAGAAATTGGCTGATTCTCAAAGGCGAGTCAAAACTTTTGACGAAGGAGACTATGTAATGATTAGGTTAAGGCCTGAACGGTTTCCTCCTGGAACCGTTAGAAAGTTACATGCTAGGGGAGCTGGACCATTTAGAGTGGTAAAGAGAGTAGGATCCAATGCCTATGTGCTCGAGTTACCTCCAGAACTAGGCATTAGCTCCACTTTCAACATTACAGACCTAGTAGAGTATAGGGAGCCAGCTGTGATTCCCAGTGAGGCTTTTGAACCTAATCCTGCTCTTGAGAGTGAACCTGACCCTGTGTGTCCACCAACAAATTGGCCTGTGAGGAAAGAGCAGATTGAAAAGATCCTGGATGATCAGGTTATCTCTACTCGTAATCGAGGATACCAAAGATACCTGGTCCGCTGGCTAGGAAGGCCAGATTTTGATGACTCTTGGATCTCCCGAGAAGAATTACAAGAGCTGGACCCAGACCTCTTGGAGAGATACCAGAGCCAACTTGATCCATACTCGATAGGGTCGAGTTCCTCCCACCCTGGGAGAATTGGTGTGGGCACCAGACTCAGAAGAAGACTTCAGAGCTCCATCTGGATCTCTGATTAACCTTGCCCGAAGAATTAGGGTTTTTGGTTTGTAATAAAAGTTGACTAGATCAACTCAATTTAGCTTGAGTCTACATTACCTGCATTTTATTTTGTTGAGTCATGTTGACTCAGTAGTGGACTAGGTTTTCAACCTGGGGTGTTACATTTTCTTCCAAGGCCTAGCAAGTGGGCGCCACACTCCCAGCCACACTCCCAGCCATATGCCTGAGTCCAGGGGATGCCATATCTACATCCAGCAGCCTTTGGTCCCCATGCCATAGATAGCAGCTTCCTTCTCTCATGCGCCAGTTGAGGAGAAATCCACCAGGAGTCCACAAATCAAGGGGGTGGCCCAAGTCTTTCCCAAAGAAACCAAACTAAGAAAGGGAAGAAATTTTCTTGGAGAAAACTTCAAGGAGGCGCCCACTACCTGCCAAAAATATCCAAAACAAAGATGGGAAGGGCCTTGACTTAGGGAGGAAGAAAAGGAGGAGTCCAAAAGAGTTGATCCATGGAAGGAAAAAAAATTCTCTTGAAGATCCAAGCAAGGAGGCGCCATCTACCTGCCTTTTATAACCCTAATCAAATTTTTTTGGTATCTTGGCCGACCATATGTGTATGGATTATCCTGATTTGTAGATCCCCTCCTTTAGTCCCACATGGGAAGATGTAAAACCCTACTCCCTTGTAAAGCCTTATAAATTAAACCCCTCTTGTAAGTTTAAATCAAAGAGATGAATGAAACCAAATTTTTTTTGTGAGCAAACTTTGTGTTTTCTCTCTTCCGCACTTGCATCCAAGTGTTGAGCTCCGTGAGGGAGTAAATCCGGGTTCCCCAGGAACCTTGAGGAGGTGTGAGATCTCCAAAACCCAAACCCTAGGTTAGCCACTCCACTCCCAAACCCTAGCCGCCATCACCCTTCTCTTTCCACCAAGCCCTAGCCTATCCCACCTCTCACGGCCACCCTCTCCAAGTCCAGGCCGACCACCAGCATCCAGCTCCAGTCCAGATACTTCAGATCTACAGCAATTCTAAGAGGAAGTCAGATCAGCCTCCAAGAGAATCCTGATTTCAGCAACTTCAGCTTTCAAGTTCTTCAACCTGGTAAACCTTTTCTTGAGTATCTGAATTCCATCACTTGTTCCTCTTCTTTCCCAGATCTTGAGTCCAGGAGAAGCCAACCAAACCACAAGACCATTATTGGAGGATCCATTGCGAAGATAGCCGACTCCGAGGATCCCATAATCTGCTCAAGAGAGTTCTTCCACCCAAATTCTGAGAAGATCACTGTCTGGTTGGTAAACCATCTCTCCTCTCTATTTCTGTTCTGTTGAAAGTTCAGAGCGAAACCCTAGGTCTGGGAGTTTCTCAACCCCCAGTGATCCGTTACTTCTAAACTACTCTGATAATTTAGTTTCATCTAAATTGTGCTTTCAATCCTTACCTAGTTTCCTTCAACTTAGTTTAGCTTTACTTTGAGTCAAAGCCAATTTCTGAAATATAAAAAAAAAAAAAAAAGAATTAATCTTAAATTTACTTCCGCATATGCTTCCTTGTTCTTTGTTCTGCATCACGTTCCCCACTACACTAGGGCAGTGAAAGTTCCTGCTGGAGGCGATCGACTACTTCACCAAATGGGTTGAAGCGGAGCCACTATCTCGGATCACAGAGGCCAATGTCAGACAATTTTTCTAGAAGACTGTCATTTGTCATTTCAAACTCCCCAACTGCATCATCACTGACAATGGGCGACAGTTCGACAACCGAGAGTTCGAGGGATTTTGCGCCGAGCACAGGATCCAACATCGGTTCACCTCCGTCGCCCATCCCTAGACAAATGGGGTAGCCGAGGTCACTAACCGAACCATTCTTCAAGGACTCCGAACCAGGTTGGACCAGGCGAAGGGCGGATGTGCAGAAGAACTTTCAAGCATCCTGTGGGCCTACCACACAACACCCAGGATAGCGATGGGTGAATCACCTTTCAACTTGGTCTTCGAGTCGAAAGCGATAATTCCAGTTGAGCTTGGCATGCCAATGCTCTGAGTACAGCAGTATGACGAAGCACAGAACTCGGTACACCTTCTCCTCAACTTAGACCTCCTCGAAGAAACAAGAGACAAAGCTCGGCTCTAGATGGTAGCATACTGGCAATGGGTCGCTCGGTACTACAACGCACGGGTGAGGCAGAAGGCTTTCCAACCTGGCGACCTAGTACTGTGCCGAGCAGAAGCGTCCCAGCCCCGAGAGAGCGAAAAACTCTCACCAAACTGGGAGGGCCCTTACAAAGTGGCCGAGGCCCTGTCGTAGGGGGCCTACTACTTAGAAGACTTGGATGGCGCTAGGTTCCCCTGGACCTGGAATGCTTGTAATTTAAGGAGATACTATCAGTAATGTAAGTATTCGCCCCATGAGAAATGAAGATTTCTTTCCACAACACGATCTATCTATCTTGCAAACAACTACATCAAAGACTAGACGACCTCAAACACCGGCGAGCCCAGCTCCCCGGCATCAAAGACCGGATGACCTCCGGCACCTGCGAGCCCAGCTCCCCGGCATCAAAAGACTGGATGACCTCCGGCACCGGCAAGCCAAGCTCCTCGGCATCAAAAGACCGGACGACCTCCGGCACCGGCAAGCCCAGCTCCCCGGCATTAAAAGACCAGACGACCTCCGGCACCAGTGAGCCCAGCACCCCAGCATCAAAAGACAGGACGACCTCCGGCACCGACGAGCCTAGCTCCCCAGCATCAAAAGACTGGATGACCTCCGGCAACGGCGAGCCCAGCTCCCCGGCATCAAAAGATCGGACGACCTCCGACACCGGCGAGCCCAGCTCCCTGGCATCAAAAGACCGGATGACCTCCGGCACAAAAGACCGGAGACCTGGCATCAAAAGACCGGATCCTCCTGGCACGGAGCCCAGCTCCCAGGCCGGCGAGCCTAGCTCCCCGGCATCAAAGACCGGATGACCATCCGGCACCAGCGAGCCCAGCTCCCCGGCAAAGGACCTGGGAAGCCCTCAGGCACTTAGTGCCTCCGAGCCCAACTCCAGGACACCAAGGCCTAGAACTCAGATTTCCAGCACTGCAATTCTCAAGCATCAACATCCTTGGAACTGGCTCCGAGACACTAAGGTCCAAGACTCTGGCTTCTGATGTCGGGGATCTCATCTTTCGACGCTGCCAAGCCAAGCTTCAAGATGGCGACCACTAAATTATATCCCTGAGCAACTGAGTCCAATGCCAACACACATCAATGACGTGACCTCAAGCTCAACGCCTGGTCTGTGCCAATTGAAGTTCCTGACTCCCATCTCAGATCCCCCTGCATTGAAAAGAATGAAATAGCAAAGAAAGGGGAGAGAAGAGAGAGAAGGGACATTCCACATTACAGATGATGGAGACACCATGATTACAAAAGTGCATTTCATTACAGGAAGAGCTGATTACACTGTCTCCCAGGCCCCGACAGGCTAGGTGACTCGGTCGAGAAAAAGAAAAGGCAAAGGAAAAATAAAATTATAAGGAGAAAAAAAAGAAACCCTATCCTATGCAGCCAGCTCCTTCTCCGGGCGTTGTGCGGCTGGGACCTCTCCCTCCTCCACCTCCGTCGCTTGGGCATGCTCCTGGGCGCCCTCTGCTG
Organism: Areca catechu; assembly: GCA_021397845.1. Lineage (NCBI taxonomy): Eukaryota > Viridiplantae > Streptophyta > Magnoliopsida > Arecales > Arecaceae > Areca > Areca catechu. The sequence goes on along the minus strand of CM038044.1, from coordinate 86,463,149 downwards.
GAGAAGCAGGTTCAGCTACTAAAACTGTTGGGCTCGGATCAGTAGCCCCCATCTGCGGCGTGGGCATTGCCCTCGCCACCGTCGATGTCGGCTCCTTGGGGCCGGGCGCCGCCGAGGTCGCCAGGAAGCTAGCCTTGGCTGGAGCAGCCTCCTGCCTTGTCGCCACCATCATCGCTATGGAGGGAGCCTTCTTCCCCGGAGTCCGGAGCGCGGCCAACCGCTCCTCAGATAGAATACCCCTCAACTGCTGGCGACAATAGGCGAACCCCTTAGCAAAGGAATCCATCGCCGCCTCCTTAAAATCTTTGAGGTACTCAGGAGAAGCTTTGAAGGCGGCCACCATGCTGGCAACATCCCTTCGGGTGCCCTCCGCCTTGCTCCTTTTGGTGGCCACCAAGTCCTCAACACGCTCAGCCTGATAGATCGCCATCGCCATTCCATTCTCAGCGACATGGCTGGCGGCAACAGCTTTCTTCTCGGCCTTAGCGGCCCACCCCTCGACCTCAGCAGCCCTCTTCTCCACGGCCGCCACCTTCCTCTCGGACTCAACCCAGAGCTCCTTCAGTCGAGTTCTCTTCAACTCCACCTCATTTTCGATCTCCTTCTTCATCCGGACGAGGTCACCAACCTCGGCTGTGAGGCTCTTATTTTTGAGGTGGGCGTCCTAGCTCTTCTCTCTCACCTCAGCACGCAGAGATTCGAGCTTGGCCAGTCGCTCCTTCTCCCCTCTGGCCCAATTCTGGTAGAAGTCCTGAATGAGGAAGAGCTCTCTACCTTGCTGCATCGAGGAAGGAGTGTCAGCTATCAGGTAAGAAGAAAAAGAAGCGACTTGGAGAAGCAACGACGTGCGGAAGACATACATCATAAAGGTTCGCGAATGTCACGTTGATGACATTGCCTAGAAGCCTCCCGCTTCTATCTCGCTTGTCGCAGGACTGGATGGAGAAGTCCATCATCCGCTCAGCAAGGTTGGGGTCTTTAACCAGAGAGACGTTCGGCCCCAATTTGAAGGGGACACTCTGATAATCTCTATCCTTGGTCCCCGTCGGCTTAGCTCCTTCATCGATGGGTGGTGCCCTCGGTGCCAGTAGCGGGACTAGTGCTGTATCGGACCACACCTGGGATGTCGGCTTGATCTCTTCTGGGTCCTCCTTCTCGATATTGGTGACCTCCGGGATAGGAGGTGCCGACCTGGCAGCAGCCGTAGCCGATCTAGTGCAAGCCACCATCTCAGGCTCGGGCACCGCCACCAGCTTATGCTGCCCGGCAGGTGCGGGAACGGGCTCGGTCGCCCTTTTCTACCATCGTTCCTAAACTAGTGCATCTGCCCCGGCCTGCACCGGCCTCGCCCCATCCTCGGCTCGAGTCCTCTTCAGAGCGGGCTCACCTGCCTCAGCAGCCTGCTCTCGTTCCTCAGAAAATGAGAGCAGCTCATCCATCGAAAACTTCATTTCTGTACTGAAGGGAATGAGGTCAGCCCAACAACAGCAGCAGCAAAAAAAAAAAAGAAGAAGAAGAAGAAGAAGGAGAAGGAGGCGAAAGAAAAAAAAATAGAAAATGATGGGAAAGTGGCCAAGTCAAACTCACCCGGCTCCCATGCCGAGCTGACCCTGGCCTCGCGAAGATTCTATTCTGATAGCAAGACCTCCAGTGATGGGATCTTGGTCAATCTAAGCAGGTCATATATATCGAGGTCGGTGCTTCGATGGAGGAGTTCCTGTTCGGAGATCGATCTGGGTCGCTCCAAACCCAGTCGATCCTCTCTATAGAGGCGAAAAAGAACCTGCTCTTCCATCCTTTGATGGAAGAGGGAAGCACAAATCTGATGCCCCGAGGGTGGGAAGAAAGGGACCACCACCCGTCCTCGGTAGGGTGGCGTTTCAGGATGAAGAAGGCCCTGAACAAGGAAAAACGGGCAACAATCCCATGGAAGTGGCACAGAACAATGAAATAAAATATCGTTCTGGTGGCATTGGGGACCAACTGGGCTGGGGCAAGCCGGTAGCTGGCCAGGAAAGAAAGGAAAAAAGGGTGCACAGTGAGGCGGAGACTCCCAGCGAAGGTCTCCTTATAGAAGGCGATCCGCCGAGGACCACTGGAAGTGACTCGCTCTCCGGGATGAGGAATGGAGAGCTGGATGCATTCGAGGATGCCATAATCCTCCAGGATGAATGCAAGGTCCTCAGCGGTAATTACCGATGTAATCCCTCCTGGACCTGACGACCGAGAAGACTCGGGCTCAAAGAGAGGAACAGAAACAGAAGTAGAAGTAGGAGCAGGAGCAGGAAGAGAAGCCAAGCGAGGAGGAGGAGAAGACCCGGGTTTCCTAATGGACACCAGGCCATGGAAAGGCCTTCTACTGAACTCGTACCTTGCTGCCTCCATCTCCTCATTAGAAGAGGAAGGAGTCTTCGACCGGGAAGGTCTGGCCTTAGTCTGGTAAGAGGGACGGAGGTTGGGCCCGAAGCGGTCCATGGAAGAGAAAGGGAGAGAATAGGGCAACTCCTAGATGACGAAAGGGAGGGAGAGAACGGAGGAAGGTGGTGCAGGCACCAGAATCAGAAGAAGACTTCAGGGTTCCATCTGGAACTCTGATTGACCTTGCCCGAGAAAATTAGGGTTTGTAATTAGGATTGACTTGATCAATCCAATTTTGAGTCTGTAATTTTGTCATTTCAATTTTGTTGAGTCATGTTGACTCAGTCCAAGTCCTAGTAGTGGTCTAGGTCTTCTCCAGGTTGGTGCCATTTTTTTTCCAGCCAAGTCAAGGCCTAAGCAAGTGGGCGCCACACTCCCAGCCACATGCCAGAGCCCATGAGGTGCCACATCCCTTGCCCAGTGTGCCTTGGTCCCCACACCAAAAGAAAGCAGGTCCCTTCTTTCATGCACCACTTAAGGAGAGATCAATCTAGGATCCTCAATCCAAGGGAGCGCCCAAAACAATTCCATAATAGCCAAGCTATGAAAAGAAAGGAGCAATACTTAGGGAGCAAGACTAGGAGGCACCCAAATACTTCCAAATAAAACAAAGCATAGAAGGAAAATAATTGTCTTGAAGAGCAAGGCTAGGAGGCGCCATCTTCTTGCCATTTGGAGCCACCAATCAACACTTAAGGAAGCTTTTGGTCGGCCATCATGGGAGGATTTGATTCTACACGCCTAATTTGAGGATCCATCCTATTAGTCCCACATGGAAAGATGTAAAAACCTGATTTCTTGTAAAGGCCTATAAAATGGACCCCTCTTGTAAGTTTTAAGAACAATGATGAATGAAATCAATTTCTTTGTGAGCAACTTTGTGTTTCTCTCTTCCGCACTTGTGTTCAGGTGTTGAGCTCTGTGAGGGAGTAAATCTGGGTTCCCTAGGAACCTTGAGAAGGTGTGAGATCTCCAACCCCAAAACCCTACCAAAACCCTAGGTTAGCCACTTCAATTCCAAACCCTAGCCGCCCATCATCTTCTTCATTCCACCAATCATCCAAACCCTAATCTACCTCATCATCTCACGGCCCCTCTCTTCCAAGTAGAGGCCGACCACCAGCATCCAGGTCCAGATTGGCTACTTCGAATACAGAGCAAATCCCAGAGGAAGTCAGATTAGCATCCAGGAGTATCAGGATTTCAGCAACATCAATTTTTCAAGTTCTTCTTATCTGGTAAATCCTTTCTTTGAGTATTTGGTTCCTTAACTTGTTCTTCTTTCCCAGATCCTGAGTTCAGGAGAAGCCAACTCTGCCAAAGGACCAGTATTGGAGGATCCATTACGAAGATATCCGAATCCGAGGATCCAACAATCTGCTCGAGAGAGTCCTTCCACCAAACTCTGTGAAGATCACTGCCTGGTATATAACCCTTCCCTTCTCTTTATTTTTGTCCTGTTGAAAGCTCAGAGCGAAACCCTAGGTCTGGGAGTTTCTCAAACCCCAGCGATCCTTTACTTCTGAACTACTCTGATAATCTAGTTCCTTTGAATTATGATTTTAATTCTTATATAGTTTCTTTCAATTTAGTTTAATTTTCATTTGAGTCAAAGCCGACTTCTGAAAATATAAAAAAAAAAAAAAAAACAAAAGAGAATTAGTCTTAATTTACTTCTGCATCACATCATCTCTTTCGTTCTGCATCAGAAGGTCTACGGTGACTTCTAATGGGAGAGAAAAAAGAGCTAACCTGCTGATGCTCACAGAAGGCTCCGATAGCCAGAAAAGAAGAAGAGGAAGGCTCCTGTATGACTCTGGGTGCAAAGAGTTTGAAAAAAGGTATGTTTCGAAAGGACTTACCCATCCCTTCGAGACAACCTGCATCCGACCGTACCATTATGGCTTCTCCAAAACTCACACCATGTGTCATCGATCAACGGGGCCAGCACCCCTATCTGACCGCAGCCGCTTCAGCTTCCGTGCCCGCCATAACTGCTCCCAAGATGTGGCCACACGGTGCCCCCGCACAGGCTCAACGGCCCGCCGAGCAAGACATCACCGATATCTGTCATTATCGTACCATATTTCCCACCTTTCCATGTCAGCACCACAACTACTCCTTTCGCCCCGAGCACCACGCGACAACGGGCCTCGGGAGTGGAGGGCAAATGATGTGACCAGATCACTGACGTGGAGCAAGGAGCCTGACGTGGAGCCCCCATCGGACGCCATGCGACATTACCACCACGGGCCCATTCTCCAAGCTGAGCCCCCGATGCCAGCGGGGCCGCCCATCGAAAGCCGGGCACCATCCTCCGCCAGGTCGGTACCCGCCAGGTCGAGGCACCTAGGTCTGAGCCGAGCTCAAATCCCACCAGAGGCAGACCTTCCGAGCCCGAGCTCGGGTCCAGCGGTCCGGAGTCGAGCTCAACCCTCCTCCGCCATGCACCCCTTTCGAGGCCGGGTCCCCTGGCCTGGGTGCACCTCAGCCAGTTCAAGCTCGGTCAAAGCTGGGCCCCTCTTGCCTAGTGATGAGCTCGGCCCCTCTCCGCACAGCCGAGCCACCGCGAGATGGGTCTCCTGCAAGCGGGTCCCGTCTTTCCAGCTTGGCCCCCGACACAAGTCAAGACATCAACCATCGAGAAAGCAGCACCTCCCATCCGAAGATAGTGGCGGGCCCCCCGAGGACCGTATGACAACACCCGCCACATCATCATTAATGCCCACGGCTGCCATTCGCCCCAAGAAGAAGGGAAGCCCACATCAAGGCATTGTGCCCCCTACCGGCTTGCTGTACGACCAGGAAAAGGACACCAGGGAGCGTGATTCCCAAGAGCAGCTGCGCGACAGTCGAGGCCCTGCCATACTTCTAGGAAGGGCAAATCGAAGGAATGTTAGAGGCTCATGGAAGCTTTCCCAGATACCTAATAAAGAAGGCATACCATTCATGGCACGACATCACGTCATACCCGTTTGACAACACGGGAGAACCCCGAGGCAAGCCACGAAAAAAGGAACCAGCCAGTAAAGCGGAGGAGAGGTAACACTCATTTCTCAATTCCAAGCAAGAACAACACAACCACCACAAAGAGAAAGAGGAGAAAGGGGAGAGGCCAGACAGGAGGGAAACACCACCTCGGCCACCACATCTCCTGGCTCACTAGCACTCTCATACACTATATTCACTCATCCTAGTGTGGAGCTCATCGAGAGGGGCTCAACGAGGAGGATCTGTTCCCATGGGTGTTACTAACTTGATCGTCGGAGTGCCCCTACTGGAATCCCCGACCCGGGTCACTGACGTTGATCATCTTACAGGTCTCGAGATACCGGAGGAATCCCCGACGGGCGGGCGTGGACCACATGACACCATCAGCAGCTACGGGCCATGACGGTCCAGGCGGCAACAGCCAGCATAATACAATGGATCATGGTTTGATGGGGGCCTGAAAGCCCAGCCACCTCAGCAGCCATGTGGAATCCAGTCACAACAGGCATCATCCACCTTGCTAGGTATCCCAATATCTTCATGACATCATCCAAGTTCAAAAAGAAGCAGATCAGTGCACCAATATGGAAGTTGTGGACCGCCCAAAAGAAGATGGAAGAAACTGATATGGCATCTAGGCAGACTAGGCAGTATATTGGCACCCTCCCTCTTTTTCTTGATTCATGAGATTTTTCCTTGTACTGCCCATCCCTTTATGAAAGATTGGTGGTGCTATCCCTTGATCCTCTCCATGTTTCATTCCACCTACAAGGAAATAATGTGGCGCCTCCCCTCTTTTCTCTTATTTCCATGTGATCCAAGGGCTAGGGTCAACTATAAAAGGATCCCTTCATGTACGAATAAAATCGAATGAAATGAAAGTTTGACAAGAGAGATTCTTCTTTCGCTCCGTATAGAGAGGGTGAGAGGCCCATCTTTCCTTTTGTAAGGAGAGCACGTGAGGTGCAACCCCCGGACATGATGCGAGGTCATGTCTAGTTATCTCCTTCCATAATTCCATCTTCTTTACCATCCTCATGTCCTTTAAGATTCACCCTAATGGCTCCATTAGTGAGGTGGGATACCCTAGAGGTGTGAGATCTCTCCATGAGTGTGAGTCCCGAGGTCCATGAGATTCAAACCCCTGTCTTTCACCCCCATTATTTCCTTCACCACCTTCTTAGAAAAAAAAATTAATCAAGATTTTAGTGATATCCTAATTTCTGGTGACTTCTCAGCTCGACAACGATCCATCCCCAGCATGTCCCTTATCAATTTGGTATCAGAGCTAGAGGATTAGGGTATTCTATATCTTTCCCTCTTTTTCTCTCTCCTCTGCTTATTTCCCTTATTTCCATTATCCCTGCTATCCCGACCCTATTCCTCCTCTATTCCAGACTTATTCATGTAACTTCCTCCTAAATCTAGTCAGATTGAAAGCCCAGAACACCCATCCACCACCCATAGCCTGCCAAGAAGCTCCCTCCGCCTTCGCCATCACTCATTGATCCGGATCTCACCGGAGCCTACCGTAGCTTCTATTAGGAATTGTGTCCCAAAGCCAATCGCCTGGGTTGTAGGTGGTTGTGTTGAGTATTGTACTCTTTCTTTCAATTAATAAAATATTATTTTTGGTAGGTCATCACATATTATATTTCCCTGAAATGAACTCTTTCCATGTGATGAAGTCCTTAGGACTACACTGACTTCGATACAGAGAGGATGTATCGAGTGGTCCATAAACCCTGTTCACAACCAAAGGATATATTGTACTGGACGGCAATATATCAAGTATAGGTTGTTGTAGTTCACATCGTTTGGTTGTCCTCAGTGTGGTGACACTAATGTGATCTATAAGTGGGATATGTGATATCTCATAGAACGTGACTCCGTGCAGCCCCTTTCTGCCAAAGGGATACTCACGATTGGATATGGGTATATGTGTCCCTCCGACCTGAGGTCATCACGGTAGCTTGCAAGCAACTCCCTGTGCTTTGGTGCTGGACTACTCGGATTTTTAATCCGGTGATAGAAGGTTTATAGGTATAGGCAAGTACTTGTGGAGCAGTGATGGACCAAGATGGAATTGACCTGTCCAAACAGTTTGGATTGAATGTCTCGCAGTATCTCAATTTAGCAAATCCTCGGTCGGGGTAGCCCTAGTGAAGAGTCACTGGGCTTGCGAGGTTGAGACACATATTGGACTGACACTATCTGGGTTGGCAGCCCAATCTAAGTCATCCTGAGCATTAGAGGTCAAAGGGATGAATTATACGGTAACCATATGCCAGAGGTTCGATAGTTTGCTCCCGCATCTTCGACCTATCCGGACACCGGGACCCATTGCAAGATGGTTTCCTGTACTAGTACTAGAATTGTTCTAGTGCTACCGTTTAGGTTCGAACCTATGAGGTCACATGCCACAGAGGATTACTCTCTGATCTGGATACCGATTATGATTGGGAATCGTCTCGGTTTTATGGTCACAGTATTTTTTTGAGCACTCTTTTTCCTATCTTGCCCTTGTCTGTGTCAACCAGAAATTGTTCCGGGTTGACAGGCACTGCGCCAGGATTATTTTGAATCAGTTTTGAACTGATTCGGAGTTTGTTTCGGCCTCCAATTGGTTATGAACCAATTGAACCCAATTTAATTGGGCTTAAACTGGTTCAATTGGATTGAACCAAGAGTTTTAATTTGGTTGGACCGGTTTTGAATCGGTGTCATTTTTTTTCTCCTCTTGGACCATTTTACACGGTAAAATGCTGGGAGGAATTCCTTGCGAAAAGAAGGCCAAACGACCGAAACCACTCGCTGGGCGTCCCTTCATCTCCCTCCACCAGCTATGTTTAATCCTTGTTTTATTGGTTGTTTAAAGGGTGAACGGCAGCTGCTGCCGCTTGGCTTTTCCAGGCTCTCCAACTCCCTCCTCCATGCTGCCTATATAAAGCTCTGCGCCCCTGTTTCAGCCGTAAGCTTTTACACCGTGCAACAGTAAACAAAAGGATCTTTTGGGCAATTTTTCCTTTGAGAGAGTTCTCCATTTTTTAGAGTTCTTGGGGCTGGGATTTGGAGTGTGTGAGGGAGAGAAACAAGACCTTAATCCCTCTCTTTTGAATTGCTCAAAATCTGCTCTGTAGCAAAGAGAAGTTGCTGCAACTAACCTGTGACCGTGTCCTCTTCCAGCGACTAGCACCGCTCGTGAGGGAGGTTCAGGGATCCCCCGGCGTGTCTCCCTTCTAGAGGGAGTATCCCTTTACTCCTGGGAGCAAGAGGGTCAAACCGGATTCGTTGCTGCAACTCCAAACGCAACGAAGAAGGCTGCTATTTTTTCTGCAACAAAAAATTCTGGCAGCAAGGTTTTGGGTGATTTGTACACCCAATTTAGCTAACTTTTCTTTGCAGATTTCAGTTGAAGATCAAAGCACATCTAATCCCCCAGCTGCTGCTCCAATTTGGGAGGAAAAGGAGGTCCAGACGCCATCTTTTGGTTGCTGTTTTGAAGAGCAAAAACAGAGTATTCAACGTCCAAAGGAAGAAGAAAACAGGAATAAACTTATTCCTGTTATCCCAGCTATTCCAGCAGATATTCCAGAGTTATTCCAAGTGGAATAAAGGTATGAAAAATTTTATTTTATCATGCATAAATAAATAAATTTATTTATATATTTTACAAATATTATATGCCTTGTTACATGCCTATTTTTTTAATACCTGCAACTTGAATAGATTAGATTTCTGTGCGGAGCTATTTTCCACTGCGCGGGTTTTAAAATTATTTTTTAAATCCCCTGTGCTCCCGTGCCCTGTTTGCATGCCTAGTGTAGGTTTATGTCTTACCACCTGCACCCTTTCTTTCAGTGGTATCAGAGCCAGGTTACAGGTGTAATTTATTCATGTATGCATGTATGTAGATTAAATAGTTTAATCAATGAGTGTATCAAATTCTTTTTGGAACATAGTTGAGACTTTCACCACGACCGTGTATCTTTGACACAATACAGATCGTCTGTGTTGGCCTTTTTAGAAGGATCCTTAAAGGATATAAAATAAAAAAGTTGTTTTAATTTTTGATACAAGAAATTAGCATGTTTTTAGGCATGATTTATATTGGATATAAAATATTTATAAAATATATTGATGCATGATTTTTGTTATGTAAAATTATTTTACATAGAGACTTAATTAAAAATTATTTTAATTAAGAATTTGCTTATTAAAAATTATTAGGTTTATGAAATCTAATTTGACATGAATAAGCCATTTTGGGTTAATTGGGTTAGTTCTCTAATTGGGTCCTTAACTGGGTTAGACCTAGGTTTAGTTGAACTGGATAAAAGAAGATTAATCAAAAGTTGATTAAGGTCCTTCTTTAGAACTATCTAATAGTTAGATTAGTTGATCCGTTCATCTAAAATGGATCCAATAAGTGGCTCAGTGGATGCCCGAGTCTTTAGGCTAGTCTGATCGAGTCTGGTAAACCGACTGGTGTCGAGGTAGGTTTGGCATGGTGATCATGGTTGTATGAGGGTACCTCTTTCCTGGCCAACTTGGTTGGTGTCTAGGAAAGATGGTTAATGGCGGATACTCACCCATGATCTCACCTACCTGGCTAGTCGAGTCGACCAGAACTGATTGGAAAAGCTCAATTACTCGAGTTAACCCATGTCACCCAGGTTGATCGGTCTGACTGATCTATAGGTGCCCATGGATCAATTTGTTGATTTATATCAACCCTCCTGGAAACTGATTGATTCAGTGGGAGGATGATCCGTGTCCTTGTCATATCTTCTGTCACAACTAAAAATCCTCTAAAATTATTAGGTCCTTAAAAAGACTAAGTCAAGGTGTTGACAGTGTCTTAGCCTCCCATTAAGTCAGTTAGAAATGTGTCCACTAGCTTGGTGTGCATCGGCAGTTCCAAAGAACGGGTGTACATCCGGCGACTGGAATTTCTATCTGATCGATGATGTTTCAGTGCAACCTCCTTAACGGGACCAAGTGGGCCGGCCAAAGTCGGGCTTGGTATTTAGTTAGCTGGAAGCATTGGATTTGTCATTTTAATGGTTGGACCTAACCAGAGACCCGCAATAGGAGGCCCCAAGGCCGATTAGGGTGTTCTCTGGGTCAAAATGAAATACTGAAAATTGTTTAGGGAAGCAATTGGTTTACGAACCTACCTTTAGGCTCGTATGGGTGAGCTGGCCAAAGTCGGGCTCATGCGAGGGCTATTGGATTTCAGTACCCACTTGAAAAAGTGTTTTCATGGATTGGAGTTAGAGGCTACCAATCTTAAAAAAAAAAAAAAATCAGTGGGAGAAACCTTTAGACTAAAGTCCAAGTCTTTTGGTTAAATTATTAATTCATACACTAATTTGGTCTTATTTTCTTTTCATATGTCTTCTAATTTATCGCTCCGGTCACTTCTCAACAATGAGAAGTTAAAAGGTCACAACTTCGATAGTTGGTATCGAAGATTGAGAATCGTTCTGGAGCATGAACGGATCCTTTATGTGATAACGGATCCGGCACCTGAAATCCCTCCCGCTAATGCACGGAGTGCGGTCAGAGACGCTTATCTAAAGTGGGTCTCTGATCGGACTACTGTCTGATGCATTATGTTAGCGGTGATGAATGACGAGTTCAGTCGCAAATTCGAGGAGGCCCAACCTGATGAAATCCTTCAAAAGATGAAGGAATCCTTCGGCACCCCGGATGATGTAGAACGGTACAAAGTGTCTTGTGCCATCTACAACTCCAAGATGCCGAATGGTGGTTCAGTTACTGATCATGTATTGTACATGATCGAGCTGATTGAAAAACTGGGCAAACTCGAATGTCCCTTGCACGAGCAGCTCAGCAAGGATGCGATCCTGAATTCTCTTCCCTCCACCTATCTTGATTTTCTCGATCATTACAGAATGAACAAGCCTGCAGTCAACTACCATGATCTTTTGGGGTTGCTGCAGACTTTCAAGAAAGACCATCAACTGAATAAGGGGGTGGTGAATTTAGTGGAAGTAGAGGTCGTCGTCCCTTTAAGAAAGGGAAGAAGAAAATAAATAAGAAGGGAAAGAAGGTGCAGAATGCTCCTAGCCCTAGTCAGACCAGGAAGTATAAGGCTGATCAGTCTTCTGCATAGTGCTTCTAATGCAAGAAGAAGGGACACTGGAAGAGGAACTGTCCTCTTTATATTGCGTCCCTTGATCCGAACAGGCCGAGGAAGCAGAAGTCTGCTGAACAAGGTATTTATATGATAAAACCTTATAATTACTCAATTGTTGATACTGCTAACTGGGTATTGGATACTAGTAGTCCAATTCATGTTTGTAATTCGTTACAGGGACTTCAAGTTAGCAGAAGATTTGAAGATGGAGAATAGTTTCTGAGCGTCGGGAATGGAAATTGTGTTCCAGTACTGGCGGTCAGAGTCCTGCGTCTTGTTTTTGAGTCTTGTACTGTCGAGCTAGTCGACTGTCACTATTGTCCTAGTTTCATTATGAGCATAATCTCTGTAGGCCTTTTGGCCAATTATGGTTTTGAACTATCAATAAAGGGAAATTTTTGCAATGTTATTTTGAATAACTCTATGATAATGAAAGCTAGATTAAATAATGGCATATATGTACTATCAAGGCCTGTTAGTGTAATGTACAATTCTAGCAAACGCCCAAGATTAGATAATGTCAACGATTTATATCTTTGGCACTGTAGGCTAGGTCATATTAACCAAAATAGGGTAAACAAGATGCGAGGAGATTGACTCCTCGAGGTTAGTGATTTAGAATCACTGCCCACTTGTGAATCCTGTTTACTTGATAAAATGACCAAGTCACTTTTTTTTGGAAAAGGTGAACGAGCTACAGAACTTCTAAGTCTAATACATACTGATGTATATGGACCGATGACAGTTAGTGCTAGAGGAGGATACAAATATTTCATTACTTTTAAAGATGACTTTTCAAGGTTCGGTTATGTCTTTTTAATGAGACATAAGTCTGAGTCATTTGAAATGTTCAAATGATACCGTAATGAAGTAGAAAAGCAAACTGGAAAAAGTATTAAAACTCTTCGATCTGATCGAGGTGGTGAATACTTATCTGGTATTTTTTTGATATATCTTGAGGAGAATGGAATTTTCTCTCAGTGGACTCATCCAGAACACCAAAGTTGAATGGTATGACCGAAAGGAGGAATCGAACCTTGTTGGACATGGTTCGATCCATGATGGGTTTTGCAACTTTGCCGCTATCCTTTTGGGGATATGCGCATCAGACAGCCTGTTACTTATTAAATGATGTTCCAAGTAAGTCTGTTGTCTCCACTCCATATGAGATGTGGACTGGACGTAAACCCATAATCTCACACCTTCGGGTCTGGGGTTGTCCGGCTTCTGTAAAGCGTTTAGACTCAGACAAACTTGGTCCTAGGTCTGATCGATGTTTATTCATTGGTTATCCTAAGGAAACCAAAGGGTATATCTTCTATTTGGAAAATGAACAAAAGGTGTTCGTTGCTCTTAGAGCTATCTTTTTGGAAAAGGAGTTCCTTGGAGAAGGAACTATAGCCTCTAAGATTGAACTTGATGAAGTTCAGCCAATAGAAGAACCTGCACACTCTAAGGACATCATAGAACCGGCTATGATTGAATCACACCCAGAACCCATTTGGAGATCCGGTAGAATACCACATCAGCCAGACAGATACTACGGTTTCTTGGTCCGGGACGGCGATCCCATTGAGCTCGATGAGAACAATGAGGATCCGATCACCTATATGGATGCTCTTCAGAGATCTGACTCTGAGGCATGGCTTGGAGCCATGCGATCTGAAATGGAGTCCATGGAAATCAATAATGTTTGGACATTGGTTGATCCACCTGAAGGAATAAAACCCATCGGGTGTAAATGGGTCTTCAAGAGGAAAAGGGGCGCAGATGGGAAGGTAGAGACCTATAAAGCCTGTCTGGTTGCCAAGGGGTATCGTCAGCGATATGGTATCGATTATGACGAGACTTTCTCCCTTGTGGCAATGCTCAAATCCATTCGGATCATGCTTGCTTTAGCAGCATATTTTGATTACGAAATCTGGCAGATGGATGTCCGAACCGCTTTCCTAAATGGGGAGCTGGAAGAGGAGGTGTATATGATACAGCCTGAAGGGTTCACATCCACAGATGAATCAAAAGTATGCAAGTTGCAGAAGTCCATCTATGGACTCAAGCAAGCGTCTCGATGTTGGAACTTACGGTTTGATAGGTGTATCAAATCGTACGGCTTTGTTAGGAACAGAGAAGAACTGTGCATCTATAAATTGGTTAATGGTTATGTGATTGCATTCCTAGTATTGTATGTTGATGACATTCTCTTAATCGGGAATGATGTCATAGCATTACAAGGAATAAAGGTCTGGTTATCATCTCAGTTCTCCATGAAGGACTTGGGTGAAGCTTCTTACATACTAGGTATGAAGATCTATAGAGATAGATCTAAGAAGCTTTTGGGATTGTCCCAGTCTACGTACATTGACACCGTGCTGAAACGGTTCAGCATGAAATATTCCAAGAAAGGCTATATCCTGATAGGTTTTGGAATTACTCTTTCCAAGAAGGATTGTGCGACAACTCTTGAGGAAAGAGAGCGCATGAGTAGAGTACCTTATGCTTCTGCAGTAGGTTCTATCATGTATGCTATGACTTGTACTAGACCAGACATGGCATACTCACTAGGAGTAGTGAGCAGATACCAGTCTGACCCAGGTGAGTCGCATTGGAAGGTGGTCAAGTCCATCCTTAAGTATTTGAGAAATACTAAAGATCAATGGCTGATTTATGGAGAACCTGACTTGAAACTTATGGGGTACTCTGACTCCAGTTTCCAGTCGGATAGAGATGATAGCAAGAGTGTGTCAGGGTTTGTATTTACCCTGAATGGTGGAGCGATCTGCTGGAAAAGTTCCAAGCAGGCAACTGTTGCAGACTCGGTATGCGAAGCAGAATACATTGTAGCATCAGATGCAGCAAAGGAAGCTGTGTGGTTACGGAATTTCCTTGGAGAGCTAGGGGTGGCACCTTCCCTAGATGGTCCTGTTCCGGTGTATTGTGACAGCACTGAAGCCATTGCTCAAGCTAAGGAGCCTAAAGCTCATCACTGCACCAAGCACATACTACGGCGCTACCACCTCGTATGAGAAATCGTGGAACGAGGCGACATCAATCTTCTGAAGATCGATGGAAAAGAAAATATGGCCGACCCCTTCACTAAAGCCCTCAGAATAAAAGAGTTCGACTACTGTAAATGGGAAATGGGTATTAGATACTCTTCTGATTGGCTTTAGTACAAGTGGGAGTTGTTGGGAATTGTGTCCCAAAGCCAATCACCTGGGTTATAGGCGGTTGTGCTGAGTATTGTACTCTTTCTTTGAATTAATAAAATATTATTTTTGGCAGCTCATCACATATTATATTTCCCTGAAATGAACTCTTTCCATGTGATGAAGTCCTTAGGACTACACTGACTTCGATACAGAGAGGATGTATCGAGTGGTCCTTAAACCCTGTTCACAACCAAAGGATATATTGTACTGGACGGCAATGTATCAAGTATAGGTTGTTGTAGTTCATATCGTTTGGTTGTCCTCTTGACCAAATGAGTGTGGTGACACTGATGTGATCTACAAGTGGGATATGTGATATCTCATTGAACGTGACTCCATGCAGCCCCTTTCTGCCAAAGGGATACTCATGATTGGATATGGGTATATGTGTCCCTCCAACCTGAGGTCATCACGGTAGTTTGCAAGCAACACCCTATGCTTTGGTGCCGGACTACCCGGATTTTTAATCCGGTAACGGAAGGTTTCTGGGTACAGGCAAGTACTTGTGGAGCAGTGATGGACCAAGATGGAATTGACTTGTCCAAACAGTTTGGATTGAATGTCTCGCAGCATCTTAATTTAGCAAATCATCGACCAGGGTAGCCCTAGTGAAGAGTCACTGGGCTTGCGAGGTTGAGACACATATTGGACTGACTCTGTCTGGGTTGGCAGCCCAATCTCAATCGTCCTGAGCATTAGAGGTCAAAGGGATGAATTATACGGTAACCATATGCTAGAGGTTCAATAGTTTTCTCCCGCATCTTCGACCTATCCGGACGCCGGGACCCATTGCTAGATGATTTCCTGTGCTGGTAGTAGAAATTGTTCAAGTGCTACCATTTAGGTTCGAACCTATGAGGTCACACGCCACAGAGGATAACTCTCTGATCCGGATACCGATTACGATTAGGAATTGTCTCGTTTTTATGGTCACAGTATTTTTTAGCGCACTTTTCCCTGTCTGTACCTTGTCTGTGTCAACCGGAAAATGTTTCGAGTTGACCAGCACTGTGCCAGGATTTTTCTGAATCAGTTTTGAATTGATTCGGAGTTCGTTTCGGCCTCCAATTGGTTTTGAACCAATTGAACCCAATTTAATTATGCTTAAACTGGTTCAATTGGATTGAACCAAGAGTTTTAATTTGGTTAGACCGGTTTTGAACCGGTGTTGTTTTTTTTCCCCCCTTGGACCGTTTTACACGGTAAAACGGTGGGAGGAATTCCTTGCAACAAGAAGGCCAAATGACCAAAACCACTTGCTGGGCATCCCTTCATCTCCCTCCACCGGCTATGTTTAATCCTTGTTTTATTGGCTATTTAAATGGTGAACGGCAGCTGCTGCCACTTGGCTTTCCCAACCTCTCCAACTTGCTCCTCCATGCTGCCTATATAAAGCTCTGCACCCCTGTTTCAGCCGTAAGCTTTTACACCGTGCAACAGTAAACAAAAGGATCTTCTGGGTGGTTTTTCCTTTGAGAGAGTTCTCCATTTTTGAGAGTTCTTGGGGCTGGGATTTGGAGTGTGTGAGGGAGAGAAACAAGATCTTAATCCCTCTCTTTTGAAGTGCTCAAAATCTGCTCTGCAGCAAAGAGATGTTGCTGCAACTTACCTGTGACCGTGTCCTCTTCCAGCGGCTAGCACCGCTCGTGAGGGAGGTTCACGGATCCCCCGGCGTGTCTCCCTTCTAGAGGGAGTATCCCTTTACTCCTAAGGGCAAGAGGGTCGAGCCAGATTCGTTGCTGCAACTCCAAACGCAACGAAGAAGGCTACTGTTTTTTCTACAACAAAAAATTCTGGCAGCAAGGATTTGGTTGATTTGTACACCCAATTTAGCTAACTTTTCTTTGCAAATTTCGGTTGAAGATCAAAGCACATCTAATCCCCCAGCTGCTGCTCCGATTTGGGAGGAAAAGGAGGTCCAAACGCCACCTTTTTGTTGCTGTTTTGATGAGCAAAAACAGAGTATTCAACGTCCAAAGGAAGAAGAAAATAGGAATAAACTTATTCCTGTTATCTCAGCTATTCCAGTAGATATTCCAGAGTTATTCCAGGTGGAATAAAGGTATGAAAAATTTTATTTTATCATGCATAAACAAATGAATTTATTTATATATTTTACAAATATTATATGCCTTGTTACATGCCTATTTTTTAATACATGCAACTTGAATAGATTAGATTTCTGGGCGGAGCTGTTTTTCGCTACGCGGGTTTTAAAATTATTTTTTAAATCCCCTGTGCTCCCGTGCCCTGTTTGCATGCCTAGTGTAGGTTTATGTCTTACCACCTGCACCCTTTCTTTCAGCTTCCTCTACCATCGCCATCCTCCCACCGACCAGAACCGTCACAAGTCACCAGATCAACACCGCGCCCATAGCCACATGGATCTATTGCTTGGTCTCAACCTCCTCCTCCAGTCGATGATGTCGATGAATCTCGTTGCCGCCCAGTCGATCTCCGCCTCCAAAGCCATCGACAACGGTCGATGCATCGCCCGAACCTAAGTGCCACCTCCCCCGGCTCTGCCTCCATCCTCTTGACCAGATCTCCACTGCCATTCTATTGGGTCCTCCCCTCACCGTCTCTCGCATTGCATCCGAGCTGGCATTCATGCATCACCCGCATCGCCTCCGAGCCGGCCCCCTTGTGCCATAGATCCGTGCGACGTCCATGCCACCCACTGGAAGCCCCTCCCTTGACCGCCAGCCACCATAACATCATCCATGCTGGCTATCTTCTCCTCGTGTCACCGTCTTCCTCCCTATTGTGCCACCTCCAGTCATTGGCAAAGCCCGCCGAGAGTCCCTCCCCTGTTCCACCTTCATCGATCATTCGTGGAGAAGTAGCAGCGCCATTGCACGAACGTGAAAGCACCCCTGGTCCCTGTTGCCAACTTCAATGCTGCATGATCATCAAAGCTACATGATTTTCAAAGCTGCTCGATTTTTAGAGTTACATAGATCTCAAAGCAGAGCCTCTTTTGAGTTTATTGGAATTCGGTCCCACCAAAGTCCCTGCTGACCCAAACTCGATGGGGTCGAGTTCTTCCCACTCCAGGGGAGTGATGGGGACTTGAAATCCCAGTCACCTTAGCAGCCACATGGAATCCAGTCACAACAAGCATCATCCACCCTATTAGGTATCCCAATATCTTCATAACATCATCCAAGCCCAAAAAGAAGCAGATCAGCACCCCAATATGGAAGTTGTGGACCACCCAAGAGAAGATAGAAGAAACTCATATGGCATCTAGGCATACTAGGTAGTATATGGGTGCCCTCCCTCTTTTTCTTGATTCATGAGATTTTTCCTTGTACTGCCCACCCATTTATGGAAGATAGGTGGCGCCATCCCTTGATCCTCTCAATGTTTCATTCCACCTACAAGAAAATAATGTGGTGCCTCCCCTCTTTTCTCTTATTTCTATATGATCCAAGTGCTAGAGTCACTATAAAAGGACCCCTTCATGATGAAAAAAAATAAATTCGAATGAAATTAAAGTTTGAGAAGAGAGATTCTTCTTTCGCTCCGTATGGAGAGGGTGAGAGGCCCAACTTTCGCTCCGTAAGGAGAGCACGTGAGGTGTAACCCTCGGACATGATGCGAGGTCATGTCTAGTTATCCCCTTCCCTAATTCCATCTTCTTTACCACCCTCATGTCCTTTGAGATTCATCCTAACGGCTCCATTAGGGAGGTGGGATATCCTAGAGGTGTGAGATCTCTCCGTATAGCTCCATTAGTGAGGTGGGTTGATGTGGAATAACTCTAAGATTGCTAAATATACAGGAAAAATAATAAACTAATTTTTTTATATTTTTTTATAATTTTAATTTGCAGGCTAGATTTCCAAAGTTAAGTAAAAGGACTGGCAGGATATTCAGTAATACAAAGAATCATCATATCATAGGCATACTTATGCAAAATAATAAGAACCAAGACTCGACAATTGAGAAACTCCTGACTTAGGATTGCTAAGCTTCAATCAAAATAGAAACTAAGAGTTGGAAAGGATGTTACCAGTCAGAGATTAAAGAATCTACAATTGAAGAGATCACTCACACTCTGGTTGGAGCCTGGATGATGAAGCTTCAGTTCCTTAGATTTCATAGCTGTTCGGGGTGGTCCTGGAGGCAAGGAAAGCCTCCTCTTGGGAGGGAAAACACCTCGGGGATCCTGCAAGCATCAGAGGTTAATCAAAGCAACAAATAATCAAAGGGATGAAACTAGGGTTTTGAAGAAAACATAATTAGGGTTAGAATAGCTGGCGGCCTGGAAGAAGGAGATCCATTGCTTGATGAACGGCTAGGGCTTCTTCTCATTGGCTTCTTAGGGCTTGAAGGTAGCTAGCTTGGGCATGGAAGAGAGCTTGGAAATAGGGTTCGGCAAGGACACAAGAAGAGAACTCAAAACAGAACACAAAACTCAAACACTAGAACTTGAGACAAACTTTTAGCAGAATTTTATTTCATAAGAAAGAAGTGATTACAAGAGAAAGAGGGGTGGGGTATTTATAGAGCTCCCATGCCCTCTCCTAACTAGGGTTACACTTTGGTTAGGAATAACCTCTCCTTAAGTAATTACAAGTCTTCTCCCACTTAGGTTACAAGTCCTTCTCCTAGCTAGGTTAGAATTGCAAGTCTTAAAATAATTAGGAAAACAAATCCCAACTAGGTTAGGAACTTGACCTAGTCTTCTCCTTCTCCCTTCATGCTTTGACCTAGTCTTCTCATGGATGCCTAAGCTTTGATTGGCATGTTGGGCTTCAAGGGCCAGCAATGGGCCAGCCAAGGCCAAGGGTGCATGGACTTTTAGGCCCTGGAAGGTTGGGGTGCCTGGGCTGGAATCTATCTGGCATCAAACTGGAATCTTGGTTCTTCATGGACCTAGGCCTTGCATTCTCTTGGGCTGGGGCATAGGTAAGTCTATGGGATCATGTTATGACCTGGTCTGGGAATGTACTCTAGCATTTGGAGGAAATCTGGGTATCCAAAAAATATATGGAGGGCATCTGGGCATCTTGCAGGAATATTGGACCCTGGGTTGGCATACTAGGTCCAATTGGCTAATGTGGAGGCCTCTAGCTCCTAAGTGAGGCATGGTAGTGTTGGGAATTGTGTCCCAAAGCCAATCGCCTGGGTTGTAGACGGTTGTGCTCAATATTGTACTCATTTTATGAATTAATAAAATAATATTTTTGGCAGCTCATCACGTACTAAATTTCCCTGAAATGAACTCTTTCCATGTGATGAAGTCCTTAGGACTACACTGACTTCGATATAGAGAGGATGTATCGAGTGGTCCTTAAATCCTGTTCACAACCAAAGGATATATTGTACTGGACGGCAATATATCAAGTATAGGTTGTTGTAGTTCACATCGTTTGGTTGTCCTCTTGACCAAATGAGTGTGGTGACACTGATGTGATCTGCAAGTGGGATATGTGATATTTTATTGAACGTGACTCCATGCAGCCCCTTTCTACCAAAGGGATACTCACGATTGGATATGGGTATATGTGTCCCTCTGACCTGAGATCATCACGGTAGCTTGCAAGCAACTCCCTGTGCTTTGGTGCCGGACTACCCGGATTTTTAATCCGGTGACGGAAGGATTCTGGGTACAGGCAAGTACTTATGGAGCAGTGATGGACCATGATGGAATTGACCTGTCCAAACAGTTTGGATTGAATGTCTCGCAGTATCTCAATTTAGCAAATCCTCGATCGGGGTAGTTCTAGTGAAGAGTCACTGGGCTTGCAAGGTTGAGACACGTAGTCGACTGACTCTGTCTGGGTTGGCAGCCCAATCTCAGTCGTCCTGAGCATTAGAGGTCAAAGAGATGAATATACGGTAACCATATGCCAGAGGTTCAATAGTTTGCTCCCGCATCTTCGACCTATCCGGACATCGGGACCCATTGCTAGATGGTTTCCTGTGCTGGTACTAGAAATTGTTCTAGTGCTACCGTTTAGGTTCGAACCTATGAGGTCACACGCCACAAAGGATAACTCTCTGATCCGGATACCGATTACGATTGGGAATCGTCTCGGTTTTATGGTCACAATATTTTTTAGCATACTTTTCCCTGTCTTTCCCTTGTCTGTGTCAATCAAAAAATGTTCTGGGTTGACTAGCACTGCGCCAGGATTTTTCTGAATCAGTTTTGAACTGATTCGGAGTTCGTTTCGGCCTCCTATTGGTTGTGAACAAATTATATTCTCTGAACCAGGTTCAATTGGATTGAACCGTTTGGTTTAATGAGATTGAACCAATGGGTTGGTTTATTTGCTTGGACTGGTTATTTGAACCAATATTTTTTTTCACCTTGGACCATTTTACACGGTAATTGGAGCGAAAAAAAATTCCAAGCATTTGAAGGGAGAAGGCCTTACGTTTGAAGCTCCCAATCGCTGGCGTTTCTTCCTCTTCTCCCTCCACCGTTTGAAGGCTTTAACCCCATTCTTTAATGGCTTTAATCCTGGATTAGGGCTAATTAATTGGTTTATTGCTGCAGCCTCTCCACCTCACG
The DNA here is from genome assembly GCA_021397845.1 of Areca catechu. NCBI lineage: Eukaryota > Viridiplantae > Streptophyta > Magnoliopsida > Arecales > Arecaceae > Areca > Areca catechu. The sequence continues at coordinate 86,441,836 of CM038044.1, read as the reverse complement.
TCGCTCCACCTACCTCTCCCTCCCAGCACCTTATATAAACTACACAGCCGTTCCCCTGTTTGTGGATTTGTGAGTTGAGTTTCAACATGGAGAAGTTTACACCATGAGTTGAATTTTTCCCACCATGTGAGAACCAAGAACAAGCTACCAAACATCTGGGCATTCTTCTTCTTGGAGAGGCTTAAGGAGAGACCTTTGGGGCTGGGTTTAGAAGCCTTAGAAGGGGAGAAAATCCCATTGTTTGAAGTGCTCTTGTTCTGCCCAGTTATAGAATTCTGTGTCCGTGAAGCCCTCTTCCGGTGGCTAGCACCGTGCGTGGAGGTGGATCCGAGAGTCCCGGACGTGTCTCCCCTCTAGAGGGAGTACCATTCTACTCCTAGGAGCAAACCACATGAACCGGGATCGCCCTAGCTGCTCCGAAACGAAGGCCAAAGTCTGCTACCCAGTTCTGCTGCAGAAATCTGGCAGCAGACTTTGGTGATTTATTTTATCTTTTTGGCTTAGATTTGATTGCAGAAATCAGTGGCAAATCGAAGAAGACTTGTCCAAGAAGCCACTACTCAAATTTGGGAGCAAACGGAGGTCCGGAAGGTGGTGTTCTGATGACGTTTTGCAAGCCAAAAATAGGGTCCCAAGGAGGAAGACAACTGGAATAACTTTATTCCAGTTATTCCAGTCTATTCCAGGTTTATTCAAGAGTTATTCCAGGCAGAATAAAGGTATGGAAAATTTATTTTGTAATCATGCATGGATAGATTAAGTTGTTTAATATTTTATAAATATTTTATATGTTTATGCATGCCTAAATGCAACTAGACTTAGATTAGTTCCTGGCGGAGCAGATACCCGCTGCGCGAATTTTAAAAATTATTTTAAAATCCAATCTGCTCCCACAGATGTTTGCATGCCTAGTGTAGGATCTTGTCAAACCACCTGCATCAGTTTCCTTTCAGTGGTATCAGAGCCATGTTGAATTTGTAATATAATTTAGTCTGCATGGTTATAGATTAAAGATTGTTTAATCTTAAAATGTATCAAGTTTTCTTTTTGGAACCTAGTTGAGACCTTCACCATGACCGTGTGTCTTTGACACGATGCGGATCGTCTATGTTGGCCTCTTCAGAAGGATCCTTAAAGAATATTAAAAATTAAAATTGTTTTAATTTGCAGATACATGATTTAGGCATGTTTTATAAAATATTTGTAAAATATTTTGATGCATGATTTGGTATGTAAAATAGTTTTACATAAAGACTTAATTAAAAAATATTTTAATTAAGTGTTTGGCTTATTAGAAAATTTTTTAGGTTTATGAAATCTAATATAATTTGCATAAGCCATTTTGGGTTAAATTGGGTTAGCTGACTAGTTTGGTCCATTACTGGGTTAGACCTAATTTTAGTTGAACCAGATAATAAGAAGATTAAACAAAAGTTGTTTAAGGTCCTTCTTTAGAACTATCTAATAGTTAGAATAGTTGATCCGTTCATCTAAAATGGATCCAATTAGTGGCTTAGTGGATGCCCGAGTCTTTAGGCAAGTCTGATCGAGTCTGGTAAACCGACTGGTGTCGAGGTAGGTTTGGCATTATGATCATGGCTGCTGAGGCTACCTCTTTCCTGGCCAACTTGGTTAGTGTCTAGGAAAGATGGTTAATGGCGGTTACTCACCCATGATCTCACCTACCTGGCTAGTCGAGTCGACCAGAACTGATTAAAAAAGCTCAATGACTCGAGTTAACCCATGTCACCCAGGTTGATCGGTCTGACTGATCTATAGGTGCCCATGGATCATTTGTTGATTTCAACCCTCCTGTAATCTGATTGATTCAGTGGGAGGATGATCCATGTCCTTGTCTCTTTTCTTCTATCACAATTAAAAATTCTCTAAAATTATTAGGTCCCTAAAAAGACTAAGTCAAGGAGTTGATAGTGTCTTAGCCTCCCATTAAGTTGGATAGAAATGTGTCCACTAGCTTGGTGTGCATCGGCAGTTCCATAGAATGGGTGTACATTCGGCGACTAGAATTTCTATCTGATCGATGATGGTTCAGTGCAACCTCCTTAACGGGACCAGGTGGGCCGGCCATAGTCGGGCTTGGTCTTTAGTTAACTGGAAGCATTGGATTTGTCATATTAATGGTTTGACCTAACTAGAGACCCGCAATAGGAGGCCCCTAGGCCGATTGGGGTACTCTCTAGGGCAAAATAAATTGCTAAAAATTGTTTAGGGAAACAATTGGTTTAAGAACCTACCTTTAGGCTCGTATGAGTGAGCCGGCCATAGTCGGGCTCATACGAGGCCTATTGGATTTCAGTACCCACTTGAAAAAAAGTTCTTTCACGGATTGGAGTTAGAGGCTACCAATCTGAAAAATTAGTTGGAGAAACCTTTAGACTAAAGTCCAAGTCTTTTGGTTAAGTTATTAATTCATAAACTAATATGGTCTTATTTTCTTTTCAGATATCTTCAAATTTATTGCTCCGGTCACTTCTCGATAACGAGAAGTTAAAGGGTCACAACTTCGATAGCTGGTATCGAAGATTGAGAATTGTTCTGGAGCATGAATGGATCCTCTATGTAATAGCGGATCCGGTACCTGAAATCCCTCCCGCCAATGCACGGAGTGCGGTCAGAGACGCTTATCTGAAGTGGGTTTCTAATCGGACTACTGTCCGTTGCATTATGTTAGCGGCTATGAACAACGAGTTCAGTCGCAAATTTGAGGAGGCCCAACCTGATGAAATCCTTCAAAAGTTAAAGGAAACCTTTGGCACCCCGGATGATGTAGAACGGTACAAAGTGTCTTGTGCCATCTACAACTCCAAGATGCCGAATGGTGGTTCAATCACTGATCATGTATTGTACATGATCGAGTTGATTGAAAAGTTGGGCAAACTCGGCAGCTCGGCAATGATGCGATCCTGAATTCTCTTCCCTCCTCCTATCTTGATTTTCTCGATCATTATAGAATGAACAAGCCTGCAGTCAACTACCATGGTCTTTTGGGGTTGCTGCAGACTTTCGAGAAAGACCACCAACTGAATAAGGGGGTGGTGAATTTAGTGGGAGGAAGTAGAGGTCGTCGTCCCTTTAAGAAAGGGAAGAAGAAAATAAATAAGAAGGGAAAGAAGGTGCAGAATGCTCCTGGCCCTAGTCAGACCAGGAAGTATAAGGTTGATCAGTCTTCTGCAGAGTGCTTCTACTGCAAGAAGAAGGGACACTGGAAGAGGAACTGTCCTCAATATATTGCGTCCCTTGATCCGAACAGGCCGAGGAAGCAGAAGTCTGCTGAACAAGGTATTTATATGATAAAACCTTGTAATTACTCAATTGTTGATACTGCTAACTGGGTATTGGATACTAGTAGTCCAATTCATGTTTGTAATTCGTTACAGGGACTTCAAGTTAGCAGAAGATTTGAAGATGGAGAACAGTTTCTGAGCATCGGAAATGGAAATCGTGTTCCAGTACTGGTGATCAGAGTCCTGCGTCTTGTCTTTGAGTCTTGTACTGTCGAACTAGTCGACTGTCACTATTATCCTAGTTTCATTATGAGCATAATCTCTGAAGGCCTTTTGGCCAATTATGGTTTTGAACTTTCAATAAAAGGAGATTTTTGCAATGTTATTTTGAATAACTCTGTTATAATGAAAGCTAGATTAAATAATGGCATATACGTACTATCAAGGCCTGTTAGTGTAATGTACACTTCTAGCAAATGCCCAAGGTTAGATAATGTCAATGATTTGTATCTTTGGCACTGTAGGCTAGGTCATATTAACCAAAATAGGATAAACAAGATGCGAAGAGATGGACTTCTCGAGGTCAGTGATTCTGAATCACTGCCCACTTGTGAATCCTGTTTACTTGGTAAAATGACCAAGTCACCTTTTACTAGAAAGGGTGAACGAGCTACAGAACTTCTAAGTTTAATACATGCTGATGTATGTGGACCGATGTCTGTTAGTGCCAGAGAAGGATACAAATATTTCATTACTTTTACAGACGACTTTTCAAGATTCGGTTATGTCTTTTTAATGAGACATAAGTCTGAATCGTTTGAAATGTTCAAACGATACCGTAATGAAGTAGAAAAGCAAACTAGAAAAAGTATTAAAACCCTTCAATCTGATCGAGGTGGTGAATACTTATCTGATGCCTTTTTGACATATCTTGAGGAGAATGGAATTCTCTCTCAATGGACTCCTCCAGGAACACCACAGTTGAATGGTGTGTCCGAAAGGAGGAATCGAACCTTGTTGGACATGGTTCGATCCATGATGAGCTTTGCAACTCTGCGCTATCCTTTTGGGGATATGCGCTTCAGACAGCCTGTTACTTATTAAATAATGTTCCAAGTAAGTATGTTGTCTCCACTCCGTATGAGATGTGGAATGGGTGTAAACCCTCAATCTCACACATTCGGATCTGGTGTTGTCCAGCTTACGTAAAGCGTTTAGACTCAGACAAACTTGGTCCTAAGTCTGACAGGTGTTTATTCATTGGTTATCCTAAGGAAACCAAAGGGTATTTCTTCTACTTGGAGAATGAACAAAAGGTGTTCGTTGCTCTTAAAGCTATCTTTTTGGAAAAGGAGTTCCTTGGAGAAGGAACTATAGCCTCTAAGATTGAACTTGATGAAGTTCAGCCAATAGAAGAAGAACCTTCACACTCTAAGGACATTGTAGAACCGGTTGTGATTGAATCACACCCAGAACCCATTAGGAGATCCGGTAGAATACTGCATCACCCGGACAGATACTACGGTTTCTTGTTCCGGGACGGTGATCCCATTGAGCTCGATGAGAACAATGAGGATCCGATCACCTATATGGATGCCCTTCAGAGATCTGACTCTGAGGCATGGCTTGGAGCCATGCGATCCGAAATGGAGTCCATGGAAATCAACAATGTTTGGACATTGGTTGATCCGCCTAAAGGAATAAAACCCATCGGGTGTAAATGGATCTTCAAGAGGAAAAGGGGCGCAGATGAGAAGGTAAAGTCCTATAAAGCCCATCTGGTTGCCAAGGGGTATCGTTAGCGATATGGTATCGATTATGATGAGACTTTCTCCCCTATGGCAATGCTCAAGTCCATTCGGATCATGCTTGCTTTGGTAGCATATTTTGATTACGAGATCTGGCAGATGGATGTCCGAATCGCTTTCCTAAATGGGAAGCTTGAAGAAGAGGTGTATATGATACAGCCTGAAGGGTTCACATCCATAGATGAATCAAAAGTATGCAAGTTGCAGAGGTTCATCTATGGACTCAAGCAAGCATCTCGAAGTTGGAACTTACGGTTTGATAGGTGTATCAAATCGTATGGCTTCGTTAGGAATGGAGATGAACCGTGCATCTATAAATGGGTTAATGGTTCGGTGATTGTATTCCTAGTACTGTATGTTGATGACATTCTTTTAATCGGGAATGATGTCGCAGCATTACAAGGAATAAAAGTCTGGTTATCATCTTAGTTCTCCATGAAGGACTTGGGTGAAGCTTCTTACATACTAGGTATGAAAATCTATAGAGATAGATCTAAGAAGCTTTTGGGACTGTCCCAGTCTACCTACATTGACACTGTGTTGAAACGGTTCAGCATGGAAAATTCCAAGAAAGGCTATCTCTCGATAGGATCTGGAATTACTTTTTCCAAGAAGGATTGTGCGACAACTCCTGAGGAAAGAGAGCGCATGAGTAGAATCCCTTATGCTTCTGCAGTAGGCTCTATCATGTATGCTATGACTTGTACTAGACCAGACGTGGCATACTCACTAGGAGTAGTGAGCAGATACCAGTCTAACCGTGGTGAGGCGCATTGGAAGGTGGTTAAGTCCATCCTTAAGCATTTAAGAAATACTAAAGATCAATGGCTGATTTATGGAAAACCTGACTTGAAACTTGTGGGGTACTCTGACTCCAGTTTCCAGTCGGATAGAGATGATAGGAAGAGTGTGTCAGGATTTGTTTTTACCCTGAATGGAGGAGCGATCTGCTAGAAAAGTTCTAAGCTGGCAACTATTGCAGACTCGGTATGCGAAGCAGAATATATTGCAGCATCAGATGCGGCAAAGGAAGCTGTGTGGTTGCGGAAGTTCCTTGGGAAGCTAGGGGTGGCACCTTCCCTAGATGGTCCTGTTCCGTTGTACTGTGACAGCACTGGAGCCATTGCTCAAGCTAAGGAGCTGAAAGCTCATCACTGCACCAAAAATATTTTGCGGCGCTACCACCTCGTACGAGAGATCGTGGAACGAGGCGACATCAATCTTCTAAAGATCGATGGAAAAGAAAATTTGGCCCACCCCTTCACTAAAGCCCTCGGAATAAAAGAGTTTGACTATTGTAAATGGGAAATGGGTATTAGATACTCTTCTGATTGGCTTTAGTACAAGTGGGAGTTGTTGGGAATTGTGTCCCAAAGCCAATTGCCTGGGTTGTAGGCGGTTGTGCTCAATATTGTACTCATTTTATGAATTAATAAAATAATATTTTTGGTAGCTCATCACATACTAAATTTCCCTGAAATGAACTCTTTCTATGTGATGAAGTCCTTAGGACTACACTGACTTCGATACAGAGAGGATGTATCGAGTGGTCCTTAAATCCTGTTCATAACCAAAGGATATATTGTACTGGACGGCAATATATCAAGTATAGGTTGTTGTAGTTCACATCGTTTGGTTGTCCTCTTGACCAAATGAGTGTGGTGACACTATTGTGATCTGCAAGTGGGATATGTGATATCTTATTGAACGTGACTCCGTGCAGCCCCTTTCTGCCAAAGGGATACTCACGATTGGATATGGGTATATGTGTCCCTCTGACCTGAGGTCATCACGGTAGCTTGCAAGCAACTCCCTGTGCTTTGGTGCCGGACTACCCGAATTTTTAATCCGGTGACGGAAGGATTCTAGGTACAGGCAAGTACTTGTGGAGCAGTGATGGACCAAGATGGAATTGACCTGTCCAAACAGTTTGGATTGAATGTCTCGCAGTATCTCAATTTAGCAAATCCTCGGCCGGGGTAGTCCTAGTGAAGAGTCATTGGGCTTGCAAGGTTGAGACACGTAGTCGACTGACTCTGTCTGGGTTGGCAGCCCAATCTCAGTCGTCCTAAGCATTAGAGGTCAAAGGGATGAATTATACGGTAACCATATGCCAGAGGTTCGATAGTTTGCTCCTACATCTTCGACCTATCCGGATGCCGGGACCCATTGCTAGATGGTTTCCTGTGCTGGTACTAGAAATTGTTCTAGTGCTACCGTTTAGGTTCGAACCTTTGAGGTCACACGCCACAGAGGATAACTCTCTGATCCGGATACCGATTACGATTGGGAATCATCTTGGTTTTATGGCCACAGTATTTTTGAGTGCACTTTTCCCTGTCTTGCCCTTGTCTGTGTCAACCAGAAAATGTTCCGGGTTGACCAGCACTGTACCAGGATTTTTCTGAATCAGTTTTGAACTGATTCAGAGTTCGTTTCGGCCTCCTATTGGTTGTGAACAAATTATATTCCCTGAACCAGGTTCAATTGGATTGAACCGTTTGGTTTAATGAGATTGAACCAATAGGTTGGTTTATTTGCTTGGACCGGTTATTTGAACCAATATTTTTTTTCACCTTGGACCGTTTTACATGGTAATTGGAGAGAAAAAAAATTCCAAGCATTTGAAGGGAGAAGGCCTTACGTTTGAAGCTCCCAATCGCTGGCGTTTCTTCCTCTTCTCCTGCCATCGTTTGAAGGCTTTAATCCCGTTCTTTAATTGCTTTAATCCTGGATTAAGGCTAATTAATTGGTTTACTGCTGCAGCCTCTCCACCTCACGTCGCTCCACCTACCTCTCCCTCCCAGCACCTTATATAAACTACACAGCCGTTCCCCTGTTTGTGGATTTGTGAGTTGAGTTTCAACGTGGAGAAGTTTTCACCGTGAGTTGAGTTTTTCCCACCATGTGAGAACCAAGAACAAGCTACCAAACATCTAGGCATTCTTCTTCTTGGAGAGGCTTAAGGAGAGACCTTTAGGGCTAGGTTTAGAAGCCTTAGAAGGAGAGAAAATTCCATTGTTTGAAGTGCTCTTGTTCTGCCCAGTTGCAGAATTCTGTGACCGTGAAGCCCTCTTCCGACGGCTAGCATCGTGCGTGGAGGCTGATCCGAGAGTCCCGGGCATGTCTCCCCTCTAGAGGGAGTACCATTCTACTCCTAGGAGCAAACCACACGGACCGGGATCGCCCCAGCTGCTCCGAAACGAAGGCCAAAGTCTGCTGCCCAGTTCTGCTGCAGAAATCTGGCAGCAGACTTTGGTGATTTATTTTAATTTTTTGGCTTAGATTTGATTGCAGAAATTGGTGGCAAATCGAAGAACACTTGTCCAAGAAGCCGCTGCTCAAATTTGGGAGCAAACGGAGGTCCGGAAGGTGGTGTTCCGACGACGTTTTGCAAGCCAAAAACAGGATCCCAAGGAGGAAGACGACTGGAATAACTTTATTCCAGTTATTCCAGTCTATTCCAGGTTTATTCCAGAGTTATTCCAGGCAGAATAAAGGTATGGAAAATTTATTTTTTAATCATGCATGGATAGATTAAATTGTTTAATATTTTATAAATATCTTATATGTTTATGCATGCCTAAATGCAACTAGACTTAGATTAGTTCCTAGCGGAGCAAATACCCGCTGCGCGAATTTTAAAAATTGTTTTAAAATCTAATCTGCTCTCGCAGATGTTTGCATGCCTAGTGTAGGATCTTGTCAAACCACCTGCATCAGTTTCCTTTCAGGTAGAACTTCAAAGTAGTGTATCCTCTTCTCTTGTACAAAAAGTAGACTCTTACTAGACTCATACTTAAGTACAAGACTCAATAAACTGGACTAGGTTGAGACAAATCAACTAGCCTCAACTTATTACAGGACTCAACCTTACTTGATTACAAAATTGTGACACATGACTAAGTAAACCAGATAGGATCCAATAATCTGTGTTTGATCCTGGTGCCCCCACCATGGGTACGATGCCCTAGAGGTGTGAGATCTCTCTGTATGGCTCCATTAGTGAGGTGGGATACCTTGAGCTGTGAGATCTCTTCATGAGTGTAAGTCCCAAAGTCCATGAGATCCAAACCCCTATCTTTCACCCCCATTGTTTCCTTCACCACCTTCTTAGAAAAAAAAAATTAATTAAGATTTTAGTGATACCCTAATCCGTGGTGACTTCTCATCTCACCAATGATCCATCCCCAGCCTATCCCCCATCATGGTTTTATTACTAAGCCACAGATAATAAGTATCTTGGATCACACTACAAGCATTCTGATTAGGCTCCTCAGTTGCCAGACTGTCGGCATGTAAAGAATCCATTTATGCTCCAAGACTATTTTTAACTTTCAATGCTAGCTATCAAAATTAGATTTCATTAATTTTTCATTATCTAGCAATGAATAGAGAAATAAAATGGTGGCCATATTAATATGAAAGAAGTACAAGACTTAATTAGTACATAAATCATTTAATCATAAAGACTTGGACTTTAGTTAAAGGTTCTCTCACTATTTTTGATCAAATTGGTAACCTCTACCTCTAATTTGAGAAATTGCACCAATTTCTTAGTGACTACCAGAATCTAATATATTGCATATGAGCACTACTTTGACCGACTCACCCATGACATCTAAAGGTAGGTTCTTTATCAATTATTTTTTTAAAAAAAATTTGGTAATGATTTTTCCCTAGGTACTAATCAGTAAGCCTTTTGGCTACCACTAGAAGTCTTGGTTAGGTCCAACTATTAATATAATAGGACTGAGTGCTTCTAGCCAATGATGGGCCTGACTTTGGCTAGTTAACCTGACCATGTTTAGAAAATACTAAGCCATCTTAATATGAATAACAATTCTAGTAACTAGATAAGCACCAGGTCTTTGGACCTCCAATGATTATCTTAACTATTAGACTCATTATCACTCTCTTAATGGGAGGTTATGACTCAATTATCTCTATAATTTTATTACTTAAAGGACCTAACAATTTAAAAAAAATTAATTAGAAAAAAGAGAAGAAGACATGGACTAATCAACAATCCTCTCACTACTTCATCAAGGGTCGAGTTACATTAATCCAAGGGCATCTAGATCAGCTAAACAGATCTTCCTTACTGGCATGAGTTAACTTGAATCAATTAGCTATCTAATCAAATTTTGATTGACCACATTAGCCAAGTGAGATCAATGGGAGGATTCTGCCATTAACCTCTTTCCTTAAACACAAAACAAGTTGACCATGTAAGAGGTAGCTCCAATTAATGATCATGATCGAAATGTCATACTTATCTTAGACACTAATTAGTTCATCAGATTTGATTAAACTAGCCTAAGGACTCGGGTTTTCCCATTGAGCCATAATCAGGTCCATTTGTTATAATATGGACTTCATCAAACTATCACTATAGATTTGATCTAATGAAAAATTGATTTAATCCTAATTAACTTTTGGTTAGATTAAATCAAGTTTTCTATTAGGTCCATACTATTCTAAATTCTAACCTTAGGTCTAACCCGATTATTTGACCTGATTCAAGCTAACCCTAAGCCCATGATTTATGAAACATGATTAGATATTTAAGTCATTATTCTAATTCTAATCTTAGATCTTTTAATTTTAGCAATTAATCAAGATTAAGTTAGCTAAATTTTAGATCTAAATAATTTATATGCATCACATATATATTAAATACTTTTTAGATCTTAATTATAAGATATAGTCTTATGCTGAAATTAATTTTATGTTTCATGTTCTAAATATAAAAACAAATCCTAATACATTAATTTTAGATCTTAAATAGCAAATTAATGAAGATTAAATTGCTAGAACATAGATCTAATTATTGAAATAATTTTAATAATTTTTCTTTCACCTCATATGTTCATGGGATATAATCACAAGTGGCACCCCTACATGCCATAGAAGCCTTATTGAATGAAAAGAGAGGGCCTTTAAATCCTATTTTTCTCTTATGACCGGATGGCCATGGTGATCAATCTAATTCAAAGTAGTTACTCTGATTAAGATTAATCGAATATGTAAAATTTTACATCTACATATCATATTATGAAAAACTCTATTATGATACCACTGTTTGAAAAAATACCTAGGGTTTCATGCATGGATATTTTTTAAATAATTCACAATGGAAGAACATCTATTTTAAAATTATTTTAAATAGAAAATATATATTTAGTATAATTCTAATAAATCCTAAGCAGGATTGTAACACGATATATAGTAGAAAATAAAATCAGTATGCATCGATTTACTCGATGCATGTAGTGGATCTACTCTATAAGCAATATGAAATCAAGTTTTATACCTTTTGGTGGGTCGATGATCACTGCTGTTGGTGGTATATGGTAAGGGCTCTCTACATTACTTCATAGTCACACAGGGTATCCGGCATCTATGAATTATCCACAAGAAGCTCCAATGTGATCAATCTCCCGTACTACTAGATCCACATGAAGGCCACTGGATGGCTGACAATAAATTACTTTTTAGACTTTCTTGAGTTTTCCAAGAAATCTAAGAAGAGGATGAAGAGGTCTACATCTAAGAGAAGAAAACCAAAAATAAGAAACCCCTTTCTACTATTTTTTTCTTCTTCCTTCAACCCTAGCACCCAATAAGTTCTCTCACACCCATCCAAAACTCATGCCCCCTTTTCCTTTTATTTTCATGGTACTTTGATTTCAAATATTTCATGGTAATTGTTCTCTTAGTGATGTATATATGATGAAAATCTGAAATAAAATTTTATTGATTAGAGGGATAAGATTATGATAAGGTGATGATGTTTAAATAGGACTAGGTATTCTATTTCTAATAGAACTCCTACAAGTAAATTCAAGTCAATCCAAACTTAATTCAAATCAATCCTAATCTAAATGGAAATAAGGGAGGATAAAAAAAACTAATTTTTTTCATGGAGAATTTTCAAAAAAAATTGATGACAAAAATAGATAAGTTTTTGAGAGTTAAGACCAAGTAGAGTTAGGATAAGGCAAAGAGTTTGATTCCTAGTCAAACTCTTCTCATTTAAATTTAAAACTTATCCTAAATTAATAAAAATCAGATAAAAAATGAGGGAGTGCATGAAAACATGTTTCGCATATATTTTTCATGAATTTATTCAAAAAACTGGCATAGAGAAATCTAATAGGAAACCTAGTTGGGCTAGATAAGGGTTTGACTAGGCTTTGATCAAAATTAGTTATGAACCAAAACTAATGTGGTTATAACTAATTTAACTTGGACTCAATCTAATTAGATTCCAATTAGTCTTAATTAAATTCCAACTAAATCTTAAACTAACTGGGCTCAAGCCTGAATCCAACCATAATTAGAAATCCTTAGCGATTAGGTCATTAAATAACCTAATCAGGTAAATTCTAATTGAACCAAATTTAATTAGACTTAACCTAAACCTCTTTACTCAATCAAATCTAGTTAATTAGCAATCCAATTATTAATTAATTCTTCTATAATTCATTAATAATTAATTAATTATTAATTTATAATATTTATATAGATTAATTATTCATCATATTTATAATTTTGCCATTGAATGATTCTTAATCGTTAGTCAGCTATCATATCGATCAGAAACTTTTATTATGTATGATCTCATAGGTTCGAACACTAAGCTGGTAGTCCAAGAACTAATTCTTGAACTAATCGATGTAACCATCTAGCAATGGTGCCAATGTCTGGATAGGTCAAATATTTACAAAGCAACGTTCAAGAATCCAAGTATATGGTTTACATATAATTCATTCCTTTGATCCTAATGTTCAAAATGATTTTAGAGTTGACTACCAACTCTAAATAATATATCCAAATATATCTCAGCCTGCTAAATCCTGTGACTCTTTACAAGGATTGCCTTAGTCAAGGTCTTGCAAAATTGAAACATAGTAGAAAATTATCTCCAACATCTTGGAATGGTTAATTCCATCTTGACTCACCACTGACTTAACAATTACTTGATTGCACCCATTAACCTTTAATTACTAGATTAGAAATCCAAGTAAGCTCCTAAGTACAATGAGTTGCTTGCAAATCACCAGGATGATCTTTGGTCGAAGAGATACTTATGCCCATATGCTTCTATGAGATACTCTTGATAGTAGAGTACTCAACAGAGTTACTCATATTTGGTACAATGTACGCCTACACTCGCTTGCATGCCATACTATATCTCGATACTCTTTGATTATGAGAACAACTAACCCATATGGCATACGATGAGCTATGCTCGATAAACATTATCATCCTAGGTAACAATGTATCATTTAGTCATGAAAATGTTTAAAAACTACTTGATAAATCCTTCTTTATCGAATTGAAGTAGTTCTAGAAACTGGTGTGGGCACCAGAATCAGGAAGAGACTCCAACCAATTCAAGTCAAATCCGAGTCCTTATGGTTGGATGAGTAAAAGAAAGTCCTGTAATTTTTTTCTTTCTTTAATTTTGAGTCCAAATAATTATGTAATTCGAGTCCATTTCAATTTTATGTTGGGACTAGTCCAGCCTGATTAATCTTGTATTTGAGAGTTGGGTCCAAATGAGTCAAGTCCAATCCATGAAGAATCAAACCAAACCTCCATGAAGAATCAAACCAAACCAAATTTGAAGACTAAAGAAGACTCAAGACTTATACTCCAAAGAAAGACCAAAGCCACCTCAAGTGGGGACCACATGCCACATGACACATGCCACCTCATCATCCAAGGTTGCTGCCACATCACACATACCACCTCACCATCCAAGGTTGTTGCCACATCACACATGCCACCTCACCATCCAAGGTTGCCGCCCAAGAGAAGAAAAGGGGAATTTGAATTTGAATTGGCTACAACCTCCTCCACAACTTCCTCCACTACTCATGGGATGCCCCATATTTTTCTCCACAAATTTTTTTCCATGATATTTGGTGTAGTTTGAATTCAAAATGGCTTAATAGTCTATAAAAGACTCTTAGTCTTCTTGTAAAGGAAGGATGGAAAAGAAAAAATAAAAATTTTCTTCTATGTGAGTTCTATGTGCCTAAGTGGTAGTTCTAAATTCCTCTCACTATCCCACGCCAACCCTACTTTCTCCTCCTCCATCTCCAACGCCTAAGACACTCTCCTTCTTCTCCAATCTCAAGCTAGCTCTTGAATATTCAATGTTGATCAAGAAGACCATCACAAGGAGGCCGGCCTAATCCATTTCAAGTGATCTACCATGGCGCCAAGATTATTCTTCAACAATGCTTCCTCGACTCTTCTTTAGTTTCTCCATTTCATGACTAACGTATTTTACCAAGTTCCTAATCTCGAGGTTTCTTTGTTGTAGGGTTCTCCGGGATTCCGAACTCAAGAGGAAGGAATTACTTGCCATAATCCAGAAAACAAGAAGGGCCCTCAATTTGTAGTATGGTCTTGTCATTTGGGAGGTCTCTTCATGAGTGAACTTGATCTACTTGAAAGATTAATGCTAGGTATGTTCTAGTATCGATTAGGTCTGAAATATTAAATTTGCCTAGCTTAACTTGTGTGGTTCGAATCTTATTCCTATTTCTTTGTTATTTTGATAGTCTTATTAATTTGGTTTACATTTGATCGTTCGAGTTCTCTTCATTAGACCTTCTTTGATACTATATGCTGAACTAATCATATGCAAATAAGAAATTGCTAAGTTAATCTTTGCTAATCTCCTTTAGGGTTGCATAGTTGCATCCTCATCTTGCATGTCCCCACCATTCTTGGTATCAGAGCATGGTAGAATAAGTTCCTGATTGCATAGCATTAAGCCCTTGAAGTACTTGGATCGGGGGCATTACCAGGCCGTCCGGTCTTAGGAGAAAGTAGGGTTTAAACACCCTCTCTTCCCATTCCACGAGGATCTCCTAAGGCGTGTCGGGGTGCCATTGTGATTGACCTGTGAAAAAGAAAGCCAAAGGACTTCTTAGATTTCATTTGTGAATTTTGCATTGGGCACATTCTGTTTTTCTGCTTGCTGTATTTTCTGTAGGCTGACTGTAATCCGCCTGCAACTCCAAAGGCAAGTATCACATTCCTCGTTGGAATATTTTTTTTCCTGTTCCATTTTAAGTTGCTTATCACCGTTTAAAATTTCAGTCTGAGAAAAAATTTACAAAAAAAATGAAAATTTTTGCAGTCCATCAGTGTTATTAGGGTTTCTGTTCTGTTCTGTTCCTTTTCATTATCTTCATTTCAGAATCTTCCTAGAATAGTACAGATTTTATTTTGAATTTTTGTTTCATCTGGTATGTCATCTAGAAGTTAGAAGTTTTCTGTGATTTTTTTTAGATTTTTCTGATATTTTTTTCTGCACTTATCAACACCACTTTTAAACTGCAACACACTACTTCTGCACCTGAAATTTGAAATTTGCATGCATCTCATGACAAATCAAATTAAGGGCATGAAATTGACATAGGGTCAGGATTTCATCACCTGTCCCTAGCCCAAAAATCACCAAATTGCATATCGATCCAATCCCTAACTAAAATTGATTAGACATTAATTGCCCTAGTGGGTTAGGGACATCAATTTGGTCGAGCCCGGGTTATTGTCAACTCATTGTGTTAACTAGTCTTGTGTGTGCCCTATTACTTGGTGTCTAGAATTGGGACTAAGGGCTTGGGTGCTGATCCATCTATCGGGCCAATTCCACCGGGCCTAGGTAGGCCAGAGACAGGATCTCACACTCCCCTTGTTCTAAAACCTGGCCAAGTATAGAGTTACTACAATCTAGCTTGCCACCTTGATTAGGCAACTAGCTTGGAACTCTAGGTCCAGTTCAATTCAATTGGGAAAGCTTGTGCAACCCATTTCTTCATCTATTATTGAAAGCTGGTGTCAAGGATAGAGGTTAAGTGGCTCAAGCCAAAGCGGTTCTTGTGGTTTTTAATTAGGACCCAGTGAAAGCTGGGGGAACCTCCCACAGACCCACCTCCTGACTGGCCAGTGGAAGAGAGTAGCTGTTGATTTGATTGTATCTAGTCAACTCAGTTTATTTGGACTAACCGGTTTAGAAAACTCGTAGTTCGGGTCTGAGTCTAATTGTTTGCATGACAACTAGGTTAGGCACACCTTACCACCCTTCACAAGCCTAACCTAGTTCATCCATGGATACTAGTATGGAAAGCCTTATGAGATCTATGATCGAGAAGATGGACCATTTGGATGCTAGGTTTGACCAGTTCGAGGAAAGGATAGGAACCTTAGAGGAATCTAGGTTGACCCCAACTGAACCACCTTCACCCAGATTACCTTCAATTCGCCCTAGAGCCCAACGACAGGAACATACACCTGATCCAATTCATAGAAGGCCACATCAGGATTATACCGATCACACTCCGGAGCCAAATCCTAGAAGACCTCGCCATGATACTTTTGATCAGGATGATCGGGCCTTAAGGAATATACGTCTAGATGCACCAACCTTTGAGGGAAGCCTAGATCCTAAGGTGTACATAGACTGGGAGGCTGACATGGACCAATATTTTGACTGGTATGATATGTCTGAAGAGAGAAGATTCAAGTTTGCCAAAATCAGACTAGTCCGTCAGGCTAGGTTGTATTGGGAAAATGTCGAACGCATAGCTAGGCAGAGGGGAGACTTACCTATAGTGACCTGGAGAGACATGAAGAGAAAGCTTAGAGAGAAATATTTGCCTATGTCTTATCAGCAAAGGTTGTTAGATCAGTGGCAACGATTGACACAAGGAAATAAGACCGTTTCTGAGTACGTTGCTAAATTTGATGAGTTTGTAATGCGATGCAATGTAGTCGAGTCTGAGGCAGCCACATTGTCGAGGTTTAGATCAGGATTGAATGAAGATATAAAAGGGGAACTGTTTTTGAGAGAAGTCCATGATTTAGATCAGGCATACCAAGTTGCCATGGACTATGAGAGGTTTCAAAGGAGAGATACATTTAGGCGACCTGAGCCCATTAGGTTTAATCCTCCTGTTAGTCGACCTAGTTCAGTCCCTGGTACAACCAATAGACCAAGATCCAGCTCGAATCCAACCCCTAGGACCAACCCTGCCATTCCCCCAATTCCTAGAGAAGACAAAGGAAAGAGCCCTGAAGTTCGAGGTGAGAGGGAGCGAGTTTGCTATAAGTGTCATAAACCAGGTCATTTCATGAGCCAATGTCCCTCTAGAGCTTTACATATAGGGGAGGCAGAAGAAGGTGAATCAGAACCCCTGGAGAATGATGAAGAGGAGGTTTATGAAGCAGGGGATTGCTTGGCTGATGAGTATGAAGGAGATGAAGAAAATGTAGACTCATCAGATGTGTTAGGAGTTGTGAGATGTATCATGACACAGACCAAGGAGCAGGAAGACTGGCGTAGGACTAGCATCCTACACACATTTGTCAAAATAGGAGAAAAGGTCTGTAAGATCGTGATCGATAGTGGAAGCTGTGTCAATGCCATTTCCACTAGTGCAGCCAAGAGTCTAGGATTACCCACTGAACCACATCCCAATCCATATAAGGTATCCTGGATCGATTCCACTTCTATCCCAATCAAGCAGAGATGTCAGGTCCGAATCCAACTTCAGTCCTATCAAGAACGAATCTGGTGTGATGTACTCCCTATGGGAGTAAGTAGCATCATCCTAGGTAGGCCATGGCTGTTTGACCATGATGTGACAATTTTTGGTCGATCAAATTCCTGTGCTTTCAATTTCAATGGCAAGAAAATTGTCATTCATTCAACCCAGCCTAAGGACAACACCAAAAGAGGAGTTAGCAGCCTGAAAGAAAAAAGGACTGGATTAAATTTGATAGGTGCAAGAGAATTAGAAAAAGACATTAATGAGGGAGCACCTATTTGGATGGTAGCTGCTAAGGAAACTACGGACCACACCCCTGTAGAACACCCTCAAGAGGTGGTCCAATTATTGAAAGACTTTGAAGACGTGTTTCCCGAGGATCTTCCCGACAATCTTCCACCTTTAAGGGACATACAGCATGCCATAGATTTAGTTCCTGGTGCGACTTTACCTAATTTGCCTCATTATAGGATGAATCCAACTGAACATCAAGAGTTACAAAGGCAAGTTAGTGAACTTCTTAGAAAGGGGTTTGTTAGAGAAAGTTTAAGCCCTTGTGCAGTCCCTGCCTTGTTAACCCCTAAAAAAGATGGTACCTGGAGGATGTGTGTAGACAGCCATGCCATCAACAAGATTACTGTCAAATATAGGTTTCCAATCCCAAGACTGGACGATATGTTAGATATGATAACCGGATCAACAATTTTCTCCAAGATAGACTTAAAGAGTGGCTATCACCAGGTTAGGGTTAGGCCTGGAGATGAATGGAAGACCGCTTTTAAGACTAAAGATGGATTATATGAGTGGTTAGTCATGCCGTTCGGTCTGTCCAATGCACCCAGCACCTTTATGAGAATTATGAATCAGGTGTTGAAAACTTTCATCGAGAAATTTATGGTGGTCTACTTTGATGACATTCTTATCTATAGCAAGACTAAGGCAGACCATTTAACCCACCTAAGACAAGTTTGCCAAGTCCTTAGAAAGGATAGCCTCTATGCCAATATCAAGAAGTGTGATTTCTTAACACATAGAGTTATCTTTCTAGGATTCGTAGTAACATCTGAAGGAGTGTCCGCTGACCCTGCGAAAATTAAGTCAATAGTAGAGTGGCCTGTACCCAAGAGCATCCATGATGTCTGTAGTTTTCACGGTTTAGCCACCTTCTATAGGAGATTCATTAGAGGGTTCAGTACGATAGTGGCTCCAATCACTGATTGTATTAGGAAGGGAACTTTTGAATGGACTAAAGCAGCAGACAAAGCCTTCCTAACAATTAAGGAAAAAATGACACACGCACCCGTCTTGAGGTTACCCGATTTTACCAAAGTGTTCGAGGTTGCTTGTGATGCTTCTTGGGTAGGAATTGGAGATGTTTTGAGTCAAGAGAATCACCCAGTAGCATATTTCAGTGAGAAGTTAAATGAAGCGAGACTAAGGTATTCCACCTATGATAGGGAGCTGTATGCGGTAGTTCAGGCATTACGTTATTGGAGGCATTATCTTCTACCACAAGAGTTTGTCCTATTTTCTGACCATGAAGCTCTTAGGTTCCTTAGTTCTCAGAAGAAATTGAACCCTAGGCACGGGAAATGGGTAGAGTTCATACAAGCTTATACGTTCGTACTGAAACATCGTGCCGGAACTGAAAATAGGGTTGCTGATGCATTGAGTCGTCGTTCAATGTTGTTGAATTCTGTGAGCACTGAGGTAGTAGGGTTTGAAAGATTAAAAGAGGAATATCCTATATGCCCTGATTTTGGTGACATCTATCGATCCCTTCAACAAGGACCATCTAGTGAGCATAGTGATTATACCATTTTAGATGGATACCTTTTCAGAGGAAATCAGTTATGTATTCCCAAGACCTCTGTTAGGGAATTTCTGATATGGGAAGTTCATGCTGGGGGCTTAGCAGGACATTTTGGTAGGAATAAGACCATCTTAGCAATAGAAGACCAATTCTTTTGGCCTGGTCTCAAAAGAAATGTGGCCCAGATTGTAGCTCAGTGCCGTATCTGTGCTGTTGCAAAACAGCAAAGACAAAACACCGGTCTGTACACACCCTTACCTGTCCCTGATTGTCCATGGCAGGATATCAGCATGGATTTTGTAGTAGGCCTCCCTAAGACGTCTAGGAAGTATGATTCTGTCTTTGTGGTTGTCGATCGTTTCTCCAAGATGGCTCACTTCATTCCTTGTTCTCAAACTTTAGATGCTTCGAAGGTGGCCAAGCTTTTTCTCGATCAGGTCGTTAGGCTTCATGGTTTACCTAAAACCATTGTGTCTGATAGAGATGTCAAATTTACTAGCTATTTCTGGAAAACCCTCTGGCACATGCTCGGTACCAAGCTGAAATTCTCTACTACCTATCATCCTCAAACCAATGGCCAGACTGAGGTAGTAAACCGAAGCTTAGGAAATCTGTTGAGATGCTTAGTTGGTGACAACCTAGGAAACTGGGACCTATTACTTCCTCGTGCTGAATTTGCCTATAACAGCTCAGTTAATAGGTCTATTGGGAAAAGTCCATTCGAAGTGGTCCATGGATACAGACCTAGGAAGCCTTTAGACCTAGCTCCTTTACCCACACATGCACGGGTGTCCGAGTCTGCCGAGTCATATGCACAGCATATTAGGGAATTGCATAAGGAGATTAGCCAAAAGATTCAAACGAGCAATGAACTCTATCAGCATATGACTAATTCACATAAACGATTAAAAGAACTTAATGAAGGGGACTCCATCATGATCAAACTTAAACCTGAAAGGTTTCCGCCGGGAACTATGAAGAAACTCCATGCTCGGGGAGCCGGACCTTTCAAAATAATAAAGAAAATTGGACCAAATGCTTATGTATTAGAATTACCACCAAGTTATGGCATTAGTTCAACATTTAACGTTTCAGACTTAAAAGAATACAAAGAACCTGCATTGATACCTAGTGAGCTTTTTGGTCCTAATATTTCTTTTGAGAGTGAAACACCAAATGAGTGTCCACCACCAAGTGTTCCTGAGAGAAAGGAGAGAATTGAAAGGATCTTGGATGACCAGATCATAACTACTAGAAGTAAAGGCTACCAACGTTATCTGGTTAGATGGCAAGGATGTCCTGAATCTGAAGACTCCTGGATTTCCCGAGAGGACCTACAACAAATCGACCCGGATGCATTAGAAACTTATCAAGCCAACCCTCACTCGATAGGGTCGAGTTCCTCCCACCCCGGGAGAATTGGTGTGGGCACCAGAATCAGGAAGAGACTCCAACCAATTCAAGTCAAATCCGAGTCCTTATGGTTGGATGAGTAAAAGAAAGTCCTGAAATTTTTTTCTTTCTTTAATTTTGAGTCCAAATAATTATGTAATTCGAGTCCATTTCAATTTTATGTTGGGACTAGTCCAGCCTGATTAATCTTGTATTTGAGAGTTGGGTCCAAATGAGTCAAGTCCAATCCATGAAGAATCAAACCAAACCTCCATGAAGAATCAAACCAAACCAAATTTGAAGACTAAAGAAGACTCAAGACTTATACTCCAAAGAAAGACCAAAGCCACCTCAAGTGGGGACCACATGCCACATGACACATGCCACCTCATCATCCAAGGTTGCTGCCACATCACACATACCACCTCACCATCCAAGGTTGCTGCCACATCACACATGCCACCTCACCATCCAAGGTTGCCATCCAAGAGAAGAAAAGGGGAATTTGAATTTGAATTGGCTACAACCTCCTCCACAACTTCCTCCACTACTCATGGGATGCCCCATATTTTTCTCCACAAATTTTTCTCCATGATATTTGGTGTAGTTTGAATTCAAAATGGCTTAATAGTCTATAAAAGACTCTTAGTCTTCTTGTAAAGGAAGGATGGAAAAGAAAAAATAAAAATTTTCTTCTATGTGAGTTCTATGTGCCTAAGTGGTAGTTCTAAATTCCTCTCCCTATCCCACGCCAACTCTACTTTCTCCTCCTCCATCTCCAACGCCTAAGACACTCTCCTTCTTCTCCAATCTCAAGCTAGCTCTTGAATATTCAATGTTGATCAAGAAGACCATCACAAGGAGGCCGGCCTAATCCATTTCAAGTGATCTACCATGGCGCCAAGATTATTCTTCAACAATGCTTCCTCGACTCTTCTTTAGTTTCTCCATTTCATGACTAACGTATTTTACCAAGTTCCTAATCTCGAGGTTTCTTTGTTGTAGGGTTCTCCGGGATTCCGAACTCAAGAGGAAGGAATTACTTGCCATAATCCAGAAAACAAGAAGGGCCCTCAATTTGTAGTATGGTCTTGTCATTTGGGAGGTCTCTTTATGAGTGAACTTGATCTACTTGAAAGATTAATGCTAGGTATGTTCTAGTATCGATTAGGTCTGAAATATTAAATTTGCCTAGCTTAACTTGTGTGGTTCGAATCTTATTCCTATTTCTTTGTTATTTTGATAGTCTTATTAATTAGGTTTATATTTGATCGTTCGAGTTCTCTTCATTAGACCTTCTTTGATACTATATGCTGAACTAATCATATGCAAATAAGAAATTGCTAAGTTAATCTTTGCTAATCTCCTTTAGGGTTGCATAGTTGCATCCTCATCTTGCATGTCCCCACCAGAAACTTTATCTCAAAAGAGTCCAAAGGAAGATGAAAAGAGATAAACTGTCAAAAATAACTTTTATTTCAATAATGATTCATGTATAAATTATAAAGAGCTTAACCATCTAGGACACATTTTCTAACAGTTGTATGTTGAGGAAACCTTTACTACTAGGAAGTTTAGTATGACTGTTACTTGTCTCGGGGCTTGGCCCATAGTTATAGGTAAGGTGATCATACCTTCCATAAGGATGGTATCTCCTGAGAACCTATCAAGAACTCATCTTTTTTAGATGGTCTCTTGATAGATCATTCCACTAAAAGCATCATAAAATAAGATGTCTGTGGAGCTCCCATTATTAATAAGAACACATCATCGTACATTATGGTTTATGATAGTTAGGAAAACCACAATGGCATCATCATGGGGATTTTGGATGCTTCTGCATCAAAGTTGGAGAAGATGATGACATCCTCCTACTTACGCTGCTTGGCTCAAGGTGACTTGGGAACTGTATGAGATAGGCTTTTCCAACTGGTGAGGATGCCCCCTGGGAAATCCTCCTATGATGGTGTTTACTAGACCATCGATGGGATGGTTGTCCATAGGAGGCTCAATGGTGAGCTATGATTAGTGGCCAGAAATCTCTACACCATTAGGCTAGCTAACATAGGTCTATAGATAGCCTTAGTGGACCAAAGCTTCGATCTCCTTTTTAAGTTGAGGTAGTCCTTAGTGTCATGCTTATAGTTCCAATGAGAATGGCAATACTTTATGAGGTCCTTCTAGGACCTCTTGCTCATCTTCCAGGTCAATGGATAATATCCTGGTTCTTTATCTCTATCAATATCTATCTCTGTGAAGCATTCAATGGTGTGAACTCTTCATGATGATGGCGTAGGCTCCTGGAATGATGACAGGGCCTGGATTCATCACTCTAACTTCGGTTGAGGAGAAGGGAGAGAGCGATTCTCTTGAAGTTGCTGGTGCTCTCCCTTCTCCTTTCTCTTCACTACCATACCTTTTTTAGCATCAATGTACCTTTTGGAACAGGATAGGAGCTCTGAAAGATCATGAGGGAACTTCTTGGTGAGGGAGTGGTAGAAGCTTCATGCTCGGAGTCCCCATATAAGGGCTGACATCATGACTGCTAGTTTTAGGCTGTGTACCTCCAACATAGTCACCCTGAAGTGACCCATGAAGTTCTAGAGAGACTTCCATTTCTCCTATTAGATAGGGAAGAGGAAGTTGGAGTTCTTCTCGGACTTTCGACTACTTTGGAACTGGGTAATAAACTTCTGGCTGAACTCCTCAAAAGAGTCAATGGAGTCTGGCAAGAGTCGGTGTACAAACTCGGGCTACATCTTTGAAAGTTGCAAGAAAGGACTTGCATATCAAGGCATCAGATGCCTCTTGTAGCATCATAAGAGCTTTAAAGCTCTCCAAGTGGCTACAAGGATCGATGGAGCCACCGTAGGCCTTTATGAAGGTTGCCTTGAAGCATTGAGGAATGGGCTTCTCCATGATGATTTGAGAAAAGGGTGGATGTATGGTGAAGTGTGGCTCCCCAACCAACATTGTCTGCTACGATTGGAGGTGATGCACCTTGTCATGAGGTGATCAAAGAAAATTAAACTAGTCTAACTAATTAATACAGAAGTGGTGAGACATGACATCGAATCTACATGGACCTTGGATAGTTATTTTGAAAGTAAAATTAAAGGAAATAGTGATGATTTAATAACTAAGAAATTAAACTAACACTAGCTAACTTAGATGAACAATAAAGTAATATAGATTTAAGCAATAGAGAAAAGTCTTGGAATTTTAATTGGTTAC
The DNA here is from genome assembly GCA_021397845.1 of Areca catechu. Classification (NCBI taxonomy): domain Eukaryota; kingdom Viridiplantae; phylum Streptophyta; class Magnoliopsida; order Arecales; family Arecaceae; genus Areca; species Areca catechu. Next base: position 86,417,766 of record CM038044.1, on the reverse strand, counting down.
TTAGCAGACAGTTGGTATCCTATTTCTATGCAAGTAATCAGTATACTACCTATCAAGATGTAGCCTATTTGATGAGATCAGGATCTGTTTTCATTAGATTATGACCTGCTCTCTTGAATTATAGGCTAGTCAAGATAAGATACATACAAGGTAAAAGGAATTATATTTAAAGATAATCTCTCCATAGATCGCTCGTCCCAAGATTATAGACTATTTAATATATGAATTTAAATAAAAGACATAAGAAGATATAGAATTAAATCCAATCTTTATTTCATAGAAGGAGAATGGCAAGAGGGTGTGGGAGGATAGTGAATGGCATCAAGGCTCGAGAAGTAGAAAATGGAAATGATAAATGGAACTTGACGGTGTGGAGGGGTGGGAAGGGGATAGGAGAGGGATTTGGTGGTGTGGAAGGTTTCTGGATAGTTTTTAGTGGAAGAAAATGAGATGAATGCTAAATGGAATGGAGGAAGGAGAATGGTAGTGTGGAGAAGACTCTATGGAATGAAGGCTCTACATGTGGGAGGATAGTGAATAGGTAAAGGCTCGATAGATCTCCTTAGATGTTGTGTTGCTGCCTTGTTAAAGGCAGAGAAGGATGCGACTATGCTGCATCAATTTGAGAAACAATCTCAGTCCAATGTACCGTTCCATCTATTTCATGTCACGATCCATGATGGTTTCCATCTACTTCAGGTTGAAATTCCGTGATCTACTCCAACTATTCAACTGCATCTACCTTCCATTCCAACGCCTTCATGTCAGTTCACTCTGTGTCCAAGCTGCGTCCTTCGCTTCAAGTCAAGAAGCATTCCCTATCTGCAAGAAATCCCTATGTGCCATTCAATTGGAGTAAAAGGAGCCCAGATTCGTTTCATACAGCCTCGATCATTCGTTGGCTGTTTGGATCACGTGAAGGTTCACACTTTGGCTATCAGATGGCGCATAAATCCTCGCCTGCATTAGTTTTCTAGCTAGCATCTCTGTTGCTCTATTCCGGATCAAACTCCAACCGCCCAGAAATACTCTATTCCAACCACCTTAATCTAGCGCTTAGTTCTGGATTGAACTTCAATGTCATCTGTTCCACTGCTCCTGCAATTCTGGCACTTCTAACCCATCTACAATAGCCAACAAACCAGTAAATCACAAATCCCAGCCAAATCCCATCCATTCAATGATTATTGTAGCGACCCACTCCATGTCTGCTCCGTGATCCATTCCACGTAGAAGACCGCACATTGGTGCAAAAAAAAATCCTTTTCCCCAAGCCTTGGACTACGGTGATGGCTCGTGGACTACTCTTTGCTTCTGGGACCGTGTGGATTGTTTCGTGGACCACGATGTCCGTTCCTTGTTTTATGTGTTGTGTTAACTTTCATTGAATTATTGAGCATGGCCTCACTTGTTTTCCATCATTCCATCTCCACGTGCTGCATCCCATGCATAGTGTATCTACGTGAATTCCTACTAAGTCTCCCCCATTAAAAGTTGAATATTAAATCCCATGCACTCAACTCGACTACCACGTTGACCAATCCCATTTAAAAGCCAAACACCATTACTATGGCCCACTTCAACTTAATTCATTAGTGCTTGTTCTTCATGCAACCAAAGTCCACATGGTCCATCGCTTGTTTTCAGAATGGTTGAAGAACTAAAATTAATCATTTTCATGAATGTAAGCCAAATTAGAATTTAATTAATCAAATAAATTCAAGCTTCTAATTACTTGCAAAGAAGATTTAGAAGTATCAAATTTTTATATATTAATATAATGTGTGATGCATAAATTAAGTATTTATTATATCCTATTACCTGAATTTTACGAGTCCTCGATTAAAGTAAATAAATCAGCAGTATATGCCAACTTATCCTAAAAGTGAAAATTATCTTGGCAGTTCTAAGGTCATCAGTTGATACATAGCTAGACCATTAAAGAAATACTTCATTGGATTATCTATTTTACTTATTTAGCGGTTGAGTGAAGTCCATAAAAATTTTTAAAGTTTTCTTTTGCCATATTTGCACCTTACTATTTAAGTTCTCTAATTTGCTGTGGGTTTAGTATAGTATCTTCTTACAGTTTAGTATCCTTATTCTCTTATTCTCTTTTTTCTCTCTTTTTAAATATTTATATGTGCAGTTAGTGCAATATTCTAATCCCTTAAGTTTTCTAGTTTATCTCTTGTAGCGAGTTTTAGATCAATGACTCTCAAACTAATTAACTTTAAGGCAGTTGGTGTAGAACACCTATCAGATTTACTGACTTAAATCAAAGAGACTCTAAGTTAAGACTGACTCTACAAGTAGTTTCTCGTAAACTCATCTTTTGACACAAGCAACAATGCTCACATAGGCGAAGGAATCTAGTTACTCGATGAAAAATGCTAAAAACCAAATTTATTAGTTTTAAATAGACATTAAAGTTAACTTGATGCATACTTAGGTATTTTTACTTTTACCCTTATAAAGTTGATTCTTTATCGAGATCAATGGACGAAGGTTCTAAAATTACTTAAAAAAACTTTTCGGGTCTAAACCCTACTATTTATCGGACTTCCTTAATAATTCATCCCTTAATATCTCTAAAATTTTTTAAACTATTAATCATTTATCAATTAGAATGCCTTATTAACTTTAAATCAAGATACGATTTAGTACATAAAATTGATTATGGTCATTGTTGGATCGTAGCCCCTAACCACCACACTAAAAGGCACGCGCCTGATGGAAGGCTGGGAATCTACTCACTTAAGGTGGACCAGAACCCACCTATAAGCAGGGTGGCGGGCTTGAGTGGCTTCGCACCAGAGCCGGACTCGGCAAGCCAGGTACCGACTCTAGCGACGGGATGGCTAGTCATACTCTCCAATTACAATAGCCGCACCAGGGGCAGTGTCGACACGCCCATACGAGTCGACACTGAAAGTAAACTGATGCAGGTGGTTTGACAAGATCCTACACTAGGCATGCAAACATCTGCGGGAGCAGATTGGATTTTAAAACAATTTTTAAAATTCACGCAGCGGGTATCTGCTCCGCCAGGAACTAATCTAAGTCTAGTTGCATTTAGGCATGCATAGTCATATAAAATATTTATAAAATATTAAACAATTTAATATATCCATGCATGATTAAAAAATAAATTTTCCATACCTTTATTCCACCTAGAATAACTCTGGAATAAACCTGGAATAGACTGGAATAACTGGAATAAAGTTATTCCAGTTGTCTTCCTCGTTGGGCTGAAAAAGGATCTGTTTTTGGCTTTCGAAATGGCACCGGACCACCACCTTCCGGACCACCGTTTGCTCCCAAATTTGAGCAGCGACTTCTTTGACAAGTCTTCTTCGGTTTGCCACCAACAACTGCAACCAAAACAAGCCCAAAAAAAATACAAAAATCGTCAAAGACTGCTGCTGAAAATTTCTGCAGAATAGGACAGCAGCACTTTTCTTTGTGTTTTGAGCTACAGCAGGTGATCCGGCTCGCGTGGCTTGCTTCCAGGAGTAAAAGAGTACTCCCTCTAGAGGGGAGACATGCCGGGGGCCCTCCGATCGGCCTTCACACGTGGTGCTAGCCGCTGGAAGGAGCAACACGGTCACAAGAAAATTCAGCAACAGGGCTTCGCTGAAAAGGGAATTGGAGCACTTGAAACAATGGGAAAACTCTCCCTCACACCCTCTTAAACCCAGCCCTTGCAATACCCAAATGAAGGAATCAAGCTCTCAGGGGATTTGCAAATTCCAAGAAGAACAGCACTTGCTGTTCTCTTCACACGAAGCAAAACCAACCCAGCAGAAATATATATTTATCGTTGAAACTTCATTCCCAATCACTTTGAAACAGGGGACGGCTGATGCATCTAATAAGTTGCTGGGAGGAGCAAGGGAGGGGGAGCGGCAGCGACAGCAGTTGGTAGCAGCAGTAAACCCAATTAACAAGACATTAAGGGAGGGATTAAAGCCATTAAGGAGCCTTAAATAAGGGAGAGGAGAAGACGAGATGCCAGAGATAAAAATCGATCGTTTTGGCTTCTTCCAATGTTTAGAATAACTCCCAGCAAAACACCGTGTAAACGGTTATGAGGAGAGGTAAAACACCGGTTCATCCAAAACCGGTCCAACCAAAATTGGCCCAATCCCATTAAATCAATTTGGTTCAAACCCAATGGTGGTTCAATCCAATTGAACCTGGTTCAGGGAATTAAAATTGGTTCACAACCAATTGGAGGCCGAAACGAACTCCGAATCAGTTTAAAATTGATTCAGGATAATCCTGGCACAGTGCCGGTCAACCCGAAACATTTTCCGGTGGACACAGACAAGGGCAAGACGGGGAAAAAAATGCTCAAAAATACTGTGACCATAAAACCGAGACGATTCCCAATCATAATCGGTATCCGGATCAGAGAATTATCCTCTGTGGCGTGTGACCTCATAGGTTCGAACCTAAACGGTAGCACTAGAACAATTTCTAGTACCAGCATAGGAAACCATCTAGCAATGGATCCCGGCGTCCGGATAGGTCGAAGATGCGGGAGCAAACTATCGAACCTCTGGCATATGGTTACCATATAATTCATCCCTTTGGCCTTCAATGCTCAAGACGACTGAGATTGGGCTGCCAACCCAGACTGAGTCAGTCGACTACGTGTCTCAACCTTGCAAGCCCAGTGACTCTTCACTAGGACTACCCCGGCGAGGATTTGCTAAATTGAGATACTGCGTGACATTCAATCCAAACTGTTTGGATAGGTCAATTCCATCTTGGTCCATCACTGCTCCACAAGTACTTGCCTGTACCCAGAAACCTTCCGTCACCGGATTAAAATCCGGGTAGTCCGGCACCAAAGCACAGGGAGTTGCTTGCAAGCTACCGTGATGACCTCAGGTCTGAGGGACACATATAACCATATCCAATCGTGAGTTTCCCTTTGGCGGAAAAGGGCTGCACGGAGTCACGTTCAATGAGATACCACATATCCTACTTGTAGATCACATCAGTGTCACCACACTCATTTGGTCAAGAGGACAACCAAACGATGTGAACTGCAACAACCTATACTTGATATATTGTCGTCCAGTACAATATATCCTTTGGTTGTGAACTGGGTTTAAGGACCACTCGATACATCCTCTCTGTATCGAAGTCAGTGTAGTCCTAAGAACTTCATCACATGGAAAGAGTTCATTTCAGGGAAATACAATATGTGATGAGCTACCAAAAATAATATTTTATTAATTCATAAAATGAATACAAAACTGAGCACAACCACCTACAACCCAGGCGATTGGCTTTGGGACACAATTCCCAACAACTCCCACTTGTACTAAAGCCAATCAGAAAAGTATCTAATACCCATTTCCCATTTACAATAGTCGAACTCTTTTATTCCGAGGGCTTTAGTGAAGGGGTCAGCCAGATTTTCTTTTCCATCGATCTTTAGAAGATTGATGTCGCCTCGTTCCACGATCTCTCGTACGAGGTGGTAGCACCGCAAAATATGTTTGGTGCGATGATGAGCTTTTGGTTCCTTAGCTTGAGCAATGGCTCCAGTGCTGTTACAGTACACCAGAATAGGACCATCTAGGGAAGGTGCCACCCCTAGCTCTCCAAGGAACTTTCGCAACCAGATAGCTTCCTTTGCCGCATCTGATGCTGCAATGTATTCTGCTTCGCATACCAAGTCAGCAACAGTTGCCTGCTTAGAGCTTTTCCAGCAGATCGCTCCTCCATTCAGGGTAAAAACAAATCCTGACACACTCTTGCTATCATCTCTATCTGACTGGAAACTGGAGTCAGAGTACCCCACAAGTTTCAAGTCAGGTTCTCCATAAATTAGCCACTGATCTTTAGTATTTCTTAAATACTTAAGGATGGACTTCACCACCTTCCAATGCGCCTCACCTGGGTCAGACTGGTATCTACTCACTACTCCTAGTGAGTATGCCACGTCTGGTCTAGTACAAGTCATAGCATACATGATAGAGCCTACTGCGGAAGCATAAGGTACTCTACTCATATGCTCTCTTTCCTCAGGAGTTGTCGCACAATCCTTCTTAGAAAGATTAATTCCAGAACCTATCGGAAGATAGCCTTTCTTGAAATTTTTCATGTTGAACCGTTTCAACATAGTATCAATGTACATAGACTGGGACAGTCCCAAAAGCTTCTTAGATCTATCTCTATAGATCTTCATACCTAGTATGTAAGAAGCTTCACCCATGTCCTTCATGGAGAACTGAGATGATAACCAGACCTTTATTCCTTGTAATGCTGCAACATCATTCCCGATTAAGAGAATATCGTCAACATACAATACTAGGAAAATTATCACAGAACCATTAACCCATTTATAGATGCACGGTTCTTCTCCGTTCTTAACGAAGCCATACGATTTGATACACCTATCAAACCGTAAGTTCAAACTTCGAGACGCTTGCTTGAGTCCATAGATGGACCTCTGCAACTTGCATACTTTTGATTTATCTGTGGATGTGAACCCTTCAGGCTGTATCATATACACCTCTTCTTCCAGCTCCCCATTCAAGAAAGCTGTTCGGACATCCATCTGCCAGATCTCGTAATCAAAATATGCTGCCAAAGCAAGCATGATCCGAATGGACTTGAGCATTGCCACAGGGGAGAAAGTCTCATCATAATCGATACCATATCGCTGACGATACCCCTTGGCAACCAGACGGGCTTTATAGGTCTCTACCTTCCCATCTGCGCCCCTTTTCCTCTTGAAGATCCATTTACACCCGATGGGTTTTATTCCTTCAGGCGGATCAACCAATCTCCAAACATTGTTGATTTCCATGGACTCCATTTCGGATCGCATGTCTCCAAGCCATGCCTCAGAGTCAGATCTCTGAAGTGCATCCATATAGGTGATCGGATCCTCATTGTTCTCATCGAGCTCAATGGGATCGTCGTCCCGGACCAAGAAACCGTAGTATCTGTCCGGGTGATGCGGTATTCTACCGGATCTCCTAATGGGTTCTGGGTGTGATTCAATCACAGCCGGTTCTACGATGTCCTTAGAGTGTGTAGGTTCTTCTATTAGCTGAACTTCATCAAGTTCAATCTTAGAAGCTATAGTTCCTTCTCCAAGGAACTCTTTTTCCAAAAAGATAGCTCTAAGAGCAACGAACACCTTTTGTTCATTCTCCAAGTAGAAGAAATACCCTTTGGTTTCCTTAGGATAACCAATGAATAAACACCTGTCAAATTTAGGACCAAGTTTGTCTGAGTTTAAACGTTTTACATAAGTCGGACAACCCCAAACCCGAAGGTGTGAGATTGAGGGTTTACGCCCATTCCACATCTCATACGGAGTGGAGACAACAGACTTACTTGGAACATTATTTAATAAGTAACAGGCTGTCATAAGCGCATATCCCCAAAAGGATAGCGGTAGAGTTGCAAAGCCCATCATGGATCGAACCATGTCCAACAAGGTTTGATTCCTCCTTTCGGACACACCATTGAACTATGGTGCTCCTGGAGAAGTCCACTGAGAGAGAATTCCATTCTCCTCAAGATATGTCAAAAAAGCATCAGATAAGTATTCACCACCTCGATCAGATCGAAGGGTTTTAATACCTTTTCCAGTTTGCTTTTCTACTTCATTACGATATCGTTTGAACATTTCAAATGATTCAGACTTATGTCTCATTAAAAAGACATAACCGAATCTTGAAAAGTCGTCTGTAAAAGTAATGAAATATTTGTATCCTTCTCTGGTACTAACTGATATCGATCCAAATACATCAGTATGTATTAGACTTAGAAGTTTTGTAGCTCGTTCACCCTTTCCAGTAAAAGGTGACTTGGTCATTTTACCAAGTAAACAGGATTCACAAGTGGGCAGTGATTCAGAATCACTGACCTCGAGGAGTCCATCTACTCGCATCTTGTTTATCCTATTTTGGTTAATATGACCTAGCCTACAGTGCCAAAGGTACAAACTATTGACATTATCTAACCTTGGGCGTTTGCTAGAAGTGTACATTACACTAACAGGCCTTGATAGTACATATATGCCATTATTTAATCTAGCTTTCATTATCAGAGAGTTATTCAAAATAACATTACAAAAATCTCCCTTTATTGAAAGTTCAAAACCACAATTGGCCAAAAGGCCTACATAGATTATGCACATAATGAAACTAGGACAATAGTGACAGTCGACTAGTTCGACAGTACAAGACTCAAAGACAAGACGCAGGACTCCGACTGCCAGTACTGGAACACGATATCCATTCCCGATGCTCAGAAACTGTTCTCCATCTTCAAATCTTCTGCTAACTTGAAGTCCCTGTAACGAATTACAAACATGAATTGGACTACCAGTATCCAATACCCAGTTAGCAGTATCAATAATTGAGTAATTACAAGGTTTTATCATATAAATACCTTGTTCAGCAGACTTCTGCTTCCTCGGCCTGTTCAGATCAAGGGATGCAATATAAAGAGGACAGTTCCTCTTCCAGTGTCCCTTCTTCTTGCAGTAGAAGCACTCTACAGAAGACTGATCAGCCTTATACTTCCTGGTCTGACTAGGGCCAGGAGCATTCTGCACCTTCTTTCCCTTCTTATTTATTTTCTTCTTCCCTTTCTTAAAGGGACGACGACCTCTACTTCCTCCCACTAAATTCACCACCCCCTTATTCAGTTGGTGGTCTTTCTCGAAAGTCTGTAGCAATGCCAAAAGACCATGGTAGTTTACTACAGGCTTGTTCATTCTGTAATGATCAAGAAAGTCAAGATAGGAGGAGGGAAGAGAATTCAGGATCGCATCCTTGCCGAGCTGCTCGTGCAAGGGGCATCCGAGTTTGCCCAACTTTTCAATCAACTCGATCATGTACAATACATGATCAGTGACTGAACCACCATTCGGCATCTTGGAGTTGTAGATGGCACAAGACACTTTGTACCGTTCTACATAATCCGAGGTGCCGAAGGATTCCTTCAATTTTTGAAGGATTTCATCAGGTTGGGCCTCCTCGAATTTGCGACTAAACTCGTCGTTCATCGCCGCTAACATAATGCACCGAACGGTAGTGTGATCAGAGACCCACTTCAGATAAGCGTCTCTGACCGCACTCCGTGCATTAGCGGGAGGGATTTCAGGTGGCGGATCCGTTATCACATATAAGATCTATTCATGCTCCAGAACAATTCTTAATCTTCGATACCAACTATCGAAGTTATGACCCTTTAACTTCTCGTTATCGAGAAGTGACCGGAGAGATAAATTGGAAGACATCTGAAAAGAAAATAAGACCAAATTAGTTTATGAATTAATAACTTAACCAAAAGACTTGGACTTCAGTCTAAAGGTTTCTCCCACTAATTTTTCAGATTGGTAGCCTCTAACTCCAATCCGTGAAAACATGCTTTTTCAAGTGGGTACTGAAATCCAATAGGCCTCGCATGAGCCCGACTATGGCCGGCTCACCCATACGAGCCTAAAGGTAGGTTCGAAAATTAATTGTTTCCCTAAATAATTTTCAGCAATTAATTTATCTCCAGAGAGCACCCCAATCGGCCTAGGGGCCTCATATTGCGAGTCTCTGGTTAGGTCTAACCATTAAAATGACGAATCAATGCTTCCAGTTAACTAAAGACCAAGCCCGACTAAGGCCGGCCCACCTGGTCCCGTTAAGGAGGTTGCACTAAACCATCATCGATCAGATAGAAATTCCAGTCGCCGGATGTACACCCGTTCTATAGAACTGTCGATGCACACCAAGCTAGTGGACACATTTCTATCCAACTTAATGGGAGGCAAAGACACTATCAACTCCTTGACTTAGTCTTTTTAGGAACCAAATAATTTTAGAGGATTTTTAACTGTGACAGAAGAAAGAGATAAGGACATGGATCATCCTCCCACTGAATGAATCAGATTCCAGGAGGGTTGAATTAAATCAACAAATGATCCATGGGCACCTATAGATCAGTCAGACTGATCAACCTGGGTGACATGGGTTAACTCGAGTCATTGAGCTTTTCCAATCAGTTCTGGTCAACTCGACTAGCCAGGTAGGTGAGATCATGGGTGAGTATCTGCCATTAACCATCTTTCCTAGACACCAACCAAGTTGGCCAGGAAAGAGGTAGCCTCATACAGACATGATCACAATGCCAAACCTGCCTCGACACCAGTCGGTTTACCAGACTCGATCAGACTAGCCTAAAGACTCGGGTGTCCACTGAGCCACTAATTGGATCCATTTTAGATGAACGGATCAACTATTCTAACTATTAGATAGTTTTAAAGAATGACCTTAAACAACTTTTGTTTAATCTTTTTCTTATTATCCGGTTCAACTAAACTTAGGTCTAACCCAGTTTTGGACCCAACTAGTCAGCTAACCCAATTAACCCAAAATGGCTTATGCAAGTGTTTTAGATTTCATAAACCTAAAAGATTTTAATAAGCCAAAGATTTAATTAAAACAATTTTAATTAAGTCATAATGTAAAACATTTTTACATAACCAAATCATGCATCAAAACATTTTATAAATATTTTATAAAACATGCCTAATCCATGTATCTGCAAATTAAAATAATTTTAATTTTTAATATTCTTTAAGGATCCTTTTGAAGAGGCCAACACAGACGATCCGCATCGTGTCAAAGACACACGGTCATGGTGAAGGTCTCAACTAGATTCCAAAAAGAAAACTTGATACATTTAAAGATTAAACAATTTTTAATCTATAAACATGCATACTAGATTAGATTACAAATTAAACCTGGCTCTGATACCAATGAAAGTAAACTGATGCAGGTGGTTTGACAAGATCCTACCTAGGCATGCAAACATCTGCGGGAGCAGATTGGATTTTAAAATAATTTTTAAAATTCACGCAGTGGGTATCTACTCCGCCAGGAACTAATTTAAGTCTAGTTGCATTTAGGCATGCATAGTCATATAAAATATTTATAAATTATTAAATAATTTAATATATCCATGCATGATTTAAAAATAAATTTTCCATACCTTTATTCCACCTGGAATAACTCTGGAATAAACCTGGAATAGACTGGAATAACTGGAATAAAGTTATTCCAGTTGTCTTCCTCGTTGGGCTGAAAAAGGATCTATTTTTGGCTTTCAAAATGGCACCGGAACACCACCTTCCGGACCACCATTTGCTCCCAAATTTGAGCAGCGGCTTCTTTGACAAGTCTTCTTCGGTTTTCCACCAACAACTGCAACCAAAACAAGCCCAAAAAAAATACAAAAATCGCCAAAAATTACTGCTGAAAATTTCTGCAGAACAGGACAGTAGCACTTTTCTTTGTGTTTTGAGATGCAGCGGGTGATTCGGCTCGCGTGGCTTGCTTCCAGGAGTAAAAGAGTACTCCCTCTAGAGGGGAGACATGCCGGGGGCCCTCCGATCCGCCTTCACATGCGGTGCTTGCCGCTGGAAGGAGCAACACGGTCACAAGAAAATTCAGAAACAGGGCTTTGCTGAAAAGGGAATTGGAGCACTTGAAACAATGGGAAAACTCTCCCTCACACCCTCCTAAACCCAGCCCTTGCAATACCCAAAGGAAGGAATCAAGCTCTTAGGGGATTTGTAAATTCTAAGAAGAACAGCACTTGCTGTTCTCTTCACACGAAGCAAAACCAACCCAGCAGAAATATATATCTATCGTTGAAACTTCATTCCCAATCACTTTGAAACAGGGGACGGCTGATGCATCTTATAAACTGATGGGAGGAGCAAGGGAGGGGGAGCGGCAGCGACAGCAGTTGGTAGCAGCAATAAACCCAATTAACAAGACATTAAGGGAGGGATTAAAGCCATTAAGGAGCCTTAAAACGAGGGAGAGGAGAAGACGAGATGCCAGAGATAAAAACCGGTCGTTTTGGCTTCTTCCAATGTTTAGAATAACTCCAAGCAAAACACCGTGTAAACGGTTATGAGGAGAGGAAAAACACCGGTTCATCCAAAACCAGTCCAACCAAAATTGGTCCAATCCCATTAAATCAATTTGGTTCAAATCCAACGGTGGTTCAATCTAATTGAACCTGGTTCAGGGAATTAAAATTGGTTCACAACCAATTGGAGGCCGAAACGAACTCCGAATCAGTTCAAAATTGATTCAGAAAATCCTGGCGCAGTGCCGGTCAACCCGAAACATTTTTCGGTCGACATAGACAAGGGCAAGATGATGGAAAAAATGCTCAAAAATACTGTGACCATAAAATCGAGACGATTCCCAATCGTAATCGGTATCCGGATCAGAGAGTTATCCTCTGTGGCGTGTGACCTCATAGGTTCGAACCTAAACGGTAGCACTAGAATAATTTCTAGTACCGGCACAGGAAACCATCTAGCAATGGGTCCCGTCGTCCGGATAGGTCGAAGATGCGGGAGCAAACTATCGAACCTCTGGCATATGGTTACCGTATAATTCATCCCTTTGGCCTCTAATGCTCAGGACGACTGAGATTGGGCTGCCAACCCAGACTGAGTCAGTCGACTACGTGTCTCAACCTTGCAAGCCCAGTGACTCTTCACTAGGACTACCCCGGCCGAGGATTTGCTAAATTGAGATACTGCGAGACATTCAATCCAAACTGTTTGGACAGGTCAATTCCATCTTGGTCCATCACTGCTCCACAAGTACTTGCCTGTACCCAGAAACCTTCTGTCACAGGATTAAAATCTGGGTAGTCCGGCACCAAAGCACAGGGAGTTGCTTGCGAGCTACCGTGATGACCTCAGGTCTGAGGGACACATATATCCATATCCAATCGTGAGTTTCCCTTTGGTAGAAAAGGGCTGCACGGAGTCACGTTCAATGAGATACCACATATCCCACTTGTAGATCACATCAGTGTCACCACACTCATTTGGTCAAGAAGACAACCAAACGATGTGAACTGCAACAACCTATACTTGATATATTGCCGTCCAGTACAATATATCCTTTGGTTGTGAACTGGGTTTAAGGACCACTCGATACATCCTCTCTGTATCGAAGTCAGTGTAGTCCTAAGGACTTCATCACATGAAAAGAGTTCATTTCAGGGAAATACAATATGTGATGAGCTGCCAAAAATAATATTTTATTAATTTATAAAATGAATACAAAACTGAGCACAACCGCCTACAACCCAGGCGATTGGCTTTGGGACAATTCCCAACAGACACTACCGAAGACTGCTGGCCACCTCAGTCGCCACCGGAGCAGGGCCCGCGGGTGTGCTGGAAAATAGCCAACAATCCCCCCCAACAACACTCGGGGGGCTGTCAAGTCTCGAACCCGCAACCTCGCTCTGATACCACTTGTTGGATCATAGCCCCTAACCACCATACCAAAAGGCACGCGCCTGATGGAAGGCTGAGAATCTACTCACTTAAGGTGGACCAGAACCCACCCATAAGCAGGGTGACAGGCCTGAAGGGCTTCGCACCAGAGCCGGACTTGGCAAGCCGGGTACCGACTCCAGCGGCGGATGGCTAGTCACACTCTCCAATTACAACGGCCGCACCAGGGTAGTGTCAACACACCCATACGAGTCGACACTCCCGAAGATTACTGGCCACCTTAGCCGCCACTGGGGCAGGGCCCGCGGGTGCACTGGAAAATAGCCAGCAATCATACTTGAGGACTGGATTGATTTTATTATTCTTATAAATTTTCATTGTCCCCCATGAAAAAAGAGAATAACAAAGTAGAATAAAATAGTATAAGAAATTGCAAAGAAGGATATCACTTGGATGTGTTCATTCATTATCAGGTAAGAGGTTCCTTCTTCATGGGTGTGATTTGTTCATGACTCCATCTGGGCCTTGGATGTGATGCTCCCCAAATTTGACTTATTATCCTTATTAGGTTTTTTCTAAAAAAAATTAAATAATAAAAAATAAATGTATAAACCGGGTTGCTTTCCAAGAGTACTAAATTTAAAGTCTTCAGTTATACTATACTTAGCATCATGGTGGTGCCGGATCCACAAGGTCAACGAATCAACTAACTTTCCATCATTAATTCCATCCATATAGGATTTCAATCACTAGCTATTCAACTTAAAAATATTTTCTTGTTTAGGATCTCTAAGTTCTATAGCTCCATGGAGAAAAACCTAGATCATAATGAAGGGTCCGTCCTAATATGAGCGAAGTTTTCTAGGAAAATGACAACTTAAAATTATAGAGCCACACTTTCTAATTAGGCTCGAATGTTTTTCTTGAAATGTACTTATTATGGTATCCCTTAGTTCAAGACTTAAAATTCTAGCACTCTCATAGCTTCATTGTGTAACTCTTCTAGTTCATTTAATTAAAGTCTCTTATTGGAATCTACATTTTTAATATTAAAATTGAATTACTGAATGGCCCAAAATGCATGGTGTTTCAAATTTATTAGCATATGACAAACTTTTCCAAATACAAGCATTAAGGAGACATTCCTATGGGAGTTTTAAAGGTAGTGCTATAGATCCATAGTGCATCATCTAAATGTGCAGATAAATCTTTTCTATCGGACCTTACCATTTTCTATAAAATATGTTTGATCTTCCTGTTGAAGACCTCTATTTAGCTACTAGTCTGGGGATGGTATGGTATGGCTACTTACTGAGTGATTCCATATTTTTTCACTAAGATTTTAAAGTGCCTATTAGTGAAGTGTGCATCTCCATTGCTAATGATAGCACTTGGGCACCCAAATCGACTAAAGATGTTATGCTAAATGAACTTGATCCTGACTTTGTGATCATTGGTTTGGATTGCCATGGCATCTTCCCATTTGGATATGTAATCTACTGCAACTAGTATATACTTAAATCCAAACAAAGAAGGAAATGGTCCCATGAAGTTAATCTTCCAAATATCAAAATGTTCTATCACAAAAAATAGGAGATGGGGGCATCATATCTTTTCATGAAATATTCTCCATTTGTTGACATCATAGACATTTACGGCCAAATTCTTATGCATCTTTGAATGGTAGTAAAACTCACTCTATAACATCTTCACTATAGTTTTCCTTCCATTTAAGTATCCTCCACATATTGAGGAGTGGCAAAATGTAAGAACACTTTGGACTTCGCTCTCAGGGACACAACGTGAGATCATTTGGTTAGAGCAATACTTAAACAACTTTGGTTATTCCTAGAAATAATATTTTACATGAGATAAGAATCTATTTTTCTCTTGTTGAGTTCAATAAGATGGGACCTGTCCCATTGCCAAGTAATTGACTATATGAGCGACCAAGGGAAGACCAGTGGAAGTGATTAAAAAGAATTGTTCATCAGGGAACTTATCTTTGATCATTTCCTTGTTGTGTTCTAAAATAATCCTAGAAATGTGACATGCTACCACATTTTTGAAACCCTTCTTGTCTAAAATTTCTAAATCAAATTCTTGTAATAGAAGAATCTATCTAATTAGTCTAAGTTTTGTACCCTTTTTAAGTAGCAAATGTCTCAGCACAACATGATCAAAGTATATTAGGACCTTGGAGCTTAAAAGGTATGACCTAAAGGTTGGAAATCATCAAGGATTTCACACATTATTTATTTATTTTTTATAAATTTATAGTGAAAGTAAATCTATTTTAAAACTATTTTAAATAAAAAATATATATTTAGAATAAATCTAATAAATCCTAAGTAAGATCATAATATGATATGCGGTATAGAAAATAAAATCAGCATGCATCAATCTACTTGATGCATGCTATAGATCTAATCTATAAATAATATAAAATCTAATTTCATATCTTATCACGAGTCGATGATTGCTACTATCAATGGTAGGTGATAAGGGCCCTCCATATTGCTTTGCAACTACACAAAATATTCAGCCTCTATGAATCATCCACACAAACCATCGACACGATCAAACTTCAAGGATTATTAGATCCATGTGAAAGACATTAGATGGCTGAAAATAATTTATTTTTTGAAATTTTTTGAGCCTTCCAATAAATCCAAGAAGAGGATCAAGAGGTCTAAATTAAGAAGGAAAAAAATAAAAAAACAAGAAACCCTTTTTTGCTATTTTTCTCTTATTTTTTCTCTCCCTTGAACCCTTTATCCTAAAAGAATCTCTCACACCCATCTAGAATTCAAGCCCCCTTTTTCTCTTATTTTCTATGTAATTTCAATTCAAATTTTACATGCTAATTGATCTCTTAATGTTGCATATATAATAAAAAATTAAAGTAAAATGTCATTGATTAGAGGAGGGATTAGATTAGAATAAGATGATGCTATTTGAATAGAATGGGTGTTCTATTCCCAATAGAACTTCTCTAATTAAATTCAAATAAATCCAAATTAAATTTAAACTATTGCTGCCAAGATCATCATGGTCTGTAGCTCTGACATGGCACGGACTCATCGGGCTCTCGTTGGGCGCTCGATCCTCTTTCGGCATGGCCTGCAAAAAAGAGGAGACCCTCGCCGGGGATTCCAGCAGGGACACTCTGACGATCAAGTCAATTTGGAACGATCAAAGAAAACAGAATCTCTATGGCAAAGAGCTTGGGGACTATCTGCATAGAGGATGAAAGATGGAATTGAAATGGGAAGATAGGGTCAAGTAGAGATCAGAGAGCTGGGAGGTTCTCTTGGTTGGTTCTTTTCCCGTTTGTTCTCTGAGTATTACCAATTGCCTCTCTCCCTTCTTGGGAGTCCTTTCTTCTATTTTTATATGAGTAGGGGTGGCCTAGACCAAGCCTGGGGCTTCATTGAGATGTCCCTTTCCTTGTATCCCTTTCTGGAGGGGTTTTCTATTGTCTGCAGCCTCCCCCTCATTGGATCGGTCCTTTGGAGGAGATCTTTCTATTTGGGGATGATCACCAGTGTAGTACAGATCTTGTCCCTTTGGTGGTATAATTTCTAGTGAGAGGGATGGGTGCTGTGCTACTGAGCCTTGAGCCATGGTGGAGTGTTTCCAAATCGGGAGGGACCGTCGAAGTGTCGTAGGGCTTATGGTCTTAATGGAATACTCCTCTTGGAGGAGGTTCATGTTCCGTGTCACGAGGATCATAGCCCTTGGTTGCACGGTTGTTGACATGGTGGTGCACCACAGGGTGTGGAGCCTACAAAGCATGCATTCTGCAAAACGTGCGAGTGGTGCATTGCAGAGTTTGAATTTTCTGGCAGGGCATGCACCACTTCTGGGAGGTTACAGGTAGCTAGGAGCTTCCATGTCACAGTCTATGCTTCTATTGGTCCTCTCTCTTTCTTCCACTAGCGGGAACTCTGAACTCAGTAGGAGGAAGGGGAGAGCTCAATCTGGAGAGCCTAACTCCAAAAGTGATAGCATGACCTCGGCTAGGAACTCGACCCCGAATGTGGGGGTCACCTTCGGAGAGCATGAGCACGACTTTGGCTAGGCGCTCAACCCTGGATGCCGGGGGCAGCCTTCGGAAAGCATGAGAACGACTCTGGTCTGGAGTTGACCTCAGATGGAGGGCTTACCTTATGAATACGACCCCTGCTAGGAGCTGACCTCAGATGGAGTGCTCGCCTTTGGCATGCATGAGCTCGGCCCCGGCAGGGAGCTAACCTCAGACGGAGGGCTCGCCTTATGAGCATGACCCAACTAGGAGCTGGCCTCGAATAGAGGGCTCACCTTTGGTATGCATGAGCTCGGCCCCGATTGGGAGCTGACCTCAAATGGAGGGCTCGCCTTATGAGCATGACCCCAGTTGGGAGATGGCCTCGGATGGAGGGTGGTGCGGACACCAACAACGGTCTTCACTCACTATGGATCGACTCCTGATGTAGCACATCCAACCCTGACTTGCAGAGCAATCTTATCTTGTTTTAGTTGGTTAGAATGATACAAGCAAGACAACTACCAGGGCAACTACCAATCAACTACCAGGGCAACTAACAATCAACTACCATCAAATAACTACCAAGAAACTACCTCTCAACTTCTCATGGAATTGCCACATCATCAGGCCACTTCACCAAGCTTAGTGGATGCCATATCATCATCCACATCATCAAGCAACACCACCTAATGGGATTGCCACCTCATGTTCCATCCCAACACCACCTAATGGGATTGCCACCACATGTGCCACCTCACCCATTGAAGTGGGCGACCAAGAAGGAGTCAAATTCAAAATTGGGTGGCCAAACTAAACCTCCACCTCATGTAACCACTCCCCCTCCTATCTCTCCAACCATCCCATGTATCTCTCCTCTCTTTTAAATTTTAAACAAAGGGCTTGGTAGCTTATAAAAGGAGGTCCAATGCCCCATTGTAGGAGGCTAATTTTTTTGATGAAATGAAATGAAGAAGAAGGTCTTTGTCTTGCCATTACTCGAGTGTTTGTGATGTTCTCTTATAGCTTTAGATAAATTTATAGTTTGAAGTTTGAGAAGCATTTCTTCTTTGGGCGTACAACTTCCATCTAGTTTCAAGTGTCAATTCCATTTCCAAGAAGAAGACATCAAGGAGACATCCTTCCATGGATCCCATCTTCCCCAACAAGAGTATCTCGAGCCTCCATAAGAAGAACAATTCTTATGACCTCCTCTCTTACTTTGTGTTTTGATCTTTCCAAATATTCCATTCCTAATTCTTTCCTTGCAGTGTTTTCTTTAATCCAGAGTTCAAGAGCTCATCGTCTTGCCAGAGAATCACGAATGGATGGAGTGTATTTTCTCGGAACGATCATCTTCTCATCCAGGATTGGTTTATTCGAATGCTACTACGGGTCTATCACTTCAAAAAAAGAGAGCTCATCATTGGTAACAAACCTTCTTCATCTCTTAATTTTTGATTTATTGAAGGTTAACTTCTAGGTTCTTAATCTTTTAGCCTTAGATTTAATCTTCTTTAAGGACAATCTGGCTATTATTACGGCATATGTTTAAGAATTACCAGATCTTTCTCTAAGTCTTGCTTGAGTCTCATAAGATTGAAAGCTAGTTCTTGTGTTTAGGTTTTGATTGCTCAACTTTTAACTCATCCTCAATAGAAATCATTTTCATGCTGCATCATTTTGGTATCAGAGTATGGTTGGATTAGGGTAGGATTTTCATAGATGCTGAAATTCATTGTTTGCTAGAATTCTGCGCATAGAGTTTTTAATATCTTGCATAGCCTGCTAAGTGTTTGCTTAAATGCATGTTAAATCCTTATAGTGTAAGATTGTCTTATCTTGGTCATTACCATTGTTAGCATAGATTAATTTCTTAATTGTTATTACTTGCTAGAATTTTCTGAATCTGTGTGTTTATGGTCTGATATATGAATTGTTTCTCTCAGAATAGAACTCAGAATTTAGTGATTCTTATTTTGTTAGATCCAGTGTAATTGAAAGAAGTTTTCATAATTTTTCTAGAATTTTTATTTAACTGCAGAATTTTCAAGCAGTGATTTAGTACTGTTCTGTTTAAAATTCTAGTAGAGTTAATTTTCAGCATGGTTGTATGCATTCATCTTAACTCAATTAAGGGAACCAATGCAACATGGGGTTAGGATTGATCACCTATCCTTAGCCCAAGAACAATAACCCTCATTGTGCATCGAACCCAATTCCCTAATTAAAATTGAGTAGAACCTTATTTGCCCTAGTGGGTTAGGGACATTAATTGGTCGAGTCCTGGTTAGTGTCAAGTCATTGTGTCAACTAGTCTTGTGTGTGCCCTATTACTTGGTGACTAGGATTGGAACTAAGGGCTTTGGTGCTGATCTGTCTACCGGGCCAATTCCCCCGGGCCTAGGTAGACCAAAGAAGGGATCTCACACTCCCCTTGTTCTGAAACCAGGCCAAGTGTAGAGTTACTACAATCTAGTTTGCCACCTTGATTAGGCAACTAGTTTGGGACTCTAGGTCTAGTTCAAGTCAATTGGGACAAGCTTGTGCAACCAATTCTTCACCTATTATTTGAAGCTGGTGTCAAGGATCGAGGTTAAGTGGTTAAGCCTAAGCGGTTCTTGTGGTTTTTTTTAATTAGGTCCTAGCAAGAGCTGGGGAAACCTCCCATAGACCCACCTCCTGACTGGCTAGTAGAAAAGAGTAGTTGTTGGTTTGATTGTACCTAGCCAACTCAGTTTATTTGAGCTAACAGGTCTAGAAAACCTTAGCCTGAGTTTGAGTCCACTTGCATGCATGACAACTAGAGCAGGGACATCATATTCACCAGCCCAAGCCCAGTCTAGTGTAGCCATGGACCAAAATCTTGGAAATCTGATTAAAGCCTTGAATGATCAAGTGGCCCAACTAAACAAAAATTTGACTGAGCAATTAGCCCAAACCAACTAGAACGTGGCCCAGACCAACCAGAGCATGAATGATCAGTTAGCCCACATCATGACTAGGTTGGATCAATTAGAAACTAGAACTCCTGGAGGAAACCATGAAGTCCAGAATGATCCCGAACCCGATCTTGAACCTGAGTTTGAAACACCAGTCAACCCTAGAAGGGTTCCACGCCAAAACCTTTTCCATGAGCCCAACCCTAGGAGACTTCAGCAAGACCATTTCTATGAACCAAATCCTAGGGGGCCCAATCATGACCAAGCCCATGAACCCAATCCAAGGAGAGTTTATCTTGAGCCCACTTATGAACCAAATGTCAGGAGACCCACTCCAATTCAGTTAGACCAAGATGATCAAGCCATAAAAAATGTTAGGTTGGAAGCACCCACATTTGATGGAATCTTAGATCCAAAAATTTACATCGATTGGGAAGGAGAAATGGACCAGTACTTCGACTAGTATGACATGACTGAGGAAAGAAAATGTAAGTTTGCAAAACTGAAGTTGGTAAGACAAGCTAGACTCTACTGGGAAAATGTTGAGCGATTAGCTAGGCAAAGAGGTGATGTGCCTATAGGAACCTGGAGAGCGATGAAACTTAGGCTTAGAGAAAAATACCTTCCTATGTCCTACCACCAAAGACTCCTAGATCAATGGCAAAGACTTATTCAAGGAAATAGGAGTGTCATAAAGTATATTGCCAAATTTGATGAATTTGTAATGAGATGCAATGTTGATGAATCTAAGTCGGTGACCCTATCTAGATTTAGAGCCGGACTGAGGGAAGAAATCCAGAAGGAATTATTCATAAGGGAAGTCCATGATCTAGAACTGGCCTATCAGATTGCTAGAGATGCTGAGATATTTCATAGGAGTCCAGTTTATCGTAGACCCGACATCCTTAGGACTAGTGCACCTAATCAGCAGATAGGACCCAATCAGTCTAGAATTAACCAACCCAATCCTAATGCACCTGTGACCCGTAGAGATGATAGGGGTAAAGCACTAGATGTTCCTCGAAACCCAAATCCCAATGCATGCTATAAATGCCAGAAAGTAGGTCACTTTGCAAGTCAGTGTCCCACTAGAGCCTTACACATAGGGGAAGTAGAAGGGAAAGCCATAGAACCCCAAGATGAGTGTGAAGAGGAAATATACCAGGCGGATGACAATTTGGCTGAGGAATATGAAGGTGATGAAGCCCTTGTAGATCATGATTTTTTAGGAGTGGTTAGGTGTATCCTCACCCAAACCAAAGACCAAGAAGACTGGCGTAGGACTAGTATCCTACAGACTTTCATCAAGATAGGCGAGAAAGTATGCAAGGTCATCTTAGAAAGTGGTAGCTGTGTCAATGCCATATCCACCAACATAGTCAAAAACCTAGGATTGTCCACTATACCCCATCCTAATCCATATAAGGTATCATGGATAGACTCAACCTCTATTCCCATCAAGTCTAGGTGCATAGTTACCATCCAGTTTCAGTCTTACCAAGAGAAAGTTTGGTGCGATGTTCTTCCAATGGGAGTTAGCAGTATCATTTTAGGATGACCATGATTATACGATCATGATGTTATACTCTATGGTCGCTCTAATTCATGCTCGTTTACTCATAATGGGAAGAAGATTGTAATCCATTGTTCTCCACCTAAGGACCCAATTAAAAGAGGATCTAGCCAATTGAGAGATAAGACACAAGGGATAAACGTGATCTCTGCTAAAGAATTAGAGCAAGAGATTAGCAATGGTTCACCTATTTGGGTTTTGACAACTAAGGAACATCAAGAGCCCTCCCCAAAAGAACAACCTCAGGAAGTCATTGAAGTGCTAGATGAGTTTAAGGATGTTTTCCCCGATGAGTTACCCGACCAACTCCCACCCCTTAGGGACATCCAACATGCAATAGACTTAGTCCCTAGAGCGACCTTACCGAACCTTCCCTATTATAGAATGAACCCTACCGAACATCAACAATTGCAATGACAAGTAGGAGAACTTCTTAGGAAAGGATTCATTAGGGAGAGTTTAAGCCCATGCACAGTCCCAGCCTTACTCACCCCTAAGAAAGATGGCACGTGGAGGATGTGTGTCGATAGTCGTGCCATAAATAAGATCACGGTGAAATATAGGTTTCCCATCTCAGATTGGATGACATGCTAGATATGATGGGCGGTGCGACGTATTTTCTAAGATTGACCTGAAGAGCGGCTATCACCAAGTTAGGATTAGACCAGGGGATGAATGGAAGACTGCCTTTAAGACTAAGGATGGGTTATTTGAATGGGTAGTCATGCCTTTTGGACTATCAAATGCCCCTAGCACCTTTATGAGAATCATGAACCAGGTCCTACTATCATTTATCGGAAAGTTCGTCGTGTATTTTGATGACATCCTTATCTATAGTAGGACTAGAGATAATCATTTGAACCATCTGAAGCAATTATGTTTGGCACTTAGGAAGGATAATCTCTATGCCAATTTGAAGAAATATGATTTTGTGACTACTAGAGTTATATTTCTAGGATTTGCCGTAACCCCTGAAGGAGTATCTGCTGACCCTGAGAAGATTAGAGCAATTATAAACTGGCCAACACCCAATAATATTCATGAAGTAATAAGTTTTCATGGCCTCGCTACATTTTACAGAAGATTTATTAGAGGGTTTAGCACCATAGTTGCTCCTATTACGGATTGCATTAGGAAAGGCAATTTTGAATGGACAAAAGTTACTGATAAGGCCTTCCTAAACATTAAGGACAGGATGACACAAGCACCGATCTTATGATTACCCGATTTTTCTAAGATTTTTGAGGTAGCTTGTGATGCCTCTGGAGTAGGAATTGGGGGAGTCTTAAGTCAAGAAAGTCATCCAGTGGTATTTTTTAGTGAAAAGCTGAATGAGACTAGGATGAAATTCTCAACCTATGACAAAGAGTTATATCCGGTAGTTCAGGCATTGAGGTATTGGAGACACTATCTGCTACGGCAAGAGTTTGTCTTATTCTCGGATCATGAAGCCCTTAGGTTTCTTAGCTCCCAGAAAAAGTTGAACCCTAGGCATGCCAAGTGGGTAGAGTTCATCCAAGCCTATATCTTCGTCCTACAACACCGTGCGGGAACTGAGAATAGGGTTGTTGATGCCTTAAGTCATAGAGCATTGCTCTTAAATTCAGTCAGCACTAAAGTCGTAGGTTTTGAGAGACTTAAGGAGGAATACGAAACCTGTCCAGATTTTGGTGAGATTTATCAAGCTTTACATCTAGGACCGTCTAGTGATCAGAGTGACTATACCCTTCTAGATGGTTATCTTTTTAGAGAAAATAGGCTCTGTGTTCCAAGAAACTCCTTAAGGGATTTTCTAGTTTGGAAAACACATGCTGGAGGTTTGGCTGGCCATTTTGGGCGAAACAAGACTATCTTAGCTATTGAGGAACAATTCTACGGCCAGGCTTTAAGAGACAGGTAGCGAACCTTGTAGCCCAATGTAGGACATGTGCTGTTGCAAAATAGCAGAAACAGAATACTGGGTTATACACTCCTTTACCTGTACCAGAGTGTCCATGGCAGGATCTTAGCATGGACTTTGTTCTAAGGTTACCCAAGACCATTAGAAAACATGATTCAATCTTTGCAGTGGTCGACCGGTTTTTGAATATGGCCCATTTCCTACCCTGCTCCCAAACTTCTGATGCCTCTAGGGTAGCCAAGCTCTTTCTTGATCAAGTAGTCAGGCTACACGGGTTACCCAAAACTTTTGTTTCTAATAGGGATGTCCATTTTACAAGTTACTTCTGGAAAACCCTTTGCCAGCTATTAGGAACCAGACTAAAATTTTCAACTGCCTACCACCCCCAGACCGATGGACAGACCGAAGTTGTGAATAGAAGTCTAGAGAATTTGTTGAGATGTCTAGTGGGAGATAGTCTAGGAAACTGGGATTTGTTATTGCCTCATGCGGAGTTCACATATAACAGTTTGGTCAATCGAACTACGGGCAAAAGTCCATTTGAAATAGTCCATGGTTACAAGCCTAGGAAGCCTTTAGATATGATCGCACTACCCACAAATGCATGAGTTTCTGAGTCTGCTAAATCCTATGCATAGCATATTAAGGATTTGCATCATGAAATAAACAAGAAAATTCACTTGAGCAATGAATCCTATAAACATAGGGCTAACTCACAAAAGAAAGTCAAGGAATTCTATGAGGGGGATCATGTAATGATTAAACTCAAACCTGAAAGATTCCCATCGGGGACTTTTAAGAAATTACATGCCCGTGGCGCAGGCCCATTCAATGTCATAAAGAAGATTAGCTCTAATGCTTATGTACTGGATTTACCTTCTGACCTAGGTATCAGTCCAACCTTCAATGTTTCAGACTTAATAGAGTATAAGGAACCAATGATGATACCTAGTGAACCTTTTTGGCCTGACCCTATTTTTGAGAGCGAACCTGTCCCAGAGTGTCCACAAACCACCTTTCCAAAGAAACAAGAGAAAATTGAACAGATTCTCGATGATAAGATTGTCACCACCAGGAACAAGGACTATTATCATTATTTGGTCCGTTGGCAAGGGCGACCTGAATTTGACAACTCTTGGATCACTAGAGAGGACCTGCAATGAATGGACCCAGATTTATTTAAATAATATCAAAGCCATATTGGACCATATTCGACAGGGTCGAATTCTCGTCACCCCGGGAGATTTGGTGCGAACACCGACAATGGTCTTCACTCACTATGGATCGACTCCTGATGTAGCACATCCAACCCCGACTTGCAGAACAATCTTATCTTGTTTTAGTTGGTTAGAATGATACAAGCAAGACAACTACCAGGGCAACTACCAGTCAAATACCAGGACAACTAACAGTCAGCTACCATCAAATAACTACCAAGCAACTACCTCTCAACTTCTCATGGGATTGCCACATCATCATGCTACTTCACCAAGCTTAGTGGATGCCACATCATCATCCACATTATCAAGCAACGCCACCTAATGGGATTGCCACCTCATGTGCCACCCCAACGCTACCTAATGGGATTGCCACCACATGTGCCACCTCACCCATTGAAGTGGGCGACCAAGAAGGAGTCAAATTCAAAATTGGGTGGCCAAACTAAACCTCCATCTCATGTAACCACTCCCCCTCCTATCTCTCCAACCATCCCATGTATCTCTCCTCTCTTTTAAATTTTAAACAAAGGGCTTGGTAGCTAATAAAAGGAGGTCCAACGCCCAATTGTAGGAGGCTAATTTTTTTGATGAAATGAAATGAAGAAGAAGGTCTTTGTCTTGCCATTACTCGAGTGTTTGTGATGTTCTCTTATAGATTTAGATAAAGTTCTAGTTTGAAGTTTGAGAAGCATTTCTTCTTTGGGTGTACAACTTCCATCTAGATTCAAGTGTCAATTCCATTTCCAAGAAGAAGAGATCAAGGAGACATCCTTCCATGGATCCCATCTTCCCCAACAAGAGTTTCTCGAGCCTCCATAAGAAGAACAATTCTTATGACCTCCTCTCTTCCTTTGTGTTTTGATCTTTCCAAATATTCCATTCCTAATTCTTTCCTTGCAGGGTTCTCTTTAATCCGGAGTTCAAGAGCTCGTCATCTTGCCAGAGGATCACGGATGGATGGAGCATATTTCCTCGGAACGATCATCTTCTCATCCAGGATTGGTTTATTCGAATGCTACTACGGGTCTATCCCTTCAAAAAGAGAGCTCATCATTGGTAACAAACCTTCCTCATCTCTTAATTTCTGATTTATTGAAGGTTAACTTCTAGATTCTTAATCCTTTAGCCTTAGATTTAATCTTCTTATAGGACAATATGGCTATTATTGCGGCATATGTTTAAGAATTACCAGATCTTTCTCTAGGTCTTGCTTGAGGCTCTTAATATTGAAAGCTAGTTCTTGTGTTTAGGTTTTCATTGCTCAACTTTTAACTCATCCTCAATAGAAATCATTTTCATGCTGCATCAGAGGGCTCACCTTTGGCACATATGAGCTCGGCCCCAATTGGGAGCTGACTTCAAACGGAGGGCTCGCCTTATGAGCATGACCCCGACTGGGAGCTGGCCTCGGACGGAGGGCTCCCCTTTGGCATGCATGAGCTCGGCCTTAATTGAGAGCTGACCTTAGATAGAGGGCTCACCTTATGAGCACGACCCTTACTGGGAGCTAACCTTGGATGGAGGACTCGCCCTGGCATGCATGAGCACAACCCCAGCCGGGAGCTGACCTTAAATGGAGGGCTCGCCTTATGAGCACGACCCCCACTGGGAGCTGACCTCGAACGGAGGACTTGCCCTTGGGTCTTTATTTGAGCACCACATCTAGGTGGCACTTTCTACTGCATGGCCACCAACTATTGCCATAATGGGCTCCACGTCAGCAGTTATGCCATATCAGATGCCCCCTACCCTCGAGCCCGAAGAATGAAGCAGTGCTTGAGGTGATGAAAGTAAAGATCACACTGACATGGAGGGAAGCATTTCCTATGCCATTAATGCCTCGAGTGCCGGTGCTCCGAAGATCATGCATCCGCACTAACAAAGCGATGCCATGTCAGCCTTCCTTTAAGAACACCATAATTACTGCACCAGAATTGATGCAGGTGCCTCCAAATTGAAGTGTCACCCTCAGCGGATCCCGACACATGGTGAGCTTCAATTGGCCAAGGAGAAGAAGAGGCGCACGTCTTCGACTCTTACGAGGCGATTGGACTCTACAGGTGCTTAAAAAGGACTTGCCTTCCTGCACCTTTGCCCCTTAAGGGTGTTCCGAGCATAGAAGGCTGCAGTGCTCATCTTCTTCCTCAGTCTTCCTCCTTGCCTCAGGGTTCAAAGTTTCTAGCAAGTCAGACCTCTCCCTCCATCTTCTTCCTTCCTTTGCTTCTTTTATTCTTCTCCTTTGTCTTGTTCTTATCCTTCGGCCTGTGCTGAAGGACAGCACTTGTTAGGTTTCTAGGCTTCCTTTTCTTCCTTGCCTTCTTTGTCCTTGTTCACCATGAGTTCTTTCGGTAGAGGGCATCGTTGCTCAGATTTTTCCAGTGAGGCGGGCCCTTCTCAACCGAGGCCTCCTTCTTCGGATAGCAAGGAAGAGGATATTCCTTTTGTAGTCCGCAGGGGTCCCCGTAAGCCAGAGATTATCATTGGATGCCCTATGGCTCCTCCACCTCCTCCTTCTGTTCCCATCAGGGAGCCGAGACCTCCTACCCCTTCTATTCCCATCAAGGGGTCGAGCGATCCTGCCGGCATTGCTTCGGCGATGACTAGAAAGTACCTCCTCCACATCCAAAAATGGGATTAATCTCACGGCCTTTGGGATGGGAAGACGCGAAGAAGGATCGCGAAAAACACAGAAGGGCGCGCGCAGAAAGAAGAGTCGCGCCCCTTCGGTGTTTTTCCTTTTCTTTTTCACGGTAATTCTATTTTTGAAGAGTCCACGCCTAGGTGGACTCTGATCCACGCCTCATCAACCAAAAGATGCCAACTTCCTTTCTTTTCTCATGCAGAAACGCCGCTTGGAGAGAGTCCACGCGCGCGTGGACTCTTCTCCTTGCGCGCGCGCGTGGGAAAAGAAGGGAAAGGGCTTAGGCGATGTGGGAAAGGGGTTTAGCCTCTTAGGTTAGCCCAATTGCTAGCCTATTATTAGCCCAAAGTCTTGAATCTTCAATTAGATTCAAACCAGAAGGAATTTGGATCTAAAAAAGACCAAATCAGAACCCTAACTCAAATCCGATTCAAGTAGAAGCCATGGTTTGCAACACATGCTAGTGTGTTCATCTGCAAACGAGATTTAATTCCAAATTAAAACCTTGATTATCTATCCTAAGTGTGTGACCCATTGGGTTCCATACTTAGCCAGCAGTGGGTCCGAGTGCAAGTTGACCTAATTTGATCAGAACTCATTCTAATCGATTTAGGTCAAATCGAGCTAACTCGAGTCAGTCAATTAGGACTCCTCCTAATTAATGATCCAATTAAATCATTTAATTTGATCAACCCACAAGACAAGATTGACGTCTAGCAACGTGTCATGTCTACCCGGAAGATATGGAAATTCTGGTGTAATTCCAAAACTACCCTTCAGTGGAAAGTTCCCGTACAATTCGATCCTTCAATCATCTTGCATCCCGAATATAACTATGGATATGGAATCATGTCAAATCCAGTTTATACTCATTCCCAGCTCAGTCATACACTAATGATTCAATTAATTCGATATTAGAAATCATTTCTAATATCTGTACTTTGATCAAAGATTTCCTGAATCATCATCTGACCTAATTTGGCTGGATGCAATCTCCTCCTACTAGGAGTGATCAATTCCTTGTTGACCTACTCATTTCCTTCATATACAATTCACCACACCCAGCATCAACCTTGTGCATAACCCAGTGTCATGAATGAGATTGAACCAAAGCATGGGTTCATGTACATAAGGTATTATGGCAGTCTCAGGTCATAGGACTACTTGTACAACTCCCACTATGAGAAAAATCTATTGACAAGCAGCTAAGGCTCCATTAGATGTTCTCAAACTGGATCTATTCAGTGAACTCATTCGCTAATGAGCACCCACATTCTTGTATTAGTGTCCTACACAAGTGACTGTGAGAGCAGTCACCCTTTTCAGCATACATAGGATGTGCCAGTCTTACCGGAAACCCTGATCCCCAACTCAGGGTTCCTATGACTAGGAATATTCTAGATTAGGGTTTTAAGGCCTTAGATCTCACTGGTATGATCTCATCATAGCCCTAGGACCATAGCCCTAACCTATGGGGTTCATCATATAATGACACAGCGAATGATGAAAAAATTAATGCCTTTATTAACTTGTCAATTTACAATGGTCTGGGAGATACAAATATTGGCTTATAGGGCATAATCCTTTCAATCTCCCACTTGCACTAAAGCCAATCGCTCTTATTCTTTAACCCCATACAATCGAGGTGGCGATCAAACTCCCGCTGTGGTAGAGCCTTAGTGAACGGGTCTGCTATGTTGTTCTTTGTATCCACTCTATTGATGCATACTTCTTGTCTCTCGATTATCTCTCGGACAAGATGGAAGCATCTCAGAATGTGCTTGGACTTGTGATGGGCTCTCGGTTCCTTTGCTTGAGCAACTGCTCCAGTGTTATCACAATAGAGTGGCACCGGGTTCTCAATCTCAGGAACTACTCCCAACTCTGTGATGAATTTCTTCATCCAGACAGCTTCCTTGGCGGCTTCACTGACAGCTATGTACTCTGCCTCGGTAGTTGAGTCAGCTACAGTCTGCTGTTTAGTGCTCTTCCAACTTACTGCTCCACCATTCAAGGTAAAGACATACCCTGAAATGGATTTACTATCATCTGGGTCTGATTGAAAACTAGAGTCTGAATAGGCTTCTAGTTTAAGATCAGATCCTCCGTATATAAGAAAAATATCCTTAGTCCTTCTCAGGTACTTAAGAATATTTTTCACAGCCTTCCAGTGATCCTCTCCTGGATCAGCCTGAAATCTACTGGCTACACCCAAGGCATATGCCACATCAGGCCTGGTACATAACATAGCATACATAATCGACCCTATAGCCGAAGCATAAGGTATAGAATTCATTCTATTTCTTTCTTCAGGTGTCTTAGGAGACATCCTCTTAGAAAGACGTATGCCATGACCAATAGGTAAGTAACCTCTTTTACTTTCCTCCATGCTAAATCTCTTTAGCACCTGGTCAATGTACCTAGACTGGGACAAGCCTAGCATCCTTCTTGATCTTTCTCTATAGATCTTTATACCCAGTATATAGGATGCTTCTCCCAAGTCTTTCATGGAAAACTGTTTCGATAACCATACTTTGACTGATTGTAACATTGGGATATCATTCCCAATAAGAAGTATATCATCAACATATAGAACTAAGAAAACTATGGCACTCCCACTAGTTTTCTTGTACACACAAGGTTCATCCTCATTTTTGAAAAAATCAAATTCTTTGACTGTTTTATCAAATCGGATGTTCCAACTCCTGGATGCTTGCTTTAATCCATAAATGGATTTCTTTAGCCTACATACCTGATTAGGTTTAGTCTCCAAGACAAAACCTTCTGGCTGTGACATATAAACCTCTTCCTCATGGAAACCATTGAGGAATGCAGTTTTTACATCCATTTGCCAGATCTCATAATCATGATATGCTGCTATAGCAAGCATAATCCGTATAGATTTGAGCATGGCAACAGGGAAAAAAGTTTCATCATAATCTATTCCCTATTTTTGTCTGAAACCCTTAGCCACCAATCTGGCTTTATAAGTTTCAACTTGGCCATCTGCCCCAATCTTCCTTTTATAGACCCATTTACACCCAATAGGGTTAATACCCTCTGGTGAATCAACCAAAGACCATACTTGGTTGACATACATGGAGTCCATCTCGGATCTCATGGCTTTCAGCCATCTGTCTGAGTCTCTACTCATGACTGCTTCCGTATAGGTTAGAGGCTCATCATTTTGAATGATTTGGGCTTCATTATTTTCAATTATGAACCCATACCTCTCAGGTGCCTGTCGCACCCTATCAGACCTACGGATAGGAGTGTGTTCAGGTTCTATATTAACTATGTTGTTACTTGACTGAGAAGTGTCTATTTGTTGAATCTCATTAAGTTCGATATTTCTACCAGTGCCCTTTTGTAGGATGAATTCCTTTTCCATAAAAGTGGCATGCCTACTGACCAAAACCTTTTGTTCAGTAGGGTGGTAGAACAGATATCCTATACTATCTCTAGGATATCCCATAAATAGACATTTGTCTGCTCTAGCATCTAGTTTATGTCCAAAATTTCTTTTTACATAGGCTGGACATCCCCATATCTTAATATACTTAAGATTGGGCTTCTTACCTCTCCATAATTCATATGGAGTGCTAGAAACAGTTTTAGATGGTACTCTATTCAAGATATAAGTTGCTGTTTCCAAAGCATATCCCCAGAAAGAAAAAGGTAACTCCGTGAAGCACATCATGGACCGTACCATATCCAATAAAGTACGATTCCTCCTTTCAGCAACACCATTTAATTATGGTGTGGAAGGAGGAGTCCATTCAGAGATGATCCCCTTATCTTTAAGGTGATCAAGAAACTCAGTGGATAAGTACTCACCTCCTCTATCTGATCGGAGGATCTTTATACTTTTTCCTGTCTGTTTCTCTACCATACTTTGATACTCTAAAAATTTTTCAAAAGCCTCGGACTTATGTTTCATTAGATACACAAATCCATACCTTGAAAAATCATCAGTAAATGTGATGAAGTATGAGTATCCACCATAGGCTTGAGTTGTCATAGGCCCACATACATCTGTGTGTATGAGTCCCAATAACTCTTTTGTTCTTTCTCCATGTCTACTAAATGGAGTCTTGGTCATCTTACCCATGAGACATGATTCACAAGTTCCTAATGACTCATAGTCATAAGGATCAAAGAAATTTTCTTTGTATAACTTGTTAATCCTAGTCTCACTAATATGTCCAAGTCGACAATGCCAAAGTAAGGTATTGTTTACATCATCTCTTTTCCGTTTGTTAGAAACATGAAAAATATTGTCATTAGTGGAAAGAGTTAATAGACCATTGCAGAATATGCCATAACATATAATTTCATTAGATAAAGAAATTGAGCAGCCACTGCTCATTACATTCATAGTATATCCTTGTTTAAGTAACAAGGGTACATATATGATATTTCTAATGATTTTTGGCATATAGTAACAATTCCTTAGCTCCAAGATCTTCCTTGAAGGTAACTTCAAAATATAAGTCCCTACAGCTTCTGCTTGGATGGGGTCCCCTCCAGCACCGTAGAGCTCAAAGTTACCTTCCTTCAATACTTTAAGCCCCTGAAGTCCCTGCAATGATTTGCAGATGTTATGACCACAGGCGGTATCCAACACCCAAGTATTTGAAATGGAAGAATCTAATGACAAAATAGTATGAACTTCTTTCATACCTTTTGGTGCCTCTGATGCACCAGGCTTCAAACTTGCAAGGTAAACCTTGCAGTTTCTTTTCCAATGACCCGGCTTGCCACAATGAAAGCAGGTCATCTGTCCGGAGGCCTTCTTTCCTTTCTTCTTCTTAATGCCCCCTTTGGGATTCATCCTCTTACTGGAACCCCTTTTGCCTGTCTTCTTCTTATCCATAAGAAGAACTGGAGCCTTATTTTTCTTTACATGGCTCTCTGCTGTCTTCAACATATTCAACAGCTCAGGCAAGGAAGAATTAAGTTTGTTCATATGGTAATTAAGAACAAACTATGAAAATGACTCTGGGAGTGATTGCAAGATCAAGTCTTGATTCAACTCCCCATCCATTACAAAACCTAATTGACCTAATCGAGTGATTAGATCAATTACCTTTAATACATGGTCTTGTACTGATGTACCTTCTGTCATCCTTGCACGGAACAACTGCTTAGATATTTCATATCTAGCAGTTCTACTGTGTTCTCCATAAAGCTCTTTTAAATTGAGCAGTATGGAGTTAGTATCCATGCTGTCATGCTGCCTCTGCAACTCATTAGTCATAGAGGCAAGCATAACACACTTGACAGTAAGTGAGTCATTTTGCCACATATTATATGTGGTCTTCTCCTCTTGCGAGGCATCTTCCCTTGGTGGTTCCAAAATTGGGGTATCAAGAATATAGAAAATTCTTTCTTGACTGAGTACTATTTTTAAATTTCTCAGCCAATCAACATAATTAGGCCCAGTCAATTTGTTGGCATCTAAAATACTACGGAGTGAGAGTGAAGAGGCCATTTATCTACATTTAAACAAAGAACAATACATAAGAAAACAACCATGAAATGACAATACATGATTAAATTAGGACTTTAATTTAATTATGTCTCCCACTATTTTATCGAGCATCATAACCCTCTATACGATGATCGAGAAAACCCTAATTAGTTTTTCTTAGTGGGGTTGAGATCCCAATCCCTTAAAAAAGACCTTGTGTGTACACAACAAATCTTATATAAGTTCATAGGTAGGAAAACTCTTTCCAATTGTAACCCGTACAATTCTCAACTTATCCCAGCCTCTAAAATATTAATAGCCTTGTGTATACACAACAAACTATAATATTTTAGTTAAGTAAGACCCTTCATTCCCATATAGTCATGACTTTAATAGTAATACCCTTGTGTGTACACAACAAAATATTACATTAAATCATGCCATAAACAAATAATTGTATTAGGCCAAAAATTGTGTTAGTCACCATATTAGGTCTTATGTGTACACAACAAACCTAGTATAGATCGTAACATAATAATGACCTATCATGTAGGAAGGCCAATAATAGTATTTTAACACCAAGCATGTTAGTCAAGAATTAAATCAATCAGATCGGCTAGGCTAGTGGAAGAGATGTGGGGGTCCCCCCGTTGCTTTCCTAGACACCAATTTAAAATTGACCAGGTCAGTCAACGGAACTAATTACAAACCACGATTCCCTTTACCTTCCCAGAACCACCTTTCTAGACACCGAAATGACTAATTATCCATCATGACTAATAATGCTTATCGGTTAACTATACTATCACTTAATATAATTTTAAGAGGGATTTATGCAATGCCAGCACATTCGATTAAAAACTATCACATATATTAATACATGCTTTAAACTAAGCAAATATGTGAAATGTGTGCCATCATACTAGGACAACCATTTACCACATAATGGATACACCATTATGCCAGGGCAACCTTATTTCAGTATGATGGCTCCATGGCTAATCATATCTCTAAGACAATTAGGGTTTCAGTGAAAAACCCTAACTGGTGGCAATCATCAAACTCATGTTCAATCAAAGACATGCATTGTGCATCAATATAAAAACTTTAACATGATACTACATCATGAATTGAACTGCATAAGTTTTAATCCTAATAAGGAGGCTATGATACCACTGTTGGGTTCGGGAACCAGTGCGGAAGTGTGGATTTCAAAATTTTATGAAATCAGGTCCGAACCCTAATCCCAAAATCTCCTTATTAGCAATTAAAACTGTAACTACATGCATGTCCAAATTTAAACATAGTTTAGATACTAACCTCAGATCGCTATTTCCAGTCTGATGTAGAAATAAACTCCAAATTGAGTAACCTTTTGAACACACCAGGCGTCCACTTGTCCGCCCTCCGATGGTGATCCACACGGGCAGATGATCAAGACAGTGACTCCTTAATTGGGTTCCTTCCAATCAAGTTCTACCCCAAGAACTTGATATATGGACTATTGGCTAGGACTCCTCTAGCCAAACTGGGACTAAACCTTCTCTCTTACCCTTCTCCTAGTCTTTTAGCAACTTTGGCCCCTTAAGACACTCTTGTCTTAAGAATAAGCCCTTGTCCTAAAATGAGACAAGGCTTGTCTTGGAGGGAGAAGAAAATTAAGACAAGATTGTCTTAATGTAAGAAAGAAAGAAAGGAGAGGCGCCTTCTTCCTTTACCGTCGGAGAGTTTCTCTCTCTGACTCTCCTTCTGTTCTGAGATTCGACAGAGCCTAGGCTCTGTAAAGGAATCAAAGAGGAAAGAGAGGAGGGGGAAACAATCTTCTGGAGAGGGAGAGGGAAAAAGAAGCAAGGCTTCGCCGTAGAAAATCTGGAATAATTTTCACGGTGAAGTCTTCTCCTTAAATAGGTGACAGAGAGGCGCCTTCTCACCTGTTAATCATCCTCTCACATCCCTCTCTCCCTTCTCACGTCCTTTCCCTTTATCTCACGGCCCTTGGGATTAATCTCATGGCCTTTGGGATGGGAAGACGCGAAGAAGGATCGCGAAAAACATAGAAGGGCGCGCGCAGAAAGAAGAGTCGCGCCCCTTCGGTGTTTTTCCTTTTCTTTTTCACGGTAATTCTATTTTTGAAGAGTCCACGCCTAGGTGGACTCTGATCCACGCCTCATCAGCCAAAAGACGCCGACTTCCTTTCTTTTCTCACGCAGAAACGCCGCTTGGAGAGAGTCCACGCGCGCATGGACTCTTCTCCTTGCGCGCGCGCGTGGGAAAAGAAGGGAAAGGGCTTAGGCGATGTGGGAAAGGGGTTTAGCCTCTTAGGTTAGCCCAATTGCTAGCCTATTATTAGCCCAAAGTCTTGAATCTTCAATTAGATTCAAACCGGAAGGAATTTGGATCTAAAAAAGACCAAATCGGAACCCTAACTCAAATCCGATTCAAGTAGAAGCCATGGTTTGCAACACATGCTAGTGTGTTCATCTGCAAACGAGATTTAATTCCAAATTAAAACCTTGATTATCTGTCCTAAGTGTGTGACCCATTGGGTTCCATACTTAGCCAGCAGTGGGTCCGAGTGCAAGTTGACCTAATTTGATCAGAACTCATTCTAATCGATTTAGGTCAAATCGAGCTAACTCGAGTCAGTCAATTAGGACTCCTCCTAATTAGTGATCCAATTAAATCATTTAATTTGATCAACCCACAAGACAAGATTGACGTCTAGCAACGTGTCATGTCTACTCGGAAGATATGGAAATTCTGGTGTAATTCCAAAACTACCCTTCAGTGGAAAGTTCCCGTACAATTCGATCCTTCAATCATCTTGCATCCCGAATATAACTATGGATATGGAATCATGTCAAATACAGTTTATACTCATTCCCAGCTCAGTCATATACTAATGATTCAATTAATTCGATATTAGAAATCATTTCTAATATCTATACTTTGATCAAAGATTTCCTGAATCATCATCTGACCTAATTTGGCTGGATGCAATCTCCTCCTACTAGGAGTGATCAATTCCTTGTTGACCTACTCATTTCCTTCATATACAATTCACCACACCCAGCATCAACCTTGTGCATGACCCAGTGTCATGAATGAGATTGAACCAAAGCATGGGTTCATGTACATAAGGTATTATGGCAGTCTCAGGTCATAGGACTACTTGTACAACTCCCACTATGAGAAAAATCTATTGACAAGCAGCTAAGGCTCCATTAGATGTTCTCAAACTAGATCTATTCAGTGAACTCATTCGCTAATGAGCACCCACATCCTTGTATTAGTGTCCTACACAAGTGACTGTGAGAGCAGTCACCCTTTTCAGCATACATAGGATGTGCCAGTCTTACCGGAAACCCTGATCCCCAACTCAGGGTTCCTATGACTAGGAATATTCTAGATTAGGGTTTTAAGGCCTTAGATCTCACTGGTATGATCTCATCATAGCCCTAGGACCATAGCCCTAACCTATGGGGTTCATCATATAATGACACAGCGAATGATGAAAAAATTAATGCCTTTATTAACTTGTCAATTTACAATGGTCTGGGAGATACAAATATTGGCTTATAGGGCATAATCCTTTCACACCATAAGGTGTGGAGCCTAGCAGAGCATGCATTACGCAGAACGTACGGGTGGTGCAATGTAGAGTTTGAATTTTTTGATAGGGCGTGCACCACTTTTGGGAGGTTGCAGGTAGCTGGGAACTTTCATGTCATAGTCTGTGCCTCCACTGGTCCTCTCTCTTTTTGCCACTAGTGGGAACTCCAAACTCGACAAAAGGAGAGGGAGAGCTCAATCCAGAGAGCCTGACTCCAGAAGTAGGAGCACGACCTCGGCTAGGAACTCGATCCCAGATGTGGGGGGACGCCTTCAGAAAGCATGAGCACGACCCTAGATTGGAGCTGACCTCAGATAGAGGGCTCTCCTTATGAGCACGACCCCGGTTGGGAGCTGGCCTCAGATGGAGGGCTCGCCTTTAGCATGCACGAGCTCAACCCCAGCCAGGAGCTGACCTCAGACAGAGGGCTCGCTTTATAAGCATGACCCTGGCTGGGAGTTGACCTCGAATGGAGGGCTTGCCCTTGGGTCTTCATTTGGGCACCGCATCTAGGTGGCACTTTCCACCCGGGCGCCCGCCAGCTATCGCTGTCATGGGCTCCACATTAGCGGTTGTGCCACACCACAAACCAATCCTAATCTAATTGGAATTGAGAGAGGATGAAGAAAGCTGATTTTTTTCATGAAAAGATTTAAAAAAAATTCTAGGAAGGTATGGAGAATTTTTAGGAAAGAAAATAAGTTGGACTAGGTTAGGGTTTGACCAAGTTTTGATCAAAATTAGTTGGAAACCAAAACTAATTTTGTTATAACTAATTTAACTAACTTGAACCCAATTCAATTAGGTCCCATTTATATTTAATTAAATTTTAATTAAATCTAGAATTAACTAAGCCCAAGTTTGAATTAAATTGTAATTAGAAATTCTTAGTGATTTGTTCATCAAATAACCTAATCAGGTAAAAATCAGTTGAACCAAATTCAATTAGACTTGCCCAAAATCTTTTTACTAAATCAAACTGAGCCAATTAGAAATAAAATTATTAATTAATCCTCTTATAATTTATTAATTATTAATTTATAAATTTATTTAGGGTTAATTATTTAAAATATTTATAATTTTGTCACTAAACGATTCTTAATCGTTAATCATCCATCATGATCAGTTAGAAACTTCTTATGTGTACGACCCCATAGGTTTGAACACTAAGTGTTACGGGCACCAGAATCAGAAGAAGACTTCAGGGTTCCATCTGGATCTCTGATTGACCCTGCTCGAGAAAATTAAGGTTTGTAATAAGGATTGACCTGATCAACCCAATTTTGAGTTTGTAATTTTGTCATTTCAATTTTTGTTGAGTCATGTTGACTCAGTCCAAGTCCAGGTCCAGGTTGGCGCCATTCCCTTCGCCATAGGGTGCCACATTTTTTCTTCCATGGTCCAGCTACAAGTGGGTGCCACACTTCCTACCACATCTCCATCCAGTGTCTTTGGTCCCCACACCATAAGAAGTAAGTTCCCATTTTTCTTGCACCACTTGGGAGAGAAATCCATCAAGATACCTCAATCCAAGGAGGAGCCAACTTCTTTCCAGATAAATCCAAGCCAGGATGGCAAGAATTTTTTTTGAAGAGAGGATCAAGGAGGTGCCCCACAATGTTCCATAAAAAACCCAAGTTATAAACGGAAGAGAGCATGTCTTGGGAAGAAAATCAAGGAGGCTCCCAAAGTTTTCCTAAAGTGCCAAAGCCATGAAAAGAAGAAGCCTAAACTTGTGGAGCAAGACTAGGAGGTGTCCAAAAGAGCCAAACCATGAAGGAAAAATCCTTGATTCATGGAGAGATAGTAGGAGACACCCCCATAACCTGCCATTTGGAGCTGATTTTCAAGTTTTCTTGGAGCTTTGGTTCGCTCACTTATGGAAGGAGTCTTGGTTGGCCAAGAGAAGAGAATTTGATGCCTAAAGTGTAGATTAGTCATTTTAGTCCCACATGGGAACTTGTATGGTTTTGATTTTTCTTATAGGTCTATATATTAGACCCCTTTTGTAACTTGAACTTATCTTATGAAATCTTATGAATGAAATCCCTTGTTTTTTAGCAAAGTCTTGTTCTTCCACACTTATTTTGAGTGTTGAGCTCCGTGAGGGAGTAAATCCGGGTTCCCTAGGAACCTTGAGGAGGTGTGAGATCTCCAACCCCAAAACCCTAGCTTAGTCCACCCATCTCTACTCAACCACCACCAAACCCTAGCCTCTACACCATCTCCAAGGTTCTTCCTCCAAAGGGTGGCCGACCACCAGGACCCCTAGTCTAGCCATCTTCAAGTCAGCTACCACTACTTCAGAGTCCATCCAGCAGATCCAGGAGAAGAAGTCCCAAATCCGTAGCCTAGGAGTTCTAGATCGGCTGAAGACCTTCAGATCCCATCCTTTCTTCTACTCTGGTAACTCTCTTCCCTGAGTCTCTTGTTCCTAACCTTGTTCTTCTTCTCTCCAGGATCCAGGGTTCAAGAAGAGGCCAACTTTGCCAAGGACCATTATCGGAGGATCCATTGCGAAGATACCTTGACTCCCGGGATCCAATAATCTGCTCGAGAGAGTCTTTTTACCACCAAATGGAGAGATATCACTGCTATGTAACAAGAACCTTCCCTTCTCACTTTGTCTGTTTCGTTGAAACTCAGAGCAAACCCTAGATCTGGGGGTTTCTCAATCCCCAGCGATCCTACTTCTGAGTTACTCTGATAATCCACTCCTTTTAATTGTGCTTTCTGTCATTTCTTAGTTTCTTTCAACATTTGTTTATCTTTCCTTTGAGTCAAAGCTGACTTCTGAAAATATATATATAAAAAAAAATACATTAATTTTAATTTGCTTCCGCATTCCACATTTTTGTTCTGCATCATTTTGGTACCAGAGCTTTCGTTCTGCATCATTTTTGGTATCAGAGCCCTGTCTAGGGTTCCTGCCTGTTTGATTATTTTTTTTGTTCCTTTTTACTTTTGCTGCCTGGAGTAGACTCCCCTGGCCGTCCGGTCCTAGGAACAAGCGAGATGTAATCCTCCTCCTCCCATTCCATGGGGGTTCCTAGGGCGTGTAGGGATGCCGCTGGGTTATAACTTCTAGGCAGGGATTGTAAACGGGACACACGTTCTATTTTCTGCCAGTAACTATCCTGTTATTTGAATTGTTTCTCCCTGTACAAAATTCTAAATTAAGTAATTCTTATTTTGCTGGAACCAGTATAATTGAAAGAAATTTACATAAATTTTCATGATTTATTAATTTCTGTAGATTTTCGGAGATCAATTTTACTGCTGTTCTACTTTTTATTTTCTGCATGCTGTGTTTTTATTTGAGTGTGCATAAATTGAATCTATCTTAAAGGCACCGAAGTTGCAACATAAGGGGAGGATTGAGACCCTCTCATTAGCCCAAAACCACCTCCCGTGCATTCGAACCTAAGCCTTTAATCTTAAAATTAATTAGACCTAATTTGCCCTAGTGGGCTAGGGACACCAACTGGTCGGGTCTAGGCTAGTGTTGAGTCAGTTTGTCTAGTTACTCTGTGTGTGCTTTGTACTCAGTGTCTAGAATGGTGGTTCAGGGATTCTACCCCAAAGGGCTTGTGTGCTGGTCTGCCTACCTGGCCAATCACTGATTGGTGTCTAGGATTGGCAATGAGGGACCTAACACTCCCCTTACACCTGCCTGGCTGAGTCCCGAGTTACTACAGGCTAGCTTGCCACTCTGATTGGGCATCTAGTTTGGGCTCTAGGTCTAGTTAGCCCATAGTCATTTCAGTCGAGTCTCATTTGGTGTCCTTGCTTGCATCATCATGTCCACCCGGAATGGAGTACCCTACCAACCTGGTCAAACCCAACCTGATTTAGAGGCCATGATTAGAACTCTTACCGAAAGTATGACCAAATTGAGTCAGGATATGAATGAGGGTTTTGCCCAGTTTAGAGACTGAGCCCAGAGACTTGAGAAACGTAGACATCAAAATTGGACCCCTGATCCAAAATTTAATAGGCCCCAACCTCACCCATGCCAGGAGCCTAGGAGGACCTTATACCGTGATCCCGAGCATAACCCTAGGAGCCTATATCCATACTTGGTTGACTCAGAGAAGGGACCCGTTAGGAACACCGAACCTTATGCACCCACTTTTGATGGAAGACAAGAAACATATATTAAGTGGGAAGAACAAATGGATCGGTATTTTGAGTGCACTAACATATCGGAATTAGGACAAGTTAGGTTGGCCAAAACCAAGTACACCAAACATGCTAGGTCGCATTGGTATGCTATTGAGCGTGAGTGTTATCAAAGAAAAGAGGAAATATATACTTGGAGAGATATGAGAAGTAAGTTGAGAGATAGGTACCTAGGTAGATCCTATGAGAAAAGACTTTTAGACCAATGGTACCAATTGCAACAAGGTAATAGGCTTGTGTCTAAATATATCGAGGACTTCCAGTGGTATGACATGAAATGCAATACCATTGAGACCGAAGCTCAGATCACATCGAGGTTTAGGGTTGGGTTACACCCAGACATTTATAGGAAGCTATGCCTTGAAAAGACCAATAAGTTAGACCGAGCCTACCAAGAAGCCCAAGACTATGAGTGGTCTTTAAGATATAACCAATCAAGTACTTTGGACTTAAAGCCAACCTCTACCAACTTGAGTCAAGTTCCGATTGATCCGACACCCGTAGTGAACCAGACTTTTGTTTGTCAATTCCCACTTGTGTCACCTCTTGACCAGAAGGATAACACTGAGAAGAAGTTAGGCATGGCCATCCCAAAATTAGTTGACCTGACCAGAGCCATACTTAAAAAGGAATCAAAGGAGAATAGATTAGAACCTTTCAGTGAGATTGAGGAAGAAATATATGAGCCTGACATAAGTTTGACAGATGAATATGAAGAAGAAGAAATTGAGGATATCTCTCCCGATAATTCAATTAACCAACTCCTACCTGATGGGGTTATTGAGGGGACCCCTGCCACTCAAGAAATTCAGGAGCTAACCCTAAGAGAAGACCTTTCTGAGGAAGTTCAGGAAGAGGAAATTGCACCCAATAAGAGTTTAAGTGAGAATACCCCTGAACTCATTGAGGAATCCAAAGAAGACACCCCTGAGTCAAATCTGGTAGAGAAGTGTGAAGAAGGAAGGGGTTCATAAGAATTGCCCATTGAGAAGGTCCAAGAACAAGAAAAAGATAGTAGCTTAGAAGACTTTCTAGATAAACATTCCAAAGACCTTCCTGATAACCTTCCACCTTCTAGGAGCACCCATCCTACCCTAGAACTTGCACTTGTAGACCCTCCTAGAGCAAATCATGAGGTTTGGATGAGTGCACCTATAGAATAATGTCCTCATTTTAAGGTCGTCCTGAATAACCAAGTTATGTTTCTTGTTTCCTATAAGCCACCTCAAAACTCTGATTCTTATTTCCTACCCTTCCCTGAATCTTTTCATGTTTCTAGAGCTATGGGATTACACTTTACGGAGATTTCTAGGTTGCAAGACTCCTTAGAACCTATTAGGTTTGCCACCTACTTCTGGAAGACCTTATGGCACCTACTAGGCACCCATGATAAGTTTTCATGCTCTGCATGCCATCCTCCGACCCAAGGTCAAACCTAGAGAGCCTTAGTTTGTTAGGTTTAGACCTAGGGTTCCTTTGAATAAAGTCCATTCTTTAGGAATGCGTCGTCAGTCGAGTTTAGGACATTGACTCAGATTTTGGTTGAGTGAGAATACCAGGAATTGGGATTTGTATTTACCCAGGGCCGAATTTGCATATAATGACTCGATCAATGGGTCTATAGGTAAAAGCCCTTTTGAGATTGTTCATGGGTACAAGCCTCACACACCACCTGACCTAGTTCCTTTGCCGGTCCACACACGAGTCTCCGAGTCTGGTGAAGACTTTGTACAGCATGTAAAGAACTTGCATAAAGAAATTCATGCCAAAATAACTTTAAGTAATGAAACTTATAAGAAGTTGGCTGATTCTCAAAGGCGAGTCAAAACTTTTGTTGAGGGAGACTATGTAATGATTAGGTTAAGGCCTGAATGGTTTCCTCCTAGAACCGTTAGAAAGCTACATGCTAGAGGAGCTAGACCATTTAGAGTGATGAAGAGAGTGGGACCCAATGCCTATGTGCTTGAGTTGCCTCCAGAGCTAGGCATTAGCTCCACTTTCAACATTACAGACCTAGTAGAGTACAGGGAGCTAGCTGTGATTCCTAGTGAGCTTTTTGAACCTAATCCTGTTATTGAGAGTGATCCCGACCCTGTGTGTCCACCAACAAACTATCCTATGAGGAAAGAGCAGATTGAAAAGATCCTGGATGATCAGGTTATCTCTACTCGTAATCGAGGATACCAAAGATACCTGGTCCGACGGCAAGGAAGGCCAGATTCTGATGACTCTTGGATCTCCCGAGAAGAATTACAAGAATTGGACCCAGACCTCTTGGAGAGATACCAGAGCCAGCTTGATCCATACTCGATAGGGTTGAGTTTCTCCTACCCCGGGAGAATTGGTACGGGCACCAGAATCAGAAGAAGACTTCAGGGTTCCATCTGGATCTATGATTGACCTTGCCCGAGAAAATTAGGGTTTGTAATAAGGATTGACCTGATCAACCCAATTTTGAGTCTGTAATTTTGTCATTTCAATTATTGTTGAGTCATGTTGACTCAGTCCAAGTCCAGGTCTAGGTTGGCGCCATTCCCTTTTCCATAGGGTGCCACATTTTTTTCTTCCATGGTCCAGCTACAAGTGGGTGCCACACTCCCTGCCACATCTCCATTCAATGTCTTTGGTCCCCACACCATAAGAAGTAAGTTTCCCTTTTTCTTGCACCACTTGGGGGAGAAATCCATCAAGATACCTCAATCCAAGGAGGAGCCAACTTCTTTTCAGATAAACCCAAGCCAGGATGGCAAGAATTTTTTTTGAAGAGAGGATCAAGGAGGTGCCCCATAATGTTCCATAAAAAATCCAAGTTATAAAAGGGAAGAGAGCATGTCTTGGGGAGAAAATCAAGGAGGCTCCCAAAGTTTTCCTAAAGTGCCAAAGCCATGAAAAGAAGAAGCCTAAACTTGTGGAGCAAGACTAGGAGGTGTCCAAAAGAGCCAAACCATGAAGGAAAAATCCTTGATTCATGGAGAGATACTAGGAGACACCCCCATAACCTGCCATTTGGAGCTGATTTTCAAGTTTTCTTGGAGTTTTGGGCCGCTCACTCATGGAAGGAGTCTTGGTTGGCCAAGGGAAGAGAATTTGATGCCTAAAGTGTAGATTAGTCATTTTAGTCCCACATGGGAACTTGTATGGTTTTGATTTTTCTTATAGGTCTATATATTAGACCCCTTTTGGAACTTGAACTTATCTTATGAAATCTTATGAATGAAATCCCTTGTTTTTGAGCAAAGTCTTGTTCTTCCGCACTTATTCTGAGTGTTGAGCTCCGTGAGGGAGTAAATCCGGGTTCCCTAGGAACCTTGAGGAGGTGTGAGATCTCCAACCCCAAAACCCTAGCTTAGTCCACCCATCTCTACTCCACCACCACCAAACCCTAGCCTCTACACCATCTCCAAGGTTCTTCTTCCAAAGGGTGGCCGACCAGCAGGACCCCCAGTCCAGCCATCTTCAAGTTAGCTACCACTGCTTTAGAGTCCATCCAGCAGATCCAGGAGAAGAAGTCCCAAATCCACAGCCTAG
Organism: Areca catechu; assembly: GCA_021397845.1. Taxonomy (NCBI): domain Eukaryota; kingdom Viridiplantae; phylum Streptophyta; class Magnoliopsida; order Arecales; family Arecaceae; genus Areca; species Areca catechu. The sequence goes on along the minus strand of CM038044.1, from coordinate 86,373,355 downwards.
GAGTTCTAGATCGGCTGAAGACCTTCAGATCCCATCCTTTCTTCTACTCTGGTAACTCTCTTCCCTGAGTCTCTTGTTCCTAACCTTGTTCTTCTTCTCTCCATGATCCAGGGTTCAAGAAGAGGCCAACTTTGCCAAGGACCATTATCGGAGGATCCATTGCGAAGATACCTTGACTCCCAGGATCCAATAATCTGCTCGAGAGAGTCTTTTTTCCACCAAATGGAGTGATATCACTGCTATGTAACTAGAACCTTCCCTTCTCACTTTGTCTGTTTCGTTCAAACTCAGAGCAAACCCTAGATCTGGGGGTTTCTCAATTCCCAGCGATCCTACTTCTGAGTTACTCTGATAATCCAGTCCTTTTAATTGTGCTTTCTGTCATTTCTTAGTTTCTTTCAACATTTGTTTATCTTTCCTTTGAGTCAAAGCCGACTTCTGAAAATATATATAAAAAAAAATACATTAATTTTAATTTGCTTCCGCATTCCACATTTTCGTTCTCTATCATTTTGGTACCAGAGCTTTCGTTCTGCATCACTAAGTCAATAGCCCATAAACCAATTCTTGGACTAATCAATGCAACCATCTAGCAATGGTGCCCAACGTTCGGATAGGTTGAATGTTCATAAATCAACATTCAAGAACCCAGGCATATGGTTTCCATATAAATCATCCCTTGGACCCTAATGCTCAGAATGATTTTAGAGTTAACTACCAACTTTTAACAATATATCCAGATATGTCTCAACCTACTAAATTCTATGACTCCTTACAAGGATTATCTTGGTCAAGGTCTTGCTAAATTGAAACATACTAGAGTATTTTCTCCAATACATTGGAGTGGTAATCCCATCTTGACTCATCACTGACTTAACAAGTACTTGACTGTTCCAGTAACCTTTCATCATTGGATAAGAAATCTAGGTAGTTTTGCACCTAAGTATAATGAGTTGCTTGCAAGTTACCATGGTATCTCAGATCAGACGGATACTTATATCCATATCCTTCTATGAGATACTCTCGATAGTAAAGTACTCAACATAGTTTAGGGATGCAAATGGGTTGGGTCAGACCGACTCATGAATGACCCCGATCTGACTTGGTTCTTTGATTAGATCTTAATATTTGATCTAGACCCAACCCACTAGAAATTCGGGTTGGATCGGGTCAGGTCCACTATCAGAACTTTCAACCCAATGGGTAATTCAGGTTGGACTAGGTCCATAAATACTTAGTTCTAATCTAAAAAAACTTGATCTAGATATGATCCAGATAAAATATAGATAACTATATTTTAATTTTATATAATCAACTATTATTAACCATAAAATAGATAACAAACAATATTATTTTCAAAATAAATTAAGATATAAAAAAATTATGACTCTATCTCTATGTTAAAAATAAGTTCCACACAAGTTTTAAATTATAATTTAAAGGTCTAAATAGATATGATCTTGATAGTATTAGTATGTTCGAGTCAGGATGGGTCAGGTCGGGTCCAAATTTAGTAAATCTAGACCCGATCTAAAAACTGGAATGGATCTAATTTTACGACCTGAACTAGATCTGCAGATCCCAAAAAATAGGTTGAATCAGGTCAAATGGGTTGGGTCGAGTCATGGGTCAACTCGACCCATTTGCAGCCTTAATAGAGTTGGTCATGTTCGGTGCGATATACACCTACACTCACGTATATGCCATGCCAGTATCTCTAAACTCCTTGGTTAGAGATATGCTCGATAAGTATTTTCATCCTAAGTAACAACACATCATTTGGTCACGAACATGTCTAAGAACTACTCGATAATTTTTTCTTTATCGAATTGAAGTAGTTCTAAGAATGTTATCTCAAAAGAGTCCCAAGGAAGGTGCAAAAAGAGATGAATTGCCAAAAATAATTTTTATTTCATAATGATTCATGTACAAATTATAAAGAGCTTAATTATCTACAATATAAATGATTGGCTATAGGACACATTTTCTAAAAACTCCCATTTAGACTCGAGCCAATTAGAATATTATCGAATACCCATTTTCCACTCGTGGTCATCAAACTCTTTGATTTCAAGGGCTTTAGTAAATGGGTCAGCCAAGTTCTCCTTTCTATCGATCTTCTAAAAATCAATGTCACCTCGATCCACTACTTTTCGAACAAGGTGGAAGTGACATAGAAGTGCTTGGTCCATTGATGAGACTATGGTACTTTCACTTGAGCTATGGCCCTAATGCTAATCAATATAAGGAAATTAGGCTATCAATGGAGGGTGCCACTCCAAGCTTGGTGATGAATTTTTGATGCCAAATGTCTTCCTTTATAGCACCAGATGTTGTAATATACTCTACCTCGTATATAGAATTGACCCATAGTATGCTGCTTGAAACTTTTCCAGCAGATAACTCCTCCATTCAAAGTAAAAACATAATCCAACATACTCTTGCTATCATCCATGTCTACTGAAAACATAAGTCAGTATAATCAACTAGTTTTAAATCATAATTTTCATAAATGAGCCACTAGTCCTTAGTATTTCTCAAATACTTAGGGATGGTTTTTATGACCTTCCAATTATTCTCACTTGGATTAGATTGCTATCTACTCACTGTTCCTAGTGAGTATGCCACATCTGGTCTCGTATATGTCACAGCATATACGATAGATCCCACTGCTGAGGTATATGGATCCTACTCATATGCTCTCTCTCTTGAGGACTCGTCGGACAATCCTTCTTTGAGAGATTAACTCTATGGCCTTCAAAAGATAGCATTTCTTGGAATTTACCATGTTGAACCACTTCAACATAGTCTCAATTTACGTAGACTAGGTCAACCCTAGTAACCTTTTAAATCAATCTCTATAGATCTTCATCCCAAGAATGTAGGATGCTTCTCCCAAGTTCTACATGAAAGATTGAGAAGACAACCATACTTTTATTCCTTGTAATGCAGGAATATCATTCTTGATCAAGAGAATGTCATTCATATACAAAACAAGAAATCCTATAACTGAATTATTAGCCTATTTGTTTATGCAGGGTTTTTCTCCATTCTTAACAAAGCCATACATTTTGATCACCTTATCAAAATGCATGTTCCAATTCTGAGATGCCTACTTCAATCCATAAATAGATCTCTGAAGCTTGCACACCTTTGTTTCATCTATGAATGTCAACCCTTTAGGCTGTATCATATACACCTCTTCTTCTAGCTCTCCATTTAGGAAAGCTAATTTAACATCCATTTGCTAGATTTTATAACAAGATGTGCCACTATCACAAGCATGATCTGAATGGATCTGAGCATTTCCATAGGTAAAAACATATGATCATAGTCAATACCATAATGCTAATGATATCCCTTGGCAACCAGATAAGCTTTATAGGTCTCCACCTTTTTATCTGTGCCCCTTTTTCTTTTGAAAACTCACTTACACCCTATGAATTTTATCCTTTTAGGTGGGTCAATGAGTGTCCATACATCATTGATTATCATGGACTCCATTTTGGATTTCATGTTTGCAAGCCATTGCTTAGAGTTGAAACTCTATAATGCATCCATGTAGGTGATTAGATCCTCGTTGTTTTCATCAAGTTCAATAGAATCACCATCTTGGACCAAGAAACCATAGTATCTATCTGGTTGACATGGTAACCTACCAGATCTCCTCAAGGTTGCCTCTATAATGAGCTCCAGGTTTAATTTAATCAAATCTGGTTCTTTAGGTTCAGTCATTTTTGTCGATTCTTCTAAATATTAAAGATCTTCAAGTTCAACCTTAGAGGCATTAGTTCATTCTTTAAGGAACTCTCTTTCCAAAAAGACTGTGTTATTACTAATAAATACTTTTTGTTCATTAGTATGGTAGAAGAAATAATCCTTAGTTTTCTTCGGAAATAATATGAAAATATACTTGTCAGACCTAGATCTGAGTTTGTCTATTTTTAAATGTTTGACATATGTCGGGCACCCCCAGACTCTTAGGTGAGAGCATCGGCTTATGTCCTATCCATATTTCATATGGAGTTTTGTCTATATACTTGCTAGGAACTTTATTTGGAACATAACAAGCCGACTCTAATGCAAATCCCTGGAAGGAGATAGGCAGACTAACAGAGCCCATCATGGACCAAACCATGTCTAACAATGTCAAATTCCTTCTTTCAAACACTCTATTTAATTAAGATGTCCTTGAATGTATCCATTGAGAGATAATCCGTTATCATTTAGATAAGTTTGAAATGCATTGGTAAGTTATTCTCCTCCTCGATTTATCAAAAGATTTTAATATACTTTCTAGTTTGTTTCTCTACCTCATTACAATATCATCTAAATATTTCAAATGATTCAAATTTATGTCTCATAAAATAAATATAACCAAAATTGAAAGGTCATTTGCAAACATAATGAAATAAAAATATCCACCCCTAGCACTGACGTTCATTGGTCTGCACACATTAGTATATACTAGACTCAGAACCTTAATGGCTCTTTCACCTTTTTCAGCAAAAGATGTCTTGGTCATCTTTCCAAGAAGGCAAGATTCATAGGTTGGTAATGATTTACAATCATTGACTTCAAGGAGATCTTCTTGTCTCAACCTACTTATCCTATTCTTGTTATTATAACCTAGTCTACAGTGCCAAAGATAAGTATCACTAACATTATTTATCCTATGGCATTTGTTGAAAGTATACACTACATTAACAGGCTATGATAAAATATAAATATCATTTTTTAATCATCCACACATTACTGTAACATCATTCAAAATGATATCACAATAATCACCTTTTATTGATAAATAAAAATTGTTCTTGGCCAACAGACCTACAAAAACAACATTCATCATAAAATTAGGATAATAATGATAATTATCTAAAACAATGATATTTTTATTGAATACAAGCTTGTCAATTCTTAAGGCTAGAACTAGAACTGCTCTTTTATCTTCAACATTCAGGAATCTCTCACTGTCTTCAAATCTTCTACTAACCTGAAGTTCCTATAATGAATTACAAATATTTATAGGGCTTCCAGTATCCGAAACCTAGGTAGTAGTATCACAAATGAAAAAATTATAAGGTGTTATCATATAAGTACCTTATCTAGCAACTGCTTGCTGGTTCTTATTTCTTCTTTTGCTCATTTGGATCCAGCAAGGCAACGTAAAGAGGACAATTCCTCTTCCAATGGCCCTACTTCTTATAGAAAAATCACTCTACATAATTCTAGTCATGCTTATTTTTCTTGGTGTAGCTAAGCTGAGCACATTGCACCTTTCTTTTTTTGGCATTGAATTTGTACCTTTAAACATCATCGAGAATGTTGAGAGATTCTTTCAATACTTGAAGTATATCCTCTAGTTAAGCATCCTCGAATATGCAATTGAACTCATCATTTTGCATCGAAATATAGTTTGATCATAGAGCCACTTCTGGTAAGTGTCTTTGACCAGACATGGTACTTCGAAGTAGGCTCCTTTGGTACCAGATCTATCAGCATGTACAAGATCCATTCGTGCTCTAAGACTATTTTCAGCTTTCGATACCAATTATCAAAATTGGGTCCCATCAGCTTTTCATTATCTAATAATGAACAAAGTGCTAAGGTATTGGCCATGTTAAATACTGAAAAGGAGAACAAGACTTATTAGTACATGAATCATTTAATCCTAAAAACTAGAACTTTAGTCTAAAGGTCATCCCACTATTTTGTTCAAATTGGAAGTCTCTACCTTCAATCCTAGGAATTACATTAATTCCCTAGCTAGTATTAGAATCCTATAGACTATACATGAGCTTGAGTGTGGCTTGACCCATCCATATAGATCTAAAGGTAGGTACTTAACCAATTATTTCTCTAAAAAATTTTTGGTAATAATTTTATCCCAAGAACTAATCAGTAAGCCTTTAGGCTACTACTAAAAAACTTGGTTAGGTCAAACGATTAACATGACTGGCTGAGTGCTAATAGCCAACGATGCCAAAGCCTGACTTTGGCCAGCCAACCTGACCATCATTTAGAAAGGACTAAGCCATACATAATATGAATAATAATTCCAAAAGCCAAATAAGCACCAGGTCTTTGTGTTTCCTAGTAAGCAATCCAAGAGGGGGGGTGAATTGGGTTTCTAACAATTAAATACAAATGTGTGCACCAATTTAATTAATAACTTAAATGTAGTGAGATGCAAGAGTAAAGTGCTCTTAAAGAGTATGCAGTGAAAATTTAGATGCAATAAATGTAAGAGCAAGAGAGAGACAAATAATCACAAACACAATCCAAGTATAGTGGTTCGGTGCTTTTCAATGCACCTACATCCACTCCTCAAGGTCCACTTGGGAATTCATGATAATCTCCATCGATTACAGCCAATTAATTTTCTAGGCTTACTAATCAAAACCCCTTTTGGTTTTTACAAGGCTCACCAAAAGAAACCTCTTGTTTTCAAAGGCTAACCAATAACCTCCTTCATATTTAACTAGGCTTACCAAAAATCTCGATTTTTTAATAGGCTAACCAAAAACCTCCTTAAAAGCAGATATCTCTTTGAAGCTTTGAGGAATTGCTATCTTCAACTTGATGAAGGCACAATCAATGCTCAAGAATATTTGACTTGAATACTCTTGAAGGCTTTGAATGCATTGAGACTTCTTTTTGATTGAAGGTGGTTGCTCTCAATGAATGGAAGTGAATGCACTTGCTTTTATTTTCTATTGTTAATCTTCTTGTGTTTCAATTCAATTTTAATCACTTAAATACCATCCCAAGGCCTCAAAGTTAGTTTATGACTATTAGACAGGAAAAACTAGCTATTGGGAGCCAAGAGGGCCGAGTTCTATATTTGAAAAACTAGCTGTTATTGTTCTAGAACTCCAAGTGTCGACACTTCAAGCTATGTCAACACTTAGGGTCGACACTTAAATTCCATGAGTTGACACCAAGTTCAAATTTCTTCATTGAAGCTCTCTGAAATTCTCAGGTGAGTCGACACTTCTTCTGGTGAGTCGATACTTGAGTTGACACTTGATATCTATGAGTCGACACTTCAGGCAAGTCTTCAATTTCAGCAAGTTCTGTATCAAAATTTTCTCAGGCCTTGAGCCGATCCTTGAGTCAACACCTTGAGTCGACACTTGACTGGCATGAGTCGACACTTTAGCTGTGCCATCTAAAATGCTTTCTGCGTACTGGCTTGAGTCGACACTTCCACTATCATGAGTCAACACTTTGAGTCGACACTTGATAAGATTTCTTTAAAGAAACCATTGAACCTCTACTGAAATCAATGTGCTACACTATCTAAGTCCTTTCAAGCAATCTTCAAGTATTTAAATCCATTTAAAACTGATCTTTCATTCACGGAAGGGACATCTTCATTTTTGATAAGCAATCAAATCTTGTTGAGTCGATGAGTATATTTTTCTATAAAAATATACTTTAAAGAAGCCACTAGTACTCAACTTATACTTAAGTATTTTATTTATCATCAAATCAATAACGGAGTCAACAATCTCTCGCTTTTTGATGATGACAAAATCTTTAAGTATAAATCACATAATAAGCTCTTAAAATGAATTTTTAATAGACATAAAACTTATTGCAATATGTATTCAAATAAAGAAAGGTAAAATATGAAGTTTAAAAGCTTATTTGAATTGAATTTGAACTAAGATATTCAGAGCTAAAAATAATTGATATATCATGATACTCTAAAGAGAACATGCTCAAGAATAATAAATTCAGCAATGAAACAAGGTGAAAGTAATCAAAGAAAAATTTTTGAATAATAGATTGAAGAGTATAAATACTCCCCCTCAAGAGGTGAAATGAAGAATTGATTTTCAAAGAACTTTCAAAGGCAAAAGTCTGAAATTAAGGATTTTTGCATGAAACATTAGCAAAATAGATTTTGCAATTCAAAGGAGGAATTACTCCCCCTCACTTAATGCTCAAAACATTTTTCTCAAACACAAATAGATTCTTCATTGCAAAACTTATCTTCATTGCACCTAGGCATTTGATCCAACCTTCTCTATCACTTTAAAAGGTCTAGCTCTGCGAGCATGAAGCTTCTTTTAGGCATAAGCCTAACCAAGATAGAATCCACTACATCAAATTCTTTGGTCCATCTTTGGGAATTAGCCAGTTGTCTCAAAATTAGTGCAGGTGGTGAACATGCTGGGCATATGCAAACTCCTAACAAGATGATGCAAAGGACTCAAACCTACACCTAACAGACTCGACTCTGCATTCTTATGGAAAAAAATTTTATTGAACTCTTTGGATCTAAACCTAACAGATTATAGGTTCTCTAGGTTTGATCCTAGCTTGACAAGTACATGAAAATTTACAGTGAACTCCTATCAAATTCCAAAGAGTATATCGAAGTAAAATGCAAACCTAACATACATGATGAATGCATGCAGTATGCTAATCTCAGCTAAATGCAATCTAATGATCCTAGAAATGCTGGAGGTGTCTGAAAAGGGCAGAAAATAGGAAGTGGGTTCAAAATTAGTCTGGTAGGGTAGGAAAAAAGGTTCAAGGTTAGTTGGATAAAGTAGGATAAAAGAAGGGGGGGCGTCAGGGACTAATCCTAGACTAATGAGGCTAACCTTACGGGGTTGCTGTATATCTATGGGGTTTGCATAATAGAAGGATGGGTTATTAATCTCAGGAAGAGGTCCTTAATGGGATCTATAGGAGGGGGCTCATCTTGAGGGTATTGATTCAAAGAGATCGGGTCCTTAATAAATTCTTCTGGTTTTTGTATTTTTGAACTAGACTCTATAATTTGGCTCTCCTCTATGGTTTCCTCGGGTAAGGCTCTAGCAGTGGTACCTAGGTTCTCTTCCTCTATTTGTTCTTCTACTATAGCTTTAGGTTGGAAGTGGTCAAGGTCAACTAGCTCTAGGTTGGTTTCTACCTGGGTATCTACTGGGTCAACTAATTCGGAATCTACTAAAGGTGTCTCCTCTTCTCCCTCATACTCATCCACTAAGCTCACATCAGCTTCATACACTTCTGCATTAATGTAAGCCTTGTGAATCACAGGAATGGTTGGGGAAGGTCGGCTAAGGAAAAATTGGCTAGGTCCTAGTTTCTGAGTATGGGCAATAATCCTAATAGGTTCAAGTTGCCTAAGGGGTAGTGGCTCACTACTGGGTTCATATTTAGGGGTACTAATCCTATGGGGTTCAAGTTGGCTAGGAGAAACCTGTCTAGTACTAGGCTGATACCTAGGGGTTATAGGCTCTCTGGGCTCATAGGACAAAGGTGCAGATCTATGGGTCATGGAATTATAGGATCTGGGGTCATAGGATTTAGGTTCAGCTCTATGGATCTTGGCTCTACTGGGCTCATGGGATATGGGCTCATAGGTTCTAGAGTCATAGGATTTGGAGTCATAAGATCTATAGGTTGTGGGTATATAGGTTAAAGATGGCTCAGGTTTGGATCTAGTCTGGGTCTTCCTAGGTTTAGGATTATAGTATGGGTCAGGATGAGGGGCTTTCCTAGGTTCAGCCTTATGGTATGGATCAGGGTTTGGGGTCCTCCTAGGTTCAGGATTATAGTATGGGTCAGGATGAGGGGCTCTCCTAGGTTCAACCTTGCGGTATGGATCAGGGTTTGGGGACCTCCTAGGTTCAGGATTATAGTATGGGTCATGATGAGGGGCTCTCCTAAGTTCAACCTCACGGTATGGATCAGGGTTTGGGGTCCTCCTAGGATCATAATAAAGGTCATGGCGAGGGGTTCTCCTAGGGTTGGACTCCCTGGTTTCACTAGGTTGAGTTGGGTTGAGGCTATCAGTATTAGATCTAGTCTGGGTCTTATGGGTTTTCTCTAGGGTCCCTATCCTATTCTTCGTCTGGTCAAACTTATTGGCTAAGGGTTCAAGTCTATTGTTGGTTTGGGTATCGGGCTTAGTTAAATGGGTCATCTGGGTAGTCATCTGGGTAATTAACTGGGTAGTCATCTGGGCCATGGATTGGGCTAGCTACTCAATGAGTGCATTAATCTTGGCTTCAAGGTTATCCATGGGTTCAGTCAAAGGTAGGGAAAGGTGGATGAAAGGATGCTCCTGATCTAGTGCTCATGCAAGACTCGATCAAATTGACTACAGCTGACTAGACTTAGAGTCCAAAACTAAGGGCTCAATCAGAGTAGCAAGCTAGCCTACAGTAACACTGTACTCAGCGAGGCAGGTGTAAGGGGAGTGTTAGGTCCTTGATTGCCAATCCTAGACACCAATCAGAGATTGGCCAGGTAGGCAGACCAGCACACAAGCCCTTCGAGATTGAATCCTTAAACCACCATTCTAGACACTGAGCACAAGGCACACACAGGTTAGCTTGACACAATGATCTAACACTTAGCCCGGACCCGACCAATTGGTGTCCCTAGCCCACTAAGGCAAATTAAGTCTAATAGATTTTAAATTAGGCTTGGGACCAAATGCAGGGGATGTGGTTTTGGGCTAAGGAGAGGTGATCAAATCCTCCCCCCATCTGACATAGCAAGAGTGCCCTTAAAAGTAGATTATGCAATGATGGCAGGCAGATTATGCAAATTAGGGTTAGATGTTTTGGTAGCTTTTATATATGTAATTTTTTTTTTATTTTGGTATTTTGTTAGATAAAAGGAAACTTACAAATTATGGCCTAATATGCAGGAAATATACTAAAATTAAAAGATATGCAAGGAGATGCTAAACAAAACCCTAAAACTTCGAAACTTGTCTTGCTGAAAAAAATAGAGCTAAAAATTTGCAGGCTCTATTTCGGCTTGCAGAGATTGCACAGACTGAAATAAAATCTAAAAAAATTCTAGAAACTACTTTGAATTATTATAAATCCAGAAAAATAAATTTCAGAATTTTTGAAGTTTATAACAGGGATAAATAACTAAAATAACAGAGCATATACAGACTAAAAGATTGCAGAAAATAAGCCCTAATCTAAGCTCTGATACTAGATGATGCGGGACTAATATGCATGCAATTTTTTTTGTGTAATATTGAGTTAAATGATTAAATCCCAAATTTTAGATCAAAATAAGTTGTAGGGAATTATATATGAATTTTTGAAGTCAAGCATGCAGATTAGAACCTAGAAAAGTAATAAAAAAGGATCGCCGGGGCTGAGAAACCTCAGTTAGGGCAAGTTCTCCTACAATATTATTACTGGTGGCAGAGGGGGTGTACCTGACAACATCTGAAGTGCCCGATGAAGATCGCAGCAAAGGGATCTCTTGTTCCTCGATGGATGCGGCCTGGAAAAATGAGCCAAAGACCTGCGGATACCCGGCTTTCTGCTCGGTGGTCCGATTGAGGCTTGGTTGGAGTCGTTGGAGTCGTATGAACTCGAGGACCTGCAAATGACCTGTCAGGGGTTAGAAAACTTAGAGGAGATGAAGAAAATAAGGAAAAACAGCAAGGAAGAGGTGTCTTTTGGAGTGGGTGGCAAGGGTTCTAGAAGGTTGGCTGGCGGCAGGAAGATGGTTGCAGCATCGAGAAGAAGAAAACTCTCAAACCCCTTTATGCACACAGTAGGGTAACACTCAAAGCAATAGAAGAACTCAAGGTTTATTTCATATATCAAAATTAATCCTCATACAAGAGACTAGGGTCCTTTAAATAGACCCTTAACCTTGGGCTCCAAGTAAGGGTATATTAGACATTACATAAGAATCCTATTCCCTCTCAAACCCTAGCTAAAAAATAAGAAAACATTAGGTAGAAAAAATTCCTAAAAATTTTCTTGACTTCATCAACAGTCCAAGGATGCCTAGGGGTCATGTTGGGCTTCTAAGAGTAGCAAGGGGCCGGCCCAAAGGGGCTCGGGCGCATGGGCTTGGGCCTCTGGAAGCTGGGGAGGCCTGATAGCCAGGTAGCAAGAATATTCCCTGGTATCTTGCTTCTTAAGGGCTTGGGCTTGACGCCTGGGCTTAATTTCTTTGGGCTAGGATATAGATGGACCTCTAGAATCTTGGATGCCCTGGTCTATGAATATACTTTGGCATCTAGAAGGGAATCTGGGTATCTGGAGGGCATCTGCAAGGAATCAAGGTTTTCTGAATTTTCCTCCTGAGGTCTTCAAATCTTCAAGCTGGGTTGGACTTGGGCTATACTTCCATGTCTTCAATCTGGTTGGACATGGTCTTCACTTGTATGATGTAGTCTTGAGCTTTCAGTGTACTTGAACAGGACTCAAAAAAAATAAAATTAGCTCAACATGAGCTGACTAGCATTGGACTGAACTAGCTCAACATGAGCTAACTAGTACAGAACTGAAATAACAACTCAAAAGACTCAAATAACAACTAAAATGGACTCAGATGGGCTAAGCCCTTATTACAGATGGACTCATAAATTATTGATCAATCAATAGAGGGTTGAAAAGCCTCTATCTTATTCTGGTGCCTCTGGTGTCCACATTAATATAAAACCTATCGACTTGCTGACGAATAATAATCACCTCAATCTCAATGCGAGCGACCCTATCCTCTAAACTCTCTAAAACTCCAAGTATATCAAACTCTGCTGGCTCTGGTAGAGGAGCCAACTTTGACTGCACTGAAGGCTCGGGCAATGTCTTAGATGTCTCTCTGTGAACCTCAGATGGCCCTGCCTGTCCAGAAAAGATGCGCTCCTCCTCTGCTATATCTTCATCTCTGTTAGTGGCCTGACAAGATATGCATCATCTCTATTGGATATTAACAAGCTGATACCCCATCCGGTGCAATGATCTCATGTCATAGACATCTGTGTGCAGTAGCTGCCGGTAGGGCACATCATCCATAACTACCCCATAAGCTCTAAATAGTGAGTCATCCCCATCCCGTAGGGCAGACACAATCTCTGGCTAATTGATACCTCAGTCAACTAATGTACCATGAGTACTAGGAGGCATAATGGTGTGTGCTGTACCAGAGAAACCAACACTAACAGGTCTCGCTCTGTGATGAAGTTGAAACGGCTAGTCTTCGGTAGAAGAATCTGGGCTACTATATGATGTAGCAACCTCATCTCAGGCCTCAGCCTCGAAGCCACTATAGTGGCTTCCTCTGGTAAGTCATCTATCTCAAAAATGCAACGGAGACCACTGACCATGTCCACTAAGAAGTCCACAACTGATCCTCTCATGGGTATGTTTCATACTCTACTTAGAATCTCTACGGACACTAGGATATCTCTGCCTCGAACCTGAGCAACCCATCCATCAATACCTCGGGCAAGTAAATAATAGAACTCTCGAATCAAACCTGGGTAGAATCTCTCAGTCAAGGAGCAAAATGGCACCAATCCTACATCCCTGAGCCACGACCTATCCTAAACTGCCACTGATCAATGAAATCGAAGTCCACATGACGTCCTCTGATGATGGTCTTTGATCCCATGCGATTTGCTACAAGAAAGAGAGGTCTGACCGGAATTCAGGCTCCACGACTGCTCTAGCCTCATGTCTTGCCTTTGTTCTCCTTTCTTCTTCTTGATTGGATGGTCTTGGACAACTTGCTTCCTAGGCCCCATTCCAAAGATACAAGCTGGAAATGCAAGAGGGGAACAAACCTATGGTTTCTACGATGCTAAATCAAAGAGGAAGGGGGAAAATAGTAGAGCCCGAAGGAAGATCCATCCCAAACAAGGATTTGAGAGGTTTGGTGTTGAAATATGGAGGGAAGAAGTTGTTGGCATAGTGTTTGGGATGAGTCGGCTCAATTTGGAAGGAGGAAAATAATGAAAACACTTCGTTTTCTTATTTTTATCTTGGTCTATCACTGCACAAGTGTCGACTCACGACACAGATTCAAGTGTCGACACTTCCAGGTGTCGACACTTTCAAGTATCGACACTTCGACTTAAAATTGAAAGAAAAATAAGAAAAAGAGCATTGATCAAAATGAATATAATTTCAATGGAACTCTAGGATATTAAACATAATAAAAGCAAATTTGATCATTCAAGGGTCAAAGAATATGAAGAAATAGATTTTTTTAATCAAAAGGGTTGATGACCCCAAGATTTCTTCTAATCATACTGAATCGATCTTCTTGAAGAGGCTTAGTCAATATATCAGCTAATTGTATTTCAGTACAAACAAATTCAAGCACATCATCATTGTTTTCAACATGATTTCTAATAAAATGATGCCTAATTTCAATATGTTTACTTCTTGAGTGCTGAACAGGATTTTTAGTTAAGCTATTGCACTAGTATTATCATATTTTATGGGTGTCTTAGTTTGTTTGATTCCAAAATCTTCAAGTTATTGCTTAATCCATAAGATTTGTACACAACAACTTCCTACTGTAATATACTCAGTCTCAGCAGTGGATAGTGCAACTGAAGTTTGTTTCTTGCTAAACCAAGAAATTAAGTTAACTCCAAAAAATTGGTAAGTTCCACTTGTACTTTTTCTATCAAATTTACACCCAGTAAAATTAGCATCATAAAATCCAATTAAATCAATAGATGAATCTCTAGAATACCACAAACCAATATCAATTATACCAGATAAGTATCTAAATATGCACTTAACAGCCAACAGATGAGATTCTTTAGGATCAGACAGATATCTAAAACATATACAGACACTAAACATGATATCTGACTTACTAGTAGTCAAATATAATAAAGAGCCAATCATTCCTCTATATAGTTTTTTATAAATAGATTTACCATGTTCATCTTTATCAAGTTTACAAGAGGGGCTCATAGGTGTACCTATTGACTTAGTAGTCTCCATCCCAAACTTCTTTAAGGTTTCTCTTGTATACCTAGCTTGGTTGATGAAGATTCCATCCTTATTTTGCTTGATTTGGAGTTCGAGAAAGAAATTGAATTCTCCCATCATACTCATTTTGAACTTTTCCTGCATAAATTTGGCAAACTCTTGACAAAAGTTTTCATTAGTAGCACTGAATATAATATTGTCAACATAAATTTGTACTACTAATAAATCATCATTTTTCTTTTTTAAAAATAAAGTTGTGTCAACATGGCATCTAGAGAAATCATTTTCAATCAAAAACTTGCTGAGCCTTTCATACCATGCTCAGGGTGCTTGCTTTAAACCATAAAGAGCTTTGTGTAGTTTAAAAACATGATCAAGATGTGCATGATTTTCAAAACCAGGTAGTTGTTTAACAAATACTTCTTCTGCTATATAACCATTCAGAAAAATACTTTTAACATCCATTTGAAAAAGTTTAAAGTTCACAAAATATGCAAATGCTAAAAATAATCTAATGGCTTCAAGTCTAGCAACAGGTGCAAAGGTTTCATCAAAGTCAATGCCTTCCTCTTGATTATAACCTTTAGCAACCAATCTAGCCTTGTTCTTAGTAACAATACCATTTTCATCAAATTTATTCCTAAATACCCATTTTGTGCCAATGATTGAAACATTAGATGGTCTTTCTATTAGAGTCCAAACATTGTTTCTTTTAAATTGATTTAATTCTTCTTGCATTGTATTAATCCAATTAGGGTCTTTTTCAGCATCTTCAAAACATTTGGTTCAATTTGAGAAACAAAAACAATATAATCACATTCATTTCTAATTGAAGATCTTGTTCTTACCCCTTTTGATGGATCACCTAGGATTAACTCCTTAGGATGCCCATGAGCATACCTCCACTCCTTGGGTAGATCTTGATGCTTTGGTGTGGATTGTATGACTTCTTCTGTTTCATTTTTGTCTTGATCTTTTTTACTTTGTTGAGAAGGTTGATCATCCAAAGTCAGCTTCTTTAACTTCTCAGCTCCTACACATGCATCAGAAGTATCCTCTTTTTAAAAGGATTTGTTAGTAAACTCTTCAAAAACTACATGTACAGACTCCTCTACTACTAAGGTTCTTTTGTTAAAAGCTCTGTATGCCCTACTTGATGTAGAGTATCCTAAGAAGATATCTTCATTAGACATGACATCAAATTTTGTCAAATTATCTTTACTATTATTCATGATAAAACATATACAACCAAAAATACAAAAATATTTTAAGATTCAAAGCTCATTTAGAGTTTTCTTTAAAATTAATTGATTCAAAATATAACAAGCAGTATTAATTGCTTCAGCCTAAAAATATCTTGGCACATCATTTTCACAAAGCATAGTGTGTGCCATTTCTTCTAAGTACGATTTTTCCTTTCTACAACCTCATTTTGTTGAGGTATCCTAGGTGCAGAAAAATTGTGTTCAATCCCTTTTTCATTACAAAAGTTTTCAAAATCCTGATTTTCGAATACAGAACAATGATCACTACAAATGCAAATTACTGAAGTACCTTTTTCATTTGACTTTTCGATAAAACTTCATGAATGCTAAAAATGATTCATCTTTGTGAGCAAGAAATAAAATCCATATAAACCATGAAAAATCATCCACTATAACTAATACATATCTCTTACCTCCTAGACTAGATGTTCTAGTTGGTCCAAAGAGATCCTTATGGAGTAGTTCTAATGGCCTAGTAGTAGTGAAAAAACCTTTAAGTTTAAAAGATGTTTTACTTGTTTTCCAAATTGGCATGCTTCATAAACTTTATCCTTTTCAAAACTATGTTTTGGCAAATCTCTTACTAAATCCATTTGGGTATGTTTTGAAGGTAAATACATGCTAGCATGACCTAGTCAATGATGCCAAAGCCAACTAGTCTCATTTCTAGTAAAGTTTATTGCAACTAGGCATTCTCCATTAGGCAAAGATAGATTATCCAAATCTACTAGATAGATATTACCATGCCTTTTTCAATGAATTTTACTCCATTTTTATTAGGACTAGCAATCATGCAATAAGATGATTCAAAAATAACTTGAAAACCTTATTCCAAAATTGACTAATACTTAAAAGATTATGCTTTAAATCTTTAACTAAAAGTACATTATTAATGCAAGTAGGAGGGGAGATGTGAACCTTACCAGTACCAATGACTTTTTCTTTTACCATTATCTCCGAAGGTCACACTCCCTCCATTTATTGCCTCAAGAGAGGCGAATTGCTTCACATCTTCTATCATGTGTCTTAAACAACCACAATCAAGATACCATAGCCTGTTGTTTTTCTTGGTTGCAAGACATACCTGTAAAATAAATTAAGTTTTATTTTTAGGTACCCAAGCCAACTTGGGTCCTTTAGGGTTAGTGCTTAAATTGGTTCCTTATGGAATCCAAATCTTTCCAAAATTATTGATTTTTCTTAAATTGCATTGAAAAGTTTCATGGCCTAATTTTTTGCATGAAAAATATGTAATGCTTGATGATGTAGGTACAAAAAAATTTTTGAAATACCTTTGCTATTTTTGAGGTTCATATCCTAATTGTGCTTTATTAAAATAGCTCTTTGATTATTTAAAAGAAGATTTAATTTCTCAGAACTATAAGTGAACTTTTCAACAAAGGATTTTATTTTATCAAGTTCATCTTTATAATTTTTGTTTACTATTTCTAGATCTTTATTTTTCTTTAAAAGGTCACCATTTGAAACAACATCTTTAGGTCTTTTTAAAACTTCAGTTTTCATTGTTAAAGCTTTGTTTTTCTTTTCAAAAATATCAAGTTTACTTTTCAATTCATTAACTTAATTCAAAAGAGAATTGTTTTTATGTGAAAAACTATTTGCATGCTTTTTCAATTTTCTATTTTCAGAAAGAATCAATTTATAATCATGCATCAATTCATCAAATGCATTTTTCAATTCATCAAGAGTAAAATCCACTTCAGAGTCAGAAATTACCTCTCTTGTTCTTGTTGTGCCTTGAAACATAGATTGGCAACTTCAGTTGGTTCTTCATCTGATCTGAAGTCCTCGCTGTCACTCCAGGTCACCATCATAGCTTTCTTTCTAAGCTTCTTTCTTGATTTCTTTAGGAGAGAACAATCAAACTTATAATATCCTAGCTTCTTGCATTCGAAGCATATAGATAATTCCTTCTCCTTTTCTTTTTCTTTCTCCTTTTCTTTTTCCTTGTCTTTACTTATTTGGAACCTTTTCTTGTAAGAAAATTTTCTTCTTTTTATAAATCTTCTGAACTTCTTTGCTAGAAGAGCTTCCTCACTCTCATCCTCTTCTTATTCTTTTGATTCTGCACTTGAGAATTCTTCCTGAATTGTAGACTTGAAGGCTATCCCCTTTTTCTTTTTGTCCAAGTCCATAGATTTTTGCTTTAGATTTAGCTCATAAGTCATGAGCGATCCCACTAGTTACTCCAAGGATAATTTGTCAACATCTTTGACTTCTTGTATGGTGGTCACCTTTGGATCCCATAAAGTTGAAAGTGATCTGAGAATTTTGTTGACAAGATCGGCATTAGACATGACTTTACCTAAACTTTTCAT
The DNA here is from genome assembly GCA_021397845.1 of Areca catechu. Taxonomy (NCBI): domain Eukaryota; kingdom Viridiplantae; phylum Streptophyta; class Magnoliopsida; order Arecales; family Arecaceae; genus Areca; species Areca catechu. The sequence goes on along the minus strand of CM038044.1, from coordinate 86,355,007 downwards.
TCCATTAATATGTTTGTGAATCTAGTGTACATGTCAGTAATAGATTCATTTGGTTACATTCAGAACATCTTATAAGTGTGCACTAACATATTTATTTTTGTATTCTTCACTTGATCAGTACCCTCATGGGTAACTTTAAGTATATCCCATATTTTCTTAGCAGATGTGCATGCAAAAATCCTACTGAACTCACTAGGATCTAATGCATAATAAAAGAAATTCATTATTTTCGTATTAATCTCGGATTGTTTAATGTCATTTTCATCCCAATTATTTTTGAGCTTTGGAATGGAAACACCATCAACCACAATCGAAGGAATATGTGGATCTTTATCAATAACTATCTATAAATTATAATCTATTGAATACATGTAAATTCTTATTCTAATTTTTCAGTAAGTATAATTTGTTCCATTAAAATATGAAGGTCTATTTGAGGCTTGTCCCTCAACTACACTAGTACCCAAGGGGGTTGTCATAGATCTTTACTCAAGACGGTTTGACCTATATATTGAGAACCTGGCTCTGATACAGGCCTTTGTGTTGCCCAGTAAGTAACCCAAGAGGGGGGGTGAATTGGGTTTCTAACAATTAAATGCAAATGTGTGCACCAATTTAATTAACAAATTAAGTGCATGAGATGCAAGAGTAAAGTACTATTAAAGAGTATGCAATAGAAATTTAAATGCAATAAATGTAAGAGCGAGAGAGAGAGACAAACAATTACAAACACAATCTAAGGATAGTGGTTCGGTGCTTTCCAATGCACCTATATCCACTCCCCAAGATCCACTTGAAAATTTACTATAATCTCCATCAATTACAGTTGATTAGTTTTCCAGGCTTGCTAATCAAAATCCCTTTTGGTTTTTACAAGGCTCACCAAAAGAAACCTCTTAGTTTTCAAAAGCTAACCAATAACCTCCTTGGTTTTCAACTAGGCTTACCAAAAACCTCCTTGATTTTCTAATAGACTAACCAAAAACCTCCTTGTTTTTCTAATAGGCTAACCAAAAACCTCCTTAGTTTTTCAATAGGCTAACCAAAAACCTTTGTAACAAAGATAGAGTTAAAGTAAAGCAATAAGAAAAGCTTTCTTAATAAAAGCAAATATCTCTTTGAAGCTTTGAGAAATTGATGTCTTCAACTTGATGAAACCTCAATCAATGCTCAAGAATGTTGGACTTGAATGCTCTTGAAAGTTTTGAATGCTTTGAGATTTTTTTTTGCTTGAAGGTGGTTGCTCTCAATGAATGGGAGTTAATGCACTTGCTTTTCTTTTTCTATTGTTGATGCTCTTGTGATCCAATTCAATTTGAATCACTAAAATACCATCCCAAGGCCTCAAAGTCAGTTTATGACCATTAGACATGAAAAGCTAGCTGTTGGGAGCTAAGAGGGCTAAGTTCTGTGTTTGAAAAACTAGTCGTTACTGTATCTAGAACTCCAAGTGTCGACACTTCAAGCTATGAGTTGACACTTAGGGTTGACACTTATGTTCCATGAGTCGACACCAAGTTCAAAATTCTTCATTGAAGCTCTCTGAAATTCTCATGTGAGTCGACACTTCTTCTGGTTAGTTGATAATTGAGTTGACATTTGACATCTACGAGTCAACACTTCAGGCAAGTCTTCAAATTCAGCAAGTTTTGTATCAAAATTTTCTCAGGCCTTGAGCTGATCCTTGAGTCGATACTTGACTGGCATGAGTCGACACTTCAGCTATGCCATCTGAAACTCTCTGCATATCGGCTTAAATCAATACTTCCATTGTCATGAGTCAACACTTGAGTTGTGAGTTGACACTTTGAGTCGACACTTGCTGAGATTTCTTTAAAAAACTATTGAACCTCTATTGAAATCAATATGTGCTACACTATCTAAGTCCTTTCAAGCAATCTTCAAGTACTTAAGTCCATTTAAAACTGATCTTTCATTCATGGAAGAGACTTCTTCATTTTTGACAAGCAATCAAATCTTGTTGAGTTGATGAGTACAATTTCTATAAAAATATACTTTAAAGAAGTAGTTAGTACTCAACTTATACTTAAGTATTTTGTTTATTATCAAAATCAATAATGGAGTCAATACTTTGGGCCTTTAATGATCATCTTAACTATTGGACTCATTATCACTCTCTTAACGTAAGGCCATGACTTAATTATCCTTATAATTTTGTCACTTAAGGACCTAATAATTTTAAAGATTTTTATTAAGAATTCAGAAGAGAGAAGAAGATATGGACCAATCTTTCCACTGACTTAACCAAGTCTGTGATGAGGGTCAATAACATAATTGGTCCAAGGGTACCTAGATTAATTAAGCTGATCATCCTTACTGGCATGGGTTAACTCGAATCAATGAGCTATCTGATCAAATTCTGATTGAGCACATTGTCCAGGTAAGTGAGATCAATGGGAGGGTTCTATCATTAACCTCTTTCCTTAGATACCAAACAAGTTGGCCATGTAAGAGGTATCCCCAATTAAAGACCATAATCAAAATCTAAAACTTACCTTAGACACAATTAAATCAGATTCGATCAGACAAGCCTAAGAACTTAGGTTTGATTGCTAAGCCATAATCAGGTCCATTTATTATAATATGGACTTAATCAAACTATCATTATAGATTTGATCTAGAAAAACTTGATCTAATTCTAATCAACTTTTGCTTAGATTAAATCCAATTCTCTATTAGGTCCATATTATTCAAAATTCTAACCCTAGGTCTAGCCTAGTTATTTGACTTGATTCAAGCTAACCCAAAGTCCATGATTTATGAAATATGATTAGATCTTTCATTCAAAATTCTAAATCTAATCTTAGACCTCTTAATTATAGAAATTAATCAAGATTAATTTAACTAAATTTTAGATGTAAATAATTTACATGCATCACATATATATTAAACACTTTTATGTCTCAACTATATGATATAGTCTTATACTAAAAATAATTTTATGTTTTATGTTCTAGACATAAAAATAAATTCTAATATATTAATTTCAAATCAAAAATGGAAAATCGATAAAAATTAAATCACTAAAAAATAGATCTAATTATTAAAATAATTCAATGATTTTCCTTTCACCTTACTTGTTAATGGGATATAATCACAAGTAGTACCCCTACATGCCATAGGAGACCCTATTAATGCTGGGTTATGGTCACGTAACAGAAGACCAGATTTAAAATTTTAATCCTTGAAATCCTAGTCAACCAAAACCCTAAACCCAGGACTCCCTTGATTAATTAATTAATAGAGCAAAATATTAGAAAATAAAAGAATACCTGTAACGCTAATATCCCTTATTCCACTAGGCACACAAGTGTATGCCCTCCAGAGGTGATCTATATAGGAACTGAATTAAGGAAGCACTCCTCTTTCTTGCTCGACTCCTTTTGATAGCCTTTCTTTCTTCAGCAGCCTTTCTTCCTTTAGGACCTTCTTTTTTCGAAGAGTACCTCAAAACCTCTCCAAAAACTCTCTTAAAATCTTATTATTCTTTCTAATTTTCTTCCTAAGCCCTTATATTAAAATGGTGGACTTGTCTTAAAATAAAAGACTTGTCCTAACAAGAGAAGAAAGAGAGTTGTTAGGATAAACTTCGGATGCTTTTGTTTCAATCACCGAAGCCTTTAAATAGGAAGAGAGAAGGTGCCTAATACACCCTTTCATCAATCCCTAATTTGATATTTAATATATCAGATAAGACCTTTTAAGCATAAGGTGTCTTTAGGCAGAAAAATGCAAAGTGAAATGTTGTTTCACTAATATTTTATGCCAAGAGTTATTATCACAACTGTTCAAGAAAAATTGATAATTAATCTTTAATTTTTAAAATTAAAGACTTGGTCCAACACCCCAATAGGCATATAAATTAGAAAGGCTTATCTAGAAAAAGGTGATTGATAAGCAGAAGGACTTTAGCCCACCCCATACGTTATATATTCCAAGCATTGCAACCCTTCATGAAATCATGCCCATAATTATATAATTTGACAAGTCAAATCCAATCCAAGTGGATATCTATTAAAGAGGATAGGGCCTAAGGCTTATCACCAAAAAGATGATTTAATTATGGAAGGACTCTTGGTCCTTCAGCACCCTTTAATGTGCATACGCCAATATTGGTGCCAAGAGTCCCAAGCCATTGGGACTCTTGGTTTAATTGATGGATAAAAGCTATAAAATTAGGATAAATTCCAATTTGGCTACCCCACTTAAGGATCAACCTAGTTTAAGCCCTACTCAAATTAGTTAGCCCAAATAGCAAGTATTTAAATCCAATCTAATTAGGTTAGCAATTAGACTAGCCAACTATGCTAGTATGTTAATTGGCTAGCCAATTAGGATCCTATGACCCTAATAAAAATATAAATTGACTTTCTTGATCTATTCTTTAATGTGTATGACCTTGTGAGCTCCTCATCTAGCTAGCAGTAGGTCTAGGTTTATGTCAATTTAGTTCGATTAGAAACCAACTAATCAAATTAGGTCAAATCAAGCTAACCCTAGCTACCAATTTGAACCATCTTTCAATTTGACTCATGAATTAAATCAATTTAATTCATGATAACCTACAAGACATGATTGATATCTAGCAACATATTATGCCTATCCAGAAGATGAAGAATTTGATAAAAATTATCAAAATACCCTTTAGTGGCAAGTTACTATGCAATTCAATCCTTCGATCTTCATTTATCCCGAACAAGTGATGGATATGAAAAATTATCAAACCCTCATACTTTATTTATTTGAACATCAAATCACTAATGAACACTCGATCGATAACAGATTAGAAATCCTTTTCTAATTTTATCCTACTTTGATCAAACACTTCTCGAGTCATCATTTGATGAGATTGCATGGGATAAATACTTCTCTTACTAGGAGTGATCGATTCCTTATTGATATACTCATAACCTTCATACACAATTTACCATATCCATGAACATCCCATACAAGACAAAGTCATGAATGAGTATGAACCAAACCATGGATTTATGTGTATAAGATATCGTGGTGATCTCAGGTCTAAGGATCACTTGCATAACTTCTACTAAGAGAATTATCTTTTGACAAATAAGTAAGACTTCCATAAGATGTTCTCATGATGAATCAATTCAGTGAACTCATTCCCTGATGAGCACCTATATCCTTGTATTATTATCTTTACATAAGTAATCATGAGACTAACCACTCTCTCCATCAAGCATATATAATGCTGCTCGGCAAAGCAACACAAGAGGGGGGTGAATTAGATTTTTAAAAACTTGTTGCAAGTATGTGTCAATTCAAAAACAATAAAGGTGCTAGTGATTTCAAGTGTATGTGTGCTTGCTAATAAAATGCAACAAAAATAATGAAGTAAATGCAAGAAGAGTAGAAGCAATCACAAATACACAATATTTTATAGTGGTTTGGTGCAATCCAAAGCACCTACGTCTACTCTCCAAGGTCCACTTAGGTATTTTACTATAATCTAACTTGATTACAATTGATTAGTTTTTCCAGGCTCACTAATCAAAACCCTTCATGGTTTTCACAAGGCTAACTAAAAACCTAGTTGGTTTTTCACAAGGCTCACCAACAACCTAGTTAGTTTTTACAAGGCTCACCAATAACCCAATGTTGGTTTTCACAAGGCTTACCAACAGCCAAACCACTAGTTTCAATCCACTTGAAACTAGGAATAACAACGAATTCAAGTTCAAAGTAAAGATACAATAAGATTTCAAATTAAAAGTAAATATCTCTTTGAAGCTCTTTGAATGCTTGAAGAAATGCTTGTCTTCAAGTTGTTGAAGCCTTAAAGAATGCTTGAAGACTGGACTTGAATACTTCTTAAATGCTCTCGAATGCTTGAAGACTCAACTTCACTCCAAATCAAAGAATACTCAATGAATGCTCATTAGTTTATAGTCTATTTTATCATGAATTGCTTCCTCTATGAGTTTGGTCCACTTTAAATACCTTTCCAAGCCTTAAATGACCATTTATGATCATTATAGAGGAAAAAATAGCCATTAGAGATAAAAAGGACCAATTCTTTGCTTCAAAAAAAATAGCTATTACTTTCATCCAAACCTGCAGGTGTCGATACTTAAGGTCATGAGTTGACACTTGAGTTGACACTAGGTCAAAAATATCTTTGAATCTCTCTGGAGTGCACTAGTGTATTGACACTTCTTTTGGTGAGTCGATACTTGAGTCCACACTTCATCTTCATGAGTCAACACTTAAGCAAAAACTCGAATTCAACATATTTATATCATTTTTGGTCTCAGGTCTTAAGTTAACACTTGGTCTTCATGAGTTGACACTTCATGCATGCCAGCTGAAACTTCTTCTACATATCAACTCAAGCATCTGTGAGTCGATATCTTGAGTCAATACTTCACTTTCATAAGTCAACACTTGGCTGAAACTCTCTAAAAACTCCGTTGAAACTTTGTTGAATCTTCTCCAAATTTAAACTTTGAATCCTTCAAGGTTATTCTTATATTCCAAGGTCCATTTAACTTGAAATTTCATCAATATAGGTGACTTCTTCAACAAGATGACAAGCATTTGAACTTTCAACATATTACAACTTTGATGAGTACCCTGTTTTGATAAACACACTTTTAATACATAGTTAGTATTCAAATATACTTAAGTATTTTGTTATTCATCAAAATAAAGATAGGAGTCAATAATCTTCTCCTTTTTGATGATGACAAAACCTTTAAGTATATATACATAGTAAGCTCAAAAGATTTGCAATAAGTATAGAGCAATTGACTATAAGTATTAGAGCTATTGATAATAAGTATTAGAGTCTAAGTTGTAATGATTATCAAGAGTAGAAACTCATTGACATTGTATCAAAGCTATATATATAAGAAAGAATTCAATTCATATAGTTTCAATGTATTAGAGCTATAGCTATAATGTATCAGAGCAATAATTAAAATGTATCAAAGCTAAGTTGTATATATGAGATATTCAAGAGGTGTATCAAAGCTAAAATATATTTGAAGAATAAGCATTTGAGCAAAAACAAGTTGAACATGAAAAGTATCAGACCAAGATCTTTAGGAGTATCAGAGTGAAAATTTTAAGAGTATCAAAGCATGAAGAGAAAGAAAAAAAAATGTCAGAGCATATCAGAACAAATAATATACCATAAAGATAGAGAGTATCAGAGTAAAGATATTAGAGAATGAAAAGTATCTAAGCATAAAAATAAAGAGTATTAGAGTATATAAAAATAAAAATAAGGAGTATCAAATCATAAAACTGAAAAATATCAGAGCATAAAATAAAAGCTCTCCATCAATATATGATCTGAAAATATTTTTCAAAACTTAAAACATTTTTCAAAAATATTTCCAAAAGGTTTAGTATTTTAAAAAATTTCAAAATTTTCTTCTTTAGAACTTTTCTCTCTCCCCCTTTCTTCTTGCTTTCTTCTTCTCTCCCTCTTTTTTACTTAAACTTTCATTCTCTTTTTTTTTGTTTATCATTCTCCCCATTTTGCCATTACTCCCCTTATGCCATTCATTAATTCTTCCCCTTTTTGTCATCATGAAAAAGGTGAGAAAAAAAATAAAGTAGAGATAAAACATTGCAGTATAGTAAGAGTGTAGAAGTACACAGATAAATGTTGAGAATATCAATATATATAAAATTTCAAATATTTGATACATAAGATTCAAAATTTGATACAAACAACATATAACTAAAGACTGATACACTAAAAGACTGATATACAAATATATTGATATACTGATCACCCTATGGGGTACTTTCCTCATCAAAGGAAGACCCAATCTCTAAATGATCGATCCCGTAATCCTAGAGGGTCGGGGTTGCAGCCACATCGATCAGAGATCAGCAAGTCTGGTCCAGACAACTCTAGGAATATCACCACGTCCGTAGCTTCGGCTTCTGGCACGTGCTCTCCCTCTAGCTACTGCTAAAGAAGAAGTAATGTTAGGAGCGGAGTCAGGAACTGGTGCAGGGACTGATGGAGTGATATCAAACAATGGACCAGATGATAGAACATGAAAACTAGGAGTATAAAACCCTAGTTCTCTGGTCATGGAAGAAGTATGTAAAGAAGTGGAAGGAATCACTGGTGTAGGGGGTACTTTATCGAAGGAGTGGGTAAATCAGTGGAGTATCAAGTGGATCAGTATAAAGTACAGGGGTAGATACATTAGGTAAGGTATCAGAATTAGAAGGATTTGGTAGGATTGGGGTATTGGAAGTAATAGGAGTCTGAACAGAAGAACTGGATGGATCAAGAATAATCTCTGAGGTCCTCATCTCGTCGGCTACGGGCATTGCACCCTAATCAGTAGTAGTATCTATCTTAGAGTCCATAATATAGTCTGCAATATCGAAGTCCATGGATGAATCATCCTGACTGTCTCCTATCTCAGTGTCTAAAGCTAGAGCTGAAGGTGCTAGTGGAGTGGGTGGAGAATCTGATGATGGAGGTGAAGGTGCCCTGGTAGAAGATAATCTCTCTAATATAGCCAGGACAGCGAAGAAACTCTCTCTAATCTCTTGAAAGCCTGCTCTCATCTCCACATGCATGCAATCCACTCGCTATCTAATGATCATCGTCTCCATCTCCAGTCAGTGATCCTCTCATCTATAGAATCTCTAGGAGGTGGCACCTTAGCATGTGCTGATATTGATGGCTTGGGCTATGTCTCGATATATCCCTGGGTGGCTTAGATTGCTCGACCTCATCTTTATGTATCTGCTCCTCCTCCTCAACTATATCCTCCTCATCATCAGTGTCAGATGTCTGCCCTGAGATCCTGCACCTCCACTGACCTCTATATTTGTGATACCCCATGCGATGTAGAGATCGCTCATCGTATATGTCCATGTGAAGCAGTTATCTATAAGGCTCTCCATCTGGATCTACTCCATATGCTCTAAATAGTATAGTTAGACACATCTCATAAGGCAAACATAATCTCCTGCTAGTAGCTGCCTCCATCATTTGATGGATCATGAGCATCGGTAGGTAGATAGGAGTCCTCTAAATTAGAGAAACCATGACAAGTATATCCCTCTCAGTGATGAAGTCAAAATGCCCTATCTTTGGTAGAAGAATTCGGGTAACTATATGGTGTAGAAGCCTCATCTCTAGAGAAAGTCATGATGCTACAATGGTGGCTCCTTCTCCAATATCCTCTGTCTCAAATATACATCTGTATGCACTGACTCTATCAACCAGGGAGTCCGCTACAGTACTTCTCATCGAGATCTCCTAAGCTCTGCTTATTATCTCAGCCAAAAGTAGAATGGTAACTCCTCTGACCTCTACCATCCAACCGTTAGCTCCTCTAGCTAGGGTACCATAAAACTCTTGCATCAAAGTTAGGTAGAATCTCTCCCTAAGTGAACAGAAGTGAGCAAGCCCTGCATCTCTTAGCTAGTCACCTATCCGAAAATGCTGCTGGTCCATGAACTCAAAATCCACCCTTTGTCCTCCGACAATGGCCTTGAAGTCTATCTAGTCTGCTCCAGGAATTGATGGTCAGACAGGAATCTCCTCTAAGCTACTGCCTTTGCAACTTGATCCTCATGATGGGCCTTCATGCACCACTCTGTATCCTGAGTAGAAGGATGAGACCTCCTAACTAACTGCTTCTTGGGACCCATCTTCCAAGAAAAAAAGAATACAAGTAATGCAAGGAGAAACAAGCTAAAGATTCATGGTAAAAATCATGATGAGCAGTGAAAATGAGGGAAAGAACAGGCTCAAACTAAAGATTGGAAGATTGGAACAGTGAATGGGATCAAACAAAGTTTAGGAAATAGTGGGGGAAGTGTCAGCTTAAAGGATTTGGGATGAAATGGGAAGAAATCAATCTATTTTCCCTATTTAATCATTGGTTCCCATTGGTCAAGTGTCGACTCACGGCATCAGTCCAAGTGTCGACACTTGGAGGTGTCGACACTTCAGGAAAAAAAATCAAGAAAGATAGGGGAATATCATAGAAATTCAAGGTAAATGATTTCCATAGCCAATTGATGATTGAATATGATTTTCAAAGTTATTTTGATCAAGAAATTTTCAAAAAAAATTTGAAAGGTCATGAAGAGTGATCTAGACTTAATCAAAATGATTAATGACCCCTAATTCTCTTCTAATCATACTAAACCTATCTTCATTGTGTGGCTTGGTCAGTATATCAGCAAGTTTTTTCAATAGAAACAAATTGAAGCATAACATCATTGTTTTGAATATGGTCTCTAATAAAATGATGTCTAATTTTTATGTACTTACTTCTTGAGTGTTGAACATGATTTTTAGTTAAGTTTATGGTACTTGTGTTATCACATCTTATGATTGTCTAAGATAGTTTGATGACAAAGTTCTCGAGTTGTTGCTTAATCCACAAGATTTGAGCACAACAACTTCCAGCTGCAATATATTCAGCTTCAACTGTAAATAGTACAACTGAATTTTGGTTCTTACTAAACCATAAGATTAAGTTAACTCCAAGAAATTGATAAGTTCTAGAAGTACTTTTTCTATCTAATTTACATCTAGCAAAGTCAGCATCAGAATATGAAATTAAATCGATAGCTGAATTCTTAGAATACCATAATCCAATGTTAAGAGTACTAGATAAATATCTAAGAATGTGCTTAACAACCAATAAATATGATTCCTTAGGCTTAGACTGATATCTAGCACACATGCATACACTAAAAATAATATCTGGTCTACTTGCAATTAAGAACAGTAAAGAACCAATTATGCCTTTACAAAATTTTTGATAAATTTTCTTACTAGATTCATTCTTGTTAAGTTTACATGAAGGGCTCATAGGTGTACCGATAGGTTTAGTCTTCTCCATCTCAAACTTTTTTAGAATCTCCTTTGTATATTTGGTTTGGTTGATGAAGATCCCTTCATTAGTTTGCTTGATCTAGAGTCCAAGAAAGTAGCTTAGCTCTCCCATCATGCTCTTCTCGAACTCTCCCTGCATTAGCTTTGCAAATTCTTGACAAAGAGATTCATAGTGACACCAAAGATAATATTATCGACATAGATCTGTATAACTAAGAGATTATCAACCTTTTTCTTTAAAAATAGGGTTGTGTCAACATGACCCCTAGTAAAACCATTTTCAATCAAAAATTTACTATGTCTTTCATACCATGCACGAGGGACTTGTTTTAAACCATAAAGTGCTTTGTGGCCTTTGAAAACATGATCAGGATATGCATGATTTTCAAAACCAATGGTTGTTCAACAAAAACTTCTTCAGCTATGTAACCATGCAAAAATATACATTTAATAGCCATTTGAAATAGTTTGAAATCCATAAAACATGCAAATGCTAGAAGTAATCTAATAGCTTCAAGTCTAGCTACTGGAGCAAAGGTTTCATCAAAATCAGTTTCTTCTTCTTGATTGTAATCCTTAGCTACCAGTCTAGCCTTATTTCTAGTTACTATACCATTTTCATCTAATTTATTCCTAAATATCCATTTAGTGCCAATTATAGAAGTATTAGATGGTCTTTCTATTAATGTCCAAACTTTTTTCTTTCAAATTGATTTAATTCCTCTTACATAGTAATCATCCAAATTGGATCTTTTCAACTTCTTCAATACATTTGTGTTCAATTTATCAAACAAAACCAATATAATCATATTCATTTCTAATAGAAGATCTAGTTTTTATCCCTTTCGATGATCACCTAAGATTAATTCTTTAGGATGTCCATGAGCATACCTTTATTCTTTGGATATACTTTTATCCTTTGGTGAAGATCTTGTGGCTTCTTCATTCTCCTTGTTATGATCTTCTTCATTTTCTTTGGAAGGGGGATCATCCAAAGTAAGCTTCTTAAGTCCTTCGATACCTACACAATCATCAGAAATATCCTCTTTTGTAGAGGACTTATTAGAAGACTCTTCAAATATTACATGCATGGACTCTTCTACTACAAGTGTTCTTTTATTAAAGACTCTGTATGCCTTGCTAGATATAAAGTATCTTAAGAAGATACCTTCATCTAACTTGGCATCAAATTTACCTAAATCATATTTTCCATTATTTAAAATAAAACATCAGCAACCAAATATATAGAAATACTTTAAAATAGGTTTTCTTTCTTTCCAAAGCTCATACGGTATTTTCTTTAAAATTGGTATGATTAAAACATGATTTAAAATATAACATGCAGTATTAATAGCTTCGACCCAAAAACATCTAGGAAGATCATTTTCGCAAAGCATTGTGCTGCCATTTCTTTTAAAGTCCTATTTTTTCTTTCTACCATCCCATTCTATTGAGGTATCTTAGGTACAGAAAAATTATATTCAATACTTTTTCATTACAAAAATCTTTAAAATTTTAATTTTTAAATTGAATACTGGTGGGGACACCGGAGGCACCAGAATAAGACAGAGGCTTTTCAACCCTCTATGAATTGATCAATAAATTATGAGTCCATCTATAATAAGGGCTTAGAACATCTGAGTCCATTTTAGTTGTTATTTGATTCTTTTAAGTTATTATTTCAGTTCTGTACTAGTCAGCTCATGTTGAGCTAGTTCAGTCCAATGCTAGTCAGCTCATGTTGAGCTAATTTTATTTTTTTTGAGTCCTGTCCAAGTACACTGAAAACTCAAGACTACATCATACAAGTGAAGACCAAGTCCAACTAGATTGAAGACATGGAAGTATATCCCAAGTCCAACCCAGCTTGAAGATTTGAAGACCCCAGGAGAAAAATTCAGAAAAACCCTGATTCCTTGCAGATGCCCTCCAGATGCCCAAATTTCCTTTCAGATGCCAAAGTATATTCATAGACCAGGGCATCCATGATTCTAGAGGTCCATCTGCATCCTATCCCAAAGGAATCAAGACCAGGAGCCAAGCCCAAGCCCCTAAGAAGCAAGATACAAGAAAATATTCCTGCTACCTGGCTACCAGGCCACCCCAGCTTCCAGAGGCCCAAGCCCATGCGCCCAAGCCCCTTTGGGCCGGCCCCTTGCTGCTCTTAGAAGCCCAACATGTCCCCCTAGGCATCCTTGGAGTGTTGGCCAAGTCATGAGAATTTTTAGGGATTATTCTACCTAATGTTTCCTTATTTTCTAGCTAGGGTTTGAGAGGGAAAATGATTCTTATGTAAAGACTAATGTGCCCTTACTTGGAACCCAAGGTTAAGTGTCTATTTAAAGGACCCTAGCCTCTTGTATGAAGGGGGATTTTTGATATGAAATAAACCTTGAGTTCTTATATTGTTTTGGTGTGATTACCCTGCTGTGTTCATAAAGGGGTTTGAGAGTTCTTCCCGGTGTTTGCAACCATCTTCCTGCCGCCAACCATCCTTCCAGCCCCCTCCAAAACTTTCTTCCCTTTGCTATTTTCATTTTTTTCTTGATTTCCTCTGAGTTTTCTAACCCCTGACAGGTCGTTTGCAGGTCCCTGAGTTCCTACGAATCCAATGACTCCAACCAAGCCTCAATCGGACCACCAAGCAGAAATCCAGGTATCTGCGGGTCTTTGGCTTGGTTTTCCAAGCCGCATCCATCGAGGAACGAGAGATCCCTTCACTGCGATCTTCACCGGGCACTTCAGATGTTGTCAGGTATACCCCCTCTACCTCCAGTCTTTATATTGTAGGAGAACTTGCCCTAACCGAGGCTTCTCAGTCCCGGCGATCCTTCTTTAGTACTTTTCTAGGTTCTAATCTGCATGCTTGGCTTCAAAAATTTATATAAAATTCTCTACAACTAATTTTGATCTGAAATTTGGGAATTAAACACCTAACCCTACATATAAAACATACAAAAAGAATTGCATGCATATTAGTCCCGCATCAAATACTATGGTCACTTCGAATATAAATAATAGAAGTACTTTTTTCATTTAAAACTTTTCGATAAAATTTTATGAAAGCTAAAAAAAATTCATCTTTATGTGCTAAAAATAAAACCCATATAAATCAAGAGAAATCATCAAGTATCACTAATCCATATCTCTTGCCTCCTAGGCTGGTAGTCCTAGTTGGTCCAAAGAGATCCGTATGGAATAGTTCTAGTGGCCTAGAAGTTGAAATCATTCCTTTAGTTTTGAAAGAGGTTCTTGTTTATTTTCAAAATTGAGAAGCATCACAAATTTTATCTTTCTCAAATCTATATTTTGATAAATATCTAACTAAATCCTTTTTTCATTATTTAAAAAATAAGTGCATATTTGCATGACCTAATCCATGATGCTAAAGCCAACTAGTCTCATTCATTGTAACTAGGCATTCACCATCATGTAGTGGTAAATTATCAAGATCAACAAGATAGATGTTGCCATGCCTATTTTCAATGAAGTTCACTCCATTATTAGGACTAGAAACCATGCAAAGGGATGATTCAAAAACTACTTTAAAACCTTTATCACAAAACTTACTAATACTAAGTAAATTATATTTTAATTTCTCTACTAACAATACATTATCAATAAAAGTAGAAGGGGAGATGTAAACTTTACCGATACCAATGATTTTTCCTTTATCGTTGTCTTCAAAAGTTACACTCCCTCCATTCTAAGCTTCAAAAGAAGTGAATTGCTTCATATCTCCCGTCATGTGTCTTGAGCAACCACTATCAAGATACCACAATCTCTTATTTCCTTTGGTTGCAAGATACACCTACAAAATAGATCAAGTTTTTGTTTTAGGTATCCAAGCCATTTTGGATCCTTTAGGATTAGTAGATATGGTTCCTTTTGGAACTCAAACTTTTCTATAATTATTTAATTTTCTTATATTGCATTGATAAGTTTTATGCCCAAATTTTTTACAACTAAAGCAAGTAACATTAGATGATGCTGGAATAGAGGAATTTTTGAAAAATTTTTATTTTTTTTGTTGCTTGTAATCGAGTCCAGCTTTATCAAAAATAGCTCTTTGATTATTCAACAATAAATTCAACTTTTCAGAACTAAATATAAACTTTTCAACAAAAGATTTAACTTTATCAAGCTTATATTTTAATTTCTTGTTTTCTACCTCAAGATCTTTGTTTTTCATTAAAAGTTCATTATTTGTAACAACAACCTTGGGTCTTTTTAAAACTTCTATTTTTTTTGATAATGCATTCTTTTGTTTTTCCAAAACAACAATCTTGACTTTTAGATTATTATTTTCATTAACAAGATTGGTGTTTTCAACAGAAGAGTAATCAACATGCTTTTTTAACTTCTTGTACTCAATTTTTAACATTTTACACTCATGCACAAGTTCATCAAATACATCTCTAAGTTTATTAAAAGTAAATTCAAGTTCAAGTTTAGATTGTACCTCATCTTCTATTATCATAAGGCAGAGATTGGCAACTTCTTATTCTTCTTCTTCTGAACTGGAGTATTCGCTATCGCTCTAGGTTGCCATCATTGCTTTCTTCTTGAACTTCTTTTTAAACTTCTTTAGGAGAGAATAATCAATCTTGTAGTGTCCAGGCTTCTTGTACTCGAAGCAAATTGGTTAGTCCTTCTTTTCTTTTTCTTTTTTTTCCTTTTTCCTTGCTAGGCTATGGCTTCTTTTTGTAAGGAATTTTTTTTTCTCATGAATCTTCTAAATTTCCTTGCCACTAGTGCCTCTTCATCTTCATTTTCACCTTCTTCTGATTCTTCTCTTGAAGACTCATTTGGTGTAGTGGATTTGAATGCAATGGTCTTCTTCTTTCTATCCGCATCGACTACCTTTTGTTTCAAGTTCAACTCATAAGTCATAAGTGAACCGACAAGTTTCTCCAAGGGAAGTGTCTCAACATCTTTAGCTTCTTGGATTGCTATGACTTTCGGATCTCATGATGTTAGCAAAGACCTGAGATTTTTATTAACAAGATCAGCATTAGACATAACTTTGCCAAGACTTCTCATTCCATTAACAATGTTAGTGAATCTTGTGTACATATCGGTAATGAATTCATTAGGTTTCATTTTAAATATTTCATATGTGTGCACAAGCATATTTACTTTAGTGTTCTTTACTTGGTGGATACCCTCATGAGTAACCTTAAGTATATCCCAAATTTTTTTCGTGAATGTACAAGTGAAAATTCTATTGAATTCACTATGATCCAATGCACAATAAAGCAATTTCATAGCTTTAGCATTAAGCTTTGATTGCTTAATATCATTTTTATCCCAATCATCATCTAGTTTTGGAATGAAAATGCCATTAACCATCGTTGAAGAAACATGGAGACCTTTTATAATAACTTTTCGAAGATTATAGTCTATTGAATGCATATAACTTCTCATGCAGGTCTTCCAATAAGTGTAATTAGTACCATTGAAGAAGGGCAGTCTATTTAAGGCTTGACCCTCAACAACAGTAGAACCTATAGGGGCTGCCATAGATTTTTAACTCATGGCAGTTAGACCTATAAGCTGAGTACAAGGATCTGATACCACTTGTTGCCTAGTGAAGCAATCCAAGAGGGGGGGTGAATTGGATTTTTAAAAATTTGTTGCAAGTATGTGCCAATTCAAAAACAATGAAAGTGCTAGTGATTTCAAGTATATGTGTGCTTGATAATAAAATGCAGCAAAAAAAATAAAGTAAATGCAAGAAGAGTAGAAGAAATCACAAACACAATATTTTATAGTGGATCGGTGCACTCCAAAGCACCTACATCCACTTTCCAAGGTCCACTTAGATATTTCACTATAATCCAAATTGATTATAGCTGATTGGTTTTCCTGGGCTCACTAATCAAAATCCTTCTTGGTTTTCACAAGGCTAACCAAAAACCTAGTTAATTTTTTACAAGGCTCACCAACAACCTAGTTGGTTTTCATAAGGCTTACCAACAACCTAGTTGGTTTTCACAAGGCTCACCAACAACCAAACCACTAGTTTTAATCCACTTGAAACTAGGAATAATAATAAATTCAAGTTCAAAGTAAAGATATAATAAGCTTTTAAATTAAAAGCAAATATCTCTTTGAAGCTCTTTGAATGCTTGAAAAAATGCTTGTCTCCAAGTTGTTGAAGCTTTAAAGAATGCTTGAAGATTGGACTTGAATGCTTCTTGAATGCTCTTGAATATTTGAAGACTCAACTTCACTCATAATCAATGAATACTCAATGAATACTCATTAGTTTGTAGTCAATTTTATCATGAATTGCTTCCTCCATGAGTTTGGCCCATTTTAAATACCTTCTCAAGCCTTAAATGACTGTTTATGATCGTTAGAGAGGAAAAAATAACCGTTAGAAATAAAAATGATGAATTTTGTGTTTCAAAAAAACTAGCCATTACTGTTCATCTAGATCTGAAGGTATCGATACTTAAGGTCATGAGTCAACATATGAGTCAACACTTGAGTAGACACTAGGTCAAAAATATCTTCTGAAGCTCTCTAGAGTGCACTGGTGCATCGATACTTCTTCTGGTGAGTCGACACTTCATCTTCATGAGTTGACACTTAAGCAAAAACTTGAATTCAGCATGTTTTGTATCATTTTTGGTCTCAAGCCTTGAGTCGATACTTGAGTCGACATATGAGTCGACACTTGGTCTTTATGAGTCGACACTTCACTTTTATGAGTCAACACTTAGCTGAAACCATCCTGAAACTCTGTTGAAACTCTGCTAAAACTTCTCCAAATGTAAACTTTGAATCCTTCAATGTTATTCGTATGTTCCAAGGTCCATTTAACTTATTCTATCAATATAGGAGACTTCTTCAACAAGATGACAAACATTTGAACTTTCAACATATTACAACTCTGATGAGTACCCTATTTTGATAAACACACTTTTAACACATAGTTAGTACTCAAATATACTTAAGTATTTTGTTATTCATTAAAATCAAGACAGGAGTCAACACATAGATGTACTAGTCTCTCCAAAAACATCAATCATCGACTCGATGATTCTATGACTAGGAATATTTTAGATTAAGATTTATAAGATCTTGGGTCTCACTATTATGAATACCATCATAACCCTAAAATTATTGTCCTAATTTATTGGGTTCATCATAATCTTAAAATAACAAAGTATAAGACATAGCATATGATGAAATAAAATATCTTTTATTAATATCTCACATGAGTCGGGAGAATTTTATAGATAAGCTCGTATTTCATAAGAAATATGATTGGTTTTTAAGGCACTATTCTATCAATTAAATGGGTAGAGAGGATCTTTAAATCCTACTTTTCTCCTATGATCATATGGCCATGATGATCAACCCGATCCAAAGCAGTTACTCGAATTAAGATTATATCTAACATATAGGGTATTACATCTACATATCATGTTACGAAAATCTATCACTCTGATACCACTATTAAAAATTATCTAGAATTTAATGCATATATTTTTTTATTTTTTTATAAATTTACAATGAAAGTTGTTGCTGCGTCAACTCCTGGACCGGGGTCGGCTGGATGTGCTGGAGTGCTCCTCACCTGGGTGAACCTGCAACAAAGTCCCTAAGGGCATCGGTGGTGTTCCGGCGGGGGACCCTCTGATGCCTAAGTTAGTAGGAGGTTGAAAGCAACAGAATGGAGGAATCAACAAAAGAACAGCATATGGAGAGGGAAGAGAACTTTTACCTTCAAACGGGGTCCCCCGAGTACCTTATATAGGCGCAGAACAGTCCAAAATCCATTAGGGGAGGGGCTGAGAAAGACTGGTCTGCCCCTAGTAGAATCTGGAGAGTGGCCATGTGGCGTGCAGATATTGTGACATCGTGGAAGTAATAAAGTAGGGATGTTGGGATGGCAGGATCCCGTAGTAACATAAAGGTGCTTCTGGAATTCCCTGGATGCTAAGGCATGCTTGTCGGACGTCGACCGAGGGAAAGCCGATCGACCAGACCAAAGGCCAAACCTTTGAAGGAGAGCGACAGGCCGGACCCCAGCAGGAGAGGGTCGTTTGGATATCTGAAGGAGAGCATCCATTGGACCTTCAGCAAGAGCGGACCAGCCGGACCTCAGTAGAAGTGGAACGTTTGGATCGCTACTTCAATGGGTCGGTCGGACCTCTAAAGGAGAGCGATGGACCGAGCCCCAACAGGAGAGGGTCGTTCGGACCTCTACTCCGGTGGGTCGGACCTCTAAACGAGAGCGATAGGCCGGACCCTAGAAGGAGAGGGTCGTTCGGACCTCTACTCCGATGGGTCGGACCTCTGAAGGAGAGCGACGGGCCGGACTCTAGCAGGAGAGGGTCGTTCGGACCTCTGCTCCGATGGGTCAGACCTCGGAAGGAGGGCGACGGGCCGGACCCCGGCAAGAGAGGGTCATTCGGACCTCTGCTATGGTGGGTCGAACCTTTGAAGGAGAGTGATGGGCTGGACCCCAACAAGAGAGGGTCATTTGGACCTCTACTCCGGTGGGTCGGAACTCAGAAGGAGAGCAACGGGCCGGACCCCAGCAGAAGAGGGTCATTCGAACCTCTGCTCCGATGGGTCGAAACTCAAAAAGAGTAGCAGTAGGAGCCTTGAAAGAGTGACCCGGTCGGACCGCAAGAATGGGCCGGTTCTGGCTGAGGGTGAGCCGTCAGGGTACAACAGTTGTCCCCCTTGTCCTTATGCTTCGAGCAAGTCCATCGGCTCAAAGGGCGAGGGCATTAAATGGCAGTAAATGCATCAGTCTTTCAAATGATGGCGAATCCGATTTGGCGTGCTACGACCGGGCACCTTCTGCTCTGATTCTGCTCCTAGGCAGGTGTCAGTATCTGGTTGGTGGAGATAGAGGGAGCAGTTGTTGCTGGTACAGTGCATAGCAACTGCCCGTTTGAATTCCTGATGTGATGTGGGGCACGTGGCTCCATCAGAGCAGTTAGTGCACTTCCTAGAGTGATCCATCTGCCGTTGCTTCGACTATCATGCAGATCGCATTCGGATATGATCCGGTGCATTCCCTCAGATTCTCATCCAACTCGAAAATCGAGGTGCCAGCCATCAGATCGTGGCACATGGAGGGAGGCGTTGGGAAGCTACCCCCGGGTGCCTATAAAAGGGAGGTAGCAGTGCCCAGTAGGAGTTTTCCACCGTACTTGTGCTCGAAGAGAAGGCAGCCTCCTTCCTCCTTCCGTTGCTTTAGCCCCTCTTAGAGAACCAGGGAACCAGGTTAGTTCCATCTCCACCTTCCTCCATCTTCTTCTTTTTCTGCAACTCCTTGTAGATGGCTTCTGGGAGTCAGAGTTTGGCTCATGGACATCGAGAGCCCGGCCCTTTCGACATCGCTTCGACCATGACCTGAGAGAGGGTCAAAAATCTTAGGACCATGTATAGCATTCCCTCCACCTTACATCTGACCGTCCCCAGTCACGAGGGTAGAGTGAATGGACCTTTAAACCTAGGAGCTCTCCCTCTGTATGAAGACCACCTGAAGGCCGGCCTTTGTTTCCCGATCCATAGCTTCTTTATTCAGGTCTTCAACACATATAGAATTACTCCTTCCCAGCTGACCCCGAATAGTATTCGGGTTCTCTGTGGCTTCATGGTTCTATATCGGGAGGCCGACATCAAGTCGAGGGTGTCCATATTTTCAAACTTTTTCTTGTTGAAGCAGGACTTCCAGAGCCAGGAGTGGTGGATGTTCAGTCCATGCCCTGGCCAGAAGATACTAGGAGGGCTTCCGTCCACCATTCATGGATAGAAGTCTCAATACTTTTTTGTAGATAGTTTAGAGCCGTGGGGCTTTGAGATGGCATGGAGGGAGCCGAGGTCAAATGCTTTGAATGGGAGGAAGGTCTCGAGGGCCGACGAGGCCGACTTCCATAAACTGGATGACAAGGACCCGAGGTTCGTCGGCTTCATGCTCCATAAGGGGAGTCTTCATCAGGCTGGACTCAACCGGCACTAGACGTTGGGTAGGACGAGAGCCGTAGAGAAAGAACCACTACTTTATCTTCTGTCGGCTTTGCAACCATATCTTACTTCAATCGTGTTTGTTGACAAGTGGCAAAATGAAGCCAGATCGGGCGACCCTTTCAGCATGATCTGCACAGCGGAGGGCCGTTCGCATCATGGAACCGACCCTGCAGAAGCTGAAGAAGTGGGAGATAGAGCCGACACCCGAAAGGTCAAAGAAACAACAGATGGCAGAACCATCCACTACAGTGGTATCGATCGAGTCAGGGGATGACATGCCTCTGACCGAACGCCAAAGGGTTCTGGCATCCGAGAGGTCCTCTTCGATCGGGCAGTCAGTTGCCTGGGCGGAGGAGAGGCTTCCGACGCTGATCGGGGCGGATGCAGCTCCTCCATCCCCACCGTTAGGGCTGATTGAGGTGGCCTCCCCAACAGTCAGGGGAACTCATGTAGAGGAGGGGCCATCAGCCATTGATGAGAGGGCCAACGGTACTGGTGATGAGGAGGAGCGCCAGAAGTGGTGTGATGCCGAGAAGGCCAAAGAGCTGCTTCAGAGGGTCGCCCTCGACGATGACGGGCAGTTGGTGAATGAGGCCTCTAGGAGTTCCCTCCACCATCTTCTGGGGGTAAGTGTCACATTTCATTTCTCTACTCTGAATTCAATGGTTGCAACTCTAACCGTATGTGTCTATCGGCAGCTTGTCAAAGACACCTTGCTGATGGACGGTGGCCTGGGTGAGTTGCTCTATCTGAAAGAGCACTTGAGCAAGAGGGCCGAAGCGGCGGAGGTGGCGAGGGACAAGGCTTGGGTGGCACTGACGTCCTCCAGAGAAAAGGTACTCAGCTTAAGGGCCATAGCAGGAGAGGTGTCCACCCTGCGGGCCGAGTCGGAGGCCCAAAAGAAGCAGATAGAAGTCTTGCTGGCCCGAGAGAAGGACCGAGAGGCAAGCTTAAAGAATAAGAAGAAGAAGATCAAGGCCCTGACCCATCAGCTGGCCGTCGAGGAGGGGTGCTTGACCGAATGTGAGGTTCGCGCACAAGGCCACCAAGCGGTGGTGGAGAGATATAAGGGCCTGCTAAAGACAGCCCAGGAGTTACTGAAGATGACAGGTGAGAAGGCTGTTGCAAATTATAAAGCCTCTGGGACTTCACCGAGGAGATGAACGAAGCCGAGACTATCGGCTTCGACTACGGATATGACGAATGTCTGGGAAAGGTCAGTGCAGCCTTCCCTGACCTCGACTTATCATTTCTTCAGCCATCAAAGCTAGTGGAAGAGGAGGGCTTGGAGGCAATGGATCCGATTGTCCGAGAGGCCGATGCTCCTATGGAGGCCATCATAGAAGTGGCCAGACCAGACACCCAAGCTGGAGCTGAAGCAGAGGTAGCTGAAGGTGCCAAGGGGGCCGATGCCATTGCTGCTGCTGAAGGAGCCGAAGTGGCTGTTGTCCATGTACCTCCTAAGGGTTAGACCTAGTCGTTTGTAAAGGTCTGCCCTAGAGTCTCTGCTGACCGGAGTCGGACTTTCGAAAGTGGTTCATAGAAGAATTGTGGACTTTATTGATAATACTTGCGGAGGTTGTCTACATTCCATGGATGTGCCATCTGTCGTCCATCCAAATATTCAAGTCGGTAGGTGCCGGCTCGAACCACTTCAACGACTCGATAAGGTCCTTCCCAATTTGGGGAAAGCTTGCCTTACTTGGTCGGCCTCGAAATTTCCGTCCTCCACAAGACCAGGTCTCCGACTCGGAAAGCTCGTGCCTTGACTTGTGAGTTGTAATATTTTGCCATCTTTTGGCGATAGACCGCCATCTTCATGCTTGCCCAAAGTCTAGTTTCTTCGAGCAAGTCCAAGTCAGCCCTTCGCTGTTCAAAGTTGGCTGGTTCGGCATAGTGGTCGATCCGTAGGGATTGGAGAGAGGTCTCAACAGGGATGATGGCTTCACTTCCATAAGTAAGGTTGAATGGGGTTTCGCTGGTCGACGTTATGGCGGTCGTCCGATATGCCCATAATACTGAGTGTAGTTCCTTCACCCAAAGCCCCTTAGCCTTATTCAGTCGGGTCTTCAGCCCGTACAAGATTGTCCGATTGGTGACTTCAGCCTCTCCATTTCATTGAGGGTGGCCGACTGACGTGAGTCGGTGAGAGATATGATATTGCTGACAAAAATCTTGAAACTTAGAGTTGTCAAACTGTCTTCCATTATCAGTAATAATCATTTGGAGAATGCCGAATTGAAAGATGATGTTATTCCGGATGAAGTTCTCCACCTTGACCTCTGTTATCTGTGCTAGTGGTTCGGCCTCCACCCACTTGGTGAAGTAGTCGATGGCCATAAGCAAAAATTTTTGCTGCCCGGACGCCGGGGGAATGGGTCCCAAGATATCCATTCCCCACTGTGCGAACGACCATGGGGCAGTGATCGGAGTCAGCTCACTGGCGGGCCTCCTTTGAATAATGGAGTACCTTTGACACGCGTCGCACTTTCGGACGAAGTTCGACGTGTCCTTCTGAATGGTAGGCCAGTAGTACCCCTGTCGGATGATCTTGTAAGCTAAGGACCTTCCTCTAAGGTAGTCGCCACATATGCCTTCATGGACTTCTCTGAGCACATAGTTGTCATCTGTCAGCTCCAAGCATTTCAACAGCGGCTGTGAGAATGACCGCTTATATAGGATGTCGTCAAGGATAACATACTTAGATGTCGTCGAACGCACTCACTTGGCCTCCGTCGGATCTTCCAGAAGAGTTCCCTTAGTCAGGAAAGCAAGGATCGGATCCATCCAAGAAGTTTCTTATTCCACCTGGTGGACCTCGGTCGGCTCTTCCGTAATACTTGGACGCTGTAGGTGCTCCATAAAAGTTCGGTCAGAAGTGCTGATGGAAGTCATAGCAAACCTTGACAGAGCGTTCGCCCGAGAGTTTTGCAGACAAGGTATGTGGAGGATTTTGAAAAATCTGAACCGAGAGATAAAGCTTTGTACCTTATTTAAGTATTTTGCCAGGGTCGGATCCCTTGCTTCAAATTCCCCTTTTAATTGATTAACCACCAATTGGGAGTCGGAGAAGACTCTGAGTTGGCTGACGCCCAGTTCATTGACGATTTGTAGCCCCACGAGGAGGGCTTCGTACTCCGCCTAATTGTTTGACACATGAAATAAAAAGTGCAATGCATACTCCAAGCTTTCTCCATCCGGGTCGGCCAAGATCAGTCCGGCCCCGCAGCCCGCAAGGTTAGACACTCCATCCACATGGAGCATCCAGGTTGGTTCGGTTTCATAGACGGCATCGACTTCAGGTACTTCAGCCATTTGAGAAGGTGTCGCCTGCCTCCATGTACACTCTGCAATGAAGTCATCAATTACCTGGGCCTTCAAGGCAGATCGTGGCTGGAAAGAGATGTCAAATTCGCCTAGCTTGACAGCCCACTTGGCGAGCCGACTAGATGTGTCTGGGCTCCGAAGGATTGCCTTGAGGGGTTGGTCGGTCATCACAATAATCGGATGTGCTTGGAAATACGGTCGGAGCCGCTTGATGGACGTGATCAAAGAATATATCAACTTTTGCATCTTGGGGTACCTTGTTTTGGCATCATAGAGGACTTTACTGATATAATAAATAGGCTTCTACTGTCCATCCTCTCCGATTTGCACGAGGACGGTGCCGATCACTTCATCCGACGTTGAAAGATAGAGGTACAAAGGTTCCCCCTCCATCGGCTTGGCCAGCAACGGAGGGTTCTTCAAGTACTATTTTAGCGCTTTGAAAGCCGATCGACATTCGTTAGTCCAAACAAAACTTTTCGATCGGTGCAGGGTCTTGAAGAATGGCAGAGACTTTTCAGCCGAACGGAAAATGAAATGGCTAAGAGAGGCGATTCGGCCGGTGAGCTCTTGCACCTGCTTTTTGTTGGTCGGACGCGCCATCTCAGTGATGGCCTTTATCTTATCGGGGTTGACTTCAATTCCCCTCTATGTGACCAAAGAACCAAGGAACTTACCAGAGGTTATCCCAAAAGTACATTTCATGGGGTTCAGCTTCATCCGATGGCGCCTGAGTGCATCAAAGGATTCCTGCAAGTCCTTGACGTGGTCGGCCTTATGGAGGCTCTTCACTATCATGTCATCCACATAGGCCTCCATGTTCCTGCCTAGCTGTCCTTCAAACACTCGGTTGATCAGCCTTTGAAAAGTGGCACCGATGTTCTTCAAGCCGAAGGGCATCATCTGATAGTAGTACAGACCCTTATCGATGACAAAGGCAGTCTTCTCCTTATATTCCAGATGCATCTTGATTTGGTTGTAGCCAGAGAAGGCATCCATAAAGTTGAGAAGCTGGTGGCCGGTCGTGGCATCCACCAGCTGATCAATCTTGGGCATAGGAAAGCTGTCCTTTGGATAGGCCTTGTTGAGGTTGATGTAATCTACATTGATCCTCCATTTCCTGTTGGCCTTCTTTACCATAACAACATTCACTAGCCACTCAGGGTAGTGGACTTTCCTGATGAAGCCATCATCGCAGAGCTTCTTCACTTCCTCATCGACGGCTTTCTGCCTTTCGGCAGCAAAGCTTCTCTTCTTCTGTCGGACAGGTCGGTGGGTTGGATCCACCTTGAGCTAGTGAGTGATGACCTCCGACGGTATTCCGGGCATGTCCGATGCCGACCAAGCAAAGACGTCGGCGTTACTCTTGAGGAAGCTGATCAGTTCTAACTTAATGTCTTCACTGAGGGAACCTCCAATCTGAAGGACTTTAGTGGGATCCTCCTCCTGAAGGGGGACAAACAGAATCCTTTCTCCTTGCTGACCAAGGCCATCGGCCTCAGCCCTCGGGTCAAGTTGCTCCAGAGTGGGGCGGCCTTCTGACTGTTGGTTCAGAATGGTCAGACACTGCCTGGCCATCCAACGGTCTCCACTCATCACTCCGAACCCACTCCTGGTCGGGAATTTCACCAACAAATGATAAGTGGACATAATGGCTCTGAATTTGTTGAGGGCCGGTCAGCCCAGGATAGCATTGTAAGGCAAGGTCGTCCGAATGACCACAAAGTTGATAGGGAGAGTTTTCTGAAAAGGCTCCATCCCAATCATCACTGGGAGAACTATCTCCCCTTCTACCCCAACGGAGTTGCCCCTGAAGCCTGTCAGCGGCGTGGAGGATTCCTGCAGCATGGACCTAGACAAATTCATTCTCATAAAAGCATCGTACAGCAACACCTCTGTTGAGCTTCCATTATCTATAAGTATTCTCCTTACATCATAGTTGGCAATCACTATCGACACGACTATAGGGTCATTTTCTAAAACATGAGTCTCCAGAAGATCTTCATCAGAGAAGGTGATCGCATTGGAGCCCCTGGACCTTTTAACAATATTGGGGCCATCCTCGTAACTTCCTCCGGACCACCGATACAGCATGCCAACATCCCCGCCAGTCGACCTCTGATTGGGGAGCTCCATCTCCTCTGGAGGGTTTCTGGCATTTGATGCTCCGGCCCGATCTCGATGTGGTCGGACGTACTTGCACAGCTACCCCCTCCGGATAAGGTCTTCAATGGCGTCTTTCAGTTGCAGGCACTATTCAGTACTATGCCCGTGGTCCCTATGGAACTTACATAATTTATCTTTGTTTCTTTGGGCAGGAGGAACCCTCATCGGCCGAGGCCTTTGTAGAAAGGTCTCATTCTCGATCTCCATAAGGATCTTCTCATTTGGCAGGGACAGAGGTGCATAAGTCTCGAACCTCCGGGGGAAATCCCTTGCCTTCGGATTTCGGCGTTGGGACGACTGCTGGCTATCACTTGGAGGTCGAACTTCAGGAGCCTTATCGCTTCGCTTCTTGGGGGTCGGCCTTCCCTCTGCTTGATGTCGGCCGGCCGCTTGCTCTTCTGCCAAGGCATACTTCTACGCTCTGGCCAGGAGTTCACTGTAGCTTGTCGGATGTTTCTTGTCCAGGGAGAAGGTCAACCTAGATGAGCGGAGCCCTCGCTTGAAGGCTAACATGGTCACATTCTCATTTAAGTCCGGGATGTCTATAGCTGCTGAGTTGAAACTGGCCATGAAATCCCGAAGAGTCTCTCCCTCCTTTTGTAGCACAAGGAAGAGGTAGTTGGTATTCCTCGGGGTCCGATTGCAGGTCCTGAAATGGGAAAGAAAAAGTGATTCGAGTTGAGAAAAGAAGTAGATCGCACCTAGCCAGATGGCGGGGAACCACATCCGGGCAGTCTTCTTAAGGGTGGCAGGAAAGGCGATGCAGTGAAGGACGTCAGAGGTGCCTTGTACCATCATATGGGCCATGTATGTGCCCAGATGGTCCGTCGGGTCAGTGGTATTGTCGTAGGGATCCACCTGCAGAATCTTGAAGTGGCGGGGAATCGTCTCTGCCAGAATCTCATCAGAGAATGGGGGACGGGAGTCGTATACCTGTCCTCCTTCGGCCTTCTACCGGAGGGTGATTTCGGCAATGCGCTCCTCCATGCGCATGATCTTGCTAGTATAGTCCCCCGGGGGTTCGGCAGTAGGCCGACCGCCAACCGAGATGAATTCGGCATAGGAAGGCGAAGCAGACCTTGCCCTTTTGCCATCGACGTGATCGCCCAATAACCTCCGGGGCTCCGTGACGACATGAGAACAATGATGAGGGACCTCCAGCCGTCAGCTTCCCTCACCAGCAGTCGAAGGATGGCTGCTGCCGTTTGTCGGGTTCTTCCTGGAAATGCTGAACTGCAGTAGTAAGCATTTTGATGTGATTCACTAATGTCTGGAACTGCTGCAATCCCAGTGTGATGGTAGGTTCAGCGATAGTGGTGGCGGTATTATTCTCCCTGGGAGGTTCCTTAGACCTGGAAGGGGAGTTACCTCTTCTGGCAGTGGCATTTGGAGCTCTTCCCTTAGCCATTTTGTAGCAGGGGCGATGGATTCCTCCTTTTAGAGAAGGGAGCCCCTTCCTCTAGCACCAATCTGTTGCTGCATCAACTCTTATACCGGGGTCGGTTGGATGTGCTGGAGCGCTCCTCTCCCGGGTGAACCTACAACAAAGTCTCTAAAGGCGCCAGTGGTGTTCTAGCGGGGGACCCTCCGATGCCTAAGTTAGCAGGAGGTTGAAGGAAACAGAATGGAGGAATCAACAAAAGAACAGCGTATGGAGAGGGAAGAGCACTTCTACCTTCAAACGGGGTCCCCGGAGTACCTTATATAGGTGCAGAACTATCCAAAATATGTTAGGGGAGAGGATGAGAAAGACCGGTGTGCCCCTAGGAGAATCTGGAGAGTGGCCACGTGGCACGCAGATATGGTGACATCGTGGATGTAATGGAGCAAGGCTGTTGGGATGGCAGGATCCCGCAGTAATAGAAAGGTGCTTATGGAATTCCTTGGATTCTAAGGCATGCTTGTCGGACATCGACCGAGGGAAAGCCAATCGGCCGGACCAAAGGCCAAACCTTTGAAGGAGAGCAACAGGTCGAACCCTAGCAGGAGAGGGTCGTTCGGATCTCTGAAGGAGAGTGTCTGTCGGACCTTTAGCAAGAGTGGACCAGCCGGATCTCAGCAGAAGTGGATCGTTCGGACCGCTACTTCAATGGGTCGGTCGAACCTCTGAAGGAGAGCAACGGGCCGAACCCCAGCAGGAGAGGGTCGTTCGGACCTCTACTCCGGTGGGTCGAACCTCTGAAGGAGAGCGACGGGACGGACCCCAGCAAGAGAGGGTCGTTTGGACCTCTGCTCCGATGGGTCAGACTTTTGAAGGAGAGCGACGGTTCAAACTCCAGCAGGAGAGGGTCGTTCTGACCTCTGCTCCGGTGGGTCGGACCTTGGAAGGAGAGCAACGGGCCTGACCCCTGTAGGAGAGGGTCGTTCGGACCTCTGCTCCGATTGGTCGGACCTCTGAAGGAGAGCGACGGGCCGGACCCCAACAGGA
Source organism: Areca catechu (assembly GCA_021397845.1). Taxonomy (NCBI): domain Eukaryota; kingdom Viridiplantae; phylum Streptophyta; class Magnoliopsida; order Arecales; family Arecaceae; genus Areca; species Areca catechu. Next base: position 86,326,208 of record CM038044.1, on the reverse strand, counting down.
GAGGGTGTTCGAACCTCTGCTCCGGTGGGTTAGACCTCTGAAGGAGAGCGATGGGCCGCACCCCAGCAGGAGAGGGTCATTCGGACCTCTACTCCGGTGGGTTTGACCTCGGAAGGAGTAGCAGTCGGAGCCTTGAAAGAGTGGCCCGGTCGGACCGCAAGAATGGGCCGGTTCTGGCTGAGGGTGAGCCGTCAGGGTACTACAAAAGTGAATCTATTTTAAAATTATTTTAAATAGAAAACATGTATTTATAATAATTCTAATAAATCCTAATCAAGATCGTAATATGATATGCAATATAGAAAATAAAATTAGCATGCATTGATCTATCTGATATATGTTGTAGATCTAATCTATAAATAATATGAAATTTAATTTTATACCTGATCATAGGTTGATGATTGCTGCTATCGATGGCATATAGTAATGGCTCTCCATATTACTTTGCAACTGCACAAGATGTTCGGCCTCTATGAACAGTCCACATGAAACCCCGACGTGATTAACCTTCTCGAGCTGCTAGATCCTTGCAAAGGCCATTGGATGACTAAATATAATTTATTTTTTGAACTTTTTTGAGACTTTCAAGAAATCAAAGAAGAGGACAAAAAGGTATAAATTAATAGAAAGAAAATAAAAAATAAAAATCCCCTTTTTATTATTTTTTCTATTATTTTTTCTCTCCCTTCAACCCTTGTTCTTAAAAGAACCTCTCACACCCATCTAGAATTAATGCTCCCTTTTTCTCTTACATTCTAAGTAATTTCACTTCCAATTTTACATGATAATTGGCCTCTTATTGTTTCATATATAACTAAAAACTAATATAAAATTTCATTGATTAGAGGAGGGATTAGTTAGGATAAGATGATACTATTTGAATAGGATTAGGTGTTCTATTTCCAATAGAACTCCTCTAATTGAATTCAAGTAAATTCAAATTTAATCTAGAACAATCCTAATCTAAATGAAAATGAGAGAGAATGAAAAAATTGATTTTTCTCATGTTGAATTTAAGAAAAAAATTCTAGGAAGGCATAGAGAATTTTTATGAAAGAAAATAAGTTGAACTAGGTTAGGGTTTGACCAAGTTTTGACCAAAATTAGTTAGGGACCAATACTAACTTGGTTATAATTAATTAGGTCCCAATTAGAATTAATTAAATCTCAATTAAATATGAAATTAACTAAGTCTAAGTACGAATCAAACCATAATTAAAAACCCTTAGCAATTAGGTCATCGAATAACCTAATCAGGTGAAATCCAATCAAACCAAATTTAATTAGACTTGACTTAAACCTCTTTACCCAATAAAATTAATCCAATTAACAATAAAATTACTAATTAATCTTATTATAATTAACTAGTAATTAATTAATAATTAATTAATAATATTTATTCAGGGTTAATTTTTATTATATTTATAATTTTATCAATGAATGATTTTTAATCATTAATTAGCCATCATGATTGGTTAGAAACTTCTTATATGTATGACCTAATAGGTTTAAACACTAAACTGGAAGTCCAAGAATAAATTCTTGAACTAATCAATATAACCATCTAGCAATAGTGCCCGACATCCAGATAGGTCGAATGTTCACGAAGCAACTTCAAGAACCCAGGCATATAGTTTCCATATAAGTCATCCCTTTGACCCTAATGCTCAAAATGATTTTAGAGTTAACTACCAACTTTGAATATTGCATCCAAATATGTCTCAACCTGCTAAATCCTATAACTCCTCATAAAGATTGCCCTGACCAAGGTCTTACTAAATTGAAACATAGTAGAGCATTTTCTCTAATACCTTAGAATGGTCAATCCCATCTTGACTCATCACTAACTTAATAAGTACTTGACTGTATCCAATAACTTTCCATCACTTAGCACAATAAGTTGCTTACAAGTTACCGTGGTAATCTCAGGTCGGAGGGATACTTATACTCATATCCTTCTATAAGATACTCTCGATAATAGAGTACTCAATAGAGTTGATCACGTTCAGTGCAATGTACACCTACAATCACTTGCATACCATACTAGTATCTTCGCACTCATTGGTTATAAGGACAACCAATCCATATAGCATACAATGATCTATGCTCAATAATCATCATCATCCTAGATAATAATGCATCATTTGGTCATGAATATGTTTAAGAACTACTCGATAAATCCTCGTTTATTGAACTGAAGTAATTCTAAGGACATTATCTCAAAAGAGTCTAAAAGAAAATGCAAAAAGAGATAAACTATCAAAAATAACTTTTATTTCATTAAAGATTCATATATAAATTATAAAGAGCTCAACCATCTACAACCCAGACGATTGGCTATAAGATACATTTCCTAATACGGAATTTGTCTAGGGTGATCACTATAACTAGTAACTCCTTTTCTATAGTAGTGTAATTTAATTTGCCATCTGAAAGGGTTTTGCTAGCATAATAGATTATGTGTGGTTCCCGATTAAACCTTTGCCCTATGACTGCCCCTACAACATAATCAAAAGCATCACATATAATTTTGAATGGTAAGGTCCAATCTAGGGGTTTTATGATTGGTGTAGTAGATAAAGCAGTTCTGAGTGTATTTTTGGCCAGACAATCTTTATTAAAATTGAAAGAGTTTTTCTTAATAAGCAGGTTGCATAAGGGTCATGAGATTTTGCTAAAATCCTTAATAAAGCACCTATAAAAACCTGCATGGCCTAGAAAGGATCACACTTATTTAACTAAGATTAGGGTAGGTAGTTTTGAAATTAATTTAACCTTTGCTTTATTTACTTTGATCCCTTGCTTGAATATAACATGTCCAAGCATGATTTCCTCATGAACCATAAAATAGCTCTTCTCCTAACTTAAAACCAGATTTGTCTCCACACATCTTTTAAATATCTTGGTTAGGTTTTGGAGACAACTATCAAAGGTAGGGCCAAATATCAAAAAATCATCCATAAATACTTCAAGAAATTTGTCGATCATATAAAAAAGATACCTAAAATATACCGCTAAAAAGTGGCTGATGCATTACAAAGATCGAACAACATGCGTCTAAATAAACATTCCATATAAGCTTGTGAAGGTGGTCTTTTCTTGATCTACAAAAAATATCGAAACTTGGTTATATCTTGAATATCCATTTAGAAAATAAAAGAAACTTTGTTATACTAGTCATTCTAAGATTTGGTCAATGAAAGGCAAGGAAAGTGGTCTTTCCTAGTAACGACATTCAATTTTTAGTAGTCTACATATACTCGCCAACCAGTTGTTGTGTGAGTAGGAATTAGCTCACCCTCATCATTTTTTATTATAGTAATACTTGACTTCTTAGGCACTAGTTGGGTTGTACTGATCCATTGACTATCCAAAATTGGATAGATAATACCAGCATTTAGCTACTTTACAACTTCTTTTTTCTCTACTTCCGACATATTTAGATTCAGCATCCATTGCATGTCTCTATGTGGCTTGGCCTCAGCCTCCATTCCATGTTCCTATGTGGCTTGGCCTTATCCTCATAGTGAATGTGATGCATGCAAACAGAAGGGTCCATGCCCTTTACATTGGTAATCATCCATCTAATGACCTCTTTATGCTATTTGAGCACACTTGCAAGTTGGTCTTCCTGATAAGCAGTTAGGTCAAATGCAATGATTATTGGGAGGGTGTCATTGACTCCAAGAAATGAATATTTTAGTATTACAGGAAAAGGCTTTAACTCTAAGGTTGGTGGTGCTTCTAAAGATGGTAATAGAGGGCTCGATTAAGTTAATAATTGTTCATACTTTATAGTTTAGAGGAGAGTAGTGCTAAAATTGTATGGCTCTAATAATACATTTATTTATATCCATCGATATCAAAATAATCCACTCCAAAATGTGTTAAGAATGCCTATAAAGGGTTTGAGTCAAGCAAGGTATGGGACTTATCTTCTATAAGTTCCTCTAGTATATTTAACTCATTATGGTCATACATAGGTGGTCCCTAAGATGCATTGAAAATACTCAACCTCAACTTCTTATTTTTGAAAGACATATCCATGACCCCAATCCTATAATTTATACAAGCATTAGCGGTTTCTATGAAAACTCAACCTAGAATGATTGGTATTTGGTTGGGATTGTTGCCAGATTCCATATCTAATACTATACATCAACAAAAAAATAGAATTCATCAACTTTCACTAACTCACCCTCTAGCATCCCATGTGATACCTTAATTGATTGATCTACTAGTTGTATGGTCACTGACATGGGCTTCAACTCTCCAAATCCAAATAGGTCATGGACAAAGCTTGGGAGAAGGTTGACACTCGCACCTAAATCTAATAAAGTTTTCTTAATCATGAAGGACCCTATGACACAAGATATAATTAGGGTACCAGGGTCCTTAAGTTTGGATGGGGTAAGTTGTTGAAAAACTAACACAAGATATAATTAGGGTACTAGGGTCCTTAAGTTTGGATGGGCTTTGTTGTAAAACTAAGCTATCTTACTTAGTTAGATGGACCTCTTTAGTATGTGTGCCTTAGCTTTGTGTTTTTGTGTACACTGGTCCTTAAGAAATTTAACATAAGTAGGGTCTTGCTTAATTGCATAAAGAAGAGATAAGTTTATTTGAACTTGTTTGAACAGTTCTAACATTTCATTCATTTTTATACCCTTCATATTGAGAGATAGAGGGGACTCAAAAGTACTAGAAAATGGAGCCTTAAGCATAGGTGTTGGGTCAATGGGTTCTTCCCTCTTGTCATGTTTTTTCTTTTCCTACCTGGCCGGCATTGGTCACTCTAGTTGTTGGGCCACTTCAAGTTGATTTAATATTTTTCTGCTTCTAATGATCATGATTGATTTAGCATGTTTGAAAAAAGTTTCAAGGCCAATGGAGCTCTCAGCCATATATTGCACTTTTGGATTATTGATAGGCTCGCTAGGTAGTTTGCCCTCCTCCTTCCTACTAAAAACTATTATTAGCTAACCTATCTAGGTTTTTAGCTTCATAATGGAGTGTGTGTGGGAGTGATGGATCTGGGCATTCATTTCCAACCCCTTGAGTGCTTGTAGCACCTTCTCCTCAAAAGAAGTGTTTGGAGAAGGTTGTGGGTTTCGTGCATGCTATGAAAATGAAGCCAGTTTATAGGATCTGTTGAGATAACTGGGTCTTTACATTGGAGGCCTAGTACATTGCTAGGCCCATGAAAAATTAGGATGGTTTCTCCAAACTGGATTATAGGTTGATCGCTATCGTGGGCAGTCAAAAATAACTCACCAACTCAAACTCTATAGCTAAGGTGGGTCAGGATCATATCTTTAGAGACTGAAGGGCTAAGTTGTGATTGAAAAGGAATAAGGAGAATAATTTTGGTTTACTTAAAAAAGAAAAAAAAAGTAAACAGAAATTAAACTATTCTAATAGTGGGATCTCATGAAAGTCTGTATTTCGGAGGTTGTAAGTCAATCTTGTAACTAACAAAATTATATTTCCTTTATAATTCAACTCAAGAGAATACTTATTTTTTCTTGGCAAGCCTCATATCCATAACAGATCACATCACATCTTTGGAAAGCATAAGGTATATCTCTTTTATAAAATAATGGTAATTAAGCTTAAGGGAATACTTGGTAGGTCCACAGGGTTGTCGTTAAGACACCGTGGCTATCAGTTTAAAATTTGACTTCTTAAAATATCTAAAAATACGTAGCAAGAGGAGTCGGGTCGAATCCACAGAGAAGGCGGTGTTTAGGATTTGAAATTTTTGATCTTGTAAAAAAAATATTTGAAGTCGAAAAAATATAAAAATTAAAAATGCAGGAAAACTTGGCACTAGGATCTATTATTTAGATCCTAGCATCTATTTGCAGACAAGACGAAAGACAGGAATTAAAAAGAGATATTGCATTGATTGAAATTTAAGGTTTAAATACAATGCAGTAAAACTAAATTAACAAAACAAATAACAAAGATAAGAACAGATCAGCGCAGCCTCGTCGGGAAGATAGCTCCTTCCTTCATACTCCGTGGAGCGAACTGGGCTTCCTCTGCGTCTTCTTCTTCGGATCTTGATCTCAGAGAGGGGGAAGGCTAGAAGATGGTGTAGGGACACGCTCTCCTTTGAGAAACCTCACTCCCAAAAGCCAACCCGCAACCCAAGCAATGCCCTCTATCCTGTACCTTGCCCTTTCTCCTGGATACCTCTGCCTTATGCTATAGGGTTCATTTTATAATTAACCGAAGAGGGGAGTTTGTTGCATATTAATGATGTGGGACAAAAGAAACACCATGACTGCCGTTGCTGCTCCGTGCTCACCGCCCTGCAGAGCCCGTAGATCACGCCGTTCATTTTCAGCTCGTGGACTGCATGAGAAGCTCCCATGGAGGAACGATCGGCAATGCTCAGCAACCCGTGCATCAGCTTGTGAGGAACGTGAGAAGCGCCCGCAACGTGGAGAAGCTCGCCCGTGCCTGTGGAGAAGCTTGCCCGTGCCCGTGGAATGCTCGTGAAGCCAGCTCGTGGAACCACCGTGGACTCCGTGGCCGTGGACTGCTCGTGGAGGAACTCGGCAACGCTCGTGGAGAACGCTTGGCAACGCAACCGTGGAGAAGCTCGGCAATGCCACCGCCTTGCAGCGCCCGTGGAAATCGCTTGGCAACGCCACCGTGGAGCTCCTCCTCTGGCCGTGGACACCTCGTCCGTGCCCGTGGAGAACGGTCGGCAACGCCACCGTGGAGCTCCTCCTCCGGCCGTGGACACCTTGTGAAGAATGTGTGCTGCGTTCTTCTCGTTTGCCGCCAAAAAATGCCACCACCGCCCGTCAAACCATCGCCGGAGCTTCTCCTCTGGCCAGGGACACTGCCGGCGTGCTTCCCGGCAAGTTTCGGCATCTCTGGAGGGCTGTGGTCGACGCCCTGTTCCGTGGACCGGCAGCAATGGCTGCCGGTGGACCAAGCTGTGAGATATAAAAGCAGCCGGTCTATGATGGACCGGCTACTCCAAAAAATGTGCAGCATCAAAATGTGTGCAAAAATCCTAAAAAATTCATAACTTCTTCATTTCAAACCCGATTTAGGTACCGTTTGCATCGTTGGATTCCATAAATCAAGCTCTACCTATTGGTGGATTTCAAATGTATTAATTTTATCAATTCCATGATCATTAATTATAATTATTGAATATTTTATTAATCATTTAAATGGGTGTGTGGTGCTTTGACTTGAAATCTATTTTTCATGAACGTACTCTAATTTCACATTTTTCAAAGATATTTTTAAAATAATTAGTTTTGCAAGAAAGTCCAAATTAATTATGAAATTAGGTTATTAAAAGAATGTTAGCACCATTAATTAACTAAAATACTTAAAATAAACGTGTAAATCCATGATTTATCACACCCCCAACTTACTTATTACTAGTCCCTTAGCAATGCAAAAAGTATAACCGTGTCACAAAGATCATCCTTTACAAAAATAGATCCAGGTTTGAAAGTAAAAAGATCTAGCAAGTATCACTAACTAAGTATTGAGTTTCAGAAATAAATTTTGCAGTCAGCATAATTAGAAACTTTCTTAGAGTTCATCTAAAGATCTACAGCACTTGTGTTTGTGATGTCTAACTTAACATTTTGGTACTAGTTTGCAAGAACAAATGTATCTTTGATTAACACTTACTTTGGTTAATTTTTTATACATACCTAAATTAAGCTTATGAACTGAGTTAGCTTTCACACTACCTGATTTTTTTTTTTTTTTTTTTTTTTTTGTGCTGAGCATCCTGGCCTTCCCTTCACCGTTTGACGCAAACCTCCACACTTGACTTAGGTGCAGAGATCCGGTTACTAAGTTCAGGGCGATCCACATATACTCTATGTTTTGCACTTTTATTTCAGGTAGGTAGCTCTTTCCTCTATTCAAAAAATTTTAAATTGGGATATATATCAATTACCAGTTTTCAGTGATAATTAAGTCCTCAATTGTTCTTACAACTAATACTTACTTTGTCTCATCAGCGTGAATGTGCAATGGAAGTGCTAATAGCCTTTAGGTGATATAAGTAGGCCCTAAAAGTCTGACACGCTAGTCTACTTCTTGACTCGCTACAGTCATTAGCAACACTCTCTAACTCTTATTACTTTTCCTAGTCTATCTTGCTCCAGATTTATTTTTGACACATGAAAACCTTTTTTTTTTTCAATTTTTTTTTTTTTTAAAAAAAAAATTGTCCCGACTCCCCCAACTTAAATACCATTGTCCCTAATGGTATAAAAAGGCAAAGGAATAAACCATAAGAACTAAAAAATGTAAAGGGATAGGGGTTACTTGAGAAGAGGAGCTCATGAACAATGTAGAGGCTGCAATTTTTTTTTTTTTTTTTTTTTAAAAAAAGAGATAGAGTACATATTGGGTTGCCTCCCAACAAGCGCTAAGTTTAATGTCTTCAGCTAGACATAATGCAGCTCAGTTCAGTGTGGGTCAGTTAATGTTACTTGGTCAATGGTTCGATTTGTTGATATTCCTTCAATGTATGGTTTTAAACGTTGACCATTCACCTTAAAGAAGTTTCCTGACCTAGGATCATAAATTTTGACTGCACCATGGGGGAAAACTTGATTAACAATGTAAGGTCCATCCCATCTAGATCTCAATTTTCCAGGAAATAATCGAAGCCTTGAATTAAATAACCAAACTTGTTCATTTGGCTCAAAGATTTTCCTAGAAATAAACTGATCATGAAAGGCTTTCATTTTCTCTTTATAAATACGTGAATTTTCATAAGCCTCTTGCCTCAGTTCATCTAGTTCACTCAGTTGCAACATCCGGTTAGAACCAGCTTGCTTTAAATCAAAGTTTAATTGCTTAATCACCCAATATGCTTTATGTTCAAGTTCTACCGGAAGATGACATGATTTTCCAAAGATCAGTCTATAGGGAGACATTCCAATGAGATTCTTGTAAGCTATCCGATAGGCCCATAATGCATCATCTAATCGATCTGACCAGTTTCTACGATCGGGCCTAATAGTCTTTTGCAAAATATTCTTGATCTCCCTATTGGATACTTCCACTTGGCCACTTGTTTGCGGGTGATAAGGTGTAGCTACTTTATGTGTGACCCCATATTTTTGCAAAAGCATTCGAAATTGGTAGTTTGTGAAATGGGCACCTCCGTCTCTAATGATGGCACGTGGAAATCCGAACCTAGAGAAGATATTCTTTTGAACAAACTTTATGACTACCTTATGATCATTGGTTCGTGTTGCCATTGCCTTAATCCATTTAGAAACATAATCGACAGCCACCAAAATATATTCAAAACCATTAGAGGGTGGAAAGGGTCCCATAAAATGAATTCCCCAAACGTCAAAGATTTCAACTACCAAGATGGGATTTAAAGGCATCATGTCTTTTCTTGAAATATTTCCTAAGGCTTGACACTTAAGACATTCTTTGCCAAAAGTATAGGCATCCTTAAACAATGTCGGCCAGTAAAATCCACTTTGCAAAACTTTAGCCGTAGTTTTTCGACCAGAAAAATGTCCTCTACAAGCAAGGGTGTGGAAAAAGTTCAAAATACTCAGATGTTCAGATTCAGGAACACACCTACGGATGATTTGATCAGCACAAATTCGAAAGAGTTCAGGATCTTCCCAAAAGTAATATTTAATTTGAGCAAAGAATCGATCCTTTTCATTCTTGGACCAGCCATCAGGGATTTGTCCAACCACTAAGTAGTTAACAATATCTGCAAACCAAGGGGCCTTTGCATGTGAAACTGCTAAGAGCTGTTCATCCGGAAAGGATTCTTTAATTGATGCAGGTTCACACTCTTCAACTAAAATCCTAGATAGATGGTCTGCTACAACATTCTCAGATCCTTTCTTGTCTCGAATTTCAATATCAAACTCTTGTAGCAATAAGATCCATCTAATCAATCATGGTTTAGCATCTTTCTTTGAGAGCAGGTATCTCAAAGCCGAGTGATCCAAATAAACCACAATCTTGGAACCTAAAAGATATGATCTAAACTTTTACAGGGCAAACACCATAGCTAGCAACTCCTTTTCAGTAGTGGTATAATTTTTTTGGGCTTCATTCAAAGTTCTGCTAGCATAATAAATCACTATGGGACATTTGTTTACCCTTTGGCCCAAGACAGCTCCTATGGCAAAGTCTGAAGCATCACACATGATTTCAAAAGGTAGTGACCAATCAGGGGGTTGGATGATTGGGGCTTGGGTCATAGCTTCCTTTAGAAACTCAAAAGCCTTAAGACAATCTTCATCAAAATTGAAAGGAATGTCCTTGGCGAGCAGATTACACAAAGGACGGGAAATTTTGGAAAAGTCTTTGATGAAGCGACGATAGAATCCTACATGGTCGAGAAAAGATCGAATTTGTCTGATAGAGATGGGTGGAGGAAGTTTAGAGATCAATTCAACCTTTGCTTTATCTACCTCGATCCCTCTCTTAGATACAATATGTCCTAAAACAATCCCTTCTCGAACCATGAAATGGCTCTTCTCCTAGCTCAGAACTAAATTAGCCTCAATACATCATTTTAATATTTTCTTCAAATTATTGAGGCAACTCTCAAAAGATTCTCCAAAGACTGAAAAATCATCCATAAAAATTTCTAAGAAATCTCTTACCATGTCCGAGAAAATTGATATCATGCACCTTTGAAAGGTTGCAGGTGCATTACACAAACCGAAAGGCATTCTACGGAAAGCAAAGGTTCCAAAGGGATATGTGAAGGTGGTCTTTTCCTAGTCTCCTGGATAGATTGCTACCTGGTTGTATCCTGAGTATCCATCTAAGAAGCAAAAGTATTGCTGGCCAGCTAATCTTTCTAGGATCTGATCAATAAATGGTAAGGGAAAGTGGTCTTTGCGGGTAGCTGCATTAAGTTTTCTATAATCTATACAAACACGCCACCCAGTAGAAAGTCGTGTTGGCACTAAATCCCCATGGTTAGTATGGACAACCATGAGTCCATATTTCTTTGGAACGACTTGAGTAGGACTCACCCAGTGGCTATTAGAAATGGGATAAATAATACTAGCATCTAACCATTTAATCACTTCCTTCTTGACCACTTCTTGCATGTTTGGGTTGAGCCGTCTTTGCATCTCTCTAGTTGGCTTGGCACTATCCTCAGTATAGATATGGTGCATACAAATTGATGGACTAATGCCTTTTAAATCAGCAATGGCCCAACCTATGGCCTCCCTATGTGTTTTCAGAACATCTATCAATTGGTTTTCCTGCTCAATGGTTAGGTCAGAAGCAATGATTACAGTCAGGGTTTTGTCGGGTCCTAAAAACACATACTTAAGTGATTCAGGCAAAGTTTTTAGTTCAAGTTGTGGTGGGGCCTGAATCGAAGGGTGCAAAGGCTCAGTTCCTAGGTCAGGTAAAGATTCAGTTTCCATTGACCAAGGTGGTGGGGGGTGCGAAGGTTGAGGTGAATCAAGTAGGGCATTTACCTCTTGGACTTGGGTTTCAGCAATAGGCTCGTCATCTTCCATCAAATTGGAGGAAAATTTAGACTCAACAATCTCATCTATTAACCCAATCACAGAACAATTTTCCTCCTCTCAAGCAAACTTTGAGGCATTAAAAATATTAATTCTCACCTTTTGATCCCCAAAAGAAATGTCCATAGCTCCCGTTTTACAATTAATATTGGCATTGGCAGTGGCTAGGAATGGACAACCTAAGATTATGGGATTCTGATTTAGCTCTTGGGATGGTTCCATGTCTAGTATGAGGAAGTCTACTGGGAAATAACATTGGTTCACTCTAACTAAGACATCCTCAATCAAACCACGGGATGTCTTGATAGATCTATCGGCTAGTTGTAGAATGACTGACGTGGATTTTAGTTCACCTATCCCAGATTTTTCATAGATCGAGGTTGGGAGAAGGTTCACACTAGCTCCTAGGTCTAACAGGGCTCGATCAAAGGTAATGCCTCCTATAACACAAGAAATCAAAGGAGCACCGGGGTCTTTCATTTTCTGAGGTAATTGATTCAACAAGACTGCACTTACATCCTCAGACAATATGATTCTCTTTATGGTTCGTGGCTCACGCTTTTGGGTGCAGAGTTCTTTGAGAAATTTAGCGTAAGCTGGAATGTGCTGAATTGCATCGAGGAGGGGTAAATTAATATGGACTTGCTTGAATAATTCCATCAGCTCCTCGTTGCGTGCTCCTTGCTTTTTACGGGAAGAACCAGCTTCTAGGGCTAAAGGGAATGGGACTCTAGGTTTATAAGTCTCAGGTAATTCATCTGCTCTCTTCTTCCCTTTCTCATTTAAATCGGAACTAGTATCAGTACTAGTCCCGGGCTCAGGCTCTTCTACATGGTTAGTCTCAGTACTAACATCATCTTCTAAATTCTCATTCTTGCTAGCCTCTTTCTCCTGGCCTTGATATGGGTCCCTAAGAATCCTACCACTTCTAAGCTCAGAAATTGCTTTGGTGTTCTCAAATTGAGGGTTCTTAGGTGGAACATTAGGCTGAAGAATGAGTGGGTTGTTTCTAGGATTCGGTATTGGTTGACTCGGTAATTGACCAGGTTCTCTCCTCATAGTAGATTCAGCTAACTGTCCTATTTGAACTTCTAACCTGATGATAGATTGTTGTTGGGTCATGATTAATTGTTGGAGTTGATCAAACCTATCGTCAACCAGATTGGTCTATTGAGGAGTTTGATACGATGACTGATGATGATATGGTGGCTGAGCAGGCTGACTAGGCTGACCTCTATCACAGGCATAGTTTTGGTATGGAGGCCTATTTTGAAAGTTCTGTGCAGGAGGAGTTTGGGTCTGAACCTAAGTCTGTTATGGTTTCCAAGAAAAATTAGGATGGTTTCTCCAACCCGGGTTATAAGTATTTGAAAATGGGTCATTACCCGGCTTGGAGTAACCTTGAGCAGCTTGAACTTGTTCTTGGATGAAAGGTGGTAACTGTGCAACCGTAGGACATTCATTCATGTGATGGGCTGGGCTAGCACAGATAGAACAAATCTCCTGATGATTAGAGGGTGATGGGTATTGTGATGGGTGTGATGGGTATTGTGATGGGTGTGATGGGTATTGTGCAGGAGATTGAGATTATTGACTGAGGGCTAGGACTTGGTCCAACTTTTGGGAAAGGAGGTCAACTGTATCTAATCTTTGGGATATTAGGTTCAAGTCGACATTGAAATTTGAATGTCTAATTTCATAAATCCCTGCCCGCTTTTGGTAAGGAATCGATCTTTCATATGAAGTCAAAGAAGCATGGTTGATCGAATTTTCACTTAGGGTTTCAAACAAGGTATAGGCCTCATCCTCACTTCTACTCATGAATGCGCCTCCACAAGATGCATCCACCATCTGTCTATACTGGTCTCCTAATCCCTCATAAAAAGCTTGGACAATTTGCCACTTAGACAGACCATGATGTGGGCATTTTCTAAGGAGTTCCTTAAGTCTCTCCCATGATTCATGAATTTGTTCACCAGGAAGCTGAGCAAATCCAGTGATGGCACACCTCATGGTGTTGGTTCGACCCATAGGATAGAATTTCTTAAGGAACTCGTGCTGCATTTCAGCCCAAGTTCGAATTGGTTTCCCTATTGTGCCAAGCTAGTACTTGGCCTTATCCTTAAGTGAGAAGGGGAACAAGGTTAGCCTAAGGGCATCATCAGTAAAATCTTGGATCTTCACCGTAGAACATAATTCTAGAAACTCATCTAGATGCTTATAAGGATCATCGTTGGTATTCCCATAAAAGGAAGGGAGCATCTGGATTGTGGCAGACTTGATCTCATATTGTCTAGCAGGTATTTCAGGTAAATGGATACAAGTCGATGGGTTGTAGGTGGAAGGAATAAAGTATTCCTTCATCTGTCTAGGTGGTTCTTCTGGGTTTCTAGCCATTTGATTTTTTGGTGTACTATGGATCAGCCGTTCAATTTCAGGGTTGAAGTCAACTAGGTCTGGAATTAAAGATCTTCTACCGTGCATGCAATAGTGAAAACCAAATATGTGAATCAAAATTTTTTTATTTTATATATATATATATTTTGTTATTTTCAAACACTTATCAAACAGATTTCTATCCTAGGCTCCCTAATTCTAGACAGCTCCTAACTTCCAAGACCGCCTTGGAGCCCTCCAAGTCAAAGACCAATTAGCTAACTGGCCAGGTAAGGGTAAGGTCGGTGGAGTTTCCCTCTTTGCTTGCCTTAGACACCAATTGAAAATTAGCCAGGTAAGCGGATCCAACCACCTTCCTTCGGGACGTAATCCCTGAGCCCCTTTCCTAGACACCAGTCAACCAACAAATCTTGACCCGGTCCAACTCTTCCGGGTGCCCTGTCCTATTGAGCTCGAGTTCCTTAGGGTTGACGTCTAGTTAATTTTATTTAGAAGGCTTAGGTATGCAAAATGAGGGGTGATGGTTTGTGGGCTAAGGAAGGGTATTGAACTCCCCACCTTATCTTGTTTATGGATTAGTGCCCTTAAGATGATTATGAGATTATGAAATGCAATAAGATGTCCATAATAAAAGTTATAAACACACAGAATTAAATTAAAGCTATATATATATATATATTTTAATTTTGTGATTAAGTTTCTAATCCTAATAAATTATGAAATATCTGGGCAATTTTTTTGGATTTTGCAGAAAAGATAAATTTACCTAAATGAATCTAAAAATGAAAAACAAAATTTTTTTTTTTGAAATTTGAAATTTGAAATTTGAAAATTTTTTTAAAAAAAATTTGAAATTTGAATTTTTTTTTTGGAAATAAGAAAAGAAACTAAAAAGGAAAATAATTAATGTGTAAAAGAGGAAAGAAAGTTTACTGATTGGGAGACTTTCTTCCTCTTCTGCTTTTCCCCTTTTTTTTTATTTTTTTTTTATCTGCAAGAAAAAGAAAAGTTAGCACGGTATATACATCAAAAAGATCAAAAACTAATATTTTAATGCCTTCCCCGGCAATGGCGCCAAAAACTTGGTAGGTCCGCGGGGTTGTCGTTAAGACACCGTGGCTATCAGTTTAAAATCCGACTTCTTAAAATATCTAAAAATATGTAGCAAGAGGAGTCGGGTCGAATCCACAGAGAAGGCGGTGTTTAGGATTTGAAATTTTTGATCTTGTACAAAAAAATATTTGAAGTCGAAAAAATATAAAAATTAAAATTGCAGGAAAACTTGGCACTATGATCTATTATTTAGATCCTAGCATCTATTTGCAGACAAGATGAAAGACAGGAATTAAAAAGAGATCTTACATTGATTGAAATTTAAGGTTTAAATACAATGCAGTAAAACTAAATTAACAAAACAAATAACAAAGATAAGAACAGATCAGCGCAGCCTCGTCGGGAAGATAGCTCCTTCCTTCGTACTCCGTGGAGCGAACTGAGCTTCCTCTGCGTCTTCTTCTTTGGATCTTGATCTCAGAGAGGGGGAAGGCTGGAAGATGGTGTAGGGACACCGCTCTCCTTTGAGAAATCTCACTCCCAAAAGCCAACCCGCAACCCAAGCAATGCCCTCTACCCTGTACCTAGCCCTTTCTCCCGGATACCTCTGCCTTGTGCTATAGAGTTCATTTTATAATTAACCAGAGAGGGGAGCTTGTTGCATATTAACGATATGGGACAAAAGAAACACCATGACTGCCATTGCTGCTCCGTGCTCACCGCCCTGCAGCGCCCGTAGATCACGCTGTTCGTTTTCAACTCGTGGACTGCGTGAGAAGCGCCCATGGAGGAATGATCGGCAACACTCAGCAGCCCGTGCATCAGCTCGTGAGGAACGTGAGAAGCGCCCGCAACGTGGAGAAGCTCGCCTGTGCCCATGGAGAAGCTCGCCCGTGCCCGTGGAGTGCTCGTGAAGCCAGCTCATGGAACCACCGTGGACTGCGCGGCCGTGGACTGCTCGTGGAGGAACTCGACAATGCCCATGGAGAACGCTCGGCAACGCCACCGTGGAGAAGCTCGGCAACGCCACTGCCCTGCAGCGCCCATGGAAATCGCTTGGCAACGCCACCGTGGAGCTCCTCCTCTGGCTGTGGATGCCTCGTGAAGAACGTGGGCTGCGTTCTTCTCATTTGCCATAAAAAAATGCCACCACCGCCAGTCAAGCCATCGCCGGAGCTTCTCCTCCGGCCAGGGACACCGCCAGCATGCTTCCCGGTGATTTTCGGCACCTCTGGAGGGCTGTGGTCCACGCCCTATTCTGTGGACCAGTAGCAATGGCTGTCGGTGGACCAAGCTGTGAGATATAAACCCAGCAGCCGGTCCATCATGGACCGGCTACTCCAAAAAACGTGCAGCATCAAAATGTGTGCAAAAATCCTAAAAAATTCATAACTTCTTCATTTCAAACCCAATTTAGGTACCGTTTGCATCGTTGGATTCCATAAATCAAGCTCTACCTATTAGCGGGTTTCAAACTTATTAATTTTACTGATTCCATGATCATTAATTATAATTATTGAATATTTTATTAATCATTTAAATGGGTGTATGGTGCTTTGACTTGAAATCTATTTTTCATGAACATACTCTAATTTCACATTTTTCAAAGATATTTTTAAAATAATTAGTTTTGCAAGAAAGTCCAAATTAATTATGAAATTAGGTTATTAAAAGAATGTTAGCACCATTAATTAACTAAAATACTTAAAATGAACGTGTAAATCCATGATTTATCAAATACCTGTCTTCCTTCGGCATGCCTCGTATAAATATATCACGGTGCATCTCTAGGAAGTACTAGGTGTTCAACTATTCTTCCCTCGGCATGCCCCATATCTATAGATCAGGTGCATCTCCAAGAAACAAGAGTTATCCTTAATTCTAATTTAACATTAAAGCATAGAAGAAAGCTAATAAAAAAAGTAGATAAGGAATTCATAATTAAACACATAATCTTTTATTGCATATAAAAATAAAAGAAATACAGGAAAGGTGTAGAACAAAGGAACTACTTTGCTTTGTTACAAGAACTCCTCTTCCCTCCCGAGATTTCTGTACTAGTCGCTCATGGGTTGATCCCTTCCTATCCCCCTATATAAAGGCTCTAGAGTGATTCTAGGAAGTGATGCCTCCAGGTAAAGGTACATAATCCTTTTTATAGGGTTTAACAAGGAAGAGGTCTTCATGTTTTTTCGATATGGGACTAAAGAAAATAATACATGAATAGTTTAGATATATTTTTATACAAAATCAATGGATAGTAGGAAATAGATATAAAGAGAGACTTTTGCTTGTCATAGAGATCCAATCTTGGTAGAATTTGGCTTCAAAATTTCATCCAAATCGAGGTGTGTCATGTGAAGCATCATAGCCATTGGATCTGGATCCAATGTCCAAAATTCACTACATCACCCATGATCAAGCTTGTTTCTAATTGAAGTTGGTTTTGGCCATTGGATTGAGATCCAACGGTGACTCATTGTGCTTCTTCCTTCAATTGACAAAAGCCATCATCTGATTGTTGATTCCCCTCATCGTTCGCCATCTCTCCTTGCCAGCACCACTACTAAAGCCCAAGGAACCTTGCCAGAGTATCCATGCACCGCCATCGCTAGAGTCACCCCGTTCATATGCCACCACCCTTGTTGCCATGGACCTCATTACCATAGACACCAAGCACTGCCCTACTATCATGTCGCCGATCCCCATCACTGGAGATCTTGCTGGAATCATCTCCAGTGCATCACCACCACTAGCATTATTAGCATTGCCGAAGGCCTTGCAATTGCTGTTGCCACCAGACAAGCCAAGAATCTCCACTCAGGTACTACCTTGTCGTTGCCACTCACTAGTGATCGAATTGATCTTGAAACACATTATCAGAGTCACCTTCTTCAGCCTTGCCACTACCAGCACCGAAGGTCTCCATTATCAAAGCCATTACCAGATCCTCTCGTGCATCTTCTCCCTACAATCGTGATCTAATAATCATCACCAGACTACCATTGTCATAGATTTTAAGCACTGCCATCCTCTTTGTCAAACTGTGAGCCTTGTCAAAGTCCCTGGGGTGGTCGTTGGCCATCATCATGGCCGATAGCTGGTGAAAACTGTCCATGGTCCATGAAGCTTAGCCATGGACAACAAGTAATGGGAGCCATGGATTGAGCAAAATCTCATGAACCAAGCAATCGATCCATGGTGGACCAACTGCTTTAATATTCATGTAAATTTCTTAGTAAATGTTGAACT
The DNA here is from genome assembly GCA_021397845.1 of Areca catechu. Classification (NCBI taxonomy): domain Eukaryota; kingdom Viridiplantae; phylum Streptophyta; class Magnoliopsida; order Arecales; family Arecaceae; genus Areca; species Areca catechu. Next base: position 86,307,969 of record CM038044.1, on the reverse strand, counting down.
TCAATTTTGTGCTCATTTTTAGTTTAATTTGCTTCAAACTTATTTCATTTGAACCCATAAATTAAGCACCTTGCATTGACAATCTTTTTCTTACAAAAAAATATAAAAATATTTATTTTAAATAAATAATTTAATTCTTAAATTAATACTTATATATATAATGTAATTATCATATCTCCTAACTTGAATGTTGCTCATCCTCGAGTAAAGCAAAATGTTTAGCCATGTATATAAATCTATCCTTAAATTGAAAGTTAACTTGGATAGTCCTAAAGGCAGTTGATACCTGGCCAGACTATTATTGAGATACTTCATCAAATTATTAATTCAACCTAATTAGTAGTTGAGTAAAGCCCATAAAAATTTCTAGAGTTCTTTTTTTGCAAATTTTCCATCTCACTCTTTAAATCCTTTAACTTGCCAGGGGTTTGGTGAAGTATCTTTTTGCCAGTTGGTTTTTCCTTTTTTCTCTCTTTTTTTAGACATATTTAGTACAATGTCTTAGCCTCTTAAGTGTTAGCATCCCCACCTTTTGATGTAAACCATAATGCTTACTTAGACAAAGGGGCTCAGTTACTTAATAAGGTACCATTACTTAATAAATTTCTTGTCCTTCTCATCTTTTGACATGAACCACAATACTTACTTAGGTGATGGGGCTTGGTTACTTAATAAAAGTTTAAGGAAAGCTGTGAGGTGAGGCTGAATCTCTTCTTTTCTCAAGGGAAAACTTTAGCATATTTGATCTTTTTATTTATACCCCCAAAAGGTAGATTCTTCATTGAGATCAATGGTCAGAAGATTCTAGAATTGCTCCATGAAATTATTTATGGTCTAAACCCTACCTTTTATTAAGTATCTTTAATAATTTATCCCTCAATATCTCTAGAATTATCTAGACCATTAATCAATTATTGATTAGGGTACCTATATAACTCCAACTCGAGATAACAATCAGGTACACATAATATAATTATTTTTAATCATACTCGAGGATCTAATTAAGTTATTGTCTTCTCCCCGACTTAATCAACATTATCCTCAATGGAGTAGGAAAGAAAATAAGCAACTGAAAGAAATGGAGCAAATGCAATTGGGATAAGTGTGCTTAGGGAGTGGAAGAGGGCTTCATAGAGTAATGGGCTCTTGTTCTTCCATCTAAGTTCTTGTAACTACACTAAAAAGAAAATGAGATTATTGGGTTACCTTCCAACCAGTACTAAGTTTAATGTCTTCAACTAGATGCTATGATGAAGTGTTACTGATATTGAATTTGGATACGTCCCTTAAGATTTTTAGAAGATAGGACCAATTAGGAGGCCTTGTCATCATGGCAGAAAAATATTTGTAGAGTGTTCTATGATGATTAACCTTGATTAATAGAGTGTACCAGGAAAGCATGCTAGAGCAAGATTTGAGAATATTAGTATAGTTTAGATGAAGATTAGGAAGAGATTGTATATGTTGGGCCAAGAGTGGGGGTGTCAGCTTAGGAATTTTTTTAATTTTAAAAAGATCTACCATAATCCCTTTCTCAAGTATGATGTGTCTTGACATCATCCCTTCTCAATGACACTTTATCCAAGTTAACTATAAGTCTATCTCCATACATTATTTTAGGATGATAGATAGATTTTGGAGATAATCCTCAAAAGTAGTTCCAAATATGAAGAAATCAGTTATAAAGTTCTCAAGATTGTTATCCCTTATTTTAGAGATATCCCATCTAATGGCTTCTTTATATATATTTAGAACACCAACTATTTGATCTTCTTGGTTAGGGGTCACCGATAGGGTGTCAGTAGGTGTGACAGGAAGTGGCTTCAAATCTAGATCTGATGGTGATTCTAACAATGGAGCTATTAGGGGACTAGATACTGGCTCGTATTGTTTAATTCAAAGTTGAGCGATTTTGAAGTATGGTATATCAAGTAGGTTATTCGTCCCTATAATATATCCACTATATTAAAGTTATCTATCCCAAAATGAGCCAGATAGGGATCTAACGACTTCTGGAGATGAATTAGAGATATGGCTTACCCTATTTGTTATTTTGTTGTGGTTCTTAGGAAGCCTTAATTAATTCCATCGTGTCATTTATTTGTTCTCCCTTCCCATAAAAAAGAGTGGATGATGTTAGGGAACTTGAAAAAGGGGGCCATAGGTGAGTAGGACGATAATGGAAGTGGTTCATCTCACCTATTTGATTTCTCTCTATATATTTCTGCCTTAGCTGAATTATCTATATTGGTTTCTATGATGGTGGTGTTGAGTCTTAGGTGGTGCGTTCAAGGCTTATTAGATCAATGTCCATGTATTGGTCTGGTTTATCATGGTTATCCATGATGTATCTAGGGCTAGGAGTAAGTCCGAGGTGAGTCCTAGGTATTTAGGTTGAGTTTTGATTAGTCTGGATCTTAGAGTCGGCTCCTCTAATGTAAGAGTCAGCTCTACTAGTTGGCATGGCCCAAAATAGGAAAATGTGGTCTAGTTAAGTCGGCTCTGTTTCATAGTCAAGAAACCTGTGGTCTGGTCGAGTTGGCTCATTGGGTTCGAGTCGGCTCGATTTCACAATCAGGAAAACCTGTGGTCTGGATGAGTCGGCTCTGATGCCTAGAGTTGACTCGGTTCCAAAGTTGAGTCGACTCTAGTGTCTAGAGCCGGCTCGGATGACAGGTGAGTTGTTTTAAATAGTGCTAGTTGGGAGGGAGTTTTGGGATACTCGGCCATGTGTGATCAAGGTATATATATTATAACTTCTTGAGAGGTTTGTAGAGGTTGTAAATGAACTTCTCGGATGTGGAATCAAGAAAATCCCCTTTCTCCAAAAAAATTCTCTCTTCTTCTCCCATTCTTGGATCTTGACGTGCTTGATCTTCAAAAACCTGTATCCTACCGAGTTCTCCAAGGAGATCACTGGCAGAAGGTCATCCATAGCCTATGGTATGCTTTCGCTATTGCTTTGTTGATCAGTGTGTTTATTCTTGATCAGGAACAAGGCTGCTTTTAGGTATTTGGATTCAACGTGAAAACTGAAGTTGGATCATAAATTCTTAACATTTGGTATCAGAGCAAGGTTCATGGAAGGAAGATCTCAAGATCAGAGGGTTGGAAGTAAAGCTTCTTACAGGAATGGTTTTCAGATCTCTTGATTTATTGATTATGGTAATGGCATCAAGTGGGTTCAAGATAGATTTTGAAATGTATGATGGCAAGGGGAAATTCATCCTATGGCAGCAAAGAGTTAAAGATTTGCTAGTTCAACAAAGGATCTACAAGGTCTTGGTTAAAGAAAGACCAGAAAAGATCGGTATTGAAGAATGGGAAGAATTAGAAGAGATTGATTTTAGCACCATCAGGATGTGTTTGGTTGATCAAGTTTTACCTGAGGTTTGTTTGGAGACTACCGCAAAAGGTCTTTGGAGAAGACTGGAGAACACATACATAAGAAAGAACATGACAAACAAGCAATGGTTGAAGAAGCAACTATATAGCTTGAGAATGCCTGAAGGAGGAGACCTTGTTGCTCATATTCAGAGGTTCAACCAGGTATGTTCAGAAGTTATGAATTTGGATGTGAAGATTGATGAGAAGGACCAGGCATTGTTGCTGCTGTGTTCACTCCCTGGATCATATGATAGTCTCAAATAACCTTGGTGTATGGGAAGAAAACCTTGAATTATGAAGAGGTTGTTGGTATGCTCAGATCTAATAAGCAAAGAAAAAAGATCTGCAATGGTAATCCTAACTCAGAGGTTCTTGCTATGAATGAGAGGCAAGGTAGACCAAAGGAAAGAGCTAGGGAGAAATCCAAGTGATGGGGACACCAAGATCAACCCTAATTCACTATAGGTTCCTAAATTTTGAGTCCCTTAGTCATTTTTCAAATTTTGTATTTGAGTCTAATAATCAAGTCCTGTTAGCCCTTTGAGTCTTGTTAGTAGGGCTTAAGTCACTTGAGTCATTTGGAGTCCTGTAACAAGGGTTTTATCTTGTAAGCCCAATGCAGCCCTTTGTATTCGATAATTAGGGTTTTGTTCAGTAAAGGTCGATTGTGCCCATTGTGTCTTGTATTTGGGCCTTAAGCTCTATTACACTTGAGTCCAATATCTAGATTTGACTCATGCCATTAGGGTTCATGAGTCAAGCTTGGATTATGTTTAGCTCATTCGAGTTTAGTTAATCAAGTCAGTTCATTGTGGGCCTTTTGTCAATTTTGAGTCTTGTAATAAGTTGAGTTATCTCAACTAGTCCAATTAGCCCTGTAAGTTTGTCCAATTCAAGTCTTGTTTTATACAAGAAGAAGAGGACCAGCCAAAGCCTTCACTAGGCCCTCCCAGGTCAAAGCAAGTCCAAGCCCATGAAGCCCTCCATATATGAAGATTCCAGGTGCCACTAGGGAATATTCTCCAGTCCAAATTCAGCCCATGCGCCAAGCCTTGCACCAAACCTTTGGAGGCCATCCAAGCCCAAGTTGGAGGATGCCCTTGCTGCCTTAAAGCCCAAGCCCAATTCTTGTAGGCATCCAAGCCAAGAGAGGGGCCCTTTGACCAAGCCCAAGGTGCCCTTGACCAAGTCAAAAGGGGAGAGGAGTCCACTTCGTTTTAGGATTCAAGTTCTAATTTTATTCAACCTTGTAATCCTTTTCCTATTCACATTATGTACTCCTAGTCCTAGGAAAAGTTTGGATTCCTATCCTAACAAGGAGAGGTCATGGAACATCTATAAATACCCCACCCCTCCACTCTTTGTAACAATTGATTGAATAATTGAATGAATGAATGTGTGAGTTTTGATGAAGGATGAGTGTTCTTTCTTCTACTTTGCCTTTGTTCTTGTGAACATTGAGCTCCGTGAGGGAGTGCTACCTTTGCTCTTTGAGCATCGAGGGGTGTGAGATCCTGTTTATCAAAACCCTAGCCGCCATCCACCTGGACACCCAACTTCCTGCTCTCATCTTGGCTACCCCTGCTACCCTTTCTCTTCCTTTCTTCTTCAGTGATTCATCTATTTTATTTATTTTTTTCTAACCCTCCTTTGGTGTTTTGCAAATCCCTCAAGTTTCATGATGTTAGGGTTCCGTTTACCTAGCCGTCGGGTCAGTAGATGAAAAGTTGATAAATCCATAGGTTTTTGGCTTGACTTTCCAGGCCGCATCCGAGAGCGTAGAGTGATCTCTTCAAGAAAGTAGCATCAATCATTGCTAGGTACACACACCCTAACCCTCTAGATTGAGTTATTGCAAAAGATCTTGCCCTACCAGGATTTCTTAGCCCTGGCAATCTTGTTTTCATCTCTTTAGAGGGTCTTTTTTGCATGCTTGTGGTCTAGAATTTCTATAGGATTACCCTTTCATCTATTTGACCTAAAATTTGGGAATCAAAATCATAACTTAATGCCAAATCCACAAAAATTCCCTTGCATGCTAATTTATTTTCCATCACCAAGAGTAGATCTCAGTCTCAGAATCATAAGAACTTGAAATACTATAAGTGTCATCAGCTTGGGTATATCAAGAAGCTTTGTCCCCTTTGGAAGACCGAAAAGAGAAGAGTCAACATAAGTGGTGCTAATGTATCAGAAGGTAATGGAGGAGATGTACTGATTGTATCAGATGGATCAGTAGATTAGGATAATATTTGGATTTTGGATTCTGCATGCTCATACCACTATACCTCACATCGAGAATAGTTTTACAATTATGACAGGTCAGATGGAGGTATAGTGGTAGCTAGAGTTGGCACCATTAGGATGAGGATGTATGATGGAGTGATAAGGACTTTGTCAAATGTCAAATATGTACCAAAGTTGAAAAAGAATTTAATTTTTTTGGGCTACTTGGAAGAGCATGGATAAGCTTTTAGTTACCAATCTGGTAGTGGATGTTTAAGAATAACCAATGGAGCTTTGGTGGTAATGAGAGGAAGAAGTCTGAGCAACAATCTTTATAAGATGGAAGGCTAAGTTGTGAACGATAGTGCGGAAGTGCTTGCAGCAGCACAGGAGGAATAGTTGACATATAATTGTGGCACTATCGGATGGGTCATATGAGTGACCGAGCGCTCACGAAGTTAAAGAAAAGAGGGAACATTCTAGCTTTGAAGAAGGATGGAAATGATTTGTGTGAGTCGTGTATCTTTGTTAAACAGCATAAGGTGAAATTTGCTGTTTGTACCAAGCCAAGTGATGGAGTGCTAGATTTGGTGCACTCGGATGTATGGAGACCAACACCTGTTTTATCCAAAGGTGGAGCAAGATATTTTGTTACCTTCATTTATGACTTCTCTAAGAAATTGTGGGTATATCTAATGAGAGAAAAATTGGAGATATTTGCCTAGTTCAAATCCTGGAGGCTAAAGTAAAGAAGGAGACAGGAAGACATGTGAAGTGCCTTCGGTTTGATAATGGTGGGGAGTACTCTAGTAAAGAGTTCAGGAGTTACTGTGAGAAAAATGGGATCAAATACCATTACACAGTAAGGATGACCCCACAGCAGAATGGTATTGCGGAAAGGATGAATCGAACACTATTGGAGAAGGCAAAAAGTATGAGGCTGCGGTCATCACTGCCAAAAACCTTTTGGGGTGATGCTATTACTCTGTCATATTTTCTTGTGAATAGGTCCTCTCATTTCAAGTTAAATGGAGGACTTTCGGAAGAAGCTTGGAGTGGAAATAAGGTGGAGCTTGGCCACCTGAAGGTGTTTGGTTGCCCGGCCTATGTACATGTGGAGGCAACTGAAAGAAGCAAGCTGGATCCTAAATCAAAGAAGATGATTTTCATAAGGTATCCACAAGGAGTCAAAGGTTACCTAATGTGGGATCCTCAATCATAGAGGACAGTGATTAGTAGGGATGTAATTTTTGATAAAAGGAGCATCTTGAAGAAACCAGGGATTGCAGTTGGAAGTGCAGTCATGAAGATGAACAGCAGTAAGTGCCCTTCACAGGTGGAGGATAGGCCATCAACATCAACTGGAAATGGAGTTTCAGTTGAGGTGGAGTTGGACAGGAAAGATTCTCCAGGGGTGGAGAAGCAAGTAGAACCAGTTGTTCAAAGTGAGGTGAAAGAGGAGCCACAAACAGAAGTCTTGCAGGATAGTGCAAGGGAAGTGGCATTACATAAGCCTCAATGCACAATTCGGAAGTCGGTGAGATATGGCATGGATGAAACTATATCATATGCTCTTATATCTTTTAATAGAGATCTAGAAAATTTTGTGGAAGCCATGAAAAGTCCTGATAAAGAATCATGGATGCAAGGCATGATGGAAGAGATGGAATCTCTTAGGAGGAATCAAACATGGCAGCTGATGGATCTACCTAAAGATGCTCATGCTATTAGATCCAAATGGGTGTTCACAAAGAAATCAGTACCTTCAGAGTAAGGTGGAGTAAGATACGAGGCAAGGCTAGTAGCAAAGGGATATTTACAGAGGGAGGGAGTTGACTACATAGAAGTGTTCTCTTGTGGTATGCCATACTTCAATTCGGGTGTTGTTGTCATTGGTGGCAAAACATGATATGGAATTAGAGCAGATGGATATGAAGACAACCTTTTTACATGAAAGTCTGGAAGAGAAAATCTACATGAAGCAACCTGATGGCTTCATTGAAATTGGACAGGAGAACAAGGTATGTCTACTCTAGAGGTCATTGTATGGTTTGAAACAATCATCTCATTTATGGTATCATAGATTTGACACATTTATCATGAGCCTTGGGTTTCTCAGATGTGAACATGACCATTGTATTTATGTCAAGGATGTGGATACTATGAATGCTCTGTATTTACTTCTGTATGTGGATGATATGTTGATAGCCAGTACAAGTATGAAAGCTGTGAAAGGACTAAAGAGAGCATTGTCTCATGAATGTGAGATGAAAGATTTGCGATTAGCACAGAAAATCCTTGGAATGGAGATTTGCAGGGATAGATACAAAGAAATACTCCACTTGTAACAAGGTGGGTACATCAAGAAGGTAGTCAAGAGGTTTGGGATGGAGAAGGCCAAACCAGCAGAAACACCATTACCAGGGCATATTTCTCTCTCGAAAAATCAGAGCCCCCAGACAGAGAAGGAGAGAGAGTACATGGAAAGAGTTCCAAATGCCAATGTAGTGGGCAGTGTAATTTATGCTATAGTTTGTTGCAGGCCAGACATAGCATATGCTGTAAGCCAAGTGAGCAGATACATGGCTAACCCTGGGAAGGAACACTGGAAGGCATTGAAGTGGATTTTGCAATATCTGCAAGGGACTCAAAAGCATGGACTGGTATTTGGTCGGTAGCTAGAAGGACATGAATGGAACTCCATAGAGTCAGGTGAATATTCAGGTCTTTTGGAAGGGTTTGTTGATGCAAGCTATCCAGGTGATATTGATAAAAGAAAGTCTATAACATGTTACCTCTTATGCATGTATGGTGGACCAGTTTCTTGGAGATTAACCCTTCAACCTATTACTGCTTTATCTACAACGGAAGCAGAGTATATAGGGATTACTGAGGCTGCAAATGAAGCACTATGGCTGAGAAGGCTAGTGACTGAAATGGGAGTGAACAAGTGTATGGTGGTCCTACATAGTGAGAGCCAGAGTGCCATACACTTTACTCAAAACCTAGTCTATCATGCTCGCACCAAGCATATAGTTGTGAGATACCACAAGATCAGAGAACTGGTGGAGGAAGGAGAAGTGATGCTGTTGAAGGCCCATACAAAGAAGAACCAGGTGGATGCACTTACAAAGGCTCTACCAAGGGAAAGCTTCTACTCTTGTATGTGGTTGATGGGTTTGAGGAGTCTGACATATGTAGCCTTGAAGCACCAAGATGGAGATTGTTGAGTCTCAAGTTGTGCGTTCGAGGCTTGTTGGATCAATGTCCATGTATTGGACCAGTCTATCATGGTTATCCATGATGTATCTAGGGCTAGGAATAAGTCCAAGATGAGTCCTAGGTGTTTAGGCTGAGTTTTGATCAGTCTGGGTCTTAGAGTTGGCTTCCCTGATGTAAGAGTCGGCTCTACTAGTTGGCATGGCTCAAAATAGGAGAATGTGGTCAGGTTGAGTCGACTCATTGGATTCGAGTCAGCTCAGTTTCATAGTCAGGAAACCCTGTAGTCTGGTCGAGTCAGCTCGTTGGGTTCGAGTCAGCTCAGTTTGATAGTTAGGAAAACCTATAGTCTGAATGAGTCGGCTTTGATGCCTAAAGTTGACTCAGTTCCAAGGTTGAGTCGACTCTAATGTCTAGAGCTAGCTCGGATGACGGGTGAGCTGTTTTAAATAGTGCCAGCTGGGAGGGAGTTTTGGGGTACTCGACCATATGTGATCGAGATATATATATTGTAACTTTTTGAGAGGTTTGTAGAGGTCGTAAACAAACTTCTCGGATGTGGAATCAAGAAAATCTTCTTTTTTCAAAAAAATTCTCTCTTCTTTTCTTTTCATCTTCCGTTCTTGGATCTTGACATGCTTGATCTTCAAAGACCTATATCCTACCATGTTCTTTAAGGAGATCGCTGGTAGAAGGTCATCCACAGCCTGTAGTACGCTTTCACTATTACTTTGTTGATCAGGGCATTTGTTCTTGATCAGGACCAAGGTTGCTTTTGGGTATTTGGATTCAACGTGAAGACTGAAGTTGGATCACAAATTCTCAACATTTCTCAACATTTTGGAAGTGGTTCATCTCACCTATTTGATTTCTCTCTATATATTTCTGCCTTAGCTAAATTATCTACATTGGTTTCTATGATGGTGGAGGGTTGTTCCTTCACCGGTTCATTCCCAAGAGTTATGATTGATTATTCAAAAAAAAACTAAAGGGTCATAAAATTTTTTAGCTTGGTAATGTCTTTTTAAATTACTCTTAGACTATCTAGGCAGTACTCCTTCCTTCCTATCACTTGAATTAATAACTGATCAGTTGGATTCATATGCTCATCGATTGATTGCTACTGAGGCATGATTAGTTGTTGAAATAAAGCAAACCTATCGGCATCTGGTTTGGTTTGTTGGGAAGGTGGGTTCTGATCTATTTGCTCTATCCAGTCTATGGCTCATAGAACCTTCTCTTCAAATGATAGGCTATATGAGTACAAAAAGATTGATAATATGAATAGGGCTGATCTTAATAAGGTGCATCTGCAAATGAAGATCTTTGTAGTACCGGGGTGATCACTAGATGTGGTTGCTATGAAATATCTAGTTGAGCCTCCCAACTTAGGTTGTAAGCATTAAAGTTTAGATTCTCTCCTAATCTATAAGTCATATGAGTTTGATCTTGATAAACCCAGTCATACTTAGACTCAAGAAATTGGTACATAGTAGGATATTTACTCATAAAGTGAGTTGGGCTCGAATATATAGAGCATGCTTGCCATGTAGGAAGAAAGAAAGGAATGGAAGAGTGTCTAATAGCTATTAGATGATCTAATTTATGGGACAAGGCATCCAGTCTACTGCTTAATATATGAGATAACTTATCCACTCTGCTATTGAGATCCTTGTTCCCAGTACTGCTCTAATTGATTGGATTGTTCTTATGGTTTTGAATATTTAATCAAAGATCCTAGATCAGAGCAATCCTCTTCTAATTTTTTTTTAATTATTATTTTAAAGAAAAAAGGAGAACGAAGAAAGAAGAATGATAGAGAATAATTCTAAAGAGGAGGGCCTAATGAATCTTTGAGCTAAGAGAGTTAGAGAAGAATTATTAGTTAAAGTTCTATATTAATTGTAATCAAGTTAGCATACAATGGACTCTTTATCTTAGAGTTTCCTAATTTAAGATAGCTCCTAACTATTCCAAGGTCACCTTTGAGTCCTCCAAGTCAGAAACTAACTAGCCAACTAGCCAGGTAATGATATGGTTAGTGCGGGTCCCTCCATTGCTTTCCTTAGATACCAAATAATCTGGCAAGCTCAGACAATGAAACCAATTAAAGAACTACCTTCCTTCAAGGCTACATTATCCTTAAATCTCTTTCCTAGATACCACTTAACCAGCTAATCCTGACCCGGTCTAACTCTTAGGATCTCTTGTCCTAGTGAGCTCGAAAATCCTTAGGGGCCAACATCTAATAGATTTTAATTATATGCTTAGGATAATGCAATATAAGGGTGATGATTTGTGAACCAAGAAAGGATAATGAAATCCTCATCTTATGTTGTTTAGGATTTAGTGCCCTTAAGATATTTTATGAGATATGCAATGCAAAAAAGAAGATGTCCAATGCAAGTGAAACATTTTTAAAGCTTAATTAGTTTTTCTATTTTAATTACATGTTATGAGATGTCCTTGTTCTTTTTATATATTAGATTATTTTTAGGTAAGTTTTTAATTTAGTTAATTAAGTATAAGAGAAGGCTAAGTTGATTAGGGTTATAATGCAATTAAGTAGTCTACTAGAATAAAATAACTAGGAAGCAGTAATACAAATTTGACAAGTAGTAAAAAGCATTAAATTAATTGGGATGATAGTAAGTCAAAAAGCAAATGATAAGGGACAGGATTCTAATATGATGCAGGATGATATGCAAGGGATGAACATAAAGAAAATCATATTAAAGCAAGCAAATATTTTCAAATTTTTCTTATGGTTTTATTTTTACCATTTTTTTATTTATTTTTGGACCTGGAAAATTTCATAAAAATAACAAGAAAATAGAGGACAAAATAAAGGCTATTCACCATGAAAATCAGAAAAAAATAAAATTATTTGATAGGGGAAACAGTCCTATATTTTGAGGGGTTATGCAGAATTCAGGATGCAGAAATCTAAACTAGGATGCAAGAACATGCCCTAAACTATGCTCTAATACCAAAATTGATAAGGGATGTGATTCTAATATGATGCAGGATGATATGCAAGGGCTGAACATGATAAAAATCAGATTAAAGCAAGCAGTTATTTTTGAATTTTTTTTATGGTTTTGATTCCCAAAACTAGCCTATATTAGGTTAGGGTTATCCTATATCAATCGGCATCCTACCCACATGCTAGATCAATCAAAAAGAAAAGAAAATCAGGATCCTAGGTTTAAGAAGGCCTATTAGGAGCATGTTCAACTTCAAGAAAACAGACAAAATGAGATGGGAATTAGGTTTAACATACCAAGCAATGATTTCTGGTTGCTGTGGAAGAGATTGTTCCACTCAGATCGGTGCCTGGATGATCTGGTCTCTTTCTTGCAAATTCGTTGATTTTTTATCAGCTTCGTTCAAAGGCAAGGAAAACGTCATCCAAGGGGCATGGCACTAGAGAGATCCTGTAAACATCAGAGGTTAGTCAGAAAGGAAACAAGAAAATAAAATATGGATTAGGGTTTGAAGGAAGAAGGAATTAGGGTTTGCTGATGTTGGCGGCCTGGAAGTGGAAGAAGACTCCTTGCTGGGATCGGTTAGGGCTTCTTTCACTTGGGCATGTTAGGGCTTTGAAGAAGGTGGCTTTGGGCGGCTAAGGCTTGGAAGGGTTAGGGCACACAAGTATCACTCACACTCACTTCAAAGAAGAACACACTAGAGAACACAAGCTAACAAATATTCACCAGAGTTTATTTCATGAATAAGAGTTGATTACAAGAGGGGGAGGGGGTGGGTATTTATAGGCTCACCTAGGTCCTCTTATTGTTAGGATTGGATTACATAGTTTGATTAGGAAGAAGGATTACAAAGTTGCTTAGAACTAGGAGTACACAATTTGAGTAGAATAAAAACATGATCTCTTTATTAGAAGTGGACTTCTCTCCTTATTTGACTTGGTCAAGGGGCGCCTTGGACTTGGTCAAAAGGGCCTTGGATTGGGCTTGGATGCCAACTTGGACTGGGCATGGGCTTTTAGGCAGCAAGGGGTAGCCTCCAATGGGCTTAGGCGCAAGACATCCTAGGTGGGCTGAAAAAACTGGGCACCTAATTTAATGTGGACTTGGGGAAGGCCTGGGGCGCCATGGGCTTCTGGGCTTGAGAGGACTTCTGGGCTGGGGTGCCTGGAAGAGGAATATTCTTGGGTGGCACTTGGAATCTTCATGTGTGGAGGCTTCATGGGCTTGGACTCTGCTTTGACCTGGGAGGTCCTGGTGACTACTTTGGCTGGTGATCCTCCTCTTCTATAAAACTGGACTAACACAAACTTGCACTGGACTAACATAAACTTATAGGACTCAACTGGCTTGGACTTATCAGGTTAGGTCAACTCAACTTATTACAGGACTCGATATGATACTTATTACAAAACTTGGTTCACTTAAAATAAGTGACACATTATTAAAGGACTTAAAATTGACCAACACATGAATTAGAGAATAAATTGAAGCTTGAAGTCTATGTCTGATCTGATGTCCCCATTAGCAAAGCAATAGTTTAAAATTTCTTAGAATTTTTTTTTAATTTTTTAAATCATAACCATGTATAGGATCCTTGGTAATGGTACCAAAATTTGATTGCTATCATGGGTGGTCAAAAATAACTCACCAACTCAAACTCTATCACTAGGATGAGTCAGAATCGTATCCTTAAGGACTGAAGGGCTAATTTATGATTGAAAAAGAATAAGGAGAATAATTTTGGTTTACTTAGAAAGAAAAATAAAAAGTAAATAAAAATTAAACTATTCTAATAACAGGATCTCATGAAAGTATGTTTCTCGGAGGTTGTAAGTCAATCTTGTAATTAACAAAGAAGTATTTCTTTATAATTCAACTTAAGAGAATACATGTCTTTCTTTGGCATGCCCGGTATCTGTAACAGATCATGATGCATCTTTAGAAAGCATAAGGTATATCTCTTTTACAAAATAATGGTAATTAAGCTTAAGGGAATACCTGTCTTTCTTCAGCATGCCTCGTATCCGTAGATCATGGCGCATCTTTAGAAAATACTAGGTGTTCAACTCTTCTTCCCTAAGCATGCCCTATATTTGTAGATCATGGCGCATCTCCAGGAAGCAAGAGTTGTCCTTAATCCAAATTTAACATGAAAGCATAGTAGAAAGCTAATAAAAGAAAGCATATAAGGAATTCATAATTAAATGCACAATCTTTTATTGCATATAAAAATAAAAGAAATATAAGAAAGGTGTAGAATAAAAAATTGCTTTGCTTTATTACAAGATCTCTTCTTCCCTCCTGAGATTTTTGCAATAGTCGCTCATGGGTTGATCCCTTCCTCCCTCTATGCAAAGGCTCTAAAAGGATTCCAAGAAGTGATGCCTCCAGGTAGAGGTACAAGAGCCTTATTATAGGGTTTAACAAGGGAGAGGTCTTCATATTTTTCTGATATGGGATGAAAGAAAAGAATACATGAACGGTTTAGATCTATTGTTACATGAAATCAATGGACAATAGAAAATAGATATAAAGAGAGACTCTTGCTCGTGATAGATATAACCCTTATAGAATTTGGCTTCAAAATCCTATCTAAATTGAGGTGTGATCATTGAAGCATTGTAGCCGTTGGATCTGGATCTAGTGTCTAAAAATCACTACATCACCATGATTAAGCTTGTTTTTAATTGTAGTTGATTTTGGACATAGGATTGAGATCCAATGGTGACTCATTGTGCTTCTTCCTTCAATTGACAAAACCCATCATCCGATCACTGATTCCCCTCGTCATTCACCATCTCTCCTTGTCGGCACCACTGCTTGAGCCCAAGGAACCTTGCAGTCTCCTTGCACCACCATCGCTAGAGTCAGCCCGTTTGTACGCTACCACCCTTGTTGCCATGGACCTCACCATCGTAGCCACCAAGCACTGCCTTGTTGTCACGTCGTCAGTCCACATCGCTGGAGATCTTGCTAGAATCAACTCCCTGCATTACCGCCACCGGCACTACTAGCATTGTTGAACACCTTGCAACCATTGCTACCATCGGACATGCCAAGAATCTCTACTCAAGTACTGCCCTACCGTTGCCACTCACTGGTGACTAGATCATGCCTGAAACCCATTATCAAAGTCACCTTCTTCAGCCTCACCACTATCGGCACCAAAGGCCTCCTTCATTATCGAAGCCATTGTCGGATCCTCCTGTGCATCTATTCTCTGCAGCTATGATCCAATAATCATTACTAGACTATCATTGCTACATATTTTAAGCACCGCCATCCTCTTCACTAGACTGTGAGCCTTGCCAAAGTCCCTAGGTGGTCGTCGATCGTCATCGTGGTAGGTAGTTGGTAAAAACTACACATGGTCTATGAAGCTTAGCCATGGACCATGGGTAATGGCAGCCATGCACTAAGCAAAATCTCATGAACCAAGCAGTCGATCCATGGTAGACTGGTTACTTTAATATTCATGCAAATTCCTTAGTAAATCTTAAACTTCAATTTTAGGCTCATTTTAAGTCCGATTTGCTTCAAACTTGTTTCATTTGAACTTATAAATCGAGCTCTTTGCATCGATGATCTTCTTCCTTACAAATGATTTATGAAAGTATCAATTTTAAATAAATAAAAATAATTTAATTCTTAAATTAATACGTATATATATATATATATATGTATGTATATAATGTAATTATCATAGGTGTTGGATTAAGGATTATGTCCTTATCTAAGGTTATTCTAAGTTTGTTCTTGGTCTACCTATTCATATACAAACTCAGGGTATTGGGGTGCTTTAGGACCCTTGAAAATAGTGTGTATGACTTGAATATATGGAACAAACATCTCATATAGGTATCGTTAGGGTACTAGTGGGTCCGACCTGTAGTAGTCAATCAAGTTTCTAGGAAATTCATCCACTTTACTGTGGATGTCAATTGAACATCTAACTTCATAAATCCCATTATGTTTAGGTTTGGACATGGGAGGGTCTCTTTTGGCAGTAAACATATGGTATGATGAATTTTCACTTAATGTTTCAAAGAATTGCTAGGCTTCATGCTCATTCTTCAACATAAAGGTTTCACCACATGAGACATTAAGCATTTGCTGGTGCTTCTTTGACAAACCATCATAAAAGTCTGGACTAGTTGTCACTACAACATGGTGTTGATACTTTCTAATTAATTCCTTTAACCTCTCTCAAGTCTTATGAAATATTTCTCCATCCATTTAGAAAAAAATAGTTATTTCTTTTTTAATTTGATTTGTTTTTTATGAAAAAGTACTTCTTGAAAAATTTTCTCTAAAATTGATCCAAGGTTGAAATTATTACAATGTCTAAGAAGTTCAACTAGTATTTAGTTTTATTCTTAAATGAAAATGAAAACAATTTTAAACTAAGAGCATCATCAAAGAAATGCAGACTTTTAACTATTGAATAAATTTTTAGGAATTCATCTAGATGTTTGTATAGGTCCTCATTTACAAGTCCATAAAAAGATGGGAGTATTTGAATAACATTGGACATGATTTCATATTGAATGTCCGCTACTAGAGACAATTGGATGCAAGGAGAGTAATTATATGCTGTGGAGAGTACTTCAATTGTCTAGGTGGATCATTCTCCTGGTTTTGGTCCATGACTCTATATCTCTTTGCCCTAAGAGTTCATTCTATTTCTAGATCTAGAGATATAATTTTAGGTTATAATTATCGGAGACTAAACATACACCTTATAGTGGTACTCTAAAATAAATCGCAGTTCACATTTTTATGATTTTTTTCTTAAATTGATCAAAGGAAGAAGGAGAGAAGAGGAAGAATGAAAGAAGTTCTAAAAATAAGAGTCCTAAGAGAATCCTAAACTAGAGATGATAGATGAGAAGATTGTTTTTAATTATTTTATTTTTTTTAAAATAAGTGATATAATCAAATCAATTCTATTCCAGGGTTAGCCTAATTTTAGATTGCTCCTAACTATTCCAAGGTTGCTTTGGAGCCCTCCAAGTCAAAAACTAGCTAGCTAACTAGCCAGGTAAGGATAAGATTGATGGGGGTCCCCCCATTACTTTCTTTAGATACTAAATAGATTGGTCAAGTAAGAGAATTAACCAATTAAAGAACTACCTTCTTTCGAGATCTTGTCCCTAAATCCCTTTCCTAGACACTAGTCAACAAACTAATCCTGACCCAGTTCAACTCTTTCTAGTGCCTTATCCTATTGAGCTCGAATTTCTTAGGGGCTAATATCTAGTTAATTTTCTTTAGCAGCTTAGGTTAATGTAAATGCAAGATGGTGGTTTGTAGGCTGAGAGAGGATGATGAAATCCTTACCTTATTTGATTAATGTGTTAATGCCCTTAAAATTAATTATAGAAAAATGCAATGCAATAAAAAAATTAATCCAAACTTCATGATTAGCACACAATTAATTTTTTTTAATTTTTAGATTTGATGACTAAGTCTCTAACTTCCTAGTTTATGAGGTATCAAAATTTTTTTTAAAATATTTTAAATCAATTCAACCATTTTATGTCCTAGGACAACCATGCAATATAACTTCTAGTTATGCCAGGATAACCTTATATTAGAACACTCAAGATTGAACAAGAATAACAATAATCTAATTTTTTTAATTTTTTTTAAACAATCATGCCAAGGTCCCTAGTAATGGTGCTAAAATTTGAATCATCTTGTCATGAGACAATCAAAGACAATTAAACTAGTCTAAGTTATTAATGTAGAAGTGGTGAGACTAGATATCAAATTTATAGGAATCTTGGATAGTTATTTCAAAACTAAAATAAAAAATAGTAGTAAAATTTAATAACTAAGAAATTAAGCTAATACTAGCTAACTTAGATGAATAATAAAGTAATATAGACTCAAGCAAGAAAAAGAAGCTCTCAAGATTTTAACTGGTTACTCAACAGACAGTTGGTACCCTCCTTCTATGCAAGTAATCTATATACCACCTATCAAGATGTAATTTTTTGATGAGATCACGATGCGTTCCCCTGAAATATAGGCTAGCCAAGATAAGATATATACTAGGTAAAAAAATCATATTTCAAGATAATCTCTTCCAAGAGTATGAACTATATCCATAGATCATGACTCTTTCCAAGAATATATACTATTCTAAATATGAATTCAAATAAAAAACATATAACAAGATGTAGAGTTAAACCTAATCTTTATTTTATAGAAAAAAGTATAAAGATAAACAAAAATAAAATACTATCTGTTACAAGCACTTTAGGGATTTTCCAAGAAGTAGAGATTAAGCCTTTTAAGGAAAAAATTATCGTCAACATCCTTGCTAATTTCCTCGTGTTGGAACAAGTCCTGGACGATAGCTGGGAAGAGAAGAAAGTAGAGATGGTGTGGAGAAGGTTATGGAGAAGTGGAATAGGTTGAAGAGGGAAATGATAGGAGGGCATGAGAGGATAGTGAATGGCATGAAGTCTCGGGAAGGAAAAAATGGAAATGATAAATAGAAATTGATGGTGTGAAAGAGTGGGAAGGTGATAGGAGAGGGATTCGATGGTGTGGAAGAAGGTTTCTGGATAGTTTTTAATGGAAGAAAATGAGATGAAGGCTAGATGGAATGGCGGAAGGTGAATGGCAGTGTGGAGAAGACTCTCTAGAATGAAGGCTCTGCATGTGGGAGGATAGCGAATGGGTAAATGCTCGATAGATCTCCCTGTATGTTGTGTTGCTACCTTTTTAAAGGACAAGAAGGATGCTTCATCACCGTGTCAATCTGACTAACAATCTCAGTCCGGTGTACCATTCCGTCCATTCTGTGTTGTGATCCATGATGGTTTCCATCTATTTCACGTTAAAATTCCATGATCTACTCCAAATGTTCAACTGTGTCAGTCTTCCATTCCAATGCCTTCATGTCAGTCTGCTCAGTGTCCAGGCCACGTCCTCTGCTTTAGGCTAAGAAGCATTCCTTGCTCGCAAGAAATCCCTATGTGCCATTCGATCGGAGTCAAAGGAGCCCAGATTTGCTGCATGAAGCCTTGGTCATTTGTTGGCCATTTAGATCGTGTTAAGGTTCACAATCTGGCCATCAAATGGCACACAAAACCTTGCCTGCATCAGTTTTCCATCCAGCTTCTCTGCTACTCTATTTCGGATCAAATTCCAACCACCCAAAAATCCTCTATTCCAGCCACCTTCAGTCCAGCGATCAGATCCGGATTGAACTCTAAAATCATCTGTTCCACTGCTCTCGCAAATCTGGTGCTTCCAGCCCATTTGCAATAGCCAACAAACTAGCAAATCACAAAGCCCACCAAATCCCATCCATTCCACGACTATTGTAGGACCCACTCCATGTCTACTCCCTGCTCCATTCCACGTAGAAGCCTGCATGTTGGTGTAAAAAAAAAAAAATCTGTTTTTCCCTAGCCGTGGACCATGGTAATGGCTTGTGGACCACTTTATTTGCTTCCTAGACCCTGTGGATTGTAAAAAAAAAAATCTGTTTTTCCCAAGCCGTGGACCATGGTAATGGCTTGTGGACCACTTTATTTGCTTCATAGACCATGTGGATTGTTTTCTGGACCGCGGCACCCTTTCCTTATTTCATGTGTTGCGTTAACTTCCATTGAATTGTCTAGCATGGCCCCATTTGTTTTCCAGTATTCCAACTCCACGTGCTGTATCCCA
The DNA here is from genome assembly GCA_021397845.1 of Areca catechu. NCBI lineage: Eukaryota > Viridiplantae > Streptophyta > Magnoliopsida > Arecales > Arecaceae > Areca > Areca catechu. Next base: position 86,288,458 of record CM038044.1, on the reverse strand, counting down.
TGCATAATATATCCATGCACGTGAATTCCCACTAAGAAGTCTCTCCCACTATAATTTGCATATTAAATCCGATGCACTCAACCAAGCTACACGTTGACCAACCCATTTAAAATCCAAGCGCCATTGCTATGGCCCACTTCAACTTAATTCTTTAGTGCTTTGTCCCATCTTATTTTTACTCTTCATGCAATTAATGTGGATTCTATCTTTTCATGTATTAAGCCATGCAAATGCTAATCATACCACCAAAGTCTACATGGCCCATCACTTATTTTCAAAATGGCTGGAGTGCTAAAATTAATCCTTCTCATGAATCTAAACCAGTTTAAAGTTTAGTTGATTAAATAGATCCAAGCTTCTAGTTACCTACAAAGAAGACACAGAAGCATCAAATTTTAATAAATTAATATAATGTTTGATGCATAACTTATGTATTTATTAGGAGGGCCTCCAAATAGTCATCCACCTCGCAAAGATTCCTAGTTTTCCTATCTTGTTGGATGATGATATGATGATCCCTTCATCAAGGAATTCTACAGTGAAGAAGAAAAAAGTGAAATAGGGAAATCACATTCTTGATTCCTACCTTGACAACTAATTTGGTGATAAAAACAATGAACATGAAGTGCCCCTAGGGTCTCGATGGCTACAATGGGCAATGTGGGGGGCCCACTTGAGATTGCTGATCAGCTAAGGGGCTACCGAGAGTGCTTTCGCTTCAACAGAATGGGTTACACCATCCTGATCTACCCCCCACACCAAAAGGAGAATATCCGAGGGTTGATGCTTGGTTGGCCTCAGGGTAGGATGAGTCAGAGCTACCGTAGAGCCTGTATTGTAGTTGCAAGTGACTCGACTCGAAGTAGGAGTTGATGGAACAACTTGGCTATGATTGGAAAAGTGATTGAAGGCTCGCTAATGCTTTGGTATGGAAGAGCTTGGGGGTGATTAGTGCAGGAACCAAGATAGACAGAGGCTCCTCTATCCTCTGTGGATCTCTGATTAGGGTTTTAATCTGTTGGGTCTTGTAATAAGGATTCAAGCCTGAGCAATTTACTTTTGAGTCATGTAATTGGTTTTAGATTTTGTTTTAGTCATATATCTTGGTCAATTTGGTCAAGTTAGGGTCAATGAGTCCTGTAATTAGCTGAACTGGTTCACAAGCCCAAGTCAACTTGAAGTTGGGCTCAAGCTTGTTTGAAGATAGGTCCACAAGTGGGCATCCAAGTCAAGCCCAATTGATGACGGGTCCAGCCACCTCTCCATGTCAAGGTAGGAGCGCCACTTCAGCTCGTGGTGAGCCACTTCATCAGTGCCACATGGCATGAGAAAGCGCCACATCATCAAGTTACTATGGGCGGCCAAGACAAGATGAAAATGTCAAAGTCAATACATGTTGGATGCTCCATTAACTCTCCCCTTGATCCAAGCCAACAACCTCCCCATCTCACTCCACACATCAAGCCTCTCCAAAGATCATGGTCGGCCAAGGAAGAGTTCAAAATTCAAATGGAGATAACCTTCCTCCCTTCCTTCCCTATATCAAGCCTCTCTCCAAAGAAGCATGGTCGACTAAGGAAGAAGTTCTAAAGTCAAAAGGCATCCCTTGATTCTTGAAGACAAGTCCACACAACACTCTCCAAATCAAGCTACCAAGATCAAGCTCATGGTCGGCCAAAGACTCATAAAAGGAGTTTCAAAATTTGAATGGGGACAACCTCCTCTCTTCCCTTCCTGAATCAAGTTTTCCATCAAATCATGACCGGCCAAAGAAGGATTTCAAGAGCTCAAATTTAGATTTTAGGCACCCCTTAATGAAAATGTGAAACCTCTTTTTTTATTTGAATTCAAGTGAGACTTAGGAGCCTATAAAAGGGCCCTAACTAAGGGAAAACATGCTTGGTAGAAAGAAAGTATTTTAAAATAATTTTAAAATAAACAGCGAAAGGCTTGGTAGATCGATCAAAATAATCTACTAATATGCCAGCAACGGGATCTAGTACATAATGCAGCATGCAATATACATCAAGAGTAAGAAAAATAATCAAAGATATAAAAGTACCTTACTGTTATACCTTTAAAATGTTGTGGATAAGGACAAAGCTCTTGACCCATATACGTGTCTGGGCTCTACAGGTAATCAACACCGGGGCTCGACTTTGATCAACTCCCTCGGAGTGCTAGCTTCTTGGGATCCTTTGGACTGATCTTCTTTATCTTGGAAGACAAGGAGGAGAGGTGGAACCCTTCCTAACTATCTCTCTTCCCAATACCTAGCTTGAATGCTAGGTATTCTCACACCCAATCCCAAGTCCTCACAAAATCTCTTTTCCATTTAGTTCTTCAACCTTTTTTCTCTCAGCCCACCAGAAGCCCCTAAAACAACCTTTTCTTTTAGAGCCATGAGAGGGAGAAAGATGAAGGAGGAGTGATTGGAGGAGAAGGTCAAAGGCATACCAATTTGGCTCTAACCACATAAGGAAGGAATGACAATCATTCCATGAAAGTTTGGATTCATAAAAGCTTAAATTCAAAATTCAAACCAGATTAAAATTTTCCCCAAAAACTTCCTAGAAAATCCATTCAGGGTTTTATGGTCAAGCAGAGATGAGTCGACTCGAGCAAGGGTTGAGTCGACTCATCCAAAAACAGAATAGTCAGACTGTTCTTTTAGTAGGAACGAGTCAGCTCGAGTAGGGGTCGAGTTGGCTCATCTAGAAATGACTTTCGAAAATGCTTCTTGTTATAGACCAGTGTCTACCCCTCAAGTGTCGATACATGGTTAATCATATTGACCGCCAGTGACAGCAAACGATTCTTAATTGTCAATCAGCCTTTAGATCAGATAGAAACCCCTATGATGTGTGACTGTTAGGAATTATGTCCCAAAAGCCAATCACCTAGCCTGTAGGCGGTTGAGCATTAAATTGTACATTGTATATGAATTAATAAAAGATTATTTTGGCAACTCATCACTATTGACATTTCCTTGTAATGAACTCTTATATGTGATGAAATCTTTAGGACTACACTAATTTTGATATAGAGAGGATACATCAAGTGGTCCTTAAAAACAGGTTCACAACCAAAGGATACATTATACTGGTTGGCAATGTATCAAGTATAGGTTGTTGTGATTCACATCGTTTGGTTGTCCTCTTGACCAAAGGAGTGTGGTGTCACTGATGTGATCTACAAGTAGGGTATGTGATATCATATTGAATGTGACTCCGTGCAGTCCCTTTCTGCCAAAGGGATACTCATGATTAGATATGGGTATATGTGTCCCTTCGACCTGAGGTCATCATGGTAGCTTGCAAGAAACTCCCTGTGCTTTGGTGCCAGACTACCCGAATTTCTAATTTGGTAATGAAAGGTTTCTGGGTACATGCAAGTACTTGTGAAGTAGTGATGGAACAAGATGGAATTGACCTGTCCAAACGGTTTGGATTAAATATCTCGCAGTGTCTTAATTTAGCAAATCCTCGGCCGGGATAGTCCTAGTGAGGAGTCACTGGACTTGCAAGGTTGAGACATATTGAGGACTGACCAGATAAGGGTTGGCAGTCTAACCCTGGGTCATTCTGAGCATCAGAGGTCAAAGGGATGATTTACACGGTAACCATATGCCAGAGGTTCGATAGATTGCTCTTGCATCTTCGACCTATTCGGATGCCGGGATCCATTGCTAGATGGTTTCTTGTGCTGGTAGTGAAATTGTTCTAGTGCTACCGTTTATATTCGAACCTAGAGGTCACACGCCATAGAGGTTTTCTCTCTGATCCGGGTATCGATTATGATTGAGAATCGTTTAGGTAATTTTTGGTTACGGTTATTGTCAGAGCACACTTATTGATTTGACCTGCATTAGGTCAATCAGGGATGGTTCGGGTTGATACCTGATCAACCTGGACTGAACCAATTTGGATTGTATTTTAATTTGAATGGGATTCAAAATTAAAACCCCTCTCTCTTTCTTGGTTAAGTGAATATTTGAAATGGGTTCAATTAGTCTGGACCGGTTACTTTAATTAAGCAAATTAGTATTGAACCAGGTTTAATTGGATTGAACCGGAAGAATTTCCATTGAACCGGTTTAATTGCTATTGAACCGATGAAATTGAATTTTTTATTGGACCGGTTGGTTTAAAGACAGTTTAAATGATGACATAGTCTTCATCTTCTTTGATCCACGATGGTATGCAACGTTATTTTCTTCCCACTTCCCTGCAGTTGCTGGAACCGCAGAGAAGTCGTTCGAGGTGTTCGGCGAGGGCCAATGCTTCTATATATCATCAGTCCGAGCATCTTTCACAAGTGAGAAAAATAGAGATCAAAAACAAAACAAAAACCAACGATAACAGACTGAGAGAGAAAAATTGAGGTTCTGTTCAACCTTTTCTAGGAGATTGAGAGCTTGTTTCCTCCACAACAAGGAAGAGAGATGCTTTGAGTGGTTTGTCCCGGTGTGCTCAAGTTGAAACTGGGGTTTGTCTTGAAGAAGACAAGAACTGGACAACGTTCTGCTCCCCTGTTTCTCAACCGTAATCTATTGTGGATTTCCGGTGGCTAGCACCACGTCTGGAGATCGGATCATCTCAGAGCTCAGGCATGGACTCTGATAGAGGGTTTGCAATTGTGCACCTCAAGAGCATTCATCGGTGGCCTATTGCATCTGCCTCAGCCGATGATCTTAACGCCTGCACTATTTACAAATTCAGCAACAACAGAAATTTCAGAAAGTTATTCACGGATTGGAAAAGTTTTTTTTTTGGTGATTATTCTTCTCCATTCCAGTTGAAGACCGAAGAAGAATATATCTCCTTGTTAGCTGCTCAGAATTGGGAAGCATCAAAGAAATTTTGCTGCTGTTTTAAAGCTATGAAAACAGAGCATTTGGACGTTGCAACGAAGAAGACGACTGGAATAACTATGTTCTAGTTATTCCAGCCAATTCCAACCAATCACAGTCCTATTCCAGGGTTATTCCGAGTGGGGTGAAGGCTCATTGCCGGTTCAGTTGGCATTCAAGTGCTGGGAGAAGGATCCAAACAAAAGAATAATTTTCCTGTTCAATTCCGATCAACCAAAACGCCCAGGTTATATTTAGTTGATGGGAATGTTTTATTCCATGTTTGTTTTTTTTAATTATTCCATGCTATTCTACACAATGTTATGCATCATATTTTTTTTTTTCACACACCCAAATAAAATGTTATACATGCCTGTTAATATGTTTTACATGCAGTATACCTTATGTTAGATCTGGGATTATGAAATAACTCTTCCGCATGCTTGTTAAAATGTTTAATAATATATAGTTATTTTACCTTCTAGTGTAGCATTCCTGGGTATAACATCCTCCAGTAGGGCAATCCCTGCAGGTAAGTAATCAACAATGGTATCAGAGCCAGGTTCAGGAGTAACATGGCATGATTGCATGTAGACCAATTAAAAGTATTTTAATTATGAATCTGTATCGGTTAAAGAGTACTGCGAGGAACCTAGTTGAGACCTTCACCATGGCTGTGTGTCCTAGGGCACGAAGCAGTCATCTGTGTTGGCCTTTTCAGAAGGTACCTTAAAGAAAATCTAAAAAAAAAAAAAAATGTTTTAATTCAGTAGATACAAGTGTATGGCATGTATAAATATATTTGGGCTGAAATACTGATAACATTGGAAATGTTGCATGGAATAAACTGTAAAATTGTTTTACATGATTAGTAAATTAAAAGGAATTTTTTGATTAATGTTGGACTTAATAAATGATAATCAAACTTAAGGTTTATGAAACCTAAAATGTCATTTACATAAGTCATTCAGGTAAATTGGGTTAGCCATCTAATTGGATCCTTAACTGGGTTAGACTTAGGTTTAGTTGAACTGGATTAAAGGAAGATTAATCAAATATTGATTAAGGTTCTTCTATAGTACTATCTAATAGTCAGCTTAGTTGATCCGTTCATCTAAAATGGATCCAATTAGTGGCTCAGTGGAAGCCTGAGTCTTTTGGCAAATCTAATCGAGTCTAGTAAACCAACTAGTGTCGAGGTAGGTCTGGCATATTGATCATGGTTGCATGAGGCTACCTCTTTCCTGGCCAACTTGGTTGGTGTCTAGGAAAGATGGTTAATGGCAGTTACTCATCCATGATCTCACCTACCTGGCTAGTTGAGTCGACCAGAACTGATTGGAAAAGCCCGCTGACTCGAGTTAACCCATGTCACCCAGGTTGATCAGTCTAACTGATATATAGGTGCCCATGGATCAATTGTTGTATTGTTTCAACCCTCTTGGAATCTGATTTATTCAGTGGGAGGATGATCTATGCTTTTGTTTATCTCTTCTGTCATAACCAAAATCCTCTAAAATTATTAGGTCCTTAAAAGACTAGGTCAAGGAGTTGACAGTGTCTTTGCCTCCCACTAGGTCGGTTAGTAATATGTCTACTAGCTAGGTGTGCATCGGCAGTTCCATAGAATGGGTACACATCTGGCGACTAGAATTACTCTCTGATTAATGATAATTCGGTGTGACTTTCTTAACAATGATTAGGTGAGCCGGCCATAGTCGGGCTTGATCGTTCGTTAAATAGAAACATTGGATAGGTCATGTTAATGGTTGGACCTAACCAGAAACCTACAATAAAAGGCCTCTAGGCTGATTGGAGTGTTTTCTGGGGCAAAAACCTAATACTGAAAATTGCTTAGGGAAGAAATTGGTTAAGAACCTACATTTAGATGCGTATGAGTGAGCTGGCCATAGTTGGGCTCATACGTGGTCTATTGGATTTCAGTACCCACTATGAAATATGATTTCATGGATTGGAGGTTAGAGGCTCCCAGTCTGATAAGTTAGTGGGAGGGACCTTTAGACTAAAGTCCAAGTCTTTAGGTTTAATGATTAATTCATATACTTATAGGCTTGTTTTTCCTTTCAGATGACTTCAAGCTTATCGCTCTGATCACTTCTCGACAACGAGAAGTTAAAGGGTCCCAACTTTGATAGCTGGTATCGAAGGTTGAGGATAGTCCTGGAGCATGAAAGGATCCTTTATATGATAATAGATCCTGCACTTGAGAACCCTCCTGCCAATGCTCGGGGCCCGGTTAGAGATGCTTATTTGAAGTGGGTCTCTGATCGGACCACTGTCCGATGTATTATGTTGGCAGCAATGAACGATGAGTTCAGTCGCAAGTTTGAAGAAGCCCAGCCATATGAGATCCTTCAAAAGTTGAAGGAATCTTTTGGCGTACCTGACGATGTAGAGCGGTACAAGGTTTCTTGTGCCATCTACAATGCCAAGATGCCAAATGGTGGTTCAGTCACTGATCATGTACTGTACATGATCGAGATGATTGAACGTTTGGGCAAGCTTGGGTGTCCTTTGCACGAGCAGCTCGGCAAGGACGCGATTCTGAATTCTTTTCCATCCTCCTACCTTGATTTTCTCGATCATTTTAGAATGAACAGGCCTGCAGTAAACTATCATGGTCTGTTAGGGTTACTGCAGACTTACGAGAAAGACCATCACCTGAACAAGGGGGTGGTGAATTTAGTGGGAGGATCTGGAAATCGTTGTCCCTTTAAGAAAGGGAAGAAAAAGAAAAAGGGTAAGAAAGTGCAAAGTGCTCCTGGACCGAGTCAGACCAGGAAGGTAAAAGCTGATCAGTCTAATGCATAGTGCTTCTACTATAAGAAGCGAGGACACTGGAAGAGGAATTGTTCTCTCTATAAAGCATCCTTAGACCCGAACAGGCCTAAGAGGAGAAATCAGCAAGGTGCTGGACAAGGTATTTATATGATAAGTCATTGTAATTTCTCTATTCGTGATACTACTGACTGGATATTGGATACCGGTAGTCCCATTCATGTTTGCAATTCATTGCAGGGACTACAGGTTAGCAGGAAATTCAAAGATGGGGAGCAGTTCCTGAGCGTCGGGAATGGAAATCGTGTTCCAGTACTGGCGATTGGGGTTCTGAGTCTAGTCTTCGAGTCATGTATTGTCAAGCTAGTTGACTGTCATTACTGCCCTAGTTTTATTATGTGTATTATCTCTGTAGGCTAGTTGGCCAGTTGTGGTTATGAACTTTCAATTAAAAGAGATATTTGTCAGGTTATTGTGAATAACTGTGTGATAATGAAAGCTAGGTTGGATAATGGCATTTATGTATTGTCACGACATGTTAGTGTTATGTACACGTCTAGCAAACACCCAAGGTTAGTAAATGTCAGTAATCTATATCTATGGCACTGTAGGTTAGGTCATATTAACCAAGACAGGATATACAAATTGCGAGGAAAAGGTCTCCTCGAGGTCAGTGATTCTGACTCACTGCCCACTTGTGAATCTTGTTTACTTGGTAAGATGACCAAGTCACCTTTTACTGGAAAAGGTGAACGAGCTACAGAATTGTTGAGTCTCGTACATACTGATGTATGTGGACCCATGACAGTTACTTCTAGAGGAGGATATAGATATTTCATTACTTTCACAGACGACCTCTCGAGGTTTGGTTATGTCTTCTTAATGAGACATAAGTCTGATTCATTTGAAATGTTCAAACGATATCGTAATGAAGTGGAAAAACAAACTGGAAAAAGTATAAAAACCCTTCGATCTGATCGAGGTGGTGAATACCTATCTAGTGAATTCCTGACATATCTTGAGGAGAATGGGATTCTCTCTCAATGGACTCCTCCTGGAACACCTCAATGGAATGGTGTGTCTGAACGGAGGAATCAAACATTATTGGATATGGTTCGATCTATGATGGGTTTTGCTACTCTGCCGATATCCTTATGGGGATATGCTCTTGAGACAGCTTATTACCTGTTGAATAATGTTCTGAGTAAGTCTGTTGTCTCCACTCCATATGAGATGTGGACAGGACGTAAGCCCTCAATTTCACACCTTCAGTTCTGGGGTTGTCCGGCTTATGTAAAATGTTTGGACATAGACAAACTTGGTCCTAAATCTGATCGATGCTTCTTTATAGGATATCCTAAGGAGACAAAAGGGTATTTCTTCTACTTGGAGGATGAACAGAAATTATTCATTGCTCTTAGGGCTATCTTTTTAGAAAAGGAGTTTCTTGGTGAAGAAATTGTAGCCTCTAAGATTTAACTTGGTGAAGTTCAACCAGTAGAAGAACCTACACATTCTAGAGATGTCACTGAACCGACTGTGATTGCATCGCATGAAGAGACTATTATTAGGCGATCCGGTAGAGTACTGCATCAGCCGGACAGATACTTAGGTTTCTTGGTCCGGGACGAGGATCCTATTGAACTCGATAAGAACAATGAGGATCCAATCACCTATATGGATGCACTTCAGAGATCTGACTCTGAGGCATGGCTTGGTGCTATGCAATCCGAGATGGAGTCCATGGAGATCAACCATGTATGGACATTGGTTGATCCACCTGAAGGGATAAAACCCATCGGGTGTAAATGGATCTTCAAGAGGAAAAGGGGCGCAGATGGGAAGGTTGAGACCTATAAAGCCCGTCTGGTTGCCAAGGGATATCGTCAGCGATATGGTATCGATTATGATGAAACTTTCTCCCCTGTGGCAATGCTCAAATCTATTCGGATCATGCTTGCTTTAGCATCACATTTTGACTATGAGATCTGGCAAATGGATGTTCGAACAGCCTTCCTGAATGGAGAACTGGATGAGGAGGTGTATATGATGCAACCTGAAGGGTTCACATCCACAGATGAGTCGAAAGTGTGCAAATTGCAAAGGTCCATTTATGGACTCAAGCAAGCATCTCGAAGTTGGAATATGCAGTTTGATAAATGTATCAAATTGTATGGCTTCGTTAGGAATGGAGAGGAACCGTGCATCTATAAATGGGCTAATGGTTCTGTAATTGTATTCCTGGTATTGTATGTTGATGACATTCTCTTAATCGGGAATGATATTGCTGCAATGCAAGGAATAAAGGTCTAGTTGTCATCTCAGTTCTCCATGAAGGACTTGGGTGAAGCCTCTTTCATACTTGGTATGAAAATCTATAGAGATAGGTCTAAGAGGCTTTTGGGATTGTCCCAATCTACATATATTGATACTGTACTGAAACGGTTCAACAAGGAAAATTTCAAGAAAGGCTATCTTCCGATAGGTTCTGGAATTATTCTTTCCAAGAAGGATTGTGCGACAACTCCTGAGGAAAGAGAGTGCATGAATAGAGTACCTTATGCTTCTATAGTAGGCTCTATCATGTATGCTATGATATGTACTAGACCAGATGTGGCATACTCACTAGGAGTAGTGAGCAGATACCAGTCTGACCCAGGTGAGGCGCATTGGAAGGTGGTTAAAACCATCCTGAAGTATTTGAGAAATACTAAGGACCAGTGGCTAATCTATGGAGAACCTGACTTAAAACTTGTGGGGTACACTGACTCCATTTTCCAATCAGACAGAGATGATAGCAAGAGTGTGTCAGGGTTTGTGTTTACCCTATATGGAGGAGTGATCTGCTGGAAGAGTTCCAAGCAGGCTTCAGTTGCAGACTCGGTATGCGAAGTAGAGTACATTGCAGCATCAGATGCAGCGAAGGAGGCCGTGTGGTTGCGGAAGTTCTTTACAGAGTTAGGTGTGAAACCTTCCCTAAATGGACCTATTCCAGTGTATTATGAGAACATTGGAGCCATTGCTCAAGCCAAGGAGCCGAAATCCCATCACCACACAATGCACATTTTGCGGCGCTACCACCTCGTTCGAGAGATCGTGGAACGAGGCGACATCATTCTTCTGAAGATTGATGGAAAGGAAAATCTTGCTGACCCCTTCATTAAAGCCCTCGGAATCAAAGAGTTCAACTACTACAAAAGGAAAATGGGTATTAGATATTGTTCTGATTGGCTTTAGTACAAGTGGGAGTTGTTGGGAATTGTGTCCCAAAAGCCAATCACCTAGCCTGTAGGCGGTTGAGCATTAAATTATACATTGTATATGAATTAATAAAAGATTATTTTGGTAGCTCATCACTATTGACATTTCCCTATAATGAACTCTTATATGTGATGAAATCCTTAGGACTACACTAATTTTGATATAGAGAGGATATATCAAGTGGTCCTTAAAAACAGGTTCACAACCAAAGGATACATTATACTGGTTGGCAATGTATCAAGTATAGGTTGTTGTGATTCATATCGTTTGGTTGTCCTCTTGACCAAAGGAGGTGGTGTCATTGATGTGATCTACAAGTAGGGTATGTGTTATCATATTGAACGTAACTCCGTGCAGTCCCTTTCTGCCAAAGGGATACTCATGATTGGATATGGGTATATGTGTCCCTCTGACCTGAGGTCATCATGGTAGCTTGCAAGAAACTCCCTGTGCTTTGGTGCCAGACTACTCGAATTTCTAATTCGGTAATGAAAGGTTTCTAGGTACAGGCAAGTACTTGTGAAGTAGTGATGGACCAAGATGGAATTGACCTGTCCAAACGGTTTGGATTAAATATCTCGCAGTATCTTAATTTAGCAAATCCTCGGCCGGGGTAGTCCTAGTGAGGAGTCACTGGACTTGCAAGGTTGAGACATATTGAGGATTGACCAGATAAGGGTTGGCAGTCTAACCCTCGATCATTCTCAGCATCAGAGGTCAAAGGGATGATTTACACGGTAAACATATGCCAGAGGTTCGATAGATTGCTCTTGCATCTTCGACCTATTCGGACGCCAGGATCCATTGCTAGATGGTTTCTTGTGCTGGTAGTGGAATTGTTCCAGTGCTACCATTTAGGTTCGAACCTATGAGGTCACATGCCATAGAGGTTTTCTCTCGGATCTGGGTACCGATTATGATTGAGAATCGTTTAGGTAATTTTTGGTCATGGTTATTGTCAGAGCACACTTATTGATTTGACCTGCATTAGGTCAATCAGGGATGGTTCGGGTTGATACCTGATCAACCTGGACTGATCCAATTTGGATTGTGTTTTAATTTGAATGGGATTCAAAATTAAAACCCCTCTCTCTTTCTTGGTTAAGTGAATATTTGAAATGGGTTCAATTAGTCTGGACCGGTTACTTTAATTAAGCAAATTAGTATTGAACCAGGTTTAATTAGTATTGAACCAGGTTTGATTGGATTGAACCGGAAGAATTTCCATTGAACTAGTTTAATTGCTATTGAACCGATGAAATTGAATTTTTTATTGGACCGGTTGGTTTAAAGATGGTTTAAATGAAGACTTAGTCTTCGTCTTCTTTGATCCACGATGGTATGCAACGTTATTTTCTTCCCACTTCCCTACAGTTGCTGGAACCGCAGAAAAGTCATGCGAGGTGTTCGGTGAGGGCCAATGCTTCTATATATCATCAGTCCGAGCATCTTTCACAAGTAAGAAAAATAAAGATAAAAAACAAAACAAAAACCAACGATAACAGACCGAGAGAGAAAAATTGAGGTTCTGTTCAACCTTTTCTAGGAGATTGAGAGCTTGTTTCCTCCACAGCAAGGAAGAGAGAGGCTTTGAGAGGTTTGTCTCGGTGTGCTCAAGTTGAAACTGGGGTTTGTCTTGAAGAAGACAAGAAGTGGACAATGTTCTGCTCCCCTGTTTCTCAACCGTAATCTATTATGGATTTCCGGTGGCTAGCACCACGTCTGGAGATCGGATCATCTCAGAGCTCAGGCGTGGACTCTGATAGAGGGTGTGCAATTGTGCACCTCAAGAGCATTCATCAGTGGCCTATTGCATCTGCCTCAGCCGATGATCTTAACGCCTGCACTATTTACAAATTCAGCAACAGCAGAAATTTCAGAAAGTTATTCACGGATTGGAAATGATTTTTTTTTTTGTGATTATTCTTCTCCATTCCAGTTGAAGACCGAAGAAGAATATATCTCCTTGTTAGCTACTCAGAATTGGGAAGCATCAAAGAAATTTTGCTACTGTTTTAAAGCTCTAAAAACAGAGCATTTGGACATTTCAACGAAGAAGACGACTGGAATAACTATGTTCTAGTTATTCAAGCCAATTCCAACCAATCACAGTCCTATTCCAGGGTTATTCTGAGTGGGGTGAAGGCTCATTGCCGGTTCGGTTGGCATTCAAGTGCTGGGAGAAGGATCCAAACAAAAGAATAATTTTCCTGTTCAGTTCTGATCAACCAAAACGCCCAGGTTATGTTTAGTTGATGGGAATGTTTTATTCCATGTTTGTTTTTTTTTAATTATTCCATTCTATTCTACACAATGTTATGCATCATTTTTTTTTTTTTTCACACACCCAAATAAAATGTTATACATGCCTGTTAATATGTTTTACATGCAGTATACCTTATGTTAGATCTGGGATTATGAAATAACTCTTCCGCATTCCTATTAAAATGTTTAATAATATATAGTTATTTCACCTGCTAGTGTAGCATTCCTGGGTTTAACATCCTCCAGTAGGGCAATCCCTGCAGGTAAGTAATCAACAGTGACCCTATAGGTTTGAACACTAAGCCGGTAGCACTGGAACACTTCCAGTACCAGTCAAAGTCCTCATCTAATAATGATACCCGATGTCTGGATAGGTCGATTATTGTAGAGCAACTTTTAAGAACCTCTGGCATATGGTTACCGCATAATTCGTCCCTTTGACCTCATAATGCTCAGGATGACCTAGAATTTGACTGCCAACCCTAATTTGATCTATCCAGATCATGTCTCAACTTTACAAGTTCTGTGACTCCTCACAAGAACTATCCTGGCCAAGATTTTGCTAAATTGAAACACAGCGAGTCATTCATTCCAAACTATTTGGAGGGATCAATTCCATCTTGATCTACCACCGCTCCACAAGTACTTGACTGCACCCAGAAACCTTACATCACTGGATTAGAAATCCAAGTAGTTCGGTACCAAAGTACTGTGAGTTGCTTACAAGCTACCATGGTGAGCTCAGGTCTGAGGGACACATATACCCATATCCCTTCACGAGCAATCCTTTGGTAGAGGGGAGCTTCGTAGATGGTCACGTTCAGTGAGATGTCATAAATTTTACTTGCATGTCACACCAGTGTCTCCACACTCCTTGGTTAAGAAGATAACCAATAAATGTGACATACAACAACCTATACTTGATACATTGTCATCCTATAACAATGTATCCTTTGATTGTAAACCAGTTTAAGAACTACTTGATATATTCTCTCTATATCAAATAATGTAGTTCTAAGGACTCCATCATATAAGAGTTTATTTTAGAAAAATGTAAATATGATGAACAGCCAAAAGAATAACTTTTATTCATTAAAAATTCATATATAATTACAAAATTAGTACAACCATCTATAGCCTACATGATTGGACTTGGGACATAATTCCCAACAACTCCCACTTGGACTAAAGCCAATCAGTACAGAATCTTATTCCCATTTTTCATTTACAAGTGTCGAACTCTTGAACTCCGACGGCTATAGTAAAGGGTTCAAGCAGGTTTTCCTTTCCATCGATCTTCTGAAGGTCAATGTCACCTCGTTTCACGATCTCTCGTACAAGGTGATAGCATCGCAGAATATGCTTTGTGCGGTGATGAGACTTTGGCTCTTTGGCTTGAGTAATGGCTCCAGTGCTATCACAAAACATCGGAACATGACCTTCTAAGGAAGGTGCCACTCCCAGCTTGCCAAGGAACTTCCGCAATCACATAGCTTCATTCGCTGCATCTGATGCTGCAATGTATTATACTTCGCATACCGAGTCTACCACAGTAGGATGCTTGGAACTTTTTCAACAGATTGCTCCTCCATTTAGGGTAAAGATAAATCCTGACACACTTTTACTGTCATCCTTATCTGATTGGAAATTGAAGTCAGTATACCACACAAGTTTTAAGTCATGTTCTCCATAAATCAGCCATTGGTCCTTAGTATTTCGCAAATACTTAAGGATGGTTTTTACCACCTTCCAATGAGCTTCACCAGGGTCAGACTAGTATCTACTCACTACACCTAGTGAGTATGCCACGTCTGGTGTACTACATGTCATAGCATACATGATAGAACTCATTGCCGAAGCATACGGGATTCTACTCATACACTCTCTCTCCTCAGGAGTTGTCGCATAATCCTTCTTGGAGAGAGCGATTCTAGTACCTATTGAGAGATACCCTTTCTTGCAATTTTTCATGCTGAACCGCTTCAACATAGTGTCGATGTATGTAGACTGGGATAGTCCCAGAAACCTTTTTGATCTATCTCTATAGATCTTCATACACAGTATGTAAGAGGCTTCACCCAAGTCCTTCATAGAGAATAGAGATGACAACCAGACCTTTATTCCTTGAAGTGCTGGGATGTCATTCCCGATTAAGAGAATGTCATCCATATACAACACGAGGAATACAATCATAGAACCATCAATCTATTATAAATGCAAGATTTTTCTCTATTCCTAATGAAGCCATATGACTTGATACACTTATCAAATCACATGTTCCAACTCCTTGATACTTGCTTCAGTCCATAGATGGACTTTTAAAGCTTGCACACCTTTGACTCGTCTGTGGATATGAACCCTTCTGGTTATATCATATACATCTCTTCTTCTAGCTCACCATTCAGGAAAGCTGTTCGGACATCCATTCACCATATTTCATAGTCAAAGTGTACCGCTAAAGCAAGCATGATCCTAATGGACTTGAGCATTGCCACAGGAGAGAACGTCTCGTCATAGTCAATACCAAAATGTTGAAAATATCCTTTAGCAACCAGATGGGCTTTATAGGTCTCCACCTGCCTATCTGCACCCCCTTTTCTCTTGAAAATCCATTTACATCCAATGGATTTTATCCCTTCAAGTAGATCAACCAATATCCATATATTATTGATTTCCATGGATTCCATTTCGGAGTTCATGGATCCTAGCCATTTCTCGGAGTTGGACCTCTGCATCACATTTATATAGGTTATCGGATCCTCGTTATTCTCATTGAGTTCAATGGGATCACCATCCCGGACCAAGAAATCATAGTATCTATCCAGTCGACTCGGTACCTTACTGTATCTCGTTAATGGTTCATGTATGGGCTCTGGGTGTGATCTAATCACAACCGGTTCTATGTTGTCCCTTAAGTGTGTCGGTTCTTCTACTTGTTGTATTTTACTAAGTTCAATCTTAGTAGCTACAGTTCCTTCACCAAGGAACTCCTTTTCTAAGAAGATAGCCCTAAGACTGACGAACAATTTTTGTTCCTCAACCAAGTAGAAGTAATATCCCTTAGACTCGATACCCAACAAATAGGCACCAATTAGACCTAAGTCAATGTTTGTCCATTTCCAAACATTTTACCTAAGTCGGGCAACCCTAGACCCGACGGTGTGAGAGTGCTGGCTTACATCCAGTCCATATCTCATATGGGATTTTGTTAATGGATTTACTCGGAGCCCTATTCAAAAGGTAACAAGCTAATTCTAGAGCATATCCCCAAAGGATAGCGGTAGTGAAGCAAAGCCCATCATGGATCAAACCATGTCTAATAGGGTTCGATTCCTCCTTTCTGACACTCCAAGTAACTAAGATGTCCCTAGAGGTATCCATTGAGAGAGAATCTCATTCTCCTCAAGATATGTCAGAAACTCACCAAAAAGATATTCACCACCTCGATCTGATTGAAGGGTTTTGATATACCTTCTAGTTTATTTTTCTACTTCATTATGATATCATTTGAACATTTCAAATGATTCAGATTTATGTCTCATTAAGAAGACATAACCGTACGTCAAAAGGTCATCTGTAAATGTAATGAAATAACTGTATCCTCCTCTAGCACTAATATTCATAGATCCGCATACATCAGTATGTACCAGACTTAGAATTTCTTTGGCTCGTTCACCTTTTCCAGTAAAAGGTGACTTTGTTATCTTTCCAAAAAGACATGACTCACAGGTTGGAAGTGAACCACTTTCACTAAAGTCGAGGAGACCCTCGCACTTCAACCTGTTTATCCTGCTCTTGTTAATATGACCTAGCCTACAATGCCATAAGTACTCATCACTGACATTATCTATCCTAGAATGTTTGCTAGACATGTATATTACACTAACAGATCGCGATAGTATATAAATGCCATTATTCATATATCCATTCATTACAACAGAACCATTCCAAACAATTTTGCAAATATCATTTTTTATTGATAGTTCATAACCATACATGGCCAATTAGCCTACAGAAATGATATTTAAAATAAAAGATGGATAATAATGACACTCATTCAAAATGATTGTACAAGACTCGAAAACTAGTTTGAGGACTCCCAATGCCAGGACTGGAACTTGGCTTCCATTTTCCACATTCAAGAATCTCTCGCCATCCTTGAATCTTCTACTAACTTGAAGTCCCTGCAAAGAATTACAAATTTGAATTGGATTTCTAATATCCAATACCCAGTTAGTAGTATCGCAGATAGAAAAACTACAAGGTGTTATCATATAAATACCTTGTCCAGCACTTTCTGGCTGCTTCCTCTTCTTGGACTTGTTTGGGTCAAGGGACGTAATGTAAAGAGGATAATTCCTCTTCCAATGTCCTCGCTTCTTGCAGAAGAAGCACTCCGCTTGGCTATTATCAGCCTTCTCCTTCTTGGCCTGACTGGGCCCAAAAGCATTCTGCACATGTTTCCCTTTATTTTTCTTTTACCCTTTCTTAAAGGGACGACACCCTATCGAAGATCCTCCCACTAGATTTACTACCCCTTTGTTCAGATGGTGGTTTTTCTTATAAGTCTACAGCAACCCCAACAGACCATGGTAGTTGACTGTAGGCTTATTCATTCTATAATGATCGAGAAAATCTACATAGGAAGAGGGCAAGGAATTCAGAATCACATCCTTCCTAAGCTGTTCTTGCAAAGGACATCCGAGCTTGCCCAGGTGCTTAATCATCTCGATTATGTTCAATACATGATCAGTGACTGAGGTCCCATTATGCATCTGTGCATTGTAGATAGCACAGGAGACCATGTACCTCTCAATATTGTCCGGTGTCCCGAAAGACTCCTTCAACCTTTGAAGGATTTCTTCCAGCTGGGCTTCTTCGAATTTGTGACTGAACTTGTCGTTTATTGCTACCAACATTATGATTCGGACAGTGGTCCTGTCAGAGAGCCACTTCTGATAGGTATCTCTAATTGAACCTCGAGCATTGGGAGCAGGGGTTTCAGGTGCTGAATCCGATATCATATACAGGATCTGGTCATGCTCCAGGACAATCTTGAGTCTTCGATACCATCTATCGAAGTTGGGACCCTTAAGCTTCTCATTATCAAGAAGAGACCAGAGCGACAGGTTGGAAGACGTCTAAAAGGAAAACCAAAGCAAATTAGTGGATATGAATTATTATCCTATAGACATGGTCTTTAGTCTAAAGGCCCTCCCACTATTTTGTTTAAACTGGTAGCCTCTACCTCCAATTCGAGGAATCACTTTGATTCCTAAGTGGGTACTAGAGTCCAATAGATAACACATGAGCCTGACTTTGGCCAGCCCACATATGCGCATCTAAAGGTAGGTTCTTCAATCGATTACTTCCCCAATTAACCTTTAGTATTTAGGTTTTTGCTCCAAGGTGCACTTCGATCGGCCTTTGGGCCTCCTATTGAAGGTCCCGGTTAGGTCCAACCATTAACATGACAAAATTCAATACTTCTAGCTAACAAATAGTCAAGCTCGATTTTGGTCGGCCACCTGACCACCATTAAGAGAGTCGCACTGAGCCATCATATTAGGAACAGCAATTCTAATAGCTCGATGAACACCCGATCTTTGGATCTACTGATGAACAACCAACTATTAGACCCATTACCATTCCACTTAATGGGAGGCTAGGACTTGGTTATCCCTATAACTTCATCGTTTTATGGACCAAATAATTTAGAGGATTTAATTTTAATATGATAGAAGAAGAGATGAGAAGACATGGATCAACCTCCTACTGACCACATCAGCAATCAAGGAGGGTTACACATAACTAATGATCCATGGGCACCTAAAATTAGTCAGGACTGATTAACCTTACGTGACATGGGTTAACACGAGTCAATGAGCTATCCAATCAATTCTGATCGACCATATTAGCCAGGTATGTGAGATCATGGATTGGATTCTGTCATTAACCATCTTGCCTTAGACACCAACCGAGTTGGCCAGGTAAAAGGTAGCCCCAAAGAACCATGATCAAACTGCCAAACTTACCTAGACACAAATTGGTTCATCAAAGTTGATTAAACTAGCCTAAAGACTCGGACTGGCCACTAAGCCACAAAATTAGGTCCATTTAGATCTATGGACTAATCAATCTAACTATTAGAAAGATCTATAGAGAAGAAATCCTAACTCAACATTTGATTAGATTAGTTCTTTATTTAGTCCAATGCATCTAAACTTAGGTCTAACCCAATTAAAGTTCCAAAAGAAGCTAACCCATGACTCTTAAGGCTTATTAAAATTACTTAAAATCTTTGAATCATATTCTTAGAGTTATTATCATTTAATATAACTTAAGTCTCAATTAAGTCCAATAGCCTTAATTTATCAAAACAATTTCAATTAAGAGTGTAAAACAATTTTACAAGCAAATTTGAATTCAATGTTTCAGGGCTTTCTGGTCGAGTCGGCTTGAGCAGGGGTCGAGTTGGCTCGTCCAGAACTAGAACAGACAGATTCATCTGTTAGTAAAGATGAGTAGGCTTGAGCAAGATTTGAGTCGGCTCATTTGCAGGGGCAGAAAATAGTGACTTCAAATACATGCATCTTACTTGAACTATTCAAAGTTAGAGATTAAATACGATCAAAACAAAACTCTTAGATCTTATTTAAATTTATTTTATGATTATAACATTAGATTAAAATATTTTTTTAATCTATATTTTTCTATTATTTTTTTTTTCATGAGTCAATCACAAGCAGCACCCCTACACGCCATAGGAGACTACATTGAATGGGAAGAGAGGGTCTTGCAACCTTACTTCTCTCCTATGACCGGACGGCCAGGATGAAGCACTCAATCCAAGTACTTAAGAGAAAATAATGATGTTAAAGCATGCTAGCATTATAATACTACGAAGAAAAACCTGGATCTAATACCATTTGAAGGGAAAACATGCTAGGTAGAAAGAAAGTATTTTAAAACAATTTTAAAATAAATAGCGGAAGGCTTAGTAGATCGATTAAAATGATCTACCAATCTGCCAATAACAGGATCTAGTAAGATAATGCAGCATGCAATATACATCAAGAGCAAGAAAAATAATTGAAGATATAAAAGTACCTTACCATTATACCTTTGAAATGCTGTGGAGAAGGGTAAAGCGCTTGAGCCATACACGTGTCTGGCCTCTATAAGTAATCCACACCGGGGCTCGACTCTGATCAACTCCCTCGAAGTGCTAGCTTTTTGGGATCCTTCTAGCTAATCTTTTTTATCTCGGAAGACAAGGAGGAGAGGTGGAACCCTTCCTAACTATCTCTCTTTCCAAGACCTAGCTTGAATGCTAGGTATTCTCACACCCAATTTCAAGTCCTTACAAAACCCCTTTTCCTTTTAGTTCTTCAACCTTTTTTCTCTCAGCCCACCAGTAGCCCCTAAAATAACCTTTTTCTATAGAGCCTACCATGAGAGGGAGAAAGAGGAAGGAGGAGTGATTGGGGGAGAAGGTCAAGGGCATACTAATTTAGCTCTAACCATATAAGGAAGGAATGAAAATCATTTCATGAAAGTTTGGAGCCAAAATAGCTTGAATTCAAAATTCAAACCAGGTTAAAACCTTCCCCAAAACTTTCTAGAAAATCAGTTCAAGGTTTTCTGGTCGAGCAGAGACGAGTCGACTTGAGCAAGGGTCGAGTCGGCTCATACAGAACACAGAACAGTCAGACTGTTCTTTTAGTAATAACGAGTCGGCTCGAGCAGGGGTCAAGTCAGCTTATCTAGAACATGAAATAAGTATGATCGAGCAAGGGTCGAGTCGGCTCATCTAGAAACGGCTTCCGAAAATGCTTCTTGTCATAGCCCAGTGTCGACCCCTCAAGTGTCAACACATGGTCAATCATATTGACCGCCAGTGATAATAAACGATTCTTAATTATCGATCGGCCTTTTGATCAGATAGAAACTCCTATGGTATGTGATCCCATATATTCGAACACTAAGCCAGTAGCACTAGAACACTTCCAGTACCAGTCAAAGTCCTCATCTAGCAATGATACCCGACATCCGGATAGGTCAAAGATTGCAGAGCAACTTTCAAGAACTCTGGCATATGGTTACAGCATAATTCATCCCTTTGACCTCATAATGCTCAGGATGACCTAGGATTTGACTGCCAACCATAATTTGGTCCATCTAGATCATGTCTCAACTTTACAAGTTCTGTGACTCCTCACAAGAACTACCCTGATTAAGATTTTGCTAAATTGAGATATAGCAAGTCATTCACTCCAAACTATTTGGAGGGGTCAATTCCATCTTGATCCACCACCGCTTCATAAGACTTGACTACACTCAGAAACCTTTTATCACTAGATTAGAAATCCAGGTAGTCCAGCACCAAAGTACAGTGAGTTGCTTGTAAGCTACTATGGTGACCTCAAGTCTGAGGGACGCATATACCCATATCCCTTCACTAGCAACCCTTTGGTAGAAGGGAGCTTTGTAGACAGTCATGTTTAGTGAGATGTCACACATTTCACTTGCATGTCATATCAGTGTCTCCACACTCCTTGGTTAAGAGGACAACCAACAAATGTGACATACAACAACCTATACTCGATATATCGTCGTCCTATAACAATGTATCCTTTGGTTGTGAACCAGTTTAAAAACTACTTGATATATCTTCTCTATATCAAATAATGTAGTACTAAGGAATCCATCATACAAGAGTTCATTTCAGAAAAATATAAATATGATGAATAGCCAAAAGAATAACTTTTATTTATCAAAAATTCATATATAATTACAAAATAAGCATAACCGTCTACAGCCTAGACGATTGGCTTTAGGACACAATTCCCAACACTAACCCTCTTGTAAATTTAATTTTGATGAAATGAAAATTTGAGAAGTTTTTTTTCCTTAGCCCTTGTCTTCTTAGACTAGGAACTCTGTGAGAGAGTGCCTTTGTCCTTCAAGACATCAAGGGATGAAAGGCCCTGAGTTACCTTCTTCCTTCGCAAGCCACCAATTCATCTTCAAGCTTGGATGCCCCTGGAAGATCCACCTGGATGCCAAACGAGAAGAGCCCTTCTTGACCATCATCCTCAACTCTTCCCCATCACTTCTTACTTTCTTATACCATCTTCTTGCTATTTTCTTACTCCTTCACTTGGTTGCTCGCAGGTCCTCCAGGTGACACGGACAGAGGAGTCGGTCTTCCTTGCCTTCGGGACTATTGGACAAAAAGCTAACGAATCCACAAGGTCGAAGGCTTGATCTTCCAGGCCGCATCCGAAATGTGAGCGAACTCGGCATCGGGCACATCTGAGTCTTCAAGGTTTGCACTCCCTAGTCTCCTAAGTTGGTATTGTCTTAGAGCTAAGTCCTACCAAGGTTTCTCAATCCCGGGGTCCTCTCTTATCTTTATTTAGGGGCTATATTTGCATGCTTGAAATTTCTTGTTCTTACAGAATCTCTAGTTATATTCTCCACTTGACTTCGAGAGTCAGTAAACCTATTAAAATCTTAAAACAACAAAAAAAAAATCACTTGCATGCATCTCATCCATCCTAGCATAGTCATCCCGCATCATGTTTGATATCAAAGCCAGGTTAGGACTTAGTTTCTCTTTAAGTACTCGGATCTGGTGCTTCACCATGGCCGTCCGGTCATAGAAAAAAGTACGACTGCAAGACCATCACATCACATTCAAAGGAAATTTCTTATGGCGTGTAGGGGTGCTGATGTGATTGACCATTGAAGAAGAAAACAAGGAGATAAGTAATTTTAGCATCATTAAATTTCTGCATCTTGTCCAACCAGTATATGGTCTATTGTTTTGATTGTTCCTGCATGTACGAGTCTCAGAATATGCTGATTCTTACTTTTTTGGATTTCACATAATTAATAATATTTTTTTGAATTTTCTCATAATTTATTTCAGTCTGTAAATTCTCTACATGCCTGATTTCTACCTGAGAATAAATATGTCCTAAAATTTCAGCAAGTCTAATTTCAGCATACTTTCATAGTTTAATTTTTGCACTTAGGTTCATCTCATTTAATTCTCAGCAACTCATATTTCTGCCTCTATATATCAAAATACAAAAAAACTTTAATTCGCTTCATTAGACACCATGTGTATGCCATCATATGCATAATTGACTTAAGGATGACAATATCATAAGATAAGGGAAGGAGGTCATTAGCTTTCCTTAGCCCAAAAATAACCAACCTTGCATTTCAAACCTAAGCCTAACTTAAAACCAATTAGCAACCTAATAGCTTAGGGACATCAATGAGTCTGGTTTGACTATTGTGGGAAGACTGGTGCATACAACCCTATAATTAGTATTGGGAAGCTGGTGTCTAAGACAAGAGGTCAAGTGTCAAACGACCTAAGTGGTGTTGTGGTTCCTTAATTGGATCCTTGTGAAAGCAAGGGGGGCCTCCCACACTCCCACCTCTTACTTGGCTGGTGAAAGGGCTAGTTGTTGTGCTGTGTCGTCTAAGTTAACCAATTCTGTTTAAACTCATAGGTCTAGCATAATCGTAGTACCTTCATTTGTGTGCTGCATGTCAACTAGGTCCGGAGTCCAGTATTACCCACATCACTCTTAGTCAGGTGAACCCATGGATAACCTCGAAAATCAAATTAGGATCCTCACTGAGCAGATTGTCATGATGAACCAAAGATTTGATGGACTTGAAACAAGGCTAAGAACTTTGGAGAGGACCCTGGAGACACACACTGAACCAAAGTCTGGGTCACCTCCCCATCCTAGGAGATTCCCTCAATGTGATTCCCCTTAGAGGATGAGCCTAGAAGAGCCCCACCTCCTAACCCAGCCCAAGAGGTTCATCCTAGGAGACCCAATCAGAAGCCCATGGACCAAGAAGAGGAGGAATTACATGAGTCTGATGACCTGTTAGGAGTAGTTAGGTGCATCCTGACCCAGAATATAGTGCAAGAAGATTGGCATAGGACTAACATCCTATAAACCTTCATCAAATTAGGGGATAAGGTGTGCAAGATCATAGTAGACGGTGGGAGCTGTGTCAACACCGTCTCATTGAGTACTTTCAAATCCCTAGGATTGACCCCAGTTCTCCATCCCAACCCCTATAAGGTATCATGGATAGATTCGACTTTCATACCTATCAAGTCTATATGCCAAGTTTTGATCAAATTGCAATTATATGAGGAAGAGATTTGGAGTTAGTAGCATTATCCTAGGTCGACCCTAGCTTTACGATCATGATGCCACCCTTTTTGGTTGGACCAATACCTATGCCTTTAGTCACCATGGGAATAAATTTGTAATCAGTCCAACTCAACCTAAGGATCAGGCTAAAAGAGGATCTAGTAGCCTAAAGGAAAGGAAGCTAGGAATTGACTTGATCAAGGCCAAGGAGTTAGAAAAAGAGGTTACTAAGGGAACCCCTGCTTGGATCTTGGCCACTAAAGATAATCATGAGCCGACCCAAAGAGAATACCCTCAAGAAGTAGTTGAGGCTCTGAAAGAATTTGAGGAAGAACCCTTTGAAGAATTTCAGGGAGAAAAAGCTGAACTTACTAAGAGTTTAAATGAGGAAACCCTTGAGCCCAGTGATGACTTTAAGTTTGACAAGGTTGAACCCATTGAAAATCTAGAGAAAGAAACACATGAGCCCATCGAAGAATCCAAATGAGATATCTATGAATCAAGTATAGTGGAGGAGTTAAAAAAAGAGATTACTGAGGAACCCCACCCTACTGATGGGGGACTAACTAGATGCGAAGATGAGGAGATGATGTAAGTGATTTTTCTTTGATAATTTTTAGGGTTTTAAAGATTTGTTTAGGATTCCTGAAATCAAGTAGGAGTAGATCTAGGGTTCTATACTAACAAGAACTTCAAGCAAGTAAGTCCCAAAGCAAGGATAAAAAGAGGACCCTGGGATTGAGAAACCCTGTAGAACTTAGCTCTCAGATCAATACCTATTTAGGAGTCAGGGTGGCAAACCTCAAAGATCCGAAGCGCCCGATGCCGAGTTCACTCGCTCTCGTAGATGCGGCCTTGAAGATCGAGTAGTTAACCCTGCGGATGCACCGGCCTCTATTCGAAGGTCACGACTGCAAGAGCAACCGACTCCGTGTTTGTGGCACGTGGAGGACCTGCGAGCATTTAGAAGAAGAGTTAGGATTCATTTCGAAAAGAAAGTAATAGATGAAGGATTGTGAGTTGATGTGGTGATGGTGGAGTTCTTCTTGCTAGGCGCTCAGTTGGATGATCCCAATGGACTCTGACTCGAAGTTGGATGATGGAGTTGTGGAAGAGATAGTAACACGAGGCTTCACACCTCTCGACGCCCGAAGGCGAAGGCGCTCCCTCACAGAGATCAACGTTCCTAATGAACAAAGGCAACTAAAGAGAATTGGCTCTCAAAAACTTGTGTTTTATCATTCATCATCAATTTTCTTACAAGGGAGGGGTAAGGCCCTTTATATAGGCACCTTAGGACCCAATTTAAATTTCAAATGAAATACAAGTCTTCTCTTGATGGGGTGCCCAAAATCCAGAAATTTCCCCACCTTGGCCAACCAAGAATTTGAATTTGATGGCTTGACTTGAGGCTTGGAAGATGGATCTTGGCGCCCTTGAACTTGGAAGGTTGGTCTCTCATTTTGGAAGAAGACATGACATGGGGCTTGTAGCAAGGCTTGTGTTCTCTGCCTTTTCTTGGTTGTTCATCCACTTTTGGTACAAGACATGATATGGGGAGTGGAAGATGGAGCTTGTCTTGGCGCCCATGGATTCTTGCTCTTCCTTCCATACTTGGTCAACTACTTTGTGAAGAAAGCTTGATGTGAGGGCTTGAAGCAAGGCCTTATCTCTTCAAATCTCGTACTCCCTTTGACCTTCCCTTGGCCGGCCACCTACATTTGGAAAAGAGCTTGATATGGGGAGGGAAGGAGGGCAAGTGTCAAGTGATGTTGTCCCCTTTTGTCATCCACAAAAAAAATCTGGTTTATGCCACCACAAAGGATGATGAAGTGGCACCACATAGGCTGATGTGATGGCACCCCAGGGCTGAGTTGGCATCCTTCATGGCTTGGCTCAAAAGTGACTAGACTTCAAGACCAATCTTGCTTGGGCCCATACTTCAAACAGACTCGGACTGGACTCAATACAGGACTGGACTCAGTATAGGACACAACATGACCAAATTGGTCAAAGTACAGGACTAGACACAAATGCTTGAAACTCAATTCAAAGCTAAAATTATTACAAGGTTTAGGCTTGAAGCCTTATTATAAGACCCAAAAATTGAAACCCTAATCAGAGGTTTGGTGCCCATACCAATTCTCCCGGGGTAGGAGGAACTTGACCCTATCGAGTAAGGGTTGATTTGGCTTTGATATTTTTCCAGAAGGTCAGGATCGAGGTGCTGCAAGTCCTCTCGGATATCCTACGAATCATCGGACTATGGTCAGCCTTGCAATTGGACCAAGTAACACTGATAGCTGTTGCCCCGGGTGGTCATAGCTTGATCATCCAGGACACGCTCGATCCGCTCTCCTCTCTCTGGTAAAATTGGAGGTTGACACTCTGGATCGGGTTCGCTCTCAAATGAAAGGTCAGGCCCAAATGGCTCATAGGGTATGTTTGCTGGTTCCCTATACTCGACTAAGTCTGGGATATTGAAAGTTAAGCTAATGCCATAATCCGAGGTAGCTCAAGCACATAGGCATTAGGGCCAACTCTTCTTATCACTTTAAAGGGGCCAGCTCCATGAGCATGAAGTATTTTAACCGTTCAGGCCTAAGCCTAACCACTATAGAATCCCTTTGATCAAACTCTTTGGTTCACTTTTGGGAATCAGTCAAATTATTTTAAAATTTATACTTAATGCATGATGCAAAATGCAGACTCAACGATGCATTCCTATAGAGCAAAATTTTATTGGACTCTCTAGAGTCTAAACCTAACAGACTAATGACTCTCTAGGTTTGACCCTGGTCTGGTATGCACATGAGAATTCACCATGGGTTCCTAGCAAATGCCATAAGGTCTTCCAAAAGTAGGTCGCAAATGGGATGGGCTCTAAGGGTTCATGCAACCTAGTGATTTTAATAAAATGTAACCTAATGGCTTTAGAAACATGTGTAGACTCAGGAAAGGGTAGGAAATGGGAATCAAAGTCTTGGGGCAATTTATGCGAGGCATGAAACATACCATGGTTACTTAGGATGACCTTAAGATTTGAATATTGATCTATATGTGTCATAAGGTCAAATTGATGGATGGAGAATTTGGTCATTGTAAGTATAGGTTTTTTTCAAGAAAGGAAGACTTAGTCAGTTCCAAAAAAAGATCATCAACAGGGGTTAGAGGAATGAGGTCTTGGGTTGAGGCTAAAGGAGTGGGTTCTTCCTGAGGGCATTGACTTACAGGAACCAAGTCCTTACAAATTTCTTGTTGTTCTGATGTTTCAGGGCTAGGCTCAACAATCTTATCTTCTCCAAGGGTTTCCTCAGGTAAGGTACTAGAGTTGTCCTCCTCATAGTCTTCACCTTCATATTCTTCTACCAGACTCATGTCAGCCTCATATTGGTGTGGGCACCAGGATCTAACAGAGGCTCCTAAACCCTCTATAGATCTCAGATTAGGGTTCCATTTCTTCGTGTCTTGTAATAAGGCTTCAAGCCTCAAATTTGTAAATGACTTTTGCTTTGAATTGAGTCTGTACCTTGACCAATTAGGTCAAATTGAGTCCTGTACTAAGTCGAGTCACAAATCGAGTCCAGTCTGAGTCTCTTAGAAGTATGGGTCAATTGCAAGAGTGGGTCTTAAAATTTAGTCTCCTTCGAAGTAAGGAAAAAAGCCAAGTCAGCTCAGGGCCCACCTGTGCATCCTACATGGCACCATGACATCTTGCCATGTGGGTAGCACACTTGGCATGCAAGGATGCCCAATGGGGAGGACCACTTCACTTGGCTCTAGCCTTTTTCCGCTCTCCCTATCAAGCTCATTACCAAACAAGGGTGGTCGGCTAAGGTGGAAGTCAATGGGAGTTGAAGTAGGGAATTCAAATCCCTTGCTTCAAGCCCTCCAATCAAGTCTTCTTCCCAAATTGCTTCAACCTCTTTGGAAGGGAGAGACAAGATCCTTGGGCGCCTCCACCTAACACTCCCCATGTCAAGCCTTATACCAAAGAAAGGGTATGTAACAAAGGAAGGAAGAAGAACATAAGCCATGCTACAAGCCTCTCTTCATGTCTTTTTCCAAAACAATGAAGATTCTTTCCAACTTCAAGGTGCCATGATCCCTCCTCCTAGCCTTGCTTCATGCCATGCCCATTCAAGAAAAACAAGAAGAAATATTGTATTCTTGTATTTGAATTTCAAAATGGGCCTTGGGTGCCTATTTAAAGGACCCAATCCCTCCATTGTAAGGGAATGAATGAATGAATGAATGAATGAATGATTGAGTGATTCATGAAAGTTTGAGTTTCTTCCACCCTCAACCATTGTCTCTTAGGCTAGGTTTGAGTGGAATTGCCTTCGTCCCCATGGACGTCGAGTGGTGTGAGGTCACCTGTTCGTCGCCCCAGGGTGTCGCGAATCCTTCGTCCTCCAGGACGTTGAGTGGTGTGAGGCCACATTCCTTCGTCCTCCGGGATGTCGTGGGGTGCAAGGCCCCAAGTTATCTCCAACTTCGACTTCGGAATCCAGTCAAACACCGGGCTCGAAGCCCCTTCCCAACTCCAGTTCAATTCCTTTCCGTACATCTCCACATTCCACTGACCTTTCTTTTGTTTGCCTACAGGTCCTCCCTGGCATCTCAAGCATTGGAGATAGTTAGCTTTGCAATCGCGACCTTCGGACCCAAAGCCAGAGCTCCCATGGGTTCGACTGCTCGGGCATCCAGGCCTTATCCGCCGAGTTGAGCGATCTCTGCACCGGGTGCTTCAGAAGTTTGAGGTTTGCCTTCTCTTTATCTCCTAAGTAGATATTGTAGGTCGAGCTAGTCCTACCGGGGTTTCTTAATCCCGGGGTCCTATTCTCGTTCTTACTTTTAGGGCTTTGAACTGCTAGCGTAAGCCTCCATTACTGTTCTTCGCATTTCTTATCTTTGCTTGTGATCGGGAATCGAAACCTTAAAACAACAAAGAAGAACAACAAGAAACATAAAAAAAAAAAATCAGCAACCCTAAAAAGAATTCCTTTTGCATCGTAAGCATCCTTATTAGCATCCAGCATCCCTAGCCCTAACCCCCTTGTCTCCCACATTAATCTTGGTATCAGAGCAAGGTTAGGACTAGTGCATCTTGTTTCAATTTCTGCATTCTAGTCAGTCCGTATATAGTCTGATCATTGGATTGTTTCTCTTTGTAAAAATATCTAAATTTTATGATTTTTATTTTGTTAGATCGCATTAATTTTACAGTATTTTTTTATTTTTTCTCAGATTTTATTTCAGTTTGTAGAGTTTCTACAAGCCGAAATACTGCCTGAAAAAATTTCAGGTCTGATATTTCAGCAAGCATCTCATCTTTTGATTCATTCATCCATCTAGCTTGCTTCTTGCATGTTTTAATTCCTGCATTTTGTTTAGCATTCATCCATCTAAAAGACACAAAAGAACAAAAAAAAATTTTAAGTCATTTCATTAGTCATTATTGTACTTCATTTTACGTAACATATCTTAAGGGCGTCAATTTAACATAGGATCAGGATTTCATTACCTGTCCCTAGCCCAAAAACCACCACCCGGCATATCAAACCCTAGCCATTAACTAAAATCAATTAGATGTTTAATCTGCTCTAGTGAGCTAGGGACACCCATGAAGTCGGGTCAACCCAAGTGCCGAGCCAAGCTAGATTGCTTGTTGGTGTGTGCTTGTATAGCTGGTGTCTAGGCAAGTGGTTCAGGGACTAGAGCCCGAAGGGAAGTAGGTTGGTTCGCTTACCTGGCCAATTTCTAATTGGTATCTAGGCAAGCAAAGAGGAACCTCCACTATCCTTACACTTACCTGGCCAGGTGCCAAGTTACTGCTTTCAGGTTCATCTTCCTGACTTTACATTTGGAGAGATCTCCTAGGTCTAGCAAACCGTAGCACTAGATCAGGAACCTCTTTTCACTCACCTTCTCCACCCTCTATCGACACCATGGACCAACTGCGAGCTGACATCGGAGCCCTAACTCAATCCATGACTCAATCCATGACCCAGTTAGGCAACCAGTTGAACAATAGATTGGATCAAATAGAGGCCAGACTAAGACCCCTAGGGGAAGAGCTAAATGAATCTGAAGACCTTCTAGGAGTAATCAGATGCTTCCTAGCCCAAAACATAGTACAGGAAGACTGGCGTAGGACCAACATCCTACAGACCCTGATCAAGCTAGGAGATAAGGTTTGTAAGGTCATCATTGATAGTGGAAGCTGTGTTGATGCCCTTTCCTTGAGTACAGTAAAATCTTTAGGACTAGCCACAGTTCCCCACCCCAACCCTTACAAAGTCTCCTGGATAGATTCAACTTCAATCCCAGTAAAATCTAGGTGCCAAATCAAGATAAAAATGAGTTCCTATGAAGAATCGATTTGGTGCGACGTCTTACCCATGGGTGTGGGTAGTATCATTCTAGGACGACCCTGGCTTTTCGACCATGATGCCACCCTTTATGGTCGATCCAATACCTGCATCTTTCTCCACCAAGGGAAAAAGATTATAATCAACCCAATCCAGCCAAAGGACCCAGTCAAGAAAGGATCAAGTAGCCCTAAAGAGAAAAATCCTGAAGTTAACCCAATCAAGGACAATGGGCTAGAAGAAGAGATTACTGGAAAAGGACCCTTTAAAGAGTTTCAGGGAGCGAAGGATGAACATTCTAAGAATTTGAATACAAAAACCCCTGACCCCAATGAAGACTTTAAGGTTGAACCCATTGAAAATCTAGGAAAAGAAACTCCTGAGCCTATTAAAGAATTGAAAGAAACCATCTATGAGTCAAGTTTATTTGAAGATGGGCCCGAGGGTGAAATCATTGAGGAATCCAAGGAGAGTGATCCAGAACCCACTACAAAATCTGAAGAGGAAATGACTGAGCCAGGATCACATCTAGTAAATGAACATGTGGATTCACCATTCTTTTCCACAGGAGTTCGGGAACCAACCCTTAATGAACAGATCCAAAGAGAACATCCTCAAGAGATGGTTGAAGCTCGGAAAGAAATTGAGGATGAAGTTCCCGATGAGTTACCTGATCAACTTCCACCCCTGAGAGACATCCATCATACTATAGACGTGGTCCTAGGATCCTTTTTAATAGACCTTCCTTACTGTGGGATTGACCCTAGCGAGCCCCAAGATCTACCAGAACAAGTGGACCATATGACACCTATAGAACGATGCCCAAATTTTAAGGTCATCCTGAATAACCAAGGCCTATTTTATGTTTTCCATAAGCCACCCCAAGATTCCGCTTCCTATTTCCTACCCTTCCCTAAACCCTCTCACATTTCTAGAGCCATGGGGTTACTTTTTATTGGGATTACCAGATTGCGTGACTCCTTAGAGCCCATCCCTTTTGCCCTCTACTTCTGGTATACTTTATGGCATTTGCTAGGGATCCTTAATAATTTTTCTTGTGCATAACAGACTAGGGTCAAACCTAGAGAGTCAAAAGTCTGTTAGGTTTAGATCCTAGGAGTCCAATAAATTTTTTTTAATAAGATTGCATAGTTGAGTCTGCATTTAGCATCATGTTAGGATTATGCATTAAATACAATTTTTAAAATAATTTGGCTGAATCCTGAAAGCGAGCCAAAGAGTTTGAAATAAGAGATTTTGTAATGATTAGGCTTCGGCCTGAACAGTTTCCACCGGGAACCGTTAAGAAGCTTCACGCTCGTGGGGCGGGTCCCTTTAAAGTAATTAGGAGAATGGGCTCTAATGCCTATGTGCTAGAATTACCTCCGGATTATGGAATTAGCTCGACATTTAATATCTCTGACTTAGTCGAGTATAGGGAACCTGCAAACATACCTAGCGAGTCATTTAAGCCTGACGTTTCTTTTGAGAGTAAACCTGAACCTGAGTGTCCACCTCCAAATATACCTGAGCGAGGAGAGCGGATCGAGCATGTCCTAGATAACCAAGCTATCACTACTCGGGGCAAAGGCTATCAATGTTACTTGGTCCGATGGCAAGGCCGACCCGAATCTGATGACTCGTGGATCACCCGGGAGGACTTGCAGCGCATCGATCCCGACATCCTGGAGAGGTACCAAAGCCAAACTAACCCTTACTCGACAGGGTCGAGTTCCTCCCTCCCTGGGAGAATTGGTATGGGCACCAAGATCCGACAGAGGCTCCTCAACCCTCTGTGGATCTCAAATTAGGGTTCCATTTCTTTGTGTCTTGTAATAAGGCTTCAAGCCTCAAATTTGTAATTATCTTTTGCTTTGAATTGAGTCTGTACCTTGACCAATTAGGTCAAATTGAGTCCTGTACTAAGTCGAGTCGCAAATCGAGTCCAATCTGAGTGTCTTAGAAGTATGGGTCAATTGCAAGAGTGGGTCTTAAAATTTAGTCTCCTTGGAAGTAAGTAAGGAAAGAAGCCAAGTCAGCTCAGGGCCCACCTGTGCATCCTACATGGCGCCATGACATCTTGCCATATGGGTAGCACACTTGGCATGCAAGGATGCCCAATGGAGAGGACCACTTCACTTGGCTCTAGCCTTTTTCTCCTCCCCATATCAAGCTCATTGCCATACAAGGGTGGTCGGCCAAGGTGGAAGTCAATGGGAGTTGAAGTGGGGAATTCAAATCCCTTGCTTCAAGCCCTCCAATCAAGTCTTCTTCCCAAATTGCTTCAACCTCTTTGGAAGGGAGAGACAAGATCCTTGGGCGCCTCCACCTAACACTCCCCATGTCAAGCCTTATACCAAAGAAAGGGTGTGCAACAAAGGAAGGAAGAAGAACATAAGCCATGCTACAAGCCCCTCTTCATGTCTTTTTCCAAAACAATGAAGATTCTTTCCAACTTCAAGGCACCATGATCCCTCCTCCTAGCCTTGCTTCATGCCATTCCCATTCAAGAAAAAGAAGAAATTTTGTATTCTTGCATTTGAATTTCAAAATGGGCCTTGGGTGCCTATTTAAAGGACCCAATCCCTCCATTGTAAGGGAATGAATGAATGAATGAATGAATGAATGAATAAGTGATTCATGAAAGTTTGAGTTTCTTCCACCCTCCAACCATTGTCTCTTAGGCTAGGTTCGAGTGGAATTGCCTTCGTCCCCAGGGACGTCGAGTGGTGTGAGGCCACCTGTCCGTCGCCCCAGGGCGTCGCGAATCCTTCGTCCTCCAAGATGTCGAGTGGTGTGAGGCCACATTCCTTCATCCTCCGGGATGTCACGGGGTGCGAGGCCCCAAGTTATCTCCAACTTCGACTTCGGAATCCAGTCGAACACTGGGCTCGAAGCCCCTTCGCAACTCCAGTTAAATTCCTTTCCGTACATCTCCACATTTCACCGACCTTTCTTTTGTTTGCCTACAGGTCCTCCCTGGCATCTCAAGCATTGGAGACAGTCAGCTTTGCCATCGCCACCTCCGGACCCAAAGCCAAAGCTCCCACGGGTTCGACTACTCGGGCATCCAGGCCTTATCCACCGAGTTGAGCGATCTTTGCACCGGGCGCTTCAGAAGTTTGAGATTTGCCTTCTCTTTATCTCCTAAGTAGATATTGTAGGTCGAGCTAGTCCTACCAGGGTTTCTTAATCCCGGGGTCCTGTTCTCGTTCTTACTTTTAGGACTTTGAACTGCTAGCGTAAGCCTCCATTACTGTTCTTCGCATTTCTTATCTTTGCTTGTGATCGGGAATCGAAACCTTAAAACAACAAAGAAGAACAACAAGAAACATAAAAAAAAAATCATCAACCCCAAAAAGAATTCCTTTTGCATCGTAAGCATCCTTATTAGCATCCAGCATCCCTAGCCCTAACCCCCTTGCCCCGCATCACATATACTTCTACTTC
This sequence comes from Areca catechu, assembly GCA_021397845.1. Classification (NCBI taxonomy): domain Eukaryota; kingdom Viridiplantae; phylum Streptophyta; class Magnoliopsida; order Arecales; family Arecaceae; genus Areca; species Areca catechu. The sequence goes on along the minus strand of CM038044.1, from coordinate 86,254,259 downwards.
AGACTCACTGGTGGGTTCAGGATCTTCTAAGGGTTCTTCCAAAATAGTTCAGCCTGGGTGTTTTTTTGGTCAACCAATTCCATGTCTACAATATATTCCTCCTCTTTAATGTTACCATGGTGAACACATGGGGTAGCAGGGGTGGGTCAACTTGGGTTAGGGTTGGGCTTGATTTCAGAGGTACTAACCCTGTTGAACTGAGAGTAACTGGTCGTGAGTTCCCTTTGATAAGACTCGAACTCCCTAGCTATTTCATAAGCCTCCTCACGATTCTAAATTTTCCAATGGGATAGTTCCTCCTGGATATCCCTACGTAGTTTAGCTCAAAACCATGATATGATTATAGCCTCAGACTCAACTCTACTACATCTCATAATAAACCCATTAAATTTGTTAATATACTCAGACACTAGTCTATCGCCCTGTCTCAGTTTGTACCATTGGTCTAAAAGTCTTTGCTCATAAAATCTACCTTGGTACTTTTCTCTTAGCCTACTTCTCATGGTTTTCCAGCTTCGTATTCTTTCTCCTCTTTGATAACATTCATCCTCAATAGCTGCCCAATGCCACTTATCATATCAGGTTAACCTACGTATTGCCAATCTTAGTTTTTCTAACTCTGACATCCTAGTGTACTCGAAATAGTGATCCATGCTCTCCTCCCAATCGATATACACCTCTTGTCTTCCATCAAAAGTAGGTGCATAAGGTTCGGTGCTCCTAATTGGTTCCTCCTCGGAGTCAACCAAGTATGGGTATGGACTCCTAGGGCTAGACTTAGGGGAAAGATCATGATCATAGGCCCTTGGATCAAGAAAATTGGGCCTAGAGGAGTTGGATTTAGCATGAGCCTTGCGGGCTTCAAATCTTTCGTCAAACTGATCAAGCTTACTGTTCATCTTAGCCAATTGTTCCATTATGACCTTTAATTGATCTTCTTGGGTGTTTTCTATGGGTTCACCTGATTGGGAATGATTGGGATGATAAGGGACTTTGGATTTAGTTGACATGCACATACAACGGAAGATGTTATGGGTTGCTAGACTTAAAAGATCAAACAAAAAGTTAGGTCAAGAAGACAAACTAGGTAGTAGTAACTTGGCACCTGGCCAGGTAAGTGTAAGGTTTGTGGAGGTTCCTCTTTGCTTGCCTTAGATACCAATTTGAAATTGGCCAGGTAAGTGAACCAACCCACCTTCCTTCGGGCTCTTGTCCTTGAACCACTTGCCTAGATACCAGCTACTCAAGTACACACAAACCAGTTGTCTAACTTGGTTTGACACTTGGTTCGACCCAACTTCGTGGGTGTCCCTAGCTCACTAGAGCAATTAAGTATCTATTCAATTTTAATTAGAGGTTGGGGTTCGATGTGCCAGGTGGTGATTTTTGGGCTAAGGACAGGTAATGAAATCCTGACCCTATGTCAAATTGCTGTCCTAAAGATGATTTATGAGGATGATGGCATGCAAAATGATCTAATAAGATGTCTCTAAATTATTATTATTTTTTTATTTTTATTTTTTTTGTTGTATGATAACAGATATGAGATAAAGAAAATGACAAGAGATGAATCTAAATGCAAATTAAACTATCTAAGAAATGAAAACATAAGAAAAATGCACTTGCTAAAATTTTCAAAATAGAATTTCTTCTTAGGTAGTATTCCTTCTTGTAGAAATTCTACATACTGTAATAAAATCTGATAAAATTAATAAAAATTTTATCAATTATGTGTGATCTAAGAAAATAAAAATCAGTAAATCTAGAGATTCCTACAAATAGAAATACTAGAAACAACTGAATATATTCAGAAAGGGAAAAATACAGAAATTAAAAGACAATGAGATCTAATGATGCAATTTTTTTTTTTTCTTAAAACTTTTCTTCTTGTGTTCCTCTTCAAAGAACTATCACAGTGGCACCCCTACACACCTTAGGAGATCCTGGTGGAATGGGAGGAGAGGGTCTTGAAACCCTACTTTTCTTCTAAGATCGAATGGCCTGGTGAAGCACCTAATCCAAGTACTTAAGAAGTGCTAAGTCCTAACCATGCTCTGATACCAGAAATGATGGGGGACTAACTAGATACGAAGATGAGGAGATGATGCAAGTAATTTTTCTTTGGTAATTTTTAGGGTTTTAAAGATTTGTTTAGGATTCCTGAAAACAAGTAAGAGTAGATCTAGGGTTCTATACTAACAAGAACTTCAGGCAAGCAAGTAAGTCCCTAAGCAAAGAAAAAAAGAGAATCCCGAGATTGAGAAACTCCGTAGAACTTAGCTAGTAGATCAATACCTACTTAGGAGTTAGGGTGGTAAACCTCAAAGATCCGAAGCACCCAATGCCGAGTTCACTCGTTCTCGCGAATACGGCCTGGATGATCGAGCAGTCAACCTCGCGGATGCGCCAGCTCTTTGTCCGAAGGTCACAATGGCAAGAGCAACCGACTCTGTGTTCATGGCACTTGGAGGACCTGTGAGCATTCAAAAGAAGAGTTAGGATTCAATCCGAAAAGAAAGAATAGATGAAGGATTGTGAGTTGATGTGGTGATAGTGGAGTTCTTCTTGCTAGGCGCCCGGTTGGATGATCCCAATGGACTCTGACTCGAAGTTGGATGATGGAGTTGTAGAAGAGATAGTAACATGAGGCCTCACACCTCTCGACACCCGAAGGCGAAGGCGCTCCCTCATGGAGTCGACGTTCCTAATGAATGAAAGCAACTAAAGAGAATTGGCTCTCAAAAACTTGTGTTTTTTCATTCATCATCAATTTTCTTACAAGGAAGGGGTAAGCCCCTTTATATAGGCACCTTAGGACCCAATTTAAATTTCAAATGAAATACAAGTCTTCTCTTGATGGGGAACCCAAAATTCAGAAATTTTCCCACCATGGCTGACCAAGAATTTGAATTTGATGGCTTGACTTGAGGCTTGGAAGATAGATCTTGGCACCCTTGAACTTGGAAGGTTGGTCTCTCATTTTGGAAGAAGACATGACATGGGGCTTATAGCAAGGCTTATGTTCTCCTCCTTTCCTTGGTTGTTCATCCACTTTTGGTACAAGATATGATATGGGGAGTGGAAGATGGAGCTTGTCTTGGCGCCCATGGATTCTTGCTCTTCCTTCCATACTTGGTCAGTTACTTTGGGAAGAAAGCTTGATGTGAGGGCTTGAAGCAAGTCCTTATCTCTTCAAATCTCTAACTCCCTTAGACCTTCCCTTGGCCGGCCACCTACATTTGGAAAAGAGCTTCATAGGGGTAGGGAAGGAGGGCAAGTGTCAAGTGATGTTGTCCCCTTTTGTCATCCATAAAAAAAATCTGATTTGTGCCGCGACATAGGATGATGAAGTGGCACCACATAGGCTGATGTGATGGCATCCCAGGGCTGAGTTGGCATCTTTCATGGCTTCGCTCAAAAGTGACTAGACTTTAAGACCAATCTTGCTTGGACCCATACTTCAAACAAACTCGGACTGGACTCAATACAGGACTGGACTCAGTACAGGACACAACTTGACCAAATTGGTCAAAGTACAGGACTAGATACAAACACTTGAAACTCAATTCAAAGATAAAATTATTACAAGGTTTAGGCTTGAAGCCTTATTACAAGACCCAAAAGTTGAAACCCTAATCAAAGGTCTGGTGCCCACACCACCTACCATTAGAGTCTTACCTGAGGAGCCACTAGAAGAAAGCCCACTTACAGAGCCCAATCCTAAAATCCAGGAACCCGAGGAATTTATTGAGGATTTGGCTTATTTAACCCAGTACCCTCAGGAAGAGCCCACTCCTTTAGTCTCAACCCGAGACCTCATTCAGTTCCCTTATAAAGAGTTCATTCCTCTAACCCTAGTTGATGACCTTTTCCTGGAACTGACTAAGTCTTCCTTTCCTGAAAACCCTATACTTGCAATGACCAAATGCTCCAACCTTCAATTTGACCTTATTCACCCATAGATCGATGCTCAAATCTTAAGGTCATCCTGAGTAACCAAGGTCTGTTTCATGCTTTCAATAGACTATCCCAAGACTCTGGTTTTTATATCCTGTCATACTCTAAGGTTTCCAATGTTTCCCAAACTTTCAAATTATACTTTGTTTAGGTTGTTCAGTTACACCAGTTCTTTGAGTATGTTAGGTTTGCGACCTACTTTTGGAAGACCTTATGACATTTGCTAGGGATCCATTGTAAATTTTCATATGCATGCCAAACCAGGGTCAAACCTAGAGAGTCTATTATTTGTTAGGTTTAGGCCCTAGGAGTCCAATAAAATTTCTCTTAATAGGAATGCATAGTTGAGTCTGCACTTTGCATCATGTTAGAGTTCTGCATTAAGCACTAATTTTGAAATAATTTGGCTGATTCCCGGAAGCGAGCCAAAGAATTCAAAATAGTGGATTCTGTAATGATTAGGATAGGCCTGAACGGTTTTCACAAAGGACCGTTAACAAACTTCATGCTCGTGGAGCTGGCCCCTTTAAAGTTATAAGGAGAGTTGGCTCTAATGCCTATGTGCTTGTGCTACCCCCGGATTATGGCATTAGCTCGACTTTCAATATCTCAGACATAGTCGAGTATAGGGAACCGGCAACCATACCTAGCGAGTCATTTGGGCTTGATCTATCCTATGAGAGTGAACCCGACCCTAAGTGTCCACATCCAATTATACTTGAGAGAGGAGAAAGGATCGAGTGTGTCCTGGATAATCAAGCTATCATAACCCGAGGCAAAGGCTATCAGCGTTACTTGGTCTGTTGGCAAGGCCAACTAGAGTTCGATGATTCGTGGATTACCCGAGAGGACTTGTAGCACCTCGACCCTGACCTTCTTGTGAAATACCAAAGCCAAATCAACCCTTACTCGACAGGGTAAAGTTCCACCCATCCCAGGAGAATTGGTGCGGGCACCAGGATTAGATAGAGGCTCCTCAATTTTCTATGGATCTTTGATTAGGGTTTTAATCTGTTGGATCATGTAATAAAGCTTCAAGCCTGGGCAATTTACTTTTGAGTCATGCAATTAGTTTCATTTTTTGTTTTAGTCATGTATCTTGGCCAATTTGGTCAAGTTAGGGTCAATGAGTCCTGTAATTAGCTGAACTGGTTCACAAGCCCAAGTCAACTTGAAGTTGGGCTCAAGCTTGTTTGAAGATAGGTCCACAAGTGGGCATCCATGTCAAGCCCACTTGATGATGGGTCAAGCCACCTCTCCATGTCAAGGTAGGAGCGCCAGTTCAGCTCATGGTGCGCCACTTCATCAGTGCCACATGGCATGAGGAAGCACCACATCACCAAGTTACTATGGATGGCCAAGACAAGATGGAAATGTCAAAGTCAATGCATGTTGGATGCCCCATTAACTCTTCCCTTGATCCAAGCCAACAACCTCCCCACCTCACTCCACACATCAAGCCTCTCCAAAGATCATGGTCGGCCGAGGAAGAGTTCAATATTCAAATGGAGACAACCTTCCTCCCTTCCCTCCCCATATTAAGCCTCTCACCAAAGAAGCATGGTCAGCCAAGGAAGAAATTCTAAAGTCAAAAGGCATCCCTTGATTCATGAAGACAAGTCCACACAACACTCCCCAATTCAAGCTACCAAGATCAAGCTCATGGTAGGCCAAAGACTCATGAAAGGAGTTTCAAAATTTGAATGGGGATAACCTCCTCTCTTCCCTCCCCGAATCAAGCTTTCCACCAAATCAAGACTGGCCAAAGGAGGATTTCAAGAGCTTAAATTTAGATTTTAGGCGCCCTTGATAAAGATGTGTAACCTCTTTTTTCATTTGAATTCAAGTGAGACTTAGGAGCCTATAAAAAGGCCCTAACCCTCTTGTAAATTCAGTTTTGATGAAATAAAAATTTGAGAAGTTTCTTCTTCCTTTAGCCCTTGTCTTCTTAGACTAGGAACTCTGTGAGAGAGTGCCTTTGTCCTTCGGGATATCGAGGGGTGAGAGGCCCTGAGTTACCTTCTTCCTTTGCAAGACACCAATCCATCTTCAAGCTTGGATGCCCCTGGAAGATCCACCTGGACGCCCAACAAGAAGAGCCCTTCTTGACCACCATCCTCAACTCTTTCCCATCACTTCTTACTTTCTTATACCCTCTTCTTGCTATTTTCTAACCTCTTTACTTGGTTGTTCACAGGTCCCCAAGTGACACAGATAGAGGAATCGATCTTCCTTGCCTTCGGGAACATCGGACGAAAAGCCAACGAATTTGCAAGGTTGAAGGCTTGATCTTCTAGGCCGCATCTATGAGTGTGAGCGAACTCGACATCGGGCACATCTAAATCTTCAAGGTTTGTCCCTAATCTCCTAAGTTGGTATTGTCTCAGAGCTAAGTCCTACCAGGGTTTCTCAATCCCAGGGTCCTCTCTTATCTTTATTTAGGGGCTATATTTGCATGCTTGAAATTTCTTGTTCTTACAGAATCTCTAGTTCTATTCTCCACTTGACTTCAAGAATCGATAAACCTATTAAAAACTTTAAACAATAAAAAGAAAAATCACTTGCATGCATCTCATCCATCCAAGCATAGTCATCCCGCATCAGTGATTCACTTAGACTATCAGTTCCTCCATAGGAGGAGTGGTAGATCTTACCACTACTTTCATTTTTACCATAGCTGCACAAGGAAAACATAAGCTATAGGTCCTCTTAATAATTATTTGGACTAAAGGCCCTTCCTCCAATGTCAATCTATTATGGTTTTACTCAAGAATTGCCGACATGGTTAGAGGTGGCTGCTAGGTTGAATGGCTCCAAGATTCCCTCTATCGAGTGTGAGCATTCTGGAACTTGCAAAATGAAAAAGACATGGAAGTTTGGCTATGATGGAGTGGTTCCCATGGTAGACCATTCGATGTCTAAGTCAGTCTCCCGCAAAAGCAAATAGAAAAGAGAGAAAAATGGAGTTTATAGATTGGTGGTGTAATAGTAGAGTGAGAGAAGGTGAGGTAGTGGAAGTGGCAGGTGGGTGTGGTGGTGCATAGGCGAGGTAGTGGATGTGGTAGGTGGATGTGGTGGGGCATATGCGAGGTAGTAGAAGTAGCTGGTGGATATGATGGAGCATAGGCAAGGTAGTGGAGATGGGCATTGGCAAGGCTCACAAGAGTGAGCAAGGTTTAAGCGAGGCAAGGTAGATCTGAAGATTTTAGGTGCCTTTAGGAGGACTATTAAGTCTCCTAAAGTGCTCAAGACCTACAGAGGAGCTTGCCTAAGGAAAGCCTTATGAAAAAGACTTTTTTTAGAAAAACTTAGCTAGAGGGTCCAGGAAATTGATTTTATAAATGAGGTATATGGAGTACATAACATCTAAGGGATGTTATGCAATGTAGAGAGTGGTGGTTGGCATGTTATTGCAGAATGCATAAACCTAGAGAAGTGGCTGGAGATGGCATGGAGCTCATCTACATGGTAGGCATACTTCCATAGGGTGTTTGTATTAATGAGTAGTGGTCGGTGTCAGAGAGTTATGGTATAAGGTTATCTGCCCCTTTACATGAGGAGGGCATGCCAAATTGCTTACATGATATTTGGAGCCATGTGTCTGGATCTGAGGAACCAGCTTCCTATGCTGAGTTGGCGGGTAAGATGGTGAGCTATGTAGGATCCACATAGACTTGACCATTTCTAGATGTATCAGTTATCAATGTGATTAGGTTGAAAAGACTAACCTTTAAAATCAGTGATATGCTTGTTAGTCATGGTTTTGGTAGTACTTCTTTAGCTTACCTACAATGCTTCATTGTAGCTTCTTTTAAATTCTTATTTAATCCTTTTGTTAATATTAGTTTCTCTCATGCTTCTCAACTCCATCTACATTATTGTAAAGTTGGTTTCTAGATGATGCCTAGCAAAGTGAGATGTCAATGCATATGTTTGGCATAACCATTTTGTTAATTTTGTATATGTTTATAATTATATAATGATTTATTATTATATAATTATTTTTTATATTTTGTTTTATAAAGATATTGACAAATGATATTTTTTTTAAAATAACTACTAACAATGAAATCATAAAATTAGTATACAAATAAAAGCTAGTCACTTTGCTCTAATTTAAATTATAATATTTTTATTTAATAATAATTCATAAATTTTACTAATCAATAATATCATCATATTCTGTGCATCATATAGGTCATATAAGTAGTTGTTATTCCAAAAGGAGTGCTTTTAAAGTTAGAATGTATTATTTGAAATTTTTTTGGGGGTTTAATTGATAATTCTAAAATGTGCATCTTATTTCTTGGGATTATGTTTGTTAGTCTAATTAGGTTGGTGGATTAGGTATTTTCTCTTTGGTTTCTAAAAATAAGGCTTTTATGGTTAAGCATGTTGGATGGTATCATTTTTAGCAGGATGGTTTCTGGTGTTTGTTATAAGGGCAAATGTTGACATAAGAATTGTTGCCCAAACCGACAATCCAAGAGGAGGGTGAATTGAACTTTTAAAAAATAAAACAAGTATTTTCCGTTCAAAACTCAATTGATGTATGAGCTAAGTATTATGTCAAAATAAGTGTGCAAGTACTAAAATATGAGAGAATAAGATGGAGAGACAATCAAATACACAAACAAAATAGGATTATTGATAGTTACATTATATATATAATATTAATTTAAAAATTATCTTTATTTATTTAAAAATTGATAACTTTATATCTCTTTTGTAGGTTAAATGATTGCCAATGCAAAGAGCTCAATTTATGAGTTCAAATGAAAGAAATTTGAAGCAAATAGGACTTAAAATGAGCCTAGAATTGAAGTTTAAAGATTATTGAAGAGTTTGCATGAATTTTAAAGTAGCCGATCCATGGTGGACTGACTGTCTGGTTCACAACCCAGCCCAAGGTCCATGACCATCCATTGCCCATGGTCCATAGTTGAGCTTCGTGGACCATGGGTGATTATGGCTGATCACTATCCAAGATGGTGGCCAGCGACCACCCCATAGGTTTCGGCGAGGTCCACGATGCGGGTGGCAATGTGTGGTCAGGTGATGGTGGTATCCTGCAGGAGAACCAATAGCCATGGGGAGCATGAGTTGCCAAAGAAAAAAGATGGGCTATGGTTTGTCAATCAAAATCTAATGGCTGTGATTCTTCACATGATCACATCTCAATTTGGATGGGATTTTGAAGCCAAATTCTACTAGGATTTGATCTCTATTACAAGCAAGAGTCTCTCTTTATATCTATTTCCTATTTACACCCATCTATCCATTGACTTTTTGTAAAAATAGATCTAAGTAGCTCATGTATTTTCTTCTTTAGTCCCACATCAAAAAATCAAGAAAATCCACTTCCTGCTTATACCTATAATAAAAAGGGCTCAGTACCACCACCATGGGGAACCAAACCGAACTACCTGGAATCCCTCTAGAGCCTTTGCATAGGGGGAGAAGAAGAGATTAACCCATGAGCGACTAGTACAAAAATCTTGGAAGGGAAGAAGAGATCTTGTAACAAAACTAAGTGATTCTTTTGTTCTAAACCTTTCTTATATTTCTTTTATTTTTATATGTATTAGAAGATTATGCCTTTAGTTATGAATTCTTTATTTGCTTTCTTTTATTTGCTTTCTATTATGCTCTAATGTTAAATTAAGTTTAGGGACAGCTCTTACTTCCCGAAGATGTACCATGATCTATGGATACAGGACATACTGAGGGATAAAGAGTTGAACACCTAGTACTTTCCGGAGACATGTCATGACCTATAGGCACATGGCATGCCGAGTGAAGACAAGTATTTTTCTAAGTTTAAATATAATCATTTTGTAAAAGAGATACATTTTGTACTTTCCAAAGATGAGCCATGATCTAGTATGGGTATGGAGCATGCTGAGAAAAGATAAGTATTCTCCTAAATATAATTATAAAAGAAATATAATTCTACCAAGTTTAAGATTAACTTATAATCTTCAAGATACATTTTATGGGAATCAACTATTAGAATAATTTATTTTCTATTGATTTTTCTTTTTATTCAATAATAAATTCTTTTTTCTTTTATAATCACAACTTAGCTCTTAGATCTCAGAGGATACGATCTCAACTCATCTTAGCGATAGAGTTTGAGTTGGTGAATTATTTTTGACCACCCACGCTAGCGATTAAATTTTAGCACCATTATCGGGGATCATTGGCATGGTTAGTTTACCAAAAAAATAATAAATAAAAAATGTAATTTATTAAAATTTTTTAGAGATCCAGAATACTAAACTAACTTGTTTTGACATCTGTTTGCAGTACATTGCATCTACATAAATTACCCTAAGGGTGTTAACCCCTAAAGATGGGGATTTCATCACCCCTCCTTGGATCACAAATCACTATCCTCATGTTGCATTATCCTAAGCCTATAATTAAAATCAATTAGATGTTAGCCCTAAGAATTTTCGAGCTCATTAGGATAAGAGACCCTAGAGTTGGACTAGGTCAGGATTAGCTGCTTAACTGGTATCTAGGAAAAGGGTTCAAGAATGATGTAACTTTGAAAGAAAGGTAGTTTTTTAATTAGTTCCATTGTCTGACCCAATTTATTTAGTATCTAAGGAAAGCAACGGGGGGACCCCCACCGACCTTATCCTCATCTGGCTAGTTAGCTAGTTAGTTTCTGACTTTGAAGGCTCAAATATGACCTTGGAATAGTTAGGAGCTTTTTAGATTTAGGGAACCCTAGGATAGAGAGTCCATTATGTGCTAACTTGATTGCAATTGACATATAATCCTAAACTAATTCTTCTCTCTCCTCTTAGCTCTAGGACTCTTTAGGTTTGCATCTATAGAATTCTTCTCTCTCTCTCTCCTTTCTTCTTCTCTCTTTTCTACTTAAAAAAAATCAAATACATAAACCAGGAGAAAAAATCAAATACATAAACCAGGAGTAGACTATGGATACATATAGTTAGACTGATCCACCACACTAATTGAGGGAGTACATTACCCCTTCATCATATATATTCTTCATGTATCCAAGTACCTTCTATAGAAGCAACCCAATATGAGATTAAATCTAGTGTCATACAAATGCAACTATCCTTTTATGGACTTAGTTAAGATGATTCAATAGACAACTAAAAAAATTTCTTGAGATATGCTCTACCGTTAGGATTTAAAATCAATCTAATGAGGCACTTAGGTTGAAATTATTCTCCTTCTCACTTAAGGACAAGGTCAAATATTGGTTATATTTATTAGATTTTATGATCATTTCAACTGTGACCAACTACAAAAGAAATTCCTCAAGAAATATTTTTTAATAGGAAAAACAAACCAGATCTAAAAAGCCATAACTAGTTTTTTCCAATTAAATGGAAAAATGTTCCATGAAACCAAGTAGAGCCTCAAAAAACTCATCTATAAGTGTCCACACCATGGCATACCCAAATGACTACTAGTCTAGTGCTTTTTTGATGGACTGTCAGAAAAACACAAGTAAATGGTTGACTCATTGATGAGGACATCGCTCAGCATAGCTTCTGATGCACACCCTTGAGCAAACATATGTATTTTTATTTTTTTATTTTGGTGTATGGGGATTGGGTATATTATTTTTTTATTTTATCCATCTCATGCATAGATCTCAGAGCATGAAAACAAGATTAGTTTGGAGTTTATTCTAGATTAGGCTAATTGTTTTAGATTAATTTGAGTCTTAGAATTTTGGTAATCTGGTCTCCAATCTATTAGGGAGTCCTAGAGTTTTGGTCTCCAATTTACTGGAGACTAGGGTCTATTTAAAGAAGTCCTTGTATTAGATTAAAGAATCAAAAAAATAATAAAAATATCCTTTGGATTTCTCTCAATTTTCTCTTCCTCTCCTCCTTTATTCTTCTCTACGTCCTCTCCTCTTCTTCTTCTTCCTTCTCTTCTCTTTCCCCTCTCTTCTTCCCTCTCTTCCTCTTATTCTCCTCTCCCTGCTACTCAAAGCACCCTGCAGATCAATCCATCCAAGCTTTATTTAAGCCATTAACACCGACCAACCCTCACCACCGAATAAATGCCCATATCAATTGCCACCATGACCACCAGACAGTTTCCATCCACCACCCACCTCCCACACCATTGACTTCGTCCATCCCCTCTATCCATGTCATCATGCCACTGCCAACTCCACCCCAAGTTCCTTGTTCTCCTGCACCACCCACGCTTGGCCTCCTTCTCCCTCCCATCTAGAGAACTCGAATGATCGAGCCCATCAAATGACATCCTCCTCATCGAAGAATGCTGCCACCTCCTCCTCGTTGCTCCTTGCTCAGCCATCTATGCCACCACCACATCCAGTAGACCACCCCAACTCCCATCTATGCCTAAGCGACACCCATCGTCGGTACCATTTGACCATCATCCATTGCCTCCATCGACCAAGCCGACTGCCGGTGCCTAGCTTCCCACCAAGCGATGCCCATCATCCATGCTGTCGGCCACCTTCACACGATCTCCCAATGCTGTAGCCAACTACGAGACTTGTCTATGAATTTAATTCCCATCTTGTTCTCCCATTGTCAGTGAATCTCTCCATCGACTCCCCAACCGCCATTCCCACTGACATCTTCCACTTCGATGATGATCTCCTCCAAGATCATCAGTGAGCCCATCAGATTCCTCCTTCGAAGCCCCTCCCTTATTTGGCATGCTCATAAAAGCATTAGGCCCTCTTTTGCATGACCGTGAAAGCAAGGAAGAGCATCTGCATGATTTTTAGAGCAAAGCCATTCTTTCCCACCAACTTTAGATTATTTTAAGAAAAAAAGGAAGAAAAATAAAAGAACTTGCATTTATTTAACTAGTTCTGCCACATTGATCTTCATGTATCTTGATCACATGGTTGAAAAAGCATGCATGCATTCAAAGCAAACCTAGAAACCCTCACTAATTTATAATTTTGAATTTATTAGATCGAATCTAATTTTATTTTGATTTAAAAAATTATGACTACCATTATTTTATGTTGGTATTCCTGGTCCAAAGACTTTACTAGACACGTCATCCAACCAGGATCACTACCTGACTTGGTTAGCACCTCATTTTCTAGATTCGACCACGATCAAGTTTGTGAGCATCCTTTCCACTTAAATATATTTAATTGATATTCATAGAGAGCTTAATTTGTTAATTAGATTTATGTATTTATTACTTGTGTTGAGTCTAAACTTACAGGTAGTTTTTTAATTACCCACGATCCTATTCTTAAGATCTAGGGCTTTCATTGGAGCTTGTAGTTATCATTTTTAAAATTAATTATAGCTTAATCCCTTCCATATTCATAAAAAATAGCTACTTTTGATTTATAATTTCAGTTTGCTGACAAATAATTTTTATTTATTTAAAAAAAAATATATGTAGTAGTCCTATCTGTGCATCCCTAGATCAAGTCATTCTGCATCAAAATTTGGTATCAGAGCATAGCTTGGTTTAGGGTAGATATATTTGCATTATAAAAAAAAAATCCTGCATTTAGAATTCTGCCTACCCTACATACCCTTTAGTATTTTAGGAAGTTCTATCCATAGAAAACTTCAAAAATTATAAAATTTACTTCATTAAAAAATAGACTCATAGTCAAACAATTCTTCAGTCACGGATTCCTTAAAATTACTTTAAAATTCATGCTAGATTTAGAATAAATTCTCAGCCTCTGCTCTAAAATTTTGTAAGCTGAAATTTTGGGCAACCTTTGTTTAAACCTAATATCCCATTTCTAAAAGTATCAAAAAATTATAAAATTAGTGTCTTTATAAACTAAACTTGAATTAGAGAATTTATGTATATAAAAATTTATGAAACTACTTTAGGACTCGTGCCAGCTTAACTTAAAACTTCTGATTATGTGTGCAAAAATCTGTAACCTGCAGAACTACATAGCACCTATTCTTTTGACAATTTCTATTAATAAGGTTATCAAAAAATAATAAAATGTATAGATTCGAAGACTAGACTTGAAAAGGAAGATAACTATATTTGAAAATTTTAAAATTAACTCCTAGATAGGTACCAAATTTCTAGAGAAAATTGGGTACCATATTTTGAAAATTCAATAGAGAGCTTGATTGTGATCCTTGCATGACCACCAGGTTAGGAGCAAAATATCATCCCAAATATTTAGAGTCAGATAGTAAGATGGAACCAAACCAATTAACTGCACCCCTTCAAGCCCTTACTGAAAAAATTGATAATTTGACTATCCTTTCTCATGAGCATGGATTAAGTTAGAAAATTTGGAATAATATTGAATCAATAATACACAAATTAGGAATACTCCTCGTAGGCCCATAGCATAATGAGATATCCAAAATTTTAATGGGGATAGAAATCGGGCGATGCAACATCAACAATATTTTGTTGAATAGGATGAATGATTTTTGCATAGTGTTAAGGTTGAACCCCGAGTTTTGTGGGTCGATTGGATCCCAAAGAGTATATTGATTGGGAAGCAGACATGGACTACTATTTTGAGTGGTATGATATGTCCAAAGAAAGAAAAATCAGGTTTGCTAAAATGAGATTATTAGATCAGGCTAAAATGCATTAGAGTAATATTGAGCAATTGGCCATTCATAACCTATTAGGACAAGGGTTGAAATGAAAGACAGATTTCATGAAAAGTATTTACCTACATCCTACCACCAATGTCTCCTTGATCAGTGGCAACGACTGACCTAGGGCAATAGGCTTGCTAGTGAATATATCTCTAAATTTGATGAATACCTTATGAGGTGTAATGTAACTGAAGATCCCTCTATCACTCTCTCTTGGTTTTGAGATGGTCCAAGAGATGATATTCAAAGTGAACTATTTATACGAGAGGTTTATAGTCTAGAGTAGGCTTACCAATTGGCTCAAGATTATAAAAGATTTCATAAGACATCAGCTACCCATCGAATTGAATCTTAAAACCCTGGAATCTTAAGACCTAGACCCAATAATAATCAGACCTCTACCATTCATTTCCTGCAAATAGCACCACCATATAGGAAGGACGATAAAATAAAAGCTATTTCAATAGAGGTTCCCTGAACTAGTGGTTCCAAGTTTCAATGTTTTAAGTGTAATGAGCTAGGTCACTATGCGAGTCAATGTCCCTCAAGAGCTTTATATATAAAGGAGCTTGAAGAAGAAAATATTAAAGATAAACTTGAGAGAGAAATTTACATTACTGATCCAAAGTTAGCAGACACCTATGAAGAATATGATACCATCCAAGTGGAACCTGAACCATTGCTTGCAATAGAGGATAGACTTGGAGTGGTTAGGTATGTACTCACCTAGCCTAAAGCAGGTAAAGATTGGCATCGAACCTCCATTTTTCAATCCTTTATTGGTTAGGATGATAAGGTGTGTAAAATAATTATTGATAGTGGTAGTTGTATCAATGTAATTTCTAAAAATGCTTTGAGATGTTTAGGTTTAATAATTGTAGACCACCCGAGTCCATACAAAGTTGCCTGGATAGATACATCATCAATTTCAATTAGGCACATGTGTTTGGTACCGATCAAGTTCCAATCTTATTAGGATAAAGTTTGGTGTGATGTCATGCCCATAGAAGTTGAAAGTATTATACTAGGAAGACCTTGGTTGTTTGACTAAGATGCAACACTCCCTGGCCGATCAAACTTGTGTACTTTTGAGAATAAAGGAAAGAAGATTACTATATATCCTTCACCTCCTAGAGTTATTAAAAAGAATGGTGTTAATGATAAAAAGGAAGAATAGCTCAGTAAGAGCCTACACTTAATTAGTACTAAAAAAATTAAAAGAGAATTGAATAAAGGTTCATTAATCTGGATCTTAGTAGATAAGAAAGTTAATAGTGAGAACCAAAAGCAATATCCCTAGGAGATACTATCCCTCATTGAAGAATTTAAAGATGTGTTCCCTGAGGACCTCCTAGACTATTTACCATCAATGCAAGACATTCAACATACAATTGATCTTGTTCCAGGAGCTACCCTACCAAATCTTTTCCATTATCAGTTAAACCCTATCGAACATGCAGAGTTGCAATGTCAAGTTGAAGAGCTCCTTAAAAGGGGATTTATAAGGAAAAGTTTGAGCCTTTGTGCTATACCTGTACTATTGACACCTAAGAAAGATGGTTCTTGGAGAATGTGCATGGATAACAGAGCTTCAAATAAAATACTATTAAGTATCGATTTCCCATTCCTCTATTAGATGACATGATTGATATGTTAGTGGGATCTAATATTTTTTCAAAAATTGACTTAAAAGGTTGTATTATGAGCTTAGAATTAGACCAGGTGATGAATGGAAGATCGCTTTCAAAACTAAAAATGAATGGAAGACCACTTTCAAAACTAGGTGATGAATGGAAGATGTTGACTTTGGTCTTGATTTTGATGATTGACAAAATATTTAAGTATATATGAGTACTAATGCATGTTAAAAGTGTTTAGTAGTTTCAGGTACTCATTAAATATTGAAAGATTGAAAAGATTGTCATTCAGTTGAAGAAGTCCAAATTTAGATGAAAAATCTGGTCAAAGAAGACTTCGATAGTTGAAGATTGCTTGAATGGATATATGAATTCAATACAAACATGATTCAGCACAAGTTGAGAAGTTTTGAAGAAAATCTCAGTGATGTGTCGACTCAATGTGTTGACACATGACTTAATGTGTCAACTCAAAGTGTCGACACATAGACTGATACACAGAAAATTTTTTTTCTGACATGCTGAAGTGTCGACACATGAAAACCATGTGTCGACTCAAAGTGTCGACATATGAACAGTGAAGTGTCGACTCAAGGCCTGAGACCAAACAGAAGACAGAACGAGGTAATTTTAGAGTTTGGTTATGTGTCGACTCATGAACTCCATGTGTCGACCCTAAGTGTCGACACATGACCTAAAGTGTCGACACCTGACAGACAACAGCTCTGCAACAGCTAGTTTTCTAAAGAACATAACTTCTCCAAAATATTTGTAACGGCTAGTTTTTCCTCTCCAATAGTCTCTAACGGTCATTTAAGGTTTGGAGAGCTATATAATCAACACAAATCAAATGGGGAGGTAATCCTTTGAGAGAAAGAGTTCCATATACTTTAAGGATTCATATTTTGTGAGAGTTGAGCCTTCAAGCATCAAATATCAAAGAGAGTTTTCAAGTCCACAACATCAAGCTTCATTCAAAGGCTTCAACAAATTGAAAACAAAGCTTCTTCAATATCATCCAAGAGCTTCAAAGAGATATTTGCTTTATTTTAGAAATCTTTCATTGTTTCTTTATTTCAAACACATATTTCTTGTAAGGGTTCTTGGTTAGCCTATTGTAAAACCAAGTGAGGTTATTGGTAAGCCTTGGAAAACTAATTAGGTTGGTGGTTAGCCCGCAAAACCACTAAGGTTCTTGGTTAGCTCGAAAAACCAAGGGAGGTTGTTGGTTAGCCTTGTGAAAACCAATTAGGTTCTTGGTTAGCCCGTAAAACCAAGTGAGGTTATGACTTGTTAGCCTTGTGAAAACAAGTCAGGTTTTGATTAGTAAGCCCAGAAAACTAATCGGCTGTAATCGTTGGATTATAGTGAATTTCCAAGGGGATCTTGGGGAGTAGATGTAGGTGCTTTTAAGTGCACCGAACCACTATATATCCTTGTATTTGTGTGATTGCTTTCTTTGTACATTTACCTTGTTACTTTCACTGCATATTATTTTGAAACATACAAACACTTTGGCAAAACCCAAGCACTTAATTTCAATTAGCACATACTTGTTTTAGTTCATCATTAAATAGTTCGAAAGTTTTATAAAACCTAATTCACCCCCCCTCTTAGGTTGCCTACCCGAGCCTACAATTGGTATCAAAGCCCGGTACTCTATTTGAAAATCTATCGATTTTGAGTAAAAGATCATGGCAACCCTTGTAGGTATTAGTGTTAGACCATCTTTTTCAATGGCACAAATTATACATTTTGGAAAACTCGCATGCACATCCATATTCAATCTATTAGTTATCATCTTTGAAAAATTATTATTAATGGTCCTCATATTCCTTCCATGTTGGTTAATGGCATTTTCATTCCAAAGCTCGAAGAGGATTGGAATGAATATGATATTAAGCAATCTGAAATTAATGCTAATGCAATAAACTTGCTTTATTGTGCATTGGACTTAAATGAATTTAATAGAATCTCATCATGCACATTGGTGAAGGAAATATGGGACACACTTGAAGTTACTCATGAGGGTACTCTTCAAGTGAAGAATACTAAAATTAATTTGCTTGTATATTCTTTTGAAATTTTTGAAATGATGCATTATGAATCCATATCTGACATGTTTACTAGATTCATGACTATTATTAATTAATTAAAAAGTCTTGGCAAAGTTTATACTAATGCTGATTTGGTGAACAAAATTCTTAGATCCTTGCCAATATCATGGGATCCAAAGGTGATGGCGATCCAAGAGGCTAAAAATGTGGAAACCTTGCCTTTGGAGGAGCTTATCGGTTCACTCATGACCTATGAGTTGAACTTATGGCAAAAGAAAGTAGATGCTGATGTAAAGAAGAAAATAATCGCCTTTATATCCACTACACAAGATGAGTCTTCAAGTGAGGAGTCAGAAGACAGTGAAGATGAAGATGAGATGGAAGTTTTGGCTTATGAATTTCAAAGATTCAAAAGAAAAAGGGCCAAAATGAAATACACAAAGAAGGCAATGATGGCAACTTGGAGCGATAGCAAAAATTCAAGTTCGGATGATGAAGTTGCCCATCTTTGCTTCATGACAAATGAGTAAAAGGTATGTGCTGAAAATGATTATAATTTTATCTTTGATGAATTACATGATGCATCTAATGATCTTGTGCATGAATATAAATGGCTAAAAATTGAGCACAAGAAATTAAATAGGCATGTAGATTCATTTTCTCTTGATAACACCAATCTTGCCAATAAAAATGATGATTTAAATGCCAAGATTGATATTTTGAAAATTGAAAAGAATAATTTTTCTAAAGAAAAAGAATTTTTAGAAAAAGAAAATATTGTTTTGAAAGATTTATGTGACAAAGTTTTGAATGAAAAAAATATCTTGATTGAAGAAAAGAAGCAAAAATTTTTGAAAAATTTGCTTATTCCTTTTTCCAATGTTGCATGCTTTGATTGTGATAAATTTGAATTTAATGCTTATCTTTCAAGATCAAGAAAATTTTGGGTTCTAAAAGGAACCATAGTTACTAATCATAAAGGACCCAAGAAAGTTTGGGTACCAAAAATGTTCACTTAGTTTGTTTTGCAAGAATGACTTGCAGCCCAACTTGAAGAAAGAAAGTTTTTGATAAATGGCTGTATAAGATAATTTGAAGATGTGGACAAGCTACATTTTGGACTAAATGATAAAAGGAAGGATTATGTACATTGGTAAATGTAGGGTTCTGGTGCAACGCAGCGGAAGGATAATTTCAAAAATTGAAATTAATATGTACCAAAATCCTAAACCAGGAACTCCTTAATAAGACTAAAATGTATGAAGACTAACATTCTTATGCAAATTAGAATTAGAGTACTAACCTGTAACCACTAATTCCACATTGATGAAGATTTAATCTTGAAGATGAACGGGCTATTTGAGTTCACCGGGCATCCAGGTGTCTGCCCTCCGATGGTGATCCACACAGAGCAATGATCAAGAATACTATCTTCTTGTCCAATGGTTCCTCCTATTGAGTTCTTCTTCCTAGAACTCAATTCTTCGGATTATGGCTGGAATTCTTCCACACAAGAGGTTGCCTTCCTTTCTTTTATCTCTTCTCCTCCTTCCACTAAGACCTTGACCCTCTAAGACACTCTTGTCTTGAAGATAAGACCATGTCCTAAGGGGATTTAGGCTTGTCTTAAATTTGAGGAGAAACTAAGACAAGAATGTCTTCATGTAAGAAAGAAAAAATAAAAATCAGAACTCCTTCTTTCCTTTACCGTCGGAGACTTTCGCTCTTGTTCTTGTTCAGTAGCAGAGTTTTGACAGAGGTGTACTCTGTAAAGGAAATAGTGCAAGAACAAGAAAAGAGAGAAAGAGTCTTTTGGAGATGCAGAAGAAAAAAATTTCAGATTACCAGGTTCTGATTTTTTCTGACCCCTTAAATAGATTTCAGAGAGTTGCCCACACAACTCTTCGTGAAAAACTTCTCACGCCCTTTCTTATTTTCTCACGCCCCATCCTTCCTTCTCACGGCCTTCCAGATAAATCCCATCGCTTTTCTTAAATGAAAAGTCGCGATGTTTTTAAAAGAAAAGAGTCGCGACTTTAAATCTCCGAGGAGATGTTATTTCGCGCAACCGGGAAGCAACGAATGCTTCCTGCCTTTCTCAAAAAAGTATCAACCCTTGGATTCCAATCCAAGGGGGGACATTTGAGGCACTAAAGGAGATAAGAGAACCCGCCCCATATAAAAAACACCGGAGTTTTTTATGGAGCGCACCAAGAGTCCATGCGCCATGGACTCTTCCAAATGGCGCACCAAGAGTCCATTAGCGCATGGACTCTTGGCATTTTGGCATGAAAATGCAAAGGGGCGGGTGAGGGGCTAGCCTAGATACATGGTTAGCCAATAGGGTTAGCCATAATCCTTATAACCTCAATAGGGTCTAATTAGATCCAATTAGCACCCATATTGAACCAATCCGGAATCCTAATTCGAATCTAATTCGAATAGAAGCTAGGATTTGCAACACCTGCTAGAGTGTCATCATGCAAAATGATTTAATTACAAAATTAAACCCTTGATCAATTCTCTTAAGTGTGTGACCCATTGGGTTCCACATCTAGCCAGCAGTGAGTTCGAATACAAGTTGACCTAATTTGATTAGAACTCTTTTTAATCGATTTAGGTCAAACCGGGCTTACCCGATTATGATCAATTGGGACTCTTCCTAATAAGCGATCATTCAATTTAATCAACCCACAAGACAAGATTGACGTCTAGCAACGTGTCATGTCTACCCGAAAGATATGAAAATTCTGGTGAAAAACCAAAAATACCCTTCAGTAGAAAGTTACCGTACAATTAAATCCTTCGATCAGCCTGCACCCAGAATATAATTATGGATATGGATATATATGTCAACTCCAATATTATATTCGTTTCTAGCTCAATCTTATAATGATGAATCAATTATCTTGATATTAGAAATCATCTCTAATATCTTTCTTTGATCAAAGATTCCCTGAATCATCATCCGATTGATAACTAGCTGGATGCAATCTTCTCTTACTAAGAGTGATTGATTCCTTGTTGACCTCCTCATTACCTTCATATCCAATTCACCATTTCCAGTATCAATCCTGTGCATGACTCAGTGTCATGATTAGAATTGAACCAAAGCATGGGTTCATGTATATAAGGTACTTATGGCAGTCTCAGGTCAAAGGATTACTTGTACCACTCCCACTATGAGAACCTTCTATTGACATGTAGCTAAGACTCCATTAGATGTTCTTAAGTTGGATCATATCAGTGAACTCATTCTCTAATGAGCACCCATATCCTAGTATTAGTGTCATACATAAGTGACTTTAAGAGTAGTCACCCTATTCAGTATACATAGGATGTGCTAGTCTTATCGAAAATCCCTGATCCCCTACTCAAGGTTCCTTTGAATAGGAATATTTTAGATTAAGATTTTAAGACTTTAGGTCTCACTGGTATGATCTCATCATAACCCTAAAAACATAGCCCTAATCTATGGGGTTCATCATATAATAATAAACACAGCGTATGATGAAAAATAATGCCTTTATTAGAATATTGTCAATTACAATGGTTTGGAAGATACAACATAGATTGGCTTGTAGGGCATATCCCTTTCAATCTCCCACTTGCACTAAAGCCAATCGCCTTTGAATCTTAGTCCCATACACTCAAGGTGGCGATCAAACTCTCGCTGTGGTAGAGCCTTAGTAAACGGGTCTGCTATATTGTTCTTTGTATCAACTCTATTTATGTAGACATCTTGTCTCTCTACTATTTCTCGGACGAGATGGAAGCATCTCAGAATGTGCTTGGACTTATGATGAGCTCTTGGTTCCTTAGCTTGAGCAACAGCTCCAGTGTTGTCACAGTAAAGTGGCACTGGGTTTTCAATCTCAGGAACAACACCCAACTCTGTGATGAACTTCTTCATCCAGACTTCTTCCTTGGTGGCTTCACTGACAGCTATGTATTCTGCCTCTGTGGTTGAGTCAGCTACAGTCTGCTGCTTGGTACTCTTCCAACTCACTGCTCCACCATTTAGGGTAAAAACATATCCCGAAATGGATTTGCTATCATCAGGGTCTGATTGAAAACTAGAATTAGAATAAGCTTCTAGTTTTAGATTAGAACTACCATAAACCAGAAAAATATCCTTAGTCCTTCTTAGGTACTTAAGAATATTTTTAACTGCTTTCCAATGATCCTCTCCTGGATCAGCCTGAAACCTACTGACAATGCCTAAAGCATATGCCACATCAGGCCTGGTACATAACATGGCATACATTATGGACCCTATTGCCGAAGCATAAGGTATAGAATTCATTCTATTTCTTTCTTCAGGTGTCTTAGGAGACATCCTTTTAGAAAGATGTATGCCTTGACTCATAGGAAGATAACCTCTTTTACTTCCATCCATGCTAAATCTTTTCAGCACTAAGTCAATGTACCTAGATTGGGATAAACCTAGCATCCTCTTAGATCTATCTCTATAGATCTTAATACCTAGTATATAGGATGCTTCTCCCAAATCTTTCATGGAAAACTGGTTTGATAGCCAAACCTTGACTGATTGTAACATTGGGATATCATTCCCAATGAGGAGTATGTCATCTACATACAGAACTAAGAAGACTATGGCACTCCCACTAGTCTTCTTATAAACACAGGATTCATCCACATTTTTGATAAAACCAAATCTTTTAATAGTTTCATCAAAGCGGATGTTCCAACTCCTTGAAGCTTGCTTTAATCCATAAATGGATTTCTTTAGCTTGCATACTTGATTAGGTTTATTCTTTGAAATAAAACCTTCTGGCTGTGATATGTAGACTTCTTCCTCAAGGAAACCATTGAGGAATGCAGTCTTCACATCCATCTGCCAGATATCATAATCATGGTATACTGCTATAGCAAGTAAAATCTGAATTGATTTGAGCATGGCAACAGGTGAGAATGTTTCATCATAATCAATTCCCTGTTTTTGTCTAAAACCTTTTGCCACTAATCTGGCTTTATAGGTTTCAACTTGGCCATCAGCCCCAATCTTTTTCTTATAGACCCATTTGCACCCAATAGGATTAACACCCTCTGGTGCATCGATCAAAGACCATACTTGGTTTACATACATAGAGTCTATCTCGGATTCCATGGCTTCTTGCCATCTATCTGAATCAGTACTCAAGATAGCTTCCGTATAGGTCAGAGGTTCATCATTTTGAATGACTTGGGTTTCATTATTTTCAATAATAAACCCATACCTCTCAGGTGCCCGTGGCACTCTATCAGACCTACGGGGAGGAGTTTTGTGTTCTGGTTCTATCCTAACTATATGTTCTAATGGTTGAGAACTGTCTATCTATGTTTTTTGTACTTCTCAAAGTTCAACAGTTCTACCATTGCCCTTTTTCTAAAATGAACTCTTTTTCTAGAAAAGTGGCATGCCTGCTGACAAAAATCTTTTGTTCAGTAGGTGTTGGAAATTGTATCCCAAAGCCAATCGCCTAGGTTGTAGGCGGTTGTGCTGAGTATTGTATTCATTTTATGAATTAATAAAATATTATTTTGGCAGCTCATCACATATTGTATTTCCCTGAAATGAGCTCTTTCCATGTGATGAAGTCCTTAGGACTACACTAACTTCGATACAAAGAGGATGTATCGAGTGGTCCTTAAACCCTGTTCACAACCAAAGGATATATTGTACTGGATGGAAATATATCAAGTATAGGTTGTTGCAGTTCACATCGTTTGGTTGTCCTCTTGACCAAATGAGGGTGGTGTCACTGATGTGATTTGCAAGTGGGATATGTGATATCTCATTGAACGTGACTCCATGCAGCCCCTTATCTGCCAAAGGGAAACTCACGATTGGATATAGGTATATGTGTCCCTTTGACCTGAGGTCATCACGGTAGCTTGCAAGCAACTCCCTGTGCTTTGGTGCCGGACTACCCGGATTTTTAATCCGGTGATGGAAGGTTTCTAGGTATAGGCAAGTACTTGTGGAGCAGTGATGGACCAAGATGGAATTGACCTGTCCAAACAGTTTGGATTGAATGTCTCACAGTATCTCAATTTAGCAATTCCTCGGTTGGGGTAGCCCTAGTGAAGAGTCACTGGGCTTGCGAGGTTGAGACACGTAGTGGACTGACTCTGTCTGGGTTGGCAGCCCAATCTCAGTCATCCTGAGCATTAGAGGTCAAAGGGATGAATTATACGGTAACCATATGCCAGAGGTTCGATAGTTTGCTCCTGCATCTTCGACCTATCTGGACACCGGGACCCATTGCTAGATGGTTTCCTGTGCTGGTACTAGAATTGTTCTAGTGCTACCATTTAGGTTCGAACCTATGAGGTCACACGTCATAGAGGATTACTCTCTGATCCAGATACCGATTACGATTAGGAATCGTCTCGATTTTATGGTCACGGTATTTTTTGAGCACTCTTTTTCCTATCTTGCCCTTGTCTGCGTCAACCGAAAATTATTTTGGGCTGACCAGCACTGCGCCAGGATTTTTCTGAATCAGTTTTGAACTGATTCGGAGTTCGTTTCGACCTCCAATTGGTTATGAACCAATTGAACCCAATCTTTTGGGCTTGAACCAATTAAATTGAATTGGACCGATTTTTTGAACCAAGGATTGAACCAACCATTTGGTTTAAATGGGTTTGAACAATTTCCTTGGACCAGTTTTGAACCGGTGCTCTTTCTTTCACCGTGTAAATATTTTACACGTTGGAAGACCAAATGACCGAAATCACTGGGCGCCGTCTCTTCTCTTCCCTCCACCGGATGGCCTTTAACCCTCGTTCATTGCAAGTTAAAGGATGTAATGCAGCCGTTCCCAGCCTCTTCTACTCCCTCTCCCTACTATTCTACATAAACCCCTACAGTCCCCCCTGTTTCAGCCGCAGGTTTTTCATCACCATGCAATAACACCAGGGCATCTTCTTTGAGAGGTTGTGTGTTCTCCCTTTTTGAGAGCTCAAACCTCTTCCATTGAGTGATCCTTGGGCTGGGATTTGGAGTGTGTGAGGGAGAGAAACAAGGCATCAATTCCCTCTTTGAAGTGCTCAAAAACCTGCTCTGCAACAAAGGAAGATTGCTGCAATTTACCGTGACCATTGCTCCTTCCAGCGGCTAGCACCGCTCGTGGAGAAGGATCGGTGAACCCCGGGCATGTCTCCCCTCTAGAGGGAGTATACCTTTACTCCTGGGAGCAAGAGGGTTGAGCCGGATTTGTTGCTACAGCTCCAAATGCAAGGAAGAAGGCTGTTGTTATTCTGTAGTAGAATTTTTCTGGCAGCGACTTGGGTGATTTTGTACACTGTATACTTTGTGTATTTCTTGCAGATTTCGATTGGTGGTTGAAGAAGACTCTTCTCCCTTGCCACTGTTTCGATTCGGGAGGAAAAGGAGCTCCGGACATTGCCGTTTGGTCGCTATTTTGAAGAGCAAAAATAGAGTAACCAAACGTCCAAAGGAAGAAGACAACAGGAATAAAGTTATTCCTGTTATCCCAGCTATTCCAGCAGATATTCCAGAGTTATTCTAGGTGGAATAAAGGTATGAAAAATTTTATTTTATCATGCATAAATAAATGTATTTATTTATATATTTTACAAATATTATATGCCTTGTTACATGCCTATTTTAATACATGCAACTTGAATAGATTAGGTTCTGGGCGGAGCAGTTTTCCGCTGCGTGATTTTTAAAAATTGTTTTAAAATCCTTTCTGCTCCCATTGCTGTTTGCATGCCTAGCATAGGATCTTGTCAAACCACCTGTACCCTTACTTTCAGTAGGATGGTAAAACAGATATCCTCTACCCTCTCTAGGATATCCTACAAATAGACATTTATCCGCTCTAGGTTCCAACTTATGTCCAAAATTTCTTTTAACATAAGCTGGACATCCCCATACCTTAAAATATTTAAGATACGGTTTCTTTCCACTCCAAATTTTATATGGAATACTAACAACGGATTTAGAAGGTACCTTGTTCAGAATGTAAACAGCAGTTTCTAGGGCATGACCCCAGAAGGAAATGGGTAAATTTGTGAAGCACATCATGGATCGTACCATATCTAATAAGGTACGATTCCTCCTTTCAGCTATACCATTTAGTTGTGGTATATAAGGAGGGGTCCATTTAGAAAGAATTCCATTAACTTTAAGATAGTCTAAAAACTCCGTGGATAAGTATTCTCCTCCTCGATCAGAACGAAGAACTTTAATACTTTTCTCGGTTTGTTTTTCGACCATACATTGATACTCCTTAAATTTATCAAAGGCTTCAAATTTATGTTTCATAAGATACACACATCCGAACCTAGTTAAATCATCTGTAAAAGTGATAAAATATGAGTATCCACCTCTGGCCTGAGTTGTCATTGGACCACATACATCAGTATGTATAAGTCCTAATAACTCAGTTGACCTTTCTCCATGTCCAGTAAATGGAGTCTTGGTCATCTTACCCATGAGACATGATTCGCAAGTTCCTAATGATTCGCAAGTTCCTAATGATTCATACTCATAAGGATCAAGGAATTTTTCCTTGTATAACTTGCTTATCCTAGACTCATTAACATGACCAAGTCGATGATGCCAAAGTAAAGTATCATTAAAGTCTTCTCTTTTTCTTTTATTATTGACATGAAAAACACTATCATTGGAAGAAAGAGTTAAGAGCCCATTGCTAAATATGCTAGAACAAATAATTTTATTAGACAACATTATCGAGCAACCAGTGCTCGTTACATCCATTACATATCCTTGTTTTAATAACAAAGGAATAGATATAATGTTCTTAATAATCTTAGGCATATAATAACAATTTTCAAACTCCAAGATCTTCCCTGAAGGCAACTTCAGAATATAGGTCCCTACAGCTTCTGCTTGGATGATATCACCACTAGCACCGTAGAGATTGAAGTCACCTTCCTTCAATACTTTAAGCTTGTGGAGGTCCTGCAAAGATTTGCATATATGGTAACCACAAGCGGTATCCAATACCCAAGTATTTGATATAGATGAATTTAATGTCAATATAGCATGTATCTCATACATACCTTTTGGCGCATCTGATGCACCAGGCTTCACAGTTGCAAGGTAAGCCTTGCAATTCCTTTTCCAATGTCCCGCTTTGCCGCAAAAGAAACAGGTCGACTGTTTGGAGGCCTTCTTTCCTTTCTTATTCTTATTGATACCACTCTTAGGGTTTAGCCTCCTATTAAAACCCTTTTTGCCTGATTTCTTCTTATTGGTCTTATCAACAAGAAGAAGTGGAGCCTTTTCTTTCTTAACGTGGCTCTCTGCTATTTTTAACATATTTAACAGCTCAGGCAAGGAAGTGTTCAGTTTGTTCATGTGAAAATTCAAGACAAACTGAGAAAATGACTCCAGGAGTGATTGCAGGATTAAATCCTGATTCAACTCCCCATCCATGATAAAACCTAATTGACCCAATCTGGAGATTAAGTCAATTACCTTCAAAATATGATCCTGAACGGATGTTCCCTCTGTCATCCTAGCACGGAATAACTGCTTAGATATTTCATATCTAGCAGTTCTGCTATGTTCTCCATAAATCTCTTTTAAATTGAGCATTATGGATTGAGTATCCATGCTTTCATGCTGTCTCTGTAACTCATTGGTCATAGAGGCTAGTATGATACACTTGACACTGAGGGAGTCATTCTGCCACATTTTGTATGTGGCCATATCTTCCTATGTGGCATCGTCCCCTAGTGGATTAAGACTAGGGGTATCAAGAATATAAGAAAGTTTTTCTGAACTCAACACAATCTTTAAATTTCTCAACCAGTCCACATAGTTCGGACCAGTCAGTTTGTTGGTATCTAAGATACTTCACAGTGATAATGAAGATACCATTTATCTACATTTAATAAAGAACAATACATAAGCAAACAACCATGAAATGACTTACATAATTAAATTAGGTCTTCAATTTAATTATGTCTCCTACTATTTTATCAAAAATCATAGCCCTCACTATGATAATCAAGAAGAACCCTGATCGATTTTTCTTAGTGAGATTGAGATCCTAATAACTTATAAAAGATCTTGCAGAAAACACAACAAATCTTTTATAAGCTCAAAGGTAGGAAATTCTTCCAATTATATCTCATATAATTCTCAAGAAGTAACCTGGCCTCTAGAACATTATTAGTCTTACAGAAAACACAACAAACCATAATGTTCTAGTTAAGTCAAGACTCTTTCATTTCTATACAGTCAATACTCAAATATAATGCCCTTGCAGATAACACAACAAAGCATTATACTGAATATACTGTAAGCATATCTATGCACTAGACTAGTATTATATCAATCACCATATTAGGTCTTGTAGATAACACAACAAACCTAATGTGGTTCATAACACAATAATGATCCAGCATGAAGGAAGGCCAATATATAGTATTTTTAACACTAAGCATTTTAATCAAGATTTAAATTTAATCAAATCGGCCAGGCAAGTGGAAAAGATGTGGGAGTCCCCCCGTTGCTTTCCTAGACACCAATAAAAATTGGCCAGGTCAGTCAACGGAACCAATTAAAAACCACAATTCTCTTTACCTTCCCAGAACCACCTTTCTAGACACCGAATGATCAATTGTACATCATGACTAGTGATGCTTATTAGTTAAATATACTAAGTCTTAATATAATTTTTAAGAGGAGGGATTTATAAATTGCCAGAACATCCTTATAGAATGTATCACAATCAACATATCACTCTTATAAATATGTGCTAAGTGTGTCATCATACTAGGACAACCATTTACCACATAATGGATCCACCATTATGCCAGGGCAACCTTATTTCAGTATGATGACTTCAAAACTATACATATCTCTATAATAATTAGGGTTTGAGTGAAAGACCCTAACTAGTGGCATACATCAAAACATTTATGCAAACAAAGATATGCTAAGTGTAGTAACATATTAGGATTTAAAAACCCTAAGATGTGACATACAAACTATCATAAATTATAGTCCTAATTAAGGTGGCTCTGATACCACTGTAGGGTTCCGGTGTAACGCAGCGGAAGGGTAATTTCAAAAATTGAAATTAATATGTACCAAAATCCTAAACCAGAAACTCCTTAATAAGACTAAAATGTATGAAGACTAACATTCTTATGCAAATTAGAATTAGAGTACTAACCTGTAACCGCTAATTCCAAATTGATGAAGATTTAATCTTGAAGATGAACGGGCTATTTGAGTTCACCAGGCATCCAGGTGTCCGCCCTCCAATGGTGATCCACACAGAGCAATGATCAAGAATACTATCTTCTTGTCCAATGGTTCCTCCTATTGAGTTCTTCTTCCTAGAACTCAATTCTTCGGATTATGGCTGGAATTCTTCCACACAAGAGGTTGCCTTCCTTTCTTTTATCTCTTCTCCTCCTTCCACTAAGACCTTGACCCTCTAAGACACTCTTGTCTTGAAGATAAGACCTTGTCCTAAGGGGATTTAGGCTTGTCTTAAATTGGAGGAGAAACTAAGACAAGAATGTCTTAATGTAAGAAAGAAAGAATAAAAATCAGAACTCCTTCTTTCCTTTACCGTCGGAGACTTTCGCTGTTGTTCTTATTCAGTAGCAGAGTTTCGACAGAGGTGTACTCTGTAAAGGAAACAGTGCAAGAACAAGAAAGAAAGAAAGAGTCTTTTGGAGAGGCAGAAGAAAAAAATTTCAGATTACCAGGTTCTGATTTTTCCTGACCCCTTAAATAGATTTCAGAGAGTCGCCCACACAACTCTTTGTGAAAAACTTCTCACGCCCTTTCTTATTTTCTCACACCCCATTCTTCCTTCTCACGGCCTTCCGGATAAATCCCACGGCTTTTCTTAAATGAAAAGTCGCAATGTTTTTAAAAGAAAGGAGTCGCGACTTTAAATCTCTGAGGAGATGTTATTTCACGCAACCGGGAAGCAACGAATGCTTCCTGCCTTTCTCAAAAAAGCATCAACCCTTGGATTCCAATCCAAGAGGGGACATTTAAGGTGCTAAAGGAGATAAGAGAAGCCGCCCCATATAAAAAACACCAAAGTTTTTTATGGAGCGCACCAAGAGTCCATGCGCCATGGACTCTTCCAAATGGTGCGCCAAGAGTCCATTAGCACATGGACTCTTGGCATTTTGGCGTGAAAATGCAAAGGGGCGGGTGGGGGGCTAGCCTAGATACATGGTTAGCCAATAGGGTTAGCCATAATCCTTATAACCTAAATTAGGGTCTAATTAGATCCAATTAGAACCCAAATTGAACCAATCCGGAACCCGAATTCGAATCTAATTCGAATAGAAGCTAGGATTTGCAACACCTGCTAGAGCGTCATCATGCAAAATGATTTAATTACAAAATTAAACCCTTGATCAATTCTCTTAAGTGTGTGGCCAATTGGGTTCCACATCTAGCCAGCAGTGGGTTCGAATACAAGTTGACCTAATTTGATTAGAACTCTTTTTAATCGATTTAGGTCAAACCGGGCTTACCCGATTATGATCAATTAGGACTCTTCCTAATAAGTGATCATTCAATTTAATCAACCCACAAGACAAGATTGATGTCTAGCAACGTGTCATGTATACCCGGAAGATATGGAAATTCTGGTGAAAAACCAAAAATACCCTTCAGTAGAAAGTTACCGTACAATTAAATCCTTCGATCAGCCTGCACCCAGAATATAATTATGGATATGGATATATATGTCAACTCCAATATTATATTCATTTCTAGCTCAATCTTATATTGATGATTCAATTATCTTTATATTAGAAATCATCTCTAATATCTTTACTTTGATCAAAGATTCCCTGAATCATAATCTGATTGATAACTAGCTGGATGCAATCTCCTCTTACTAAGAGTGATCGATTCCTTGTTGACCTACTCATTACCTTCATATCCAATTCACCATTCCCAGTATCAATCCTGTGCATGACTCAGTGTCATGATTAGAATTGAACCAAAGCATGGGTTCATGTACATAAGGTACTTATGGCAGTCTTAGGTCAAAGGATTACTTGTACCACTCCCACTATGAGAACCTTCTATTGACATGTAGCTAAGACTCCATTAGATGTTCTCAAGTTGGATCATATCAGTGAACTCATTCTCTAATGAGCACCCACATCCTAGTATTAGTATCATACACAAGTGACTGTGAGAGCAGTCACCCTATTCAATATACATAGGATGTGCTAGTCTTACCGAAAAACCCTGATCCCCTACTCAAGGTTCCTTTGACTAGGAATATTTTATATTAAGGTTTTAAGACTTTAGGTCTCACTGGTATGATCTCATCATAACCCTAAAATCATAGCCCTAATCTATGGGGTTCATCATATAATAATAAACACAATGTATGATGAAAAATAATGCCTTTATTAGAATATTGTCAATTACAATGGTTTAGGAGATACAACATAGATTGGCTTGTAGGGCATATCCCTTTCAGTAAATTCTAAACATCTCCTTCTATAATTGAAAATATAGTTAAATTTTTATTACATCAATTACTTTGAAAAATTATTTTAAATGATTAATTAGAATCAAGTTTGGACTTGTGATCATTAGTTATGATCATGAACTTCTTGATGTTGATGAATTTCATGCTATCTTGATTAAACTTGTGATTGTGAGACCTTCACTTGATTTTGATTAATGTATTTCATAAAAAATACTTTTAAAGATGCATATTGCTTTGAAAAATATTTTAAGTGATTGATTAGAATCCAGCTTCGACTAATAATCATTTGTTGTGATCATGACCATTTTGATGTTGATGGATTTCAAGCTCTCATGGTCATACTTGTGATTATTAGATCTTCACTTGATTTTGATTAATATAGTTTCTAAATTTTTTCAAGTGAAATGCTATGATTTATATGTTTCCATTTTTGGCATCTATGTATAATCTAGAAATGATTTGGATCAAGTATAAAACTAGTAGTTAAGGGTTACTTTTAAGAAGAAGGTATGCATATTGATAAACCCTTGCTCTAGTAGCTAGACTTGATATCATATTACTTCTAGCATTTGTATGGATATCAAATCATTTTAAATGAATTTGAAATCATGCTAAAAGTTTTTAAATGATCAATGCTTTGTATTTTGAAATTCATGAATATCTTGAAAAACTCAAATCTTTGATTCTAGACTTAGAATCTATGTTCATATCTCAAAAATTGTCTGAAATTATGATGCTTGTGCTTTTATACTTTATTCCTCGATAAATGCATATTTTTAAGGGGAAAAAATATTTAGGGGGAGCATCCAAAGATTTGTTATCATGCTTTAAATGTTTTCTTGATATCATGCTTTATTTATATTGCTCTAATACTTCTTGTTTTCAAATCTATTTTCCTTGAGGGGAGTTTCATTCAATTGGTATCAAAATTTATATCTAATCCTAGTAACTGCTTCGGATTGGGTTAGTCACCATGGCCGTCCGGTCATAGGAGCTAAGTAGGGTTTAAAGACCCTCTCTTCCCATTCACTAGGGTCTCTTATAATGTGTTGGGATACTGCTGTGACCTTATCCTATGAACAAGTAAGGTGAATGGATAATATGCATTAAATTATTTCTTGCATGTATCATTTTGTGCTATATCATGTTTAATCTATAACAATTTCAAGTAGTATCATGATTAATTAATTTCATGTATTGATTTTGATGATCAACTTACTATTCTTTCCACCTTCATTCCCATTTTGTATTGCCTTTCATCCTTTTTCATGATAACAAAAAGGGGGAGAAATATGTTAAGTATGAAAAAGGGGAAAGATATGATAAACATGAAAGATTATATGTGAAATGAAGAAAAATGCAAAAGGGAGAGAAGAAAGCAAAATGTTTCTCTTCTAGGGAAGAATTAGTAAGGGGGAGAATGTTTAAGATTTTTTGCATGTTCTGAAGAATTTTTGAAAATCTTTTGGATCATATTTTGAGGGGGAGCTTGATACATATTGATTTTGAGCTTACATATTTATACTATTATTAATCTTTTTAAGCTTACCCTATTTTTATACTTAAAGATTTTGTCATCATCAAAAAGGGGGAGATTATTGACTCTGGTCTTGATTTTGATGATTGACAAAACATTTAAGTATATATGAGTACTAATGCATGTTAAAAGTATTTAGTAGTTTTAGGTACTCATTAAATGTTGAAAGATTGAAAAGATTGTCATTCAGTTGAAGAAGTCCAAATTTAGATGAAAAATCTGCTCAAAGAAGACTTCGATAGTTGAAGATTGCTTGAATGGACATATGAATTCATTACAAACTTGATTCAACACAAGTTCAGAAGTTTTGAAGAAAATTTCAGTGATGTGTTGACTCAATGTGTTGACACATGACTTAATGTGTCGACTCAAAGTATCGACACATGGACTGATACACAGAAAAATCTTTTTTCCGACATGCTAAAGTGTCGACACATGGAAACCATGTGTCGACTCAAAGTGTCGACACATGAACAGTGAAGTGATGACTCAAGGCCTGAGACCAAACAGAAGACAGAATGAGGTAATTTTCGGGTTTGGTCATGTGTCAACTCATGAACTCCATGTGTCGACCCTAAGTGTCGACACATGACCTGAAGTGTCGATACCTAACGGACGACAACTCTGCAACAGCTAGTTTTCTGAAGAACAAAACTTCCCCAAAATGTTTGTAACGGCTAGTTTTTCCTCTCCAATGGTCTCTAACAGTCATTTAAGGTTTGGAGAGCTATATAATCAACACAAATCAAATGGAAAGGTAATCCTTTGAGAGAAAGAGTTCCATATACTTTAAGGATTCATATTTTGTGAGAGTTAAGCCTTCAAGCATCAAATTTCAAAGAAAGCTTCCAAGTCCACAACATCAAGCTTCATTCAAAGGCTTCAACAAATTAAAAACAAAGCTTCTTCAACATCATCCAAGAGCTTCAAAGAGATATTTGCTTTATTTTAGAAAGCTTTCATTGTTTCTTCATTTCAAACACATATTTCTTGTAAGGGTTCTTGGTTAGCCTATTGTAAAACTAAGTGAGGTTATTGGTAAGCCTTAGACAACCAATTAGGTTGGTGGTTAACCCACAAAATCACTAAGGTTCTTGGTTAGCCCGGAAAACTAAGGGAGGTTGTTGGTTAGCCTTGTGAAAACCAATTAGGTTCTTAGTTAGCCCATAAAACCAAGTGAGGTTGTGACTTGTGAGCCTTATAAAAACAAGTCAGGTTTTGATTAGTAAGCCCGGAAAAGTAATCGGCTATAATCGTTGGATTATAGTAAATTTCCAAGGAGATCTTGGGGAGTGGATGTAGGTGCCTTTGAGTGCACCGAACCACTATATATCCTTTTGTTTGTGTGATTGCTTTCTTTGTACATTTACCTTGTTATTTCTACTGCATATTATTTTGAAACACATAAACACTTTGGCAAAACACAAGCACTTAATTATAATTAGCACATACTTGTTTTAGTTCATCATTAAATAGTTCAAAAGTTTTATAAAACCTAATTCACCCCCTCTTTTGGGTTGCCTACCCGAGCCTACAGAAGACCTCTTTCAAAACAAAGGATGGTCTATATGAGTAGTTAGTTATGTTGTTTGGCCTATCAAATGCCCCTAATACCTTTATGAGTATAATGACACAAGTGTTACGACCTTTTATAGGATCATTTATGGTCATATTCTTTGATGATATTCTGATTTATAGTAAAACTAAGGAAGACCATTTAGACCATCTCTAATAAGTCTGTCAGATATGATGAACTCAAAGTTTATATGCAAACCTAAAGAAATGTAAGTTTATGATAGAGAAAATTATTTCTTAGGCTTTATAGTTATCCCAAATGGTATGTCTGTAGACCTAGAAAAAGTTTGTGCAATTATTGAATGGCCTATACCCTACATATGCATGAAGTCCAAAGCTTTCATGGTCTCGCGACTTTTTATTAAAGGTTTACCAAAGAATTTAGTACCATCGTAGCCCCAATTAGTGATTGTATAAAGAAAGGGGGTTGGTGGGGATACCAGAGGCACCAAAATAAGATAGATGCTTCTCAACCCTCTGTGGATCAATTAGAAGCATCAGAGTTCACTGAAATAAAGCTTAGTCCAGCTAAGTTGAGTTCTATATTAGTCAGCTCATGTTAAGATAGTTCAGTCCAGTATTAGTCAGCTGATGTCGAGCTAATTTTATTTTTTTGAGTCCTATCCAAGCAAATTGAAGACTCAAGACCACATCATACAAGTGAAGACCAAGTCTAACTAGATTGAAGACATGGAAGTTGAGCCCAAGTCCAACCCAGCTTGAAGACTTGAAGATCCTAGGAGGAGAAAAAAAAAAAAAAGTACAAACCTGAAGTCCTGGACCAGCTGGAAGCAAATTGGGCCAACCTAGGCCCAGGAAGGAGCTAGGGCGCCATTCCTTATGGTGACCCTCCTCTTGGTTGGCCACCTAAGGTCACCCCCTTGGCCGACCAAGACAAGGAGAG
This sequence comes from Areca catechu, assembly GCA_021397845.1. NCBI lineage: Eukaryota > Viridiplantae > Streptophyta > Magnoliopsida > Arecales > Arecaceae > Areca > Areca catechu. Next base: position 86,218,492 of record CM038044.1, on the reverse strand, counting down.
GGAGAGCAAGTTTTTAGGGATTTTCTACCTATATTGCCTTATATTCCTAGCTAGGGTTTGAAAAGGAGAAGGAGTCGTATGTAAAGTCTAAAGTACCCTTACTTGGGGCCCAAGGTTAAGGGTCTATTTAAGGGACCCTAGTCTCTTGTATGAAGATTACTTTTGATATATGAAAATACTTGAGTTTCCTTCAACTTTTGTATGATACCCTGCTGTGTGCATAAAGGGGTTTTGTGAGTTCTTCTTCCTGGTGTTTGCAACTCCATCCTACCGCCAGCCAACCTTCCAGAACCCTGGCTGCCCACTCCAAAAGATACCTCTTCTTTGCTGTTTTCCTTTATTTTCTAGATCTCCTCTAAGTTTTCTAACCCCTGACATGTCGTTTGCAGTTTTCCGAGTTCCTACGAATCCAACAACTCCAGCCAAGCCTCAATCGGACCACCGAGCAGAAAGCCAGGTATCCGTAGGTCTTTGGCTCGGTTTTCCAGGCCGCATCCATTGAGGAACGAGAGATCCCTTCACTGCGATCTTCATCGAGCACTTCAAACATTGTCAAGCACACCCCCTCTACCACCAGTAATAATACTGTAGGAGAACTTGCCCTAACCGAGGCTTCTCAGTCCCGGCGATCCTTTTTTATTACTTTTCTAGGTTCTAATCTACATGCTTGACTTCAAAAATTCATACATAATTTCCTATAACTTATTTTGATCTAAAATTTGGGATTTAATCACTCAACTCAACATACAAAACACACAAAATTAATTGCATGCATATTAGTCTCGTATCATCTGGTATTAGAGCTTAGATTAGGGCTTAATTTCTGCAATTTTTTAGTCTATATATTCTCTATTATTTTAATTATTTGTCCCTTCTAAAAAATCCAAAAATTATAAAATTTATTTTTCTAGATTTATCATAATTCAGAGTAGTTTCAAGAATTTTTTCAGATTTTATTTTAGTCTGTGAATTTTTTGCAAGCCGAAATACAGCCTGCAAATTTTCAGCTCTGTTTTTTTTTAGCAAGACAAGTTTGGAAGTTTTAGGGTTTTGTTTAGCATCTCTTTGCATATCTTTTAATTTTAGTATATTTCCTGCATATTAGGCCATAATTTGCAAGTTTCCTTCTATTTAAGAAAATACCAAAATATAAAAAAAAAATTATATATTCTCCAAAAACACCAAAAACATCTAAACCCTAATTTGCATCCTCATCTGCCTGCCATCATTGCATAATTTACTTTTAAGGGCACTCTTGCTATATCAGATGGGGGGAGGATTTGATCACCTCTTCTTAGCCCAAAACCACATCCCTTGCATTCGGTCCCAAGCCTTAACCTAAAATTAACTAGACTTAATTTTCCCTAGTGGGCTAGGGACACTAACTGGTCGGGTCCGGGCTAAGTGTCAGATCATTGTGTCAAGCTAACCTGTGTGTGCTTTGTACTCGGTGTCTAGAACAGTGGTTTAGGGATTCAATCCCGAAGGGCTTGTGTGCTGGTCCGCCTACCTGGCCAATCTCTGATTGGTGTCTATGATTGGCAGTCAGGGACCTAACACTCCCCTTACACCTGCCTCGCTGAGTACACGGTTACTATAGGCTAGTTTTCTACTCTGATTGAGCCCTTAGTTTTGGACTCTAGGTCTAGTCAGCTGTAGTTGGTCTGATCGAGTTTTGCATTAGCACTAGATCAGGGGTTTCATATCATCCACCTCCTTCACAAATGGCTGAATCCATGGACTATTTTGATGCTAAAATTGATGCCCTTGGAGAAAGGTTAGCCCAAACCCTCAATCTTAGGCTTGAGCAAGCAAATGCCCAGTTGACCCATAAGCTTGAACAATTAGATGCCCGACTAGGAACCCTAGAGAAAAGCCGTAGGACCCAAACCAGATCCAAACCTGAACCAAAACTTGAGTCACCTCCCTAGCCTAGGAGAACCCCTCACCATGACCCTTATTATGATCCTGACCTATACTATAATCCTGAACCTAGGAGGACCCCAAACCCTGATCCATACCGTGAGGTTGAACCTAGGAGAGCCCCTCATCTTGACCCATACTATAATCCAGAACCTAGGAGGACCCAGACTAGATCCAAACCTGAGCCATCTTTAACCTATATACCCACAACCTATAGATCTTATGACTCCAAATCCTATGACTCTAGAACCTATGATCCCATATCCCATGAGCCCAGTAGACCCAAGACCCATAGAGCTGAACCTAAATCCTATGACCCCAGATCCTATAATTCCATGACCTTTAGATCTGCACCCTTGTCCTATGAGCCCAGAGAGCCCATAACCCCTAGGTATCAGCCTAGTACTAGTCAGGTTTCTCCTAGCCAACTTGAATCCCATAGGATTAGTACCCCTAAATATGAACCCAGTAGTGAGCCACTACCCCTTAGGCAACCTGAACCTACTAGGATTATTGCCCATACTCAGAAACCAGGACCTAGCCAATTTTTTCCTAGTCGACCTTCTCCAACCATTCCTAAGATTCACAAGGCTTACATTGACACAGAAGTGTATGAAGCTGATGTGAGCTTAGTGGATGAGTATGAGGGAGAAGAGAAGATACCTATAGATGACGTAGAATTAGCTGACCCAGTAGATACCCAGGTAGAAACCAATCCAGAGTTAGTTGTCCTCGATTATACCCAGCCTATAATTATAGTGAAAGAACAATTAAAGGAAGAGAACCTAGGTACTGCTGCTAGAGCCCTTACTAGAGGAAACCATAAGGGAGAGCCAAATTATAGAGTCTAGTCCAAAAATACAGGAACCAGAAGAATTTATTAAGGACCTGATCTCTTTGAACCATTACTCTCAGGATGAGCCTCCTCCTATAGTTCCCATTAAGGACTTCTTCCCTGAGATTAATAACCCATCCTTCCATTATGTAAACCCCATAGATATACCGCAACCCCCTAAGGTTAGCCTTATTAGTCTAGGATTAGTTCCTGACACCCCTTCTTTTATCCTACTTTATCCAACTAACCTTAAACCCTTTTCCCTACCCTACCAAACTAATTTTGAATCCACTTTCTATTTTCTACCCTTTCCAGACACCTCCAGCATTTCTAGGATCATTAGATTGCATTTAGCTGAGATTAGAATACTGCATGCATTCATCACGCATGTTAGATTTGCATCTTACTTCTGGCATACTCTTTGGAATTTGCTAGGAGTTCACTGTAAATTTTCATGTGCATGTCAAGCTAGGATCAAACCTAGAGAACCTATAATCTGTTAGGTTTATATCCAAAGAGTTCAATAAAATTTCCTTTGATAGGAATGCGTAGTCGAGTCTGTTAGGTGTCAGTATGAGTCCTTTGTATCATTTGTTAGGAGTCTACATGTGCCCAGCATGTTCACCACCTGCACTAATTTTGAAACAACTAGCTAATTCCCGAAGATGGATCAAAGAATTTGATGTTGTGGATTCTATCTTAGTTAAGCTTAGGCCTAAAAGAAGTTTCATGCTCGCAGAGCCGAACCTTTTAAAGTGATAGAGAAGGTTGGATCAAATGCCTAGGTGTTAGACTTACCTTCGGATTTGGACATTAGTTCTACCTTCAATATTACAGACCTGGTTGAGTACAGGGACCCAGCAGCGATACCTAGTGAGGCCTTTGGACCTATCTCCTCTTGTTGTGAGGCAAGGCCGGCCAGAGTCGGACGATTCGTGGATTTCTTGAGAGGACTTGTAATGTCTTAACCCAGACCTTCTCGAGAGATATGTGAGCCTGTCTGATCTTCACTCGACAGGGTCGAGTTCTTCCCACCCCGCGAGAATTGGTGGGGACACCAGAGGCACCAAAATAAGACAGAGGCTTCTTAACCCTCTGTGGATCAATTAGCAGCATCAGAGTTCACTGAAATAAAGCTTAGTCCAACTGAGTTGAGTCATGTATTAGTCAGCTCATGTTGAGCTAGTTCATTCCAGTATTAGTCAGCTTATGTCGAGCTAATTTTATTTTTTGTGTCCTGTCCAAGCAAATTAAAGACTCAAGACCACATCATACAAGTAAAGACCAAGTCCAACCAGATTGAAGACATGGAAGTTGAGCCCAAGTCCAACCCAGCTTGAAGACTTGAAGATCCCAGGAGGAGAAAATAAAAACAAGTACAAACCTAAAGTCTTGGACCAGCCGGAAGCAAATTAGGCCAACCCAGGCCGAGGAAGGAGCTTGGGTGCCATTCCTTATAGTGACCCTCCTCTTGGTCGGCCACTTAAGGTCACCCCCTTGGTCGACCAAGACAAGGAGAGGGAGAGCAAGTTTTTAGGGATTTTCTACCTATATTGCCTTATATTCCTAGCTAGGGTTTGAAAGGGAGGAGTCCTATGTAAAGTCTAAAGTACCCTTACTTGGGGCCCAAGGTTAAGGGTCTATTTAAGGGACCCTAGTCTCTTGTATGAAGATTACTTTTGATATATGAAAATACTTGAGTTTCCTTCAACTTTTGTTTGATACCCTGCTATGTGCATAAAGGGGTTTTGTGAATTCTTCTTCCCGGTGTTTGCAACTACATCCTGCCGCCAGCCAACCTTCCAGAACCCTGGTCGCCCACTCCAAATGACACCTCTTCTTTGCTATTTTCCTTTTTTTTATAGATCTCCTCTGAGTTTTCTAACCCCTGACAGGTCGTTTGCAGGTCCCCGAGTTCCTACGAATCCAACGACTCCAGCCAAGCCTCAATCGGACCATCGAGCAGAAAGCCGGGTATCCGCTGATCTTTGGCTAGGTTTTCCAGGCCGCATCCGTCGAGGAATGAGAGATCCCTTCGCTTCGATCTTCATCGAGCACTTCAGACATTGTCAGGTACACCCCCTCTGCCACCAGTAATAATATTGTAGGAGAACTTGCCCTAACCGAGGCTTCTCATCCCCAGCGATCCTTCTTTATTACTTTTCTAGGTTCTAATCTGCATGCTTTACTTCAAAAATTCATACATAATTTCCTACAACTTATTTTGATCTGAAATTCTGGATTTAATCACTCAACTCAACATATAAAACATACAAAATTAATTTCTTGCATATTAGTCCCGCATCAAGGGTTTTGAATGGACTAAGGCCATTGAACGAGCTTTCTTAGAGATCAAGGAAAAGATGACCCATGCTCCTGTATTGCATCTACTAGATTTTATGAAGGTCTTTGGGGATGGTTTTGATGGATCAAGAGTTAGGATTGGTGGAGTCTTTGAAAGTAATGCGGGGTTGCGAGTGCCTACACTAAGCATGCAATAGCACATGGAGCATGTATGTATTTTAAAATATTTTTAAAATAACAGCAGAAACAACCTACTCCATACAAGATCTAATATATTCATGATGCATGTACAGGCATAACAAGGCATATAAGGGGCATGTAATATTTATAAACAATTTTATAGAACTAGATCTAGGCATGCATGAGAAATAAAAATATAAATTTTATCTTATTCCTGCTTGGAATAAAGCAGGGATAACTATGGAATAGTTAAAATATCTGGAATAAACTTATTCCAGTCTTTTCTTCTACCAGCCTTTAGAAACGTTGATTTCTTCCTCTTTTCAACAGTAGCAAACTCAAACCAAAGCAGCAAAACTTTGGTCTCTTCTCCTTCACCAACAGCAAGGCAAAGGCTAGATGGAATTCGCTTCAAGGGAGAGCTACCGGATCGTTCATCCAATGATGTTGAGGTCTCTTTGTCTGCAGAAATTCAGAACAAGAAAATCTGCAACCATAAAACTGAGCAAAGAAAATAGCAGCTTTGGAGGTAGAATCAGCTCCCAGGTGCTCAAGAGAACATCCTCTAGAGGGGAGACATGCCTGGGGTTCCTTTGATCTGGCTTCTCGCATGATGCTAGTCACCGGAAGCCACTTGAAATGGTGTGAGGAGGAAGAAGAACATATTGCTCTGTTCCGAAATTGTTTTCTCCAAAACCTATATTTCTTCCACCGATTGAGCACCTCAAGAACAGGGAATCAAAGAAGTTTCACTCCCAATCTCTAACATAAACCCAGAACAAAATCTGTGGTGGAAAGGATGGACGAATATCTCAAAGGAAGAAGACAACCTCTGAAATTTTTCAGTGCCCAGAAATTCTTTTATCATCGTGAACCATGAAACCATGAATAAGGGAGCTAAGAAGTCAAGCTGGGAAAATGATCGGCCATTGGATTAGAGCATGAATCAAATTTGTGTTAAACCAAGCAATTAAGAGGCATTAAAATGAAGGTTTAATTCCAGCCAAAAATGAGGACAAACGGGAGATGAAGAGAAGCCTAAAACCCTTGTTTGCCCAAGCCAAAATCACCATATGAATGGTTCAAAATGGTTCACAACGGGTTTAAAAAATCCCAAATGGTTCAAAACCGGTTCAAAAAATAATTAGATCAAAATCTATTTAATAGATGGCTTGGTCATGTCCTGGTCACCCAGAAACAATTCCTAGTGGACCTGAACAATTTCTGATCGACCCAAAATCGGATCAATCCAACGAGTGCTCAATCAAACCGTTACCAAAATGATTCCTATTCATAAATCAGCACCTGGATTAGGGAGAGATCCTCTATGGCATGTGACCTCATAGGTTCGAACCTAGGCGGTAGCACTGGAACAATTCCAGTACCAGCACAAGATATCATCTAGCAATGGGTCCCGGCGTCTAGATAGGTCGAAGATGCGAGAGCAATCAATCAAACCTCTGGCATACGGTTACCGTATAATTCATCCCTTTGACCTCCAATGCTCAGGACGACCTAGGGTTATACTGCCAACCCTAGCTGAGTCAATCCACAACATGTCTCAACCTCGCAAGTCCAGTGATTCCTCACTAGGACTACCCCGAACGAGGATTTGCAAAGTTGAGACACTGCAAGACATTCAATCCAAACTATTTGGATAGGTCAATTCCATCTTGGTCCACCACTGCTCCACAAGCACTTGCCTGTACCCAGAAACCATCCATCACCGGATTAAAAATCCGGGTAGTCTGGCACCAAAGCACAGGGAGTTGCTTGCAAGCTACCATGATGACTTCAGGTCGGAGGAACATATATATCCATATCCAATCGTGATTATCCCTTTGACAGAAAGGGGCTACACGGAGTCTTGTTCAATGAGATATCATATATCCCACTTTCATATCACATCAGTGTCACCACACTCCTTTGGTAAAGAGGACAACCAAACGATGTGAACCACAACAACCTACACTTGATACATTGCTGTCCAGTACAATGTATCCTTTGGTCGTGAACCTGGTTTAAGGACCACTCGATATATCGTCTCTATATCGAAGTCAGTGTAGTCCTAAGGACTTCATCACAAGAAAAGAGTTCATTACAGGGAAACATAAGAATGTGATGAGCTACAAAAATAATATTTATTAATTCATACAAAATGTATAATACTCAATTCAACTGCCTACAGCCTAGGGGATTGGCTTTGGGACACAATTCCCAACAACTTCCACTTGAACTAAAGCCAATCAGAACAATATCTAATACCCATTTTCCTTTTACAAAAGTCAAATTCTTTTATTCCGAGGGCTTTAGTAAAAATATCGGCCAGATTTTTCTTTCCATCGATCTTCATAAGATTGATGTCGTCCCGTTCTACGATCTCTCATACGAGGTGGTAGCGTCGCAGAATATGCTTGGTGCGGTGATGAGCTTTCTGTTTCTTAGCTTGAGCAATGGCTCCAATGCTATCGCAGTACACTGGAATAGGACAATCTAGGGAAGATGCCATCCCTAGCTTTCCAAGGAACTTCTGCAACCACATGGCTTCCTTCGCTGCATCTGATGATGCAAGGTACTCTGCCTCGCATACCAAGTCTACAACTATCGCCTGCTTGGAACTTTTCCAGCATATTGCTCCTCCATTCATGGTAAATACAAACCCTGACACACTCTTGCTATCATCTTTATCTGATTGGAAACTGGAGTCAGTATACCCCACAAGTTTCATGTCAGATTCTCCATAAATCAGCCATTGGTCTTTAATATTTCTCAAATACTTCAGGATAGACTTAACCACCTTCCAATGCACCTCACCTGGATCAGACTGCTATCTGCTCACAACTCCTAGTGAGTATGACACATCTTGTCTAGTACATGTCATAGCATACATGATAGAGCCTACTGCAGAAGCATAAGGTACTCTACTCATGCGCTCTCTTTCCTTAGGAGTTGTCACACAATCCTTCCTAGAAGGAGTAATTCCAGAACCTATCAGAAGATAGCCTTTTTTAGAATTTTCCATGCTGAACTGTTTCAGCATGGTATCAATATACGTAGACTGGGACAATCCCAGAAGCCTCTTAGATCTATCTCTATAGATCTTCATACCCAGTATGTAAGAAGCTTCACCCAAGTCCTTCATGAAGAACTGAGATGATAACCAAACCTTTATTCCTTGTAATGCTGTGACATCATTCTCGATTAAGAGAATGTCGTCAACATATAGTACCAGGAATATAATCACAGAACCATTAACCCACTTATAGATACATGGTTCTTCTCCGTTCCTAACAAAGCCATACGATTTGATACACCTATCAAACTGTAAGTTCCAACTTCGAGATGCTTGCTTGAGCCCATAAATGGACCTCTGAAACTTGCATACTTTTGACACATCTAAGGATGTGAACCCTTCAGGCTGTATCATATACACCTCTTCTTTCAACTCCTCATTTAGGAAAGCAGTTTGGACATCCATCTTCCAGATCTCATAATCAAAATATGCTGCTAAAGCAAGCATGATCCGAATGAACTTGAGCATTGCCACAGGGGAGAAAGTCTAGTCATAATCAATACCATATCATTGACGATACCCCTTAGCAACCAAACATGCTTTATAGGTCTCACCTTCCCGTCTGCGCCACTTTTCCTTTTAAAGATCCACTTGCAACCGATGGATTTATCCCTTCAGGTGGATCAACTAATGTCCATACATTGTTGATCTCCATGGACTCCATTTTGGATCGCATGGCTCCAAGCCATGCCTCAGAGTTAGATCTCTGAAGTGCATCCATATAGGTGATTGGATCCTTATTGTTGTCATCGAGCTCAATGGGATCACCGTCCCGGACCAAGAAATCATAGTATCTGTTCAGCTGACGTGGTACTCTACTAGATCTCCTAATAATGGGTTCTGGGTGTGATCCAATCAAAGCCAATTCTATGATATCCTTAGAGTGTGCAGGTTCTTCTACTGGCTGAACTTCACCAAGTTCAATCTTAGAGGCTATAGTTCCTTCTCCAAGGAACTCCTTTTCAAAAAAGCCCTAAGAGCGATGAACACTTTCTGTTCATCCTCAAAGTAGAAGAAATACCCTTTGGTTTCTTTAGGATAACCAATAAACAAGCATCGATCAGACATAGGACTAAGTTTATCTGAGTCTAAACACTTTACATAAGCTAGACAACCCCAGACCTGAAGGTATGAGATTGAGGGTTTACATCCAGTCCACATCTCATATGAAGTGGAGACAACAGACTTACTCGGAATATTATTTAACAAGTGACAAACTGTCTCAAGTGCATATCCCCAAAAGGATAGCGGCAGAGTTGCAAAGCCCATCATGGATCGAACCATGTCCAATAGGGTTCGATTCCTCCTTTCGGATACACCATTCAACTGTGGTGTTCCTGGAGGAGTCCATTGAGAGAGAATCCCATTCTCCTCAAGCTATGTCAAAAACTCACCAGATAGGTATTCACCACCTTGATTAGATCGAAGGGTTTTAATACTTTTTCTAGTTTATTTCTTTACTTCATTATGATATCGTTTGAACGTTTCAAACGACTCAGATTTATGTCTCATCAAAAAGATATAACCGAATCTTGAAAGGTCATCTGTAAACGTATGAAATATCTGTATCCACCTCTGGCACTAACTGTCATGGGTCTGTATACATCAGTATGTTTGAGACTCAGAAGTTCTGTAGCTCATTCACCTTTTCCAGTAAAAGATGACTTGGTCATTGTACCAAGTAAATAGGATTCACAAGTAGGCAATGATTCAGAATCACTGACCTTGAGGAGACCTTCTCCTCGTAACTTGTTTATCCTATTTTGATTAACATGACCTAGCCTACAGTGCCAAAGATACAGATCATTGACATTTGGCATTTGCTAGATGTGTACATTATAATAACAGGTCGTGACAGTATATAAATGCCATTATTTAACTTAGCTTTCATTATCACAGAGTTATTCAAAATAACTTGGCAAATATCTCCTTTTATTGATAGTTCAAAACCATAATTGGCCAAAAGGCCTACAGAGATAATGCACATAATAAAACTAGGACAATAATGATAGTTGACTAACTCGACAGTACAGGACTCAAAGACAAGACTCAGAACTTCGATCGCCAGTACTGGAACATGATTTCCATTCCCAATGCTCAAAAACTGTTCCCCATCCTTGAATCTCTTGCTAACTTGCAGTCCCTGTAATGAATTACAAACATGAATAGGACTACCGGTATCCAATACCCAGTTAGCAGTATCACAAATAGAGAAATTACAAGGTTTTATCATATAAATACCTTGTCCAGCATTCTGCTGCTTTCCCTTCCTAGTTCTGTTCGGATCTAGGGATGCTTGGTAAAGAGGATAGTTCCTCTTCTAGTGTCCCTGCTTCTTGCAGTAGAAGCACTCTGCATTAGACTGGTCAGCTTTCACTTTCCTGGTCTGACTTGGGCCAGGAGCATTCAGCACCTTCTTTCCCTTTCTTTTATTCTTCCTTTTCTTAAAGGGACGACGACCTCTAGATCCTTTCACTAAATACACCACCCCCTTGTTCAGTTGGTGGCCTTTCTTGAAAGCCTGCAGTAATCCCATCAAACCATGGTAATTAATTGCAGGCTTATTCATTCTGTAATGGTCAAGAAAGTCAAGATAGGAGGAGGGCAAAGAATTCAAGATCGCATCCTTGTCGAGCTGCTCATGCAAGGGACATCCGAGCTTGCCCAACTTTTCAATCAGCTCGATCATGTACAATACATGATCAGTGATAGAACCACCATTCGACATCTTGGCATTATAGATGGCACAAGATACTTTGTATCGCTCTACATCGTCTGGCATGCCGAAAGATTCCTTCAACTTTTGAAGAATCTCATCAGGTTGGGCCTCCTCGAACTTGCGACTGAACTCATCGTTCATTGCCACTAGCATGATGCATTGAACAGTAGTCCGATCAGAAATCCACTTCTGATAAGTGTCCCTGACCGAACTCCAAGCATTGGCAGAGGGGATTTCAGGTGTCGGATCCATTATCACATAAAAGATCTGTTCATGCTCCAGGACAATCCTCAACTTTCGATACCAACTATCGAAGTTGTGACCCTTCAACTTCTCATTATCGAGAAGTGACCGGAGTGAAAGATTTGAAGACATTTGAAAGGAAAATCAAGACCATATTAGAGTATGAATTAATTAATAAACTAAAAGACTTGGACTTTAGTCTAAAGGTCTCTAACATTAATTTTTCAGATTGGGAGCCTCTAACTCCAATCCATGAAATCACTATTTCATAGTGGGTACTGAAATCTAATAAACCACGTATGAGCCCGACTATGGCCAGCTCACCCATACATGCCTAAAGGTAGGTTCACCAACCAATTGCTTCCCTAAGCAACTTCTAGTAATTTATTTTTCCCCAGAGAATACCCCAATCGACCTTGGGGCCTCCTATTGCGGGTCTCTAGTTAGGTCCAACCATTAACATGATAAATCCAATACTTCTAACCAATGAATGACCAAGCTCGACTATGGCCGGCTCACCCGATCACCGTCAAGAAGGTTGCACTGAACCATCATCTATGAGAGAGTAATTCTAGTAACCGGATGCACACCAGTTCTATGGAACTACCGATGAACACCAAGTTAAAGGACACATTACTAACTCACTTAATGGGAGGCTAAGACACCATCAACTCTTTGACTTAGTCTTTTTCAGGACCTAATAATTCTAGAGAATTTTAGGTTATGACAGATGAATAAGACAAGAACATGGATCATCCTCCCACTGAACAAATTAGTTTTTAGGAGGGTTGAGCCAATTCAACAATTGATCCATGGGCACTTATCAATTAGTTAGACTAATCAACCTGGGTGACATGGGTTAACTTGAGTCAATGAGCTTTTCTAATCAGTCCTGGTCGACTCGACTGGCCAGGTAGGTGAGATCATTGGTGAGTATCCGCCATTGACCATCTTTCCTAGACACCAACCAAGCTGGCCAGGAAAGAGGTAGCCTCATACAACCATGATCACAATGCCAAACCAACCTCGACATCAATCAGTTTACCATACTCGATCAGACTAGCCTAAAGACTCGGGCTTCCATGAAGCCACTAATTAGATCTATTTAGATGAATGGACTAACCCATCTAACTATTAGATAGATCTAAAAGAAGGACCTTAATCAACTTTTGATTAGTCTTCTTATTATCCAGTTCAACTAAATATAGGTTTAACCCAAAACATGGACCCAATTAGATAACTAACCCAATTAACCCAATTGGCTTATTTAAATGACGTTAGGTTTCATAAACCCTAAAATAACTTGTCATTTAATTTAATCATATAATTCAAAATTGTTTGAATATAAGTTGATATTTTAATTAAAACCATTTTAATTAAAACATGTAAAACTCCTTTTACATATAACTTCATGCATCATATCTAGTCATATTCCTTTATAAATATTACATGCCAAAATGTATTTGAATTAAAACAATTTTAATTCCTTTGATTTCCTTAAAGGATCCTTTTGAAAAGGCCAACACAAACGAACCGCATCATACAAAAAACACACAGCCATGATGAATGTCTCAACTAGGTTCCTAAAAGTACTGCCTAATCATACCTTATGATTAAGATACAGATATATATCAAAAGATTAAAACAGTTTAATCTACTATACATGCAATCAAGATACGTTACACCTGAACCTTGCTCTGATACCACTGAAAGTAATGCGGGGTTGCCAGTGCCTACACTAAGCATGCAACATCATAGGGAGCAGGTATGTATTTTAAAATATTTTTAAAATAACAGCGGAAACAACCTACTCCGTACAAGATCTAACATATTCATGATGCATGTACAGGCATAACAAGGCATATAAGTGGCATGTAATATTTACAAACAATTTTATAAAACTAGATCTAGGCATGCATGAGAAATAAAAATATATATTTTATCTTATTCCTGCTTGAAAAGTAGGGATAACTCTGGAATAGCTGGAATATCTGGAATAAACTTATTCCAGTCATCTTCTTCCAGTAGCCTTTTGAAATGTTGATTTCTTCCTCTTTTCAACAGCAGCAAACTCAAACCAAAGCAGCAAAACTTTGGTCTCTTCTCCTTCACCAATAGCAAGGCAAAGGCTAGATCGAATTTGCTTCAAGGGAGAGCTACCGGATCATTCATCCAATGATGTTGAGGTCTCTTTGTCTACAAAAATTCAGAATAGGAAAACCTGCAACCATAAAACTGAGCAAAGAAAATAGCAGCTTCGGAGGTAGAATCAGCTCCCAAGTGCTCAAGAGAACACCCTCTATAGGGGGGACACGCCTGGGGTTCCTCTGATCTAGCTTCTCGCGTGATGCTAGTCGCCGGAAGCCACTCAAAACGGTGTGAGGAAGAAGAACAGATTGCTCTGTTCTGAAATTGTTTTCTCCAAAACCAATGTTTCCTCCACTGATTGAGCACCTCAAGAACAGGGAATCAAAGAAGTTTCACTCCCAAACTCTCACTTAAACCTAGACCAAAATCTGTGGTGGAAAGGATGGACGAATCTCTTAAAGGAAGAAGACGACCTCTGAAATTTTTTGGTGCCTAGAAATTCTTTTATCACCGTGAACCATGAAACCATGAATAAGGGAGATAAGAAGTCAAGCTGGGAAAACGATCGGCCATTGAATTAGAGCACGAATCAAATTTGTGTTAAACCAAGCAATTAAGAGGCATTAAAATGAAGGTTTAATTCCAGCCAAAAATGAGGACAAATGGGCAATGAAGAGATGCCTAAAACCCCTGTTCGCCCAAGCCAAAATCATCGTGTGAATGGTTCAAAATGGTTCACAACGGGTTTAAAAAATCCCAAATTGTTCAAAATCGGTTCAAAAAATAATTAGATCAAAATCTAATTAATAGATGGCTTGGTCAAGTCCCGGTCACCCAGAAATAATTCCTGGTGGACCTGAACAATTTCTGATTGACCCAAAACCGGGTCAATCCAACGAGTGCTCAATCAAACCATTACCGAAATGATTCCAAATCATAAATCAGCACCTGGATCAAGGAGAGATCATCTATGGCGTGTGACCTCATAGGTTCGAACCTAGGCAATAGCACTGGAACAATTCCAATACCAGCACAAGATACCATCTAGCAATGGGTCCCGGCATCCGGATAGGTAGAAGATGCGAGAGCAATCAATCGAATCTCTGGCATACGGTTACAGTATAATTCATCCCTTTGACCTCCAATGCTTAGGACGACCTAGGGTTATACTGCCAACCCTAGCTGAGTCAATCCACAACATGTCTTAACCTTGCAAGTCCTTTGACTCCTCACTATGACTAACCCGACCGAGGATTTGCTAAATTGAGACATTGCGAGACATTCAATCCAAACTATTTGGATAGGTCAATTCCATCTTGGTCCACCACTGCTCCACAAGTACTTGCCTGTACCCAGAAACCTTCCATCACCAGATTAGAAATCCAGGTAGTTCGGCACCATAACATAGGGAGTTGCTTGCAAGCTACCATGATGACCTCAGGTCGGAGAAACACATATACCCATATCCAATCATGAGTATCCCTTTGGCAGAAAGGGGCTACACGGAGTCACGTTCAATGAGATATCATATATCCCACTTGCAGATCACATCAATGTCACCACACTCCTTTGGTCAAGAGGACAACCAAACGACGTGAACCACAACAACCTACACTTGATACATTGCCATCTAGTACAATGTATCCTTTGATCGTAAACCTGGTTTAAGGACCACTCGATATATCCTCTCTATATCGAAGTCAGTGTAGTCCTAAGGACTTCATCACAAGAAAAGAGTTCATTACAGGGAAACGTAAGAATGTGATGAGCTACCAAAATAATATTTATTAATTCATACAAAGAGTATAATACTCAATTCAACCACCTACAGCCTAGGCGATTGGCTTTGGGACATAATTCCTAAGAGTCTTAAGCCAAGAAGGACACCCTATAGCATTCTTTAGTGAGAAACTGAACGATACTAAGTGTTGGGGACCTGAAAACCTATTTTATTTTATTTTATTTGTATCCATTAGTCCTGTGTCACTTGAGTCAAAGTGAGCCATTTGAGTCCTGTAATAAAGTGGGACAACTGAGTCAATTGAGTCCATTTATTAAGGTCCAGTCGTTTTAGTTCAGTCAAGGGTCCAGTTAAGTTGTTCAAGTCAAGAGGAGAGTCATCAGTAGCCAGGAGATTCACCAGACCCATCCAACCAGAGCCGGCCTTTATGCACCTAGACCCTTTCATGCCGCCAAGCCCGCAAGAGAGAGTTCCAGTCCAAGATAGGCCCACTATTGATCGGTCCACCAGGGTTTCTTGGCCCACAAGTCAGAATTTCTTAGCCCTCAAGTAATATACCCTGGGGTGAATCCATAAATATCACCCCTCCCCTCTTGTATTAAACATCTTCTTCTCATGAATACAACTTAAAAAGTTATTTTGTCTGAGTTTTGAGTTTTCTCCGGATTGGAGTGGGTGTGACGTGACGCCCGGGTTCTAGGTTCTTGAGTACAAGCCCTAATCTTCTGGTGACTTCTACGCTCGCCAGCGATCCTTCCCCCGTCCTTGTTCCTTATCAGTTTGGTATCAGAGCTTGAGGATTAGGGTTTTGTTTTTCTTCCCGACTCCAAATCTTTCCTCGTGTCCAGATCTCCTGTGCAAGATTTCTCGAACCTCAGTCAGCCGCCGAGGTCCATCAACGCCCTCCACCCGAGCCCCTCTCTTCTCTGCTACGCTCGAAGCCTGTCTCCAGCACAGCCTCCGATCAAGTCCCCCTCCTCAACCTCCATCCCGTGACCCTCCCCAACACCCCACCAGCGTCGTCCGTTTGTGAAACCACCGCCAATAGCCGACGGCCCATCAACGGCCAGCGACTGAGAGCAGCGTAGAGGTACGACCTTAACTCCCTCTGCTTCGACCCCATCAAGGAGTCAATCATCTCCCATGAGATGCTGGCACGACTAAGAGCATCAATCGATGGTGGCCCTCCTTCGCCTCTTTCTCCTCCGCACGGTGGCACTCCTAGCATCCTTCCGGCCATTGATGGCGAAGGTCTTGGTGACAGAAGTCCGATCCCACGGGCGGACGATCATTCCCTTCGCCGAGTGCTTCTCCCGCTACCGCGACGACGGATCCTCCCCAACCAGATCCGAATGACATCTCCAACGGATTGCCTCCCCTCCACCACCGACCGTGGCCAATGCACTGCCCAGTTCCTCCGGTGCGCCAAATCCTTCATCACCCCTACTGGAATCGTCGGATCCCCTGCGACCGTGACTCCCGCGACCACCGTCTGCGCCGCCATTCACCAAAGTAGGGCCATGCAGCCATCCCCCCGAGGCCACCATCCTCATCCCCAGCCCCGTTGCTGACGAAGCCCACCAGCGAAGCCTCTGTTTCTTGGTTTGTGAAGAACTCGCAGGAAGCCGCACGAATGTGAATGCATACCCTGCATTCGTTCACCGACATCAAGCATGGAAGGAAAAAAAAAAGTGAAAAAAAAGAGAAAGAAAAGAAAAGAAAAGGAGAGAGAAAATCAGTGGAAAAAAAATTAAAAAAAAAAGAAAGGTGAAAAAAAAAAGAAAAAAAAATTGAAACTAGCACTTTTGTTTTGTTTTGGTTAGTTCTGGTTCCGTCAAACACCGCTAAGCTTGACTCGATAGAGTCTAGTTCTCCCCACTGCAGGGGAATGATGGGGACCCGAAAACCTATTTTATTTTATTTTATTTGTGTCCATTAGTCTTGTGTCACTTGAGTCAAAGTGAGCCATTTTAGTCCTGTAATAAAGTGGGACAACTGAGTCAGTTGAGTCCACTTAGTAAGGTCCAGTCATTTTAGTTCAGTCAAGAGTCCAGTTAAGTTGTTCAAGTCAAGCGGAGAGTCATCAGTAGCTAGGAGATTTACCAGACCCCTCCAACCAGAGCCGGCCTTCATGCATTTGGACCCTTTCATGCCGCCAAGCCCGCAAGAGAGAGTTCCAGTCCAAGACAGGCCCATTGTTGATCGGTCCACCAGGGTTTCTTGGCCCACAAGTCAGGGTTTCTTAGCCCTCAAGTAATGTACCCTGGGGTGAATCTATAAATACCACCCCTTCCCTCTTGTATTAAACATCTTCTTCTCATGAATACAACTTAAAAAGTTATTTTGTTCGAGTTTGGTCCAGTTGTTTTAGTTCAGTCAAGAATCCAGTTAAGTTGTTCAAGTCAAGAGGAGAGTCATCAGTAGCCATGAGATTTACCAGAACCCTCCAACCAGAGCTGGCCTTCATGCACCTGGACCCTTTCATGCCGCCAAACCCGCTAGAGAGAGTTCCAGTCCAAGACAGGCCCACTGTTGACCGGTCCACCAGGATTTCTTGGCCCACAAGTCAGGGTTTCTTAGCCCTCAAGTAATGTACCCTGGGGTGAATCTATAAATACCACCCCTCCCCTCTTGTATTAAACATCTTCTTCTCATGAACATAACTTAAAAAGTTATTTTGTCTGAGTTTTGAGTTTTCTCCAGATTGGAGTGGGTGTGACACCCAGGTTCCTGGTTCTTGAGTACAAGCCCTAATCTTCTGGTGACTTCTATGCTCGCCAGCAATCCTTCCCCCATCCTTGTTCCGCATCACTAAGCATAAGTATTCTACCTATGATAAGAAGTTTTATGCCATCGTCCAAGCATTAAAGTTCTGGGGACATTATTTGCTACCTCAAGAATTCATTTTATATTTTGATCATGAGGTTCTTAGATTCCTTAATTCTTAGAAAAATCTGAATCCTAGACATGGCAAGTGGGTTGAGTTTTTGCAAGCCTATACTTTTGTTATTAGACATAGCATAGGCTTAAAGAATAATGTTGTCAATTGATGCAGGACAATAATTAAAACTAAATTATTATTAATAAGTCCTAAATATCAGAGAAAAATAGAGATTAATTTTTTTATATTTTTTTAGATTTTTAAGAAGACTTAAAGATAACAATAAAGTAAACTAGTTCTAGTTAACTACCCGCAAGTAAACCTAACATGTAAGCAAAACATTCAGGATTTGGTGGCTAAGAAACCATCATAAACTAGGGTCTACTTTTAACTATTCAGAGATCAAAGAGAAGGGAAGAGGTTTTAAGTGTTACCAACGAAGAACCATCTCTTTGATGCAGATCTGATTGGACGCTCAAGATTCTGCGGCAGGGCTTCAAAATCTTGATCCTCGGGCTCTGATCTCCCATGATGCTGATTCCGAGGCAAGAACACCTAACTTTGATTCTAGATCACCTGCAAATACTCAACAAAGGAAGTCTTAAGTTAGAAAGAAACAAAAAAGGAAAAGATGGAAAAGTGAAGAGAAGAGGGAAGGAAGAAGTCGGCTAGGGTTTTTTGATGGCTGGATAAGTAGGGCCTCACACCCCGCGATGCACATAGTAAAGGAAGAAATTTGATAGAGTATCATTTTATTTCATCAATAAATCATTCATTATACAGGGGGGTTGATGGAGTATTTATAAACCAACAACTAGAGATGTAAGGGTTACAAAGACTAGTGTTTGTTTCCCTCAGGCAATGATTCCTAGAACCCTTGCTCTAGGTGTCCTCGACTCCTGCTCTTGGGCTAATCTGGGACATTCTCCAAGGTGGATGAATTCATGGGCCTCTCATCCAAAGTTGGCGCCAAGGTGGTGGATTGGTGAAGTGTTATGATGAAAGGCCAAGATTGCTTCATGGGTTGCCTTGATTACCGGACTCTGGAGTCTGGATGATGTGGGCTCTTGCAAGCAACTGGACTCTCCAGTCTGGATAGAACAAGACTCAAGAGTTTTGGTGAGACTCTGGAGTTCTGGAAACTTAAGCAGCTTGGAACCTTTTGATCCAAACACTTGAAGCAAAATAACCTTCCAACCTTCTCCACTTTATTTGACTAGATAAAATGAAACTCTTGGAAGTTGGCGTCAAAGAGAGGAAGAGATGTTGGCCGACTCCTTGGAATATTTGGCATCAAATACTTGAGTGGGAGGGTGCCAATTGGAGGACTCCTTCTACTTTACTCCTCTTAAAAAGAAGGGATGCCAATTCATGAATAAAAGAGGCATCCAAGGGAGTGTGACATGACAAGTGTGTTGTCAAAATGAAGTGGCATGTGGTGTTGTCCTGATGAAGTGTCAAGTGATGTCCAGACATAGCATGTGATATGGTCCAAATTCTTGAAAGGGTGGTGCCAAGACTTGGTTAGGCTGGCACATGGCTTGACTTAGCACATGGAGTCACATGGAATCTTGATTTAGGTGCACATGGGTCTTGATTTGAGTACACATGAAGTCACATGGATCTTCAATTGGGTCCCCCTTGTATTACAGGATTCCATAACTAACTAATCACATAATTTAACCAACTAAAAACCAGCTCTAAGCCCAACATGATCAAATTGAACAAAAAGGCATAACCTCATGCAACAAAAAGAATAAATTTGGTAAACATGGTTAGGCCCAACTGATAAATGGGGTTTTTATACAAACCCTAATTGGTAAAAAGGGCTAAATCCAACTAAGCCTATATAATAGAATTTAAAATAAAATATTTACAGTTGGTAAAAGGAGTTGGGTTCAAGGCTTTATTCACAGGTGATCCACAGGGATGTGGGTTCAACTTGTCAATATTTTATGGCCCTAGTGTCCACACCAATTCTTCCCGGATGGGAGAAACTCGACCTTGTCGAGTATGGATCAACATCGCTATGATAGTGCTCTAGTAAGTCTAGGTCTACTCTCTGTAAGTTCTCTTTGATGATCCAAGAATCATCAGTGTCAGGTCATCCTTGCCAACGAATCAGATATCGCTAATAATCTTTGCCCCGAGTAGCAATAATCTCATCATCCAAGATCCACTAAACCTAACTAAGCCTATATAACATAATTTAAAAAAAATATTTACAGTTGCTAAATGAGGTTGGCTTCAGGGCTTTATTCATAGGTGATCCATAGGGATATGGGTTCAACCTATCGATATTTTCTGGCCCTGGTGTCCACACCAATTCTTCTCGGGTGGGAGAAACTCGACCCTATCAAGTATGGATCAACATCACTATGATAGCACTCTAGTAAGTCTAGGTCAACTCTCTGCAAGTCCTCTCCAGTGATCCATGAATCATCAGTCTCAGGTCATCCTTGCCAACGAACTAGATATCGCTGATAATCTTTGCCCCGAGTAGGATAATCTTGTCATCCAAGATCCACTCAGTCCTGTCTCTCCGGGCAAGTGTTATGGTAGGTGGATACACTTGGATTGGCTCACTCTCAAGAATTGGATTAGGCCCAAATGGCTCACTAGGAATCAACATTGGCTCGCTATACTTGATAAGGTCTGAAACAATGAAAGTAGAACTAATGCCTAGTTTAGGTGGCAACTCAAGCATGTAGGCATTAGGACCAATTTTTCTAATTACTTTATATGGTCCACTACTATGGGCTTGTAACATTTTCATGGTTCCAGGTGGGAATCGTTCAGGTCGTAGTCTAACCATGACAAAGCTCCTTCATTGTATTCTTTGAGTCTTTTTCTTGTGTTAGCTATACGTTTATAAGATTTATTGCTTTCATTAATTTTTTTTTACTTATCCTTTTATGTAACTCTCTAACATGCTCAGCATATGACTCAGCAGACTCTGAGATGCATTCATGCATGGATAAAGGAATGAGATCTAGAGGTCTTTTAGGTTTGTACCCATGAACAATTTCAAAAGGACTTTTTTCGGTAGACCTATTCACTGAGCTATTGTATGCAAATTCAGTCCTAGACAGCAATAGGTCCCAATTGGCAGTATGCTCTCCAACTAAACTTCTTAGTAAGTTTCCTAGACTACGATTCACAACCTCACTCTGGCCATCAGTTTGAGGGTGATAAGCTGTAGAAAATTTAAGTTTAATCTCTAATAAATGCCAAAGTGTTTTCCAGAAATAACTGGTGAACTGTACGTCTCTATCGGATACTATGGTTCCTAGGTAAACCATGTAGTCTGACTACATTCAGAAATAACTTGGCCACCTTAGAAGCATCATAGGTTTGAAAACATGGTAGAAAATGTGCCATCTTTGAAAACCTATCAACCACTACAAATATAGAATCATTTCTCCTAATGGTTTTAGGTAATCCAAGAACAAAGTCCATGCTAAGGTCTTGCCATGGACAATCCGGTACAGGAAGTGGAGTGTATAAGCTAGTATTTTGCTTCTGTTATTTGGCAAAAGCACAAGTTCGACATCTAGCTACTATTTAAGCAACATTTTTTTAAGATTTGACCAATAGAATTGGTCTTCTAGAGCTAAAATTGTCTTATTTCTACCGAAGTGTCTAGCTAAACCTCCAGCATGTATTTTCCAATTTAAGAAGTCTCTAAGTGAACTATTAGGAATACATAGTTTACTTTCCCTAAAAAGATAACCATCTTGAATAGAGTACTCACTACATGAGCTAGACGGTCCTTGCTTAACTGCCTTATAGATTTCACCAAAGTCCGAACAATTTTCATATTCATCTTTTAATTTCTCAAATTAGACTACTCTAGTGCTAACACAATTCAAGAGCATAAATCTCCTACTCAACACATCAACAACTCTGTTATCAGTACCCGATTGATGTCTCAAAATAAAAGTATAGTCCTAAATGTATTCAACTCATTTTCCATGCCTAACATTCAACTTCTTTTATGAGTTAAGGAATCTAAGAGCTTCATGACCAAAATAGAGTACAAACTCTTGTGGCAGCAAATAGTGTCTCTAGTTTCTAAGTGCTTGAACCACCGCATACAATTCCTTATCATAAGTAGAATATTTCAATTTAGCATCGTTTAGTTTCTTGCTAAAGAATGCAACCGGGTGATTCTCTTGACTCAGGACTCCTCCAATTCCTACCCCTGAGGCATCACAAGCAACCTCGAAGACTTTCAAAAAATTGGGTAGCCTCAGAATTGGGGCTTGGGTCAGTTTGTCTTTAATATCATGAAAGGCCCTATTGGCATCCTTTGGCTATTCGAAAGCTCCTTTCCTCATATAGTCTATAATTGGTGCAACAATAGTACTAAACCCTCAAATAAATCTCCTATAGAAAGTACCTAATCCATGAAAAATTCGAACATCATGAATATTCTTAGGGATAGGCCACTCAACTATGGATTTTATCTTCTCGGGGTCGGTAGATACTCCTTCAGTAATCACTACAAAGCATAGGAAAATAATCCTCGAAGTCATAAAACTACATTTCTTCAAATTTTCATAAAGATTATCTCCTCTGAGAACTTGACAAACCTACTAAAGATGATCTAAGTGATCCTTCTTATTCATACTATATATGAGGATATCATCAAAATATACCACCATGAATTTTTCAATAAATGATTTCAAAACTTGAGTCATGATCCTCATAAAAGTACTTGGTGTGTTAATAAGCCAAAAGGCATCACCAACCATTCGAATAAGCCATCCTTAATCTTAAATGCAGTATTCCATTCATCCTCAGGCCTAATTCTAACCTGATGGTAGCCACTCTTAAGGTCTATCTTTGAAAATATGGTAGCATCAGCCATCATGTCTAGCATGTCATCAAGTTGGGGTATGGGAAACCTATACTTCACTATAATCTTATTGATGGCTCTACTATCAACACACAGTCTCCAAGTGACATCCTTCTTAGGAGTCAAGATAGCTAGAACAGCACATAGACTCAAACTTTCCCTTATAAATCCTTTCCTAAGAAGATCCTCAACTTGCCTCTGTAATTCCTCATGTTCGATAGGATTCATCCTATAATGAGGTAAATTTGGCAAGATATTTCCTGGGACTAAGTCTATAGTATGTTGAATGTCCTTTAATGGAGGTAAATAATTAGGGAGGTCTTCTAGGAACACATCCTTAAATTCCTTAAGAAACTCTAAGATCTCCTTATAGGGTGTTCCTTTTATGGTTCATCATGAACTTCTTTAGTAGTTAGCATCCAGACTATTGAACAACCTTCAACAATTTCGTGCTCTAATTCCTTAGTAGTAATTAGGTTCAATCTAGGTTCTTCCTCTCTCAAATGACTAGACCCTCACTTGGTATTGTCTTTAGGTGGGGTCGAGTTAATCACAATTCTCTTTTCATGGTGTTTAAAAGAGCACGAGTTAGATCGGCCAAAGAGGGTTACATCATGATTATATAACTATGGTCTACCTAGAATGATACTACTAACCCCCACTGGAATCATAGCACACCATACTTTCTCTTGGTAAGATTGAATTTGGACTGGGACCTAGCATTGTAACCTAATAGAAATGGATGTCGCGTCAATCCAGGATACCTTATATTGGCTAGGAAGTGGTATTGTGGGTAAGCCTAAACTCTTAACAGCATTGGTAGATATGGCATTTACACAACTTCTACTATCTATAATAATCTTGCACACTTTATCTCCTAGCTTAATAAAGATTTGTAAAATATTTGTCCTACGCCAGTCCTTATTCTTCTTGGTCTGAGCCAGAATACACCTAACTACACCTAGTAGGTCATATGACTCTATAGGCTCTTCATCACCTTCATACTCTTCTACTAAATCTTCCTCAGCTTCATAAATTTCTTCTTCAAATTCCTTAACATTTTTCAAATTCTCTTCTTCACACTCACCTATATGTAAGGTCCTTACTGGGCAGTCAGCAACAAAATGGCCTATTTTTTGACACCTAAAACATACTGTGTTCTGGTTCCTATCTCTTTGGACTACAGGTGCCTTTCCTTTATCATCCCTACAAGCTGGTTGGGAAGTAGGATTGGGTCAGCTAGGTAGAAATTGGCTAGGGCTAGGTCTACTCCCAGAGGTATTGAACCTATTTGGCTTAGGTCGATTGGTAACAGGTCTCCTCTAAAATCGTTCACAATCCCTAGCAATCTGGTAAGCCTGATATAAGTCACTAACATCTCTCAAGAATAGCTCCCTCTGGATATCTTCATGTAAGCTAGCTCTAAACCTCGATAAGGTAACAGCTTTTGATTCGACTACACTACACCTCATAATGAACTTGTCAAATTTAGCTATATAGTCAACCATAGATTTATTTTCTTGAGTCAATTTTTGCCATTGATCCAATAATTTTTGTTCATATGAGAATGGTAGGTATTTCTCTCTAAGCTTTACCTTCATTGCTTGCCATGTGTCTATAGGTAAGTCACCTCTCTATCGGTTCAATTGCTCCACATTTCCCTAGTACAATGTAGCCTGTCGACTAGCCTAAGCTTAGCAAATTTAAATGTCCTCTCCTCCGACATCTTGTACCATTCAAAGTACTGGTCCATAGCACTCTCCCAATCTGTATAAACCTTAGGATCTAAACTACCCTCAAATATGGTTGCATCTAATCAAATGCTCCTAAGAATCCTTTCTTCCTGGTCATTCACATCAGGGGTGTGGCGCCTAGGGATTGGGTCAAGAGTAATTTTTCTAGGTTGCCCTTTACCTCTTGGATCTGGGGGAGTGAGTTGGGCTCTTGGAATTGTGAGAATGGGTCTAAGCATCTCAGAGCTTTGACCTAGGGGAGTGGGTCTAGGTGTTTCAAGGTTTGAACGAGTCATATGGGATTCCTCAATGTTACTTATTCTCCCATCCATCTGGTCTAGCCTAGTAGTAAGCTGCCTAAATTGCTCAGTGAACCAAGCCTCCATGTTAGGGTCCATGGATGAATTGGGTTGGGTTTGAGTAGGCTGATAGGGTGTGCCTAATCTAGTGGTCATGCAATGCACACACAGAACTCGACTCGGACTAGGGTTTCCTAGACCTAGAGCTCAAGTAGAATGGGTCAGCTCAAATTACAGCTAATTCAGTAATTACCCTGTCTACTGGCCAAGTAAGAGGTGGGGTCGTGGAAGGCTCCCCTAGCTCTCGCAGGGTCCTAATTAAAATCCATGAAATTGCTTAGGGCATTTGCCTCTGGACCTCTAGCCTTAGATACCAGATTCAAGTGATAATCAAAGGATTAGGTGCACTAGCTTACACACAATATTTGGAACCCGACCTGTTGGTGTCCCTAGCTCACTAGAGCAAATTAAGTATAATTAATTTTAATTTGGTTGAGCTCGGATACAAAGAAGGTTGTTGTGGGCCCAGGATAGGTGATGAGATCCTGCCCTAATAAGTGATGCTTAAGTGCCCTTAAAATTCGGTTAAGGATGATGCACATACAAGATGAAACCCTAAAATGCAATGAAGCAATAAAATAATTAAAAATAGCAAAAAAATATAAATTAAATTTTTTCATCTCAAAATTAAATTTCAGATCTAATCTGATCTCGGGATATCACATCCGACCATAGCTCATTACTCCCATGGGTCATGAAAGTATACTTCCGTATACCCGCTCAGGAGGCGTGATTTCCTTCTATCAGAAAATAGCAAATAAAAAAAAATTTATCTGACTTTTTTTTAGATTAATAGATGATTAATAGAGGATTATCAAAAAATTTATTTCTAATTTTTTTAAATTTTTTTAGATTGGTTTTTATGCAATTTAAGTTCAGCCTAGTTCTAGGTATGCAGAAATTTCAGAACTAACAGTTAAACCCTAGTTTCACCTTCACTCTGAACTGATACGGGATAATAATTAAAATTGAATTACTATTAATAAGTCCTAATTATCAGAGAAAAATAGATATTAATTTTTTTTTATATTTTTTCAAATTTTTAAGAAGACTCAAAGATAACAATAAAGTAAACTAGTTGTAGTTAACTACCCGCAAGTAAGCCTAACAAGTAAGTAAGAAAATTAGGATTTGGTGGCTAAGAAACCATCATAAACTAGGGTCTACTTTCAACTATTCAGAGATCAAAGAGAAGGAAAGAGGTTTTAAGTGTTACCAATAAAGAATCATCTCTTTGATGCAGATCTGACTGGACTCTCAAGATTCTGCGGCAGGGCTTCAAGATCTTGATCCTCGAGATCTGATCTCTCGTGATGCTAGTTCCAAGGCAAGAACACCTAGCTTTGATTCCATATCACTTGCAAACACTTAACAAAGGAAGTTTTAAGTTAGAAAGTAATAAAGAAAGGAAAAGATGGAAAAGTAAAGAGAAGAGGGAAGGAAGAGATCGGCTAGGGTTTTTTGATGGCTGGATAAGTAGGGTCTCACATCCCACGATGTTCTGAAGAACAAAGGAAGGGCCTCACATCCCGCGATGCACATAGCAAAGGAAAAAAATTTGACTGAGCATCGTTTTATTTCATTAATAAATCTTTCATTATACAGGAGGGTTGATGGAGTATTTATAGACCAACAACCAGAGATGTAAGGGTTACAAAGACTAGTGTTTGTTTTTCTTAGGCAATGACTCTTAGAAACCTTGCTCTGGGCATCTTGGACTGATCTAGGACTCTCTCCAAGGTGGACGAATTCATGGGCCTCTCATCCAAAGTTGGCGCCAAGGTAAAGGATTGGTGAAGTGTCATGATGAAAGGCCAAGATTGCTTCATAGGTTGCCTTGATCACTGGACTCTGGAGTCTGGATGATATGGGCTCTTGCAGGTAAGTGGACTCTCCAGTCTGGATAGAAGGAGACTCAAGAGTTTTGGTGAGACTCTTGAGTTATGGAAACTTAAGCAGTTTGAAACTTGTTTGATCCAAACACTTGAAGCAAAACAACCTTCCAACCTTCTCCACTTTATTTGACTAGATAACATGAAACTCTTGGAAGTTGGTGTCAAAGAGAGGAAGAGATGTCGGCCGACTCTTTGGAATTTTCGATGTCAAATACTTGAGTGGGAGGGCGCCAATTGGAGGACTCCTTCTGCTTTACTCTTCTTAAAAAGAAGGGGCACCAATTGATGCAGGATTAAACATGCATGCAAAGTATTTTTTCATGATTAAGCATGAAGTTAAGGTTATAGATCCTGAATTTCAATCTAAGATTCAATGTATAGAATTCTATGAAAATTTTGGAAGTCATGCATGTAGAAATAAACCCTAAAGTAATAGATAAGTAGGATCGCCAAGGTTAAGAAATCCTGGTCAGGCTAGCTTTCCTACAATACCACTACTGATGAATCAAGGGGGTATACCTGGCAACAGTAGAAGTGCCTATTGAAGATCGTTTCATGAAGAGATCGCTCACGCTCCCAGATGTGGCTTGGAAGAACAAGCTTCTGACCTTGCGAATTCGTGGCTTTCTGCTCGATGATTCGACGGCTAATCAGAAGGTATTCTCGAACTCATAGGAACTAAGGGACCTACAAATTACCATCTGGGGTTAGAAAACTAAGAGTATGAAGACTGAATAATTGAAAGAAGGGAAAAGAAAGGCTCTTGGATGATGGTGGCCAAGGGTTGGAAAGAAAGGGGTGGCTAGGGTTTTGATATTGTAGATGGAAGCAGGGCGCAGGAACAAGAAGAACTCATACACAGTTCGCACACAATATGCACATAGCAAGGGAACACAGCAAAGAGAGAAAACTCAAATTTAATTCATTAATATTCTAAAATTACATGAGGAGGGGAGGCCTTTAAATAGGCTTACAAACTTGGGGCTCAAGTAAGGGTATTCATGAGAAATTACATTTGTCCTAAATCCATTCAAAGAAATAGACTAGGGCTCTCCACTTTTGATTGAGCCTCTCTCTCTCCCTCTCCTTTTCTTGGTCGGCCAAAGAGGGGTGACTCTAAGGGAGGCCGACCAAGGGGGGGGGACCATAAGGGTTGGCACCCCTCTTGAAGCTCCTCATGGGCCTTGGGTGGCCAAACATGCTCCAGGCTGCAGTCCAGGGTTCCAAGGCCTTCAAATTCTCTTGCTTGGTCTTCCATGGTCTTTAAGTGTGGCTCTTGATTATCTTGAGTCTTCTACTTGCAAAATTTGACTGGACTCACTATAAAATTTTTAGGACTCTAAAAATGACTAGCTCAACATGAGTTGACTTGACTGATAAACTTCAAAACTTACAGGACTCAAAACTTGACCTGACTCAACTGCTTGGCATTCTAAATACAGGACTCAAGTGTAGATAGGACTCCAATGGACTTACACACAAAACTCAAATGAACTCACTCAAATTAACTAAACCCTAATTACAAATTGAACAAAACTTGGACTCACATCCTAAACTCTAATTTGATAACCATAGAGGGTTGAGATGCCTCTGCCAAAGTCTGGGGCCTCTGATGTCCCCATCACCAATTCATGAATAAAAGAGGCATCCAAGGGAGTGCGACATAGCAAGTGTGTTGTCCCAATGAAGTGGCATGTGGTGTTGTCCTGATGAAGTGTCAAGTGATATCCAAACATAGCATGTGATGTTGTCCAAATTATTAAAAAGGTGGCACAAGACTTGGTTAGGCTAGCACATGGCTTGACTTAGCACATGGAGTCACATAAAATTTTGATTTAGGTGCACATGGGTCTTGATTTGAGTGCACATGAAGTCACATGGGTCTTCAATAGGGTCCCCCTTGTATTCAGGACTCAATAACTAACTAATCATATGATTTAACCAACTAAAAACCAACTCTAAGCCCAACTTGGTCAAATTGATCAAAAAGGCATAACCTCATGCAACAAAAAGAATAAATTTGGTAAACAGGGTTTGGCCCAACTGATAAATGGAGTTTTTATACAAACCCTAATTGGTAAAAAGGGCTAAACCCAACTAAGCCTATATAACATAATTTAAAATAAAATATTTATAGTTGGTAAAAGGGGTTGGGTTCAGGACTTTATTCACAGGTGATCCACAGGGATGTGGGTTCAACCTGTTGATATTTTCTAGTTCTGGTGTCCAAACCATCAATGTACTCAATTATAGAGTAGATCTTTTAGTGATAGAATCTGAAAAAGAGACCCAAGTTACTGATGCACTTAGTTATCTAGTAGCCCTTTTATTAGCAATTTGTATCAAAGTCACGGATTTTGAACAACTTAAAGAGGAATATGATGGCTACCCTCATTTTAAGAATATTATAGCATCACTAAGACAAGGACCATCTAAGAAATTTAGTGAGTATACACTTCAAAATAGTACTTATTTAAAAATAATAAGCTAGGTGTTTCTTGAACCTCTATTAGAGATTTTTTAATTAGGAAGTACATACTAGAGGATTATTAGGACATTTTGGATAAAATAAAACTATCGAAGCTTTGGAAGTTCAATTTTATTGGCCTAGTTTGAAACGTTATATAGCCCATATTGTAGCATAATATCAAACTTGCATAGTAGCCAAGCATTGCAAATAGAATACTAGACTATAAACCCCACTATCAATTGTTCATTGCAAGATGTAAGTATAGATTTTATTTTAGGATTATCCTAGACAATTAGAAAGAATGATTCTATTTTTGTAGTAGTCGATCGATTCTCTAAAATGGTGCATTTCTTACCTTGCCCAAAAGCTTGTGATGCTTCTAGAGTTGCGAGATTAAATTTTGATGAAATAATTAGACTACATGATTGGCCAAAATCAATTGTCTGATAGAGATGTATGTTTTATGAGTTGTTTTTGGAAGACACTTTGGCACTTTATGGGAACAAAACTAAAATTTTGATCTACATATCATCCCCAAACTGACGTTCAAACCGAAGTCATGAATAGGAGCTTAGGAAATCTTCTTCGTTGTTTAGTTGGAGAGTATGTGAAGAATTGGGACCTATTACTACCTAGAACTGAGTTTGCCTATAATAGTTCTATTAATAGGACGATAGGAATGAGTCCTTTTGAAGTAGTGTATGGTCTTCAGCCTAGAAAACCAATTAACCTCATTCCATTACCCATCATATAAGGACATCTAAATCAACCGAAGCATTCTCATAGCATATAAGAGATCTGCATAAAGAAATTATTAATCAAATTAATGTCAGCAATTAGATCTATAAACAATTAGTTGATTTACACCGATGAACTTATGATTTTGCTGTAGGGGATTATGTTATGATATGGATTAGGCCAAAGCAATTTTCTTCTAGAACTGTTAAGACACTACATGCTTGAGGAGGAGGCCCTTTTAATATCTTAAAAAAACTAGGATCAAATTCATATATTATGGATCTACCATCTGATTATGGCATTGCACTACTTTTAATATATCGGATCTAATAAAATATAAAGAACCAATATCAATACCTAGTGATCCTTTTGAGCCTAATTTCTTTGATGAGAGTGAACCCCCACCCGAGTGTCCATAGCCAAGAGTTTGTCAAAGACATGATCGGATTGAGAAGATTCTGGATAAGTAGGTTATTTTTACCAGGAGTCATGGATATCAAAGATATCTCGAAATATGGCAAGGCTGCCTAGAGTCTGAGGACATAGATTATCCAAGAAGAACTACAGAGGATTGATCATGATATTCTTGAGTATTACCAAAGCAGTATATAGCCTGACATGATGGAGTTGAGTTCTCCCCATCCTAAGGGAATGATGAGGGCATCGCCCAGCATGGATTCTAATGCACACCTTTGAGTAGACATATATATTTTATTTTTTTATTTAAATATATGGGGATTGAGCATATTGATTTTTATTTTATCTAGCTTATGCATAGATCTCAAAGCATGAAAACTGGATTAGTTTAGAGTCTATTCTAAATTAGGCTAATTATTTTAGATTAATTTGAGTTTTAGAATTTTGGTTAAATTGGTCTCCAATCTATTTGGGAGTCCTAAAATTTTGGTCTCTAATTTGATGGGGACTAAGGTCTATTTAAAGAAGTTCCTATATTAGATTAAAGAATCGACAAAGATAATAAAAAAAATCCTTCGGATTTCTCCCAATTCTTTCTTCCTCTCCTTTTCTATTCTTCTTTACTTTTACCTCTCCTCTTCTTCTTCCTTCTCTTCTCTTTTCCCTCTCTTCTTCCCTCTTTTGCTCTTATTCTCCTCTCCCTACTACTCAAAGCACTTTGTAGATCAATCCATCCATGCTTTATTTGAGCCATTGACACCAACCACCCCTCACCACCAAACAAATGCCCATGCTCGATTGCCACCGTGACCACCAGATAATCGCCATCCACTGCTCGCCTCCCATGCCATTGATTCCATCCATCCCCTCTATCCGTGCCATCGTGCCACTGCCAACTCCACCATAACTTCCTTGTTCTCCGGCACCACCCATGCTCGAATTCCTTCTCCCTCCCATCTGGAGAACCCGAATGATCGAGCCCATCAAATGACATCCTCCTCATCAAAGAACACTACCGCCTCCTCCTCATTGCTCCCTGCTCAGCCACTTATGCCACCACCACATCCAGTGGAGTGCCCTGACTCACATCTCCACCCAAGAGATGCCCATCATCCATACCATTTGACCATCATCCATCACCTCCATCAACCAAGCTGGCTACCGGTGCCCAGCTTCCCACCAAGCAGCACCCATTATCCACATCGTTGGCCACCTTCATGCGATCTCCTTGTGCCGTAGCCAACCACAAGACTCATCTATGAACTTAATCCCCATCTCGTTCTCTCATTATCGATGAATCTCTCCATCGACTCCCCTACCACCAGTCCCACCAGCATCTTCCACTCCGGCGATGACCTCCTCCAAGATCATTGACAAGCCCTACCAAATTCCTCCTTCGAAGCCCCCTCCACTATTTGGCATGCTTATAAAGCATTAGGCCCTCTTTTGCACGATCATGAAAGCAGGGAAGAGCATCTACATGATTTTCAAAGCAAAGCCATTCCTTCTCGCGGACTTCAAGTTTTTCAAGAAAAAAAAAGGAGGAAAAAGAAAAGAATTGGGTTTATTTAATTGGTTCCGCCATCTAGCTAGGATCACTACCCAACTTGGTCAGCACCTCCTCTTCCATATTCGACCACAATCAAGTTTGTGAGCATCCTTTCTACTTAAATATATTTAATTGATATTGGTAAAGAACTTAATTCTTTAATTAGATTTATATATTAATTGCTTGTGCTGAGCCTACACTTATGGATAGTTTTTCAATTATCCACGATCCTATTGTTAAGATCTAGGGCTTTCATTGGTGCTTGTAGTTATTTTTTTTTTAAAAAAAATTGATTATAGCTTAATCCCTTCCATATTCATAAAAAAATTAGCTACTTTTGATTTATAGTTTCAATTGCTGACAAATAATTTTTATTTTTTAAAATAATAATAATAATATTTGTAATAGTCCCATCATTGCATCCCTCGATCAAGTCATCCCGCATTACTCATCCTGCATTAAGAGATTCTGGCTCAGAAGTGAGCATGAGGCTTGGCAACTATTTGAGACCTTAAACGAAAACTCCTTGCACTACTTATCTACCACATCTAGAGAAACTCCCGGGTTAAATCCTAAATGAGGTGGAATGTATAAAGTAGCCACTCCATAGACATCCATAGCAACGTGGATATACTATCCCATAAGTGGGTGCACTATCCCTAAAATTCATTCGATTCTTGCAAGTCGGTCACACCTCTTTTCCATGCTCACATTCCGAAGAAGTTTGTATAATCTATTTGTGTCCTACTCACTCTATAGGTGATTGCCCAGTAGCCCATCAGTTTCCTAAGCTTGTACAGGAATAAGCCCACCAAGCCCAAACCCATACTATTCCTAGACTAGGAAATGACCTATACTCAAATATATATAATCCAGACTAGAGGAATCACCTAAACTTCTCATAGAAATAACAACCTATGGTCAACCCAGCTTCTTATAGACCCAATTACCAGTTCAATAATACATCATACCCTCAATTTCAAGATGCCCCACAACCTTCTCCTACTAACTATAACTTCAATTTTGAGAAGAAAGTTCTACATGCTTTGGCTAGGCTAAAAACCAACTCTCAAACCCCTAACTCCCACATACAATTTGAAGTCAAGCTAGAGACTTGAATCGACCAACTAGCTATAGCCATCTGTTAGAGGGAGGAAGGGAAACTACCTAGCCAAACTATTAGCAATCCAAAGGGGTAATATAGCACTGAGAGTTCCAATATTTATGAACACCATCTTGAGCATGCTAAATCTATAATGACCGTTAAAAGTGGTGGAAAGGTTTTAGAGCAGCCACAAAGGACCAATATGTCAGGAACCCAAACTCAAAACTAACTCGAATCACCTGACGATAAGAAAGATTCTAAGGAGAAAAATTAACCAAATTTTCAAACACCTACAATTAGAGTTCCATATCCAAGTGCTCTAAAAAAATATCTATCTTCAGATAAAATGGGGGTTAAGATGAATAAAATACTTAAATTATTCAAACAAATCCATATCAATCTTCTACTTTTAGATGCCATTAGGCAAGTCCCAACCTATGCCATGTTTTTAAAGGATTTGTACATCCAAAAACATAGATCTCGGGCACACATCCTAAAGAAAGTCAATCTCACTAGGAAGCTAGCTTAATCTTTTGACACATAACTCCACCCAAGTTCAAGGACCCTGGTACCCCTATCATTTCTTGCATTATAGGGGGCCTAACTATTTAGAAAGACCTATTGGACTTAGGAGAAAATGTCAATCTCCTTTCCAATTTAGTATATAAATATTTTGGATTTAGAGAACTAAAGCCCATGTCGGTAACCCTATAACTAGATGATAGATCTCTTAAGATACCACTAGGGATAATTGAAGATGTGTTAGTCAAGGTGGATAAATTTTACTTTCTTATAGACTTTATTTTATTGGATATGGAATAAAAAAGCAATCCTAACCAAATTCCAATCATTTTAGGCCAACCCTTCCTTGCAACAACCAATGCTTGTATCAACTATAGGACGGGAGGGTGGACGTATCATTTGGGAATAAAGAGCTAAGGTTGAATATGTATAATGCCATCATGGGACCACAAAGTGATGAGTTTAATGAAATAAATGTGCTAGAGAAACTTGTAGAAGAAACCACCCCTAACATACCCTTGTAAGACCTTCTACAAGCCTGTCTAGCCTATTTTAATATGGATTGCTTTGACATAGATGGTACATGGATGAAGTGAATAAACTATTAGGGCCACCCAATTCCACTCCTCCATGGACCATGAAATACAAGAAAATAACCTCTCCATCCAAAATACCAATAGCTTCTTCATTGGAGACCATACCTACATTGGGATAAGAGCCACTCCTAGTCATGTTAAGGCTCTATTCTTCAAACATAATGCAACCTCTAACTAGGAAACTCAAATGTAGGCTTACAAAATGAATCCAAAGAGGCTATTGGAGGGACAATCACTGACCCACTAATGGACTACCCAACCCAAATATTATCTCAAGAACCAAGTAATGCAATCCTGAAGCAAGATAGCCCTAACAACATTACAAAGGATCATTCATGTAAATATTTGAATTGCACTAAAATTGATAATGTACAGAAGCTGAGTGATCTATTGGATCCAACTTGGATACCCAAGTATGAGCAATTTATAGAGTCCACTAGTATCTACCTAAACGTAGCTCTAAAAATAATACATGCCCTACAAACCAAGCCACTTCCTGGTACCAATTATCAGGAGATACGTCATGTAGGTGCATGTAAAGGATATCAAAGAAATCTAGTATGGAAAATTATTGATTAGACTTTGCCAACTATCCACCATGGCTAGGTGTACCCAATAATTTAGTGGATGTATCAATTGGCATAATTTAAAAGATCCACTAAGTATAGATAAAAACTTTAAACTTAGCATTGGTTGGAAGGCAACTTAACAATCTCATTTTCTTTTTAGTATAGGTACAAGAACTTAGGTAGAAGAACAAGAGCCTGCTATTCCATGAAGCCCTCTTCAACTCTTTAAGCACACTCATCCTAGGTGCATTCTCTCTTTTTCTTGTATATGCTTATTTTCTTTCCTACTCCATTGAGAATAATTTTGATTAAGTTATGGTGAAGAAAAATAACTTAGATCCTTGAGTACGGTTAGAAATAATTATGTTGTGACTACCTAATTATTGTCTCAATTTGGAGTTACATAATCTTCCTAATCAATGATTGATTAATAGTCTAGACAATTCTAGAGATACTGAGGGATAAATTATCAAAGAAACTTAATAACAATGGGGTTTAGACCAAAAATAATTTCATGAAGCAATTCCAAAATCTTTTGCCATTGATCTTAATGATGAATCTACTTTATGAGAATGTAAATAAAAAAGTCATGTATAAATTTTTCTTAAAAAATAAAAAAGAAAAAAGAAAGGCATTGGATTCTCACTAAGCAACCGGGCATCTTCACCTAAGTAAGCATTGTGGTTTATGTCAAAAGGTGGGGATACCAAAAGACCTATTAGAGAGTCAACCTCATCTCAAGCTTTTCTTGAACTCTTATTGAGTAATCATGCCCTATCACCTAAGTAAACATTGTGGTTCATGTCAAAAGGTGAGAAGGCCAAGAAATCTATTAAGCAATGATACCTCACTAAGTAACCAGGCCTCTTCATTTAAGTAAGTATTATGATTCACATTAAAAGGTAAGGATGCTAATACTTAAGAGGCCAAGACATTGCATTGAACTCTTCTTAAAAAAGGGGGCACCAACTTGCAAAAAGATACTTTTCCAAATTTCTGGCAAGTTAGAGGATTCAAAGAGTAAAATGGAAAGTTGAAAAAAGAAGAACTCTAGAGATTGCTATGGACTTTACTCAACCACTAATTGGGTTGAATTAATAATCTAATAAAGTATCTCATTAATGGCCTAGCCAGGTATCAACTATCCTTAGGAATGTCTAAATTAACTTTCAATTTAAAGACGAGTTTGTACACATGGTTAATTTATCTACTTTACTCGATGACAAGCAAAGTTCAAGTTGGAGAGTGTGTTAGTTACACTATATATATAATCATTAATTTAAAAATTAAGTTATTTTTATTAATTTAAAAATTAATATTTTTATATATCTTTCGTAGGTTAAAGGATCATCAATGCAAAGAGATCAATTTACAGATTCAAATGAAATAAACTTAAAGCAAATAAGACTTTAAATGAACCCATAATTGAAGTTTAAAAATTATTAAAAATTTTGCATGAATTTTAAAGTAGCTGGTCCATGGTGGACTAGCTGCTTGGTTCACAACCTAGCCCATGGTCCACGACCATCCACTGCCTGTGGTCCATGGCTGAGCCTCATGGACCATGGATGATTTTGGCCAATCACTAGCTAAGATGGAGGCCAATGACCACCCCACGGGTTCCGTCAAGGCCCATGGTGCAGGTGGGAGTGCATAGTCAAGCGATAGCAACATCCTGTGGGAGAACCGATAGCAGCATCCTGTAGGAGAACCGATAGCCATAGGGAGCATCGGTTGCCAAAGAATGAAGATGGGCTACGGTCCATAAATCAAAAATCCAATGGCTATGATGCTTCACATGATCACACCCTGATTTGGATGGGATTTTGAAGCCAAATTCTACACGGATTTGATCTTTATTATGAGCAAGAGTCAACTATATCTATTTCTTATTTACACCCATCTATCCATTGATTTCTTGTAAAAATAGATTTAAGCTGCTCATGTATTCTCTTTTTAGTCTTATATTGAAAAATCAAGAAAACCCACTCCTTGCTTATACCTATAAAAAGGGCTCAGTACAACCACCATGGGGAACCAAGCCGGACTCCCTGGAATCCCTTTAGAGCCTTTGTATAGGGGGAGAAGAAGGAATCAACCTATAAGTGACTAGTATAGAAATCTTTGGAGGGGAAGAGGAGATCTTCTAACAAAGCAAACTGGTTCTTTTGTTCTGTACCTTTCTTGTATTTCTTTTATTTTTATATGTAATAAAAGATTATGCCTTTAGTTATGAATTCTTTATTTTCTTTATTTTATTTACTTTCTATTTTGCTCTAATGTTAAATTAAGTTTAGGGATAACTCTTGCTTCTCAAAGATGTACAGTGATCTATGTATATGGGGCATGTGAAGGGAAGAAAAGTTGAACACCTAGTACTTCCTGGAGATGTGCCATGATCTATGGGTACAGGGCATGCCAAGTAAAAATAAGTATTTTTCTAAGCTTAATTATAATCATTTGTAGAAGAAATACACTATGTACTTTCTGGAGATGTGTCATGATCTAGTACAGGTATAAAAACAAGTTTTTTTCTAAGCTTAATTATAATCATTTGTAAAAGAAATACACTTTGTACTTTCTGGAGATGTGTCATGATCTAGTACAAGTATAGAGCATGTCAGAAAAATATAAGTATTCTCCTAAATATAATTATAAAAGAAATACAATTTTACCTAGTTCAAGATTAACTTATAACCTCTGAGATACTTTTTATGAAAACCAAATATTAAAATAATTTATTTTCCATTAATTTTTCTTTTTATTCAACAACAAATATTCCCTTTTCATTTTGTAATCAAAATTTATCCCTTAGATCCCTAAGGATACAATCCTGACTCACCCTTGCTATAGAGTTTGAGTTAGTAAATTATTTTTATCTGCCCATGATAGCATTCAATTATAATGGTTTGGAGGAATCCCAGCTCCTACATCTATTACTAAAGGATCTTTTGGAATTTTTATTTTATTTTTGTAAGAATATAGTTAGTTTGTTTTATCCTGGGTGATAAGTCTATTAAATATCTCAATTTAAACATTAAATAAATATTAATTGATCTATATTTCTTAAGAATTGATACTTTTATTAATATTTTGTAGAAAAGAAGTACATGGATGGAAAGAACTGGATTTTTGAAATCCAATGGCTCAAACAATACTCAAATTGGAGTTCAAATGGATCTAGAATCAAAGAAAAATTAATATAATCAATTTAGAAAGTATTTTAAAGTAGCTGGTCCATGGTGGACTGGCAGGTTAGTTTATAGAATCAATAGGTGGTCCATGGTAGCTATTATTTATGGTCCACGGCCCTCTTTCATGGAGCATCCTCTTCCTCCTCACTTTTAATGCCTCCCCCTAGACGTCGACACCTCCTCCACGCCACCGAGAGCCCTTGGAACCACCACCCATTGCTGCCATTACCACCACTTGTAACCTCTTTCCTCGACTTAAAACATCGCTCGCCGCCACTCTTCCATAGTTTGAGCCACCTTCTACTCTTCACACTACTCATCACCATTATCACTTCTCTATTCCAACACCATCTCCTCCATGCCTTCAGCACCGCCATTATCGCCTATCAGTCTGGCTAAATCTTTCATCCACCACATTCCTCCATTCTCTAGGATAGCCCACTTCCGAAACTCCGACTCTGGTGGGCAAAGGCTTTAGGGTAGCCCACTTCCGAAAGTTCGACTCCGGTCGGTAAAGGCTCTAGGACAGCCCACTTCCAAAAGTCCGACTCCGGTCGGTAAAGGCTTTAGGGCAGCCCACTTTTGAAAGTCCGACTCTGATCGACAAAGACTCTAAGGCAGCCCACTTTTGAAAGTCCGACTCTGGTCAGCAAAGGCTCTAGGGTAGCCCACTTCCGAAAGTCCGACTCCGGTCGGCAAAGGCTTTAGGGCAGCCCAATCCAGAAAGCCGACAGACCAACACTTAGGTTAAAATTCCTAAGCTCGTTGCTCCAACCTGAGCTGAAATCTGACAGCTACCTCACTACTTCTAGGTCCGGAAAGCTGATGGACCAACACTTAGGTTAAAATTTCTAAGCTCGTTGCTCCGGCCTGAGCTAAAATCTGACCGCTGCCTCAATTACTTCTGGGTCCGGAAAGCCGACGGACCAACACTTAGGTTAAAATTAATAAGCTCGTTGCTCCGGCCTGAGTTGAAATCTGACCACTGCCTCAACTACTTCTGGGTCCAGAAAGTCGACGAACCAACACTTAGGTTAAAATTCCTAAGCTCGTTGCTCCAGCCTGAGCTGAAATCCGATCGCTGCCTCAATTACTTCTGGGTCTGGAAAGCCGATGGACCAACACTTAGGTTAAAGTTTCTAAGCTCGTTGCTCTGGCCTGAGCTGAAATCCGACTGCTGCCTCAACTACTTCTGGGTTTGGAAAGCCGATGGACCAACACTTAGGTTAAAGTTCCTAAGCTCGTTGCTCCGGCCTGAGCTGAAATCCGATCGCTGCCTCAACTACTTCTAGGTCCGGAAAGCCGATGGACCAACACTTAGGTTAAAATTCCTAAGCTCGTTGCTCCAACCTGAGCTGAAATCCAACCATTGCCTCAACCACTTCTTGGTCCAGAAAGTCGACGGACCAGTACTTAGAGCAGAAATCCTATGGGAATCCAGTTCGGCTTGAGTCACTGTTTGATGCTTACTTGGAGGTCCAACCACCCACTCAGATCAGCCGACTGGTCCACACTTAGTGAGATCTCAGAGAGAAGGATATGAGACAGTGTTAAAAAAAAAAAAAGGTCTTTCATTGCTTCCCAAAAAGTTTCTTTACAAAAACTAAAGGTCTGACCTTTACAAACAACTAGGTCTGACCTTCGGGAGCTACATTATCTACAGCTACATTGGACCCCTCGGCAACAACAGCCGCTTCGGCCCCCTTGGCCCCTCCTGCTGCTTCTGCTTCGGCTCCAACCGGGGCATCCATTCCGGCCACTTCTACGACAGCTTCCACTGGAACATCGGCCGCTCGGCCAGTAGGATCCGCTACTTCCAAACCCTCTTCTTCCGTCGACTTTGGCGGTTGAAGGAACGATAGATCGATATCTGGGAAGCCTGCACTAACCTTTCCCAGGCACTCATCGTATCCGTAGCCGAAGCCGACCATCCCGGCTTCGTTCATCTCCTCAGTAAATTCCTCGGAGGCTTTACACTCTGTGACGGTTTTCTCGCCGGCCGTCTTCAGCAGATCTTGGGCCGTCTTCTACAAGCCCTTATATCTCTCCGTCGATGCCTGATAGCCCCATGCACGGACATCACACTTGTCCAGATACCCCTCCTCGATGGCCAGCAGACGGGTCAGGGTCTTGATCTTCTTTTTCTTATTTTTTAAACTTGCCTCCCGATCCGCCTTCTGGGTCAGCAAGTTCTCTAGTTGCTTTTTCTGGGCCTCCGATTCGGCCCACAGAGTAGACACTTCTGTCGCTATGGCCCTCAAGCCGAGCACCTCTTCTCTGGAGGCCATCAGCGCCTCCCAGGCTGTGTCCCTCGCCAGCTCCGCCGCTTAGGCCCTTGGGTCAACTGCTCCTTCAGATCGAGCAGCTCACCCAAGCCATCGTCCATCAGAAGGTTGTCTTTGACAAGCTGTGGACAAACACGCACAGTTAGAGAATCGCCAATCATGAATTCGAAGTGAAGACAGGAAAAGTGAAACTCACCCCCAGAAGATGACGAAGGGAACTCCTTGCGGCCTCGTTCACTGACCGCCCGTCATTGTAAGGAGTGGCCCTCTGAAGCAGCTCCTTAGCCTCCTTAGCATCGTGCCACTTTCGGTGCTCCTCCTCATGAGCACCGCCGGCCCTTTCATCAATGGTCGATGGCCCTTCCCCTGTAGGGGTTCCCCTGATGGTCGGGGAGGTCACCACAATCAGCTCCAACGACGGGGCGAAGGGGCCACATCTGCCTCGGTCGGCATCAGAAGCCTCTCCTCTGTCTAGGTGACCGGCTGTCCGACTGAAGAGGATCGCTCGGATGCAATCACCCTTCGACATTCGGTCAGAGGCATGTCATCCTCTGACTCGACCGACACCATCATGTTGGACGGTTCTGCCATCCACTGTTTCTTTGACCGTTCGGGCACCGATTTGGCCGCCCGCTTCTTCGGCTCCTGCTGGGTTGACTCCGCAATGCGAACAGCTCTCTGCTGTGCAGATCGCACCGAAAGGACTGCCCGATCCGGCTTCATCTTCCCACCAATCAACAAACAAAGCTAAGGTGAGGTACGGTCGCAAAGCTGATGGGAGATAAAGTAACCGCTCTCTCTCTCTCCCTCTATGGCTCTCGTCCTACCTAACATCGGGTGCTGGCTGAGTCTGGCCTGATGGAGACTCCCCTCATGGAGCATGTAGCCGATGAACTTCGGGTCTTCATCATCCAACTTATGGAAGTCAGCCTCGTCGGCCCTCGAGACCTTCCTCCCATTCAGAGCATTCGGCCTCGGCTCCCTCCAAGTTGCCTCAAAGCCCCACGGCTCCAAACTATCTATAAAGAAGTATCGAGACTTCCATCCATGAATGGTAGATGGAAGCCCCACTAGTATCTTCCGGCCAGGGCATGGACTAAACATCTCCCACTCCTGACTCCGGAAGTTCTATTTTAACAAGAAAATGTTTGAAAACAGGGATACCCTAGGCTCGATATTGGCCTCCTGACACAGGACTACGAAGCCGCATAGACCCTAATGCTATTCGGGATCAGCTGGGAAGGGGTGATCCTATAGGTGTTGAAGATCTAGACAAAGAAGTTATGAATTGGGAAGCGAAGGCCGGCTTTCAGGTGGTCTTTGTACACGGGGAGAGCTCCCAAGTTCAAGGGCCCGTTCACTCTACCCTCACGGCTAGGGATGGTCAGGTGTAAGGTGGAAGGAATGTTATATATAATCCTAAGGTTTTCGACCCTCTCTCGGGTCATGGCCGAAGGGATGTCAAAAGGACCAGGTTCCCTATGACCGTGAGTCAAACTTTGACTCCTAGAAGCCATTCTAAGATGGGTTGCAGAAAGGGAGGAAGATGGGGGAAGATGGAGACGGGACTAACCTGGTTCTCTGAATCTCTAAAGGAGGCTAAAGTAGTGCAAGGAGGGAGGAGGCAGTCTTCTCTTCAAGCACAAGCACTGTGAAAGGTTCCTTCTGGGCGCTGCTCCCCTTCTTTTATAGGCATCCAAGGGGTAGCTTCCCAATGCATCCCCCCATGTGCCAAGATCTGATGGCTGGCGCTTCAGTTCTCGAGTTGGACAGGAATCCGAGGGGATGCGCCGGATCATATCCGACCGCGATCTGCATGATGGTCGAAGCAACAGCAGATGGGTCACTTTGGCAAGTGCACCAACCGCTCTGATGGGGCCACGTGCCCCATGTTGCATCAAGAATCCGAACGGGCAACTGCCATGCACCATACCGGCAATAAATGCCCCCCTGTCTTTGCCAACCAAGCACTGACACCTGTCCTAGAGCAAAAAACAGAGCGGAAGGCGGCCGGACACAGCATGCCGAACCGGATTCGCCATCATTCAAAAGGCTGATGCATTTACTGCCATTTAATGCCCTCACCCTTCGAGCCTACAGACTCGCTCGAAGCACAAGGGCAAGGGGGACAACTGTTGTACCATAACGGCTCACACTCAGCCATAACTGGCCCAGTCCTGCGGACCGACTCAGCCGCCCCTTTCAAGGCTCCAACTAAGAGAGGTCCGACCCACCAGAGCAGAGGTCCAAACGACCCTCTCCTGCTGGGGTCCGGCCCATCGCTCTCCTTCAGAGGTCCGACCCACCGAGGCAGAGGTCCGAATGACCCTCTCCTGCTAGGGTCCGGCCCATCGCTCTCTTTCAGAGATCCAACCCACCATGGCAGAGGTCTGAACAACCCTCTCCTGCTGGGGTCCAGCCCATCGCTCTCCTTCAGAGGTCTGACCCACCAGGGTAGAGGTCCAATCGACCCTCTCCTACTGGGGTCCGTCCCATCGCTCTCCTTCCAAGGTTTGGCCTTTAGTCTGACCGATTTGCTTTCTCACAGTCGACGTCCGACGGGCGAGCCTTAGCATCCAGGGAATTCTAGAAGTACCTTTCTGTTACTGCGAGATCTTGCTATCCCAACAGCCTTGCTCTACTACTTCCACGATGCCGCCATATCTGCGTTCCACGTGGTCACTCTCCAGATTCTCCTAGGGGCAGATCGGTCTTTCTCAGCCATTCCCCTAATGGATTTTGTACTATTCCGCGCCTATATAAGGTACTCAGGGGACCCCGTTTGAAGGGAGAACAACTCTTCTCTCTCCATATACTGTTCATCCCTTGATTCCTCCATTATGTTGCCTTCAACCTCCTGC
Organism: Areca catechu; assembly: GCA_021397845.1. Lineage (NCBI taxonomy): Eukaryota > Viridiplantae > Streptophyta > Magnoliopsida > Arecales > Arecaceae > Areca > Areca catechu. The sequence goes on along the minus strand of CM038044.1, from coordinate 86,175,351 downwards.
TAACTTAGGCATCGGAGGGTCCCCCGCCGGAACACCACCGACGCCCTTGGAGACTTTGTTGCAGGTTTGTCCGGGAGAGGAGCGCTCCAGCACATTCAGCCTCACCTGGTCCCTGGTCCAGGGGTTGACGCCGCAACAGGTTTATTTTTTACTACCCTATGATAAGTGATCAAATTTTGGCACCATTACCAGGGATCCAGGCATAATAATTTTATGAAGAAATTTTTAAAAAATATTATAGTTATTGCTCTCTTTAGTTTTATCACCTTCTTTATTTTAGTTACCTTATTTTTTAAAAAATTTCTATCTATTCTTGTTAGCATACCAAAAAAAAAGTTACTTTCATTCTTTTCATAAGTTAACTTCTAACCTAATTAACCTTCTCTTTTAATTAAACCACCTTAAATAATCCAAAAGAAAATAGAAGACATCTTTCCATAATAATTAATTAATTTAAGGAAATACATAATAAACCTTAAAAGCCTTTTAACTTTTTTGGACACCTTATTTTATTTGCATTACATATTCATAAAAAACCTTAAAGGCATAAATCCCTAAATAACATAAGGTGAAGATTTCATCACCATTCCTTGGCCCATAAACCACCACCCTTAATACAACATAACCTAAACCTTTAATATAAATCAATTAGATGTTGGTCCTAGGATATTTGAGCTCACTAAGACAAGGCTTCTAGAAAAGTTGGACCGAGACAAGATTAGCTAGTCAGTTGGTATCTAGGAAAGGGGTTCATGGATGATGTAGCCCTGAAAGAAGGTGATTTTTAATTGACTCTGTTAACTGACTTGGTCAATTTATTTGGTGTTAAGGAAAGCAATGGGGGAACCCCCATTGACCTTACCCTTATCTGGTTAGTCGGTTAGTTGTCTTTGACTTCGAGGGCTCCAAGGCGATCTTGGCAGTTAAAAACTATCTAAACATAGGTTAACCCTAGGATAGAGAGTCCATTATTTGACTACTTGTTTGCCGGTAAAAGTTTAATTTAGTTAAAATACTTTTCTCTACTATCTCTAGATTTAGGACTCTTTAGATTCTCACCTTCTAGAATTCTTCTCTCTCTTCCTTCCTCTTCTCCCCTCTTCTTCCAAAAAAACTATAAAAAAAATTCAAAATTGCAATTTGAAAAAGGGAGTCTGGTTGACTGGTGAGAGTAGATCTAAACCTTATCCTTAACCAAGAAAACTTAAAGTTAACCATGGAGGAATTAGGATGTCCCCTAAGCTTAAGAGACTATTGCTACATGATTGGATCTGCCCAACCATTTTTCATTCAACTACCCCAAACTAATACTAACAATTTTGAGATTAAGCCTCAAATTATCAATATGCTTCCCAAATTCATCGTAATTAAGGATGCCTACATTTTCATTAGAGAATTTGAAAAAGTGCATGATACTATGAGAATACATAAACTCTCAGAAGATGCCATTAAACTTAGGCTGATTTAATTCATCCTCAAGGAAAATGTCAAGAAATAGCTGTATAGTTTACCTACCTAGTCAATCATAACATGGAAGGGCTTTGTTAAAATATTCTTGAGGAAGTTTTTTCTACATCATAAAATAGCCATGTTAAGAAATAAGATTACCTAATTTTATTAATTAAGGGGAGAGCCCTTCTAGAAATGCCTAGACCAATTTAAGAACCTTTTAAGCCAGTGTCCACACCATGGGATAGAGACTTGAAGGTTATGCCAAACCTTTTATGATGGTCTAAACTCAAATTCCAGAACCAAGCTCGAGTCGATGTGTCAGGGCAATTTTATGCAGAAACCACCCAATGAAACTTGATAATTTCTAAAGGATTTAGCATAAAAGAGCCTATATGGGAGGGAACTAGGGAATCTGAAAACACACCATCGAGAAGTGGTATGCACTAAATATCAAATCCATAGCTGAAGAGGCTAAGATGGTATCCTTGATTCATAGGAAATAGCAAGTCTTGGAACTGAAGGGTTGGCCCCTGTAAATCAAGTAACCCAAGTGTTCGCACTTCTATGCAATAAATGCAATGATCTAGGACATGTAGTAGAAGAGTGTGCCCACTTCATGATCCAAACTAAAAATGGTTGTGCACAGGTAAAACATAACCTATCAAAGAATGACCAATAACCCCTATGCACCAACTATAACCCAAGGTAAAAGAACCATCCAAAAATTTCCTAGTCACAAGGTCCTAATGTAGGTGGTCCCAACTTCAACTTGCTTAATCTAAGGCTTAATTTTACAGGAAACAACCCAGCAGTCAATGATAACAAAAGAAAATTTAGTTCTCTAAAGAAATCCCTAGAAACTCTAGCTAAATCTCAAGCTAATACCTCGCTACCCAAAATAACTTTATGTAGAGCACAGGTCAATAGTTATCCTCTGACACCTAGGCTATAGCTTGTTTGGAGATGCAAGTAGATCAGTTAGCTACAACTATGAGTGAAAGGGAATGGGGCAAACTATCGAGTCAGCATGAGGCTAACCTTATATATCTAAACAATCAAGGACAAATAAAAAACCTAGATTAACCAATTAAATGCTATTCATACATTCAGATTTGGGAGATAAAAAGATAATCTGGTGGGTACATCTGAAAAAGAAGAATTAGAAGTCCTGCTCTTTGAACAACTAATTGAGTAAGGTCAGCTCGAAATACCTAAGGCATCATGATGCGGGATGACTCTAAGATTGCTAAACATACAGGAAAAATAGTAAACTAATTTTTTTAGAATTTTTTTAATAATTTTAATTTACAGGCTAAATTTCCAAAATTAAGTAAGAACTAGTAGGACAAATAGCAATACAAATAGCAATAAGAACCAGGACCCGAGAATTAAGAAACTCCTGGCTTAGGATAGCTAATCTTCATCAAATCAGAAATCAAGAGAAGGGAATGATGTTACCAGTCAGAGATTGAAGAATCTGCAATTGAAGAGATCACTCACACTCTGATTGGAGCATAGATGATGAAGTTTCAGCTCTCTTAAACTTGATGGCTGATCTGGGCAGTCCTGGAGGCAAGGAAAGCCTCCTCTAGGAAGGAAAAATATCTCGGGGATCCTGCAAGCATCAGAGGTCAATAAAAATTGTAAATAATAAAAGTAAAGGAAACTAGGGTTTGAAGGAAATCCAAATCAGGGTTTGAACGGCTGGCGACTAGAAGCTTGATGAAGATCCTTGCTTGGGCGGCCTAGGACACTCTTTCCTTGGGCATGTGAAGGCTTGGATGGTAGCAAGCTTGGCCATGGAAGGATGCTAGGGCAGCAAGGATGGCTAGGGCACACAAAGTAACCAACAAAACACAAGAACACATTCCAAAACAAGAGCAATCTCAAATAAAATTCACCAGGGTTTTGATATCATGAATAAAAGTTATTACATGAGGAAGAGGGGTGGGGTATTTTTAGAGCTCCCACGCCCTCTCGTAACTAGGGTTATACTTAGGTTAAGAATAACCTCTTCTTAAGGTTTAGGAAAAGAATCCTTAATAGGTTATGAATTTTGACCTAGTCTTCTCCTTCTCCCTTCATGATTTGACCTAGTCTTCATCCAACCCTTGGACCAAGTCAACCAAGTGAGGATGCCTACTATTGGCATGTTGGGCTTCACGGGGGCAGCAAGGGCCAGCCAAGAGGTTAATGGCACATGGGCTTGGGCCTCTTGGAAGCTAGGATGGCCTGGTAGCCTAGTAGCAGGAATATTCTTTAGAATCTTGCTTCTTAAGGGCTTGGGCTTGGTGCCTAGGCTTGATTTGTCTTAGGCTGGGGTGCAGATGGATCTCTGGATTCATGATATGACCTGGTCTGGGAATATACTTTGGTATCTGGAGGGGAATTTGGTTATCTAGAGAGCATCTAGAGGGCATCTGGGCATCATGCAGGAATCTTGGACCCTGGGATGGCATATAAAGTCCAATTGGTTGAAGTGGGGCTTCTTCTGGCTCTTAGATAAGGCCTGGTGGAACTCTAAAGTATGGTATCCTTATCTCTTGTACAAAATTGAACTCTTACTGGACTCATAACTGAAGTACAGGACTCAATATACTGACTAGGGTTGAGATTTGAGATAAATCAACTAGCCTCAACTTATTACAGGACTCAATCTTAATTGATTACAAAATTGTGACACATGACTAAGATTCTAGAATTAAAAATCCTGATCAGTAAATTATATGGGATCTAGTGATCTGTGTCTGATCCTAGTATCCCCACCAATTCTCCCAGGGCAGGAGGAACTCAACCTCGTCGAGTAAGGGTCAATTGGCTCAAGGAGGGTCCATGTTGAGGCATTGCAAATCCGCACTAGTGTTCCACAAGTCCTCAAATTCTGGCCAACCTTGCCATCGGACCAAGTATCTTTAACAGTTTCTATCCCAGGTACCGATAGCTTGATCGTCCATAGTTCTCTCAATCTCTTCCTCACCAAAAGGCCAAATTGTATGTGGTTGCTTTGGGATGGATTCACTCACAAAGAAAGGAAGTGGCTCAAGGGGCTCGCTGGATATCACTACTGGCTCCCTAGACTCTTTAAGATCTAAGATGATGAAGGTGCAGCTAATACCTAAATCAGGTGATAGCTCAGGCACATATGCATTGGGTCCACTGCTATTCATTATTTTGGATGGGCCAGCTTTGTGAGCAAAAAATTCTTTTACAATCACAAAATCTTCTGCAGAAAATTTTTTATCTCTCTTTTGGGAATGAGCTAAGTTGTTATTTAGTTCATTATTTATGTTCAGCTTTTGACTAATTTCATGATGCATATGCTATGTAGAGGCTAGTGTATGTGTGGACAGATAAATCATGGTTGTAAATTTATTGGACTCAAGACTAACACCTAATAGACTCGACTAGACTTCCCTATCAAAGAAAATTTATTGGACTCTTTGGGTCTAACCTAACACATATAGACTCTTTAGGTTTGACCCTAGCATGGCATGCACATGAGAATTTACTTTGTACTCCTACGAGGAGCCATAGGGTTCTCTAGAAGTAAAACACAAACATGGCATGCTCAATGAATGAATGCAACATGCAAACTCCTATAAAATGCAACCTGATAGTGAAAAAATTAGAAGAAGTTTCAGGAAATGATAGAAAATAAGAGGTGGGTTCAGGGTTAGTCTGGCAGGATGAGAAATAAGAAGATGGCTTAGGGTTAATCAAAAAGAGTTGAATACTAGAAGGGATTTCAGGGATGAGTCCAAGAATAATGAGATTGACCTTATGGGTTTGAGGTAGTCCTACAGGGCTGCATTATGGAAGAATGGGTCACTAATCTCGGGGAAGAGATCTATTGGAGTCAATAGAGCGACTTAATCCTGAGGGTACCGATTTAAAGAGATCAAGTCCTTAATAAATTCTTTTGGCTCTTGAATCAAAAGACTGGGCTCTTGAAAGGATTATGCCCTAAAGGCCAATCGAAATGTTGTATTTTGATGGGATTTTCTTTTATATCCCAAACCAGTGTATTGACATTATCAATTAATAAAGGCATTTTATTTTCATCATACGCTGTCTTATTAATTTTATTAAGATATGATGAACCCCATAGATTAGGGCTATGGTTCTAGGGTTATGATGAGATCATACCAGTGAGACCTAAAGTCTTAAAACCCTAATCTAAAATATTCCTGGTCGATGGGATATTGAGTAGGGGATAAATGTTTCCGGTAAGACTAGCACATCCTATGTATGCTTGGTGAAGAGGGTGACTGATCTCACAGTCACTTGTGTTTGACACTAATACTAGGATGTGGGTGCTCATTAGAGAATGAGTTCACTGAATGGATCCAGCTTGAGAACATCTAATGGAACCTTATCTGTTTGTCAATAGATAGTTCTCATAGTGGGAGTAGTGCATGTGGTCCTTTGACCTGAGACTGCCATGGTACCTTGTATGCATGAATCCATACTTTGGTTCACACTCAATCATGACACTGAGTCATGAATGGGATGATACTGGGTATGGTGGATTGCATATGGAGGTTGTGAGTAGGTCAAAAAGAAATCGATCAACCCTAGTAAGAGGGAAGCGCAACCAGATGATTTCAATCAAATGAAGATTCGGGAAATCTTTGATCAAAGTATGAACATTAGAAATAGTTTCTAATGGTTCATTAATGAATCATCATTATCAGATTGAGCAAGGAATGAATATGAAATTGGATTTGACAAGTATCCATATCCATAGTCATATTCAGGGTGCAAGTAGATCGAAGGACTAAATTGCCCGGTAACTCACCATTGAAGGGTATTTTGGTAAATCCACCAAAATTTCTCATCTTCCGGGTAGGCATGACAAGTTGCTAGATGTCAATCTTGTCTTGTAGGTCTTCATGAACTAATTGATTTGGCTTCATGAGTCAATTCGATGTGTGATTCGAATTGGATAATTAGGTGAGCCAATTTGACCTAATTAGGTCAAACGGGTTATATCGGATCAAATCGGCTCAAATCTAAACCTACTACTGGCTAGATGTAGAACCCAATAGATCACACACAATAGAGACTTGGACAAGGAAGTCATTCATGATTTAATTAGGATCATAGGATCCTAATTGGTTAGACGGATTACATACTAGCATATGTAGGCTAACCAAATTCCTAACCTAATTGGATTGGGTCCGGTTGCTTGCTAATTGGGCTAACCTAATTATGGAAAACCTAAATTAGGTTGAGTCCTAAGTGGGGCTAGCCTAATTAGAGTTAAATCTAATTTTAATTTGGATTTAAGGGCATTTTATGTGCCATACATGAAGAGTCCCAATGGCATGGGACTCTTGGTACCTAAATGATACCTTAACTTCAAAAGGGCATAGAATGAGCTATAGATCTCTGATTTGAATATAATTTATATGGTCAGAAAGGAAATTTTATGCTCTTTCAAATGACACCCATATTGTTTATGTTTTGACTGATCAACATTCTTTGAAATTTGTGTGGAAGAAGGATGGCGCGCGCGGTGCATGAAGAGTCGCAACTCTTCATGTGGCATGCCGTTCTGATGGAGAGTCCTTCTGCTATTAGGACTCTTCATAATCTCCGATGTTTGAAGATTGAAGAGGTACCTCTTGGCTTTCTAGGGATCGGTAATTGACATGTGGCAAGTGAGAATTCATCCAGATAAAATAAGGGATGTGAATTAGGCCTTCGGTGCATGAATGGGCTTATTAGATATGATTTTTCAAGCCAGATAACTTCTCTTCGGTCTTGAAAAATCATATCTGATAAGTTGATGGAAGGACATATCACATGCCCCTCTTGTATCTATAAATAGGGGGTGGTGAAATGAGTCTGATATAGAATTCCACCGAAGTATTATTCCGAGTGTCTCTCTCTCCCTCCTCCTTTCTTTAAGACAAGACTTGTCTTGTTAAGACAAGGTCTTTTCTACTAGGACAAGACTTTGTTTTAGGACATAAGCCTAAGGGATCCTAGAAGAGGGCTGTCCTAAAACCAAGAGTTATTTAGGAGAGTGTCTTTAGTGCCTTACAGTAGGACAGGATGTCCTACAGTGGTCAATAGATCAAAGGCTGCCGAAAGAGTTCCACTTATCCAAGCAACTTGAAAAAGGAGTTCTTCCTTTGTCCAAGTTTCGTGTGGATCACCGTTGGAGGGTGAACGTTTGGGCACCTAGTGGAGAAGAAGGCTAAATCAGGGTTTTCTTCTTTGGATTGGATACTAGCGGTTCAGGTTGGTGCCTAAACTCTAGTTTATATTATATATGCATGTTTATATGTTTTAATTCCTAGTAAGGAGGTCATGGGTTAAGGGTTTGATAGTGGTTTCATAATAAATTTTTGAAATCCACATTTCTGCCCTGGTCACCAAAACCCTTACAGTGGTATCAAAGCCACCTTATTAGGTCTAAATCATACAAAATTTGAAGTTGCCCAATTTTGTAGGACTCTTGAGGATGCCCATTTTTGTAGGACTCTACAAAATTTGAAGTTGCCCAATTTTGTAGGACTCTACAAAAGTTTAAAGTTACATATGATTGATATGTTTATAGATATATGTATGTCACTGGTTAGGGTTTTCACTTAAACCTTAACCAATATAGAGATATGTTTAGCTTTCTAGTCATCATACTGAAATAAGGTTTCCCTGGCATAATGGTGGATCCATTATGTGGTAGATGGTTGTCCTAGTATGATGACACACTTGGCACATTATAAAATGATATATGATGCATGGTTGATGAATGGAAATATTAGAATGTGCTTCTATTTGAATTGCCCTCTATTAAAATTATATTAAGTTGTAGTGTCATATACCAAAAGCAAAATAATCAAGATGATTAGTTGATCATTTGGTGTCTAGGAAAAGTGGTTCATGATTGGTAAAGAGGATGTGGTTTTTAATTGGTTCCGTTGACTGACCTCACCAATTTTTATTGGTGTCTAGGAAAGCAACGGGGGGACTCCCACTACTCTCCCACTTACCTGGCTGATAAGATTAACTTAATTATTGATTGATATGCTTAGTGTAATATTCACTACATTAGGCCTTCCTTCATGCTAGGTCATTATTATGTTATGATCCATATTAGGTTTGTTGTGTACACACAAGGCCTATTATGGTAACTAACACAATTTTGGCCTGGTGCATTTGATGCTTATGGCATGATTTAATATAATACTTTGTTGTGAACACACAAGGGTATTATTATTACAATCATGACTCTAAAGGAATGAAGGGTCTTACTTAACTAAAAATATTATAGTTTGTTGTGCACACACAAGGCTATTAATATTTTAGAAGCCAGGTTTTGTTGAGAATTGTATGAGATACAATTGGAAAGAGTTTTCCTACCTTTGAACATATAAAAGGTTTTTTGTGTACACACAAGGTCTTTTATAAGGAATTAGGATCTCAACCCCACTAAGAAAACCAATTAGGGTTTCTCGATCATCATATAGAGGGTTATGATGCTTGATAAAATAGTGGGAGACATAATTAAGTTAAAGTCCTAATTTAATTATGTTTTGTCAACATTGGTTGTTTGCTTATGTTATGTTCTTTGTTAATGTAGATTAAATGGCCTCTTCACTCTCACTCCGTAGTATACTTGATGCCAATAAATTGACTGGACCGAACTATGTTGACTGGTTGAGAAACCTAAAGATAGTACTCAGCGAGGAAAAACTTTCTTACATTCTTGATACCCCTACCTTGGAACCTTTAGGGAAAGATGCCTCGCAAGAGGAAAAGACCACATACAAGATGTGGCAAAATGACTCACTCACTGTCAAATGTATCATGCTTGCCTCTATGACCAATGAGTTGCAGAGGCAACATGATAGCATGGACACTAACTCCATACTGCGCAATCTAAAAGAGCTATATGGAGAACATAGTCGAACTGCTAGATATAAGATATCTAAGCAGTTGTTCCATGCGAGAATGACAGAAGGTACATTTGTACAAGACCATGTACTGATGGTTATTGACCTGATCACTCGATTAGGTCGATTGGGTTTTGTTATGGATGGGGAGTTGAATCAGGATTTGATCCTGCAGTCACTCCCAGAGTCATTTTCACAGTTTGTTCTTAATTATCATATGAATAAACTTAACACTTCCTTGCCTGAGCTTTTAAACATGTTAAAAATAGCAGAGAGCCATTTAAAGAAAAATAAGGCTCCACTTCTTTTTGTGGATGGGATCAACAAGAAGTCAGGCAGAAAGGGTTCCAAGAGGAGATTGAACCCAAAAAGGGGCATCAAGAAGAAGAAATGAAAGAAGGCCTCCTAACAGATGACCTGCTTTCACTGTGGCAAGCCAGGTCATTGGAAGAGGAACTGCAAGGCTTACCTTGCAGGTGTGAAGCCTGGTGCATCGGATGCACCAAAAGGTATGAAAGAAGTTCATACTATTTTGTCATTAGATTCTTCTATTTCATTTACTTGGATATTGGATACCGCCTGTGGTCATAATATCTGCAAATCATTGCAGGGGTTGCAGAGGCTTAGAGTATTGAAGGAAGGAGACTTCGAGCTCTACGGTGCTGGAGGAGAGTCCATTCAAGCAGAGGCCGTAGGGGCTTATATCTTGAAGTTACCTTCGGGAAAGACTTTAGAGCTGAGAGATTGTTACTATATGGCTAAGGTCATTAGAAATATCATTTCTGTACCCTTGTTACTTAGACAAGGTTATACTATGAATGTTATGAGCAATGGTTGCTCAATCAACCATTCTAATGAAATTATATGTTGTGGCATATTTTGCAATGGTCTTTTAACTCTATCCACTAATGACAATATACTTCACTTAAGTAACAAACGAAAGAGCGATGATGTAAACAATACTTTACTCTGGCACTGTCAGCTTGGACATATTAGTGAGACTAGGATTAGCAAGTTAGACAAGGAAAATTTCCTTAATCCTTATGATTATGAATTATTAGGAACTTGTGAATCATGTCTCATAGGTAAAATGGCCAAGACTCCATTTAGTAGACATAGAGAAAGGACAACTGAGTTATTAGGACTCATACATACAGATGTATATGGGCCTATGACAACTTAGGCCAAGGGTGGATACTCTTATTTCATCATGTTTACTGATGATTTTTCAAGGTACAGATTTGTGTATCTTATGAAACATAAGTCCGAAGCCTTTGATAAATTTTTAGAGTATCAAAGTATGGTAGAGAAACAAATGGGAAAAAGTATTAAAATCCTTCGATCGGATCGAGGAGGTAAATACTTATCCATCGAGTTTCTCGATCACCTTAAAGAAAAAAGGATTATCTCTAAATGGACCCCTCCTTACACACCACAATTAAATGGTGTTGCTAAAAAGAGGAACCGTACCTTATTAGATATGGTACGGTCCATGATGTGCTTCACAGATTTTCCTGTTTCCTTCTGGGGATATGCCTCCGAAACCGTGGCTAATATCTTAAATAGAGTACCATCTAAATTTGTCTCTAGCACTCCATATGAGATATGGAGGGGTAAGAAATCTAAACTTAAGTATCTTAAGATATGGGGATGTCCAGCCTATGTCAAAAGAAATTTTGGACATAAGCTAGATGCTAGAGCAGATATGTGTCTATTTGTAGGATATCCTAAAGATAGTATAGGATATCTGTTCTACCACCCTACTGAACAAAAAGTTTTTGTCAGTAGGCATGCCACTTTTCTGGAGAAAGAGTTCATCTTATAAAAGGGCAGTGGGAGAAATATTGAACTTGAAGAAGTTCAACAAATAGATACATCTCAACCAAATGATAACATAATTAGTATAGAACCAGAACACACCACTCCTATCCGTAGGTATGATAGGGTGCGTCATGCACCTGAGAGGTATGAGTTCACTATTGAAAATAATGAAGCCCGGATCATTGAAAATGATGAGCCTCTAACCTATATGGATGCTATCATGAGTAGGGACTCAGACAGATGGCTGGAAACCATGAGATCCGAAATGGACTCCATGTATGTCAACCAAGTGTGGACTTTGGTTGATGCACCAGAGGGTGTTAACCCTATTGGATGCAAATGGGTCTATAAGAAAAAGATTGGGGTAGATAGCCAAGTCGAAACTTATAAATCCAGATTAGTGGCTAAGGATTTTAGACAAAAATAGGGAATAGATTATGATGAAACATTTTCTCGTGTTGCCATGCTCAAATCTATTCAGATCATGCTTGCTATAGCAGCATATCATGATTATGAAATCTGGCAGATGGATGTGAAAACTGCATTCCTTAATGATTTCCTTGAGGAAGAGGTCTATATGTCATAGCCAGAAGGTTTTGTCTTGGAGACTAAACCTAATCATGTATGTAGGCTGAAGAAATCCATTTATGGATTAAAGAAGCATCCAGGAGTTGGAACATCCGATTTGATAAGATAGTTAAAGAGTTTGACTTTATCAAAAATGAGGATGAACCTTATGTGTACAAGAAGACTAGTGGGAGTGCCATAGTTTTCTTGGTTTTGTATGTGGATGACATACTCCTCATTGGGAATGATATCCCAATGTTACAATCAGTCAAGGTATGGTTATCTAAATAATTTTCCATGAAAGACTTGAGAGAAGCATCCTATAACTGGGTATCAAGATCTATAGAGATAGATCTAGGAGGATGCTAGGCTTATCCCAGTCTAGGTACATTGACCAAGTGCTAAAGAGATTTAGCATGGAGGGAAGTAAAAGAGGTTACTTGCCCATTGGTCATGGCATACATCTTTCTAAGAAGATGTCTCCTAAGACACATGAAGAAAGAAATAGAATGAGTTCTATACCTTATGCTTCGGCTGTAGGATCTATAATGTATGCTATGTTACATACCAGGCCTGATGTGGCATATGCCTTAGGTATAGCCAGCAGATTTTAGGCTGATCCAGGAGAGGATCACTAGAAGGCTGTGAAAAATATTCTTTAGTACTTGAGAAGGACTAAGAATATTTTTTTGATATACGGAGGATCTGATCTTAAACTGTAAGCTTATTCAGATTCTAGTTTTCATTCGGATCCAGATGATAGCAAATCTATTTCAGGGTATGTTTTTATCCTAAATGGAGGAGCTGTAAGCTAGAAGAGTTCTAAACAGCAGATTGTAGCTGACTCAACAACTGAGGTAGAATACATTGCTATTAGTGAAGCTACCAAAGAAGCTGTCTGGATGAAGAAGTTCATCTCAGAGTTGGGCATTGTTCTGGAGATTGAAGGTCCAGCACCACTTTACTGTGATAATACTGGAGCCGTCGCTCAAGCTAAGGAACCTAGAGCTCATCACAAATCAAAGCACATTCTAAGACGCTTCCATCTCGTTCGAGAGATTATTGAAAGACAAGTAGTCTGCATTAAAAGAGTAAAAACAAAGAACAATATAGCAGACCTGTTCACTAAGGCTCTACCATAGCGAGAGTTTGATCGCCACCTCGATTGTATGGGGTTAAAATTTAAAGGTGATTGGCTTTAGTGCAAGTGGGAGATTGAAAGGATTATGCCTTAAAGGCCAATCTAAATGTTGTATTTCGATGGGATTTTCTTTTGTATCCCAAACCAGTGTATTGACATTATCAATTTATAAAGGCATTTTATTTTCATCATACGCTATATCTTATTAATTTTATTAAGATATGATGAACCCCATAGATTAGGGCTATTGTTCTAGGGTTATGATGAGATCATACCAGTGAGACCTAAAGCCTTAAAACCCTAATCTAGAATATTTCTGGTCGATGGGATATTGAGTAGGGGATCAATGTTTCCGGTAAGACCAGCACATCCTATGTATGCTTGGTGAAGAGGGTGACTGATCTTACAGTCACTTGTGTTTGACACTAATACTAGGATGTGGGTGCTCATTAGAGAATGAGTTCACTGAATGGATCCAGCTTGAGAACATCTAATGGAACCTTATCTGTTTGTCAATAGATAGTTCTCATAATGGGAGTAGTGCATGTGGTCCTTTGACCTGAGACTGCCATGGTACCTTGTATGCATGAATCCATACTTTGGTTCACACTCAATCATGACACTGAGTCATGCATGGGATGATACTGGGTATGGTGGATTGCATATGGAGGTTGTGAGTAGGTCAAAAAGGAATCAATCAACCCTAGTAAGAGGGAAGCGCATCCAGATGATTTCAATCAAATGAAGATTCGGAAAATCTTTGATCAAAGTATGAACATTAGAAATAGTTTCTAATAGTTCATTAATGAATCATCATTATCAGATTGAGCAAGGAATGAATATGAAATTGGATTTGACAAGTATCTATATCCATAGTCATATTCAGGGTGCAAGTAGATTGAAGGACTGAATTGCCCGGTAACTCACCACTGAAGGGTATTTTGGCAAATTCACCAAAATTCCTCATCTTCTAGGTAGGCATGACAAGTTGCTAGACGTCAATCTTGTCTTGTAGGTCTTCATGAACTAATTGATTTGGTTTCATGAGTCAATTCGATGTGTGATTCGAATTGGACAATTAGGTGAGCCAATTTGACCTAATTAGGTCAAACGGGTTATATCGGATCGAATCGGCTCAAATCTAAACCTACTACTGGCTAGATGTAGAACCCAATAGATCACACACAATAGAGACTTGGCCAAGGAAGTCATTCATGATTTAATTAGGGTCATAGGATCCTAATTGGTTAGCCGGATTACATACTAGCATATGTAGGCTAACCAAATTCCTAACCCAATTGGATTGGATCCGGTTGCTTGCTAATTGGGCTAACCTAAGTATGAAAAACCTAAATTAGGTTGAGTTCTAAGTGGGGATAGCCTAATCAGAGCTAAGTCTGATTTTAATTTGGATTTAAGGGCATTTTAGGCGCCATACATGAAGAGTCTTAATGGCATGGGACTCTTGGTACCTAAATGATACCTTAACTTCAAAAGGGCACAGAATGAGCTATAGATATCTGATTTGAATATAATTTATATGGTCAAAAAGGAATTTTTATTCTCTTTCCAATGACACTCATATTGTCTATGTTTTGATTGGTCAACATTCTTTGAAATTTGCGTGGAAGAAGGATGGCGCGCGCGGTTCATGAAGAGTCGCAACTCTTCATGTGGCGCGCCGTTCTGATGGAGAGTCCTTCTGCTATCAGAACTCTTCATAATCTTCGATGTTTGGAGATTGAAGAGGCACCTCTTGGCTTCCTAAGGACCAGTAATTGATATGTGGAAAGTGAGAATTCGTCCAGATAAAAGAAGGGATGTGAATAAGGCCTTCGGTGCATGAATGGGCTTATTAGGTATGATTTTTCAAGCCAGATAACTTCTCTTCTATCTTGAAAAATCATATCTGATAAGTTGATGGGAGGACATATCACATGCCCCTCTTGTATCTATAAATAGTGGGCAGTGAAAAGAGTCTGATATAGAATTCCACCGAAGTATTATTCTGAGTGTCTCTCTCTCCCTCCTTCTTTCTTTAAGACAAGACTTGTCTTGTTAAGACAAGGTCTTTTCTACTAGGACAAGGATTTGTTTTAGGACATAAGCCTAAGGGGTCCTAGAGGAGGGTTGTCCTAAAACCAAGAGTGGTTTAAGAGAGTGTTTTTAGTGCCCTACAGTAGGACAGGGTATCCTACAGTGGTCAGTAGACCAAAGGCTGCCGAAAGAGTTCCACTTATCCAAGCAACTTGAAGAAGGAATTCTTCCTTGGTCTGAGTTTCATGTGGATCACCGTTGGAGGGTGAACGTTTGGGCGCCTGGTGGAGAAGAAGGCTGAATCAAGATTTTCTTCATCGGATTGGATACTAGCAGTTCAGGTTGGTGCCTAAACTCTAGTTTATATTATATATGCATGTTTGTATATTTTAATTCCTAGTAAGGAGGTCTTGGGTTAAGGGTTTGGTAGTGGTTTCATAATAAATTTTTGAAATCCATGCTTCCGCCCTGGTCACCAAAACCCTTATAGCTCTATAGTTGGGCTTTCTTTTAGTGGCTCCTCAGGTAAGGTTCTGATAGCAGTATTTAGGTTCTCTTCCTCTGGCTAGCCTTCCATTACAGGTTCATCTTGGGTGTGGTCAGGTTCAACTAATGTTGGGTGGTCTTCTACCTGGGTATCTATCAGGTCAACTAATTATAGATTATCCATAAGTGTGTCTTCTTCTTCCTCATACTCCTCCACTAAGCTCACATCAGCTTCATATATTTCCTCTACAAAGTCATTCTGGTGAACCAATGGAGTGGTAAGAGGGGGTTAACTAAAAAAAATTGACTAATACTAAGCTCAAATCAAAGGGTATTAATCTTATAGGGTTCAGGTTGATTGAGGGATAGTGGGTTACTACTGGGTTCATATCTAGGGACTATCAGTTCCTAGGATTTACTGGATTGGATCATTTGGTCAAGCCTGTTATTAATTTGGGTAAGCTGGGTTAGGGATTAGGTATTGGCTTGGTTCATTTGGACTAACTGATTTGGGTTTGGTCTTGTTTGAGGTTCATCTGGTTCATCTGTGTATTCACTTGGTTCATCTATTCACTCATGGCTTTTATGAGGGTTTCTAGACTGGGATCCATGACTGAGTTATGTTGGGATTTAGACTTTTGGTATTGGGTTCCTAGTCTAGTAGTCATGCAACAAACAATCAATCAAAGTGGAAGAGTGCTGCCAAGCATGCAAAAGAAAAAAAAGGTTAGTACAATCTAGGGTTTCCTAGACCTAGAGCCAAAACTAAATAGGTTAGCTCAACTTACACTTAACCCGGTAGCTAATCCTTCCTCTGGCCAAGTACAGGGTGGGAGTGTGGGAGGCCCCACTTGCTTTTGTAGGGATCCAATTAAAAACCACAACACCACTTAGGTCATTTGACTCTGGACCCTCAATCTTAGACACCATATTTCAGTGATAGCCACAAGATTAAATGCACTAGTTGGCCCACACAATTTGGACCCGACCTATTAGGTGTCACCTAGCCCTCTAGGAAAAATTAAGTCTAATTAATTTTAACTAAGCTTGGGTCAGAATGTTGGTGGTTGTTTTGGACCTAGGATAGGAGATGAAATCCTGCCCTGATGTTAGATAGCAATTGCCCTTAAGATTAGGTTAAAGAGATGATGGCAATCGATGGTCTTGATGCAATCTAAAACAATCAAAAAATAAAATATTTTATGTGTGTTTTATGAGGTGGCAAGTTAAGTTTAGGTTGATTAGATTAGCAAACAAATTGGGCTTGGGATTGGGGTGTGTAGAAGTTGGTTAGGTTAGGTTGAGTTAAGTGTGTAGATTCATAGAATTCTGAGATTTAGGGTTTGGATTAATGCAGTGTTTAGCATGGATTCTGATGCAGAAAAAAATC
Organism: Areca catechu; assembly: GCA_021397845.1. Classification (NCBI taxonomy): domain Eukaryota; kingdom Viridiplantae; phylum Streptophyta; class Magnoliopsida; order Arecales; family Arecaceae; genus Areca; species Areca catechu. Next base: position 86,158,553 of record CM038044.1, on the reverse strand, counting down.
CAAAAAACTTCAAAATAGAGGATGGACGGTTATGATAAGCTCTACCGAATTTTATGCAAAAATAAAATCATATGATGATGAAAATCCTAGGGTTTCGGACTGATGCAGAATTATCAAAATTTTAGTTAGGGTTCTAATATGCCAGATTTTAAGAAATTGAATTTTGTATAAAATTAATTAAACATTATAAGAATTATAAGGACAAAATAGAGGACATGACGTACAAATTTCACAATAAAATAAAGTTTTTAGGTGGTCGAAATCAGATGAAAAATAGACACCTAATGCAACTAGCAGGATGCAAAAATCAGGGTTTGTGATTCTAATATAGATAAAAACTATCTTAAACCCGCTCTGATACCAAACTAATACAAGATGACTCTAAGATTGCTAAACATATAGAAAAAATAGTAAACTAATTTTTTTAGAATTTTTTTTATAATTTTAATTTGCAAGCTAAATTCTCAAAATTAAGTAAGAACTAGCAGGATGAATAGTAATGCAAAGAATCATCATATCGCAGGCATACTCATGCAAAACAATAAGAACCAAGACCCGAGAATTGAGAAACTACTGGCTTAGGATAGATAATCTTCATCAAATCAGAAATTAAGAGAAGGGAAGGATGTTACCAGTAAGAGATTAAAGAATCTGCAATTGAAGAGATCTCTCACACTCTGATTGGAGCCTGGATGATGAAGCATCAGATCCCTTGAACTTGATTGCTGATCTGGGCAGTCCTCGAGGCAAAGAAAGCCTCCTCTAGGGAGGAGAAATACCTCAGGGATCCTGCAAGCATCAGAGGTCAATCAAAACAACAAATAATAAAAGTAAAGGAAACTAGGGTTTGAAGGAAATCTGAATCAGGATTTGAATGGCTGGCGACTAGAAGCTTGATGAAGATCCTTGCTTAGGCAGCCTAGGGCACACTTTCTTTAGGCATGTGAAGGCTTGGATGGCAGCAAGCTTGGGCATGGAAGGATTCTAGGGCAAGAAGGATGGCTAGGGCACACAAAGTAACCAACAAAACACAAGAACACAATTCCAAAACAAGAGCAATCTCAAATAAAATTCACCAGGGTTTTGATATCATGAATAAAAGTTATTACAAGTGGAAGAGCGGTGGGGTATTTATAGAGCTCCCATGCCCTCTCATAACTAGGGTTACACTTAGGTTAAGAATAACCTCTTCTTAAGGCATTAGGAAAAGAATCCTTAATAGGTTATGAATTTTGGCCTAGTCTTCTCCTTCTCCCTTCATGATTTGACATAGTCTTCATCCAACCCTTGGACCAAGTCAACCAAGTGAGGATGCTTACTATTGGCATGTTAGGCTTCATGGGGGCAGCAAGGGTCGGCCAAGAGGTTAAGGGCGCATGGGCTTGGGTCTCTTGGAAGCTGGGATGGCCTGGTAGCCTGGTAGCAAGAATATTTTTTAGAATCTTGCTTCTTAAGGGCTTGGGCTTGGTGCCTGGGCTTGATTTCTCTTGGGCTGGGATGCAGATGGATCTCTGGATTCATGATATGACCTGGTCTGGGAATATACTCTGGCATCTGGAGGAGAATCTGGGTATCTAGAGAGCATCTGGAAGGCATTTGGGCATCATACAAGAATCTTGGATCATGGGATGGCATCAAAGACCAATTGGCTGAAGTGGGGCTTCTGGCTCCTGGATGAGGCCTGGTGGAACTCCAAAGTAGGGTATCCTTTTCTCTTGTACAAAATTGAACTCTTACTAGACTCATAACTGAAGTACATGATTCAATATACTAACTAGGGTTGAGGTTTGAGACAAATCAAGTAGCCACAACTTATTACAGGACTCAATCTTAATTAATTACAAAATTGTGACACATGACTAAGGTTCTAGAATTAAAAATCCTAATCAGTAAATCACATGGGATCCAGTGATCTATGTCTGATCCTGGTGTCCCCACCACATCAAAACTTGATGTAATACCCAATCCACTAGTTGAACCCTTGCTAGAATTTGATGAATCAAATATCAAGGTTGTAGCACCATTCCTAAATAAACTTAAGCCCAACCAAAATTTAGCTTAATTATATAAGATTTTGGAGGTCTTTAAGCAAGTTAAAGTAAATATTCCTTTACTGTTCATGATCCAACATGTCCCGACTAATGCTAAATTTTTTAAGGACCTGTGTATTAAGAAGAAGACCACCAATGTACCCAAGAGATCCTTCCTCGTAGCTAGCATGAGCTCTTATCTATCAAACCACATGCTAGTGAAATACAAAGATCCAGGGTCACCTACTATTTCATGCATTGTAGGGAACATCCTCATCAATAGGGCTCTATTAGACTTAAGGGCTAGTATCAATATGTTGCCGTATTCAGTATATGAGCAATAGGGTTTGAGAAACTAAAGCCCATGGAAATGACCCTATAACTAGTAGACCGATCTTTAAAAGTACCAAGAGGAATAGTAGAGGTGTGCTGATTAAAGTTAGTGACTTTATTTTCCCTCTAGATTTTGTGATTTTAGAAACTGAACCGGTAATGAACCCAAAGAACCACATCCCAGTTATATTTGGTAGACCATTTTTGGCCAAGCTAATGCCCAAATCAATTGCCAAAATGGGCTAATGAAACTTTTCTTTGGGAATATGTCAATCGGTCTAAATATTTTTAATCTCACCAATACAAATCAAACAAGTAACTTGAATTATGTTCAGGATAATGTCTATGATCCGATTGACCTTAATGATGAAGAGCTTGATCTTGAACTTTGGATGAACCAAGATAGGGAGGAAGTTAATGAGGTTGCTGCAATTAATGGAAAATCAAGATGGGAACCTCCAAATAAACCACTCAAGATAATGCCCAAACCATTGGCTAAAACATCAATGGAGGAAGCACCCAAACTGGAATTGAAACCACTTACCAAGTACCTCAAATATGCATATTTAGGTCCTTCAGAAACCCTGTCGGTGATCATTTTAGCAAACCTAGACTCCATGCAAGAGGAAAAATTATTAAATATCCTTAGAAAAAATAGGGAGGCTTGAGGATGGACCATGGCTAATATAAAGGGGATCAGTTTCTCGATTGTTCAACATAAGATTCACTTAGGGGAGGAAGCCAAGCCTATAAGAGATCTCCAAAGGAGACCCAACCTAGCCATGAAAGAGGTAGTAAAGAAAGAAACTATAAAACTCCTTGATAATGGTATAATTTATCCAATTTCAGAAAGTTCTTGGATAAATCCTATGCAAGTGGTGCCTAAGAAGTTAGGAGTTATTGTAATCCAAAATGATAACATTGAAGTAGTCTCAACTAGAATTCAAACTAGATGGAGGGTTCGCATCGACTATAGAAAATTAAATGTAGCCATTAGGAAGGACCATTTCTCTCTACCCTTTATAGACCAAATGCAGGAATGATTAACTAAGTATGACTTATACCACTTTCTGGATGGATAATCTGGTTACAATTAGATCGCTATATCCTCAAAAGGTCAATAGAAGATGACATTCACTTGTGCATATGGAACCTTTGCCTACAGACATATGTCCTTTGGCTTATGTCATGCACCATCCACTTTTCAAAGGTACATGATTAGTATTTTCTTAGACATGGTCGAACGGTATCTTGAGATTTTCATGGATGACTTTTCCATCTTTGGGTCTACCTTCTCTAAATGCATATATCACTTCATACTAGGTTTGAAAAGATGTAAGGAAAATCATCTAGTACTGAATTGCAAAAGTATCAATTTATGGTGAAGAAAGGCATAGTCCTTGGCCATGTGATTTCAAAAAGGGATATAGAAGTAGATAGAGTCAAGGTAGATTTAATTTCAAATCTTTTCCCACCTAAATCAGTCAAATAAATTAGATTATTCGTTGGACATGTTGGATTTTATAGGAGATTTATCAAAAATCTTAGCACAGTGGCTCGACCATTAACTAACCTATTTGCCAAAAAAGTCAAATTTGACTTTATATCTAAATGTCATGAGTCTTTTGAATATTTAAAGAAAGAATTAACTTTAGCCCTAATTATTTACCTACCTATATGGACTCAACCTTTTGAGTTCATGTGTGATGCATCTAATCATGCCATAGGAGCAGTCTTAAGTCAAAAAAAAAAATTGATAAGCTATCTCAAGTAATTTGCTATGCTAGTAAGACCTTAAATGATGCATAGCTTAACTACTCAACAACTAAAAAGGAATTTTTAGTTATAATATTTGCATTAGAAAAATTTATGTCTTATTTAGTAAGGCCTCATGTAATCATCTATACTGATCGCTCTACCATTAAACATCTTCTTTCGAAGAAAGATGCCAAGGAATGCTTAATTAGATGGATCCTACTCCATCGATAAAATTCAGATGCACTGGAACACTCAGGAAAAAAATTGATTTTTTTTCCTAGTGAAGAACCTTATTTGGGATGATCCATATTTATTTAAATAATATCCTAGTGTTGCACTTAAGTAAATTGGGTCTTTTAAAATTTAAACAAATATGTGAAGGCCGTGTAGTGTTTGTGGATAATGCACTTAAGTAAATGCAGCAGAAAATAATAAGTAAAGTGCAGGAATTAAAGTGCAAGTAGAGAAAAGAGATAATCACAACACAAACACAATGTTTTATAGTGGTTCGGTGTTCTCCAAACACCTACGTCCACTCCCCAAGCTCTCCTTGGAAATTTCTACTATAATCTCTTCAAAGATTATAACCGACTTGTTTTCCAAGGCTCACAAGTCAAAACCTAAGTTGGTTTTATCACCTAGGCTCACCAACAAACCTTTACACTTGTTTTGACTTTGGGCTCACAAGTCAATCCTAGTTGGTTTTGGCTCACCAACAACCTTACAACCTGCTTTCAAGAACCTTGAAAGCTAGGTCAAACAGCAATAAATTTAGAATACAAGAATTTAACACAAACAAACTCTCTTCTTAGAGTGGATGAGGAATCTTTAAAGCTATTGAATTATTTCTTGATGTGACTTGACTTGGAATCTTTTCAAGAACACTTTTGGAAAGATGAAATAAAAGGCTTTTCAGTGGAATCTCTCCTTTTTTAGCTTTTGGAAGTGGAGTTCTTGAAGAAGGGCTTTAACTCTTGGATATTTTTTTGTTTTCAACTTTTCTCTTGCTTCATAAGTGAGTTTGGTGAAGCTTAAATACATGAAAAATATCCAAAAAATTATTTTAGACCATTAGGGATCAAGAACTAGCCATTTAGAGCTAAAAATAATGATTTCAGGTTGTTAGAAAATAGATCCGTTGAGGCTGTCAGAACTTGAGTGTCGATACTTGGCTATCAGGTGTCGACACTTGGCTGTCAAGTGTCGACACTTGACTTCCAGGTGTCGATACTTGAACTTTCAAGTGTCGACACTTGACTCACAGTTGTCGACACTTGACACAAAAACTTCTCCATGGCCAAGTTCTGGATTTTCAAAAAATCTCAAGCCTTGAGTCGATACTTTGGAACTTAAGTATCGACACTTGAGTTTCTGGTGTCGACACTTGAGTTCTAAGTGTCGACACTTGGCATGCCATGAAAAATTTCTACGTGCCAAATGCTGAAGTGTCGACACTTGGGCTCCCAGGTGTCGACACTTGGTTCTTTAATTTTCAGAAATAAGTGCGAATCAAGCCAAAAACATAAAGATTGTTCATGAAACTTAAATACAACATATATAAACAATAATTGAACTTATTTGTGCTCTTTTTGGATGGAAAAGACTCCTCAAATCATGAAAAATACTTTGTGCCAAAGCATGCCATGATACTCTTAATTTTGAGAATTTTAGATGCTTGTTTCCTAAAAACTCACAACTAGAAATAATCATTAGTATAAAATATGTACTCTAACATTTTGTTATTCATCAAAATCACAGGGTAGAGCCAACACCTAGCCTAATTATTAGAGCATGCATCCTAGATCATGATGTTAGGGGCATATTATCCTTTTATCATGACCAAGCCTGTGCTGGTCATTTTGGAGCTAAAAAGATAATGGCAAAGGTGCTCTAATATAGATTCTATAGACTTAACCTATTTAAAGATACTTATGAATATTGTAAAAGTTATATTAGATGCCAGCAAATAGTTCGAATCACGAAGAGAGATATGATGCTTATGAATTCAATCTTTGTTGTAAAAAAATTTGATGTATGGAGAATAGACTTTATGGGATTATTTCCAAAATCTTTCAAAAATGGGTAAATTTTAGTAACCGTAGATTATGTCTCCAAGTGGATAGAGTCAATACCTTGTAAAACTAATGGCAGTAAAATTGTTATAAATTTTTTTAAGAAACTTTCCTCTCTTGCTTTGGTATTCTAAAGGCTCTCATTAGTGATCATGGAACATACTTCTACAACCAATCCTTTGCATCACTGATGAAAAAGTATAATATTACCCATTAGATGGCCAACCCTATCACCTGCAAACAAGTGGGCAAGTAGAAGTTTCCAATCAACAGATCAAATAGATCCTAGAGAAGATCGTGAGCACCAATAGAAAACATTGGTCATTGAAGCTAGAGGATGCACTATGGGCATATCGCACTGCCTTCAAGATCAACTTAGGAATGTCTCCATATATGCTTGTGTTTGGTAAAGCATGCCACTTGCCAGTAAAACTAGAACATACGGTGATGTGAGCCATAAAATAATTGAACATAGATTTGGACATAGCCGGAGGCCAGAGGAAACTACGTGTAGATAAACTTGAGGAAATTAGGAATGAAGCATATAAGAATGCAAAAATTTATAAGGAAAAAACTAAAAATTTCCATGACCAATCTATTTTTAGAAAATCTTTTACTCATGGACAAAAGGTACTCTTATATAACTCAAGACTTCACCTATTCCCAAGAAAATTGATGTCTAGATGGACCGGACCCTACATAGTAAAAGAAGTCTTCCCGTATGGAGCCATAGAAATTAAAAATCTAAGTAATGGTGCCACTTTCAAAGTTAATGGACAATGCCTAAAACCATTCTTTGAGTTAGCCACTGAAGAAGTTGGGGCGGCTATGACTTTACATGAACCAGAGTAAGCCATGATATCTGGCTGAAGATATTAAACTTAGCACTATTTGGAAGACAATCCAAATTTTGTCTAACTTTTGTTTTAGTGATTTTTATTTCTAGGAATAATGGACTGCATGGTCACTCCTAGCATTACATGATGCATATCTCGTCCAAGTGGTATTTCTTCTTGTTTCATCTATCATATTTTTTTTTACTTCATTTAGGATAATGAAGATAATGTTGAGGGATAAGGAAAAGCTTTTTAAAAATTTTTGAAAAATATTTTAAAGATACTTTGAAAATTAATAAAAATTTTAAAAAATTATGTAGAAAAGTTTTTATAAATCATGAGCTATGAAAGAAAGTCTTGAACAAAATAGACTAGAAAAAGGTAATAGAGTTAGAAAGTATTTGCTAATGACTATAGTGAGTTAAAAAGTAGACTTGCTGGTTAGACTTTTAGCTATCTACTTAGGTCACCTAAAGGCTATAGCACTTCCATCGCACATGCACATTGATGAGGTAAAGTAGGTATTACTTGTAAGGTCAATTGAAGATTCAATTATTATCAAAATATTAGTAATTGATATACATCCCATTTAAAGAAGCTTGAATTTGAGGAAAGATCTACTTGCCTAAAAAAAAGAAAAAATAGAAGGGCAAGTTATAAATATTAGTTTCCTACTGAGTAACCGGGCACCTTCATCAAAGTAAGTGTTGTGTTCACATAAAAAATGGGCAGTGTGAAGATGTTGCCAATAATTTTAAAAAAAATTAGGTGATGTGAAGCTACCTTAGTTTATGTTCTTAATTAAGATGTGCATAAAAATTGATCAAAGTAGATGATAAATGAAGATACAATTATTCTTTACAAGCTAGTACCAAAATACTAAGTTAGCCATTATAGACACAAGTGCTATAGATCTTTGGATGAATTCTAAGAAATTTTTAATAGTACTGACTATGAAATTTACTTAGAAAATGCAATACTTAGTGATACTAGCTAACTTTTTTAACTTTAATCCTGGATCTAATTTGGTAAAAGAAGATCTTAATGATTATAAATTAATTGCACTGCTATGGGATGAGCAATGAATAAGTTAAGGGGCATGATAAGTCTATTAAATATCTTAATTTAAGCATTAAAATAAATATTAATTGATTTATTTTTTTAAAAAAATTAATATTTTTATTAAATTTTATAGAAAAAAGTTCATGGATGGAAATATCTCAACTTTTGAAATCTAATGACTCAAGTGGCACTCAAATCGGGATTCAAACGGGCCTAGAATCAAAGAAAAACTAATATAATCAATTTAGCTTGGATTTTAAAGCAGTCGATTTATGGTGGACCAGTTGCTTGGTTTACAGAATTAGCAAGTAGTCCATGGCAACCATTGTCCACAGTCCATGGCCGTGGCCCTTTTTCATGGACCATCCTCTTCCTCGTCACTTTTGATGCCTCCCCCTCATCGTCGACACCTCCTCCATGCTGCCAAGGGCCTACCTATGGTCAGAGAAACCTCCTTCAAGCCATCGAGACACCGACACACTTATCATGACCCCCATCACTACCAACCATCCTCTTTCTCTAGAGCTCCCACCACCACCATGTTGCCGCACCACTCCCATGCCACCCGTTACTGGTCGGAGAAGCCGTTGAAATCCAATTCATTTTAGTTTGACCATCCTTCCCATCTCAATGCCACTAGAACTGCTACCCATTGCTGCTAGTGCCACTGCTTGTCACCTTTTTCCCCAACCTAAAATGTTGCTTATTGTCACTCTTCCATAGTCCGAGCTGCCCTCTCCTCTTCACACTACTCATCACTGTCATCACTTCCTTGCTCTTACACCATCTCCTCCTCCATGACTCGAGCATTGCCATCATCCCCTATCAGTCTTGCTGAATCTCCCATCTACCACATTCCTCCATCTCTGCTGACCACCCACCATTCGCCTGTTGTCGCGGTCCATCTGAGATCGAGAGAAGCTAATTGAAACTCATCAAAGGAGGTGTTTAACTGGGAAGAGGATATCTCAAGCAAGGAATTGGTTCTAATGGGAGAAGGAAAGGGATCAATGATCAATGGCCAGCATCCCATCAAGCAATAGATCGGATGGCTAAGAGTGTTTTTCATGATATGTGGCCAATTTTGACTCAGATTGATTCCAAATTTGATCGGGAGAAAACTCTTGATAAGCCTTATAAAAGGAGGATGCCAGGTAATAGTCCAGGCATCAGTTTCATAGCAAAAAAATTATTAATTTATTTTCTTGCTCTCTTATTTAGATATTGTATTAGGCTTGGGAAAGAAGGAGAATTATGGAGGAGATGCTCAAGGTAGTGATGTGTGTCTAAGCTCCTTAAACCCGGGATGAAGATGAAGCATGTAATTAGGTTTTTTTTTTTTCACTTAAATTTCATGCAATAATGATTTTGCTTTTATTGGTCATATCTTTTGATATATTTTGTTGATTGAGATTTTGATCTAACATATGTGACCTATACCCTCATTTGATGTACTGTGATCTCTGGATATAGTATGTGCCAATAAGAGATAGCTCATAGTATGATGGATTAGATTCCTAATCTTGTAATTAAAAGTAGATAGTTTATAGTCTAAATGGACATGCCATGATCTCTTGATGTGGTCCGTACCTAACAAGAGATAAATTATACTAGTATTTAATTTTTAACTATTATTAATATTGTAATATAAAAAAATAAAATAAAACCTGTTTGCATGGTGGATTTGGATTCTTGGGTTACTTCTCTTGTTTTCTTTAATCAATCAATTTAAAAATCACCTTCTTTTAAAAATCACTATTTTTATTCTAATCTTTCTAAAATCCATCTTTCTTTATTTTTTTTGAAAAATAATTATCCTTGATCTTTGAGGATCTGATTCCTACTCACCTTAACTATAGAAGTGAGTTAGGTTCATTTTTGACCACTCTATGGCAAGAGATCATCGGGCTCATAAACCAAAATCTAAATATAACATTTGTTTTTTAGGTTCATAAATAACCTGATTAGTTTTCCAAGATCAACCAATCAAAATTCAAACCCAATTCTAAGTTTTAACTCCCTACTAAAATAGACAATAACTCAAAACTAAGAAAAATAGAGCAACTAAATAAACTCTTAAAAGAGTGGATGGTTGCCGATGAAGCTCCTCTTATAGACTCTTCAAGTTCTCAAGGATTGCTATTCAATGCTCTTTGATATCTTCACTTAATGCCTCATGAGAGTAGATGGAAAGGAGTAAAGCTTCTCTTGAGTTTTTAGCTAATAGCTCTTAAGTTCTCTGGTTTGCAAATGATAGAAAGAATATTCTTACTTCTTGTGTTCCTTTGACTTTAATCCTCCCTTTTATACTTTTCAAAGTATTTTTTTATTGGTTCTTAGTTATTTCTAGCTATTTGGAGATGTTGGCAAGCAAAATATAGCTATTAGAAACCTTAGGAGTCAAAATCTATAAGTTTTGGAACTAGTTATTATTGTAGTAATTTGTAGGATGAGAGTCATCTCTTTTAGAAGGAGTCGACTCTAATGAATAGTGTCTAGAAATCCAAGTTGCTATCATTTTATGAGAGCTGGTTCTAATTTCAGGAGTCGGCTCTATTGAATAGAGTCTCAAAATGCAAGCTTCTATTACTTTGAGAGAGAAGGCTCGTTTGAAAAAGGTCGACTCTTTTGCATTGTGTCTAAAAAACATGCTTTCTACATTTCTAATAGAGAAGGCTCTGATCTAGAGAGAAGGCTCATCTGAATCTCATTTTTCTATTCAATTTGTGAGAGAAGGCTCTCATTCTGAGAGTTAGCTCTTCTGAACAGTACCAAATATGCATGTCGTACCAGAGTGCCATGCCATTCTATAGGAGTTGACTCTTCTCAAAGGAGTCGGGTCTTTCAGATTTTATAGAAACTCTAATATTTCTTTATAACTAATTGTAAGAGGCCTCCTAAACATATTTTAATGAGCTTTCCAATAAATTTAAATACATTTAATTATAATAATGAACTCTCTCTACTCTTTTCATGATACAAATACTCTCTTAAAGCATCCAAAGGATATTAAAGAATACAAATAAACTTTTAATACTTCAAAAATACTTCCAAAGATACATAGAATCTCACTACACATCCTAATTGTTATATAGAATCTTCCAAAGGGATTCTTAATGAAATATATGAGTTCATAAAGTATTCCAATGATCTATAAGGTTTTTAACAGATGATTGTCCATTGGAAAGCTCTCTACAAAAATATTCTCAACAATTTGAAAAGTATTAGTATAGTATTCATGCTCCAATATTTTATAATCATCAAAATCATTCCTGGAGTCAATAATCTCTTCCTTTCTGATAATGACAAAATACTAGGCTTGGAGATTAAAAGCTTTACAAAATAAAGAAATGCATCAAAGACATGTATATATTCATAGAAAATTTATAATGTAATGTATCTAAATTGTTAGTGTATTGGAGTGTAAAAGTATCAGTGTAATTTTTAATAGAATGTATCAAATTTTAACAGTTTCATATATCGAAACATATATGTGGTGTATTAATCAAGAAATGAATCTAACATAGTATCAAACGTTTGTTATTTAAACAAATTAGAGTTTATGTTTGATGTACCACAAAATATCGTAGCATACCAAGTTTGTATCAAAGCTTAGGAAATGTATCAAAGCTTAGATGAAATGTATTAGAATTGTTGAAGCACATACTAAAAAAAAAGTAATGGTTTTATTGGATCTTATAAGGATTGAAAAATATCAAAGTGATGCTCTTCCTTTAAATTTCACTTATATATCCATGATTTTATTTGGATTTTGACCTAAACATGCACATACTTTTTGCTCTCCCCCTTAATCTCATATATATTATATGCTCATTCATTAAACTCATGCACATACTTCAGACTTCTCCTAATCTCCCATGCACATTTACACTTCTCCCCTTTTTTGCCATCAGGAAAGAAGGTAAAGGATAGACAAATGGCATAAAGAAAAACATGATACCATGATACTAATCAACAAATATGAAACCACAAATGCAAGTATAACACATCGCATTTAGAAGAACATATGATGCATCATTTAAAGGTTTTAGTGTTACAAAATTTGATACATTATAAGTATCAAGATTAGCATTCAACATGAAAAACACATAATGCTCACTACAATAAAAACATAACAAAATATGTGTCATAATGATCCAGATATACATAATTAATATGAAGTAAATAAATAAATCTATTAAGAGCATACTTCATGAGTAAAAATTTAGATTTAGCTCAAATATATACTCAACATATACTTTTCCCCTTTTTTGACATCATCAAAAAGTTTCAAAATTAAACCATTTTAAAAGAAACTTTCCTTTCTTTTTTAAAAAAAAATCCTCCTTAGAAAGATCAAATTTATTTTATTGAAGATTTCATAATATACTTTCCTTTTCATATTTTTCTTGCTAAAATATAAATTTATGTATGGTGTACAAGTCATTAAAGATCAAATTTAAAGTGTATCAAGGTTTAATCATAAAGTAATTTATCATTCCTTCATAAATAAATAATTTTGTTCCGGTCAGATTTTAGAAAAAGTAGAGGATGAAAGCAAGAGAGATGAAATTTAAAACATTTAATGCATTAAAGCACTTTGAATTTACAAGAATAAGTCCTAATAGTGGTCCTTAGGGTTTTGGAAATATTTGGAATAGTGGCAAGGTGAAAAGGGATGGCTCGGTAATAGTAAATGGTAAGTGTAACCTAGGTTTTCAATGTTATTTAAAAAAAATTGAGTTTTTAATTTTAGAGTTCACTCACTCAAGCTTAGGTTTGCTCGAGTTGGCTCGAGCAAAATCATGGTTTTTGGATTTAAAAAGTTGAAAAATGAATTCTATGGAATTTAAATGTATGGAATAGGGTTGCACAATGCCTAAAATAATAAGGATTAGCTCTAGGGAATTTTTCTTAATTTTAGAAAAATTCTAGGTTAAATTTCTAAAATGGATTACAAAATCCTAATTCTCTTCTAATCATAGAAAATAAATTTTCACTGAGTGGCTTAGTGAATATGTTTGCTAGTTGCTTATTAGTACAAATAAATTTTAGTTCTCCATTTTATGCATGATCCCTAATAAAATGACATCTAATTTCTGTATACTTTGTTCTTGAGTGCTGAAATGGGTTCTTGGGTTCTTAGTCAAATTAATAGAACTGGTGTTATCACATCTAATTAGAATTTTAGTTTGCTTAAAATTAAAGACTTCTAGTTATCGCTTAATCTAAAGCACTTGAGCATAATAGCTTCTTGCAATAACATATTCTGCTTCAGCAGTTGATGGTGCTATGAAATTTTGTTTCTTCCTATATTAGGAGATTAAGTTCAACCATAAAAACTGGCGTAGTCTACTAGTGTTCTTTCTATCAATTTTACAACTATCATAATTAGTATTAGAACATCTAATTAAATCTAATGATGAATACTAAGAATACCATAAACCTAGATCGGACATCACTTTAAGATATCTTATGATTCTTTTGATAGCAAGTATTTGTAATTCTTTTGGATTAGCATGAAATCTAGCATATATATAAATGCTAAATAATATATCAGGTCTACTAGTAGTTAAGTATAGCAAAGATCCAATCATATCTCGATATAGCTTTCGATCAATGCTATTTCTTTCTTTATCCTTGTCAAGCCTATAGGTTAGGCTTATTGGTGTGCCAATTTTTTTTATGGATTCAATTCTAAGCTTCTTTAATAGTTCCTTGATGTACTTGATTTGGTTAATAAAGATCCCTTCCTTTGTTTGTTTAATTTGAAGTCCAAGGAAGAATGTCAATTCATTCAACATATTCATTTCAATTTTTTTTGCATAAGCTCAGCAAATTTTTAGCAAAGATCTTCACTAGTTACACTAAAGATTATATCATTTTCATAAATTTATACAACTAACATTTCATCATCTTTTCGTTTAATGAATAGAGTTGTATCTACACTTCCTCTAGAAAAGTTATTTTCAAGCAAAAACTTATTAAATCTTTCATACCAAGCTCTAGGTACTTATTTTAAACCATATAAAGCTTTGTTCAATTTGAAAACATGATTAGGCATATTATGATTTTCAAATCTAGGGGGTTGCTCTTTTCAAAAATATATTCATTTAGAAAAGTATATTTTACATTCATTTGAAATAATTTAAAATTCATATGACATGCAAAAGCAAATAAAAGTTTTATGGCCTCTAATCTTGTTGTGGGTGCATAAGTTTTATCAAAATCTATTCCCTCTTCTTAATTATATCCTTTGGCCACTAATGTTACTTTTTTTCTAACTATATTATTTTTTTATTTTATTTATTCCTAAATACCCATTTAGTATTTATGATAGGATGTTCTTTTGGTCTACTAACTAGGGTTCATACATTGTTCCTCTTAAATTGGTTCAACGCCTCATGCATAGCCATCATCCAATTTGGGTATTTTTCAGCTTCCTCTATGTAATTGAATTTAATTTGAGAAATAAATACAAGGTAATCAAAAGTATCTTTAAAAAAAGACCTAGTTCTAATATATTATGAGGGATCATCTATAATTAAGCCCTTAAGGTAGTGATGTACATACCTCTATTCCTCAAGCAAGTCACTATGCTCTTTGCTTATCTCTTCCTTCTCTTCATCATTTTGTTTATCTTTTAAGCTCAATTCTTTCATTCATTCATTCAATGTACCTGAATTATTATCTATACATTTTTCTTTTCTAGAAGGTGAAGGGTTAGATTCATCAAAGATAATATGAATAGATTCTTCTACAATCAATGTTCTTTTATTGAAAACTCTATAGGCTTTACTTGAAGTAGAATAACCAAGAAAGATACCTTCATTAGATTTTATATCAAAATTCTCAAGGTTATCTTTTTTATTATTTAAGATAAAATATTTACAACCAAATATATGAAAATAACTTTTATTAGACTTTCTATCATTTCAAAACTCATAGGGGATTTTCTTTAAAATAAATCTAATAAGAACATAGTTAAGAATGTAAAATGCATTATTCACAACTTCAATCCATAAGTACTTTAGAAGATTGCCTTCATATAACATTGTTTGGGCCATCTCTTTCAATGTTCTATTCTTTCTCTCCACAAAACCATTTTGTTGTGGTGTTCTTAGAGCTGAGAAGTTGTAATCAATGACATGCTCATTGCAAAATTCTTTAAAATATTGGTTTTTAAATTTTATACTATGATCACTTCTAATTGAAACAATTGAGAGATTTTTTTGATTTAAAGTTTTTCTAGAGAATTTTTGAAAAATAGTAAATGCCTCATTTTTATGTGCTAAAATTAGTATCCAAGTGAATATAGAAAAGTAATCTACTATCACAAGTCTATATTTCTGACCTTCTAGGCTTGTAGTCCAAGTTAGTCCAAATACTTTCATGTATAGAAGCTTTAAGGATCTAAATGTTGAAACAATATTTGTTGATTTAAAACTCCCTCTTGTTTGTTTACCAAATTAATAAGCACCACATATATGATCATTTTCAAAATTTAGTCTTGGCAAACCATTAACTAAGTTTTTAAAGATTAATTTAGATAATGTATGCATATTAGCATGTCCAATCTTCTATGCCAAAACCAACTAGTTTCCTTAATTTTAGCATTCATGGCTACTAGACTCGTACTACTTTTCATGGTTAAATTATTCAAGTCTACCATGTATTTGTTTCCAAGTCTATGTCCTTCAAACTTAATAACTGAATCAAAAGAATTAGTAACTATGCACATTGAAGATTCAAACAAAACCTTGAAGCTTTTGTTACATAATTGACTACTACTCAATAAATTATGCTTCAACTTATCTACTAGTAGTAGATTTTCAATAAATAAAGAAGAAATAATTTTGATCTTACAAATATCAATGATTCTCCCCTTACCATTATCTTCAAAGGTTACATTACCACCTTCTTTGATTTATAGGATGAAAAATTTTTCCTTATCACCTGTTATATGCCTTAAACAACCAATATCTAAGTACCATCTTCTTTTAGATCCTTTGGCTACAGGACATTCCTGTAAAATAAATCAAATATGGTTCTTAGGTACCCAATCTTCCTTCAGTCCTTTGGGGTTAGTCATCATGGTTCCTTTGGAAATCCAAATTTTCTTAACCTTACTTTCATTTTTCTTTCTTAAACTACATTCATATGTTTTATGCCAAATTTATTTGCAATAGAAACAAACAATGTTTGATTTTTGCACTTTCTTATTTGTAGAAAACTTAGTTACATAAAATCTATTATTGAGGTTTGAGTTGTATCCAATTCTAGCTTATCATTTGATTCCCTTTGGTTTTTAAGGATTAACTCAGGTTTATTTGAACTCAAAGTTAGCTTATCAATCAAAAATTTGAGTTTTTGAACTTCAATTTCTAGATTTTCATTCTTTTCCTTTAAAGCTTTAACTTTTTTTAGAATGCTCCTCTTTCTCTTTTTATAAAGCCTTGATTCTTTCAAGAACATTATCCAATTTTTTTTGTAAGATATTTTTTTCTATAAAGCATTAGTTTTTTCTTTTCATAACATATCATTTGATTGTTAAAGAGATTTGATTTTTAATCTAGCCTTTTTAAATTTAGTAAGTAGATCATAAAAGGCTATATGAAATTCATCAAATGTAAATTCAATATTAGGTTTAGTGCATACCTCATCTTCTAAAGCCATAAAGCATATATTGACTAATTTTGTTTGCTCTTTTTCTTTATTGGAGCTTGACTCATTACTGTCACTCCATGTTGTAACCATGGCTTTCTTCTTCTTGTTCTTCTCGTGGCTCTTTTTTAACATAGGATAGTCCGATCGATAATGTTTCAATTTTTTACACTCATAGCATATGGGCTATCGATCCTTGTCCTTTTATTTTCTTTTTCCTTGCTTGGCTCTCCCTTAGCCAAGTGTCTCCTTCCATACTTTCATCTACCCTTATCCATAAATCTCCTAAACCTTCTCATCACAAGGGCCATGTTCTCTCTCCTAACTCTTCTTCGAATGAGGGGCTTTCTTCTTCTTCTTTCATCTCTTCAGCTACTGTCTTAAGAGCTATAGTTTTTTTTTTTCTTCCTTTTTCTTCTCTATGATGCAAGATGCTCTTCCAAAGGTAAGTTGTTGAGGTTCTTTACTTCCTGAATTGCAGTGACCTTTGCATCCCACTTGTCCAGCAAAGATCTAAGAATCTTATCTACCAAATCACTATTAGAGTAGCTCCTACCAAGACTTTTAAGACCATTAATAATATCAATAAACCTTGTAAATATTTTACAAATAGCCTTAGTGGGTTCCATTTTAAGCAATTCATAATTATAAATAAACAAGTTGATTTTTGAATTTTTAATTGGGTTAGTGCCTTCATATGTGACATTAAGTCTATCCCAATTTTTATTATAGAACTGCAAGTAAAAATTTAGTTAAAATCATAGGGATCTAGTACATAATATAAAAGGTTCATGGTCGTTGTATTTAGCTTAGCCATCTTCATGTCATGATCATCCCATTCATCTTCTAATTTAGGGACATCAATGTCATCAACCTTCTTTGTGGGTATGTGAGGGCATCTAATGATTACTCTCCATAATTGAAAGTCTATGGTTTGAATATAAATTCTCATCATAACCTTCCATTAAGTGTAATTGGTGCTACTGAAAAGTAGAGGTCTATTGCTAGATTATCCTTCAACTAGTGAAGTGCTCATATGGGTTACCATGATCTTTACTCTTAATCATTGGATTAATGATACTGAGATGTGGCTCTGATATCACTTGTTACCTAGATCGATAATCCAAGGGAGGGATGAATTGGTTTTTTGAAAAAAAAAAACAAATATTTATCTTTCAAAACTCAATTGATGTGTGGACCAAGTATTATGCCAAAATAAGTGTGCAAGTATTGAAATATGAGAGAATGATATGTAGAGATAATCAAACACACAAATATAATAGAATTTATAGTAGTTCAGAGCAATCCTAGCTCTTATATATTCTATCCAAGGATCTCTTAGACTTTTCACTATATTCTTGCAAGAATATATTCAGTTTATTTTATCCTGGGCTCACAAACCAAAATCAAAATACATCATTTATTTTCCAGGTTCATAAATAACCCGATTGGTTTTCCAAGGTCAACTAGTCAAAACCCAAACCTAATTCTAAGTTTCAGCTCCCTGCTAAAATAGACAACAAGTCAAAAGTCAAAAATAGAGAACCAAACAAATTCTAAAAATAGTGGAGAGTTGTCAATGAAGCTCATTTTATAGACTCTTCAAGTCTTTAGGGATTGCTCTTCAAGGCTCTCTGATATTTTTCTTAATACTTCAAGAGAGTAGATGGAAAGGAGTAAAGCTTTTCTTGAGTTTTTAGGTGATAGCTCTTGATTTCTCTTGTTTGTAAATAATTGGAAGAATATTCTCACTTCTTGTGTTCCTTTGACTTTAATCCTCTTTTTTATACTTTTTCAAGTATTTTCTTATTAGTTCTCAATCATTACTAGCTATTTGGAGATGTTGAAAAGTAAAATATAGCCATTAGAAACCTTGGAAGTTAAAATCTACAAGTTTTGAAACTAGCCATTACTGTATCAATTCATGGGATGAGGTTGACTCTTCTAAAAGGAGTTGGCTCTAATGAACAGTATCCAAAAATCTAAGTTTCTATCATCTTGTGAGCTGGCTCTAATTTCAGGAGTCAGCTCTCTTGAATAGTGTCTAGAAATGCAAGCTTCTATTATTTTGAGAGAGAAGGTTCATTTGAAAGGAGTCGGCTCTTCTGCATTATGTCCAAAAAACATGCTTTCTGTATTTCTAGGAGAGAAGGCTCCGATCTGGAGAGAAAGCTCATCTAAAAACTCATTTTTCTATTCAATTATGAGAGAAGGCTCTAATTTTGAGAATCAGCTCTTCTAAACTATACCAAATCTGCATGTCGTGCCAGCATATCATACCATTCTACAAGAGTCAGCTCTTCTCAAAAGAGTTAGCTCTTTCAAATTTTATAAAAACTCTAATAGTTCCTTAAAACTAACTATAAGATGCCTCCCAAACATATTTTAATGAGCTCTCCAACAAATTTAAATACATTTAATTACAATAATGAGCTCTCTACTCTTCACATGATGCAAATAATCTTTCAAAGCATCTAAAGGATATTAAAGAATACAAATGGACTTTCAATACTTAAAAAACACTTTTAAAGATATATAAGATCTAACCAAACATCCCAATTGTTATATGGAATCTTTTAAAGTGATTCTTAATGAATCATATGAGTTTGTAAAGTATTCCAATGATCTATAAGATTTTCAATAGATGATTTTCCATTGGAAAGCTCTCTAAAAAAATATTCCTAACAATTTGGAAAGCATTAGTATAGTATTCATGCTCCAATATTTTTTAATTATCAAAATCATTTCCAGGATCAACAAGAATTACTTTTCATGATGCTAAAATAATTAGGTATATTCGATACTAATGAGTGCTTGAAAATGTGCATGTAGGAGAAGATTCTTTTTGTTTATAAGTTGCACAATTTAATCAAGAAAAGTCTCTCAAAACTAGCCAAGAAAATGTTGTTCATCAAGTAAATATGTCTTAGATTTAATTCTAATATGCAAAGAGCTAGCTTTGAAAGACTTTAATTTTCAAGTTTTATAGTTCATGAGCTAACTCTTGAAAAACATGAGTCAACTCCTTTATAAAAGTCCACTCCACTAAAATAAGAGCTGACTCCATAGTTGTCTCAGGGTGCCAAATAGAGAGCCATATAGAAGGACACTTTAACCTCAAGCCAATTACAAAGTTTCATGAGTCAACTCCTCTACAAGCGTCAATCTTGTTATTTCATGAGCCGACTCCTGTATTGTCTTAGGGTAGAAGACAAGGAGCAACTAAAAATAATATCCTTACCTTGTGCAGACTTCAAAGTTTTATAAGTCGATGGCTTTACATGAGTCAACCTTACTATTTTATGAATAGACTCTCATGTTGTCTCAAAGCCGAAGATAGAGAGCAAATGAAAATGACATTCTTATCTTGAGCTGACTTCTTAAGAGGAGTCTATCCCATATCATTTGAGCTGACTTCCAAGTGACCATGGTTAGAAAGACGAAGCTAAATTTTCAAATTATGGGTGGTGAGTTGACACTTGGAAGCTGAGTCGACTATAGAAGGACTCAAATTGACCCCTAAAGTTTATGAGCTGACCCCACTATCTCCTAACAATATAATGGCTAATTTTTTAGAAATGTGTTTAATGGCTAGGAATGGTTAGCTTGAGCAATCCAACAGCAGCCCTTTCTTGCATTTAAGCAATCTTTGGACATCTTTAAGCTAGAAAATTGATGTGAAAATCAATTCTTCTGAGAGTTTTGAAAAGAAAAAGAGAAGAAAACAAAAACCAAAGAAGGAATATGACTTAAGGGAGGATTTAAAGCCTTCTTAATTGAAATGTTTAGAGCCTGATTGCATTGATTGAGCAAATCTACTACTAGATTATCTTCATCAAGTCATAATTCAAACTTTACTTAAGTACTAAAGGAAGAAGTTTTTGTTGGGAATAGTATCCCAAAGCCAATCGTCTAGGCTATAGATAGTTGTACTATTTTATAATTGTATTGAAATTTTTTTAAATGAATAAAAATTATTCTTTTGGCTATTCATCACATGTACATTTTTCTGAAAAGAACTCTTGTGTGGAGTCCTTAGAACTACATTATATTTGATATAGAGAGGATATATCGAGTAGTTCTTAAACTGGTTCATAATCAAAGGATACATTATTATTAGACGATGATGTATCAAGCATAGTTTGTTGTATGTCACATTGGTTGGTTATCCTCTTAACCAAAGAGTGTAAAGACACTGATATGAAATATAGGTGAAATGTATGATATCTTACTGAACGTGACTAACTGTGGAGCTCCCTTCTGCCAAAGGGTTGCTTGCGAAGGGATATGGGTATATGCATCCCCCAGACTTGAGGTCACCATGGTAGCTTACAAGCAACTCACTATAATTTGATGTCGGACTACCTGGATTTCTAATCTAGTGATGGAAGGTTTCTGGGTACAGTCAAGTACTTGTAAAGCGGTGGTGGATCAAGATGGGATTGACCCCTCCAAATGGTTTGGAGTGAATGACTCACTATATCTCAATTTAGCAAAACCTTGGCTAGGGTAGTTCTTGTGAGGAGTCACAGAACTTGTAAGGTTGAGACATAATCTGGATATACTAAATTAGGGTTGGCAGTCAAACCCTAGGTCATCCTGATCATTATAAGGTCAAAGGGATGAATTATGCGGTAACCATATGCCAGGGGTTCTAGAGAGTTGCTCTACAATCTTCGACCTATCCGGACATCGGGTATCATTGCTAGATGATGACTTTGACTGGTACTAGAAGTGTTCCAGTGCTACCAGCTTAGTGTTTGAATCTATTGGGTTACACACCATATGAATTTCTACCTGATCTAAAGGCTGATGGATGATTGAGAATCGTTTGGCATCATTGGGGGTCAATATGATTGACCATGTTCCAAGTGTCAACACTTTGGAGTGTCTACACTTTGAAGTGTCAACACTTCCATATGTCGACACTTGGCTGTGACAAAAATTCTTTTTTTTACTAATTCGATTAGTGAATTTTGGAGGACTTATTTGCAATATGATTGCAACTTGATGGGTCAAGCCAAATGTAATTTGGCCTAGGATCAAATTGGATTTGATTTTTCATGCTCTCTTTTTTTAAAAAAGATTTAAATTTGAGTTTTAAATTCAAATTTCAAATCTTGGCTGAAATTGGCTCCAAGGCTTTTATGGAATGCATTATTTGGGAATGCATATTTTCTCCCATTTAAGCCTAGAGCTAATTTGGTTTAACCCTTAACCCTCTCCCCCAATCACTTCATCTTCCATGTCTCTCCCTCTTTGCTACCACTATAAATAAATGTTATTGTAGGGCCAGCAAAAGGATGACAAGCTGGGCTTTTCTAAGAGAAAAAGAAAAGGATTCCTTAGAGTGGGGTATGATAGGATTAGGGTTTTGGATGTGATCCTACTTTGCAATCAAGCTAGGGTATGGAAAGAGAGAGTTGGTTGGGAAGGGTTCCACTTCCACTTCTTCTCATTGTCCTCCAATAAGTTCTTCCCGATGGCTTCAAGAAGGTCTTGCAGGTCTAAGGAAGGAAAATATTGGCTTCTAGGATCCTGAGGAGCTAGCACTCTAAGGGTGTTGATTGGGATTGATCCCTGGTGTGAACACCCGTAGAGGCCAGACACTTTTGTGGCTCGACAGCTCTTCACCACCTCCATCCAACAGTTTAAAGGTAATGTACCTTTCCCTCGGTCTCATGTGATTAGATCAAAAGCATGAAATTATTATGTACTTTTTCCTTTTATTGCTTATGGTATCCTTTGCATGCACTTTTATTATGTTGGATCCTGTTGCAGGCAGATTGGTAGATCGACTTAATCAATCTACCAAGTTTTCTGCTATTCTTTATTTTAAAATAGTTTTAAAATACAGTCTACTTGTACTGCTTCACTTTCATTGGTATCAGAGCCAGGTTCCTGTAGCATAATAATAGTAACATATTAAGATATCATTAGTTTTCTCTTTCAAAGTACTTGGATTAAGTGTATCACCATGGCCATCCGGTCATAGGAGAGAAGTAGGGCTGCAAGACCCTCTCTTCCCATTCAATGGGGTCTCCTATGGCTTGTAGGGGTGCCGCTTGTGATGTGACTCATGAAGAAGAAAAGTAAAGGTGTCGACTCATGAGTGCATACTAAAAAATATGGCATTCTTTTATCACCCTATCCCAGGCCATGTGTCGACCCTAGTGTCGACACTTGACCCTGATGAGTCGACACTTGACTTGAGAATGCTAAAAAATAATGAATTTTAATTTTAATTGGTTGTAAAATTATTTGACATTATAAATTAAAATTATTTCGATTTATAAAGATTATTGAACTTAATTAAGAATTAAGTTACCTTGAATGACAAAGTGATCTAAGAATATGATTCAAAGATTTTAAGTCATTTCAATAAGCTTTAAGGGTCATGGGTTAGCTTCAATTAGGTCCTTAATTGGGTTAAACCTAAGTTTAGATGCATTGAACTAAATAGAGAACTAATCTAATCAAATGTTAAGTTAGGATTTCTTCTCTATAGATCTCTCTAATAGTTAGATTAATTAGTCCATAAATCTAAATGGACCAGATTTGTGGCTCAATAGTCAACCCGAGTCTTTAGGCTAATCTAATCAAGTCTGATGAACCAATTGGTGTATAAGATAAGTATGGCATTTGATCATGGTTCTTTGGGGCTACCTCTTACCTGGCCAACCTGGTTGGTGTCTAAGGCAAGATGGTTAATGGCGGAACCTATCCCATGATCTCACTTACCTAGCCAATGTGGTCGATCAGAATTGATTGGATAGCTCATTGACTCGTGTTAACCCATGTCACCTAAGGTTAATCAGTCTTGACTGATTTTAGGTTCCCATGGATCATTAGTTTCTGAAACCCTCCTTAATGATTGATGTAGTCAGTGGGAGGTTAATTCATGTCTTCTTATCTATTTCATCTGTCATATTAAATTTAAACCCTCTAAATTATTAGGTCCATAAAAGAATGAAGTTATGGGGATAACTAAGTCCTAGCCTTCCATTAAGTGGAATGGTAATGGGTCCAATAGTTGGGTGCTCATCGACAGACCCAAAGATCGGATGTTCATCGGGCTATTGGAATTGCCATTCCTAATATGATGGCTCAGTGTGACTCTCTTAACGACAGTCAGGTGGCCCGTGAAAGAATGGTACCCTAAAATCCAATCATTGTAAAGGCATTTTTATGATCTTCCAACTCATGTATGATATTATTTATCAATAAAAGGCATCTTTTGATTCATCATACTGCTACATCTTATCAAGATTATGACGAATCCCATAGGTTAGGGCAATGGAATTGGGGTTATGATGGAGATCATAATGATGAGACCTAAGTTCCTATAAATTCTAATCTAAAATATTCCTATCATTGGATAATCGATAAAGGGATCTATGAATCCGAAAAGACTAGCACATCCTATGTATGCTCGATGGAGAGGGTTGTTGGTCTCACAACTACTTGTGTAGAGACACTAATATAAGGATATGGGTGCTCATTAGGTTATGAGTCTATTGAACTAATCTGACAAGAGAACATCAAATGGAAGTCTTACTTATGAAAATAATGTTCTCTTAGTGGGAGTTATGCATGTGATCCTTAGACCTGAGACTACCATAGTATCTTGTGCACATGAATCCATGTTTTGGTGCATACTCACTCATGGTAATTAAGTCATGTATGGGGTGTTTCTAGATATGGTAGATTGTATATGAAGGTAATGAGTAGGTCAACAAGGAATCGATCACTCCTAGTAAGAGGAGAAGTTATCCCGTGTGATCTCTTCGAATGATGACTTAGGAAGTCTTTGATCAAAGTAGGATGAGATTAGATAGGGTTTCTAATCTTTCATCGATCGAGTCTTCATTATCGAATTGAGATTCAAAATGATTAAGTGCTAGGGTTTGACATTTATCCAAGCCCATCACTTAATCGAGATATAGGGAGATCGAAGGATTGAATTACATGGTAACTTTTCACTGAAGGATATTTTGGTACTTTTTATCAAATTTTTCATCTTCTGGGTAGGCATGACATATTGCTAGATGTCAATCATGTCTTGTGGGTTTTCATGAATCAATTGGATTGAATTCATGAGTCAATTCGAAAGTTGGTTTGAATTGGCAACTTAGGTCAACTCAATTTGACCTGATTAGGTCAAATCGAATTCGATTGGATCGAATTGGCTTGGATCTAGACCTACCGCTAGCTAGATGTAGAACCCAAAGGGTCACACACATTAGGAAATTGACTAGAAAATCAATTGGCATTTTATTAGGGTCATGAGATCCTAATTGGTTAGCTAGATTACACACTAGCATGTGTATGCTAACCTAACTTGTAACCTAATTGAATTGAGTCTAAAAAGTTGCTAAATAGACAAACCAATTTATGAAAGAACTAAATTGGGTTGAGTACTAAGTTGGATGAATTTATCAGAATTTATTAGATATTTTTCATGGCTTTTATCCACCAAATACCAAGAGTCCTAAGGGCATGGGACTCTTAGCATCAAAAGAAGTGGTTGGCAATTAAAGGGGCGCACAAGGACCAAGAGTCCTTCTACTTGATAATCACTTATATGGTGATAAAGTACATTTAATCCCCTTTCATTTGACACCCATATTGGATATACTTTGGCTGGTCAAAGGTAGCATATGCCATGGAGAAAGTTGACCGACAAGTGATGAGTAGTGACTCTTCACTATTGGTGTGTAGAAAAGGGCCTAGAGTCTTTCTGCTTTGGGGACTTGGTTTCCACATGGAACAAGGCATCCCTTGCCTCATCTAATGTTTGATTATGTTGGCTTATTACCGGTGGAAAGAAAGCTTGGGTGGTGAAGCAAGTTGGCACACTAAGTGAAGGGTTGTGTCCCTTCACTTGGTTACTGCAATATTTAAATCCAAGAGTCCTTCACAATGAAAGAACTTGTCCCTTGGAAGGGTCACTTCATTCCATGCCATCTAAACCAGCTCCCTACCAATTACATGCCACATGGCATGAGGATAAGTGGGCCACATTATCCAGACAAAGGGATATAAGGCTTTTCGCACATGAAAGGTCTTGACCTTTCATGATAAGACTTCTTCTTAGGAAGGGTCTTATTTGATCTGTGTTTGGACAGATCAAAGGCTGATGATGGGGCTTATTTGGTGCCTCCTCCTCTCCTATAAATACCCATCGATGTTTAGGCTGATGGTATCACAAATCCTTTATTTCATGCATTCTTACACTCACACTCTACCACACTCTCCTTTTGTCTCTTCCTCCCTTGTCTTGTCTTTCGACAAGTACTTCATTTTATGAAAAAGATTTTAGGAAGTGAATTAGGAAGTGTAAGTGAAAGTGAAGAGAGTTTTGGAAAGGGCTCAGAGTGCTCTACTGGAGAGCAAGGGTTTGTGTAAGGAAGGAGAGGCTGCCAAAAGAAGAAAAGCCATTAGAAGAGTCCCAGTGGCTTAAGCAACCTACTTAGGAGTACTTCCTAGGATCAATTCTTGTATGGATTACCTTTGAAGGGCATGCACTTGTGTGCCTAATGGAAAGAAGAAGAAATTAGCATTCCAAGTATTTTTCCAAACCCTAATTGCATGACTTGTTAATTGTAATGAATAAGGAATCTTGGGCTTAGGGTTTCAAGTTGTTTGGAGTTTCAAGAAAGAAATTTTTTGAAATCCATTGTTCTGCTTGCCATCGAAACCTTAGAAAACCAATAATGGTATCAGAGCCCACTTATTTCATTCAATTAATGGTCAATTGATTATATGGGAATCATATTCTGATGCATGCCACTAAATAGGCTTCAATTATATATTAAAGGATAATATGATCATATATATAAATCATAGTATGATGCATACTATTGAAAGATTTTATGATAGTGCATATTATCAAGTATGGTGCATGCAATTGAATAATTATATGATTCTATGCATGATTAGTTCAATCACATATTTGAAATGTGTTATATCCTATTAACTACTTCGAATTGGGTTAGTCATCATGGCCGTCCGGTCAATAAGTTAATTAGGGTTTCATGGCCCTCTTTTTTCATACAATAGGGTCCCCTATGTGGTGCGGGCACTAGACTCAGAAGAAGACTTCATGGCTCCATCTGGATCTTTGATTGACCTTGCCCGAAGAATTAGAATTTTCTGGTTTTGTAATAAGGGTTGACTTGGTCAACTCAAATTTAGTTGAGTCATGTTGACTCAGTACAAGTCCTAGTTGTGGTCTAGGTCTTCTCCAGGGTGCCACATTTTCTCCCAAGCCCAAGCAAGTGGGCGCCACACTCCCAGCCACACGCTAGAGTCTAGGAGGCGCCACATCTCCATCCCAGTGTCTTGGTCCCCACACCCAAGGGAGCAAGAATTTTTCTTGAAGCCAAAATCAAGGAGGTGCCCCACATATACCTTAAAAGGCCAAGCTAAAGGAGGAAAGAGGCATTTCTTGGGGAGCACTTCAAGGGGGCGCCCAATCCATGCCTAAAAAGACCAAAGCAAAGTTGGGAAGAGCCATGACTTGGGGAGAAAGAAAAGGAGGTGTCCAAAAGAGTTGAGCCATGGAAGGAAAAAAAATTTTGTTGAAGAGCAAGGCTAGGAGGCGCCACCTACTTACCATTTGGAGCCATCAATCAACACTTATGGAACCTCTTGGCCGGCCATATGAGAGGAGATTTATTCTACAAACCTAATTTGAAGATCCATCCTATTAGTCCCACATGGGAAGATGTAAAACCCTGACCTCTTGTAAAGTCCTATAAAATAAATCCCTCTTGTAAGTTTTGAAAAGAACTGATGAATGAATTCAATTTATGTGTGAGCAACTCTGTGTTTCTCTCTTCCGCACTTGTATTCAGGTGTTGAGCTTTGTGAGGGAGTAAATCCGGGTTCCCTAGGAACCTTGAGGAGGTGTGAGATTTCCAACCCCAAAACCCTAGGTTAGCCACTTCACTTCCAAACCCTAGCTGCCCATCATCCTCTTCTTTCCACCAAACCCTAGCCTACCCCATCTCTCACGGACACTCTCTCCAAGTTAAGGCCGACCACCAGCATCCAGGTCCAGTCTGGATACTTCAGATTCAGAGCAATTCCCAGAGAAAGTCAGATCAGCCTCCAGGAGAATCTGGATTTCTGCAACATCAGCTTTCAAGTTCTTCTATCTGGTAAATCCTTCCTTGAGTATCTGGTTCCATAAATTGTTCTTCTTCTTTCCCAGATCTTGAGTTTAGGAGAAGCCAACTCTGCCAAAGGATCAGAATTGGAGGATCCATTACGAAGATATCTGAATCCGGGGATCCAACAATCTGCTCAAGAGAGTCCTTCCACTAAACTCTGTGAAGATCACTGCCTGGTCTGTAACCCTTCTCTTCTCTTTACTTCTGTCCTGTTGAAAGTTCAGAGCGAAACCCTAGGTCTGGGAGTTTCTCAACCCCCAGCGATCCTTTACTTCTGAACTACTCTGATAACCTAGTTTCTTTAAATTGTGCTTTCAATTATTACATAGTTTCTTTCAATTTAGTTTAACTTTTCTTTGCATCAAAGACGACTTCTGAAAATATTAAAAACAAAAAAAAATAACAAAAAAAAAATAATCTTAATTTACTTTCGCATCGCATCACCTCTTTCGTTCTGCATCAGTTTTGGTATCAGAACCCTGTCTAGGGTTTCTGATTTGCTTGCATATTTTAAGTATCTCTCTTTTACTTTGTCTGCTCGAAGTAGACTCCCCAGGATGTCCGGTCCTAGGAACGAAGAAAGGTGCAAACCTCCTCTTCCCATTCCACGGGGTGTTCCTAAGGCGTGTAGGGGATCCGCTGGGTTACAACTTCGTAGCAGGAATTGTAAACGGGGGAAGCACTCTGTTTTTAGTCTATAACTGCCCTGTTGCAGGAATTGTTTCTCATTGAAGGTAACTCCAAATTGCATGATTTTTATTTTGGCGGAACCAGTATAATTGAAACTATTTTACATAATTTTATTGTAATTTATTGGTTTCTGTAAAATTTCTGAGAGTTAAATTACAGCAACTCTGTTTCTATGTTTCTGCAATTCAATTTTTTTTTTGAGTGATCATCTCCTAATTCATCTTAAGGGCAATTGAGCATCTAAGATAAGGGGAGGATTTGATGACCTCTTCTTAGCCCAAAACCACCACCCATTCATTCGATCCTAAGCCTAATTTTAAAATTTATTAGACTTAATTTGCCCTAGTGGGCTAGGGACACCAACAAGTCGGGTCTAGGCTAATGTTGAGTCAGTTTGTCTAGTTACTCTGTGTGTGCTTTGCACTCAGTGTCTAGAATGGTGGTTCAGGGATTCTATCCCGAAGGGCTTGTGTGCTGGTCCGCCTACCTGGCCAATCTCTGATTGGTGTCTAGGCTTGGCATTTAGGGACCTAACACTCCCCTTACACCTGCCTGGTTGAGTCCCGAGTTAGCTTGCCACTCTGATTGGGCATCTAGTTTGGGCTCTAGATCTAGTTAGCCCATAGTCGTTTCAGTCGAGTCTCATTTGGTGTGTTTGCTTGCATCATCATGTCTACCCGGAATGGAGTACCCTACCAACCTGGTCAAATCCAACCTGATTTAGAGGCCATGGTTAGAACTCTTACCGAAAGCATGAACAAATTAAGTCAGGATATGACTGATATTGTTGCCCTGTTTAGGAATCCAGTCCATGAGGATCTTACCCAGCTTAGGGATCGAGTCCAAGTGCTTGAAAAATGTAGACATCAAAATTGGATCCCTGATCCAAAATTTAATAGGTCCCAACCTCACCCATGCCAGGAGCCTAGGAGGACCTTATACCGTGATCCCGAGCATAACCTTAGGAAGCCTAACCATGATATCTATAGTGTGGATCGTGTCTATGAGAGGTCCTTACAATATTCTAGACCAGTCACTCAACAACCCAAGTCTTCTAGATCAAACCATTTAGATCCACACCCATGCCCAAGTAAGGTCTCTACTAGCTTGAAACCCAGTGTGACCCAGGTTCCTATATCGCAAGAATGTTGGTTTTGTGGAGAAAGAGGCCATAAATCTAGTCAGTGCCCATGCATAGGACTGGCTTGTGCATAGCTAAGTGGTAAGAATCCTAAGGATGACATTAATGAGGGAGAACCCAAGCCTACCAATGAGGAAGAAAGGTTAGGTATGACAAGCCCAGAATCAGTTGACCCGATTACCACTGACCCGAAACCCATTGAAGATGGCATCGAAGAAGTATATGATGCTGGCTTGAGTCTAGTTGATGAATATGAGGGGGAAGAACTTGAAGAATGTGACATCGATACTATTGGTTCCTTACCTGAGGAGACCTTGGAGAGCAACCAAGTGGTAGGACCTAGTTCAGAAATTCAAGAGATTTGTGAGAATCAGGTTCCTTTAGTCAAATACCCCCAGGAAGGACTCATAGTGCTAGCTCGAGCTATCAGTTCGTACCCTCTAATGACAGTCATTCTCCAAGTACCAATTGAAGATCTTTGCACTGAACTGTTTAAGTTTGCCCACCCTATGGTAGATCCTCTCCTTAGGATGACTAAATCAAGCCTCTTACAATTGGACCTTGTCCCATGCCCAGTCACTAAGGTCTCTCCCGTAATCTCAGTTGAACATCCTTGTCTTGAGCGGATTGATTCACCCAGTCCTGTAGAAGTCCTCCTTATGACCCCAGACCCCTTCCTTCGCATGACTGACCTACCCTTCTCTAGAGTATACCTTTCCGCACCCATATGTCAAATTTCAAGTCTTGAGGTCATCATCCATAGGCCCTTCCATGAATCATTCTTCAATCCAGTTCTTGAGAAAATAGATCATTATTTGCTTAGAGAACAAACTTTAACTGTTGCAATCACATGTCCTAGGCTACTTCCCGAACCATCTCTTGATCCATTCCTGAGAGTAGCAAACTTTTCCTTTCGTAAGGATGATCAGTTGACACTCATAGATCACCATTCAAACCTTCAGGTCACCACCTTTAGTCAACAGGTAATTCGATACTCCACCTCATATTTCCTCCATTTCTCTAGGACTTCCAATGCTTCTTACACCATCCAAGTATACTTTGTCGAAGTCTTTAGAGTGAACCACGTGTCAGAACCTATTAGGTTTGCACCTACTTCTGGAAGACCTTATGGCACCTACTAGGCACCCATGATAAGTTTTCATGCTCTGCATGCCATCCTCCGACCCAAGGTCAAACCTAGAGAGCCGTAGTTTGTTAGGTTTAGACCTAGGGTTCCTTTGGAATAAAGTCCATTCTTTAGGAATGCGTCGTCAGTCTAGTTTAGTTTTTTTCTTGACCCTTTACTAGGCTTTGGCTCAGATTTTGGTTTGATTGAGAACACCAGAAATTGGGATTTGTATTTTGTCCAGGGCTGAAATTGCATTCAATGTTTCGATCAATAGGTCTATAGGCTAGAGTCCCTTTAAAATTGTTCATGGATACAAGCCTCACACACCACTTGATCTGATTTCACTATTAGCCCACACACATAAGTCTCTTGATGCACTTGCATAGCATGTAAAGGACTTGCATAAAGAAATTCATGCCAAAATAACTTTAAGTAATGAAACTTATAAGAAGTTGGCTGATTCTCAAAGATGAGTCAGAACTTTTGTTGAGAAAGACTATGTAATGATTAGGTTAAGGCCTGAACGGTTTCCTCCTGGAATCGTTAGAAAGTTACATGCTAGAAGAGCTGGACCATTTAGAGTGGTGAAGAGAGTAAGGTCCAATGCCTATGTGCTCGAGTTGCCTTCAGAACTAGGCGTTAGCTCCACTTTCAACATTACAGACCTAGTAGAGTATAGGGAGCCAGCTGTGATTCCCAGTGAGCCTTTTTGAGCCTAATCCTGCTCTTGAGAGTGAACCCAACCCTGTGTGTCCACCAACAAACTGGCTTGTGAGGAAAGAGCAGATTGAAAAGATCTTGGATGATCAGGTTATCTCTACTCGTAATCGAGGATACCAAGATACCTGGTCCACTGGCAAAGAAGGCCAGATTTTGATGACTCTTGGATCTCCCGAGAAGAATTACAAGAATTGGACCCAGACCTCTTGGAGAGATACCAGAGCCAACTTGATCCATACTCGACAAGGTCGAGTTCCTCCCACCTCGGGAGAATTGGTGCGGGCACTAGACTCAGAAGAAGACTTCAGGGCTCCATCTGGATCTCTGATTGACCTTGCCCGAAGAATTAGGGTTTTCTAGTTTTGTAATAAGGGTTGACTTGGTCAACTCAAATTTAGTTGAGTCATGTTGACTCAGTACAAGTCCTAGTAGTGGTCTAGGTCTTCTCCAGGGTGCCACATTTTCTCCCAAGCCCAAGCAAGTGGGCGCCACACTCCCAGCCATACGCCAGAGTCCAGGAGGCACCACATCTCCATCCCAGTGTCTTGGTCCCCACACCCAAGGGAGCAAGAATTTTTCTTGAAGCCAAAATCAAGGAGGCGCCCCACATATACCTTAAAAGGCCAAGCTAAAGGAAGAAAGAGGCATTTCTTGGGGAGCACTTCAAGGGGGCGCCCAATCCATGCCTAAAAAGATCAAAGCAAAGTTGGGAAGAGCCATGACTTGGGGAGAAAGAAAAGGAGGTGTCCAAAAGAGTTGAGCCATGGAAGGAAAAAATTTTTTTCTTGAAGAGCAAGGCTAGGAGGCACCACCTACTTACCATTTGGAGCCATCAATCAACACTTATGGAACCTCTTGGCCGGCCATATGAAAGGAGATTGATTCTACAAATCTAATTTGAAGATCCATCCTATTATTCCCACATGGGAAGATGTAAAACCCTGACCTCTTGTAAAGTCCTATAAAATAAACCCCTCTTGTAAGTTTTGAAAAGAACTGATGAATGAATTCATTTTATGTGTGAGCAACTCTGTGTTTCTCTCTTCCGCACTTGTATTCAGATGTTGAGCTCCGTGAGGGAGTAAATCCAGGTTCCCTAGGAACCTTGAGGAGGTGTGAGATCTTCAACCCCAAAACCCTAGGTTAGCCACTTCACTTCCAAACCCTAGCCGCCCATCATCCTCTTCTTTCCACCAAACCCTAGCCTACCCCATCTCTCATGGCCACTCTCTCCAAGTCAAGGCCGACCACCAGCATCCAGGTCCAATCTGGATACTTCAGATTCAGAGCAATTTCCAGAGGAAGTCAGATCAGCCTCCAGGAGAATCCGGATTTCAGCAACATCAGCTTTCAAGTTCTTCTATCTGGTAAATCCTTCCTTGAGTATCTGGTTCCATAAATTGTTCTTCTTCTTTCCCAAATCCTGAGTTCAGGAGAAGCCAACTCTGCCAAAGGATCAGTATTGGAGGATCCATTGCGAAGATATCTGAATCCGGGGATCCAACAATCTGCTCAAGAGAGTCCTTCCACTAAACTCTGTGAAGATCACTGCCTGGTCTATAACCCTTCTCTTCTCTTTACTTCTGTCCTGTTGAAAGTTCAGAGCGAAACCCTAGGTCTGGGAGTTTCTCAACCCCCAGCGATCCTTTACTTCTGAACTACACTGATAACCTAGTTTCTTTAAATTGTGCTTTCAATTATTACATAGTTTTTTTCAATTTAGTTTAACTTTCCTTTGAGTCAAAGCTGACTTCTGAAAATATTAAAAAAAAAAAATAACAAAAAAAAAATAGTCTTAATTTACTTCCGCATCGCATCACCTCTTTCGTTCTGCATCACTATGGCTTGTAGGGATGCCACTATGGCCATATCCCATGAACAAGTTAGGTGAACGGATTCATATTACAATCATGCTTATGGTATGCATATTAGGGTTAATATGCTCGAATAATGGAATGAATTTCATGTCATATGTGTATGGTTATGAATACATTATGATGTCATCAATGTTAGGTTTCATAATGTCATGAATGTTAGGTTGACATGATTAATTCTATATTAGGATGTGTTAGAGACCATCAAAGCCCTCATAGAAATCATATTTAGTCGTAGTGTAAGTTAATCATGATGCAAATCCAATTAGGGTATGATCAGCCAATTGGTGTCTAGGCAAGTGGTTCTGGAAAGGTAAAGGGAATGAGATTTTTAATTGGTTCCATTGACTTACCTGGCTAATTTAATTGGTGTTTAAGGAAAGCAACGGGGGGACCCCCTCATCTCTTCCACTTACATGGCCAATTTATTCATATATAAACCCTAAATTGGAAATGCTAAGTGATTAAGCACACTACACATTGCCTTCCTTCATGCTAAGCCAAATTTATGTCAACATTATAGTAGGTTTGTTGTGTACATACAAGGCCTGCTCTAGAATTTGGTATAAAATTTGTCTTGGTGCACCTAGTACTTTATAGCATGATTGATGATGTTGCTTTGTTTTGTACACACAAGGACAACATTATTCAATCATGGCTATATGGAAATGAAGGGTCTGACTAAGCTAAGACATTATGGTTTGTTGTGTACACACAAGGCTATAAGTATCTTAGAGGCAAAAGTTAAGTTGAGAATTATGAGGGATACAATTGGAAAGGATCATTTCCTACCCTTGAACTTATAAGTATTTGTCGTGTACACACAAGGCATTTATAAGGAATTGGGATCTCAACCCCACTAAGGAAGCCCTGGGAGGGTTTCCCGCTTACCATACTTAAGGGTTATGGTATTCGATAGAAAATAGTAGGAGACACAATTAGATGCAAAAGTCCTTATCTAATTATGAATATCATCATGAGTGGTCTACTTATAGTTGTTCTTTACTTACTATAGATTATTACATTATGGCTTCTACTCTCTCACTGCAGGGTATCTTGGATGCCAATAAGTTGACCGATCCAAATTATGTGGATTGGTTGAAGAACTTGAGAATTATATTAGCTCAGGAAAAAATTGCCTATATCCTTGATACTCCTGACCTTGATCTGGTAGGAGAGGATGCTACTAAGAAGGGTTCAAAGAGAAAAGGAATCCTAAGAGTAGCTTCTAGAAAAGAAAAAAGGCAAGGAAGCCCTCTGCTGATGGAACCTACTATCACTATGAAAAGCAAGGGCACTGGAAGAAGAATTACAAGTTATATCTTGCAAGTCAGAAGCGAATGCTGGTGATGCATCAAAAAGTTTGTACATGATACAAACAAACTTATCATTAAGTTTTTCAGCTTCTAATACATGGGTATTGGATACCACATGTGGGTCTTATATCTGCAAGTCATTGCAGGGGTTATAGAGACCTAGAAGCTTGAAGAAGGGTGACTTCGAGCTGTTTGGCATGAGTGGCGATCCCATTCATGCTGAAGCCGTTGGCACCTATCCGATGTTATTGCCATCAGGCAATATTCTTGAATTAAAAGATTAATACTATGTACCCAACATTATAAATAATATTATTTCTGTACCTTTATTATTGAAACACAGTTATGAAATAAATATTTGGAGCCATGGGTGCTCGATCTTCTTTTCAAAGAAGTTCTTTGGTTATGGTACATTTGTTAATGATCTTTTGATTCTATCACTTAATGATAAAGTTATGCTTGTTGAAAACAAGAAGAGAATGAGAGATGATATAAATGTCACATATCTCTGGCATTGTCGTTTGCATTATATTAGTGAGTCTAGGATAAACAAGTTGTACAAAGAAAATTTCTTTGAACCATTTGATCATAAATCATTAGAAACTTGTGAATCCTGTCTCATGGATAAAATGACAAAATCTCCATTCACTGGACATGGAGATAGGACAACTGAGTTGTTAGACCTAGTACACATAGATGTGTATGGTCCTATGACAACCCAGCCCAGAGGAGGATACTCTTATTTCATCAATTTTACTGATGATTTATCAAGGTTTGGATATGTGTATCTTATGAAACACAAGTCCGTAACCTTTGAAAAATTCAAAGAGTATCAAGGTATGGTTGAGAAACAAACTAGGCATAGTATTAAAATCCTTCGATCTGATAGAGGAGGAGAATACTTATCTAGTAAATTTCTCGATCATCTTAAAGGCAAAGAAATTCTCTCTGAATAGACCCCTCCATATACGCCATAGTTAAATGGTATAGCAGAAAAGAGAAACCGAACCTTATTGGACATGGTACGGTCCATGATTGGCTTCATAGATCTTCCAGTATCCTTCTGGTGTTATGCCCTAGAGACTACTACCCATATACTAAACAGAGTACCATCAAAGGCTATTAAGAGCACTCCATATAAATTATGGAATGGGAAAAGGCCAAGTCTTAAATATTTTAAGATTTGGGGTTGCCCTGCTTATGTCAAGAATGTTTTTGGATATAACTAAGTGCTGACAAGTGCAGGTTTGTAATATATTTTAAAGAAGGATTGGTTACCTTTTTTACCATCCTACTGAGCAAAAGGTCTTTATCAGTAGGCATGCCACATTCTTGGAAAACGAGTTTATCTAAGAAAAGGGCAATGAGAGGATATTTGAACTTGAAGAAGTTCAACCTACACCTAAAGTAATTCCTCAACTAGATGTTCCTAAGGTTCAGGAACAACCACAACACACACCTCCTCTTCATAGGTCAGAAAGAGTGCGAAGTGCACCTCTCAGATATGGCTTTGTCATTGGAAATGATAATGAAGCCAGTTTCATATAGGATGATGATCCTATGACCTATATGGAAGCTATCGAGAGTAAAGACTCCAACAAATAGCTAAATACCATGAAGTCTAAAATGGACTCCATGTATTCCAATCAGGTTTGGGCCTTAGTAGATCCACCTGAAGGAATTAACCTAATAGGGTGTAAATGGATCTTCAAGAAGAAGATAGGAGCAGATGGTCAAGTAGAGACCTACAAGGCTAGGCTGGTGGCAAAAAGTTTTAGACAAAAACATGGCATTGACTATGATGAAACCTTTTCACCAGTAGCCATGCTCAAGTTCATTCGGATATTGCTTGCTATAGCAGCATACCATGATTATGAGATCTGGCAGATGGACATAAAGACTGCTTTCCTTAATGGAAATCTTGATGAAGAAGTCTATATAACACAGCCAGAGAGTTTTGTCTCAAGTGGGAGACCAAACCAAGTATACAAGCTAAGGAAGTCCATTTATGAATGAAAGCAAGCATCGAGGAGTTGGAACATCCGCTTTGATGAAACAATCATGGAGTTTTGTTTTATCAAGAATGTAAATGAACCATGTGTGTATAAGATGACAAGTGGGAGTGCCCTTGTTTTCTTGGTTTTGTATGTCGATGACATACTCATCATTGGGAATGATATCCCAATATTGCAATCGGTCAAGTCTTGGCTATCAAAGTAGTTTTCCATGAAGGATTTGGGAGAGGCATCCTATATACTGGGTATAAAGATCTATAGAGTAGATCTAAGAGAATGTTGGGCTTATCCCAATCCAGGTACATTGACTTAGTGTTGAAGAGATTTAACATTGAGGGAAGTAAGAAAGGTTACTTACCCATGAGTTAAGGCATACATTTCTCCAAGAAGATGTCTCCTAGGACACCGAAGGAGAGAGAGAATAAGTTTGATTCCTTATGCTTTGGCTATTGGATCAATTATGTATGTCATGTTATGTACCAGGCATGATGTTGTTTATGCCTTGGGCATAGTAAGCAGGCTCCAGGCTGATCCATGGGAGGATCATTGGAAAGCTATGAAAAATATTCTTAAGTACCTGACAAGGACTAAAGATATTTTTCTTATATATGGTGGATCATAGTTGAAACTAGAAGGATATACAGATTCTAGTTTTCAATCAGATCTAGTTGATAGCAAATCTATATCAGGGTATGTCTTCACTCTATATGGTGGTTCCGTGAGCAGGTAGAGTGCATAGCTATAAGAGAAGCCATAAGGGAAGCTATGTGGATGAAGAAATTCATCATAGATTTGGACGTGGTTCCTATTATAGAATAACCGGTGTCACTTTATTGTGGTAACACTGGAGTTGTTGTGCAAGTTAAGGAACCAAGGTCTCATAATATGTCAAAGCACATCCTAAATGCGTCCACCTTGTTTAAGGACAAGATGTTATCATAGAATGAGTAAATATAAAGAACAACATAGCAGACCCATTCACTAAAGCACTACCAAAGTTGCAGCTTGATCGCCACTTAGATTGTATGGGTGTAAAATACAAAGGTGATTAGCTTTAGTGCAGTGGAAGATTGAAACAATGGTGCCCTAAAAAATAATCATTGTAAGGGCATTTCTATGATCTTCCAACTCATGTATGATATTATTTATTAATAAAAGGCATCTTTTGATTCATCATACAGCTGCATTTTATCAAGATTATGATAAATCTCATAGGTTAGGGCAATGGAATTAAGGTTATGATGGAGATAATAATGGTGAGACCTAAGTTCCTATAAACCCTAATCTAAAAAATTCCTAGTCGTTGGATAATCGATTCGAGTGATGCGGGATGAAGTATCGATGTAACCTGGTTATTTGGAAAACAGTGAAACAACTAAACAAACTAGGACCGTGGGAGGGCTAAGAAGCTTCCCGGGACTAGGGCATACTGACACTAAAATCCTAAGACAGCTGATCTCTTTTGATTTCAATTTTCTGGGTGGATGTGGCGAAGGAAGGATGAAGATGGGGGACCGGGAAGTGGAACTCATGGCCCAAAGACTCACTCTAGTGGGGAACGCGCACAGAAAGTCAGGGGTCAAAGCCTAAAGCTACCCTCCCGAGGGATCACTGCACCAGCCACCCTGAGCATAAAGCTACCCTCCCGAAGGGGTCACAGCACCAGCTACCCTGAGCTTCCATCGAACCCATAATGCACACAGCAGGGCTCTCACATAGATGCGCTAGGATGACTCTCGAAGGACACGAGAAGATAAAGAAGACGAGATAGGGGATAACTAGGGTGCTCATCGAACCCATAATGCACACAGCAGGGAACTCCTCACACCCCTTATCGAACCCATAATGCACACAGCAGAAAATGAAGAAAAACGGGCCTCAGCCCAGAACCAGAACCGGAACCAACCCAAAAATCTATATCAACTCTCTGATTATTACAGGGGGAGAGGGGGCCTTTATATAGAAAAACCAAAACCCTCAATTTCTTAGCCTCTAAGAAAACTAAAAAAAAAAAAAAATTACATCAAAATTCGTGTTGCATCAAAAATAGTGCTGATATGCTCTGAAGAGCGTGTTGGCTTGATAATCTGCTCCAGAAAGCGTGCTGCTCTGAAATATGGGCTGCTCTGAAATCCATGCAAACACAAACTCACGGTCATGGAAGGGAAGAACGGTCTTCGGCGGAACACCAGCGGGTGGCGGACGGGCCGGCAGATGGCTGGCGGTGGGCTACGGGCGAGGCGGCGCAAGAATGGCACGGCATGCCCCAGGGCGTGCCATTTGGTCTCCCACGGCCGTGGGAGACCTCAGGGCACCGGCGTGGCCGGTGGACGGCGAGGACGACCGGGGCCGGCGAAATGGTGGTCGGCGGACGTGCGGGCGGCGGTGGCAATGGCGGCGGTGGCGTAGGGGCGCACGTGGGCGGACGGACACCTCCCACGTCCGTTCATCTTCCCACTAGCGTGGACGGTGGCGGACCCCACCGGCGGTCGGGTGAGGGTCGGTGGGCAGTAGGAACGGCGGCGGGCAGCGGGCCGGTGACAACGGCGGCGGCGGCGGCGGCGGCAGCGGCGGCGGCGGCAGCGATGGCGGCGGCGGCGGCCTTGGGCCGTGGCGAGCGGATGCCTCTGCATCCGTTCGTCTTCCCACGGGCGTGGGGCGGCGACGGCAGCTTCTCTGGCGAGGGCGGGGGCCGGCGAGCGGCGGTGGCGGTTCGGTGGTGGCGTTCGGGGGTCGGGCGGCCTGGATCTGGGACCGGCGGGGTGGATGCTAGGGTTTTGAAATTCATTTTAAAACCACGGGAGAAAGACAGTGAAGATGGAATAAAACTGGGATAACTCGGGGATAAACCAAGAACAAAACCAGAATAGCGGGGATAGTCAGAATAGCGGGAATAGAAAAATAAAAAAAATTTTGAGAAAATAAGAAAAAATAGAAAAATACCCAGACCTGCCTTGGATCCCCATCATTCTCCTCGACCGCGAAGAACTCGACTCCGTCGAGTTCGAAATATGGAGCACACCCTAATCCACAACTCGCTCTGATACCAAAATTGATGCGGGACGAAGTATCGATGTAACCTGGTTATTTGGAAAACAGTGAAACAACTAAACAAACTAGGACCGTGGGAGGGCTAAGAAGCCTCCTGGGACTAGGGCATACTGACACTAAAATCCTAAGACAGCTGATCTCTTTTGTTTTCAATTTTCTGGGTGGATGTGGCGAAGGAAGGATGAAGATGGGGGACCGGAAAGTGGAACTCATGGCCCTGAGACTCACTCTAGCGGGGAACGCACACAGAAAGTCAGGGGTCAAAGCCTAAAGCTACCCTCCCGAGGGATCATAGCACCAGCTACCCTGAGCATAAAGCTACCCTCCTGAAGGGGTCACAGCATCAGCTACCCTGAGCTCCCATCGAACCCATAATGCACACAGCAGGGCTCTCACATAGATGCGCTAGGATGACTCTCGAAGGACACGAGGAGATAAAGAAGATGAGATAGGGGATAACTAGGGTGCTCATCGAACCCATAATGCACATAGCAGGGAACACCTCACACCCCTCATCGAACCCATAATGCACATAGCAGGGAACGAAGAAAAACGGGCCTCAGCCCAGAACTAGAACTGGAACCAACCCAAAAATCTATATCAACTCTCTGATTATTACAAGTGGAGAGGGGGCCTTTATATTGAAAAACCAAAACCCTCAGTTTCTTAGACTCTAAGAAAACTAAAAAAGGAAAATAAATTACATCAAAATTCGTGTTGCATCAAAATAGTGCAGATATGCTCTGAAGAGCATGTTGGCTTGATAATCTGCTCCAGAAAGTGTGCTGCTCTGAAATATGGGCCACTCTGAAATCCATGCAAACACAAACTCATGGTCGTGGAAGGGAAGAACGGTCTCCGGCGGAACACCAGTGGGTGGCGGATAGGCTGGCGGACGGATGGCGGCGGGCTGCAGGAGAGGCGGCGCAAGAATGGCACGGCACGCCCCAGAGCGTGCCGTTTGGTCTCCCATGGCCGTGGGAGACCTCAGGGCACCGGCGTGGCTGGTGGATGGTGGGGATGGCGGGATGGTGGCCGACGGACGTGCGGGTGGCGGCGGTGACGACGCAGGGGCGCATGTGGGCGGACGGACGCCTCCCGCGTCCGTTCGTCTTCCCACGGGCGTGGATGGCGGCGGACACCTCCGGCAGCCGGGTGAGGGCCGGCGGGCGGCAGGAATAGTGGCGGGCAGCGGGCCGGCGATGGCAGCGGCAGTCGTGGGACGTGGCGAGCGGACGCCTCCGTGTCCGTTCGTCCTCCCACGGGCGTGGGGCGGCGATGGCAGCTTCTCCGACGAGGGCAGGGGCCGGCGAGCGGTGGCGGCGGTTCGGCGGTTGCGGCTGGGGGTCGGGCGGCCCGGATCTGGGACCGACGGGGTGGAGGCTAGGGTTTTGAAATTCTTTTAAAACCACGGGAGAAAGACAGTGAAGATGGAATAAAATGGGATAACTCGGGGATAAACCAAGAACAAAACCAGAATAGCGGGGATAGTCGGAATAGCGAGAATAAAAAAATTAAAAAAATTCTGAGAAAATAAGAAAAAATAGAAAAATACCCGGACCTGCCTTGGATCCTCATCATCGAGAATCGATGAATCCGGAAAGACTAGCACATCCTATGTATGCTCGATGGAAAGGGTGGTTGGTTTAACAACCACTTATGTAGAGACACTAATACAAGGATGTGGGTGCTCAATAGGTTATGAGTCCACTGAACTAATCCGACAAGAGAACATCAAATGGCAGTCTTACTTACTTGTCAAAAGAATGTTCTCTTAGTGGGAGTTGTGCATGTGATCCTTAGACTTGAGACTACCATAGTATCTTATGCACATGAACCCATGTTTTGGTGCATACTCACTCATAGCAATTAAATCATGTATGGGGTGTTTTTGGATATGGTGGATTATGTATGAAGGTAATGAGTATGTCAAC
This sequence comes from Areca catechu, assembly GCA_021397845.1. NCBI lineage: Eukaryota > Viridiplantae > Streptophyta > Magnoliopsida > Arecales > Arecaceae > Areca > Areca catechu. Next base: position 86,116,751 of record CM038044.1, on the reverse strand, counting down.
AAGAAATCGATCACTCCTAGTAAGAAGAGAAGTTATCCCATGTGATCTCTTTGAATGATGACTCAAGAAGTCTTTGATCGAAGCAGGATGAGATTAGATAGGGTTTCTAATCTTTCATTGGTCGAGTCTTCATTATCAAATTGAGATTCAAAATGATTAAGTACTAGGGTTTGACATTCATCCATGCCCATTACTTAATCAGGATACAGGAAGATCGAAGAATTGAATTGCACAATAAATTTCCATTGAAGGGTATTTTGGTGCTTTTTACCAAATTTCTCATCTTTCGGGTAGGCATGACATGTTGCTAGATGTCAATTATGCATTATGAGTTTTATGATTCAATTGGATTGAATTCATGAGTCAATTCAAAAGCTGATTCAAATTGGCAACTTACGTCAGCTCAATTTAACCTAATTAGGTCAAATCAGATTTGATTGGATAGAACTGGCTTGGACCTAGACCTACTGCTAGCTAGATGTGGAACCCAAAGGGTCACACACATTAGGAAATTGACCTAGGAAGTCAATTAGCATTTTATCAGGGTCATGGGATCCTAATTGGTTAGCTAGATTACATACTAGCATGTGTATGCTAACCTAATTTCTAATCCAATTTAGTTGGGTCTAAAAGGTTCTAAAATGGACTAACCAATTTATGGGAGACCTAAATTGGGATGAGTCCTAAGTGAGATGAATTTATCATAATTTATTTAATATTTTTCATGGCTTTTATGCACCAAATACCAAGAGTCCCAAGGGCATGGGACTCTTGGTGGTCCTACTTAATAATCACTTATATGGTGATAAAGTACATTTAATCCCCTTTCATTTGACACCTATATTGGATATACTTTGACTAGTCAAAGGTAGCATATGGCATGGAGAAAGTTGACCGACAAGTGAAGAGCAGCAACTCTTTACTATTAGCACACAGAAAATGACCTAGAGTTCTTCTGCTTTAGGGACTTGGTTTCCACATGGAACAAGGCATTCCTTGCCTCATCTAATGTCTAATTATGTTGGCTTATTACCGATGGAAGGAAAGCTTGGGCGGTAAAGCATGTTGGCACACTAAGTGAAGGGTTGCATCCCTTCACTTGGTTACCACAAGATTTAAATCCAAGAATCCTTCACAATGAAGGAACTTGTCTCTTGGAAGGGTCACTTCATTCAACGCCATCTAAACCACCTCCCTGCCAGTTACATGCTACATGGCATGAGGATAAGTGGGCCACATTATCTAGATAAAGGGATATAAGGCTTTTGGCATATGAAATGTCTTGACCTTTCATGATAAGACTTCTTCTTAGTGAAGGGTCTTATTTGATCTGTGTTTGGATAGATCAAAGGCTGATGATAGGGCTTATCTGGCATCTCTCACTCTCCTATAAATAGCCATCAGTGTTTAGGCTGATGGTAACACAAATCCTTTCTTTCCTACATTCTTACACTCATACTCTACCACACTCTCCTTTTGTCTCTTCCTCCCATGTCTTGTCTTAAGACAAGTACTTCATTTTATGACAAGGGTTTTAGGAAGTGAATTAGGATGTCTAAGTAAAAGTGAAGAGAGTTTTGGAAAGGGCTCAAAGTGCTCTACTGGAGGACAAGGGTCTGAGCAAGGAAGGAGAGGATGCCAAAGGAAGAAAAGCCATCAGAAGAGTCCTAGTGGCTTAAGCAACCTACTTAGGAGTGCTTCCTAGGATCAATTCCTGTGTGGATCACCTCTAGAGCGCATGCACTTGTGTGCCTAGTGGAAAGAAGAAGGAATTAGCATTCCAGGTTGTTGCCGATCTCACCACGGTGGCTTGTAGCTCGTGAGCTGGTGCCAGTTCTCGGACTCTCTCACCTTGAGGTCTCCAAGCTTCCGGACCTACAAAACAAAGTCAGAAACCTGGGCCGAGGATTCCGGTAGGGGCACTCCGATGGTCAAGTAAGAGAGCGGCATGATGGAACAGGACCTCCAAGACGGGTTCCTGGAGGATTCTCGTGCATAGAGGAGATGTAAATGAAAGAAGTGTGGGGAAGAGGGGACTTCAAGCCTGGCTTCCTGCACTGGGTTCACCGAGCTCTTGCCTGAGGACTTCCTGGGATCCCCCGGATCGTTCTCTCGATGTTCTCTCCCTTTTTTGACTTACCTCTCCATCCATTTTTACCATCCCTTTTATACTACCGGACCGCCTTCAGCCCACGTCTCCTTCTGGGAGCTCCCCGAGATCTCTGAGTCTTCTCCCCCCCTTCTCCTTCGAGTCTGGGAGTTAAGTGGCCGGCACGCCTCGTCCGTCGTGTGTCACAAAAGGGGGAAGACTGGTGAGACCTCGGGCCAAGCACGGGAGCTCTCCTTTTGGGGTGTTGATATGGGCTTCTAGCTGTTTCAGGCCCCTCCCTGAAAGGATTCCATTCCTTGGTTGCGGGACCCCGTTTAACTGATGTAAACGAGATTTCGCGTGACACTGTAGGCCGTACTGGCACCCCCTACGGGGCACGGTGCACGCCAGCTCTAGTGGCGACCTCGTAACCCGTGTCTTTGCCTCCCCGAGGCCTTGCAGAGTAGGGCTGACTTCGATTGAGGTGGTCCCGTCAGGTGGCGCTACCTAGCAGAGGAGCAGGGGCTGCTAGCTTTGGTCGAGGTGGACCCCTCCTAGATGGACACCTGGTGGAGTGGTAGAGAGAGGCTCGACTTCGGCCGAGGTGGACCCATCATGGGGTGCCACCTGGCGAAGGAGCAGGAGCTGCCAGCTTGGTCGAGGTGGACCTCTCTTGGGTGGACACCTAGCAGAGTGGCAGAGAGAGGCTCGACTTCGTCCAAGGTGGACCCGTCATAGGGTGCCACCTGGCGAAGGAGCAGGAGCTGCCAGCTTAGCCGAGATGGACCTCTCATGGGTGGACACCTGGCGGAGTGGTAGAGAGAGGCTTGACTTTGGTAGAGGTGGACCCGTCATGGGGTGCCACCTGGCAAAAGAGCAGGAGGGCCTGGCTCGACCTCGGCATAGGTGGACCCATCTCGGGGTGCCACCTGGTGAGGGAGCAGGAGGCCGCCAGCTTCGGCCGAGGTGGACCCATCTTGGGGTGCAACTTGGAGAAGGAGTAGGAGGGCCTGGCTCGACCTCGACAGAGGTGGACACGTCTTTGGGTTCCACCTGGCGAGGGAGCAGAATGCAGCCAGCTTCGGTCGAAGTGGACCCCTCCTAGGTGGACACCTGGTGGAGCGGCAGAGAGGGGCTCGACTTCAGCCGAGGTGGACCTGTCTTGGGGTGCCACCTGGCGAAGGAGCAGGAGGGCCTGGCTCGACCTCGGCTGAGGTGGACCAGTCTTGGGGTGCCACTTGGCGAGGGAGCAAAGGCCGCCAACTTCGACCGAGGTGGACCCCTCCTGGGTGGACACCTGGAGGAGTGGCAAAGAGGTGCTCGACTTCGACCGAGGTGGAACCGTCTTGGGGTGCCACCTGGCGAAGGAGTAAGAGTGCCTAGCTCGAACTCGGCAGAGGTGGACCCATCTTGGGGTGCCACCTGGCGAGGGAGCAGGAGGCCGCCCACTTCGGTCGAGGTGGACCCCTCCTGGGTGTATACCTGGTGGAGCGGCGGAGAGGGGCTCGACTTCGGTCGAGGTGGACCCATCTTGGGGTGACACTTGGTGAAGGAGCAGGAGGTCCTAGCTCGACCTCAGTAGAGGTGGACCCGTCTTGGGTGCCACCTGGCGAGGGAGCAGAAGGTCGCTAGCTTCGGCCATGGGGGACCCCTCCTAGGTGGACACCTAGCGGAGCAGTAGAGAGGGGCTCGACTTCGGTCGAGGTGGACCTGTCTTGGGGTGCCACCTCGCGAAGGAGTAGGAGGGCCTGGCTTGACCTCGTGATGCAGAGTGAAAGCTCTGATACCAAAATTGATGCTGAACAAAAAAGATGATGCGATACGGAAGTAAATTAAAATTAATGTATTTATTTATTTTTTTTATATATATTTTCAGAAGTCAACTTTGACTCAAAGGAAAGTTAAACTAAATTGAAAGAAACTATATAATAATTGAAAGCACAATTCAAAGAAACTAGATTATCAGAGTAGTTCAGAAGTAAAGGATAGCTGGGGGTTGAGAAACTCCCAGACCTAGGGTTTCACTCTGAACTTTCAACAGGACAGAAATAAAGAGAAGGGAAGGGTTATGTACCAGGCAGTGATCTTCACAGAGTTTGGTGGAAGGACTCTCTCGAGCAGATTGTTGGATCCTCGGATTCGGATATCTTTGCAATGGATCCTCAAATACTGGCCCTTTGGCAGAGTTGGCTTCTCCTGAACTCAGGATCTGGGAAAGAAGAAGAACAAGTTAAGGAACTAGATACTCAAAGAAAGGATTTACCAGATAAGAAGAACTTGAAAAAAAAATTGATGTTGCTGAAATCCTGATTCTCCTGGATGCTGATCTGACTTCCTCTGGGATTTGTTCTGTATTCGAAGTAGCCGATCTGGACCCGGATGTTGGTGGTCGGCCTCTACTAGGAAGAGAGGGGCCATGAGAAGATGAGGTAGATTAGGGTTTGGATGATTGGTGGAATGAAGAAGATGATGGGCGGCTAGGGTTTGGAATTGAAGTGGCTAACCTAGGGTTTTGGTAGGGTTTTGGGGTTGGAGATCTCACACCACCTCAAGGTTCCTAGGGAACCCGGATTTACTCCCTCACGGAGCCCAACACCTGAACACAAGTGCGGAAGAGAGAAACACAAAGTTGCTCACAAAGAAATTAATTTCATTCATCATTATATTCAAGAGTTACATAGAGTTGAATATATAGACATAACAAAGAAATAAAATTTTATACATTTTCCATGTGGGACTAATAGGACCAACCCACACTTTAGGCATCAAATTCTCTTCCCAAGACTCCTTCCATGAGTGGGCAGCCCAAAAACTCCAAGAAAACTTGAAAATCAGCTCCAAATGGCAGGTTATGGGGGTGTCTCCTAGTATCTCTCCATGAATCAAGGATTTTCCCTTCATGGTTTGGCTCATTTGGACACCTCCTAGTCTTGCTCCACAAGTTTAGGCTTCTTCCTTTCATGGCTTTGGCACTTTTGGAAACTTTTGGGAACCTCCTTGAACTCCTCCCCAAGACATGCTCTCTTTCCTTTTATAACTTGGATTTTTATGGAACATTGTGGGGCACCTCCTTGATCCTCTCTTCAAGAAAAATTCTTGCCATCCTGGCTTGGGTTTATCTGGAAAGAAATTGGCTCCTCCTTGGATTGAGGTATCTTGATGGATTTCTCTCCCAAGTGGTGCAAGAAAAAAGGAACTTACTTCTTGTGGTGTAGGGACCAAAGACACTGGATGGAGATGTGGCACCTCCTGGACTCTGGCGTGTGGCTGGGAGTGTGGCGCCCACTTGCTTGGGCCTGGGAGAAAAAATGTGGCACCCTGGACCTTACTTGACTGAAAAAAAAGTGGCACCAACCTGGAGAAGACCTAGACAACTACTAGGCCTTGTACTGAGTCAACATGACTCAACAAAATTTAAATTACAGGGAAATACAGACTCAAGACTAAAATTGAGTTGACCAAGTCAACGCTTATTACAAAACCAGAAAACCCTAATTCTTCGGACAAGGTCAATCAGAGATCCAGATGGAGCCCTGAAGTCTTCTTCTGAGTCTGGTGCTTGCACCAATTTTCCCGGGGTGGGAGGAACTCGACCCTGTTGAGTATGGATCAAGCTGGCTCTGGTATCTCTCCAAGAGGTCTGGGTCCAATTCTTGTAATTCTTCTCGGGAGATCCAAGAGTCATCAGAATCTGGCCTTCCTTGCCAGTAGACCTGGTATCTTTGGTATCCTCGATTACGAGTAGAGATAACTTGATCATCCAGGATCTTTTCAATCTGCTCTTTCCTCACAGGCCAGTTTGTTGGTGGACACACAGGGTTGGGATCACTCTCAATAACAGGATTAGGTTTCAAAGGCTTACTAGGAATCACAGCTGGCTCCCTATACTCTACTAAGTCTGTAATGTTGAAAGTAGAGCTATTGCCTAGTTCTGGAGGCAACTCGAGCACATAGTTATTGGATCCTACTCTCTTCACTACTCTAAATGGTCCAGCTCCTTTAGCATGTAACTTTCTAACGGTTCCAGGAAAAAACTGCTCAGGCCTTAACCTAATTATTACATAGTCTCTCTCAAAAAAAGTTTTGACTCGTCTTTGAAAATCAGCCAACTTCTTATAAGTTTCATTACTTAAAGTTATTTTGGCATGAATTTCTTTATGCAAGTCCTTTACATGCTATGCAAGTGCATCAAGAGACTTGTGTGTGTGGGCTAATAGTGAAATCAGATCAAGTGGTGTGTGAGGCTTGTATTCATGAACAATTTCAAAGGGACTCTAGCCTATAGACCTATTGATCGAAACATTGAATGCAATTTCAGCCCTGGACAAAATACAAATCCCAATTCCTGGTGCTCTCAATCAAACCAAAATCTGAGCCAAAGCCTAGTAAAGGGTCAAGAAAAACTAAACTAGACTGACGACGCATTCCTTAAGAATGGACTTTATTCCAAAGGAACCCTAGGTCTAAACCTAACAAACTACGGCTCTCTAGGTTTGACCTTGGGTCGGAGGATGGCATGCAGAGCATGAAAACTTATCATGGGTGCCTAGTAGGTGCCATAAGGTCCTCCAGAAGTAGGTGGCAAACCTAATAGGTTCTGACACGTGGTTCATTCTAAAGACTTCGACAAAGTATACTTGGATGGTGTAAGAAGCATTGGAAGTCCTAGAGAAAGGGAGGAAATATGAGGTGGAGTCTCTAATTACCTGCTGACTAAAAGTGGTGACCTGAAGGTTTGAATGGTGATCTATGAGTGTCAACTGGTCATCCTTACGAAAGGAAAAGTTTGCTACTCCCAGGAATGGATCAAGAGATGGTTCGGGAAGTAGCCTAGGACATGTGATTGCAACAGTTAAGGTTTGTTCTCTAAGCAAATAATGATCCACTTTCTCAAGAAATGGATTAGAGAATGATTCATGGAAGGGCCTATGGATGACGACCTCAAGACTTGAAATTTGACCTATGGGTGCGGAAAGGTTTACTCTATAAAAGGGTAGGTCAGTCATGCGAAGGAAGGGGTCTGGGGCCATAAGGACTTTTACAGGACTGGGTGAATCAATCCGCTCAAGACAAGGATGTTCAACTGAGATTATGGGAGAGACCTTAGTGGCTGGGCATGGGACAAGGTCCAATTGTAAGAGGCTTGATTCAGTCATCCTAAGGAGAGGATCTACCATAGGGTGGGCAAACTTAAACAGTTCAGCGCAAAGATCTTCAATTGGTCCTTGGGGAATGACTGTCATTAGAGGATACGAACTGATAGCTCGGGCTAACACTATGAGTTCTTCCTGGGGGTATTTGACTAAAGGAACCTGGTTCTCATAAATCTCTTGAATTTCTGAACTAGGTCCTACCACTTGGTTGCTCTCCAAGGTCTCCTCAGGTAAGGAACCAATAGTATCGATGTCACATTCTTTAAGTTCTTCCCCCTCATATTCATCAACTAGACTCAAGCCAGCATCATATACTTCCTCGATGCCATCTTCAATGGGTTTCGGGTTAGTGGTAATCAGGTCAACTGATTCTGGGCTTGTCATACCTAACATTTCTTCCTCATTGGTAGGCTTGGGTTCTCCCTCATTAATGTCATCCTTAGGATTCTTACCACTTAGCTATGCACAAGCCAGTCCTATGCATGGGCACTGACTAGATTTATGGCCTCTTTCTCCACAAAACCAACATTCTTGCGATATAGGAACCTGGGTCACACTGGGTTTCAAGCTAGTAGAGACCTTACTTGGGCATGGGTGTGGATCTAAATGGTTTGATCTAGAAGACTTGGGTTGTTGAGTGACTGGTCTAGAATATTGTAAGGTCCTCTCATAGACACGATCCACACTATAGATATCATGGTTAGGCTTCCTAGGGTTATGCTCGGAATCACAGTATAAGGTCCTCCTAGGCTCCTGGTGTGGGTGAGGTTGAGGCACATTAAAATCTGGGTCAGGAGTCCAATTCTGATGTCTAGGTTCCCCAAGTACTTGGACTCGATCCCTAAGCTGGGTAAGATCCTCATGGACTTGTTCCCTAAACTGGGCAACAGTAGCAGTCATATCCTGACTCAATTTGTTCATACTTTTGGTAAGAGTTCTAACCATGGCCTCTAAATCAGGTTGGGTTTGACCAGGTTGGGAGGGTACTCCGTTCTGGGTGGACATGATGATGCAACCAAGCACACAAAATGTGACTAGACTAAAGCAACTACTGGCTCACTAGACCTAGAGTCCAAACTAGATGTCCAATCAGAGTGGCAAGCTAGCCTTTAGTAACTCGGGACTTAGCCAGGCAGGTGTAAGGGGAGTGTTAGGTCCCTAAGTGCCAATCCTAGACACCAATTCAGGGCTCCACCATTCTGGACCTTGACTTGACTGAAAAAAAAGTGGCACCAACCTGGAGAAGACCTAGACCACTACTAGGACTTGTACTGAGCAACAAGACTCAACAAAATTTAAATTACAGGGAAATACAGACTCAAGACTAAAATTGAGTTGACCAAGTCAACCCTTATTACAAAACCAGAAAATCCTAATTCTTCAGGCAAGGTCAATCAGAGATCCAGATGGAGCCCTGAAGTCTTCTTCTGAGTCTGGTGTCCGCACCACCTCGGCTGAGGTGGACCCGTCTTTGGGTGCCACCTAGAGAGGGAGCAAAGGCCGCCATCTTCGACCGAGGTGGACCCCTCCTGCGTGGACACCTAGCAGAGTGGCAGAGAGGGGCTTGACTTTGGTCGAGGTGGACCCATCCTGGGGTGCCACCTGGCGAAGGATCAGGAGGGCCTGGCTTGACCTCGACTGAGGTGGACCCATCTTGGGGTGCCACCTGGCGAGGGAGTAGAAAGCCGCTAGCTTCGGTCGAGGTGGACCCCTCCTGGGTGGGCACCTGACGAAGAGGCAGAGAGGGGCTCGACTTCGGCCGAGGTGGACCCGTCTTGGGGTGCCACCTGGCGAAGGAGCAGGAGAACCTGGCTTGACCTCGGCAGAGGTGGACCCGTCTTGGAATGCCACCTGAGAGGGAGTAGGAGGCCGCCCGCTTCGGCCGAGGTGGACCCCTCCTAGGTGGACACTTGGCGGAGCGGTGGAGAGGGGCTTGACTTTGGCCGAGGTGGACCCGTCTTGGGGTGCCACCTGGAGAAGGAGCAGGAGGGCCTGGCTCGACCTCGGCAGAGGAGGACTTATCTTGGGGTGCCACCTGGCGAGGGAGTAGAAGGCCGCCAGCTTCGGTCGAGGTGGACCCCTCCTGGGTGGACACCTGGCGAAGCGGCATAGAGGGGCTCGACTTCGGTCGAGGTGGACCCATCTTGGGGTGCCACCTGGCGAAGGAGCAGGAGGGCCTGGCTCGACCTCAGCTGAGGTGGGCCCATCTTGAGGTTCCACCTGGCAAGGGAGCAGCAGGCCACTAGCTTCGGCCAAGGTGGACCCCTCCTAGGTGGACACCTGGCGGAGCGGCAGAGAGGGGCTCGACTTTGGCCGAGGTGGACCCATCTTGCGGTGCCACCTGGCGAAGGAGCAGGAGGGCCTGGCTCGACCTCTGCTGAGGTGGACCCATCTTGGGGTGCCACCTAGCGAGGGAGCAAAGGCCACCAGCTTCAGCCGAGGTGGACCCCTCCTGGGTGGACACCTGGCGGAGTGGCAGTGAGGTGCTCGACTTTGGCCGAGTGGAACCATCTTGGGTTGCCACCTGGAGAAGGAGCAAGATGGCCTGGCTTGACCTCGCCAAAGGTGGACCCGTCTTGGGATGCCACCTAGCGAGGGAGTAGGAGGCCGCCTGCTTCGGTCGAGGTGGACCCTTCCTGGATGGACACCTGGCGGAGCGGCGGAGAGGGGCTCGACTTCGACTGAGGTGGACCCGTCTTGGGGTTCCACCTGGCGAAGGAGTGGGAGTTTTGAAAGAAAAATCCACGTGGCACCTGCAGCTTCCATCTGGATCTGACACACGATCCACGTCAGCGATGTAACTATATTAGTTGCCCCCCATCCCCAGGTCCCATCGAAGCGTCACGGCTTTGGATGTGGGGATTTAATATGGGGATGACATGGAAAGGACAAGAATCCTGCACCATAATTGCAATGATCCTTGTCACCGCTTTTGTTGTGCCTGAGATTTTATAAGAGGTTGCCATGTGCGCGCGTCTAACGGGCCATTAATATGCCATTTCGAAATTAAGGCAGTTTCCATCGAACCGAAGCGTCGATGTTGGGCATGCCTCCACGTGGCGGTCATCTAATGGTCCGGGATGGAAAGAGGCGTATGGCCACTGTGATTGAGTTTGAAAAAAGAGGGAGACTTTCCGGAAACGAAGTCTCTCAGCTTTCTCACACTTCGCCGACAGTTGCAGCGATCTCCCTTCACCTTCCAAGGGCTGCCAATCTTTTGGTACAAATCATTTCGGTGAGTGCTTGCGACCCCTTCTCTTCTTCTTCCACCTTCTAGCCCCTGTGTCATCTCGAATCTCCTCTTCTTCTCGCTTCTTCTTCTCTAATGGCATGTCATCATCATGTCTCTTCAAACCCGGACGAGGTCGGTCCTTCCCGGCCAAGGACTCCATCATCCTCTTCCTTAGAGGGGGAAGAGATCCCGGTCGAGGTTTGGAGGCAACTTCGATCAGGGACTTTGACCACAGGTGTCCCTAGGGGTCCTAGGTCTCCCGCTGCAATCCCTGCACTTCCCATTTCTTCTCTTCCTCCTCCGACGGTGGAGGTTTCCTCTTTTAGTCCCTCCTGTTACGTTTCAACGATGACCAGAGATGACCTTTCTTGGATTCGGGATACCTATGGGGTCCCGGGTTCAATCCATCTTTCCCTCCCTGGACCCAGGGACCGAGTAACCTCGAGTGGTCCTAGGAGGGTAGCCTTCTACGAGGACTTCCTTGTTGGGGGTCTTCGTTTCCCCCTTCATCCTTTCTTCCTCTCTTTCCTCAGTCATTATCGCCTAGTCCCGGCTCAGTTGGCTCCTAATGCCATTCGGATCATCTTCGCCTTCATCGTCTTCTGCCACTTCCACGGGTTTGTTGCCCGGTTCTCCCTTTTCAGGGCTCTCTTCATCCTGAAACATCACTCTACCGATGATGGCTGGTGGTACATCTCGCCCCGGCCTATGTGCCTTAGGTTCAACCTCCCCTCATCGATCAAGGGTTGGAAGAACCTCTTCTTCTTTGCCTCGGTCGAGGACATCGACTAGGCCTCGAGTGAGCTGGACCAGTTCCCGAACCGAAACTCCCAGGTTGAGCTGGCGGATCAGGATGACTGCACACTGCTACTAGGTGACATGGTCCCAGCTTTCGAGGTTCTACTCTCAGAGTAGAACTTATTCGAGGTAGGGATCAGTCCTATCCGGGAGCTGGGTGAGACCCGGGTCTTCATCCTTCGCCTTTATTTTTACTTTGCACTTTTTTTCTTTAAACTGGCCTAACTAATCTCTTCTTCTAGGTATGAAGTTCTCGATTGAGAGCCTGATGGAGGACGCCTTGAAGAGGGATGCTGCCGAGGTGATCGAGGAGGCCCCGGTGAAGCGGGCTCACATTGAGACGAGCTGTGGCCCCGCGCCCACTCCTGCTGCCACCGGACTCGGGGCGGCGGGTTCGGTTTCCAGGCCCGATGTCCCTGTCATCGAGCTCGACAAGGCTGGGGAAGACAGGCTGGATCCTCCTAGGGCAGCGCCTGCCCTAGCTGCTGCGCTGGTCATCTCCACTATGGTCACCAGGGCGGTGGTGGCCCCGCCCACGGCTGCACCACCCGGCGAAGGGGTGGCGGCCCCACCTGCTGCTGATGCCCACGTCCCGCCTCCAAGTCTTGCTGCCAACTCTTCCATCATCCATGACCAAGGGCTCACGGAAAGGATGATGGAATTCACCAGCACCTCCCGGGACCGCCGTCTGAGGGGCCGGGACTACGCTGACGCACTGCTGGGGATCCTCCCCCAGCTCTTCTTGGTGAGTCCCGAGTTCTCCTTCTTTAAAGTTCCAGTTGAATCTTATTAACCTCTTTCTTTTTCTTTTTTCTTTTTATGCAGATCGGGATGGACGTTCTCCTACTGAGGAACTTCCTGTCGGGCTATGCCAAGAAGGATGCCGAGAAGGAGAGGAGACTCAGCAAACTAGTGGCTAACATGAAGGACCTCATGGAGAAGGGGGTCGAACTGGGGGGGAAGAACCAGGCCATCCAGCTGACCTGGGTCGCGCCGATGGGTGCATGAAGGAGCTCGAGACCTCTCTGTTCGAGGAGAGGATCTCGAACCAGTGCCACACGGAGGAAGATGCGGTAGAGAAGTCCCGCCTCAGGGCCCAGTCCCAATCATTGGAGTGTCGGGTGGAAGAGGTCCTGAAGGACCTGAGCGCATCCAAGGAGCAGACCGCCCGAGTTAGCGAGCTGCTGGAGGCATCGAAGGAGGCACAAGAGGCCGCGCTGAGGTTCCGGGCCTCCGATTACTTCAGGGCAGAGGTTCACGAGCCGGCTGTGGACTCCTTCCTAAAGGGCTTCCAGGTCTGCCTGGAGAAGGTGAGCTCCTTCTTCCCCAACCTTGATCTTAGTGGGGTCGTGCTGGGCGACCGGAGGGAGGAGCCCACCGAGGCAGCTCCAGTTGCAGTCAGTGCTGAGGTGTTGGCTCCCGAGTAGCATCCAATCGATGGCGCCGGCAGAGAGGGTGCCATGCAGCCCCAGGAGGATGCGGCGGCGGTGAAGCAGCCCTGATGCTTCACACCTTTTCTTTATTTCTGTGGTTATGTATTCCTTTTTCTTTTTTGGGGGTCTTCCGACCTGTTGTGCCCCCCCTTTTTTGTAAGGAATTTTCCACTAGAAATGAAAATTATCTTTTTCATTAACTTGTTCTTTCTTTTTCTTATTTCTTTTCTTCTTCTTCTTTTTTGTGCATCTTCTGTACTGAACCCTAGCGTTAGCTACTGGGACTAAGTCTCGTAGTGCATTCCGAGCTGAACTCCGGGATTGCATGGACGAACTGGATTCTGCTCCACCATCTAGACCGAAGTCCGGGACTTCGCTTTGGAACTAGGTTCCTTGCAAACTTCCAGACTGAACCCCGGGGTCGCAGGCTGAAATTGAGCCCTGCGTGGCTTACTGAACTGTTCTTCGGGATTTCGAAGGACCGGGACCTAGGTCTCCGGGACCTCTTCCGGACTGAACTCCGGGGCCGCATTTTGGAATTTAATTCCGTGCGACACTCCAGACTGAACTTTGGGATTTTTATGGGAGGGACCTCTCACCTTCACGGATCTTCCGCCGCATCCATGATCGCCGAACTTAGAGCCGGATGACTTTTGCCCTACGAGACGAGAGTAGGAATTTGGTGAAAAAGATTTTATTATTGAAGTTTGAGGGGTCTTACACTATTGGTAGTACATCCTCAAGTTTGAGGCATTCCAGGTCCAGGGGAACCGGGATCCGCCTACCTCCTCCAGGTAGTACGCCCCGTGGGGGAGTGCCTTCGCCACCCTATAGGGGCCCTCCAAATTTGGGGAGAGCTTTCCGCACTCCCGAGGTTGGGAAGCTTCAGTGTGGCGTAGCACTAAGTCTCCATGGCAGAAAGACTTCGGTCGCACTCTGGAGTTGTAGTATCTGGCCACTCATTACTGGTAAGCCGCTATCCGAACTCGGGCCCTGTCCCTAGTTTCTTCAAGGAGGTCCAAGTTCAGCAGCATCCTGGCTAGGTTCTCCAGCTCGCCATACTGCTCCACGTGCAGGGTTGGTAAGCTGAGTTCGATTGGAATAAATGCTTCCGCCGTGAAGACTAGGTTGAACGGGGTCTCGTCCATAGCCATCCTTGGGGTAGTGTGATACGTCCAAAGGATGCTTGGGAGCTCTTCTACCCACCTCCCCTTGGCCTGGTCTAGTCTTGTCCGGAGGCCCTGCAAGATGGTCCGGTTTGTCACCTCGGCCTCTCCATTTGTCTGAGGATGCACCACCAAGGTGAAGCGATGGTGGATGCCGAGGTCATTACAAAACTCCTCGAACTCTCGATAATTGAACTGACATCCATTGTCGGTGATGATGGTATGGGATAGGCCGAAGCGGCAGATAATCGGCTTCCACAGGAACTTGGTGACATTTGCCTTTGTGATCCGGGCCAAGGGCTCGGTCTCGACCCACTTCGTGAAGTAGTCGATAGCAACGATCAGGAACTTTCGTTGCCCGGATGCTAGAGGAAAAGGTCCTAGGAGATCCATGCCCCATTGAGCGAATGGCCATGGAGCGGAGAGTTGAGAGAGTGGAGCAGCAGGCTGTCGTTGCACCATGGCATGCCACTGACATCGGTCGCATCTTTTTACGAAGTCAGCCGCATCTTCTTTCATTGTTTTCCAGAAATAACCTTGATGGAGGGCCTTGTACGCCAGTGTCCTGCCCCCCACATGGTTCCCACAGATGCCTTCGTGGATCTCCTGAAGCATGAGTGCTGCTTCCGCGGGTCTCAGATACTTGAGGAGTGGGTAAGAGTAGGATCTCTGATACAGTAGCCCATCCATCAAGACGAACCATGCGGCCTTCCTCTTAATGAGGCTAGCCACCACGCGGTCCTCTAGCAAGGTGCCTTTGGTGATGTACTCGATATACTTATCCATCCAGTTGGGCTCTTGGTTGACCTACTGGACCTCCATGTGTGTCTCGTAGCTCAGGGCCTTGAGATGCTCGATGTAGGCGCAGCCCAGTGATGAGTCCGGCAGGGTTGCCAGGCGAGAGAGGGCGTATGCGCGGGCATTTTCCCTACGAGGGATATGCGAGACACTGAAGCACCAAAATCCCGCCGTGCTCGTTCGCACGAGCTCCAGGTACTTTGTCATTTGCAGGTCCCGTGCCTTGTACTCCCCCAAGACCTGCCCAGCCACCAGTTGCGAGTCGGTGAAGACCTTGAGGTTGGCTACACCCAGCTTGCGGGACACTCTTAGCCTCGCAAGCAGCGCTTCATACTCCGCCTGGTTATTGGTGGTGGCGAACTGGAAGCAGAGCGCACACTCAGCGACGACCCCCTCGCCGTTGGCAAGGATGAGTCCAGCTCCGCTCCCACCGGAGTTCGATACTCCGTCCACGTGAAGGATGCAGACGTCCTCCTCTGGTCCTGGTTCCGGTTGCCGGTCTTGGGGGCTTTCTTCCGGCCCCTCACCCAGGCCTGCACACTCAACCAAAAAATTAGCGAGTACCTATGCCTTCATGGCTGACCTCGACCTGTAGGTGGTGTCAAACTCGCTGAGCTTGAGCGCCCACTTCGCTAGGTGCCCAGACGTGTCAGGTTGGCTGAGCATCACCTTCAGTGGCTGATCCGTCAGGACCACAATGGGGTGTGCTTGGAAATTAGGCCTGAGATGCTGAGCAGACATGATTAGCACAAAAATAAGTTTCTCAGACCGGGAATACCTGAGCTCCGCATCGCCGAGGAGTTTGCTTGTGTAATACACCAGCCTTTGCATCCACTTGTCGTCCATCTGAACCAGGACCGAACTGATGGCCTCCAGAGTGATGCCAGGTACAAGAGGAGCTCCTCTCCATCCTCGGGCCTGGAAAATAGTGGCGGAGATGCCAGTGTCCTCTTCAGCTCATCGAATGCCTCCTGGCACTCCTTCGTCCAGGAAAAGTCGTTCATCTTCCTCAGTGCCTTGAAGAAGGGCTAGCAGCGGTCAGTAGACCTTGAGATAAATCGACTTAGGGCGGCTATCCGGCCAGTGAGCCGCTACACTTGCTTCTTGGAGGTGGGTTGCTCCATGTCCAGGATAGCCTGGACCTTCTCCAGGTTGGCTTCTATTCCTCTCTGGGTCACCATGAACCCCAAGAACTTCCCTGCGAACATGCCAAAAGCATACTTCACCGGGTTCAATTTCAACTGATGAAGTCGAAGGTTGCTGAAGATTTCTGCCAGGTCGCCTACGTGGTCCGAAGTGGGCTTGCTCATCCCAGCATGTCATCCACGTACGCTTGCATGTTGCAGCCGATTCGGTCTTTGAAGACCTTGTTGACCAGCCATTGGTATGTGGCACCGGTGTTCTTGAGGCCGAACGGCATCATCTTATAGCAGTAGGTTCCGCGGTCGGTGACAAAAGCGGTGTGCTCCTCGTTCTCCGGGTGCATTTGGATCTGGTTGTACCTAGAAAAGGCATCCATGAAAGAGAGGAGGCGATGCCCTGAAGTAGTGTCCACGAGCTCGATCTTTGGAAGAGGGAAGCTATCTTTCAGGCAAGCTCGGTTGAGATCGGTGTAGTCCATACAGATCCTCCACTTGCCGTTGCTCTTTTTCACCATGACCACATTCGCCAGCCAACTGGGATACTGTACCTCTCGTACGAAGCCTGCGGTGAGAAGCTTCTCTACTTCCTCGTTGATGGCCTTCTACCTCTCTGCAGTAAAACTCCTCTTCTTCTGGTGGACAGGGTGGCACCTTGGATCAACGTTCAACCGATGGGTGATGACTTCCGAGGGGATACCTGGCATGTCAGTAGCGGACCAGGCGAACACATCAGCATTCGCCTAGAGGAATTCCAGCAAACGAGCCCGCTCTTCTTCTGGGAGCTGGGCTCCTATCTGCACTGTCTTCTGAGGGTCTGAGCCGAGAGGGTACGTCAACAAGTGCTCCACGGGCCCTCCCCTAGGATCTTGCTCTCTTAGGTCAAGGTCGTTGACGTTGGAGCCAAGCTCAGCACTTAGAGCCCCCGGGACCGTCTACAGACAATGCAGTACGGGTTGGGCCATCCCGCTCATTACTCCCATCCTAGAGGTAGTGGGGAACTGTACCAGCAATCTCTTAGTAGAAATGACAGTATCCAGTTGGTTGAGCCCTGGATGACCGAGGATGGCATTATAAGGTGATGGGAGCTTGACGACGGTAAACATCATCATGACCGTACTCTATTGAGATGGGGATTCGGTAGTGACAGGAAGAGTGATCTCTCCTTCGACCCCCACAGAATCTCTGGTGAAGCCCACAAGAGGGGTGTGCATCGGCTTTAATTGATCATGAGACAAATTCATTCGGGAGAAAGCATCATAAAAAAGTATGATGTCAGTAGAGCTCCCACTATCCACCATAATGCGGTGTACAGGATGCTTTACGATAGTCATCTCGACCACCACTACATCATTATTTACATTTTCATTTTTATTCCCCTTTTCAAAGGGGAGTACATTCTCCAAGTCTCCTGCCTCCCGGGCCCTCTTCGTCGCATGCCCTATCCCCCATGAGATCATGCCCACCGGCTTCTCCGTTGGGCGGTTGTCGATTGCAGGGATGGGGGGAAGGGCAGCGAGTGGCTAACCCTCTGCCAGGACTTCGTTCCTCACGAACTTCCTAAGGTAGCCCCTCTTGATCAGCTCCTCAATCTTCCACTTCAGATTGCGGCACTCCTCCGTGTCGTGGCCATGCTCACGGTAAAATTGACAATACTTCATCTTGTCACGGATGTTCCTTGGATTCTGAGAAGTAGGTCGGCGGAGGTAGTGCTCACCCTCAATCTCCATGAGGATCTTCATTCTAGGAGCGAGGAGAGGGGTGAAGGTCCGCTCCGGGGCAACACCATTCTTCGGCTTCGGGCCCTGATGGAAGTCCGTAGGTGGTCCAGGCCTCCGGGTCCCAGGGGCATCCCTTGGGGTAGGCTTCTTCGAGGGCTACCCGTCCAGCTCTCACCTGGTATGGTCAGCCTCCTCCACCCGGATGAACTTGTGGACATAGAGGAGGAGCTCGGAATATGTCTTGGGGGGCTTCTTGTCTAAAGAATACGTCAGACGGGATGTCTCGAGCCTGCGCTTCAATGCCAGCATGGCAACGGGCTCGTCCATGCTATAGATCTCCAGGATAGTGGTCTTAAAGCGGGTGACATAATCCCGTAGCAGCTCCTGGTCTTGCTGGCGGATAAAGAAGAGGCTATCCACCTCCCTTGGCACCTGTCAGCAGGCGTCGAAGTGTGCCACAAACTTTCCTTCCAATTGATGGAAGGAGCTGATGGATTCCGGCTCGAGGTGGGTGAACCAAACTCGAGCAGCCTTCCAGAGAGTGGCTGGGAAGGCGATACACAGAAGAGAGTTCGTCACCCACTGGACCCTCATGAGAGCCTTATAGCTCTCCAGGTGGTCCAAGGGGTCGGTGGTCCCATCGTAGGGATCCACCTGAGGCATACGAAACCGATTCAGGATCGGTTCCTCTTGGATTTCTCGGGAGAAGGGTGGCCAGGCGTTATAGGCCGCTGGATCGGTTGGGGAGCTTTGCATGTCGGCAAAGCGATGGGAGAACTCTTCCAGCTTGTGCTCGTGCTCCTCCAGGTGCCTCTCGGCCTGGCGCCTGATGGCCTCTTCGGTGGAATCTTCCACCGAGGTGGTGCGGGCACCAGAATCAGAAGAAGACTTCAGGGTTCCATCTGGATCTCTGATTGACCTTGCCCGAGAAAATTAGGGTTTGTAATAAGGATTGACCTGATCAACCCAATTTTGAGTCTGTAATTTTGTCATTTCAATTTTTGTTGAGTCAGGTTGACTCAGTCCAAGTCCTGGTCCAGGTTGGCGCCATTCCCTTTGCCATAGGGTGCCACATTTTTTTCTTCCATGGTCCAGCTACAAGTTGGTGCCACACTCCCTCCCACATCTCCATCCAGTGTCTTTGTTACCTACACCATAAGAAGTAGGTTCCCCTTTTTCTTGCACCACTTGGGGGAGAAATCCATCAAGATACCTCAATCCAAGGAGGAGCCAACTTCTTTCCAGATAAACCCAAGCCAGGATGGCAAGAATTTTTCTTGAAGAGAGGATCAAGGAGGTCACAATGTTCCATAAAAATCCAAGTTATAAAAGGGAAGAGAGCATGTCTTGGGGAGAAAATCAAGGAGGCACCCAAAAGTTTCCTAAAGTGCCAAAGCCATGAAAAGAAGAAGCCTAAACTTGTGGAGCAAGACTAGGAGGTGTCCAAAAGAGCCAAACCATGATGGAAAAATCCTTGATTCATGGAGATATACTAGGAGACACCCCCATAACCTGCCATTTGGAGCTGATTTTCAAGTTTTCTTGGAGTTTTTGGGCTGCTCACTCATGGAAGGAGTCTTGGTTGGCCAAGGGAAGAGAATTTGATGCCTAAAGTGTAGATTAGTCCTATTAGTCCCACATGGGAACTTATATGGTTTTGATTTTTCTTATAGGTCTATAAATTAGATCCCTTTTGTAACTTGAACTTATCTTATGAAATATTATGAATGAAATCCCTTTGTTTTTTAGCAAAGTCTTGTTCTTCCGCACTTATTCTGAGTGTTAAGCTCCGTGAGGGAGTAAATCCGGGTTCCCTAGGAACCTTGAGGAGGTGTGAGATCTCCAACCCCAAAACCCTAGCTTAGTCCACCCATCTCTACTCCACCACCACCAAACCCTAGCCTCTACACCATCTCCAAGGTTCTTCATCCAAGGGGTGGCCGACCACCACCCCCCAGTCCAGCCATCTTCAAGTCAGCTACCACTGCTTCAGAGTCCATCCAGAAGATCCAGGAGAAGAAGTCCCAAATCCGTAGCCTAGGAGTTCCAGATCTGCTGAAGACCTTCAGATCCCACCCTTTCTTCTACTCTGGTAACTCTCCTCCCTGAGTCTCTTGTTCCTAACCTTGTTCTTCTTCTCTCCAGGATCCAGGGTTCAAGAAGAGGCCAACTTTGCCAAGGACCATTATCGGAGGATCCATTGTGAAGATACCTAGACTCCCGGGATCCAATAATCTGCTTGAGAGTCTTTTTCCACCAAATGGAGAGATATCACTGCTAGGTAACAAGAACCTTTCCTTCTCACTTTGTTTGTTTCGTTGAAACTCAGAGCAAACCCTAGATCTGGGGGTTTCTCAATCCCCAGCGATCCTACTTCTGAGTTACTCTGATAATCCACTCCTTTTAATTGTGCTTTCTGTCAATTCTTAGTTTTTTTCAACATTAGTTTATCTTTCCTTTGAGTCAAAGCCAACTTCTGAAAATATATATAAAAAAAAATACATTAATTTTAATTTGCTTCCGCATTCCACATATCCGTTCTGCATCATTTTTGGTATCAGAGTTTTCGTCCTGCATTAATTTTTGTATCAGAGCCCTGTCTAGGGTTTCTGACTTGCTTGCATGTTTTGAGTGTCTCTCTTTTTTACTTTGTCTGCTCGAAGTAGACTCCCCAGGACGTCCGGTCCTAGGAACGAAGCGAGGTGCAAGCCTCCTCTTCCCATTCCATGGGGTGTTCCTAGGGCGTGTAGGGGATCCGCTGGGTTACAACTTCGTAGCAGGAATTGTAAACGGGAGAAGCATTTTATTTTCAGTCTGTAACTACCCTGTTCCAGGAATTTTTTCTTATTGTAGGTAACTCCAAATTGCATGATTTTTATTTTTCCAGAACCAGTATAATTGAAACTATTTTACATAATTTCATTGTAATTTATTAGTTTCTGTGAAATTTTTGAGATTTAAATTATAGCAATTCTGTTTCTGTGTTTCTGCAATTCAATTTTTTTTTGAGTGATCATCTCCTAATTCATCTTAAGGGCAATTGAGCATCTAAGATAAGGGGAGGAGTTGATAACCTCTCCTTAGCCCAAAACCACCACCCATTCATTCGATCCTAAGCTTAATTTTAAAATTTATTAGACTTAATATGCCCTAGTGGGCTAGGAACACCAACTGGTCAGGTCCAGCCTAGGGTTTAGTCAGTTTGTCTGGTTACTCTGTGTGTGCTTTGTACTCAGTGTCTAGAATGGTGATTCAGGGACTACGTCCCGAAGGGCTTGTGTGTTGGTCCGCCTACCTGGCCAATCACTGATTGGTGTCTAGGATTGGCAATTAGGGACCTAACACTCCCCTTACACCTACCTGGCTGAGTCCCGAGTTACTACAGGCTAGCTTGCCACTTTGATTGGGCATCTAGTTTGGGCTCTAGGTCTAGTTAGCCTGTAGTTGTTTCAGTCGAGTCTCATTTGGTGTGCTTGCTTGCATCATCATGTCCACCCGGAACGGAGTACCCTACCAACCTGGTCAAACCCAACCTGATTTAGAGGCCATGATTAGAACTCTTACCGAAAGTATGACCAAATTGAGTCAGGATATGACTGATACTGTTGCCCAGTTTAGAGATCGAGCCCAGGTACTTGAGGAGCCTAGGCACCGAAATTGGATCCCTGACTCAGAATTTGGTAGACCCCAACCTCACCCACACCCAGAGCCTAAGAGACCATTATACAGGGATCCTGAACCTAATCATTGGAGGTTTGATCTAAGAGCCTATAACCATGATCTTTCCCCTGAGTCTAGCCCTAGGAGCCTATACCCATACTTGGTTGACTCAGAGAAGGGACCCGTTAGGAACACCGAACCTTATGCACCCACTTTTGATGGAAGACAAGAGACATATATTAAGTGGGAAGAATAAATGGATCGGTATTTTGAGTGCACTAACATATCGGAATTAGGACAAGTTAGGTTGGCCAAAACCAAGTTCACCAAACATGCTAGGTCGCATTGGTATGCTATTGAGTATGAGTGTTATCAAAGAAAAGAGGAAATATATACTTGGAGAGATATGAGAAGTAAGTTGAGAGATAGGTACCTAGGTAGATCCTATGAGAAAAGACTTTTAGACCAATGGTACCAATTGCAACAAGGTAATAGGCCTGTGTCTAAATATATCGAGGACTTCCAGTGGTATGACATGAAATGCAATACCATTGAGACCGAAGCTCAGATCACATCGAGGTTTAGGGTTGGGTTACACCCAGACATTTATAGGAAGCTATGCCTTGAAAAGACCAATAAGTTAGACCGAGCCTACCAAGAATCCCAAGACTATGAGTGGTCTTTAAGATATAACCAATCAAGTACTTTGGACTTAAAGCCAACCTCCACCAACTTTAGTCAAGTTCCGATTGATCCGACACCCGTAGTGAACCAGACTTTTGTTTATCAATTCCCACTTGTGTCACCTCTTGACCAGAAGGATAACACTGAGAAGGAGTTAGGCATGGCCATCCCAAAATTAGTTGACCTGACCAAAGCCGTACTTAAAGATGAATCAAAGGAGAATAGATTAGAACCTTTCAGTGAGATTGAGGAAGAAATATATGAGCCTAACATAAGTTTGATAGATGAATATGAAGAAGAAGAATTTGAGGATATCTCTTCCGATAATTCAATTAACCAACTCCTACCTGATGGGGTTATTGAGGGGACCCCTGCCACTCAAGGAATTCAGGAGCTAACCCTAAGAGAAGACCCTTTTGAGAAAGTTCAGGAAGAGAAAATTGCACCCAATGAGAGTTTAAGTGAGAATACCCCTGAACTCATTGAGGAATCCAAAGAAGACACTCCTGAGTCAAATCTGGTAGAGAAGTGTGAAGAAGGAAGGGGTTCGCAAGAATTGTCCATTGAGAAGGTCCAAGAACAAAAAAAAGACAGTAGCTTAGAAGACTTTCTAGATAAACATTCCAAAGACCTTCCTGATAACCTTCCATCTTCTAGGAGCACCCAGCCTACCCTAGAACTTGCACTTGTAGACCCTCTTAGAGCAAATCATGAGGTTTGGATGAGTGCACCTATAGAACAATGTCCTCATTTTAAGGTCATCCTGAATAACCAAGGTATGTTTCTTGTTTCCTATAAGCCATCTCAAAACTTTGATTCTTATTTCCTACCCTTCCCTAAATCTTCTCATGTTTGTAGAGCTATGGGATTACACTTTACTTAGATTTCTAGGTTGCAAGACTCCTTAGAATCTTTTAGGTTTGCCACCTACTTCTGGAAGACCTTATGGCACCTACTAGGCACCCATGATAAGTTTTCATGCTCTGCATGCCATCCTCCGACCCAAGGTCAAACCTAGAGAGCCTTAGTTTGTTAGGTTTAGACCTAGGGTTCCTTTGAATAAAGTCCATTCTTTAGGAATGCGTCGTCAGTCGAGTTTAGGACATTGACTCAGATTTTCGTTGAGTGAGAATACCAGAAATTGGGATTTGTATTTACCTAGGGCTGAATTTGCATATAATGACTCGATCAATAGGTCTATAGGTAAAAGCCCTTTTGAGATTGTTCATGGGTACAAGCCTCACACACCACTTGACCTAGTTCCTTTGCCAGTCCACACACGAGTCTCCAAGTCTGCTGAAGACTTTGCACAGCATGTAAAAAACTTGCATAAAGAAATTCATGCCAAAATAACTTTAAGTAATGAAACTTATAAGAAGTTGGCTGATTCTCAAAGGTGAGTCAAAACTTTTGTTGAGGGAGACTATGTAATGATTAGGTTAAGGCCTGAGCGGTTTCCTCC
This sequence comes from Areca catechu, assembly GCA_021397845.1. Taxonomy (NCBI): domain Eukaryota; kingdom Viridiplantae; phylum Streptophyta; class Magnoliopsida; order Arecales; family Arecaceae; genus Areca; species Areca catechu. The sequence continues at coordinate 86,093,416 of CM038044.1, read as the reverse complement.
TGGAACCGTTAGAAAGCTACATGCGAGAGGAGCTGGACCATTTAGAGTGATGAAGAGAGTGGGACCCAATGCCTATGTTGCCTCCAGAGCTAGGCATTAGCTCCACTTTCAACATTACAGACCTAGTAGAGTACAGGGAGCTAGCTGTGATTCCTAGTGAGCCTTTTGAACCTAATCCTGTTATTGAGAGTGATCCCGAACTTGTGTGTCCACCAACAAACTGGCTTGTGAGGAAAGAGCAGATTGAAAAGATCCTGGATGACCAGGTTATCTCTACTCATAATCGAGGATACCAAAGATACCTGGTCCGCTGGCAAGGAAAGCCAGATTCTGATGACTCTTGGATCTCCCGAGAAGAATTACAAGAATTGGACCCAGACCTCTTGGAGAGATACCAGAGCCAGCTTGATCCATACTCGACAGGGTCGAGTTCCTCCCACCTCGAGAGAATTGGTGCGGGCACCAGAATCAGAAGAAGACTTCAGGGTTCCATCTGGATCTCTGATTGACCTTGCCCGAGAAAATTAGGGTTTGTAATAAGGATTGACCTGATCAACCCAATTTTGAGTCTGTAATTTTATCATTTCAATTTTTGTTGAGTCATGTTGACTCAGTCCAAGTCCAGGTCCAGGTTGGCGCCATTCCCTTTGCCATAGAGTGCCACATTTTTTCTTCCATGGTCCAGCTACAAGTGGGTGCCACACTCCCTCCCACATCTCCATCCAGTGTCTTTGGTTCCCACACCATAAGAAGTAAGTTCCCCTTTTTCGTGCACCACTTGGGGGAGAAATCCATCAAGATACCTCAATCCAAGGAGGAGCCAACTTCTTTCCAGATAAACCCAAGCCAGGATGGCAAGAGTTTTTCTTGAAGAGAGGATCAAGGAGGTGCCCCACAATGTTCCATAAAAATCCAAGTTATACAAGGGAAGAGAGCATGTCTTGGGAACAAAATCAAGGAGGCACCCAAAAGTTTCCTAAAGTGCCAAAGCCATGAAAAGAAGAAGCCTAAACTTGTAAAGCAAGACTAGGAGGTGTCCAAAAGAGCCAAACCATGAAGGAAAAATCCTTGATTCATGGAGAGAAACTATGAGACACCCCCATAACCTGCCATTTGGAGCTGATTTTCAAGTTTTCTTGGAGTTTTTGGGCCGCTCACTCATGGAAGGAGTCTTGGTTGGCCAAGGGAAGAGAATTTGATGCCAAAGTGTAGATTAGTCCTATTAGTCCTACATGGGAACTTGTATGGTTTTGATTTTTCTTATAGGTCTATAAATTAGACCCCTTTTGTAACTTGAACTTATCTTATGAAATCTTATGAATGAAATTCCTTTGTTTTTTAGCAAAGTCTTGTTCTTTCGCACTTATTCTGAGTGTTGAGCTCCATGAGGGAGTAAATCCGGGTTCCCTAGAAACCTTGAGGAGGTGTGAGATCTCCAACCCCAAAACCCTAGCTTAGTCCACCCATCTCTACTCCACCACCACCAAACCCTAGCCTCTACACCATCTCCAAGGTTCTTCATCCAAAGGGTGGCCGACCACCACCCCCCAGTCCAGCCATCTTCAAGTCAGCTACCACTGCTTCAGAGACCATCCAGAAGATCCAGGAGAAGAAGTCCCAAATCCGCAGCCTAGGAGTTCCAGATCAGCTGAAGACCTTAAGATCCCACCCTTTCTTCTACTCTGGTAACTCTCCTCCCTGAGTCTCTTGTTCCTAACCTTGTTCTTCTTCTCTCCAGGATCCAGGGTTCAAGAAGAGGCCAACTTTGCTAAGGACCATTATCGGAGGATCCATTGCGAAGATACCTTGACTCCCGGGATCCAATAATCTGCTCGAGAGAGTCTTTTTCCACCAAATGGAGAGATATCACTGCTAGGTAACAAGAACCTTCCCTTCTCACTTTGTCTGTTTCGTTGAAACTCAGAGCAAACCCTAGATCTGGGGGTTTCTCAATTCCCAGCGATCCTACTTCTGAGTTACTCTGATAATCCACTCCTTTTAATTGTGCTTTCTGTCAATTCTTAGTTTCTTTCAACATTAGTTTATATTTTCTTTAAGTCAAAGCCAACTTCTGAAAATATATATATATAAAAAATACATTAATTTTAATTTGCTTCCGCATTCCACATATCTGTTCTGCATCATTTTTGGTATCAGAGTTTTCGTTCTGCATCACGAGGCCGCTGGAGAATGGGGTGCCGATCGGTCTCGGGGTGGGGCTTGCCCCGATGGCATCTGCTACGCCGCACTACTTCGGCATCATTGGCCATGGATCAACTCTCGTGATCCACCGAACAGGAGTTGTTCCTCTTTGTGGGAGTCTGGTGGCTCCCGCGGGGGTTGGAAACTGCCCGCGGTTGGGAGGGCCTGCCTTTGATGGAGCACAAGATTCCGCAGGGGCCCGTGGCTCGAGCCACGGGGGTCCCTAGCTGGGGCTGAGTGGCCAGGGAGCACTGCTGGTGCTGCAGTTGCTGCACATCAGTAGTCAGAGTTTGCAGCTACTGGACAACAGTCGCGAAAGGAACATCCATCGAGGACGGTTGAGGAGGAGGAGGAGCAGGAAGTTCCCTCTCCGGGCTGCATAGCCCTTAGGAAGAAGGAACCTCTCCTGCACGGCTGGTGGATGCTTCGCGTCCACGTGTCACCATCATGGTCGGAGCACGCTCTCGCCCATAGAGAGCTTGCTTGTACAGGGGTTACTGTCCTGCCCCCCTACCTGACATGCCAATCTATTACCGATCTCACCGTGGTGGCCTGTAGCTCGTAAGCTGGCACTGGTTCTCGGACTCTCTCATCTCGAGGTCCCCAAGCTTCCGGACCTGCAAAATAAAGTCAGAGACCCAGGCTGGGGATTTTGATGGGGGCACTTCGACGGTCAAGTAAGAGAGCGGCAAGATGGAACAGGACCTCCAAGATGGGTTCCTAGAGGATTCCCATGCTTAGAGGAGATGTAAATGAAAGAAGTGTGGGGAAGAGAGGAGTTGAAGCCTAGCTTCCTGTGCTGGGTTCATCGAGCTCATGCTTGAGGACTTCCTGGGGTCCCCCTTTTTTGACTTACCTCTCCGAATGTTTTTACAATCCCTTTTATACTACCGGACCACCTTCCGCCCATGTCTCCTTCTGGGGGCTCCTCGAGATATCTGGGTCTTCTTCCCCCCCTTCTCCTTCGAGTCTGGGAGTTAAGTGGCTGGCATGCCTCATCCGTCGTGTGTCACGAAAGGGGGAAGACTGGTGAGACCTCGGGCCGAGCACGGGAGCTCTCCTTTCAGGGCGTTGACGATGGGCTTCTAGCCGTTTCAGGCCCCTACCTGCAAGGATTCTGATCCTCGGTTGCGGGGCCCCATTTAACTAATGTAAACAAGGTTTTGCGTGTCACTACAGGCCATACTGGGGCCCCCTACGGGGCACGATGAGCGCCGACTCTAGTGCCAACCTCGTAACCCGTGTCTCTGCCTCCCCGAGGCCTTGCAGAGGAGGGCTGACTTCGCTGAGGTGGTCCCATTAGGGGGCGCCACCTGGCAGAGGAGCAGGGGCTGCCAGCTTCGACCGAGTTGGACCCCTTTTGGATGGACACCTGGTGGAGTGGTAGAGAGAGGCTCGATTTCGATCGAGGTGGACCTGTCATGGGGTGCCACCTGGCGAAGGAGCAGGAGCTGCCAGCTTGGCCGAGGTGGACCCCTCCTGAGTGAACACCTAGCGGATTGGCAGAGAGAGGCTCGACTTCGGTCGAGGTGGACCCATCATGGGGTGCCACCTAGCGAAGGAGTAGGAGCTGCCAGCTTGGCGGAGATGGACCCCTATTGGGTGGACACCTGGCACAGTGGCAGAGAGAGGCTCGAATTCGATTGAGGTGGACCCATCATGGGGTGCCACCTCGCAAAGGAGCAGGAGGGCCTAGCTCGACCTCGGTAGAGGTGGACCCATCTCGAGGTGCCACTTGGCGAGGGAGCAGGAGGTTGCCAGCTTCGACCGAGGTGGACCCGTCTTGGGGGGCCACCTGGCGAAGGAGCAGGAGGGCCGGCTTGACCTCGGCAGTGGTGGGCCCGTCTTGGGGTTCCACCTAGCGAGGGAGCAGAAGGCTGCCAGCTTCGGTCGAGGTGGACCCCTCCTGGGTGGACACCTGGCGGAGCGGCAGAGAGGGGCTCGACTTTGGCTGAGGTGGACCCGTCTTGGGGTTGCCACCTGGTGAAAGAGCAGGAGGGCCTGGCTCTACCTCGGTTGAGGTGGACCCGTCTTGGGGTGGCACCTGGCGAGGGAGCAAAGGTCGCCAGCTTCGGCCTAGGTGGACCCCTCCTAGGTGGACACCTAGCGGAGTGGCAGAGAGGTGCTCGACTTCAGCCGAGTTGGAACCGTCTTGGGGTGCCACCTGGCGAAGGAGCAAGAGGGCTTGGATCGAACTCGGTAGAGGTGGACCCGTCTTGGGGTGCCACCTGGCGAGGGAGCAAGAGGCCACCCGCTTCGGCCAAGGTGGACCCCTCCTGGGTGGACACCTAGCAGATAGGCAGAGAGGGGCTCGACTTCGACCGAGGTGGACCCGTCTTAGGGTGCTAGCTGGTGAAGGAGCAGGAGGGCCTGGCTCGACCTCGGTAGAGGTGGACCCTTCTTGGGGTGCCACCTGGCGAGGGAGCAAAAGGCCGCCAGCTTCGACCGAGGTGGGCCCCTCCTGGGTGGACACCTGGTGGAGTGGCAGAGAGGGGCTCGACTTTGGCCATGGTGGACCCATCTTGGGGTGCCACCTGGCGAAGGAGCAAGAGGGCCTGGCTCGACCTCGATTGAGGTGGACCCGTCTTGGGGTGCCACCTGGCGAGGGAGCAAAGGCCACCATCTTCGAGCGAGGTAGACCCCTCCTCGGTGGACACCTGGCGGAGTGGCAGGGAAGTGCTAGACTTCGACCGAGGTGGAACCATCTTGGGGTGCCACCTAGCGAAGGAGCAAGAGGGCCTGGCTCAAACTCGGTAGAGGTGGACCCATCTTGGGGTGCCACCTGGCGAGGGAGCAGGAGGTCGCCGACTTCGTCCGAGGTGGACCCCTCCTGGGTGGACACCTGGCGGAGCGGCGGAGAGGGGCTCGACATCGACCGAGGTGGACCCGTCTTGGGGTGCCACCTGGCGAAGGAGCAGGAGGGCCTGGCTCGACCTCAACAGAGGTGGACCCGTCTTGGGGTGCCACCTGGCGAGGGAGCAGAAGGCCGCCAGCTTCGATCGAGGTGGATCCCTCCTGGGTGGACATCTGGCGGAGTGGCAGAGAGGGGCTCGACTTTGACCGTGGTGGACCCGTCTTGGGGTGCCACCAGGCGAAGGAGCAGGAGAGCCTGGCTCGACCTCAGCTGGGGTGGACCCATCTTGGGGTTCCACCTGGCGAGGGAGCAGTAGGCCGCCAGCTTCGGCCGAGGTAGACCCCTCCTAGGTGGACACCCAGCGGAGCGGCAGAGAGGGGCTCGACTTCGGCAGAGGTGGACCTATCTTGGGTTGCCACCTGGCGAAGGAGCATGAGGGCCTGGCTCGACCTCGGCTAAGGTGGACCCGTCTTAGGGTGCCACTTGGCCAGGGAGCAAAGGCCATCTACTTCGGCCGAGGTGGACCCCTCCTGGGTGAACACCTGGCGGAGTGCAGAGAGGTGCTCGACTTCGACCGAGGTAGAACCATCTTGGGGTGCCACCTGGTGAAGGACCAAGAGGGCCTGGCTCGACCTTGGCAGAGGTTGACCCATCTTGGGGTGCCTTCTGGCGAGGGAGTAGGAGGCTGCCCGCTTCGGCCGAGGTAGACCCCTCCTGGGTGGACACCTGGTGGAGCAGCAGAGAGGAGCTCGACTTCGACCAAGGTGGACCCGTCTTGGGGTGCCACCTGCTGAAGGAGCAGGAGTTTTGAAAGAAAAATCCACGTGGCACCTGCGGCTTCCATCTGGATCTGACACACGATCCACGTCAGTGATGTATCCATATCACAGGTATTTCAGAATCCTAATTGCATGACTTGTTAATTATAATGAATAAGGGATCTTGGGCTTAGGGTTTCAAGTTGTTTGGAGTTTCAAGAAAGAAATTTTTTGAAATCCATTATTCTGCTGTGCCATCGAAACCATAGAAAACCAACAGGCCAGCCAAAGTTCGGCTTAACTATTCATTGGTTAGAAGATTGAATTTTGTCATGTTAATGGTTGGACCTAATCAGGACCTTCAATAGGAGGCCCAAAGGTTGATTGAAGTGCACCTTGGGGCAAAATCTAAATACTAGAAGTTACTTAGAAAAGTAATTGATTAAAGAACCTACCTTTAGATGCGCATGGATGGGATGACCAAAGTCGGGCTCATGTGTTGTCTATTGGATTCTAGTACCCACTATGGAATTAAAGTTATTCCTCGGATTGGAGGTAGAGGCTACCAGTATGAACAAAAAAGTGGGTGGGCCTTTAGGTTAAAGTACATATCTTTAGGTTAATAATTCACATACACTAATAGGTTTTAGTTTTCCTTTCAGATGTCTACTAACTTGTCGCTTCGATCTCTTCTTGATAATAAGAAACTCATGGGTCCCAACTTTGATAGCTGGTATCAAAGGCTCAGGATTGTCTTGGAGCATGAACAGATCTTATATGTGATATCAAATCCGATGCCAGAAACCCCTGCTCCCAATGCTCGAGGTTCGGTCAGAGACACTTATCAGAAGTGGCTCTTTGATAGGACCACTATCACAAATTTAGTCACAAATTTGAGGAAGCCCAGCCAGAGTAGATCCCTTAAAAGTTGAAGGAGTCCTTCCGTACACCAGATGATGTTGAGAGGTACAAGGTCTCCTATGCTATATACAACGTGAGAATGCTTAATGGGACCTCGATCACTGATCATGTATTGTACATGATCGAGATGATTGAGCACTTGGACAAGCTCGGATGTCCCTTGCATGAACAGCTCAAGAAAGATGTGATACTGAATTCCCTACCCTCTTCGTGCCTAAACTTTCTCAATCATTTCAAAATAAATAAGCCTATAGTTAACTATCATGATTTGTTAGGGTTACTACAGACTTATGAGAAAGACCACCAAATCAATAATGGGGTGGTAAATCTTGTGAGAGGATCTTCAGCGGGGCGTCGTCCTTTTAAGAAAGGGAAAAAGAGAAATAATGGGAAGAAGGTGCAAAATGCTTCTAGACCTAGTCAGGTCAAGAAGGTGAAGGCTGATAAAAGCCAGGCATAGTGCTTCTTCTATAAGAAAGAAGATCATTAGAAGAGGAACTGTCCTCTTTATATTGCATCCCTTGACTTGAACAGGTCCAAGAAGAGGAAGAGCAGGGCAGTGCTGGACAAGGTATTTATATGATAACTCCTTGTAGTTTCTCTATCCGTGATACTACTAACTAGGTATTGGATACCAGAAGTCCAATTCATATTTGCAGTTCTTTACAGGAACTTCAACTTAGTAGGAGATTCAACGATGGTGAGAGATTCTTGAACGTGGGAATAGAAGCCAAGTTCTAGTCCTGGTGTTGAGAGCCCTCAAATTAGTTTTTGAGTCTTGTACTATCATTTTGAATGAGTGTCATTACTATCCATCTTTCATCCTAAATGTCATTTCTGTAGGCCAATTGGCCATGTATGGTTATAAACTATCAATAAAGAATGACATTTACAAAATCATTTGGAATGGTTCTATTGTGATAGAAAGATACATGAATAATGGCATTTAAATACTATTACGACCTATTAGTGTAGTGTGCACATCTAGCAAATGTCCTAGGATAGATAATGTCAGTGATGCATATCTATGGCATTGTAGGCTAGGTCATATTAACAAGAACAGGATAAATAGGTTGAAAAGCGGGGGTCTTCTCAAGATCAGTGAATGCAATTCACTACCAACTTGTGAGTCCTATCTTCTTGGAAAGATGACAAGATCACCTTTTACTGGAAAAGATAAACAAGCAAAGAAATTCTAAGTCTGGTACACACTGATGTATACGGACTAGTGAATATTAGTGCTAGAGGTGGGTATAATTATGTCATTATGTTTATAGACGACCTTTCGAGGTACGGTTATGTCTTCTTGATGAGACAAATCTGAATCATTTGAAATATTCAAATGATATCATAATGAAGTAAAAAATTAAACTAAAAAGTATATCAAAACCCTTCAATCAGATAGAGGTGGTGAATATCTTTCTCATGATTTTCTGACATATCTTGAGAAGAATGGGATTCTCTCTCAATGGACACCTCTAGGGACACTTCAGTTAAATAGAGGTCTGAAAGGAGAAATCAAACCTTGTTAGACATGGTTCGGTCCATGATGGGCTTTGCTTCTCTATCGCTATCCTTTTGGGGATATGCTCTAGAGTCAGCCTGTTACCTTTTAAATAGGGTTCCAAGTTAGTCCATTAGCAAAACCCCATATGAGATATGAACTGGACATAAGCCGACACTCGCACACCTTTGGGTCTGGGGTTGCCCGGTTTATGTCAAACATTTGAAAATGGATAAGCTTGGACCTAGGTCTAATCGGTGCCTATTTGTTGGGTATCCAAAAGAGTCTAAGGGATACTACTTCTACTTGGCTGAGGAACAAAAGTTGTTCCTCAATCTTGGGGCTATCATTTTGGAAAAGGAATTCCTTGGTGAAGGAACTATAGCTGGTAAGATTGAACTTAGTGAAGTTCAACAAGTGGAAGAATCGACACACTTAAGGGACAACATAGAACTAGTTGTGATTAGATCACACCTAGAGCCCACATAGGAACCATTAAGGAGATTTGATAGGGTACTGCATCAACAGGACAGATACCATGATTTCTTAGTCTAGGACAGTGATCCCATTGAACTCGATGAGAATAATGAGGACTCGATCACCTATATGGATGCAATGCAAAGGTCCGACTCTGAGAAATGGCTAGGAGCCATGAGATCCGAAATGGAGTCCATGAAAATCAACAATGTGTGGACATTGGTTGATCCACTTGAGGGGATAAAACCCATTAGATACAAATGAATTTTCAAAAGGAAAAGAGGCATAGATGGGCAGGTAGAGACCTATAAAGCCCGTCTGGTTACCGAGGGGTATCGTCAATGTTATGGTATTGACTATGATGAGATGTTCTCTTCTGTGGCAATGCTCAAATCCATTCGGATCACACTTGCTTTAGCGGCACACTTTGACTATGAAATCTGGCAAATTGATATCCAAACAGCTTTCTTGAATGGTGACCTAGAAGAGGAGGTGTATATGATACAACATGAAGGGTTCACATCCATAGACGAGTCAAAGGTGTGCAAGCTTCAAAGGTCCATCTATGGACTGAAGCAAGCATCTCGAAGTTGGAATATGCGATTTGATAAGTATATTAAGTTGTATGGCTTTGTTAGGAACGGAGAAGAACCTTGCATTTATAAATGGACTAATAGTTTTGTGATTGTATTCCTTGTGTTGTATGTGGATGACATTCTCTTAATCGGGAATGACATCCCAGCACTACAAGGAATAAAGGTCTGGTTGTCATCTCAGTTCTCTATGAAGGACTTGGGTGAAGCCTCTTACATACTGGGTATGAAGATCTATAGAGATAGATCTAAAAGGCTTCTGGGACTGTTCCAGTCTACGTACATTGATATTGTGCTGAAGCAGTTCAGCATAGAAAATTCCAAGAAAGGCTATCTCCTGATAGGCCCTGGAGTTACACTCTCCAAAAAGGATTATACGATAACTCCTAAGGAGAGAGAGCGTATGAGTAGAATCCCATATGCTTCAGCTGTGGGTTCTATCATGTACGCCATGACATGTACTAGATCAGACATGGCATACTCACTAGGTGCAGTGAGCAGATATCAGTCTGACCTAGGTGAAGCTCATTGGAAAGTGATAAAAACCATCCTTAAGTATTTATGAAATACTAAGGACCAATGGCTGGTTTATGAAGAATTTGACATAAAACTTGTATGATATACTGACTCTAGTTTTTAGTTAGATCGGGATGATAGCAAGAGTGTGCTAGGATTTATCTTTATCCTAAATGGAGGAGCAATTTGCTGGAAAAGTTTTAAGCAGCCTACTGTGGCAGACTCAGTATGCAAAGTAGAATACATCGAAGCATCGGATGCAGCAAAGAAAGCTGTGTGGTTGTGGAAGTTCCTAGGTGAGCTAGGAGTGGCACCTTCCTTGGATGGTCCTATTTTGGTGTATTGTGATAGCATTGGAGCCATTACTCAAGCCAAATAGCCGAAGTCCCATCAATGCACCAAACACATTCTGCAATGCTATCATCTTGTGCGAGAAATCATGGAACGAGGTGACATCGACCTTCAGATGATCAATGGAAAGGAGAACCTGGCCGACCCCTTCATTAAAGCCATCGGTGTTCAAGTCGACAATTATAAATGAAAAATGGAAATAAGATTCTATACTGATTGGCTTTAGTCCAAGTGGGAGTTGTTGGAAATAGTATCCCAAAGCCAATCATCTAGGCTGTAGATGGCTGTACTATTTTGTAATTATTGTGAGTTTTTGTAAATGAATAAAAGTTATTCTTTTGGATGTTCATCACATATGCATTTTCCTGAAAAGAACTCTTGTATGATGGAGTCCTTAGAACTGCATTATATTTGATATAGAGAGGATATATCGAGTAGTTCTTAAACTGGTTCACAACCAAAGGATACATTGTTATTGGACGACGATGTATCAAGCGTAGGTTATTGTATGTCATATTGGTTAGTTGTCCTCTTAACCAAGGAGTGTAGAGATACTGATATAACATATAGGTGAAATGTATGACATTTCACTGAACGTGACCAACTGTGGAGCTCCCTTCTGCCAAAGGATTGCTCATGAAATGATATGGGTATATGTGTCCCCCAGACTTGAGATCACCATGGTAGCTTGCAAGCAACTCACTATACTTTGATGTTGGACTACCTGGATTTCTAATCCAATGATGGAAGGTTTCTAGGTATTGTCAAGTACTTGTGGAGCGGTGATGGATAAAGATGGGATTGACCCCTCTAAATGGTTTGGAGTGAATGACTCACAATGTCTCAATTTAGTAAAACCTTGAACAAGGTAGTTCTTGTGAGGAGTCACAAAACTTATAAGGTTGAAACACGATCTGGATATACTAAATTAGGATTGGTAATCAAATCCTAGATCATCCTGAGCATTATGAGGTCAAAGGGATGAATTATGCTGTAACCATATGCTAGGAATTCTAGAGAGTTGCTTCGCAATCTTTGACCTATCCAAATATCGAGTATCATTGCTAAATGATGACTTTGACTGATACTGAAAGTGCTCCAGTACTACCGGCTTAGTGTTTGAACCTATAGGATTATACACAATAGGAGTTTTTACCTGATCTAAAGGCTGATCGATGATTGAGAATCATCTGGCATCATTGGGGGTCAATATGATTGACCATGATCCAAGCATTGATACTTTAGAGTGTCGACACTTGGATGTGACGAGGATTTTTTTCACTAATTTGATTAGTGAATTTTGGAGGACTTATATGCAATATGATTGCAACCTGATGGGTCAAGCCAAATATGATTTGGCTTATGATCAAATTGGATTTGATTTTTCATGGTCTCTTTCCTTTAAAAGATTTAAATTTGAATTTCAAATTCAAATTTCAAATTTTGGCTGAAATTGGCTCCAAGATTTTTATGGAATGCTTTATTTGGGAATGCAAATTTTTTCCCATTTAAGCCTAGAGCTAATTTGTTTTAACCCTTAACCCTCTCCCTCAATCACTCCACCTTCCATGTCTCTCTCCCTATTTGCTGCCACTATAATTAAGTGTTATTGTAGGGCTAGCAAAAGGATGACAAGCTGGGCTTTTCTAAGAGAGAAAGAAAAGGATTCCTTAAAGTAGGGTTTGAGAGCATTAGGATTTTGGGTGTGAGCCTACTTAGCAATAAAGCTAGGATATGGGAAGAGAGAGTTGGTTGGGAAGGGTTCCACTTCCACTTCTGCTCAGTGTCCTCCAACAAGTTCTTCCCGGTGGCTTCAAGAAGGACTTGCAGGTCCAAGAAGGAAATGATTGGCTTCCAGGATCCTGAGGAGCTAGCACTCCAAGGGAGTTGATTGAGATTAAGCCCTGGTGTGAACTACCCGTAGAGGCTAGATAATTATATGGCTCGGTAGCTCTTCATCACCTCCATCCAACAGTTTAAAGGTAATGTACCTTTCTCTCGATCTCATGTGATCAGATCTAAAGCATGAAATTATTACGTGTTTTTCCCTTTTATTGCTTATGGTATCCTTTGCATGCATTTTTATTATGTTGGATCCTGTTGCAAGTAGATTGGTAGATCAACTTGATTAATCTACCAAGTCTTCCAATGTTCTTTATTTTAAAATAGTTTTAAAATACAGTTTGCTTGTACTGCTTCACTTTTAGATTTCATATTAAATCAATCATTTCAGTAACTTTCAAGAGCCTCAAGAGTTTAATTTTATTGAGCTTTAAATTCTTCTCTTGTACTCCATTGATTGTAACAAGTTTCTTGGATAAAAAATTCTTAGATTAATAGGCTAGTCCAAGCCTGCAATTAGATGTTTATATTGGACTAAATCAAGTGGACATAGTTAGGAGAGGTTTTACTTACTAAACCTATTGAAAGTTAACTGAATTTGAGATTATGAGTTTAGAAAATAATCTTGCTATAATCTAGTAAAAATTATAGTAAAACTTCCAAGTGGGTGAGCTTATAAAGTAGATATAGGTATAAGGATTGGCATAGAACCACTATAAACCTTTGTGTTTGTGCTTATCTATTGTTTAGGTCCTTCTTGCTCTTATTTGTGCTATTTATATCTTGCTACCATATCTTGCTGTGTCTTTCTCATCGATGTAGTTTTAACATTTGCTACATACACATAGTAAGGTTTTAGAATTTGGGAAAAGTTTTTAAAAAATTTAATTCACCGCCCCTCTTGGATTGCTACTTCTGGGCAACAAGTGGTATTAGAGCCTAGTACTCAATGCTTTGATTCAACAATTAAGAGCAAAAGATTAAGCAACCTTAATTGGTATTTTTATCAATGAAGGATATTCAACCAACAGACCATCTCTTTTTAATGGCATAAAATATACTTATTAAAAAGTATGGATGAAAATTATTATACAAGCACAAGATTATGACATGTGAAATATTATTGTTAATGGACCATGCACACCCACTATTTTAATTGATGGTGTGCCTTCTTCTGAGCTGAAAGAGATTAGGATAAAGTTGATTAAAGAATGGCTTAATTGAATACAAAAGCAATGAATGTTTTATATTGTGCTTTAGATGCTAATAAACTTAATCATATTTTTATTTATATTTCTACCAAAGAGATATGGGATTGACTAGATGTTATCCATGAGGGTACTAATCAAGTCAAAAAATATAAAAATAATATACTTGTTCATAGGTATGGAATTTTTAAAATGAAATCTCAAGAAACTATAATTAAAATATTCACAAGATTGACTAATATTATTAATAGATTGAAAAGTCTTGGTAAAGATTTTATTACTAATAATCTTCTTCAAAAAATTATCAGATCTTTATCAAAAAATTGAAAAGCTAAGGTGATAGCCATATAAGAAGTTAAGGACTTGAATAAGCTACCCTTAGAGAAATTGATCAGCTCACTTATGACTCATGAGTTTAGTATGTGCCAAAATACTAAAGATGAAGCCAAGAAGAGGAAGGCTATGCTTTAAAATCAACAGTCAATGATGAAAACATTAGTGATGAGTCAGAGAAAACTGACAATGAAAATGAACTAGCAATAATCATAAGAAAATTTAGAAGGTTTATGACAATAAAGAAATTTGGATTCAAAAAGAAAGGTATAGCCAAAGGGAAAGCAAATAGAACAAAAAAAAAAGAGCAACAAGCCCTTTGCTATGAATACAAAAGCCTAGGATATTTTAAAGAAGACTACTCATTACTTAAGAAAGGTCCCAAGAAGTACAAAAAAAAGGCTATAATGGTAATTTGCAAATAGAACAAAAAGAGAAAGAGCAACAACCCCTTTGCTATGAATACAAAAGCCTAGGACATTTTAAAGCAGACTGCTCATTACTTAAGAAAGGTCCCAAGAAGTATAAAAAAAAGGCTATAATGGTAATTTAGAGTGACTGTAATGAATTCATTTTAGAAGAAGAAATAAAGAAAGAAGTTGCAAATCTTTGCCTCATGGCTCATGAAAATGAGTTATATTTTAAAAATTCTCAAGATTTTATTTTGGAAGAAATGCAAGAGGCATTTTATAAACTGATTATTGATTTAAACTTATTAGATACAAAGAATAAGGACTTTAAAAAGTAAAACCAAGTATTGAGAAATGAGAAAATAGAATTTCTAAAAGAACAATAAAGTATTCTCGAGGAAAAGAGTTGCTTAATTGAAGAAAACAAACTTCTTAAGAAGAAAGTTGAGAAACTCATACATGTTTTTGAAAAGTTTACTTTTAGCTCTAAAAAACATCAAATGCTTTTAGAAAATATAAAAGTAGTTTATGATAAAAATAGATTGGACTTGAACTTTTTAAAGAAAGAAAAGATTTTGAAAAATATGTTTGTTACATCTTTTTCAAAAATGCACTCAATTACTTATTTCAAATGTAACAAAGTAGAACATAAAGTTTTTGATTGTCACTTTACAAAAAAATTAGAAATATTTTTGTTAAGCAAATTTGAGTTCCAAAAGGAGCCAAGTATACTAATCCAAAAGGGTCCAAGATAACTTGGATACCTAAATTAAAGAAATGATTTTGTGATGCAGATGTATTTGGCATTTTTGAATCTATAAAGATAAGATGATACTTAGACAATGGATGTTCAAGGCATATAATAGGGGATGAAAATCAATTCATCAACCTAAAAGCTTAAGATGGAGGTGTTTAACATTCATATTTCTCAATCTACTTACTTTGAAAATATATCACTTGTAAAAGGTTTGAAACATAAGTTACTTGGTATTATCCAATTATCTAATAAAACTTTAAAAGTTTCATTAGAATCAGTTTATTGCATTGTACATAGCTTTTTGATAATAGTATCAAGTTTATAGATAAGAGACATGGAAATGTTTACTTGGTTGAATAGTATCAAGCTTAGAGATAAGAGACATGGAAATGTTTACTTGGTTGGTCATGATGATTTATCTAAGAAAATATAAAATATCTTACATCTGTGAATGCCAAAGTTAATAAGTCTAGTTGGATTTGGCATTGTAGATAAGACATGCAAGAATGGATTTAATTGCTAAACTAGTTAGAAAAAAATAGTAAATAATTTATCAAAAATCAATTTTGAAAAGAACATAATTTGTAATTCATGTTAGTTTAGAAAGCAAATTAGATCTTCATTTAAATATAAAAATATTATTTCTACTATTAGGCTATTAAAATTACTGTATATGGATTTATTTAGGCCAATTAGGACTATGAGTCTAGGTGGTAAGAAATGCAATTTTATAATTATTGATAATTTATCTCATTTTATTTGGATATTATTTCTTGCACACAAATGTGAATCTTTTCGATCATTTTCAAAAATATTTAAGAAAATCACAAATGACAAAAGATTAATTTTCTTAAAATTTAGTAGGGATCATAGCACAAAATTTGAAAATCTTATTTTCAACTTATTTTATTTTGAAAATGATAATAAGCATAATTTTTTAGCCCTGAAAATACCTCAATAAGCTTGTGTCATAGAAACAAAAAAAAAGAATCTTAGAGGAGATGGCATGGATTATGCTATGTGAAAGCTATTTTCCAAAATACTTTTAAGCATAATCTATATTAGCATAATATATTATGTGCTTAATTATACATTAGTAAAACCTATTTTGAAGAAAAGCCCTTTTGAACTTTGAAAAGGGAGAAAACCTAATATTGCATATTTCAAAGTTTTTGATATCAATATTTTATTCTAAATAATGGTAAAGATAATAGGAAAGTTTGTTGTTTCTAAATCTAATAAAGGTATATTTCTTAGTTATTCTTCTACAAGTAGAGCTTTTAGATTGTTTAACAAAAGACGATATGTAGTAGAAGATTCAATACATATTATTTTTGATGAGACTAACAATTCTCTACTAAGAAAAGTAGATTTAGGTGATGATGCAAAAAATCTTTATTAAGAAATGAAGAGCATGAGATTGGTGGATACACATTCTCAAGAATAAAAAGACATGGATCAAGAATAACAAGACATGGATCAAGAATAATGAGAGGAAAAAGGAAATGAAGAATCTCCAAAACATCTATGGTGCGGGCACTAGGATCAAGAAGCGATTACTGGTCCCGATGTGGTTTTCTTAAGATTTCTTATGAGTCCTGTAGTCCATTAGTACTGTGTCACTTGTATTAAACTGAGCCAAGTCCTATCCATCAATTGAGTCCTGTAATAAATTGAGTCATATTATGTGAGTCCAGTTATGTTAGTCCAGTCAAGAAGTCCTTTAAGTTTTAGTTCAGTCATATGAGTCCTGTAACTTTCAAGTTTTGTTCAAGAGGAGGACCTTTGGACCCACATTAAAGACATCAGCCCAGCATTCAGGCTCCTTTCATGCTGCCCCAAACCCAGGAGGAATGACACCCCAGGCCTCCAAGAGGAGGCATCCTAGGTCCACAAGATTCCAGCGCCCCCTTGGCCCATGATGCCTGGCCCATGGCGCATCACCCTTGGCACTCTTGCCCTTGGCCCATCTAGAGTTGGTGCCCTCCTAGGCCCCTTCATGACCTGGTACCCCAGCCCAAGCCCCATCCAGAGTTGGCACCCCATCTAGCCCAAGCCCAAGAGGAGCCATACAGTCCAAGGAGGAGTCAGTCAGCCTACTTCTACAAGGAAATTAGTCTTCTAGTTTAAGTTTATTTTGCATTCCACTTTGTTAAAGACTTGTACTCCAATTTTGACAAGGAGAGGGTCCTGGGTGAACCTATAAATACCCCACCCCTCCCCCTCTTGTAGTCATCTCTTTTTCATGAATACAACTTGAAGTTATTTTGTCAAATTGTTTCCTCCAGATTGGAGTGGGTGTGAGACCCGTGTGCCCTGTTCTTCTGAGCAAACCCTAGCTGCCAGCTTTCCTTCCTCATCCACTAAACCCTAGCCATCATCCAACCCTAGCTGAAGCCCAAGGATGCCCACCTTCCTCCAAGCCATGCATCCCCTACTTCAACTGGCTGCCAGCCACCCCGAAGCTTCCCTCCACCCCTCCACTCTTCCTTCTTCCAGTTTATTATTTTTCTCATCATTTATGACCCTAACCCCTGATGTGTGCAAAATCTGTCTAGTAAAACCATCCAAGGAAGAGGTCTTCTTTGCTTTCAAGACCAACTGATAGGAAGCCGGCTGATCAGCGGGAAAGAGACTCGTTCGTCCAGGTGCCGATCCAGGAGTGCAGAGTGATCTTGTCAGCGACAAGGATTTCATCATTTCCAAGTATGAACCCAAACCCTACTCATAGTTCTGATTTGTTGAAGGTAAGACTGTCCTAACCGAGTGGTTTCTCAACCTTTGTGGTCCTAGTCATTATTGATTTGCATGATCTTAACTGCGGGTAGTGTAGTTGGTCTTTACATCTTCCTTTTGATAGTTCTTTTCCTCTTTCTTGGGAACATAGCCATCAAATATGAAATCTAAAAATTAATTAAAATTATTAGTTGCTTTTTTTATGCTTGTTCATTTGCTCTCCACTGCACCCTACATCAATTTGGTATCAAGGCATAGTTTAGGGCAGTTGGATCTTCCACAAAACACAAAACCACAAAAAGAAAATTTCTGCATCCTGTCTTCTGCACTAGGGGTCCAAAAATAGGTCTATTTCTCCACATTAGGCATACTGTCTTTTTGTGATTTTTGCACTAATTCTTCTCTGAGTCGTCCTCTATTTTACTGTTATTTTTCTCAGATTTTACAGATTAAAAAAAAATAAAACAAAATCAGCAAAACAAAAACCCTAACCAGAAATCTGTTTTTCTGAAATTCCTGCATATAGTTAGAAACCCTAGGTATTGCATCATCATACTATTTTTCCTGTGCATGAAATTTGGTAGGGATCATCTTCACATGTATCCCTTATTTCTGCAAATTGTTTAGATTTTTCCTGCTCTAAAATCTATGCTAAACCCTGCATCAAATTAGAACCCAAAATATCAATTTCTGCTAATTCTGCATACTTGACTTGACTAAACCTAATCAACTACCAAACCCCACCCAACCCAAGCCAATTTTGACTAATCACTTAACCAACTTTGAATTAAGTGCCATCTCATAAAAAGACAAAAAAAAAAAAATTATTCTTTGTTTTCTGTTATTAGAATGCATTAGGGTTTCACTGAGTGTGCATCATTTGCATCTAACCTAATCTTAAGGGCAATTTCCTCTGTCAGATTAGGGTAGGAATTCATCACCTATCTTGGGCCCAAAACAACCACCTTTGCATATGTACCTAACCCTAATTAAAATTAACAAGTAGCTTAATTGACTTAGGGACACCAATAGGTCAGGTCCGAGTCCAGTGAGGGAACTAGTGCATTCAACCCTCCATTTATTACTAGAAACTAATGTCTAAGGCTAGAGGTCCAGAGGCAAATGACCTAAGTAGACTGGGAGTTTTTAATTAGGACCTTGTGACAAGCAGGACGAGCCTCTAACCACCCCACCTCTTACCTGGCTAGTGAAAGGACTAAGTGTTGAGTTGGGTGTAAGTTGAGTTAACTCACCTGATTTTGGCTCTAGGTCTAGCAAACTCTAGAATGTGTTAACCCTTGTGTGCTTGACTGCATCATAATCCCATGTTTGATTAAGTGCATGACCACTAGGTCTAGAGTCCAGTACCATCAGTCTAAACCCCAACCCAGTTCAACGATGGAGCCCAACCTAAAGACTTTCATGAGAACCATTACTGAATAGTTAGCTCAGATGAACCATAAGTATGACCAAATGAACCACAAATTCGACCAACTGACCCAATCGAATAACCAAACGACCCATAAGCTTGGCCAAATAAAAGATCGATTAGGAAACATAGAGAGAACCCAAGAGTCCAACACTGAACCTGAGCCTGAGTCACCTCTTCACACACCTCCCAACCCTAGGAGAGCCCGATGCCCTGATCCATTTTTAGAGCCTAAACCTAAAAGAGCCCCGCGCCCTGACCCCTTTATGGAACCCAATCCTAGGAGGCTCAATCATGATTTCGTGGATCAAGATGAAAGAATCATTAGGAACATCAGACTAGAAGCACCCACATTTGATGGCAATTTAGATCCTAAGGTCTATATAGATTCGGAAGTAGACATGGACCAATATTTTGCATGGTATGGTATGACGAGGAGAGGAAGTTTAAATTAGCCAGAATTAAGTTAGTACACCAGGCTAGGTTGTACTGGGAGAGTGTTGAACGCATGACGAGACAATGAGGATCACACCCCATAGACACCTAGGAGGCCATGAAATAGAAACTTTAGGACAAGTACCTTCCTATATCCTACCATCAGAGACTCCTAGACCAATGGCAAAGGTTAAGTCAAGGAAATAGGACTGTGTCTGATTACATAGCCAAATTTGATGAGTTTGCCATGAGGTGTAGCCTAGATGAGCCTGAGTCAGTGACCCTATCTAGGTTTAGGGATGGACTTCATGATGACATATAGAGGGATCTATTTTTGAGGGAGGTTTGTAATCTTGAGCGAGCCTACCATATAGCCAGAGACTATGAGAGATTCCAGAAGGCACCCACAACCCATTGACCTAGCCCATTAGGCCTAGTGCTTCATACCCACGACCTGGATCTAACCAAGCCTACCCAAACTTGCCCAACCCTAACCAAGCCTGGCCAAACCCTAACCCAACCCGACCCAGCCTTAGTACCCCACTAGACAGTAGGGAAGACAAGGGTAAGGCACCTGAAACCTAGAGGAATCCAAGTACCAACCCCAATGCCTATTTTAAATGTTGTATGGTAGGTCATTATGCCAGCCAATGCCCAACCAGATCCTTACACATAGGGGAACTTGAGGAGGAAGAACCTGAACCCACAGATGAATTACGAGAGGAAGTCTATGAAGCTGAGGACAACCTGATAGATGCATATGAAGGTGATGAGGAGGAAGATGAGCAGTCTGACATGTTAGGGGTAGTTAGGTGCATCCTATCCCAAACTAAGACACAAGAGGACTGGCGTAGGACCAACATCCTATAGACTTTTATGAAATTAGGGCATCTACTATGCAAAATCATCATCGATAGTGGGAGCTGCATGAATGCCATCTCAGCCAAGGCAATTAAAACCTTAGGCTTGACCCCAGTTCTCTATCCTAACCCCTATAAGGTTTCATAGATAGACTCAACCTCCATCCCCATCATACTTAGATGCCCGGTCCAGATCCAACTTCAATCTAATCAAGAGAAGGTGTGGTGTGATGTAATACCCATGGGAGTGAGTAGCATTATCCTAAGCAGACCCTAGCTATTTGACCATGACGCCACCCTATACGGCCAATCAAATTCATGCTCATTCAATTTCATGGGAAGAAGATCTCGATTCACCCAACCCCACCTAAGGACAATTTTAAGAGGGGATCTAGCTCACCGAAAGAGAAGAACTTTGGAGTTAATTTGATTACTGCTAAGGAAAAAGAAAAAGAGATTTCTGAGGGTTCAATTGTTTAGATTTTAGCTACTAAGGAAGTACCTGACCCAATTGATAAAGAACAACCTCAGGAGGTTAAGGAAATCTTAAGTGAGTTCGAGGATGTATTCCCAGAAGATTTGCTTGACCAGTTACCACTACTAATGGATGTCTAGCATGCCATAGACTTAGTCTCAGGAGCCACCCTACCAAACCTACCCCACTATAGGATGAACCTAACTGAATACCTAGAACTACAAAAATAGGTTGGAGAACTCCTTAGGAAAGGATTTATTAAGGAGAGCCTAAGCCCCTATGCCGTACCTACCCTGCTCATCCCTAATAAAAGATGGCACATGGAGAATGTGTGTAGACAGTCATGCCATAAACAAAATCATGATGAAATATAGGTTTCCCATCCCCTGAT
The DNA here is from genome assembly GCA_021397845.1 of Areca catechu. NCBI lineage: Eukaryota > Viridiplantae > Streptophyta > Magnoliopsida > Arecales > Arecaceae > Areca > Areca catechu. The sequence goes on along the minus strand of CM038044.1, from coordinate 86,072,364 downwards.
TAGATGACATGTTAGATATGATGGCCGGAGCAACCATCTTCTCAAAGATTGACCTCAAGAACGGCTATCATCAGGTTAGGATTAGACCTGGGGATGAATGAAAAACTGTATTTAAAACTAAGGATGGTCTGTATGAGTGGGTATGATGCAGGATAACTTTAAAAATGCTAAATATATAGGAAAAACAAAAAACTAATTTTTTTATGATTTTTATAATTTAGGTTTGTAGGCTAAATTTCCAAACTAAAATAAGAACTAGCTGGTATTCAGCAATTCTAAAAATCAACTTGTTGCAGGCTAAATCATGTAAGATAACTAAAAGACAGGACCTGAAAATTGAGAAATTCCCAGCTTAGGATAGTTAACTTCAATCATATCAGATAATAAGAGAAGGGAAGGTTTCTTACCAGTCAGAGATTAAAATTCAGTAGCAGAAGGGATCACTCACACTCTGATTGGAGCCTGATGAAGAAGCCTCATTTCCCTTGAATTTGAAGGCTGATATGGGCGGTCCTGGAAGCAAAGAAGGCCTCCTCAGGGGAGGTGAAACACCTCACAGATCCTGCAAATGTCAGGGGCAATTAAAACAGCAATTAAATAAAGGAATAAAAAACTAGGGTTTATAATTGAAAGAACTAGGTTTAGGTGTGGATGTCCCGGGGAAGAAGCAGTTGCTTGATTAGGGCAGCAGCTAGGGCATCTTCCTCTAGACATGGCTGATCTCTAAGGATGCAAAAGGATGCTAGGGTAGTAGGGATTCGGCTAGGGCACACAAGGAGAGCACTCAAAGTAAAGAACCAGAACAAAGACACCAATCACAAGGCAATAGCATAAAATTTCAGCAAGTTGTATTCATAAAAAAGAGATGCTTACAAGAGGAAGAGGGGTGGGGCATTTATAGAGTCCCATGCCCTCACTAACCATGGTTATACTTGGGTTACAAGTCCTCTTCCCAATTAGACTACAAGTCCATTCCTAGCTATGTTAGAATTACAAAGTTTAAAAGGATTAGAAATCCCAACTAGGTTAGAAAAAGGCTTGGTCTTCTCCTACTTCACTTCATCTTGGACTAGGTCAAACTCCTTGGGCACCAGCTCCTTGCGCATGTGGGATTTAGGGCAGCAAGGGGGAGGTCGGCCATGGGCTTGGAGAGCTTGGGCTTGGGCCCCCTGGAAGCTAGGGTGCCTGGTTCCATGGGCTGGCATATTCCCGGCATCAAAAGAGAATCTTGGTTCTCCTTGCCTGGGCTTGCTTCCTAGGCTTGAATTTGGAGGCTTGGAGTGCTGGGATAGCCTGGTAAACATGGACTCCTTCCATATGGAATATTCTGAAAGCATCTAGAGGGAATCTAGCATCTAAAATGGCATCTAGAGGGAATCATGGCACCTGGGTGTCGATTGATCTCCCCTAAGCTGATGTAACCAATTCTGGCTTCAGAATGAGGTCTGGTGGAACTCTAAAATAGTGTAGCCTCCTCTCTTGTACAAGAAGTGAACTCATACTAGACTCATACTGGTATACATGACTCAATGTACTGGACTAGGTTAAGGGTTTAGACAAATCAACTAACCTCAACTTATTACAAGACTCAATCCTAGTTGATTACAAAACTTTGACACATGGCTAGTAGGTAAACCAAATAGGGCCCAGTAATCTGTGTCTGATCCTGGTGCCCCCACTAATTCTATCGGGGTGGGAGGAACTCGATCCCGTCGAGTGTGGGATAACTTGGCTTTTATAGTGCTCGAGTAGGTCTGGGTTGAGGTGTTGCAGATCCTCATGGGTAATCCACGAGTCCTCAGATGCTGGCCGACCATGCCACCGGACCAAATACCTCTGATAGCCTCTATTCCAGGTACAAATAGCTTGATCGTCTAAGATTCTTTCAATCTTTTTTTCACTATTTGGCCAATTGGTTGGTGGACACTCTAGGGTGGGTTCTCTCTCAAAGGGAGGGATAGGCTCAAGGTGCTCGCTAGGTATCACTGCTAGCTCCCTAGACTTTATAAGATCTGAGATGATGAAGTTGGAGCTAATATCTAAATCAGGTAGCATCTCACGCACATAGGCATTGGGTCCATTATTCTTCATTATTTTGGATGGTCCAGCTTCACGAGCAGAAAATTCTTTACAATTACAAAATCTCCTGAAAAATTCTTTATCTCACTTTTGGGAATTAGCCAAGTTGTTATTTAGTTCATTAGTTATGTTCAGCTTTTGACTAATTTCTATATGCATATGCTGTGCAGAGGGTAGTGCTGGTGCAGACATGTAATTCAAGCTATGTATTTATTGGACTCAACTAATACCTAATAGACTCGACTAGACATCCCTATCAAAGGATGTTTTATTGGACTCTGAGGGACAAAACCTAACAGGCTATAAACTCTTTAGGTTTGACCCTAACATGGCATGCACATGAGAACTTACTATGTACTCCTACTAGGTTCCATAGGGTTCTCCTAAAGTAAGATGCAAACATGATATGAATAATGAACAAATGCAACATGCAAACTCCTATAAAATGCAACCTAATAGTAAAGAAAACAAAAGAAGTTTCCGGAAAGGATAGAAAATAAGAGGTGGGTTCAGGGTTAGTCTGATTAGGTGGAAAGTAAGAAAAGGGTTCAGGGTTAAATGAATAGACTAGGATATAAGAAGGGGTGTCAGGGATTAATCCTAAACTAATAAGGTTGACCTTAAGGGGTTGGTGTCTATCTACTAGGTCTGCTTTATGGAAGAATGTGTCACTAATTTCAGGAAAAAGATCTTCAATTAGGATCAAGGAAGTGACTTCATCTTGAGGGTACTGGGTATGATAAGCCAAGTCCTCAATAAACTCTTTTGGCTCAGGAAATTTAGGATTAGGCTTTATAATTGGATCCTCTTCTAAAGTCTCCTTTAATTGCTCTCCCATCGCAGCTTGGGTGTGATCTGAGTTATCTAATTCTGGGTCGGCCGCTAACTGATTATGGTCAAGGTTAGCTAATTCTAGTTTGGCTACTACTTGGGTATGGTCAAGGTTCTGGACTCTCCTATGGTTAGGCTCTTGGTATGGCTCCTGAGGTTGAACTCCCCTATGATTAGGCTCTACATATGGTTCTTGAGTTTGGGTTCTCCTAGGGTTGGGCTCCATAAAGTGGTCTAGATTTTGGGCTCCCCTAGGGATTTGAGAGGTAGAACATGATGGGTCAGATTCAGGACCTGGGAGTGTTCTATGGTCCCTAATCTATTTTCTACCTGGTCTAACCTATCAGTTAATTGGTCAATCCTACGGGTTGCCTGGTTTTTGGTTTGGGTTATTTGGTTAAATCTTTGGTCTATTTGGTCGAATCTATGGTTCATTTGGTTTTGGGATTGGGTCAATTAGTTTTGGGATTGGGTCAATTGGGTCATCTGGGTATTGGTTTGGTCAAGTTTATGGTTCAATTATTCATTCATGGTTCTTATGAGTGCTTCAAGACTGGACTCCATGGTTGAACTTGGTTGGGGTTTAGACTTCTGGTATTGAGTTTCTAATCTAGTGGTCATGCAATAAATCAACAATCAAAATGAAATGATGAACCAAGCATGCAAAAGAAAGAGAAAAAGGTAGTATAATCTAGGGTTTCCTAGACCAGGAGCCAGAAATTGGGTGGGTCAACTCAACTTAAACCTATCCCAATAGCTAATCCTTCCACTGGCCAGGTAGGGGGTGGGAGTGTGGGAGGCCCCCCTGCTTTCGCAGGGACCCAATAAAAAATCACAACACCTCTTAGGTCGTTTGACTCTGGACCCCCAGCCTTAGACGCCAGCTTTCAGTAATAGCTAAATGATTAAATGCACTAATTGGCCCACTCAATTCTGACCCAACCTGTTGATGTCTCCTAGCCCTCTAGGGCCAATTAGGTCTAATTGATTTTAATTAGGCTTGGGTTAGTATGATGATGGTTGTTTTGGGCCTAGGACAGGTGATGAAATCCTACCCTAATCTGAGATATAGAGTTGCCCTTAAGACTAGGTTAAAGATGATGGCATTCGATGATCTCTCAGCAAATAAAAGGGAAGCCAATGGAATTTGGAAACAAGCCCTATGGAATGTTATCTTAAATGGGCAGCTTTATAGAAAATCTTTTACTATGAATTTACTCTGATACCTACATCTTTTAGAAGTTAAATATGCTCTCCGAGAAGTTCTTGAAGGCATATATGGCAATCATATCAAAAGAAGAATATTAGCCTACAAACTTTTCAAGCAAGGATTTTATTGGCCTACTATTCAGCAGGATGCTATAGACTTTGTCCAAAAATGTGATAGGTGTTAGAAGTTCGCCAATATTCAAAGAAATGCATCTATGATGATCACTTAAATTCTAGCCCCATAGTCATTTGATATGTAGGGAACCGATATTCTTGGACATTTTTCAATGGCAACTGGGTAAAGGAAGTCCTTATTAGTGGCAATCAACTACTTCATCAAATGGATCAAAGCTGATCCCTTAGCCCATATAACTGAAAGAAAGTTTAAAACTTCATCTAGAAGTCCATTATCTTCTGATTTGGATTGTCCAAGTACATTATCTCTGATAATGGAATGTAGTTTGATAATAAATGATTTTGAAAATTCTTCTCAAATCTGTATATTGAATAGAGATTCATATCAGTGGGATACCCATAATCTAATGGAAAGATAAAAGTAACTAATCAAACCATTCTTTAAGGCCAAAATTCTAAACTTGACCAGGTAAAAGGCCTTTGAGTTAATGAGTTGGATAGTGTTCTCTAGTCCTATCAAACACTCTTCATATTTCTACTGGTAAAACACCTTTTAAGTTAACCTACATGCCTAAAGCAATCATTTCCATAGAGATTGGCTTAGTTTTCAATCAGATAAAGGAATATGATGAAAGCATAAATCAAGAAAGATTACAATACTTTTTAAAAGAAGCTCGGAAGAAAGCTTACATCAAAATGGCAATTTATAAATAAAAGGTTGCCCAATATTACAACTCCAGGATCAAGACTAAAATCTTCTAGCAAGGAGTTTTTATCCTCCGATGAGCTAAAGTCTCAAAGTTATTGGAACAAGGAAAACTCTTACCCATTTTGGAAGGGCCCTATAGAATATCAAGGATCATCAAACCTAGAGCATATAACTTCAAAAATTTAGATGAAACTCCAATCCCAAGATCTTGGAACTCTGATAATTTGAAAAAATATTATTAATAATTCTTTTCTTCCAAGAAGATGTCTCTTTATTATTTTTTTATCGAGGTGGTTAGGAGAGGGCACAGGTTTTCCCAATGAGGGAATGGATTTTTTCAACTTTCGACCAGGTTTCTTTATCAAAGTAATCAGTAGGGGGCATAGGTTTGTCCAAAAAGGAAACAGGATTTCTTAATCTCCAATCAGGTATCCCTTATCAAAGTGGTCGAGAGAGGGCATAAGTTTGCCCAAAAAGGAAACAAGTTTTTCCAACATCTGACTGGTTATTCTTTATAAAAGTGATCAATACAGGGCACAAGTTTATCCAAAAAGGGAATATACTTTTTCAACTTCCGATCACTTATTATTTATCAAAGTGATCAGTAAATGGCATAAGTTAATCCAAAAAGAGAACAAGTTTTTCCAACATTCGATTAGTTATTCTTTATCAAAGTGATCAATAGAAAGTATAGGTTTGTCTAAAAAGGGAACAGATTTTTCTGACCTTCGATTAGTTATTCTTTATCAAAGTGATCGATATGGGGTACATGTTTGCTTAAAAAGAGAACAGGTTTTTCTTGAAGGAAATCTAGGTTCTAGAATACTAAAATTTGTAGGATTCTAAATCCTAGTGCAGTAAAAACTACATTTATGAAAGTTATTTTCATAATATAGCATGCAAAATTAATTAAAACACAGAGCAAGATCTTTCTAACATGCTAATCAAGATTGCATTATAAAAATCAGATCTAAATACAAAGGAAAATTTAGGGAAGAAAAAATAACTTACCTTGATTGCTTTCTTTCTTCTATTGCGATCAAGTTGGATCTAGTGAATTTCTGAGATTCCTGTCGAAGCGCTCACGTGCCTAACCTCTACTGGTATCTATATGAGGATGATAGTTAATCAAGTCTCTAAGACCCTTCAAGTGCTAACTCCTTGTAGGCCTCTACTCTGGCTTGGATCTAGATGCTACTCCTTTAACAACTTGAAGTAGCAACCTTTCACAACCCTTGCACAAACTTGATCACTGTCATAAGTGGTCAAAAATAATTTCACCAACTCAAACTATAGTTAGGATGAGTCGGGATTATATCTTTAGGGATCAGTTAGGGTTATGTTCACTTCCATAATTTTTTGTTGAAGTTTTAATTAGGTTAAAAAGATAAAAGAGTGGGAATATATTTATAACAAGAAATAAGAATTAAATTAAACTAATAAGCAAGAAATTAACAAGAATATGAAAGATATCTTGGGTTTCGATTCTATATTTAGTATTATATTAAGTATTTGTTCAATATATAATTATTAAATTATGATTAATCTCCGAGCATAGCCTATCTTGCTGGATACGGATCTTGATCCACTCCTACTTAACAATAGGCTATTCAAGGTCTTTAATCATAAAAATAAATTTTTTTATAATCAAATTCTAAGCATGCCCATCTCACTAAGCATAAATCGTATCATTGGATTATGACTTGTCTCTACATAATCATAGACTATTCTAAATCTAATTATAGTCTAGACATGAAGAACACAACTTGAAGCAATAAAAAATAACTTTATTCATAAAAAGAAAATATTCAATCAAGCACTAATTACATAAAGAAAACTTATAAAATATAAATACCAAAAATCTCATCTACTCCTCAAAGATAAAACTCTATAGTCATGCATGATCTTCCCTTCCTCTCCCTCTATGCAAGCTCTAAAGGGATTCCAAGGGTTGATGCCTCCATGTAAAGGTAGGGGAGCCCTTTTATAGATGTTAACAGAGGAAAGGTTTTCATGATTTTCCAATATATGACTAAAGAAAGAGATCATAGGAGCAGCTAAGATTTATTTCTTACAAAATCAATAGTTGGATGGTAAACCAAATTCTAGTTGAAATAGACATAGAATCCTACTCTAATTATCATTTTACTAACGAGAGCTTTTCTGTCATCGGATCTTGATCGAAAGCCTCAATTTTCATTTCATTATATCTAATCATACCCAAATCTAGTCGAGCAATTTCCTGGCATTAGATCTTCGAATTGCACCTCAAACAATACCTAGAATCTTGTTAACAATAAGCCTCTTCCCAAGCTGTTGGATCAATATAATGGTTGGCTAGGATCATCTTGATATCCATAGATTGAGCCCAGGCATTATAGCAGGGAGGTGGTTGGACTGGTGACAGTGAAGATAGGGAATCGAGCCGATGAAAAGGTGTCAGCATCGGGCTGAGAATGTGATAGCACAATGGTGGGCATGGGCATCTCAAGCCGGTCCAAGAGAATGGACAAGCGGTAGTGGGTAATGGTAGGTCATGGCAGTGGCATGGTGGGAATGATGGATGGAGGAGGAAGAGGTGCCCAGCATCAAGCAGCAATGTAGCATCTCAGGCCAGTAGTGATTGGTGATGACTCATAATAGGAGGTGACGACTAGCAATCATGGAAAGGATGCAATGGTGTTGGGGTCTCCACAAGGTAGAGGGGAGTGGCGACTGACACTCTGGTCGGAGGATGGTGATGCAGGCTAAGGTGGGGCATGGATTGTGACTAATAGGGGGAGATGATGGCTTGGTGGATTGGAACAAGGAGGAAGGTAGCTCAAAGGTGGCGATAATGGGGATGGGAAGGACAGCATCGATGACATGGGAAGATGAAGCTGCAAGTAAAGGGATGGCCAAATCTTGCCATCTCTAGATGGGGACTAGTGAGCATGATAAAGATGACCAATGATGAAGCTTCTCAGATAAGCATCTTGGGATGATGGTTGGAGAAGAGAGATGATGAGGATGGTAGCTAGACAAAGAGGTGGCAAGCAATAGTTTCTTATGGCCAAAATCCTTCTATGGTCCATGGCTTTGAGCCATGGACCGATAGCAGGGGCTATTGGTGGACCATTTAGACTCCTGTAAACCAAGTGGTCGGTCCTTGGTGAACTGGCTGCTTTAAAATTCATGCTGGCCCAATATTCTTTAAACCTCAATTTCGAGTTCATTTTAAATCTAATTTGCTTCAAATTTCTATCATTTGAAGCCATAAATCAATCTCTTTGCATTGGCATGCATCTTTCCTACAAAAAATAAATAAAAATATCAATTTATAAAGAATAAAAATAAACTAATTTATAAATTGATATTTTTATATATATAATGTAATTATCACACCTCCCAACTTAAACTTTGCTTAACCTCGCATAAAGTAGATTAATTAGTAGTATATACAAACTCACCCTTGAATTAAAAGTCTTCCTAGGTTGTCCTAAGGGCAATTGATATCTGTCTAGATCATTAAAAAGGTACTTTATTAGATCACAGAGTTAACCTAATTAATGATTGAGTGTTAAGCATAGAAATTTTTGGAGATCTTCTTCTACCATCTCTTTAAACTACTATTTAAGTCCTCTAACTAGATTTGAATTGAGTTTGTTATCTTGTTACACTTTAGTCCTCTTATTTTTTTCTTTTCTTATGAAAGGAGTTTAGTGCAATGTCTTAACCTTTTAAGTATTAGCATCCTCACCTTTTAACGTGAACCATAATGCTTATTTAGATGAAGGGGCTCGGTTACTCAGTAAGGTACCATTGCTTAATAGATCTCTTGGCCTTCTTACCTTTTAATGTGAATCACAATGCTTCTTAGGTGAAGGGGCTCGGTTACTCAGTAAGAGTCCAAGAAGAGCTGTGGGTGAGACTGACTTTCTAATAGATTTTTTTGCATCACCACCTTTTGAGATGAACAACAATTCTTACTTAGACAAGGAACCCAATTAGTCAATGAGATAATATTAAAATTCTTTTATTTCTCTTTATTTCTTTTTTTTATAAAGAACATTTTTTATATTTCGACCTATCCACCCATATTCTCAACAAGCAGATTCTTTATTGAGATAAGAAGGAAGAGATTTCTAGAATCACTTCTAAAATTTGATTTGATTAAAGCCCTACCATTTATTGGGTTTTCTTAGTAATTTGCCCCTTAGTATATCTATAATTATCTAGACCGTTAATCAATCATTAATTAGGATGCCTAAGAAACTTCAAATCAAGGCAGAATTTGGATGCACAAAACTAATTACTTCTAGTCATACTCGAGGATTTAATTAGATTAGTTATTCTCCCCCAACTTAATCGATATTATCCTCAATGGAGAAAGAAAAAAAGGGTGCAATATGTTAAAAAAGGAAAGAATACACCTAACTCAATATATTCTTGATATAGTAGGGATCTTTAGTTATTCTTGAAGATTTGGTTATCCCTCCAACTAAGTTACCTGTCCTAAAAAGAAAATAAACTAAAAAATAAAATCAAGTTCAAAAATTGGGTTGCCTCCCAGGAGTGCTAAGTTTAAAGTCTTCGGCCAAACTTAGTAGATCTTTTAAATTATGCCAGTTGATACATCCACTTAATTATTGGGTACACGTAGCCATGATGGATGGTTGGACAAAGTCCAATCAATAATATTCAATATTAGATTACTTTGATATTTTATGGGGAACTAATATGCATGCCATTTTTTTTGTATGTTTTACATGTTGAGTTGGTGATTAGTTCCTGAATTTCAGATCAAAATTATTTATAGGGAATTTTGTATGAATATTTGAAGATCAGCATGCAGATTAGGACCTAGAAAAGTAGCAAAGAAGGACCTCCGGGGCTGAGAAGCCTCGGTTAGGGCAAGTTCTCCTACAATAAAACTACTGGTGGTAGAGGGGTGTACCTGACAATGTCTGTGAAGATCGCAGCGAAGGGGTCTCTCATTCCTCGACAGATGCGGCCTGGAAAATCGAGCCAAAGACCCGCGGATACCCGGCTTTCTGCTCGATGATTCGATTGAGGCTTGGCTGGAGTCGTTGGATTCGTAGGAACTCAGGGACCTACAAATGACCTGTCATGGGTTAGAAAATTCACAAAGGAACAAGAAAACAAAGGAAAAATAGCAAGGGAAGGCTTCTTTTGGAGTGGGTGTCCAGGGATCTGGAGGGTTTGTTGGCAGCAGGAAGATGATTGCAAACACCGGGAAGAAGAACTCTCACAAACCCCTTTATGCACACAGCAGGATATCACACCACTCAATAGAAGAACTCAAGGTTTTCATTCATCAAAAATTAGGTTTCATACAAGAGGCTAGGGTCCCTTAAATAGACCCTTAACCTTGGGCTCCAAGTAAGGGTACATAAGTCTTTACATAAGAATCCTTTTCCCTCTCAAACCCTAGCTAGAAAATAAGGAAATATTAGGTAAAACAATCCCTAAAAATTTTCTTGACTTGGTCAAGACTCCAAGGATGCCTAGGGGGGCGTGTTGGGCTTCTAGGAGCAGCAAAAGGTCGGCCCAAAGGGGCTCGGGTGCATGGGTTTGGGCTTCTGGAAGATGGGGTGGCCTGGTAGCCAGGTAGCAGGAATATTCCCTGGTATCTTGCTTCTTAGGGGCTTGGGCTTGGCACCTGGGCTTGATTTCTTTGGGCTAGGATGCAGATGGACCTCTGGAATCATGGATGCCCTTATCTATGAATATACTTTGGCATCTGGAAGGGAATCTGGGCATCTGGAGGGCATCTGCAAGAAATCAGGGTTTTATGAATTTTCCTCCTGGGGTCTTCAAATCTTCAAGCTGGGTTGGACTTGTGCTATACTTCCATGTCTTCAATCTAGTTGGACTTGGTCTTCACTTGTATGATATAGTCTTGAGTCTTCAGTATGCTTGGACAGGACTCAAAAAAAATAAAATTAGCTCAACATGAGCTGACTAGCATTGGACTGAACTAGCTCAACATGAGCTGACTAGTACAGAACTGAAATAACAACTAAAAATACTCAAATAATAACTAAAATGGACTCAGATGAGCTAAGCCCTTATTACAGATGGACTCATAAATTATTGATCAATTTACAGAGGGTTGAAAAGCCTCTGTCTTATTCTGGTGCCTCAGGTGTCCCCACCAATTCTCCCGGGGTGGGAGGAACTCGACCCTGTCGAGTGAAGGTCAGACTGGCTCACATATCTCTCGAGAAGGTTTGGGTTGAGGCGTTGCAAGTCCTCTCGAGAAATCCATGAATCGTCCGACTCTGGCCGGCCTTGCCATCGGACCAGGAAGCGTTGATAGTCATGGCCCTGGGTTGTGATGGCTTGATCATCCAGGATACGCTCGATCCGTTCTCCTCTCTCAGGCCAAATTTGTTTGTGGATACTCTAGGTTAGGGTCACTCACAATGAAAAGGAATAGGTCCAAAGGCCTCACTAGGTATCGCTGCCGGTTCCCTATACTCAACCAAGTCCGTAATATTGAAGGTAGAACTAATGCCCAAATCCGAAGGCAATTCTAACACCTAGGCATTTGATCCAACCTTCTCTATCACTTTAAAAGGTCCGGCTCTACGAGCATGAAGCTTCTTTTAGGCCTAAGCCTAACTAAGATAGAATCCACTACATCAAATTCTTTGACCCTTCTTCGGGAATTAGCCAGTTGTTTTAAGATTAGTGCGGGTAGTGAACATGCTAGGCACATGCAGACTTCTAACAAATGATGCAAAGGACTCATACTGACACCTAACAGACTCGACTATGCATTCCTATTGAAGGAAATTTTATTGAACTCTTTGGATCTAAACCTAATAGATTATAGGTTCTCTAGGTTTGATCCTAGCTTGACATGCACATGAAAATTTACAGTGAACTCCTAGCAAATTCCAAAGAGTATGCCAGAAGTAAGATGCAAACCTAACATGCGTGATGAATGCATGCAGTATGCTAATCTCAGCTAAATGCAATCTAATGATCCTAGAAATGCTGGAGGTGTCAGGAAAGGGCAGAAAATAGGAAGTGGGTTCAGAATTAGTTTGGTAAGGTAAAGAAAAAGGTTCATGGTTAGTTGGATAAAGTAGGATAAAAGACGGGGTGTCAGGAACTAATCCTATAGTAATGAGGTTAACCTTACGAGGTTGAGCTATATCTACAGGGTTTGCATAATGGAAGGATGGGTCGCCAATTTCGGGGAAGAGGTCCTTAATGGGAACTATAGGAGGGGACTCATCTTGAAGGTATTGATTCAAAGAGATAAGGTCCTTAATAAATTCTTCTGGTTCTTGTATTTTAGGACTAGACTCTATAATTTGGCTCTCCTCTATGGTTTCCTCAGGTAAGGCTCTAGCAGCAGTACCTAGGTTCTCTTCCTCTATTTGTTCTTCCACTATAGCTTTAGGTTGGATGTGGTCAAGGTCAATTAGCTCTGGGTTGGTTTCTACCTGGGTATCTACTGGGTCAGCTAATTCTAGGTCATCTAAAGGTGTCTCCTCTTCTCCCTCATACTCATCCACTAGGCTCACATCAGCTTCATGCACTTCCGCATTAATGTAAGCCTTGCGAATCTCAAGAATGGTTGGAGAAGGTCGGCTAGCAGGAAATTGGTTAGGTTCTGGTCTTTGATTATGGGTACTACTCCTAGTAGGTTCAGGTTGTATAAGAGGTAGTGGCTCACTATTGGGTTCATATTTAGGGATACTAATCCTATGGGGTTCAAGTTGACTAGGGGAAGCATGACTAGTACTAGGCTGATACTTAGGGGTTATGGGTTCTCTAGGCTCATAGGACAAGGGTGAAGATCTATGGGTCATGGGATTATAGGATCTGGGGTCATATGATTTTGGGTCAGCTCTATGATCAGGTTCTAAGGATGGATCAAGGTATGGGGTCCTCCTAAGGTTGGGCTCTCTATATGGGTCAGGATATTGGGTCCTCCTAGGATTGGACTCCCTATATAGGTCAGAATACTGGGTTCTCCTAGGGTTGGACTCCCTATATGGGTCAGAATATTGGGTCCTCCTAGGGTTGGACTCCCTATATGGGTCAGAATATTGGGTGTTGGGTCTACTAGGCTCATAGGGTGTGGGTGCATAGGATCTATGATCATGGGATCTAGAGTCATAGGATCTAGGTTCATAGGTTATGGATTCATAGGTTCTAGGTTCATAGGATTTGGAGTCATAAGATCTATAGGTTGTAGGTATACTAGGCTTGTAGGGAGAGGGTAAATAGGATCTATCTTCCTGGTCTATAAAATCCTGATTGAGTCTTCTAGGACTAACCTTAGGGATTGGGTCATGACGATGAGCTCTCCTAGGTTCAGCCTCAAGGTATGGATCAGGGTTTGGGGTCCTCCTAGGTTGAGGATTGTAGTACGGGTCAGGATAAGGGTCTCTCCTAGGTTCGACCTCATGGTATAGATCAGGGTTTGGGGTCCTCCTAGGTTAAGGGGAATCAGGATCTGGCTCAGACTGTGACCCATGGGTTTTTCTTGGGATCCCTACCCGGACTTTTAACTGATCAAACCTATTGGCAAGATGGTCAATTCTATCATTGGTTTGAATATGAGACTGAGTTAACTGGGTCATCTGGGTAGTCATCTGGGTAGTTATCTGGGCCATTTGATCAGCTAGGGCTTTTATTTGGGCTTGTAAATTTTCCATGGGTTCATACATTTATGAAGGAGGTAGGTGATATGAAACTCCTGATCTAGTGCTCATGCAAGACTCGATTAGACCGACTATAACTGACTAGACCTAGAGTCCAAACTAGATGCTCAATCAGGGTGGCAAACTAGCCTATAGTAACCCTGTACTTAGCCAGGCAGGTGTAAGGGGAGTGTTAGGTCCCTGATTGCCAATCCTAGACACCAATCAGAGATTGGCCAGGTAGGCGGACCAGCACACAAGCCCTTCGGGATTGAATCCCTAAACCACCGTTCTAGACACTGAGCACAAGGCACACACAGGTTAACTTGACACAGTGATCTAACACTAGCCCGGACCCGACCAGTTGGTGTCCCTAGCCCACTAGGGCAAATTAAGTCTAGTTAATTTTAGGTTAAGGCTTGGGACCAAATGAAAGGGATGTGGTTTTGGGCTAAGGAGAGGTGATCAAATTCTCCCCTCATTTGACATAGAAAGAGTGCCCTTAAAAGTAGATTATGCAATGATGGCAGGCAAATGATGCAAATTAGGGTTAGATGTTTTTGGTATTCTTTTTGGAGAATATGTAATTTTATTTTATTATTATATTTTTTTTTGGTATTTTCTTAAAATAGAAGAAAATATGCAAATCATGGCCTAATATACAAAAAATATACTAAAATTAAAAGATATGCAAAAGATGCTAAACAAAACCCTAAAACTTCCAAACTTGTCTTGCTGAAAAAAAACAGGGCCGAGAATTTGCATGCTGTATTTTGGCTTGCACAAAATTCACATGCCATAATAAAATCTAAGAAAATTATTAAAATTACTGTGAATCATGATGAACCCAGAAAAATAAATTTTAGAATTTTTCAAGTTTTTATCAAGAAGAAATAATTAAAACAACAGAGTATATACGAACTGAAAAATTGCAGAAAACAAGCCCTAATATATGCTCTGATACCAAATGATGGGGAACTAATATGCATGCGATTTTTTTTGTATGTTTTACATGTTGAGTTAGGTGATTAATTCCCGAATTTCAGATCAAAATTATTTGTAGGGAATTTTGTATGAATTTTTGAAGATCAGCATGCAGATTAGGACCTAGAAAAGTAGCAAAGAAGGACCGCCGGGGCTGAGAAGCCTCGGTTAGGGCAAGTTCTCCTACAATAAAACTACTGGAGGTAGAGGGGTGTACCTGACAATGTCTGTGAAGATCGCAGTGAAGGGGTCTCTCATTCCTCGACGGATGCGGCCTGGAAAACCGAGCCAAAGACCCGCGGATACCCGGCTTTCTGCTCGGTGATCCAATTGAGGCTTGGCTGGAGTCGTTGGATTCGTAGGAACTCAGGAACCTGCAAACGACCTGTCAGGGGTTAGAAAATTCACAAAGGAATAAGAAAATAAAGGAAAAACAGCAAGGGAAGGCTTCTTTTGGAGTGGGCATCCAGGGATCTGGAGGGTTTGTTGGCGGCAGGAAGATGATTGCAAACACCGGGAAGAAGAACTCTCACAAACCCCTTTATGCACACAGCAGGGTATCACACCACTCAATAGAAGAACTCAAGGTTTTCATTCATCAAAAATTAGGTTTCATACAAGAGGCTAGGGTCCCTTAAATAGACCCTTAACCTTGGGCTCCAAGTAAGGGTACATAAGTCTTTACATAAGAATCATTTTCCCTCTCAAACCCTAGCTAGAAAATAAGGAAATATTAGGTATAAAAATCCCTAAAAATTTTCTTGACTTGGTCAAGACTCCAAGGATGCCTAGGGGGGCGTGTTGGGCTTCTAGGAGCAGCAAAAGGCTGGCCCAAAGGGGCTCGGGTGCATGGGTTTGGGCTTCTGGAAGCTGGGGTGGCATGGTAGCCAGGTAGCAGGAATATTCCCTGGTATCTTGCTTCTTAGGGGCTTGGGCTTGGCACCTGGGCTTGATTTCTTTGGGCTAGGATGCAGATGGACCTCTGGAATCATGGATGCCCTTATCTATGAATATACTTTGGCATCTGGAAGGGAATCTGGGCATCTGGAGGGCATCTGCAAGAAATCAGGGTTTTCTGAATTTTCCTCCTAGGGTCTTCAAATCTTCAAGCTGGGTTGGACTTGTGCTATACTTCCATGTCTTCAATCTAGTTGGACTTGGTCTTCACTTGTATGATATAGTCTTGAGTCTTCAGTATGCTTGGACAGGACTCAAAAAAAATAAAATTAGCTCAACATGAGCTGACTAGCATTGTACTGAACTAGCTCAACATGAGCTGACTAGTATAGAACTGAAATAACAACTAAAAATACTCAAATAACAACTAAAATGGACTCAGATGAGCTATGCCCTTATTACAGAAGGACTCATAAATTATTGATCAATTTACAGAGGGTTGAAAAGCCTCTGTCTTATTCTGGTGCCTTAGGTGTCCCCACCAATATTCTTTATGTGCACCTACATGACATATCTCCTAATAATTGATACCAGGAGGTGGCTTGGTTTGTAGGGTAGGTATTATTTCTAGTACAAGGGCTAGGTAGTATTGGAAGACTTTATAAATTGCTCACATCCTAGTATCCAAAGTAGATCTAATAGGTCACTCAGCTTCTCTACATTATCAATTCCAGTATAATTTAGATATTTGCATGAAGGATTCTCAGTAAAGTTGTCAAGGCTATCTTGCTTCATGACTACTTACTTGGTTCTTGAGATAACATTTGGATTTGGTTGTCCATTGGTCGGTTAGTGATAGCTTCTTTGGATTTGTTTTGTAAGCCTACAAGTTGGGTTTCCTAGTTAGAGGTTACATCATGTTCGAAGAATGGACCCTTTAACATGACTAGGAGTAGCTCTTGTTCTAATATAGGTAGGGTCTCCAATGATGATGCTACTAGTGTATTAGTGGGGGGGCTATTTGCTCATATTTCGTGGTCCATGGAGGAGTGGAACTGGGTGGCTCTAATAGTGCATTCAATTCATCCATGTATCCATCTTTGTCAAAGCTATCCATATTAAAATGGTGTAGACAGGCTTTCAAAAGGTCTTGCGAGGATATGTTAGAGGTGGTTTCTTCTATAATTTTTTCTAGCATATTTACTTCATTAAACTCATCACTTTGTGATCCCGTGATAGCATTAAATACATTCAACCTTAGCTTTTTATTCCCAAATGATATGTTCATGGCTTCCGTCCTACAATTGATAGATGCATTGGTTGTTGCAAGGAAGGATCAGCCTAAAATGATTAGGATTTGGCTAGGGTTGCTTCTCGATTCTGTATCCAATATAATAAAGTTTACAAGAAAGTAGAATTTGTTCACCTTGACTAACACATCTTCAATTATCCCTAAGAGTACCTTAAGAGATCTATCAGCTAGTTGTAGGGTGACCAACATAGGCTTTAGTTTTCCAAATCTAAAACATTTATATACTAAACTTGGATGAAGAATGACACTTGCTCCTAAGTCCAATAGGGCTTTCTTAATAGTTAGGCCCCCTATAACACAAGCAATGATAGGGGGACTAGGGTCCTTGAGCTTGGTTGGAGTAGTGTGTCAAAAGACTGAGCTAGCTTGCTCAGTAAGGTGGACTTTTTTTGGGATGTGTGCCTAAGATCTATGTTTTTGAATGCATAAATTCTCCAAAAACTTGGCATAGGTTGGGACTTCATGATGGCATCTAAAAGTGGAAGATTGATATGAACTTGTTTGAATAATTTGAGCATTTCATTTATCTTAGCCTCTATTTTCTTTGAAGGTAGAGGTTTTTGTAGAGCACTTGGGTATGGAACTCTAATCACAGGTGCTAGAGAAATTGGTTCATTCCTCTCCTTAGGGTCTTTCTTATCATTAGGTAATCAGGTTCAATTTGAGTTTGGGTACCTAACATATTGGTCCTTTATGGCTACTCAAAGACCTTTCCACTTCTAAGAGTCATTATAGATTTAGCATGCTTAGGACAGGGTACAAGAATATTGGAGCTCTCAGCCCTATATTGCCCCTTTGGATTGCTAATAGATTGGCTAGGTAGTTTTCCTTCCTCCCTCTTGTAGATAGCTATAGCTAGTTAGTCAATTTGAGTCTTTAACTTGGCTATAGTGATGCGGGACGAAAAATCGATGTAACCTAGATATTTGGAAAACAGGGAAACAACTAAATAAACTAGCACCGTGGGAGGGCTAAGAAGCCTCCCTGGACTAGGGCATACTGACTCTAAAATCCTTAGACAGCTGATCTCTTTTGTTTTCAATTTTCTAGGTGGATGTGGCGAAGGAAGGATAGAGATGGGGGACCGGGAAGTGGAACTCATGGCCCTGAGACTCACTCTAGCGGGGGACGCACACAGAAAGTCAAGGGTCAAAGCCTAAAGCTACCTCCCGAGGGATCACAGCACCAGCTACCCTGAGCATAAAGCAACCCTCCCGAAGGGGTCACAGCACCAGCTATCCTGAGCTCCCATCGAACCCATAATGCACACGGCAGGGCTCTCACATAGATGCGCTAGGATGACTCTCGAAGGATACGAGGGGATAAAGAAGATGAGATAGGGGATAACTAGGGTGCTCATCGAACCCATAATGCACATAGCAGGGAACGCCTCACACCCCTGATCGAACCTATAATGCACACAGCAGGGAACGAAGGAAAATGGGCCTCAGCCCAGAACCAGAACTGGAACCAACCCAAAAACCTATATCAAATCTCTCTCTCTCATTATTACAGGGGAAGAGGGGGCCTTTATATAGAAAAACCAAAACCCTCAATTTCTTAGCCTCTAAGAAAACTAAAAAAGGAAAATAAATTACATCAAAATTCATGTTGCATCAAAAGT
This sequence comes from Areca catechu, assembly GCA_021397845.1. Classification (NCBI taxonomy): domain Eukaryota; kingdom Viridiplantae; phylum Streptophyta; class Magnoliopsida; order Arecales; family Arecaceae; genus Areca; species Areca catechu. The sequence goes on along the minus strand of CM038044.1, from coordinate 86,053,918 downwards.
GATGCTGATATGCTCTAAGAAGCATGTTGGCTTGATGATCTGCTCCAGAAAGTGTGCTGCTCTGAAATTTAGGCTGCTCTGAAATCCGTGCAAACTCCTCAAACGACCGTGCGGAGGATGGATCGTCCAACGGAGCACATGGCCGGTGACCGGGAAGCAGGCGACGGACGGGGCCGGTGGACGGCAAGCGGCAGACGGCTGGCGGCGGGCCGCAGGTGAGAAGGCACAGGGAATGGCACGGCACACCCAGCATGCCGTTTGGTCTCCCACGGCCGTGGGAGACCTCCTGGGTGCCGGCGCGGTCGGTGGACGGCGGGGAAGGCCATGGACGGCGGGAAGGTGGCCGGCGGACAGGCGGGCGACGGTTGCGGCTTCAGGCGGTGGACGGCGGTGTCACACTACCGCACGCGGGCGGACGGACACCTCCCGCATCCGTTCATCTTCCCACGGGTGTGGGCGGTGGCGGACCCCACCGACGGCCAGGCGAGGGTCGGTGGGTGGCGGGAATGGCGAAGGCAGCAAGACGGTGGCGGCGCCGGCAGCGGCGATGCCGGTAGCGGCGGCCATGGGCCATGGCAAGCGGATGCCTCCGCATCCGTTCATCTTCCCACTGTGATCGGGTGGCGGCAGCGGCTTCTCCAGCGAGGGCGGGGGACGGTGAACGTCAGCGGCGGTCCGGCAGGGGCGGCCGGGGGTCGGGCGGCCCGGATCTGGGGCCGGAGGGGGCGGAGGCTAGGGTTTGGGCATTAAAAAAAAATTTACGGGAGAAGATGGAATAGTGTAGGAGTAGATCGGGAATAAGATTGGAATAAAGGTGGAATAGTAGGAATAAATGGAATAGAGGGAATAGGAAAAATAAAAAAAAATCTAAGAAAATAAGAGAATAATGGAAAAATACCCGTAATGCCCTGGATCCCCATCATTCTCCTCGACCACGAAGAACTCGACTCCGTCGAGTTCGAAAAATGGAGCACACCCTAATCCACAACTAGCTCTGATACCAAAATTGATGCGGGACGAAAAATCGATGTAACCTGGTTGTTTGGAAAACAGGGAAACAACTAAACAAACTAGGACCATGGGAGGCCTAAGAAGCCTCCCGGGACTAGGGCATACTGACTCTAAAATCCTAAGACAGCTGATATCTTTTGTTTTCAATTTTCTGGGTGGATGTGGCGAAGGAAGGATGGAGATGGGGAATCGGGAAGTGGAACTCATGGCCCTGAGACTCACTCTAGCGAGGGACGCACACAGAAAGTCAGGGGTCAAAGCCTAAAGCTACTCTCCTGAGGGATCACAGCACCAACTACCCTGAGCATAAAGCTACCCTCCCGAAGGGGTCACAGCACCAGCTCCCCTGAGCTCCCATCGAACCCATAATGCACATAGCTGGGCTCTCACATAGATGCGCTATGATGACTCTCGAAGGACATGAGGGGATAAAGAAGACGAGATAGGGGATAACTAGGGTGCTCATCGAACCCATAATGCACACAGTAGGGAACGCCTCACATCCCTCATCGAATCCATAATGCACACAACAGGGAACGAAGGAAAACGGACCTCAGCCCAGAACCAAAACTGGAACCAACCCAAAAATCTATATCAAATCTCTCTCTCTCTCTCATTATTAAAGAGGGAGAGGGGGCCTTTATATAGAAAAACCAAAACCCTCAATTTCCTAGCCTCTAAGAAAACTAAAAAAGGAAAATAAATTACATCAAAATTCATGTTGCATCAAAAGTGATGCTGATATGCTCTGAGAAGCATGTCAGCTTGATGATCTGCTCCAGAAAGTGAGCTGCTATGAAATTTAGGCTGCTCTGAAATCCGTCCAAACTCCTCAAACGGCCGTGCAGAGGATGGATTGCCCGACGGAGCACATGGCCGGTGACCGGGAAGCAAGCGATGAACGGGGCCGACGGAAGGCAAGCGGCAGACGGCTGGCGGCGGGCCGCAGGGGAGGCAGCACAGCGACTGGCACGGCACGCCGAGCATGTCGTTTGGTCTCCCATGGCCGTGGGAGACCTCTTGAGCACCGGCACGGCCGGTGGACAGCGAGGGAGGTCGTGGATGGCGAGAAGGTGGTCGGCAGATAGGCGGGTGATGGTGGCGGCATCAGGCGGTGGACGATGGCATCACACGGCCGCACGCGGGCGGACGGACGCCTCCCATGTCCGTTCTACTTCCTACGGGTGTGGGCGGTGGCGGACACCATCGACGGCCGGGCGAGGGCCACCGGGTGGCGGGAACGACGAAGGCAGCAAGCCGGCAGCAGCAGCAACAGCGGCAGCGGTGGCCATGGGCCGCGGCGAGCGGATGCCTCCGCATCCGTTCGTCTTCCCACGGTGATTGTGCCACGGCAGCGGCTTCTCCGGCGAGGGCAGGGGTCGGCGAATGTCGGCGGCGGTCCGGCGGGGGCGGCCGGGGGTCGGGCGGCCCGGATCTAGGGCCAGAGGGGGCGGAGGCTAGGGTTTGGGCGTTAAAAAAAAATTTACGGGAGAAGATCGAATAGTGTAGGAATAGATCGGAAATAAGATTGGAATAAAGGTGGAATAGCAGGAATAGATGGAATAGCAGGAATAGGAAAAATAAAAAAATCTAAGAAAATAAGAGAAAAATAGAAAAATACCCAGACCTGCCTTGGATCCCCATCATTCTTCTCGATCACGAAGAACTCGACTCCGTCGAGTTTGAAAAATGGAGCACACCCTAATCCACAACTAGCTCTGATACCAAATTTGATGCGGGACGAAAAATCGATGTAACCTGGTTATTTGGAGAACAAGGAAACAACTAAACAAACTAGGACCGTGGGAGGGCTAAGAAGCCTCTCGGGAATAGGGCATACTGACTCTAAAATCCTAAGATAGCTGATCTCTTTTGTTTTCAATTTTCTAGGTGGATGTGGCGAAGGAAGGATGGAGATGGGGGACCGGGAAATAAAACTCATGGCCCTGAGACTCACTCTAGCGGGGGACGCACACAGAAAGTCAGGGGTCAAAGCCTAAAGCTACCCTCCCGAGGGATCACAGCACCAGCTACCCTGAGCATAAAGCTACCCTCCCGAAGGGGTCACAGCACCAGCTATCCTGAGCTCCCATCGAACCCATAATGCATACAGCAGGGCTCTCACATAGATGCGCTATGATGACTCTCGAAGGACACGAGGGGATAAAGAAGACAAGATAGGGGATAACTAGGGTGCTCATCGAACCCATAATGCACACAGCAGGGAACGCCTTACATCCCTCATCGAACCCATAATGCACACAGCAGGGAACGAAGGAAAATGGGCCTCAGCCCAGAACTAGAACCGGAACCAACCCAAAAATCTATATCAAATCTCTCTCTCTCTCTCATTATTACAGGGGGAGAGGGGGCCTTTATATAGAAAAACCAAAATCCTCAATTTCTTAGCCTCTAAGAAAACTAAAAAAGAAAAATAAATTACATCAAAATTCGTGTTGCATCAAAAGTGATGCTGATATGCTCTGAGAAGCATGTCGGCTTGATGATCTGCTCCAGAAAGTGTGCTGCTCTGAAATTTAGGCTGCTCTGGAATCCGTGCAAAATCTTCAAACGGTCATGCAGAGGATGGATCGCCCGATGGAGGACATGGCCGGTGACCGGGAAGCAAGAGGCGAATGAGGCCGACGGACGGCAAGCGACAGACGGCTGGTGTCGGGCTACAGGCGAGGCAGCACATGGACTGGCACGACACGCCCAGCATGTCGTTTGGTCTCCCACTGCCGTGGGAGACCTCTTGGGCGCTGGCACGGCCGGTGGACGGCGAGGGAGGTCGTGGATGGCGGGAAGGTGGCCGGCGGACAGGCAGGCGGCACTGGCAGCGTCAGGCGGTGGACGGTGGCATCACACGGTCGCACGCGGGTGGATGGACGCCTCCCGCTTCCGTTCATCTTCCCACGGGTGTGGGCGGTGGGGGACCCCACCGGCGGCCGGGCGAGGGCCAGCGGGTGGCGGGAACAACGAAGGCAGCAAGTCGGCAGTGGTGGTCATGGGCCGCGGCGAGCAGATGCCTCCGCATCCGTTCGTCTTCCCACGGTGATTGGGCAGCGGCAGCGGCTTCTCCGGCAAGGGCAGTGGTCGGCGAATGTCGGCGGCGGTCTGGCGGGGGCGGCCGGGGTTCGGGCGGCCCGGATCTGGGGCCGAAGGGGGCGGAGGCTAGGGTTTGGGCATTAAAAAAAATTCACGGTAGAAGATGGAATAGTGTAGGAATAGATCGGGAATAAGATTGGAATAAAGATGGAATAGCAAGAATAGATGGAATAGCGGGAATAGAAAAAATAAAAAAAAAATCTAAGAAAATAAGAGAAAAATGGAAAAATACCCGGACCTACCCTGGATCCCCATCATATAGATTGATTGAGGGAGTCAAGGATTTGAGAGTTGGTTTGTAGCCTAGTCAAAGTTTGTAGAACTTTCTCCTTAAAATTTGAATTATAGTTACTAGGAGAAGGCTATGGGGCATCATAAAACTGAGGGTATGATATGTTATTGAACTGGTAATTGGGTTTGTAAGAAGCTAGGTTGACCACAAGTTGTTGTTTCCATGAAAAGTTTGGATGATTCTTCTAACCTAGATTTTACGTATTTGAGTATAGATCATTTCCTGGTCTAGGAATAGTATGGGTTTAGGCTTGGTGGGCTTATTCCTGTATAAGCTTAGGAAACTGATGATGCACTATTAGGCAATCACCTATAGTGTGAGTGGGACTCGAATAGGTTATACAAACATCTTGGGACTGTGCATATGAGAAAAGGTGTGACCGACTTGTTAGAATCGATCAAATTTCTAGCATAGTGCATCCACAGTCTAGGATAGTATATGTACCTTGTAATGGCCATTTACAGAGATGATCACTATCGTGGGTAATCAAAAATAATTCACCAACTCAAACTTTATAGCTAGGATGAGTCGAGATCATATCCTTAAGGACTGAAGGGCTAAGTTGTGATTAAAAAAAATAAAGAGAATATTTGGTTAACTTGGAAGAAAATAAAAAGTAAATATAAATTAAACTACTCTAATGGTGAGATCTCATAAAAGTATATATCTCGAAGGTTGTAAGTCAATCTTGTAACTAATAAAGTTATACTTCTTTTATAATTTAATTCAAGAGAATATTGTCTTTCCTCAACATGTCTCGTATCCATAATAGATCATGGCACATCTCTAGAAAGTATAAAGTATATCTCTTTTACAAAATAATTATAATTAAGCTTAAGGGAATACCTACCTTCCCTCGTCATGCCCCATATTCGTAGATCACGGTGCTTCTATGAGAAGAACTGGTGTTCAACTCTTCTTTCCTCAGCACGCTCCATATCCGTAGATCACGGCATATCTCTAGGAAGTAAGAGTTATCCTTAAACCTAATTTAACATAAAAGCATAGAAGAAAGCTAATAAAAGAAAGTAGATAAAGAATTCATAACTAAACACACAATCTTTTATTACATATACAAAAAAAAGAAATATAGGAAAGGTGTGGAACAAAAGAATTGCTTTGCTTTATTATAAGATCTCTTCTTCCCTTCCAAGATTTTTGCACTAGTTTCTCATGGGTTGATCCATTCCTCTCCTTCTATGCTAAGGCTTAAAGGGATTCCAGGGAGTGATGCCTCTAGGTAGAGGTACAGGAGCCTTTTTATAAGGTTTAACAAGGGAGAGGTCTTCATGTTTTTCCAATATAGGAATTGGTCCTTTTGCACCGGCCATAGATGGTAGGTGATGTCAAACTCATTAAGCTTCACCACCCACTTGGCCAGGTGCCCCAATGTGTCAGGGTAGCTTAGGATGGCCCTCAAAGGCAGGTCGGTGAGGATAGCAATCGGATGTGTTTGAAAGTAGGGCCTAAGATGTTGCACAGATATAAAAAGTGCAAAGATAATCTTTATAGATCAAGTGTAGTTGGTTTCTTCTTCATGGAGCAGCTTGCTGGTGTAGTAGACTTGTCAGTGCAGACCAGCACTGAGCTGACCACCTCACGTGAGACCGCTAGGCACAGGAGGAGCTCTTCCCCGGGTTCTAACCTGGACAGCAACGGTGGGGAGCTAAGGAGCTTCTTCGGTGCCTCGAAAGCCTCCTGGAACTCCTCCATCCAGGTGAAGTCATGCATCTTGTATAGCACCTTAAAGAATGGCTGGAAATGCTTGATGAAATGAGAGATGAAATAGCTTAACACCGCAATGCATACAGTCAAGCGCTGAATTCCTTCTTGGACACAAGGTGTCTTATGTCGGTAATTACTTGGATCTTCTCAGGGTTGGCCTTTATCCCCCTTTGAGTGACTATGAACTCTAGAAATTTTTTTGCTACAACACCAAACATGCATTTGGCAGGGTTCAACTTCATCTAGTAGAGGCGAAGGTTGTCAAAGGCCTCCGCCAAGTTGGTGATGAGGTCCGACTCTTGGCAGCTCATGACAAGCATGTCATCCACATAGACTTGCATGTTGCGACCGATCTGGTCTTTGAAGACCCTGTTAACGAGGCATTGATACGTGGCCCCTATATTCTTGAGGCCAAATGGCATCATCCTATAATAGTACATGTTGCCGCCTAAAACGTCATGGCCTGCAGCTGAAGATGACCTCGAACCGTGCCCTTGTCACTCGGGATCCTGCTTGCGCGATCGAGCCTGCAAAATAGAGGAGACTCGGGTCGGTGATCCTAGCGGGGGCACTCTGATGCTCAACTTAGTGGCAATCCAGGGGAATATATCCTCTTGGTCGAGCCCTGGAGGTGGACTCCACACTAGGAGGAGAAAAATACGTGCTTGGAGAGTATGAACTTGTTGAGAGTAGAGCGAGGGAAGTAGCAGTGGAGGAGAGTTCAGACTGATCATGATGCGGAACGACTCTAAGATAGCTAAACAAGCATAGAAAATAATAAAATAACTTTTTTATAATTTTTTATAATTTTATTTGCAGGCTAGATTTCTAAAATAAAGTAAGAACTAGCAAAAAGTCTAGCAGTGCAAAGAATCATCGGATCACAAAAAAACTCATGCAAACTAATGAAATAGCCAGGACCTGAGAGTTGAGAAACTCTCGGTTTAGGATAGTTTGTCTTCATTCAAATCAAATAATCAGAGAAGGGAAGGTTACTTACCAGTCAAAGATGATAATATCAGTAGCAGAAGGGATCACTTTCACTTTGATCAGAGCCTGGATGAAGAAGCCTTGTTTCCCTTGAATCTGATGGTGGATCTGGGCGGTTTGGGCAGCAAAGAAGGCCTCCTCAGGGGAGGGGAAGCACCTCGGGCATCCTATGAGCATCAGAAGTTAATCAAAATAGCAAATAAAAATCAGAAAATGAACTAGGATTTGAAGGAAATCAGGATTAGGGCTAAAAGCTGGCAGCCAAGGAAGAAGAAGCTCTTGGACATGGATGGTAGCAAGGACTCCTATTCCTTGGGTGTGGCTGATCTCCAGGGATGTGGGAGGGTGCTAGGGCAGCAAAGTTTTGATCCAGTAACACAAGAAGAGCACTCAAAGAGAGAACCAAAACTCAAACACAAGGCAATTCAATCAAATTTCAGCAAAGGTTTATTCATAAGAAAAAGATGCTTACAAGAGGGGGAGGGGCGGGGTATTTATAAAGTTCCCATGCCCTCACTAACCATGTTTACACTTGGGTTACAATTCCTCTTCACAATTGGAATACAAGTCCATTCCTAGCTAGGTTAGAATTACAAAGTTTCAAAAGGACTAGAAATCCCAACTAGGCTAGAATTTTGACCTAGTCTTCTCTTCTTTCCTCTCCCCACTTAGCTTGGACTTGGTCAAACTCCTCAAATTCATTTTTGGACCTTGGAAAAGCAGCAAAGACACCTCCTTCATGGGCTTGGACAAAGATTTGAGGGGTCCAGGTGGGCTTTCAAGGGATGGGCGCATGGGCTAGCATATTCCAGGGAATCTGGCTAGAATCTTGCTTCTTAAGGGCTTGGGCTTGGCGCCTGGGCTTGATTTTAAGGCTTGGAGTGTTGGAATAACCTAAAAAACATGGGCTCCTGGCATATGGAATATTCCAGAAGCATCTGGAAGGAATTTGGCATCTGAAATGGCACCTAGGAAAAATCAGGGCACAATCAGGGCACCTGGGCATCGATTGAGCTCCCCTAACTGGTGTAACCACTTTTGGCTTTAAAATGAGGTCTAGTGGAACTCCAAAATAGCGGTGCCTCCTCTCTTGTACAAGAAGTGAACTCATACTGGACTCATACCGGTATACAGGACTCAATGTACTGGACTAGGTTGAGGGTTGAGACAAATCAACTAACCTCAACTTATTATAGGACTAAATTCTAGTTGATTACAAAATTTGACACATGGCTAGGTAAACCAAATAGGGCCCAGTAATCTGTGTCTGATCCTGGTGCCCCCACCAATTCTCCCAGGGTGGGAGGAACTCGACCCCGTCGAGTAAGGGTCAATTTGGCTCTCATAGTGCTCGAGTAGGTCTAGGTTGAAGTGCTGCAGATCCTCATGGGTGATCCACGAGTCCTCAAATTATGGTCGACCTTGCCACCGGATCAAATATCTCTGATAGCCTCTATTCTAAGTACATATGGCTTGATCGTCCAGGATTCTCTTGATATTTTCCTCTCTATTTGGCCAATTGGTTGGTGGACACTCTAGGATGGGTTCTCTCTCAAAGGGAGGGATAGGCTCAAGATGCTCGCTAGGTATCACTGTTGGCTACCTAGACTCTATAAGATCTGAGATGATGAAGGTGGAGCTAATACCTAAATCAGGTAGTATCTCACGCACATAGGCATTGGGTCCACAGATATTCATTATCTTGGATGGGCCAACTTTGCGAGCAGAAAATTCTTTACAACTATAAAATCCCCTACAAAATTCTTTATATCTCTTTTGGGAATTAGCCAAGTTATTAGTTTGTTAATTAGTTATGTTCAGCTTTTGACTAATTTTCATATGCTGTGCAGAGGGTAGTGCAAGTGCAGACATGTAATTATGGTAGTGCATTTATTGGACTCAACTAATACCTAACAGACTCGACTAGACATCCCTATCAAAGGATATTTTATTGGACTCTAAGGAACAAAACCTAACATACTATAGACTTTCTATATTTGACCCTAGCATGGCATGCACATGAGAACTTACTATGTAGGCCTACTAGGTGCCATAGGGTATGCCAAAAATATGATGCAAATCTAACCTGTGCAATGAATGAATGCAGTATAATTACCCCTATAAATTGCAAATGAATGGTTAAAGAAACATAAGAAAATTCAAGAAAAGGTAGAAAATATGAGGTGGATTCAGGGTTAATCCGATTGGGTGGGAAGTAAGAAAAGGGTTCGGGGTTAATTAGATAGACTAAAATGTAAGAAGGGGTGTCGGGAATTAATCCTAGACTAATGAGGTTTACCTTATGCGTTTGAGGTAGTCCTACAGGGTCTGCATTATGAAAGAATGGGTCATTAATTTCAAGGAAGAGATCAATTAGAGTTAATGAAGTGACTTCATCTTGAGGGTACTGCTTTAAAGAGATCAAGTCCTTAATGAATTCTCTTGGTTCTTGAATCAAAAGGACTGGGCTCTACAACTGGAGTCTCTTCTAAAGTTTCCTCAGGTGGTGTTCTAGTAATAGGATCTGGGTTCTCTTCCTCTAACTGCTCTTTCATTACAACTTCAACTAAATCTAGATCGGCTCCTACTTGGGTATCTATTGATTCAGCTAACTCTAACTCTTCTATGGGGAACTCCTCTTCTTCTTCATCATACTCCTCTACTAGGCTCACATCAGCTTCATATATCTCCACTACAAGGTCATTCTGGTGAACCAATGGAATGATAAGAGAGGGTTGACTAAGAAAAAATTGACTAATACTAAGCTCAAATCTAGGGATATTAATCCTATAGGGTTCAGGTTGACTGAGGGATGGATAGTGGGTTACTATTGGGTTCATATATAAGGACTATGGGTTCCAAGGATCTATAGGGTAAGGGTTCAGCTCTATGGGTCTTGCCTAGGGTTCCTAACTGATCTCCTACTTGGTCAAAACTGTGGATTGCTTGATTACTTAATTGGATTAGTTGGTCAAACTTATGGTTCAATTGGTTTTGGGATTAGGTCAATTGGGTTATCTGGGCATTGGTTCGGTTATTGGAAAAATCGATTCGGTCAAATCGTTCAGTCATGGTTTTAATGAAAGCCTCTAGACTGGGATCCATGGTTGAGCTAGGTTAAGATTTAGATTTTTGATATTGGGTTCCTAGTCTAGTGGCCATGCACAAATCAAACAATCAAAATGAAATGATGCAACCAAGCATGCAAAAGAGAAAGAAAAAGGCTAGTACAATCTAGGGTTTCCTAGACCTAGAGCCAGAAACTGGGTGGGTCAGCTCAACTTACACCTAACCCAATAGTTAATCCTTCCACTGGCAAGGTAGGGAGTGGTAGTGTGGGAGGCTCCCCCTGCTTTCGTAGGAACATAATTAAAAATCACAATACCACTTAGGTTGTTTGACTCTGGACCCCCAGCCCTAGACACCAGCTTTCAGTAATAGCTAAAAGGTTAAATGCACTAGTTGGCCCACACAGCTCGGACCTGACTTGTTGATGTCTCCTAGCCTACTAGGGCAAATTAGGTCTAATTGATTTTAATTAGGCTTGGGTTAGAATGCTGGTGGTTATTTTGGGCCCAGGACAGGTGGTGAAATCCTGCCCTGATCTAAGTTATTGAATTGCCCTTAAGATTAGGTTAAAGATGATGGCAATCGATGATCCTGATGCAATCTAAAAACAATCAAAAAAATAAAATATGTTTTTATTACTTTATGCTGTGACAAATTGAATTCAAGTTAACTGGGATTAGAAAACAAGGTTTGGCTTGGGATTGGGGGTTTGGAAGTTGATTAGGTTAGGTTGAGTTAAGTATGCAGAAATAGCAAAAATCAGAAAAATTAGGGTTCAGATGATGCAGAATTTGATATAGATCCATATGTATAATAAAATAAAATAAAATCTGGAATGGAGAATGGACAGTGCTAATAACGCCTACCAAATTTCATGCAGAACAAAAATCATATGATAATACAAACCTAGGGTTTTCTAGACTGCTGCAGAAATTATTAGGATTTTTTTAGGGTTTCTAATATGCCAAATTTTGGAGATTTAGAGTTTTAGTAAAATTAATTAAAAATTTTGATAATTACTATGACAGAATAGAGGACATGAAGAACAAATTTTACAAAAAAATAAAATATTTATGGTACCAAAATCAGATGAAAACTAGATACCTAATGCAGTGGACAGTATGCAGAATTAGGGTTTATGAATGCAAAGCAAATAAAAAACTATCCTAAACCCGCTCTGATACCAAACTGATATGGGACAACTCTAAGACTGATAAACATACATGTAAAATAGTAAAATAACTTTTTTATGATTTTTTATAATTTTATTTACAGGCTAGATTCCTAAAATAAAGTAAGAACTAGCGGAAAGTCTAGCAGTGCAAAGAATCATCGGATCGCAGGCAAACTAATACAAACTAATGAAATAGCCAGGACCTAAGAGTTTAGAAACTCCTAGCTTATGATAGTTTGTCTTCATTCAAATCAGATAATCAGAGAAGGGAAGGTTTCTTACCAGTCAGAGATGATAATATCAGTAGCAGAAGGGATCACTCACACTCTAATCGGAGCCAGGATGAATAAGCCTTGTTTCCCTTGAATATGATGGCCGATCTGGGCGGTTCAAGCAGCAAAGAAGGTCTCCTCATGAGAGGAGAAGCACCTCAGGGATCCTACGAGCATCAGAGGTTAATCAAAATACCAAATAAAAATCAGAAAAGGAACTAGGATTTGAATGAAATCAGGATTAGGGCTAAAAGCTGGCAACTAGGGAAGAAGAAGCTCTTGGACTTGGATGGTAGCAAGGACTCCTGTTCCATGGGCATGGATGATCTCCAGGGATGCGGGAGGGTGCTAAGGAAGCAGGGTTTTGATCCAGTAACACAAGGAGAGCACTCAATGAGAGAACCAAAACTCAAACACAAGGCAATTCAATCAAATTTCAGCAAAGGTTTATTCATAAGAAAAAGATGCTTACAAGAGAGAGAGGGGTGGGGTATTTATAGAGTTTCCATGACCTCACTAACCATGTTTACACTTGGGTTATAAGTCCTTATCCGAATTGGAATGCAAGTCTATTCCTAGCTAGGTTAGAATTACAAAGTTTCAAAAGGACTAGAAATCCCAACTATGTTAGAATTTTGACCTAGTCTTCTCTTCTTTCCTCTCCCCACTTGGCTTGGACTTGGTCAAACTCCTCAAATTCATTTTTGGACCTTGGGGCAGCAGCAAGGATGCCTCCTTCATGGGCTTGGACAAAAATCTGAGGGGTCCAGGTGGGCTTCCAGGGGTTGGGTGCATGGGCTGGCATATTCTAGGGAATCTTGTTGGAATCTTGCTTCTTAAGGGCTTGGGCTTGGCACCTGGGCTTGATTTTAAGGTATGGAGGGTTGGAATAACCTGAGAAACATGAGCTCTTAGCATATGGAATATTCAAAAAGCATCTAGAGGGAATTTGGCATCTGAAATGGCACCCGAGGAAAATCAAGGAACAATCAGGGTACCTGGGTGTCGATTGAGCTCCCTTAAGCTAGTGTAACTGCTTATGCCTTTAAAATGAGGTCTGGTGAAACTTCAAAATAGTGTAGCCTCCTCTCTTGTACAAGAAGTGAACTCACTCTGGACTCGAACTGGTATACAGGACTCAATGTACTGGACTACGTTGAGGGTTGAGACAAATCAACTAACCTCAACTTATTACAGGACTCAATTCTAGTTGATTACAAAATTTGACACATGGCTAGGTAAACCAAATAGGGCCCAGTAATCTATGTCTGATCCTAGTGCCCCCACCAGATTGGCTGTGTCCGTCGAGACCATTCCGGTGGGTCTTCGATAGCCTAGAGCACTTGGTCTTTTGGATGCTCTACTGCATGCCACACCTTCTGCCCGTTCATGACTTACCTCCTTCTTGGAACCTTGGAAAACTTTTTTAAACTAGGATGGCTGCTCGCCGCCTGTCTTGGGATCCTCCCCTCACTTGCAGGCATGTGCGATGATGTTCCTTGCCGTGCGTGAGGTGCCTTTCCCCATTCGTGATAGGGAACAGCACCGTGCACTCTAACCCTCCTTCTAGTTGCTTCATTTTGGAAAACCTGGCTGAGCCTCGATCGGGTGGCAGCCACCTCCTGGACCTAAACCTTCTGGATTTTCTTTTTTTGGATGGTACAGATGGGTGGTTGGGAGTACAGCACCTCGATCAGGGGACCCCTTCCATTTTGATGTAAGTTTCAGCTGGGACAGTTATAGCAGCCTAGCAGGTGACCCTCCATGGTCCTTAGGTGGCTTGGCAGTGTCCTACGGTTGCTAGTCCTTCGTTCGAAGCAGGGCTGGTGTAGGGAAGAAGAGCTTAACTTCGACCATTGTGTCTCGACCTCGAGGGAGCCACCTGGCGAAGGAGTCCAGAGAGAGGTGGAGCTCGACTTCGACCATGATGTCTCGACCTCGAGGGAGCCACCTGGTGAAGGAGTCCAGGGAGAGGCAGAGCTCGACTTCGACCACGATGTCTCGACTGTTGGGAATTGTGTCCCAAAGCCAATCGCCTGGGTTGTAGGCAGTTGAGCTCAGTATTGTATTCTTTTTATGAATTAATAAAATATTATTTTTTGGCAGCTCATCACATATTGTATTTCCCTAAAATGAACCTTTCCATGTGATGAAGTCCTTAGGACTACACTGACTTTGATACAGAGAGGATGTATCGAATGGTCCTTAAATCCTATTTACAACCAAAGGATATATTGTGCTGGATGGCAATATATCAAGTATAGGTTGTTGTAGTTCACATCGTTTGGTTATCCTCTTGACCAAATGAGTGTGGTGACACTGATGTGATCTGCAAATGAGATATGTGATATCTTATTGAACGTGACTCCGTGCAGCCCCTTTCTGCCAAAGGGAAACTCACGATTGGATATGGGTATATGTGTCCCTCTGACCTGAGGTCATCACAGTAGCTTGCAAGCAACTCCCTATGCTTTGGTGCCGGACTACCCGGATTTTTAATCTGGTGATGGAAGGTTTCTGGGTACAGGCAAGTACTTGTGGAGCAGTGATGGACCAAGATAGAATTGACCTGTCCAAACAGTTTGGATTGAATGTCTCGCAGAATCTCAATTTAGCAAATCCTCGACCGGGGTAGCTCTAGTGAAGAGTCACTGGGCTTGCAAGGTTGAGACACGTAGTGGACTGACTCTGTATGGGTTGGCAGCCCAATCTCAGTCATCCTGAGCATTAGAGGTCAAAGGGATGAATTATATGATAACCATATACCAGAGGTTCGATAGTTTGCTCCTTCATCTTCAACCTATCCGAACGCCGGGATCCATTGCTAGATGGTTTCCTGTGCTGGTACTAGAATTGTTCTAGTACTACCGTTTAGGTTCGAACCTATGAGGTCACATGCCACAGAGGATAACTGTCTGATCCGGATACCGATTTTGATTGAGAATCATCTCGATTTTATGGTCACAGTATTTTTTTTTATCACTCTTTTTCCCATCTTGCCCTTATTTGTGTCAACCGAAAATTGTTCCGGGCTGACCAGGACTATACCAGGATTTTTCTGAATCAGTTTTGAAATGATTCGGAGTTCGTTTCGGTCTCCAATTGGTTGTGAACCAATTTTAATCACTTGAACTGGTTCAATTGGATTGAACCAAATGGTTTATTGGGATTGGACCGGTTTTGCTTGGACCGGTTAATTGAACCAGTGTTCCTTCTCCCATGTGACCGTTTACACGGTATTTTGTCGTTGGATTTTTTTCGTAACACTGGGAGAAGCCCAAAGGCCAAACAACCATTGGGAGAAAGGCCAAACATCCCAAACTTCTCCATCGCTGGGCGTTCTCCCTTCCTCTCCTCCACCCATCCATTAAACCTTGTTAATTGCTGGTTAATGGTGTTTGGCAACTGCTGCCTCTTCCTCTCCCTGTCTCTCCACCTCCCTCTCTCCCTCTGCTGCCTATATAAACCAAGCTTATCCCCTATTTCAGTGTGTTGATTTTCACCGTGTGAAGAGCTGAAAATCTGCAGTCCCCATTGAGTGTTTGAGAGGCTTTGAGGCTTGATCCTTTCTCCATTTTAGAGTGCTCTTGAGGCTGGGATTTGGAGTGTATGACGGAGAGAAAACAAACTCCTTTCCCATTGTTTCTAGTGTTCAATTTCTGCACTACAGCAAAGAAACCTGTGACCGTGCTTCTCCCATCCAGCGGCTAGCACCGCGTGAGAAGGTGGATCGGAGAGCCCCGGGCATGTCTCCCCTCTAAAGGGAGTATCCTTCTACTCCTAGGAGCAAGCCACGTGAGCCGAGATCTCTCCAGCTGCTCCAAAACGAAGGCCAAAGTCTGCTGCCCTGTTCTGCTGCAGAAATTCTGGCAGCAGACTTTGGTGATTTTTTATATTTTTTTGGCTAAGGTTTTCTTGCAGATTTTAATTGGAGATCGAAGAGCACTTGTCCAAGTTGCCGCTGCTGAATTTTGGGAGCAAACGGAGGTCCGGAAGCCATCATTCCGGCGATGTTTTTCACCCCCAAAACAGAGTTTTCAGCAGTCCAAGGAAGAAGACGACTGGAATAAGTTTATCCCACTTATTCCAGCCTATTCCAGTTTTATCCCAGGGTTATTCTAGCCAGAATAAGGTATGAAAAAAAAAAAAATTCATGCATGATTTGAATTGTTAATTCAAATATTTTGCAAATATTTTATTTTATCCTACATGCCTAATTGCAACTAGAATTAGATTAGTTTCTGGGCGGAGCAGATTTTCGCTGTGCGGATTTTTAAAATTATTTTTAAAATCCTTTCTGCTCCCACTATTGTTTGCATGCCTAGTGTAGCAACATGTCAAACCTCCTGCACCTGTTTCTTTCAATGGTATCAGAGCCAGGTTGCATGTGTAATCTAATATAGTATGCATGTTTAATAGATTAAAATTGGTTTAATCTAATATGTATCCTGATTTCTTTTTGGAACCTAGTTGAGACCTTCACCATGACCGTGTATCTTTGACACGATGCGGATCGTCTGTGTTGGCCTATTCAGAAGGATCCTTAAAGAATATTAAAATTAAAAATTATTTTAATTTGGTGATACATGTTTTAGGCATGTTTTATATGAATATAAAATATGTGTAAAATATCTTGATGCATGATTTTTGGTTATGTAAAATTGTTTTACATAAAGACTTAATTAAAAAATATTTTAATTAAGAGTTTGGCTTATTAAAATATTTTTAGGTTTATGAAATCTAATCAAAATTTGCATAAGCCATTTTGGGTTAATTGGGTTAGCTGATTAGTTGGGTCCATTACTGGGTTAGACCTAAGTTTAGTTGAACCGGATTACAAGAAGATTAAACAAAAGTTATTTAAGGCCATTCTTTAGAACTATCTAATAGTTAGATTAGTTGATCAATTCATCTAAAATGGATCCAATTAGTGGCTCAGTGGACGCCCGAGTCTTTAGGCTAATCTGATCGAGTCTAGTAAACTGACTGGTGTCGAGGTAGGTTTGGCATTGTGATCATGGTTGTATGAGGTTACCTCTTTCCTGGCCAACTTGGTTGGTGTCTAGGAAAGATGGTTAATGGCGGATACTCACCCATGATCTCACCTACCTGGCTAGTCGAGTTGACCAGAACTGATTGGAAAAGCTCAATGACTCGAGTTAACCCATGTCACCCTGGTTGATCGGTCTGACTGATCTATAGGTGCCCATGGATCAATTTGTTGATTTATTTCAACCCTCCTGGAATCTGATTGATTCAGTGGGAGGATGATCCATGTCCTTGTCTTATCTTCTGTCATAACTAAAAATCCTCTAAAATTATTAGATCCTTAAAAAGACTAAGTCAAGGTGTTGATAGTGTCTTAGCCTCCCATTAAGTCAGTTAGAAATGTGTCCACTAGCTTGGTGTGCATCGGCAGTTCCAAAGAATGGGTGTACATCCGGCAACTGGAATTTCTATCTGATCGATGATGGTTCAGTGCAACCTCCTTAACGGGACCAGGTGGGCCGGCCAAAGTCGGGCTTGGTCTTTAGTTAGCTGGAAGCATTGAATTTGTCATTTTAATGGTTGGACCTAACCAGAGACCCGCAATAGGAGGCCCCAAGGCCGATTAGGGTGTTCTCTGGGGCAAAATGAAAAACTAAAAATTGTTTAGGGAAGCAATTGGTTTACGAACCTACCTTTAGGTTCGTATGGGTGAGCCGGCCAAAGTCGGGCTCATGCGAGGCCTATTGGATTTCAGTACCCACTTGAAAAAGTGTTTTCACGGATTGGAGTTAGAGGCTACCAATCTAAAAAATTAGTGGGAGAAACCTTTAGACTAAAGTCCAAGTCTTTTGGTTAAATTATTAATTCATACACTAATTTGGTCTTATTTTTTTTTCAGATGTCTTCCAATTTATCGCTCCGGTCACTTCTCGATAACGAGAAGTTAAAGGGTCACAACTTCGATAGTTGGTATCGAAGATTGAGAATCATTCTGGAGCATGAACGGATCCTCTATGTAATAACGGATCCGGCACCTGAAATCCCTCTCGCTAATGCACGGAGTGCGGTCAGAGACGCTTATCTGAAGTGGGTCTTTGATCGGCCTACTGTCCGGTGCATTATGTTAGCGGTGATGAACGACGAGTTCAGTCGCAAATTCGAGGAGGCCCAACCTGATGAAATCCTTCAAAAGTTGAAGGAATCCTTCGGCACCCCGGATGATGTAGAACGGTACAAAGTGTCTTGTGCCATCTATAACTCCAAGATGCCGAATGGTGGTTCAGTCACTGATCATGTATTGTACATGATCGAGCTGATTGAAAAACTGGGCAAACTTGGATGTCCCTTGCACGAGCATCTCGGCAAGGATGCGATCCTGAATTCTCTTCCCTCCTCCTATCTTGATTTTCTCGATCATTACAGAATGAACAAGCCTGTAGTAAACTACCATGATCTTTTAGGGTTGCTGCAGACATTCGAGAAAGACCACCAACTGAATAAGGGGGTGGTGAATTTAGTGGGAGGTAGTAGAGGCCGTCGTCCCTTTAAGAAAGGGAAGAAGAAAATGAATAAGAAGGGAAAGAAGGTGAAGAATGTTCCTGGCCCTAGTCAGACCAAGAAGTATAAGGCTGATCAATCTTCTGCAGAGTGTTTCTACTGCAAGAAGAAGGGACACTGGAAGAGGAACTATCCTCTTTATATTTCGTCCCTTGATCCGAACAGGTCGAGGAAGCTGAAGTATGCTGAACAAGGTATTTATGTGATAAAACCTTGTAATTACTCAATTATTGATACTGCTAACTGGGTATTGGATACTGGTAGTCCAATTCACGTTTGTAATTCATTACAGGGACTTCAAGTTAGCAGAAGATTTAAAGATGGAGAATAGTTTCTGAGCGTAGGGAATGGAAATCATGTTCCAGTACTGGCGGTCAGAATCCTGCATCTTGTCTTTGAGTCTTGTACTGTCGAGCTAGTCGACTGTCACTATTGTCCTAGTTTCATTATGAGCATAATCTCTGTAGGCCTTTTGGACAATTGTGGTTTTGAACTATCAATAAAGGGAGATTTTTGCAATGTTATTTTGAATAACTCTGTGATAATGAAAGCTAGATTAAATAATGGCATATATATACTATCAAGGCCTGTTAGTGTAATGTACACTTCTAGCAAACGCCCAAGGTTAGATAATGTCAACGATTTGTATCTTTGGCACTGTAGGCTAGGTCATATTAACCAAAATAGGATAAACAAGATACGAGGAGATGGACTCCTCGAGGTCAGTGATTCTGAATCACTGCCCACTTGTGAATCCTGTTTAGTTGGTAAAATTACCAAGTCACCTTTCACTGGAAAAGGTGAACGAGCTACAGAACTTCTAAGTCTAATACATACTGATGTATGTGGACCGATGACAGTTAGTGCCAAAGAAGGATACAAATATTTCATTACTTTTACAGACGATTTTTCAAGGTTCGGTTATGTCTTTTTAATGAGACATAAGTCTGAGTCATTTGAAATATTCAAACGATACCGTAATGAAGTAGAAAAGCAAACTGGAAAAAGTATTAAAACTCTTCGATCTGATCGAGGTGGTGAATACTTATCTGGTGCTTTTTTAGCATATCTTGAGGAGAATGGAATTCTCTCTCAGTGGACTCCTCCAGGAACACCACAGTTGAATGGTGTGTCCGAAAGGAGGAATCGAACCTTGTTAGACATGGTTCGATCCATGATAGGCTTTGCAACTCTGCCACTATCCTTTTGGGGATATGCGCTTCAGATAGCCTATTACTTATTAAATGATGTTCCAAGTAAGTCTATTATCTCCACTCCGTATGAGATGTGGACTGGACGTAAACCCTCAATCTCACACCTTCGGGTCTGGGGTTGTCCGGCTTACGTAAAGTGTTTAGACTCAAACAAACTTGATCCTAGGTCTGATCGATGTTTATTCATTGGTTATCCTAAGAAAACCAAAGGGTATTTCTTCTATTTGGAGAATGAACAAAAGGTGTTCGTTGCTCTTAGAGCTATCTTTTTGGAAAAGGAGTTCCTTGGAGAAGGAACTATAGCTTCTAAGATTGAACTTGATGAAGTTCAGCCAATAGAAGAACCTGCACACTCTAAGGACATCGTAGAACCGGCTGTGATTGAATCACACCCAGAACCTATTAGGAGATATGGTAGAATACCATGTCAGCCGGACAGATACTACGGTTTCTTGGTCCAGGATGGCGATCCCATTGAGCTCGATGAGAACAATGAGGATCCGATCACCTATATAGATGCACTTCAAAGATCTGACTCTGAGGCATGGCTTGGAGCCATGCGATCCGAAATGGAGTCCATGGAAATCAACAATGTATGGACATTGGTTGATCCGCTTGAAGGGATAAAACCCATTGGGTGTAAATGGATCTTTAAGAGGAAAAGGGGCGCAAATGGAAAGGTAGAGACCTATAAAGCCCATCTGGTTGCCAAGGGGTATCGTCAGCGATATGGTATCGATTATGACGAGACTTTCTCCCCTGTGGCAATGCTCAAGTCCATTCGGATCATGCTTGCTTTGGCAGCATATTTTGATTACGAGATCTGGAAAATGGATGTCCGAACCGCTTTCCTAAATGGGGAACTGGAAGAGGAGGTGTATTTGATACAGCCTGAAGGGTTCAAATCCACAGATGAATCAAAAGTATGCAAGTTGCAGAAGTCCATCTATGGACTCAAGCAAGCGTCTCGAAGTTGGAACTTACGGTTTGATAGGTGTATCAAATCGTATGGCTTCGTTAGGAACGGAGAAGAATCGTGCATCTATAAATAGGTTAATGGTTCTGTGATTGTATTCCTAGTACTGCATGTTGACGACATTCTCTTAATCAGGAATGATGTCGCAGCATTACAAGGAATAAAGGTCTGGTTATCATCTCAGTTCTCCATGAAGGACTTGGGTGAAGCTTCTTTCATACTAGGTATGAAGATCTATAGAGATAGATCTAAGAAGCTTTTGGGACTGTCCCAGTCTACGTACATTGACACCGTGCTGAAATGGTTCAGCATGGAAAATTCCAAGAAAGGCTATCTCCCGATAGGTTCTGGAATTTCTCTTTCCAAGAAGGATTGTGCGACAACTCCTGAAGAAAGAGAGCGCATGAGTAGAGTACCTTATACTTCGGCAGTAGGCTCTATCATGTATGTTATGAATTGTACTAGACCAGACGTGGCATACTCACTAGGAGTAGTGAGCAGATACCAGTCTGACCCAGGTGAAGCGCATTGGAAGGTGGTTAAGTCCATCCTTAAGTATTTGAGAAATATTTAAAGATCAATGTCTGATTTATGGAGAACCTGACTTGAAACTTGTGGGGTACTCTGACTTCAGTTTCTAGTCAGATAGAGATGATAGCAAGAGTGTGTCAGGGTTTGTATTTACCCTGAATGGAGGAGCGATCTGCTGGAAAAGTTCCAAGCAGGCAACTGTTGCAGACTCGGTATGCGAAGCAGAATACATTGCAGCATCAGATGCAGCAAAGGAAGCTATGTGGTTGCGGAAGTTCCTTGGAGAGCTAGGGGTGGCACCTTCCCTAGATGGTCCTATTCCGGTGTACTGTGACAGCACTGGAGCCATTGCTCAAGCTAAGGAGCCTAAAGCTCATCACCGCACCGAGCACGTTCTGCGGCGCTACCACCTCATACGAGAGATCATAGAACGAGGCGACATCAATCTTCTGAAGATCGATGGAAAAGAAAATCTGGCCGACCACTTCACTAAAGCCCTCGGAATAAAAGAGTTCGACTATTGTAAATGGAAAATGGGAATTAGATACTCTTCTGACTGGCTTTAGTACAAGTAGGAGTTGTTGGGAATTATGTCCCAAAGCCAATCGCCTGGGTCGTAGGCAGTTGAGCTCAGTATTGTATTATTTTTATGAATTAATAAAATATTATTTTTTGGCAGCTCATCACATATTGTATTTTCCTAAAATGAACTCTTTCTATATGATAAAGTCCTTAGGACTACACTGACTTTGATACAGAGATGATGTATCGAATGGTCCTTAAATCTAGTTCACAACCAAAGGATATATTGTACTGGACGGCAATATATCAAGTATAGGTTGTTGTAGTTCACATCGTTTGGTTATCCTCTTGACCAAATGAGTGTGGTGACACTGATGTGATCTGCAAATGAGATATGTGATATCTTATTGAACGTGACTCCGTGCAGCCCCTTTCTGCCAAAGGGAAACTCACGATTGGATATGGGTATATGTGTCCCTCTGACCTGAGGTCATCACAGTAGCTTGCAAGCAACTCCCTATGCTTTGGTGCCGGACTACCCGGATTTTTAATCCGGTGATGGAAGGTTTCTGGGTACAGGCAAGTACTTGTGGAGCAGTGATGGACCAAGATAGAATTGACCTGTTCAAACAGTTTGGATTGAATGTCTCGCAGTATCTTAATTTAGCAAATCCTCGGCCGCGATAGCCCTAGTGAAAAGTCACTGGGCTTGCGAGGTTGAGACACGTAGTGGACTGACTCTGTCTGGGTTGGCAACCCAATCTCAGTCATCCTGAGCATTAGAGGTCAAAGGGATGAATTATACGGTAACCATATACCAGAGGTTCGATAGTTTGCTCCTGCATCTTCGACCTATCCGGACGTCGGGACCCATTGCTAGATGGTTTCCTGTGCTGGTACTAGAATTGTTCTAGTACTATCATTTAGGTTCGAACCTATGAGGTCACACGCCACAAAGGATAACTCTCTGATCCGGATACCGATTTCGATTGAGAATCGTCTCGGTTTTATGGTCACAGTATTTTTTTTTAACACTCTTTTCCCTGTCTTGCCCTTGTTTGTGTCAATCAAAAATTGTTCCGGGCTGACCAGGACTGCGCCAGGATTTTTCTGAATCAGTTTTGAACTGATTCGGAGTTCGTTTCGGCCTCCAATTGGTTGTGAACCAATTTTAATCCCTTGAACCGGTTCAATTGGATTGAACCAAATGGTTTATTGGGATTGGACCAGTTTTGCTTGGACCGGTTAATTGAACCGGTGTTCCTTCTCCCATGTGACCGTTTACATGGTATTTTATCGTTGGATTTTTTTCTTAACGCTGGGAGAAACCCAAAGGCCAAACAACCGTTGGGAGAAAGGCCGAATGTCCCAAACTTCTCCATCGCTGGGCGTTCTCCCTTCCTCTCCTCCACCCATCCATTAAACCTTGATAATTGCTGGTTAATGGTGTTTGGCAACTGCTGCCTCTTCCTCTCCCTGTCTCTCCACCTCCCTCTCTCCCTCTGCTGCCTATATAAACCAAGCTTATCCCCTGTTTCAGTGTGTTGATTTTCACCGTGTGAAGAGCTGAAAATCTGCAGTCCCCATTGAGTGTTTGAGAGGCTTTGAGGCTTGATCCTTTCTCCATTTTAGAGTGCTCTTGTGGCTGGGATTTGGAGGGTGTGAGGGAGAGAAAACAAACTCCTTTCCCATTGTTTCTAGTGTTCAATTTCTACACTGCAGCAAAGAAACCTGTGACCGTGCTTCTCCCTTCCAGCTGCTAGCACCACGCGAGAAGGTGGATCGGAGAGCCCCGGGCATGTCTCCCCTCTAGAGGCAGTATCCTTCTACTCCTAGGAGCAAGCCACGCGAGCCGGGATCGCTCCAGCTGCTCCAAAATGAAGGCCAAAGTCTTCTGCCCTGTTCTGCTGCAGAAATTCTGGCAGCAGACTTTGGTGATTTTTTATATTTTTTTGGCTAAGGTTTTCTTGCATATTTCAATTGGAGATCGAAGATCACTTGTCCAAGTTGTCGCTGCTGAATTTTGGGAGCAAACGAAGGTCCGGAAGCCATCGTTCCGGCGACGTTTTTCACCCCCAAAATAGAGTTTTCAGCCGTCCAAGGAAGAAGACGACTGAAATAAGTTTATCCCACTTATTCCAGCCTATTCCTGTTTTATCCCAGGGTTATTCCAGCCAGAATAAGGTATGAAAAAAAAAAAAAACAATTTCATGCATGATTTGAATTGTTAATTCAAATATTTTGCAAATATTTTATTTTATCCTACATGCCTAATTGCAACTAGAATTAGGTTAGTTTCTGGGCGAAGCAGATTTCCGCTGTGCAGATTTTTAAAATTGTTTTTTAAATCCTTTCTGCTCCCGCTGTTGTTTGCATGCCTAGTGTAGCAACATGTCAAACCTCCTGCACCTGTTTCTTTCATCGACCTCAAGGGAGCCACCTAGCAAAGGAGTCTGGAGAGAGGCAGGGCTCCACTTCGACCATGGTGTCTCGACCTCGAGGGAGCCACCTGGCAAGGGAGTCCGAAAAGAGGTGGAGCTCGACTTTGGCCACGACGTCTTGACCCCGAGGGAGCCACTTGGCAAAGGAGTCTGAAGAGAGGTGGAGCTCGACTTCAGCCATAGCATCTCGACCTCGAGTGAGCTGCCTGGCGAAGGGGTCCAGAGAGAGGTGAAGCTCGACTTCGGCCACGGTATCTCGACCTCAAGGGAGCCACTTGGTGAAGGAGTCTGGAGAGAGGCAGAGCTCGACTTCAGCCATGGCATCTCAACCTTGAGGGAGCCGCCTGGCAAGGGAGTCCAGAGAGAGGCAGAGCTCAACTTCGGCCAAGGCATCTCGACCTCAAGAAAGCCACCTGGCGAAGGAGTCTAAAGAGAGGCGGAGCTCGACTTCGGCCATGGCATCTCAACCCCGAGGGAGTCGCTTGGCGAAGGAGTCTGAAGAGAGGTGGAGCTCGACTTCCACCATGGCATTTTGACCCCGAGGGAGCTGCCTGGCAAAGGAGTCCGAAGAGAAATGTTCGATGTGGCAGCTTCCTCCAACGTGTCATCTGATTGGGTTTGACATGTGTTCCATGTCAGCGATCCTGCAACATCATTTTCCCCCTAGTCCTATGTCCCGTTGGCATGCGGTGCTCAGGGTGAAGGGTGTCAATATGGAGTTGACATGGAAAGGCCAAAATCTGGTGCCATTATTGCCATGATCGCCAGCACCTCGTGGGGTGGACCTCCGAGATAATGCGGTGATGACACATGGGCCCATCTAAGGAGGCATTATTTCTGACTCAGAATTTGAAATGGTCATGAGCATATCGAAGCATCGCCCTCCACCGATCATCAACAAATGGTGCATATCCAACAGCGATGGCTCTAGGATGGTACTTGTTGTGGTTTGGTCATTTTGAAAGAAAAGACAATTTCACAAAAATACTTCCTCTTTCGAACTCTTCATGCCCGCCAGTGAACCAGAGTCCCCTCTCTTCCCTCGGCCATCCTTTTCCTCCAAGGCTAGCCAGGTTTGTCCTTTCCATTCTCCTTCTTCTTCTTTCAGTTGCGTAGAGCTCTTCCCTAGGGTTAGGACCTTCTTGGGCTTCATCCGTCCCCTTTTTTCCTCCTCTTATGCTCTTTCTCCCTTGTCTTCTTCTTCGAGATGTCCCGCTAGGGTCGAAACTTTCATCCTTCGACCAATCCCAATGAGGCTGGGCCTTCTCAATCGAGGACTCCTTCTTCCTTTGATGAGGAGGAAGAGGTTCAGTTCGAGATCTATAGAAGGCCTCGCCCCACGGGAATAGTCATAGGAGAACCTAGGATCCATCCCCCGCCTCCTCCTCCTGAACCTTCTCCGGAACCTCCATAATCGACTGGTCCCGATGGTATTACTTCGACGATAACCGGCAAGGAGCTTTCGATCATCTAGGAGACCTTCGATGTCCCAGATTATGTCTGGCTCTCAGTCCTGCGACTAGGGGAACGGGTCACCTCCAGTGGCCCAAGTCGGATAGCTCTCTACGAGGAGTCCCTCGTAGAGGGTCTTTGATTTCCTTTTCACCCCTTCTTCCTTCCTGTCCTCAGCAACTATCGCTTGGTTCTGGCTCAGTAGGTTCCAAACATGGTTCGGACCATTTTTTGCTTCCTCATCATGTGTCACTTCCATGAGATAGTTGCCTATTTCTCCCTCTTTAGGGCCTTCTTCATCCTGAAGCACCACCCGATCGAGGATGGGTGATGGTTTATTTCACCTCATCCGAAGGGTATTAGGTTTGAGCTCCTCTCTTCCATCAAGGGATGGAAGAGTAAATACTTCTTTACTTCCATCAAGAGGATTGATTGGGTTTGGAGCAACCCAGACCGGACCCTGAACCAGAATGCTATTATCGAGGTGGCTGATCAGGAAGTTTACGACCAGCTCCGCACTGACCAAATACCTTCTATCGAGGTTTTGCTGTCAGAGCAGAACCTGCATAAGCCAGGGTCAGCCTAATATGAGAGTTGGGTAAGTTCGACGTGATCTTTACTTATTTCTATTTTTACTTGTCTCTTCGAGTTCAGAACTGACTTCATTTTCTTTGTGCAGGCTTGAAGTACTCCATAGATGAACTCCTTGCACTATCTAAGAAGAGGGGCACACCGGCGGGGGTCAAAGAGTACCCATCAAAGAGGGCTCGAAATGAAGAGAGTGCGAGGGCCGCACCCATCATGCTGTCTAAGACAAGCAGGAGGGCAGTTGAACCCATCCCCAAGCCATCGAGGAAGCGTGATCTACCCCCAGTTCAGGAGCCAAAAGTGGTAGTCTGGGCCAGGTCCGCTGTCGCTGCCACCGCTATGGTGCCCCCACCCCCTAAAGTCATCGAGGTGGAGGCAGAAGAGGAGCAGGAGAGGAGGGAGCCAGAGTCAGCGGCCTCGTCCAAAGTTGTGGTGAGCCCCCACATAGGCTCCAAAGCATCCTCGGCTAGTCACGGGGGCGACGCTGAGGTAGCGGGGAAGAAGAAGAAGAATTCTTGCAAGCTGCCATTCAAGGTGGCACCAAACACTTCTTTGGTCTGGGACCGGGCTCTTGCCGAGTGCGTGATGGACTTTGCCATCCAACCGTATGATCGGCAGGAGAAGGCATGAAGGCTCCTGGCCAACGCCATCCTCGGCATGTTTTTTCAGCTCTTTTCGGTAAGTACTCCTAACTTTCCTTTCCTCTTCTTTTATTATTTCTTTGGCTGACATTTCCTTGGAGCAGCTTGGGGTGGACCTTTTGCTAATACGGGACTATTGCAAGAGCTGGGCCAAGAGGGACCAGCAGAAGGCGTTGCAACTTGATTCGCTGAAAGCCGAGGTCAAGTTGAAGACTAACGAGGCCTGGGAGGCTGAGAAGAAGAATAGGGAGCTGAGGATCGAGGCAGCGGGTGCTGAGAGGTGCCTCAAGGGCCTGGAGGAGTCCGTGGATTAAGAGAAGAACCGAGCCAGAAGCACTTAGCACCGAGGCAGCCCGAGAGAGGGAGCAGGTCCGATCCCTCTGGGCTCAGCTGGAGGCAGTGAAGGGGTGGGCTACTGCCACTGAAAGGAAGGCCGCAGCCTCTGAGGAGAAGGCAGTGGCAACAGTCGACTCAGTAGAGGTCGTGAGGAAGGAGGCCGCCGAGGTAATGGCAAATAACAAGGCCTCGTCGGAGTTCGATGCCGAGTTCCACGAGTTGCCCACGGATTCCTTTTTCAAAGGGTTCATGTTCTGCCAGACCAGGATGGCGGAGCTCATCCTGAACATGAACCTGGATGGGCTTGCCTTCCTAGTTGCTCCATGCAGGAGCCCGAACTTGGCCTTGATCGAATCGGAGGAGCCCACGGCTGCCATCGATGTAGCCCCGCCAGCAGAGGTCCTGGACATTTCCCCACCGTCGAAGGTCTCAAAAGGTGACATTCTGACCATGCACCATCCCAAGAAGGAGCCGGCTGCGTAGCTTAGGAACAGCCCTTCTTTGTACTTCTTCTTTTCCTTTTTATTTCTGTTCAGTCTACCCGATCTGTTGGGGCCCAGAGAAAGTGTAAGGACTTAAAGAATTATCAATGAAGTTTTCTTCTCTCATTTGCTTGCTTTCTTCCTTCTTTTTCTTCTTGATTGCCCATGTATATGTCTTTGTCGAGATGCCTCGCTTTGAGGCTTCATGTCCTTGGGCTCTTTCCTGCCGAGCACCAAGTATGCGGTGCGGTCAGGATGGAAGTCTTTGACTTCCTGAGTCGTTCCCACCTCATGAGTAGCGTGGCCATGGGGCTTTGCATGCCTCCTCGGAAGAGGCTTGTTCGACCTCAAGTGGAACTAACCCCAAGCACTCATGATGCGACTAAGCCAGGGTGCCGCGCTCGATGGGCCCACCGGGTGACTTACGAGGTATCAGGCTTCAGAAATTTCTGGGCTTGAGATGCCGGGCTTCAGGAGTTTTTAGTCTTGGAGTGCCGGGCTTCAAGATTTTCCAAGCTTGAGATGCCAGGCTTCAAGAGTTTCCGAGCTTAGAGTGCCGAGCTTCAGGAGTTTCCAGGCTTGGAGTATCAGGCTTCAGGAGTTTCCGGGCATGGAGTGCTGGGCTTTAGGAGTTTCTAGGCTTGGAGTGCCTGGCTTCAGGAGTTTTTGAGCTTAGAGTGCCGGGCTTCAAGAGTTTCCGGGCTTAGAGTGCTAGGCTTCAGGAATTTTCGAGCTTGGCTTGCCTGACCTGGGGTCGGGTAGCGATATTCTTGCAAGGGAAGAGTGATTTGCAGAAAGAGATTTTTATCATTAATGGAGGAAGGGCCTCATACTCTCCTGAGACTTGCCCGGCCACCAGCTGGGAGTTGGTGAAGATCTTCAGGCTGGGTACACCCAACTCATGGGAGACTCTGAGTCTTGCAATGATTGCTTCATACTCTGTCTAGTTATTGGTTGCTGTGAACCGGAAGTGGAGTGCATATTCAGCCACGACCCCATCCCCATTAGCGAGGATGAGACCCATTATGCTCCCTCCTAAGTTGGATGCACAGTCTACATGGAGGACCCATGTCTCCTCCTCGATTATGGGCTCCAGCCGGTGCTCTGAGGTCGAGGTGGTCTCCTCGGGCTCCTCTCTCATGCCAGCGCACTTGACCAAGAAGTTAGCCAACTAGGATGGCCTCGATCGGTAAGAGATGTCGAATTCACTCTGCATCAAAGACCACTTAGCCAAACGCCCAGAGGTCTCAAGGTGGCTAAGTATGGCTCTAAGTGGCTGATCCATCATGACCACAATAGGATGCACTTAAAAGTATGGCTTGAGATGCTGGGCAGACACTATTAGAGCAAAAATTAAATTTTTTGAGCGGGTGTACTTGATCTCTGCATCTCAGAGGATTTTACTGGCATAGTACACCAATTTCTGGGATTCATCCCCTTTTGTGCGGACGAGGACCAAGCTGACGGCTCCCGGGGTGATCGCCAAGTATAGTAGGAGTTCCTTTCCTTCCTCTGGTCTGGAGAGCAGTGGCGGTGATGCCAAGAACTTCAACTTTTCAAAGGCTGCTTTGCATTATTCGATCTAGTCGAAGTCATGAACTTTGCACAGCACCTTAAAGAAAGGTAGGCAGCGGTTGGTCGACCTCAAGATGAACCGACTCAAGGTCGTAATCTGGCCCATCAGTTACTGGACCTGCTTCTTCGAGGTGGGGTGCTCCATGTCAATGATTGCTTGGACCTTCTCTGGGTTCACCTCGATTCCTCTCTGGGTGACCATGAAGCCAAGGAACTTCCCTGCTGCTACACAGAATGTGCACTTCACCGGATTCAGCTTCATCTTATGCAACGAAGGTTGTGAAAGGCCTCCTCCAAGTTGGCAACATGGTCTGATTTTAACTTGCTCATGACTAGCATGTCATCCACATATACTTGCATGTTTCAGCAAATCTAGTCCTTAAAGACCCTATTGACCAGTCGCTGGTACGTGGTGCCAGCATTCTTCAAGACAAAAGGCATCATCCAGTAGCAGTATGTCCCTCGCCCGGTGATGAAGACAGTGTGCTCCTCGTCCTCCGGATGCATCCGGATTTGATTGTATCCGGAGAATGCATCCATGAAGGAGAGCAAGCGGTGCCTCGAGGTGGTGTCTACCAGTTGGTCAATCTTCGACAGGGGGAAGCTATCCTTCGGACAGGCTCGGTTAAGGTCGATTAGTCCACACAAATCCTTCACTTCCCATTATTCTTTTTAACCATGACTACATTTGCCAGCCAGCTAGGATATTGTACTTCATGGACAAAGCCGACAGTAAAGAGCTTGTCTACCTCATTGATTGCCCATTGCCTCTTCGAAGCTAAGCTTCTCTTCTTCTATTGGACAGGATGGCACTACGGGTCGATGCTCAGCTTGTGGGTGATGACATCAATGGGAATCTCAAGTATATCGACCGCCATCCAGGCGAACACATCTGCGTTCACCCGAAGGAATTCCAACAGGTGGGCCCGCTCCTTCTCCTGTAGTTGGGCTCCAATCTGTACCATCTTTATCGGATAGGCTCCGAGTGGATATGACAGTAGGTGCTCGATCGGGCCACCTCTGGGGTTCCGCGCCCTTTGGTCGAGGTCAATGGCATTGGGGTCTTCCTCAAAAGTTTTGGCCCCAGGAATGGCTTGGAGACAGTGTTGGATCGGCTAGGGTGTCCCCCTCATTTCTCCAACATCATAGGGAGTGGGAAACTATAACTATAGCCATTTGGTGGAAATGACCACATCAAGAAGATTGAGCCTAGGATGGCCAAGAATCATATTGTAGGCCAAGGGAAGCCTAACAACCATGAAGGTCATCATGATGGTGCTCTACCGAGGTGGCACCCCAGCAGTAACAGGGAGAGTGATCTCCCCCTCGACTCCCATGGAGTCCCCTAAAAAATTGATGAGGGGAGTATGCACAGGCCTAAGTTGAGCAGAGGATAGACTCATCCTGGAGAAAGTATCATAAAAAAGGATATCAGTCAAACTTTCACTATCGACCATAATCCATTTTACAGAATGCTTGGTGATTGTTATCTCGATGACCACAGTATCATCATTTACATTTCCATTTCTGGGTTCCCTCTCCCTCATAAAGGGAAGTACATTTTCCAAACTTTCTCCTCCCTGGGCCCTCTTAGGGTTGCACTCGATTTCCCAATAGATCATCCCCACAGGCTTCTTGATGGGTCGGTTGTCGATTGCGGGGACTAGAGGGAGAGTAGGGAGCGCCTGAGGTTCTACCGGGGTCTTGCCCCCCATGAATCTTTCGAGGTAACCCCTCCTTATAAGGTCTTCAATCTCTCTCTTGAGGTGGCAGCACTCCTCGATGTTGTGGCCGTGGTCACAGTGGAATTGAAAATACTTCATCTTGTCGCAACCGTTAGATGGCCTCAATGGGGGTGGGCGATGCAGGTAGTGCTTGTCCTCAATCTCTATGAGGATCTTTATCCTTGGGGCTAGGAGAGGTGTGTATCTTTCTTCGAGAATGGGGCCGCTTTTCGGCTTCGGCCCCTGACGGAAGTTCAGTGTGGCCAGCCCGGGCTTCCGCACCCCGGACATCTCCCAAAGAGATGGCTTCTTCAATGACTTCCCGTCCAGCTCCCTCCTCATATGATCTGCCTCCTCGGCACAGATGAACTTGTGAACACGAAGAAGGAGTTCGGGGTATGTCTTCAAGAGCTTCTTGTCCAAGGCGTAGGTCAGGCAGAAAGTCTTGAGCCCTCTCTTAAGAACCAGCATGGCAGCTAGCTCATCCAGGTTGTAGATCTCCAATGCGGAAACCTTAAAGTGGGCCACGTAGTCTTGCAGGAGCTCGTGGTCCTATTGCCTGATGGAGAAGAGGTTGTCCACCTCTCGTGGCACTTTTCGATAGGTGTCAAAGTGGCCCACGAACTTCCACTCCAGCTGAGCAAAAGAGCTGATGCTTTTGGGCACAAGGTGGGTAAACCAGACCTGAGCCGCCTTCCAGAGGGTGGCTATAAAAGTGATTCAGAGGAGAGCATCAGTCACTCCTTGGACCCTCATGAGGGCCTTGTAGCTCTTAAGGTGGTCCAGGGGGTTGGTGGTCCCGTCGTAGGGATCCACCTGTGACATGTGAAACCGACCTGGGATCGGTCCCTCTTGGATCTCTCGAGAAAAAGGGGGGTGGGCATCGTAGCCCACAGGCTTGCTGGAGGAGCCCTACAAATTTACAAACTGACGGGATAGCTCTGCTAGCTTGCACTCTTGTTCTTCCAGGCACTTTTTTGCTATGTGCCTGATGGCCTCATCAGTTGATCCTTCCGCTGAGGTCGACATAGGAGGTGAATGTGGCATCTGAGGGGGATCATGATGAGGGGCCTTGCCTCTGTGACCTTGGCGATGCTTAACAGCAACCTACCCAAAGGTCGGAGACCAGCTCTCCCAGTCGGTAGACCTGGACTATTGTCTCTTTGTTGGGATCTTGTGGCTTCCCCGGCAGTCTATTGTGGCTCACGGCTATGAAGGCCTTCCTTGAAAGGACCGTAGGCTATCGTGGGGTGCGATGACTTGGGCCACAGGAGTCCCTGGCTATTGATGGGTGGCCAGGGATTGGTGACGATGCTGCAACTGGCGCACCGCAGCAGTCGGCAGCTGCATCTGTTCGGTGAGTATGGCTAGCTAAGCATCTGCTGGAGGTGGCTATGGGAGAGCGGGGAGCTCCCTTTCTGGACTGTGCAGATCCCCACAGGAAAGGGGATCCCCGACACAGCTAGTGGAAATCAATATAAAGATCTTGTGAGCTCGATGAGAATAATAAGGATCTGATCACCTATATGGATGCAATGCAAAGGTCTGACTCTGAGAAATGGCTTGAGGCCATGAAATCTAAAATGGAGTCCATGAAAATCAATAATGTGTGGACATTGGTTGATCCACCTGAAGGGATAAAATTCATTAAGCGTAAATGGATCTTCAAGAGGATGAGGGGCACAGACAGGTAGGTGGAGACCTATAAAGCCCGTTTGGTTGCCAAGAGATATCGGTAATGTTATGGTATAGACTATGATGAGACATTTTTTCTATGGCAATGCTTAAGTCTATTCAGATTATGCTTGCTCTGGCAGCACATCTAGACTATGAAATCTGGCAAATGGATGTCCGAATAACTTTTTTAAATTGTGAACTAGAAGAGGAGGTGTATATCATACAACCTAAAGGGTTCACATCCATAGATGAGTCTAAGGTGTGCAAGCTATAGGGGTCCATTTATGGACTAAAGCAGGCATCTCAGAGTTGAAACATGCATTTTGATAAATGTATCAAGATGTATGGCTTTGTTAGGAATGGAGAAGAACCCTACATATATAAATTGGCTAATGGTTCTGTAGTTGTATTTCTTGTTCTGTATGTAGATGACATTTTCTTAATCGGGAATGACATTCTTGCATTACAGGGAATAAAGGTCTGGTTGTCATCTTAGTTTTTTATGAAGGACTTGGGTGAAGCTTCCTACATACTTGGTATGAAAATCTATAGAAATAGATCTAGAAAGCTTTTAGGATTGTCTCAATATACTACATAAACACTGTGCTGAAACGGTTCAGCATGGAAAATTTCAAGCAAGGCTATCTTTCGATAGGTCATGGAATTACTCTTTTCAAGAAAGATTATGCGACAACTCCTGAGGAGAGAGAGCGTATGCGTAAGATTCTATATACTTCGATAGTGGGTTCTATCATGTATGCCATGACATGTACTAGATCGATGTGGCATACTCACTAGGGATAGTGAGTACATACCAGTCTGACCGAAGTGAGGTACATCGAAAGGTAGTAAAGACTATTTTTAAGTATTTGGAAAATACTAAAGACCAATGACTAATTTATTAAGAACTTGACTTAAACCTTGTGGGGTATACTGATTCCAGTTTTCAGTCAAATAGAGATGACAGCAAGAGTGTATTCGGATTTGTGTTTACCTTGAATGGAGGAGCCATCTACTAGAAAAGCTCCAAGCAGTATACAATGGCAAACTTAGTATGCGAAGCTGAGTACATTGTAGCATCAAATGCGACAAAGGAGGCTATGTAGTTGCGGAAGTTCCTAGGTAAGCTGGGAGTGGCACCTTCCCTGGATGGTCCTGTTCCAATGTAATGTGACAGCACTGGAGCCATTGCTCAAGCCAAAGAGCCAAAGTCCTATCAGCGTACCAAGCACATTCTGCATCGCTACCACCTTGTACAAGAGATTGCAGAAGGAGGTGTCATCAAACTTTTGAAGATTGATGGAAAGGAGAATCTGGCTGACCCGTTCACTAAAGCCATTGGAGTTCAAGAGTTCAACGATTATAAATGAAAGATGGGAATACGATTATGTTTTGATTGGTTTTACTCCAAGTGGGAGTTGATGGAAAATGTGTCCCAAAGCCAATCGTCTAACTTGTAGACAGTTGAGCTATTATTCTAATTTGTTTCCTAGGTGGCTTTTCCAAGAGTGGGATGAATTGGGAATTTAAAAAATTTAAGCAAATTTGTGCTCTTGAAATCCCTTATAAGTGTTAAGTGCTGTGATAGGATAATTAAATGCAGAAGCGTAATCAAATAAGAAATGTACAACACAAACACAAGCAAATTATAGTGGTTCGGAGCAACCCAGCTCCTACATCCACTATCCAAGATTATCACTTAGGATTTCTACTATATGCCCCGCTGGAATACAGTCAGATTGTTTTAACAGGCTCATAATCCAAACCTCTACACTTTGGTTTTACCGGGATCACCAAAGAAACCCAACTAGGTTTTACCAGGATCACCAAGAACCCAACTTGGTTTTACCAAGATCACCAAGAACCCAACACTTGATTTTTAACAAAGGCTCACCAATAACCTATTTGGTTTTTCAACCGGGCTCACCAATAACCCAACAATTCAAGAATGAATTGAAAATAAATGCAACAAAGTGATAAACTAATTTTTGTCGAGTGGTTGTCGATGCAGCTCGAGAGAAGCCCACTTGAATGCACTTCAATGCACTTTAATGGCTTCTTTTGGTTCTTTACTAATTGCTTCAAGCTTCAGATAAGAGTTGGTGAAGACTTGAAGGCTATCTTGAATGCCCTTAGTACTCTCTTCCTTGTTGGTTGGTTGGATATTCAATAAAGCATCCTTGGTGCGGGCACCAGACTCAGAAGAAGACTTCAGGGCTCCATCTGGATCTCTGATTGACATTGCCTGAAGAATTAGGGTTTTCTGGTTTTGTAATAAGGGTTGACTTGGTCAACTCAATTTTAGTTTGAGTCTGTATTTTCCTGTAATTTAAATTTTGTTGAGTCATGTTGACTCAATACAAGTCCTAGTAGTGGTCTAGGTCTTCTCCAATGTGCCACATTTTCTCCCATGACCAAGCAAGTGGGCGCCACACTCCCAGCCACACGCCAGAGTCCAGGAGGCACCACATCTCCATCCAGTGTGCCTTGGTCCCCACATCACAAGAAAGCAGGTCCCTTCTTTCATGCGCCACTTGGGGGAGAAATCCATCAAGATACCTCAATCCAAGGAGGAGCCAACTTCTTTCCAGATAAACCCAAGCCAGGATGGCAAGAATTTTTCTTGAAGAGAGGATCAAGGAGGTGCCCCACAATGTTCCATAAAAACCCAAGTTATAAAAGGGAAGAGAGCATGTCTTGGGGAGAAAATCAAGGAGGCACCCAAAAGTTTTCTAAAGTGCCAAAGCCATGAAAGGAAGAAGCCTAAACTTGTGGAGCAAGACTAGGAGGTGTCCAAAAGAGCCAAATCATGAAGGGAAAATCCTTGATTCATGGAGAGATACTAGGAGACACCCCCATAACCTGCCATTTGGAGCTGATTTTCAAGTTTTCTTGGAGTTTTTGGGCTGCCCACTCATGGAAGGAGTCTTGGGAAGAGAATTTGATGCCTAAAGTATGGGTTAGTCCTATTAGTCCCACATGGAAAGTGTATGAAATTTTATTTCTTTGTTATGTCTATATATTCAACTCTATGTAACTCTTGAAAAAAAGATGAATGAAACCAATTTTTTTTGTGAGCAAACTCTATGTTTTCTCTCTTCCGCACTTGCATCCAGGTGTTGAGCTCCGTGAGGGAGTAAATCCGGGTTCCCCAGGAACCTTGAGGAGGTGTGAGATCTCCAAAACCCAAACCCTAGGTTAGCCACTTCTACTCCAAAATCCTAGCCGCCCACCATCCACTTCAATCCACCAAACCCTAGCCTATTCCACCTCCCACGGCCTCTCTCTCCAAGTCCAGGCTGACAACCATCATCCAGCTCCAGTCCGGATACTTCAGATCCAAAGCTCTTTCCAGAGGGAGTCGAATCAGCCTTCAAGAGAATCCGGATCTCAGCGACATCAGCCTTCAAGTTCTTCGACCTAGTAAATCCTTCCCTGAGTCTCTGAATCCATCACTTGTTTTTCTTCTTCCCAGATCTTGAGTTCAGGAGAAGCCGACCCAGCCACGAGACCAGTATTGGAGGATCCATTGTGAAGATAGCCGAATCCGAGGATCCAACAATCTGCTCGAGAGAGTTCTTCCACCCAAATTCTGTGAAGATCACTGTCTGGTTGGTAAACCATCTCTTCTCTTTATTTCTGTCCTGTTGAAAGTTCAGAGCGAAATCCTAGGTCTGGGAGTTTCTCAACCCCCAGCGATCCGTTACTTCTGAACTACTCTGATAACCTAGTTCTTCTAAATTGTGCTTTCAATCATTACCTAGTTTCCTTCAACTTAGTTTAGCTTTACTTTGAGTCAAAGCCAATTTCTGAAATATAAAAAAAAAAAGAAAAGAAAAGAATTAATTTTAATTTACTTCTGCATACGCTTCTTTGTTCTTCGTACTGCATCATTTTTGGTATCAGAGCTTTCGTACTGCATCAATCCTCCTTTTTTTTTGAAACTCTCTTACTCACATTTAAGGAAGTTCAAATCCTATGGCCTTCCATCATTCTAAGGCAGTTTAAGTCATTGTAGATCGTTGGGATGTGACATTTGATCATTGGAGCACTTTTTGGATTCAAATTTTGGGTTCTGGAACTAGCCATTGCAAGTCTAAAATCGACCTTCGAGTCGACTCGGATCACTCGAGTCGGCTCGGATCCATAGAGGAGTTATGGTTGAGTCGACTCTCTTCAATCCAGTTGGCTCGCTTGCACAGTGTCTTGATTCTTCACTTTGTAAGAGTTGGCTCACCTTTATTCCAGTCGACTCGAATCCTCAAGCCTTCAAAATGTTAGTCTGGTCGAGTCGGCTAACAATCTCCCCCTTTTTGATGATGACAAAACACTGGGTATGAAAAATTCTTTACAATTACATGTATAATAGTATTTGAAAGTAAGTATGCACATGTATCAGAGCTAATTATATTTGTGAATAAATATCAGAGCTCTTGTAAAGAAACTATACAGTTTCAATGTTAGTGCTTTAGTGTGTATCAAAGTTTTAAGCTTTGTATGTTTTAGAGTATCAGAAGTAACACAAACATGAAGTATCAGAGTTTAAAATTGAAAGAATTAAAGCTAATTTTAGAGCAATCATAGCAAAAGATAGGTTTAGAACTAAAGCCATTTGATTTCAATAAAATTTCTCCCCTTTTCTATAGGTCTTTAAATTTTGAAACAATTAGGCTCATTTAATCACAATCATTTCACAATCACTTATATGCTCCCCTTTTTTCATTCCTTTTATGTACTTTATGAATAAGAAGCTCAAAATTCTCTTGTTAGCTTTGATTTTTCATGACTGCTCAACGTTCTCCCCCTTTTTGTCAAATATTCAAAAAGGTATTTTCAATAAAGCTTAATTCTTAAATAGAATGAGTAAGTTTTCAATATTTGTTTGAGATAATTTCACTTTCTAAAATTTATTTGGATATTCTAATTAAAATTCGTCACAGTTATATTGTAAGCAATGCATCATCTGAAAATAATTCAAGACAGTGCTAGCAAATATCAAAAGAGCTTTCATTTCATTTAGAAAAGTTCAATACAATGTGTAAAATATGAAAGAAAGTACAATCAATCACTGTCTAGATCTACTATAGTGCTAGTTGAATGTCTAGGAATTTGAATGCCAGGAGGCATAGAAGCTAGAGGATCTAGATCTGATACATCGAGGGTGTAGGAGCAGAATGAGATCCCTAAGGCCTAAGGTGTGGAGCTGGCTATCTAGGGTGTGCAGACTGACCAGCAAAGGGTGAGGGCTAAGGCCTAAGTGTAGATTGTGGAACTATAAGTGCTTCAATCACTCTATTTGATAGCTAATCTAACTTGAATTGCACAGAATCAATTTCTTCATCCAGTTTCTTTATATCTTTGTGCAATTAGACCAGTTCACATGCTTGTTCATTTGCAATTGCCTCTGTAGATCCCCTTAACCTTCCAAATTCTGCTCTCAAGATGCCAGTTCCTTTAGTATAGTCCTCTTCCATTCTTCTTCCTTCTTCCACTAAACCCATTTTAAATCTTAGTTCATTCAATTCTGTTCTGAATGCTTCAAGTGTATTACTGACAGAGCTTTTAATGGATTCAGAACTAGATGATATCAATTCAAATATGGGTTGAAGGTCAGGTTGTGATGCGCTTTTGAAGGTCTCAAGAATTTCCATTCTAGTATGCAGGTCACTTATTTCTCCTCCAAATTTGTCTAACCTTGCCTCTACAGACTGGCGAAGCTCGCCAAACATGTTGGACATAGTGCAAGTAAGTGATTCGGATATAGTGCTTAACTGTTAAGATATAAAAGTCTATAGAACTGATGGATCAGCTAAAGATATATGTGGTCTAGGAGCAGTAGGTGCTAATGGAGATGTAGGTAAAGAAGTTCCAATGTGCACAATCTCCATTGCTTCAAGTGAAGTAGGCTCAGACGTAGTAGATGCAAATTCTATCTCAGCTGGTACAGAAAAATGTTCAGTAGAAGTCCCAAACTCACCAATAGGAATGTTGAAAATCTGCTCTGAGCTAGGAACAGCTTCCTAAGGTGCTGCTGGTGATGTAATGGAGATTTCCCTGGGAATTTCTTCACTGCTGTCTCCTGAACTGCTGCTGCTGCTTGCAACTACTTTTTCATCTGTTCCCTTTTTCTTCCATATTCCTTCATTACATACATAGCCCATTATCATTAGTGATTTGGAAGTGTATGTGTCTATATGGTGCAAGGGCTTTCCATCCTCTCCTTCCAAATTAACTCTAGAGGCTCGAAACAGTAGTGTTAGGACCATTCCATAAGGAAGACAGGCTTTTACCTTACAAACTGCCTCTTTTATTTGCATGATCATAATAAATGATAAGTTGGTTGATTCTCCTTGAATGATAAGCTCCATGAAACTCAAATCCCTTTCATTGACCCAGTCAAATTGTTGGGAATTGTGTCCCAAAGCCAATCGCCTGGGTTGTAGGCGGTTGTGCTGAGTATTGTATTCTTTTTGTGAATTAATAAAATATTATTTTTGGCAGCTCATCACATATTGTATTTTCCTGAAATGAACTCTTTTCATGTGATGAAGTCCTTAGGACTACACTGACTTCGATACAGAGAGGATGTATCGACTGGTCCTTAAACCCTGTTCACAATCAAAGGATATATTGTACTGGATGGCAATATATCAAGTATAGGTTGTTAAAGTTCACATCGTTTGGTTGTCCTCTTGACCAAATGAGTGTGGTGACACTGATGTGATCTAAAAGTGGGATATATGATATCTCATTGAACGTGACTCCGTGCAGCCCCTTTTTCTGCCAAAGGGAAACTCATGATTGGATATGGGTATATGTGTCCCTCTAACCTGCGGTCATCACGGTAGCTTGCAAGCAACTCCCTGTGCTTTAGTGCCGGACTACCCGGATTTTTAATCCGGTGATGGAAGGTTTCTGGGTATGGGCAAGTACTTGTGGAGCAGCGATGGACCAAGATGGAATTGACCTGTCCAAACAATTTGGATTGAATGTCTAGCAGTGTCTCAATTTAGCAAATCCTCGACCGGGGTAGTCCCAGTGAGGTGTCACTGGACTTGCGAGGTTGAGACACGTAGTGCACTGACTTAGTCTGGGTTGGCAGTCTAACCTCAGTTGTCCTGAGCATTGGAGATCAAAGGGATGAATTATACGGTAACCATATGCCAGAGGTTCGATTGCTCTCGCATCTTCGACCTATCCGGACGCCGAGGCCCATTGCTAAATGGTATCTTGTGCTGGTACTGGAATTGTTCCAGTGCTACCGCCTAGGTTCGAACCTATGAGGTCACACGCCATAGAGGATAACTCCCTGATCCAGGTACCGGTATTTGATTAGGAATCATTTTGGTGATGGTTTGATTGAGCACATTGGGTTGACCTGGGTTCGGATCAATCAGTTTTTGTTCGATTTATCAGGAATTTTTTTTTCTGGTTAACCAGGACTAAACCAAGCCTTCTGATAATTAGATTTTGATCTAATTATATGGATGAACTCTTTTTGAACCATTGGATTTTTTTAAAACCTGTTGGACCGGGTTTTTTTTGACCCTTTGAATCTGTCATCATGGTGAGAATAGCAATGGGCGAACAGGGCTTTTGGGCATCCCTTCCTCTCTCCCGTTTCACCACCATTTCGGCTGGATTTAAACTCGTTTAAAAGCCCTTCAATGCTTCACTACATTCGTTCCATATTCCAGCTGCTATTGCCGTCCTTTTGGCTCCCATTCCATCGGTTGTAAGCCTTGCACGGTGTTATAAATTTTGCTGCTTTTCTCTTCTGCAATGCAGAAAAAAGTACAGAGAAACCGTCGTTGGGTTCTTATTCCTTTGAGTCTTAGTTTATCCTTTCACCACAGATCTTTGGGATGGGTTTAGGCAATTGATTGGGAGAAAAACAATTCCATTTGTCCCTGTTTCTTGTGCTCATTGGAAGAAGAAGTACTAGCTCTGTTTGGAGAAACATTGCAGCAAAACAACATCACTTCTTCCCACCGTTCGAAGGTGTTTTCCGGCGACTAGCATCGCCTGAGAACCGGATCTGTGGAACCCCGTGCATGTTCCCCCTCTAGAGAGTGCTCATTTGAGCACTTAAGAGCCGGATCAATGCTCTAGTTGCTATTTTGGTGTCCTATTTTCGTTTTGCAGGTTTGCTGGAATTGCTGAACAAAAGGAGCTGTAAACCGTGGCATTTTTTATCCCTTTTGTTCTCTATTCAAGGAAGAAAACATTCCCTTGCTGTTGGTGAA
This sequence comes from Areca catechu, assembly GCA_021397845.1. Taxonomy (NCBI): domain Eukaryota; kingdom Viridiplantae; phylum Streptophyta; class Magnoliopsida; order Arecales; family Arecaceae; genus Areca; species Areca catechu. The sequence continues at coordinate 86,013,326 of CM038044.1, read as the reverse complement.
AGAAAGGAGAGCAAGCATTGGTTGTTTGGGTTTGGCCATTGTTGCTGTTGAAGCAAAGGAAAAACAGAGCAAATCAAGCACCGGAAGTAGACGATAAGGGGAATAAGTTTATTCCTGCAATTCCACCACTATTCCAAACTTATTCCAGGCAGGAATAAGGTATTGTTTTTGATTTTTTTATTCATGCATGCGTAGATCTGAGTATTTAAAATATTTTATAAACATTACATGCCCATATTATAACATGTTTTAGTCTGTACATGCTTCCTGATCGTGTTAGATCCTGCACGGAGCAGGTTTTTCTGCTGTGCATTTTAAAATTATTTTAAAATACTTACCTGCTCCCTGCTCTTGCATGCTTAGAGTAGGCACCTGCAAAAGCCCTATTTCACTTTCACAAATCTCCCAGTCCTAGGGAGAAATATTCTACTTATAAAATTGTGTATTAATCTCATTTCTAATGACAGAGTGTTGGCTAACACAGTATTAATTCCATCAACTTCTTCTTTGCCAAGAATTGTCTGTAGAACCTTTCCTCTATCTTTTAAAATTAGATGCTTGATTCCATTAGTAGGCATTTCCAGTAAACTGCTTAAACTTTCTTCAGTTACTATAATTCTTTTTCCTTTCACTATTGATTCAATGTGATTTGGCTCTAATTTGAGGTTTCATAAAATGTTCTTACAAGTGAAGGATAGTTGGAAACATTTACTGAACAGAAATAAACCCATCCTTGTGTTTCAATCAGATTTCCAATTCTCAACCCAATTTATTCTAGAAAGTTAAATAGAATTCTTCTACCGCTAGTTATAGGTATGTTTTACAAAGAGACTACCTGTCTCGGAGATGAAGATGTGGCCATTGATTCGCTTTCTTCTTCTTCTTCTGTTGCCTGAGTTGGCTCTTCCTATCGACGCTTCATTCTTCTTTCTGCCTCTATAGAGGGAGTGGCTCATTTAGATCTCTTTCCCATGGCCATTTTTGGAGCCATTGTAGCAAATTTGCAAGAAATAGGAAATCAAGGTTTCGAGGAAAGGTTTTTGGAGTATTGGTGAAGGTTCCGAGTAGAGTGATAGAGTTTAGAGTAAAAATGAAAGCACAAGAAGTGAAAAAGAGTTTACTCGGCTCTATTAAAAAAATGTTTTCCCGACATTCGAGTCGGCTCACTTAGCCCTAAAATCATCTGAGTCGACTTGACTAGAGCGAACTTAGAACAAACAAAAATTCGAGTCAACTAGGCAAACCCTAAATTGACTTAGTCGGCTTGACCATAGCAAAATTGCTCGAGTCGACTCGAATAGAAACTTTCCACATAAGTTGAAATGATTCAAAAATTGAGTTTAATTTAATAAAATCTCAAGGAAAGTTGTTCAAAATAATTGAATAGTTGTAGAAGATTTTCTAGATAATTTTTTCTTAATTTTGAAGGAAATTAGGTTAGGAAAATCTAAAAAGGATCACAAAGACCTAATTCTCCTCTAAGTAGTTCAAATCTATCCTAATTTAGTAGCTTAGTAAAAATGTCAGCTAATTAATTTTCAATTGGGATAAATTCTTATTCAATGTCACCCTTCAAAACATGATCTCTAATAAAACGGTGTCTAATTTCTATATGCTTAGTTATAGAATGCTGAATAGGATTTTTGGTCAAATTAATAATACTTGTGTTATCATACTTTATTGGAGTTTTAGATTGTGTAACACCAAAGTCTTCTAGTTGTTGTTTAATCCATAACACTTGTGCACAACAACTCCCTGCAGCAACATACTCTGCCTCAGCAGTAGAAAGTGCTATCGAGTTTTGTTTCTTACAGTGCCATGAAATTAAACTCAACCCTAGAAATTGACATGTGCCACTAGTGCTTTTTCTATCAATTCTACAATTAGCATAATCAGCATCCAAAAATCTAATTATATTCAATGAAAAATATTTTGAAAACCAAAGACCTAGATTACTTGTACCTTTCAAATATCTGATTCAAGCATATGTGATTCTTTAGGATTAGATTGGAATCTAGCACATACACATATGCTATATAAGATATCAGGTCTACTTACAGTTAAATATAATAGGAATCCGATCATATCTCTATAAAGCTTTTGGTCAACATTGGATCCATTTTCATCTTTGTCCAATCTGCAAGTTGGGCTCATGGGTGTGTTCATTTGTTTACTTGTCTCCATCCCAAACTTTTTGATTATTTCCTTGGTGTATTTGGCTTGGTTGATGAAGATCCCTTCCTTTCTTTGTTTCACTTGAAGTTTAAGGAAGTAGTTAAGTTCACCAATTAGGCTCATTTCAAATTCTCCCTGTATTAACTTAGCAAATTTTCTACAAAGAGTTTCATTAGTTGCACCAAATATAATATCATCAATATAAATCTGTACAACTAATATATCATTATTTTTTTTCTTGATGAAAAGAGTTTTATCAACATTTTCTCTTGAGAAATCATTTTCAATCAAGAAAGTGCTAAGTCTATCATACCAGGCTCTAGGTGCTTGTTTCAAATCATACAATGTTTTATTCAGTTTAAATACATTGTTTGGAAAAACATGATCTTCAAAACCCGGTGGTTGTTCTACAAAAACTTGTTCAGAGATAAAACCATTTTAAAAGGCACTTTTTACATCCATTTGAAAAAGTTAAAAATTCATGTAGTAAGCAAATGCAAGAAGTAATCTAATGGCTTCCAGTCTTGCTACGGGTGCATATGTTTCATCAAAATCAATGCCCTCTTCTTGGTTATATCCCTTAGCCACTAATTTAGCTTTATTTCTCACTACATTTTCTTGTTCATCTAATTTGTTTCTATAGACCCATTTGGTTCCTATGATTGGATGGTCTGAAGGTCTATCAACTAATATCCAAACCTTATTTCTTTCAAACTGGTTCAATTCTTCATGCATGGCCATTATCCAGTTTGGGTCATTTTCAGCCTCTTCTAAAGTATGAGGTTCTATTTGTGATACAAAGGCTAGATAGTTATTTGCAGTTCTATATGATGACCTAGTCCTAATACCTTGTGAATGATCACCAATAATTAATTCTTTAGGATAGGAAGTTACATACCTCCATTCTCTTGGTAGATCTGCATGATCCTTACTTACCGTTTCTTCTCCTTCTTCAATTGGTCTTTCTTATATGCTCATGTCTTCCAACTCTTTTTGAATTGTACCTGCATCATTATCTATGCACTCTTCTTTCTTAGAAGGTGAAGGGTTATTTTATCAAAAATAACATGCATTGACTCTTCTACAATAAGAGTTCTTTTATTAAATATTCTATATGCTTTGCTATGTAATGAATAACCAAGAAAAATTGCTTCATCAGATTTAGCATCAAATTTTCCTAGATTATCTTTACCATTATTAAGCACAAAGCATTTACATCCAAAAACATGAAAATAATTAATATTGGGTTTCTTTTCATTCCAAAGCTCATAGCGGGTTTTCTTCAAGATAGGACGGATCAAAACGTTGTTTAAAATGTAACAAGCAGTGTTCACTACTTTTGCACAAAAGTACCTTGGAAGATTACCTTCACATGACATCATTCAGGCCATTTTTTCTAAAGTCCTATTTTTCTTCTCTACAACACCATTTTATTGTGATGTCCTAGGAGTGGAGAAGTTGTGATCAATGTCATTTTCAATACAATAATCATCAAAAAACTAATTTTCAAATTCAGTACCGTGATAACTCCTAATTGAATCTATTGAAAGATTTTTCTGATTTGAAACCTTTTTATGAAATTTTTGAAATACTTTGAAGGTTTCATCTTTGTGAGCAATAAACAAAATTCATGTAAATCTTGAGAAATCATCTATAATCACATGGGCATATTTCATTCCTCCTAGGCTTGTAGTCCTAGTTGGTCCAAATAAGTCTATGTGAAGTAGTTCTAGAGGTCTAGTAGTTGAAATCATATTTTTGGATTTAAAGCTCCCCCAAGTTTGTTTACCCATTTGGCATGCATTACAAACATGATTAAAGTCTACTTTAAACTTAGGCATGCCTCTAACTAAGTTTTTAGAAATTAACTTGGCAATAGTATGCATGCTAGCATGACCTAATCATCTATGCCAAAGTAAATAAGACTCCTTGGTCTTATTATTCATTACAACTAGACTTGAACTACTTGACATGGCAAGATTATTAAGATCAACCACATAAATATTTCCAAGTCTATGTCCGATGAATTTGTTACTAGAATCAAGAGAGTTTGTTACTAGAATCAAGAGAGTTTGTTACAATACACATAGATGATTCAAAGATAACCTTGAAGCCTTTATCACAAATTGACTGATATTCAATAAATGATGCTTCAATTTATCTACTAGCAATATATTTTCAATAAAAGTATAGGGGGGGTTATTTTAATCTTACCGATTATGATTATTTTTTCCTTGCCATTATCTCCAAAAGTAACCATATCTTCTTCTTTCATTTCTAGGATGATGAACTGATGCTTGTCACCCGTCATATACCTTGAACAGCCACTGTCAAGATACCATCTTTTCTTTAATTTTTGGACTGCAAGACATTCCTGCAAGATAATCAAGAAGTTCTTTTAGGTACCCAAGCTAACTTGGGTCCTTGCAGGTTAGTGGAGGAGGTTCCTTCGGAAATCCAAATCTTTCTTGATTTACTTTGGACATTTTTAATAATATTGCATTCAGAAGCTTTATGTCCTAACCCTTCGTAAGCAAAACATTTCATTCTAGGATTCTAAAAATGTATAGATTTTAAAGTCCTAGATGTTGATGCATGAGATGCAGATATAAAAGATTTTCTATTCAAGTTCTTAGGAACATACAATGTAGCTTTTGAAGTAGAAGCAAAAACATTTGTAACAAAAGCTTTTTGAGATACTAATTTTGGAACATAAGCTTTTGATTTTACAAAAGTAGTTGCTGAAATACTATTTGAATTTAAAATATTAAAACCAATTCCAGCTTTGTTACCATAAATTTTTTGTTCTTTAAGAATCAACTCAAGCTTGTTAGAAGATAAAGTAAGTTTTTCAACAAGTGGCTTGAGTTTTTCAACCTCCTTTTTCAACTCATTATTTTTATTCAACAAAGCTTTGTTTTTGTCAAGATAATCACTATTCTCAGTTTTCAAAGCTTTACAATTTTTAGAAAAGACATGTAGTTCTTTTTGTAATAAAGTATTCTTTCCTGAAATCTCCTCTTTTTCTTTGAGTAAAGAATCATTGACATTGTTTAAAGATCTAATCTTCACTCTAGCCTTATTATATTCAGATAAAAGATCATGAAATACATAATTTAATTCATCAAATGTAAATTCAATTTGAGCATTGGGGGATGTTACCTCATTCTCGAGACCCATTAGACATAAATTGGCAATTTTTGTGGTCTCTTCTCCTTCAATTGAGGTGGATTCCTCACTGTCGCTCCATGTGGCAATCATTGCTTTTTTTTTTCTTCTTCTTAAAGAATTTCTTCAATAATTGACAATATGGACAAATGTGCCCCGGTTTCTTACATTCATAGCAGGTGGGGACTTGTTCCTTTTCCTTTTCTTTGTCCTTGTCCTTTTTCTTGGAATGCTCTCCTCGTTTATAGAATTTTCTATTGAATCTTCTTTTCTTCCTTCCCATAAACTTTCTAAATCTCTTCATGACCATTGCGATGTCTTCGTCTTCTAGATCGTTTTCTGAGGAAGTGGAGTCATCTTCCGATTCCTTATCTTTCTTTGATTCCAATGCAGCCTTGAAAGCAATTATCTTTTTCTTCTTTAGATCATCATCATATCTGTGCTGCATGGCTAGTTCATGTGTGATGAGTGAATCCATTAATTCATCCATAAGCAAGGTATTTAAATCTTTAGCTTCCTAGATGGCAGTCAATTTGGGGTTCCATTTATTCGGAAGTGATCTCAAGATCTTCTATACCAAGTCAGCATTTGAGTAAACCCTACCAAGACTTTTAAAACCATTAATAATATCTATAAATCTAGTATACATGGCAAAGATATTTTCAGCAGGTTCCATTTTAAATAATTTATAGCTATGTACTAGAATATTTATTTTTGAAGTCTTCACTTAGAAAGTTCCTTCGTGGGTCACTTCAAGTTTATCCCAAATTTTCTTTGCCAAGGAGCAAGTGGAAATTCGATTAAACTTGTTTGAATCCAAAGCACAGTATAGCAAATTCATTGCTTTGGCATTTAATTCCTCCATCTTCATTTCGTGTTCATCCCAGTCCTTTTCAGGCTTAGGGACATCCACACCATCAATTTTGATCATGGAAACATGTGGCCCTTTAAGAATGACCTTCCATAATTGAAATTCAATAGCTTGTATATAGATTTTCATTCTTGCTTTACAGTATGAATAATTTGTGCCGGTGAAGAGTGGAGGTCTATTAGTAGATTGGCCTTCGGCCAAAGATGTACTCATAGGATGAGCCATCAATCTTTCTCTAATGTAATCAGAGGCACTGCTCTAATACCAGTTGTTGCCCAGGTGGTTTTCCCAAGAGGGGGATAAATTGAAAATTTAAAAAATTAAGCAGATATGTGCTCTTGAAATCCTTATAAGTATTAAGTGTTGTGATAGGATAATTAAATGTAGAAGAATAATCAAATAAGAAATGCACAACACTAACACTAGCAAATTATAGTGGTTCGGAGTAACCCAGCTCCTACATCCACTATCCAAGATTACCACTTAGAATTTTTACTATATCCCCCACTGGAATATAGTTGGATTGTTTTAACAGGCTCACAATCCAAACCTCTACACTTTGGTTTTACCGGGATCATCAAAGAAATCCAACTTGATTTTACCAGGATCACCAAGAACCCAACTTGGTTTTACCAGGATCACCAAGAATCCAACACTTGGTTTTTAACAAAGGCTTACCAAGAACCTATTTGGTTTTTCAATCGGGCTCACCAATACCCCAACAATTCAAGAATGAATTGAAAATAAATGCAACAAAATGATAAACTAATTTTTGTCGAGCGATTGCCGATGCAGCTCGAGAGAAGCCCACTTGAATGCACTTCAATGCACTTTAATGGCTTCTTTTACTCTTTTCCTAATTACTTCAAGCTTCAGATAAGAGTTGGTGAAGACTTGAAGGCTATCTTGAATGCTCTTAGTGCTCTCTTCCTTGTTGGATATTCAATAAAGCATCCTCCTTTTTTTTTTGAAACTCTCTTACTCACATTTAAGGAAGTTCAAATCCTATGGCCTTCCATCATTCCAAGGAAGTTTAAGTCATTGTAGATCGTTGGGATATGACATTTGACCATTGGAACACTTTTTGGGTTCAAATTATGAGTTCTGGAACTAGCCATTGTAAGTCTGAAATCGACCTTCGAGTCGACTCGGATCTCTCAAGTAAGCTCGGATCCACATAGGAGTTCTGGTTGAGTCGACTCTCTTCAATCTAGTCAACTCGCTTGTACAGTGTCTTGATTCTTCACTCTATAAGAGTCGACTCGCCTTTATTCTAGTCGACTCAGATCCTTAGGCCTTCAAAATGTTAGTTTGGTCAAGTTAGCTAACTTCAATTCTAGTCAACTCGAATGGTTGTTCTTCTTAGAAACCAATTTCTGGACTCTGGAGGAGTCGACTCGATCTTCTAAAGAGTTGGCTCGAATGTTTGACCATGTGATAGAGTCAGCTCGGACTTACTTTGGATCAGCTCACTTGTATGATTCAAGAAATAGTACTTTGGACGAGTTAGCTCGGGTCCCTTAGAGTTGGCTCGGATATCTACATGCCAGAAGTTTCATACGTGCCATGTGCCAGAGTCGGCTCTCTTCTCCTCGAGTCGGCTCGGATGAAAGTTTCAATGATTTTCTCAATCTTTCTCCAGATTCCATTCGGCAAGTCTTCAAGCTTCAAGAAGTCTTAAATTCCAACATGTTTCTAAGAAACTAAAAGCTTGAAACACATTTAGAAGTAATCCAATTTTATGATTTTTCTTAATCTTTCCTTTGGGTTCTTCTTTACAAATTTCAATTACAACACAACTCAAAACAAGAAATACAAATGTAGGAGTTGAAGTTTGAACAAAGAATCCATCCTACAAAAACTTGTAAACCACTTGAAGAGTTGTTAGTAAAATAAATGCATGCACCAATGTTTGATTATCATCAAAATCATTTATGGAGTCAACATAATTGTATATGTATTATATTGAATAAAATGTTTATTCTGGTTGTTCATCATATTTTATATCTTCCTTTAATGAAATCTTGTGTGATGAAGCCCTTATGACTACTTTGATGTGATATAGAGAGGATATATCATATAGTTCTTAAATTGGTTTACGACCAAATAATACATGTTACAAGATGATAGTGTATTAAGTGTAGGTCGTTGTATGTCATAGTCGTTGGTTGTCCTCTTAACCAAGGAGTGTGGAGACACTGGTATGGCATGTAGGTGTTGTGTATGACACTTCACTGGACGTGACCCATGTGTAGAACATTCTTTCTGCTAAAGAGTAGTTCGCATTAGGATATGGATATAAGTGTTCCTCTGACTTGAGATCACCATGGTAGCTTGCAAGCAACTCGCTGTGCTTAGGTATAGGACTACCCAGATTTTTAATTTGGTGATGAAAGGTTGCTAGGTACAGTCAAGTACTTATGTAGCAATGGTTGGATCAAGATGGGATTAACCCCTCCAAAAAGTTTGGAGTGAATGACTCATTGTGCCTCAATTGAGTAAAACCTTGGCTAGGGTGGTCCTTGTAAGCAGTACAGGGATTTCGAGTTTGAGACATATTGTGATGGACTATTTAAGGGTTGGGCAGTTAAACCCTAAGTCATCCGAAGCATTGAGGGTTTAAGGAATGTATTATATAATTATCATATCCATTTAGTTCTTGATAGTTGCTCTGCAACCTTCGACCTATCCGGACACCGGGTATCATTGCTAGATGGCAACTTTAGCTGGTACTAGAAGTATTCCAGTACTACTAGCTTAGTATTTGAACCTATGGGGTCACATACCATAGGGGTTTCTGATTGACCTAATGGCTATTGAATGATTGGGAATCATTTTTGGACTTTTTGGATAATTTGATTATCCATCTACATTTCGGAGTTCACTAGAGTCATGAGTCGACTCAATTATAGGGATTTGATGATTTGTCAAGTATTAACACATCATGTTACAAATGTTGTGATAAAGGTTTTAATTACTAAATATTGGTAATTATATGGTGGGTTAATGGCAATGTGATTGCTTGATTAACTCAATTTGATTGAGCAATTTAGTTTGGGTTAAACTGAATGTGATTCGGTTGGGCTCGGGTTAGGTCCAATGTGATTGAGCTAAATTATTGCATCCCATTTTAGATTTATGTTTGAATTTTGAATTCAAATTTTGATTTGGCATTTAAATTTAGAATTTATTTTTAATTTAAAAGGATGTAACTTCCATGTCCTTGAATGTCATGTAACCCCCCATAATCTTGTTATCCCATAACTTATGTAACCCCCTTTGTTTTATAACTCTCTCCTTTTCTTCTCTTCCCACTTACCTTTATATTTGGGGGTGGAATGAGGATGTGTAGAAGAGAGATTTTTGAAAGTTGCTTTCTGAAAAAAACTTTAGAAAAAGGGAGAAAAGACTAGAAAATTTTGAGACCTTTATGTGGGGAAGAAAGGTTTGGGTTTGGGTGTGTGTTGCCTAGTGTTCTAGCCTTGGGAAGAGTGTCTTGGAAAGGGTTCTTGAGTGCACTTCCTAAATCCTCCATAGTACTTTTTCATCTCCTGGAGTGTCTTGATGAAGAAGACCATAAGCCATTTCATTCCGACAAAGCTAGCACTTCAAAGGAAGAAGGTCAAGGAAGAACTCTGGTGTGGATTATCTGTAGAGGCCGGACACGTGTGTGGCTTTCAGAGTGATTATCTTCCTTGGTGAGCTTTTCCTTAACCCAGCGAGTATCGCATCAGATTAAAGATAAGGTTCTTCGTGAGTTTGCTAAAGAAGTGTGCTTTAACATGTGCATTGAACATATAGTGGTTCTATGTGATGCACGACTTTGTGTGCTTATATTTTCTTTTATTTTGTATTAATATTCATATGTGAACCTATTTATAGGCCTATATTAGAAATGTTCTAATATTATATGTTGATTAATATGATTAATCTAGTCTTCTGCCGCAATGCAAGGTTGAGAAAATTTTAAAGTTGCATGATTATTGCCTACATAACGTTTCCTTATAGCTTTGTGGGTCACCACGGTGAGGTGGTCCCCCTACACGACTGGCAGACGACTCCTGTAAATGCATTGTCACCATGAGGCCGTGGATGTCTACGGGTGTCTTTCTTGCGGTGGGGGACTTGCTACTGGACTTCCCATAATCGATGGTGTTTCTCCTATCGTCTCCCTACCTAGTACGCCAATCTGTTGCTGTCTAGATCACTGTGGCCCTTAGCTCTGACATGTCGTGAACGTGTCGGGCTCCCTCTGTGTGCTTGGTCCTCTTTCCCGATCAGCTCCGAAGTCAGTGTGTCCTGTGAAAAAGAGGAGACCCAGGCTGGGGATTTCGGCGGGGACACTCTGAGGATCAAGTTAGTTAGGACGATCAAAGTGAACAAAACCTTTGTGATGGAGAGCTTGGGACCTCTCCGTGTAGAGGATAAAAGTTAAGATATAAGGAATGGAAAGACAAGATGAAGTGGAGATTAGAGAGCTGGGAGATTCCCTTGGCTGGTTTCTTGCCCGTTTGCTCTCTGTGCCTTACCAGTTACCTCCCTTTTTTTTGGAGGTCCCTTCATTTTATATAAGAGGAATGGTTCAGACCAAGTCTGGGGCTTCATTGAGATGTCACTTTCTTGGTGCCCCTTTAGGGAAGGATTTTCCTTTGTCTCCGGCCTCCACCCCGTCGAACTGGTCCTCGGAAGGAGATCCTTCTATTAGGGGTGTTCGTCGGCATAGTACAGATCGTCCCTCTGGTGGTGCAGTTTCTCGTGAGAGGTGCGGGCGCCGTGCCACTGAGCCTCGAGCCATGGTGGGACATTTCTATTCCAGGAGGGACCATTGGAGTGTTGCAGGGCCTAGGACCTTAATGAAATACTCCTCTTGGAAGAGGTATAGGTTCCGTGTCACGAGGACTGGAGCCCTAGGTTGCACGGCTGTTGACATGGGGTGCGCTATAGGTCCTCGAGCCTGATGGAGCATGCATTATGTAGAGCGTACGGGTGGCGTGTTTGCAGAACTTGAATCTCTAATAGGGTCCGTAACACCCCGTGGAGGTTGCAGGTAGTTGGGAGCTTCCATGCCATGGTCTGAACTTCTACTAATCCTCCCCATTTGGCTACTGGTGGGAACTTCGGTCTTGGCAGGAAGGGGGAGCTTTATCTCGGGAGCTCAACCCCAGATGAGAGCTGACCTCGATGGGAGGCTCGACCTCAAATGGTGGGAGCACGATCTCGGTCGGGAGCTCGACCTCAGATGGCAGGAGCACTACCTCGACTGGGAGCTCGACCCTAGATGGGAGCTGACGACGATCGGGGGCTCGACCTCAGATAACGGGAGCACTACCTAAGCTAGGAGCTCGAATTTGGATGGGAGCTGACCTTGATTGTGGTCTCGACCTGGAAAGGTGAGAGCACGACCTCGGCCAGGAGCTTGACCCTGGATGGGAGTTGACCTCGGTCGGGGGCTCGACCTCGGATGGTGAGAGATGACCTCGGTCGGGAGCTCGACTATGGATGGGAGCTAACCTCGGCTGGAGGCTCGACCTCGAAAGGCGGGACCACGACCTTAGCAGGAGCTCGACCCTGGATGGGAGTTGCCTCGGCTGGGGGCCCGACCTCGGAAGGCAGGAGCGCAGTCCTGGCTGGGGGCTCCACTCTGGAAGGCAAGAGCGCGCTCAGGCACCAGGACTGCTCGACTTCGGATCTTCGTTTAGTCGCCACATCCAGGTGGCACTTTCCACCAACATGGCCGCCAGCTAGTGCCGTCATGGATTCCATGTCTGCGATAATGCCACATCATATTATATTTCCAAGCCACTGAAAATTTATTGTGATAATTTTACTGCAGTTTTGTTCTCCAATAGTAGCAAAATTATTAATGCAAACAAGTACATTGATATTAAATATCTTGCAATAAATGAGAAAATTAATAGTTATCAAGTGTCTATTGATTTTATTGGTACTGCTTGTATGTTAACTGATCCATTAACTAAAGATTTAATACTCAAAATTCTTAAAGAGCATGTAAAATTTATGGATGTTTATCGTTGGGATATTTAATAGACACTTATTTGAGATTTTTTAGTAGTTTATTGACAACTATTACTTCTATTCAATTATTGTTTGTATACATCATGGTTGACTTTTGTCAAAATTAAAATAAATAGAAGGGCTATTTATATGATATTATAGTGAGACCATTATGATAGACATTACGGTTTTGATAGCCTATGTATTCCAGTATATAAGACCATGTTAAGTAAAAATTATTGATGTTATGATATATAGAATGGAGTATATTAATCGAGATATATGACTGCCATGATCTGCATTAATAGTTTTCTACTTAATCAAAGTATAAAGGATTTATTAAGGAATAGATAATTGGACAAATTCTTAAAATGAGTGCACACGTTGAGTCAATTTCAAAATTTAATTCAATACTATTATTTTATTTTAAAAATTAAAATATTTTATCAAAAGCTATTTTTAAGTGATAATATAGGTTAAGTGAAAGAATGTTAGATTTAAAATATAATATATAGCCTAATTATTATTTTATTATGTTAAATTTTAAATCAACCATATATATTAGATCAGAGTTCAATTGATTAAAGAAAACTATTACTAATGAAATTGAATAAACTGGAGTGAAACTCTAACTAAAATTTTAGCATATAAAGATATATTTAATTATAAATATAGAGATCACCTAATTATCTTCTCATCAATTTTTTATAAAAAAGAAAAAAAAGACCAGTCATCCGTTGACGAAAAAAAAATATATGTTTGTATCCGAACATGTATAAAAGCTGCGCAATATCCACAAAAGCACGCATCGCATCAGACATAAAGGATTAAAAAGATTTTCAACGGTTCTGAGCTATATCATATTCAAACCGCAACTGCATCCCAAGCATATGTTTCTGCTCGAACGGCTAGATCTCCAACACACATGCTCAGCAGCTCTTCTCTGCGATCATTGAAGTCTAGCACGATGCCATTGTTCATTTGGTTCCAGCCATCTTCCCTTCTGTTTCACACCTCCTTCAGCCCAAAAAATCTGTTCAAAATTCCAATGCCCAGCACTTCTCCTCGGTTCTGTGCATTAAGCTCCAACAACCCCAAATCCAGTTAGCAGCCGCCTTCTCGGTTCCATCTATCCTATTCTTCAGCCCGTATCTAACTCCTTTGCCTTCACTCCACAAATCCCATGTTCTGTTCCTACCGTCTCCCAATCAATTCCGCTTGTCGTGATCCATCCCAGCGAATCTTTTTCACTCTCAGTTTCAAACAGCCAGGAGCTCCAACGCATCCTTGTTTCTCGTCAAGCTTCAGCCGCATCCCAACTGCACTTCAAACCCTTATTCCAAGCTCTGTCATTGATCTCCAATAGCCAGGGGCTGTTCCATCTTCCTCGCTCAATTCCAGCAGTCATTACCAGTGTCCACCCTTCCGTTTAATCTTATCCACTTCAAACTCCAATGCATTTGTCCAGTGTTGAAGCTCAGCATCTGGAAATCCCACTACACCGCATCATGGTCTTCCGGCTTCAGACCACATAGTCAGCAAATATCTCCGTTGAAGCCCAACGTGTCCCAATCGCTAACAACCCCTGTTCCAAGATCTGGTGAAAACCCCATTTTCTGCATGAAAATTGAGTGAAACCCGGTCCCTGGACCGTGGCACACCTTTCCCATGCTCTTCCCCTGCCTGGATGAAGCCCCTGTTCACGTTGTTTTCTTGTGGTCCACGGTCATTCCACATGGACCGGTGCAATGGCTTCCATGGACCATCTTGAACTCATGTAGACCAACCAGCGGACGGTTCTTGGGCCGGTTTGGGCTTTCTTTTTGGGCCCCATTTAGTTGGGTTGAAGCCGGATTAGAAGCAGATTAAGCCCAAACCATTTTTTTCTAATTTCCTGCAAAATAAACTAGAAAATATCAAATTCTTTATAAGTTAACAATCAATTAACTAAAATTTAATATAATTTAAGTATTTATCACACACTCCAATTTAAACTTTTGCTTGTCCTCGAGTAAAATAGATAAATCACTAGTATGTACCAACTCATTCTAGAAATAAAAGTTATCTTGGCAGTTCTAAGATCAGTTGATATCCGGTTAGACTATAAAAAAGGTACTTTATCGGATTATCAATTCTACCTATTTAGTAGTCGAGTGAAGTCCATAAAAATTTGTAAAATATTTCTTTCGCCAACTTTTTACCTCACTCTTTAAATCCTCTAACTTGTTACGGATTTGGTATAGTCTTGTTACAGTTTAGTTCTCTTATTTTCTCTTTTTTTTGCATATAAAGTCGGTACAATGTCCTAATTGTTTAAGCTTTTTAGTTGACTTTTGTAACAAGCTTTAGGCCAATGACTTCTAAACCAGTTGGTTTTAGGGTATGAGATATTGAACACTCCTCAGACTTAATAACTTAATTAAAAAAGGCTATTGTTGCCGATCTCGCCGCCGTGCCCGTGCCTCGGAACCGCCGATCCTACCAGACCGCCTTACTCCCGGGGCTCCCTGGCCGAAGCGAACCTGCAAGGCAAGGTCAGAAGACCCTGGCCGGGGATCCTGGCGAGGGAGCTCCGACGATCAAGTTAGTAGACGGCGAGAAGGAACAGATTCTCCAAGATGGGCCCCCAAAGGAGTCCCAGACTCGGAAAATTTACTAGCAAGAAAGGTGCTGGAGGGACCAGAAACCCGGCTAGGTCCCTTTTCCGAGCTCACGCCGAGCAATCCCCTCTCGGGACCCTGGATCTTACTCTCGGAGCGGGGCCTTTAGCCTCTGTTTCTTACTCGTCCCACCTTACCTGGTCGCCTCCTCTTTCCTTCCTTTTATCTCCTCCCACTGCCTGCCTGTTTTCCGCTCTTGGGAGGCTCCCCTTGTTGCTCTCGTTGTCCCCTCTCCATCCTTTTCTCTTTCCCCTTTTGGTTTCGAGGGCCAGGCGGCTTTCTGACCTCGTTTGCCGAGCCCAGCGGGGAAAGGGTAAAGAAAGGGGGGTGGCGCCGGCAGGGCGGCCGGTCAGACCTCAGGCCCGGTGTGGGCGCTCCCCTTCCCAGGTGCCGGCGTTGTCCGTTGACGGGCCCTGTTTTGCCAGAACCGCGCCTCTCGACTGCAGAACCTGTCGGGCCGACGTAAGTGATGTTTCGCGTGCCGCCGCCATCTTTACGGGACGCCGTCTGTGGTGCGTACGGCTCGAGGGCCAACCTCGGAAACTGCGCCTCCACCCTTTGGGCCCTTCCCAGTACGGTCGGCCTGACCTTGGCCGAGGTGGACCCCTCCCGGGTGGACACCTGGCGGAGCGGCAGAAGGGCGCTCGGCTTCGATCGAGGTGGTCCCGTCTCCGGGGGCCACCTGGCGAAGGAGCGAAGGGGCCCGGCTCGACCTCGGCCTCGGTGGGACCGTCTTTGGGCGCCACCTGGCGAGGGAGCGGGGGAGCAGCCGACCTCGGCCGAGGTGGACCCCTCCTTGGTGGACACCTGGTGAGGTGGCAGAAGGGCGCTCGGCTTCGGTCGAGGTGGTCCCGTCTCCGGGGGCCACCTGGCGAAGGAGCGAAGGGGCCCGGCTCGACCTCGGCCTCGGTGGGACTGTCTCTGGGCGCCACCTGGCGAGGGAGCGGGGGAGCAGCCGACCTCGGCCAAGGTGGACCCCTCCTGGGTGAACACCTGGCGAGGCGGCAGAAGGGCGCTCGGCTTCGGTCGAGGTGGTCCCGTCTCCGGGGGCTACCTGGCGAAGGAGCGAAGGGGTCCAGCTCGACCTTGGCCTCGATGGGACCGTCTCTGAGCGCCACCTGGCGAGGGAGCGGGGGAGCAGCCGACCTCGGCCGAGGTGGACCCCTCTCGGGTGGACACCTGGCGAGAAGGCAGAAGGGGCCCTGGACCGAACTCGACATCGGCCTGGGCGGTAACGCCTCGGGATATCACCTGGCGAGGTAGCCGGGGGGGGCAAGGGCCGAGCTCGACCTCGGCAGCATGGGACCCGCAGCTGACTCGACCGAGGAAACCTCCACGCGGCTCAATCATGCCCGACGGAATCTGAGACCGGCCATGTCATCATTATGGCCGTAACACATATTTTTGACTAAGTCAATTATATGCTTTGGGCATACTAAATAGAAAGGGAAGGATTATTGGCCCCCTTTGGCGCACCCGGGAGAAAGTATGGTGTGCAGATGGACTGAGAGTCCTTCTGCAAATGAGACTCTAGGAGCTTCATCAGGAAGGCGCCTCTTAGCTTAATCCCCACATCTTAACAAGTCAAAAGACTGGTTTAAAGTTTGAATGGGATGGCTTGAAGAGGTGTGAAAGGTGGCGTGCACATGAAGAGTCGCACCTCTTCATATGCGCGCACACAATAGAGGGCAGAGTCCTTCTGCCTCTGAAACTCCTCAAGCCTCACGTTACTTCGGATTAGAAGAGGCATCTCCCTATCTCAGAAACTGATATTTGACACATGGTGCGATGGGGATTGATATGGTAAGTGAAAGAACACAGATATGACTCTCCATTCCCGAAGAGTCTTATCAAATATGATGTTTCATATCTGATAAGTGTTGCCGGGATGCATTTCATGCCCCATCTGAGATTATAAATAAGGGGTATGGTGAAATGAGAAACACTACTGCCTCTTCTTCTTCGATCTTTTGAGATCAGTATTTTTATTTTCCCAAGAGTCTGTCTGAGAGTCTTCCACTTTCTCCCTTTCTCCTTCCTGTTTTAGGACAAGATTTGTCTTGTTAAGACAAGTTCTTCTACACTAGGACAAGGCTTGGTTCTAGGACATAAGCCTGTAAGGTCCTAGAGGAGGGTAATCCTAGAATCTAAAGTGGTTTAGGATAGTGTCTTGAGTGCCCTTCGGTAGGACAGGGTGTCCTACAGTGGTCAATATACCAAAGGCTACTGAAAGAGTTCCACTTCTCCAAGCAACTTGAAGAAGGAGTTCTTCCTTGGTCTGAGTTTCGTGTGGATCACCGTTGGAGGGTTTGCGCTTATGAACGTTGTGGAAAAGTTGGGTTTCAGCGATCCAGGTATTTTTCTTGACTCTATTTTATGATTCATTAATTGATATTGCACAAGGGGTTCCTGGGAATTAGGGTTTTCTATACATATTATACATGTTAGGGTGTCATGCTATGAAGTTTTGTTTTGAAAGTCAATAATTCTGCATGCTGCGTGATCCCCGGCACCCTGTGAGAATTCCCATCAAAATCAGCATTAGAATAAGCAATCAACTCAAATGATGAATCTCTAGAGTATCAAAGGCTAATATCAATAGAGCTAGACAAATATCTAAGTATGTATTTAACAGCTAAAAGATGAGATTCTTTAGGGGCAGGCTAATATCTTGCACACATACAAACACTGAACAAAATATCTGGCCTACTAGCAGTTAGATATAATAATGAACCAATCATTCCTCTATATAACTTTTGGTCAATAGGTTTACCTGATTCATCTTTGTCAAGTCTACAAGAGGAGCTCATAGGTGTACCTAATGGCTTGGTGTTCTCCATCCCAAACTTCTTTAATATTTCTTTCATTACTTGGTTTGGTTGATGAAGAACCCCTCTTTTGTTTGCCTTATCTGGAGTCCGAGGAAGAAGTTAAGTTCTCCCATCATACTCATCTCGAACTTAGCCTGCATTAACTTTGCAAACTCTTGACAAAGACATTCATTAGTAGCACCATATATAATATCATCCACATAAACTTGTACTACTAAGATATTATTATTCTTCTTTTTCAAAAATAAAGTAGTGTCTACATTTCCTCTAGAAAATCATTTTTAAGCAAGAAAGAACTCAATCTATCATACTAAGCTCTTGGAGCTTGTTTCAAACCATACAAAGCTTTATGAAGTTTAAAAACATGGTTTGGAAACTCACGATTTTCAAAGCTTGGGGGTTGTTCAACATAAACCTCTTCTTCGATAAAACCATTTAGAAAGGCACTTTTAACATCTATTTGATATAATTTATAATCCATAAAACATGAAAATGCTAATAATAGCCTAATTACTTCAAGTATATCAACAAGAGCAAAGGTTTCATCAAAATCAATCCCTTCCTCCTGATTGTATCCTTTGACAACTAGTCTAGCTTTATTTCTATTATCTATACCATTTTCATCAAGTTTATTTCTAAAAACCCATTTTGTGCCAATTATTGAAACATTAGTAGGTCTATCAACCAAGTCCAAACATTATTTTTTTAAATTGATTTAATTCATCTTGCATAGCATTAATCCAATTACAATCATTTTCAGCTTCTTTAATATATTTAGGTTCTACTTGAGATATAAAAGCTAAATAATCATATATATTTCTAAGAGATGAACGAGTACTTACACCTTTTGATAGATCACCAATGATAAGTTCTTTGGGATGTCCATGAGCATACCTCCATTCTTTAGGTAGAGATGTGTTTTTATCTCCTTGTACTTGATCTTTTTCATTGTTTTGATTGTCATCTTGCTCTTTGGTAGGTTCTTCATTGTTATTCACTTCTTCATTTCTTTGGATACATGTATTATCATCAAGAATATCTTCTTTTCTAGAAGATTTTTTGTTAGTTTCATCAAACACAACATGGATGGATTCTTCAACAATAAGTGTCCTTCTGTTGAAGGCCTTGTATGCCTTGTTAGATGTAGAGTAGTCTAAAAAAATACCCTTATCTGACTTGGCATCAAATTTGCTTAGATTATCCTTGACATTGTTTAAGATGAAGCAACGGCATCCAAAAACATGAAAATATTTGATTGAAGATTTTCTACCCTTCCAAAGTTTATAAGGTATTTTCTTTAAAATAGGTCGGATCAAAACACGATTTAAAACATAACATGCAGTATTTATGGCTTCCATCCAAAAATATCTAGGTAAATCATTTTTGCAAAGCATGGTACGTGCCATTTTTTCAAGAGTTCTATTTTTTCTTTCTACCATCCTATTTTGTTGAGGTAACCTAGGTGCAGAAAAATTATGATGAATGCCATTTTCACTATAAAATTTTTCAAAGTCATGGATTTCAAATTCTGTACCATGATCATTTCTTAAAGAAATAATTGAAACCCCTTTTTTATTGGAAACTCTTTTATGAAATCTAATGAATGCAAAAAAGGTTTCATCTTTATGAGCTAAAAATATCACCCATGTAAATCGAGAGAAATCATCTACAATGACTAGACCATACTTCTGAGGATATAACTGGCGTCGTGCACCTGATCTAAAGCATCAATAGATTTCTGAAAAAATGTCTTTCCATCACAATAAGTCAAGAAATTGATGATGCTCCGTCTAGTAAGACCAGTCCAACCATCACACATCACCGTCAATCCATACACTGGCCACTTGCTCTGATATGAGGATATCCATCCTTCTAGCTCCTCCTTATTACTGTCCAGAAGATGACCATAGATATCCCTCGATGCTGGAGGATCTACACCTACACCAGCAGCCTGTATAGATGAAATAGCAGATCGATAATATGGATTGTCTGCTGCATGGCTAGGATATGACTGAAATGAAATAGGAGGAGATGGCCCGCCACATATCCTTCTTCTTATCCTTCTTCAGCATTGTGTCAATCCTCTATTGCTTTGAATCTCTACTTAAAAATGCATGTGGATCGACATCATGGATAGTGGCTCCCTCTGGAATATCCCTGGGCCTAGAAGACTTCTTCCTACTACCAAATGCTCCCAACATTGATGCAATACGGCCGGTGCCTCTCCTGACGGGCTTTCTGACTGAGGAGGTCCTCCTAAACTGTCTCAGACTCTCCTAGAGCACTAGCAGAAGCAGATCCAGATCCTGACTCAAAAGCTGATGGCCCGAATCGCTGTCTATGCCTAGCTGCCTCCTCCTGCTGCCTCTGCTCATACAAGCCGCCTGAATAGCAGCCTCCATCTGTGCCTCATCATCAGAAGGAATATATGCTTCCTCTAACTCCCTGGAGTGATAAGAAGGCGGTTTTGCGGCTTTGCGGTCCACCTCCTTCTTCTTCTTTGCTGTTCTTTCCTTCTCAGCTTTAAAATCAGCAAAGTATTTCTTCATCAACTAACGGACCTCCTGCGGACACTGTCGGCATATAGATACATCAGGATAGCCGCCAGCCAAGTACTGCTTCAACATTGTTACCCCCCCACCTTTGAATTCGGTATTGCACCATTTACACCTCTAGTGATGCCGACCCGAGAGCATCTCTCCATGTGACCAGCCAATATCCTGCTCCGGATCCTTCTTCCTCCTTGATGGATCCATACCTGAATATTTAAATTACATATAAGGTCAATAATAATGTTTATTAATTAACAGTTAATTAACCTAATTTTTAAAATTTAATTTAATTTTTTTTATTTTTTAATTAAAAAAATTAAAAAAATAAAGAAAAACAAAAAATTTAAATTTTAGATTCATGTAGGATTTCATCATACATGCTACATATATTTTTTTAAGAGCCTAGAAATGCATTAAAAGTTACTTTTTTTTCAATTTAAGACCTACAAATACTATTCATGAGATGCACAAAATTTGAATAAATCGACATAAAATTTATAGTGAGAGTAGCTTACAAGCCCTAGATTAATAATTTATAATTACTTTTTTTTTTCTAATTATTTTTTTAAAATTTTTTAATCTAAAATTATTTTTTAATTTAAAAAATTATATATTTAACAAAAAATTAAGATTTTAGTATCATTATGTAGATTTATCCTAGATCTACCACATACTCTAAAATCATTACCAACAAATAAATTTTGATAGCATTTCTTCTTAATTTTCTAATTTGCATGGATTTTAATAAAATTTAACCCTACGAAAGACGAAAATACGAAAAAAGAATGGTATACGGACCTTGATTCTACCTACCCCTTCGATTTTTGTAGGTTGAATTGGGTTAAAATCAGCAGGGCATATTTTTTTTCTTGGTTTTCCTTCCTTCGTGCATCGCTACAGAGAACACAGAGAGCTCTTAAGCTCTCTGTGTCACCTTTCCTTAATTAAGGAAAGGCAGCAACGCCCCCCTTTGAAAATCACATGGCTACACTGTAGCCATGTGACACAAAAAACAAACAACCCCCTCCCCCCACCCTCTCCCATACCCATACCGAGCCAAACCAGGCCGAACCTGCTTGTTCAGGCTCGTTTCGATTGTTTCGGGACCGGTTCGGGCCCGGTATGAGCCCGGTTTATTATTATTTTTTTTTTGGTTTTCTCGGTGACCGTGTCATTTTTTATAGCTGAACCATGCCGGCCGGCCACCGGTCCGGTTCGGCATGGCGCGGTGAATCCTGCTGAGGGGGGTTAGTCCCAACATCAATTACTAAAGTCCTTCCTTGATTAGTGCCATAAAAAGCTAACAAATAACAAATACCCACTACTAACAAACACAATCCCAAACGTCAAATGACAAAAGTAATAACTAAGAAAGGAATTTCTTGGATTTGGCAGGATAGGATTGTTTTAATGTAAAATTATGATAGTCATACCCATATCTAATTTATATATATATTATATATATATAGCTCGGTTCAGTTAACCAACCAGTTCCAAAATCACGAAACCAAAATTGAATTAAAAAATCATTTTTTTATCACGAAACCAAAAATGAACGGATAGATTTGGTTAATCAAAAATTTTGAATTGGTTCGAACCAATTTTTCAATTCAATTTGGTTTTCCAATTTTATATGCCCATCCCTATTTACATAACTCATGATTGATGGGATAAACTTAAGATTATTGAAAAAAAATTAAATCCATTTATAAAACTCGAATATAAAAATCATATTTGACATGAATAATATTTCAATAATATAATATATTAAAAAATAATTTAAAATTAATAAATTCTATATATCTACTTTATATAAATAATTATTTAATTTATTACTTGATTCTTCTAGTTTATAAATTCATTATTTATGTTTAACTCATCATCCTATATTTACTATTTTTTTACATATCTTAAAAACTAAGATGATACAAAAATATCTACAAAAAAATAATTAGAAATAGAATATCAATATTTTTTAGATTGATAATTTTATTAAATTAGATAAAAGATCTTTGAATACCATTGA
The DNA here is from genome assembly GCA_021397845.1 of Areca catechu. NCBI lineage: Eukaryota > Viridiplantae > Streptophyta > Magnoliopsida > Arecales > Arecaceae > Areca > Areca catechu. The sequence continues at coordinate 85,991,028 of CM038044.1, read as the reverse complement.
TTAGTTAAATTTAGACTTTATTTATTAATTAATTATTTCATAGCTATTTTATAATAGTGTGATAAGATGTCTTAAATGTTTGTAAACAAAGTTTCTTTTTAGTATACGGTGATTACTGCAATCCGTGACTCACGATCTCATGTCAGACATGACACCTTAATTGGCCTAATTGGCATTCTTCCAGCTTATACTGTATGGACGGTAACCGACGATCCTAACACCTCATGTCAGACATGACACCTTAATTGGCCTAATTGGCGTTCTTCCAGCTTATACTGTATGGACGGTAACCGACGATCCTAACACCTTAACAAAGCGGAGGAAAACACTTTAGGACCCAAACGCATTCGAAAACCAGGACTGTTTAAAGATGAAAGCAATGTGATAGAATATTCCAGGTCCCCAGGATCTCCTTCAACTGGTTGTCCACCTTCCTCACTTCGCCAATTTATCTTGGAAGCTTCATTACAATTAAATTAATTTATATAATTTACTCCCTTCAGGAGAAAAGTGACAATCAATTACCAAAAATAATGATAATCAACAGATGATTATTTTTCTATTCATTTGATAAATTTACTAAAAAAGTTGGACTGTGACATCATCCGTGGCTCAAATACGAGGACTTCTTGTGCATGCCAGGAAACGAATGAATATGCCAAACTAGCATAAATCAAGTGTTGGTTTCGAAGTTAGAAATGATTCGTCCACCAATAAATGCTTCAAACCTTCCTAATTTGGTCTCTCTAAAGCCGTGTTTCACTTTCACATTAATCAACAAGAATTTAATCGACATGCATGACCTTCCCTTGAATCATAATTGTTCTTAAATGGTACATGTGCAGGTGATTTATTGGTTACACACTTTTGTTCTACAATGTTTAAAATTAGCCCCGGATACTGCAGTGGGGTGCGAACCTCATGCACTGAGACCCTTTTTTTTTAACTTCTCTATTTTGTTTATGCAAACTTCTATAAATTAGTTTTGCACATGAATGAAAAGGAATGTATAATACTTTTACAAACATCAAATGGAGGTATCATTGGATCTAGGATTTGAGCTTACTTTGCAAATTTCAGCATCAAAACCACAATCCAAGAGGGTCAGCATCCATGCTCGCTGTTGTTCTGAAAGCCGATCTCTTGGGCCTTTCACTTCCACAAGCTTGGCTTCACCCCACCCCATATCTCCTCCATGAAAGCGCCAGAGTAACAGGTCTGGCATGCCACGGGACCAACTCCTGTAATCCAGTGAGAGATGCCGGAAGAGAGCAGCCAAACGGCGGCCTCCAATGCATGAGACAGCAGCACGTAGGTCAGACAGAATATGTCTCTCCCACTTGACACCTCGGCAAGCTGTCCCAAAATGCAAGTCCCATGAAGTTATCAAGATCTCCTCAGCCATTCCATCATGTATCTTTTGTAAGTGAGATTCTATAAGACTCTCTCTTGCGACATAAAAGTCATCTGTTTCAAGGTCTAGTGGAGCTGTCTGCAAAAGTATAAAACTGAAATAGAACCATCACTGCAATTAAATTGATGAAAGAACTGAGTTCTTTTACTTCATGTAAATGAGGGAAAAATCAGTTGACTATCATTTGATAATCTTTCATAGCATCTAAGAATGAACCTTACAAAACCGGTGTGCAGTTCATACATACAGAAACTAGAGAATTGTCTAATGAAGTCCCAATCATTTGGCCACCTGAAAAATCTCACATGCTTTTGTCACATAAGAAGTAAGATAATGATAACTTCCAAAAGGCCAATAATATAGCAGTGTATAGAACAAAACACGACTATCACTGCCTGATACTAGCAGCTATTGCTTACAAGATCTAGTCATTTGTTAATTACTAGAATTAAACTCCATGGTAGTTCAGCTGAGTTTGACTGGTCTTGAAACTTGTCTGATTAAACTGTTACACACATAACAAAGAAACCACGTCTGAAGGCAACCATGAAAGTTCTATCGAGAAAAGAAACTAAATGGACTATGGGCAAATGGACAAGCTGTAATGGTGTTAGAAGCTCTAACGGTGTTAGAAGCATGCAAGCAGATATACCACAACTTATACCACAATGCATTCCTGAATTACATATTATCAATTTCACAAGCTTTAAATGCACAAGAATCTATTTGACATGAATGTGAAAGCTTAACAGGAACCAGAATACCTGAAATCTGGACCGGAAAACTTCAGGGATGTTGGAGAAAATAACATCCCACATGAGAATGCCAAAGAGAGTCATCCAAATGCCACTTTCAGAATGGACACCTAGCCACCCTCCTTCACCAGCATAATATTGCAGGGCTAGCTGCTCTACTCCACACAGCTCACCATCATAACCATAGAATAAATTTTTTGTTCCTATTTCACAAACCAAAGGTAATCCCCAAATGTTGACCTAAACCAAAAAAATGTTAAAATTTCCAAATGATGATAACATTTTCTTTTGGGATATTATCTGACTGGCATGCAAGAACTATCTACAAGTACAGCCATAAGGATGGAACAAAAAACCCACCTCTTTGATCTTCTGCTTAACAGAATCAGCATAACTAGGCATCTTCCAGCGCCGTGGTGGTTTGCCTAAGCGCAGTACCCGTCTTTGTAGTGCCAGTTTTGAACCAGCACGGACCCAGGAATCCAGTATCCCTTCTTCAGCAACTGAAAGACTTTCATTAAGACAACCAATATGTTCCAGATCAACAGAAAGCCTCAAGGTCCAATAACCCCTTCTATTGTCACAAGTAATTCTCTTCAACAAACCCTTCAAAAGCCGTATTGCATCTTCATACCTGAAAAAAGCAACCAAAATCATAAAGCTGTTGGCTACGGTGCTCCAAAGGACTTTTAAGTCTTTTCAACATTTATTTTTTTTAGCCATCAGATTCAACACGAATGGTATTGATTTACTCACCAGCAACCAATTATATCCGGTCATGTACATGGCTAGTGCAGTAAATACTTTCAACTTCAACGGCATTAAAATCGGAAGCAATAGCAATCCTAGTAAATATTTCAACTTTCAGGAGCTTTTTTGGAAAATGTCTTCTTTCTCTTCTCCTCCATGCCTTGGTGGAGATGATGGACAGTGGCAATAGCTCACCAGAGAGGGGAAGGTGGTGGTGGAGGTCTTAGGTCTGAAGGTAGTGGGGATGGAGGTGGAGAAGAGACGGAGGGGGTGAAGTGTTAGATATATATCCTAAAAGTCATATTGGTATGACACATTATAATATTTCTAGGATATATTTTTATATTTGATTTATTGAAATTAATAAAATGAATAATTTTCTTATCTATTCATATATGGTGTCTATGAATTGTCCAATGAATTAATAGACTGACATTCTCAAGAGTTGAGAATTTGATACATGTATCATTATAAATTAACTCCTAAATTGCTCCCGGTTGTTGGATTATCATGGAAATAATAATTGATCCATCAAGACTTATACACAGATCCCTTTCCTTTTGGATAGAAGTCTCTGGTCTATAGTATAAGGATACTAGAATGAGAATGCAAGTGGTTATTAGAGAAAAATGGTACTAAGCATGACTAAAAATGAGAAGTCATTTGGATGTCTACTCATTTGTCAGTGATTATTTCGATGCTGTAGTTATGTTAGTTCTTTGACTTGCAATACCTCGGCTGCTCACAGTAGGATTGCTAAAGTTTCATAGTACATTAACATGGTCCCCAGCCATTCGAGTCTTTGCGGTGTTCGTTGACTACAGTAGGTTTGCTGTAGTAGGAAGTACATTTATAGGAGATCTATTGACTTTAGTAGTTGAGAAGTGATCCTATGTGATTTAAGAGGCCGAGTCCTTAAGACTATGGAAACAGTAATTTGATAGGGAAAAAAGAATTTACATGAAATTCACGATTGGACTGAAGCTAATTAAATCTTGCATATGACAGATGCTAAGAGTTTGACGAGTTTTCATGACCTGCATCCTATCAGGACTCTCAATAGAAGAACTCAATTACACAGTAATTATATCTAAAAATTCTTATTATTCTGTTCTGCTGGATTGCTACTACATACTACAGGTATCACTGATGAATTATGAAAACTCACTGATCATTTTCAGATCAACAATCTCTATTGAGGTGAGTTGGAATCGTTCCAATCCATTTGAAGGGATTTTGATAACTATGATAGAGATCATGATACATGTCACTGCTAGACAGAATGGAACTTGAGGGATCACATATAAAAAGAGCTTGACCTGATCAAAAGCTTGGATCATGATCAAATTATTAATTGGATTGATGATTTGGATCAATATATAAGAATTACATATTAGAAACTGCTAATTGTTAATGCAGGATAACCTGATCTAGGGATGCATGAGATGGAATTTTATGGTTTGGTGTCTGCAATCAAAACTATAACCAATGTAATAAATTCAGATATGTTTGACTAAACGAGAAGATTAAATTATGATCATTTAGCAATGAAACTACTAGTTAAAGTAGATCCCTGGATCTGAAATCCAGGACCATGGATAATTAAGAAATCACCCATCGATTAGGCTCAGACAATTAATATATAGTTATAATAAATTAAAAAAGGATAATACTTTTTACCAATAACAATAAATACTTATCTAAAGCGAAGAGGATGCTCATAATCACGATCGTGGTCAAATTTAGAAAAGAAAACATTCTACCAAGCCAGGTTGCGATCCTAGTTAGATGGCGATTCCATTCCGAAATCTATGACGAGGAACTTGATCAAGCTTTAAGGTATCAATCCCTGCACCACAATGATTGTATTCAACCAATCAATATAAAACCAGTCTAATTAAATGAAAACCAAACCAACCCAAGGACTAAAGTCGGTAGTGGGCTTGGGATCTACTTTGAAAATCATACAATGGTTGGCTGCTTTCACGATCGTGCATGGCTGGGTCTTCTCAACCAAGGGAGGCCTTCTCTCAACTGCGAACCAAAAGAGGAGAGGCCGAGTGGGGCTTCACACGGAGACGACCGGCAGGGCCTCGATAGGCTCAGAGGCGGACAATGCCAAGATGAAGAGGCACGGCGGCATGGGTCAGTAGGGCTGCACAGGCTATGGCTTGGACAGCACGGTGGCATGGCAGTACAAGCATGAGTGGCATAGATGCACGAAGAGGAAGGAGTTCAGCTGTTCAGGAGTTGGCATCGACGGGACGGCACGGTGGCATGGCAGCACAACCATGAGAGGCACAGATGCACAAAGAGGAAGGAGTTCAGCTATTTAGGAGTTGGCATCGACAGGCGTCGATGGCCGGAGGTGACAAGGGAGATGGTGTTCAACTAGGGCTCAAAGGAGATGATCGGGAGGGTGATGGTGGTCATAGCGGAGGAAGGTCGTCGGGGAGAGGGTGCCGGTAGAACAAGCGGCAGCAAGGCGATGGCGAGGTTGTCCTCGTGGTTGGATCCAACGGTGGAAGCAATGCAAGAGGAAACAGACCTAACGAGAGGGTGGAGGATGATGGATGGAGGGAAACTGCAGTGATTTTCGGGGGGATTGGATGGATGGGAGCAATACGAAGGGGTGTTTGGCCTCGACGGAGGCTGACGGTGGCAGAGGTGTCTGTGTCTAGAAGATGCAGCACCAGTAGATAGCAGTGCAGAGGGTGGTGGAGGGGCTTGGTACTGGGGTTGGTGGCGGTTGAGGGAGCATCCGATGGTGGTGGAGACTAGGCGCCGGTTGTCGGGTGTGCGATGGTTGATTTGATTGGTTTGATTGTAGAGTTAGGGACTCAGGAGTTTTCAGAAAAGTAGGGAGGAGAATAAAAGGAAGAAGAACAGGGAAGAAGAAATAACAGAGGAAGAAGAATAAGAGGAAGAAGAAAAGAGAGGGAATAGGGGATAGAAGAGAAAATCAGGATGGAAGAAATCTCGAAATATTTATTCACTTGATGTTTTTTTCCAATAACAAGATCCTTTAAATAGACTCTATACCCCAATAACCTGGAGGGCAACTCTATCAAAACTCTAAGACTTCAAATTAATTTAAAATAAACAGACTAACCTAAGACAAATTTAAAAAACTTCAAACTAATCTAGTCCCCATGCTTTAAGATCTGTGCATGAGCTGGACACAAGAAAATATAAGCTCAATCCAACAAAGCTAATACAAACTCACAATTTTAAAATAAAACTAAACGAAAGTAAATAACAAGTGACAAATAATATCAATCAAATAATAAATCCATGGAAGGCTCCACATCAATCAAGCCATAAGAAAGATCTTTACTGGCGATAGTCAACGATGTTCGCACCAATTCTCCTAGCTGGGAAGAACTCGGCTCTATCGAATAAACTCTCTGCTATGGTAGTACTCAAGTATATCAGGATCAATCTATTGTAGCTCTTTCGAGTACTCCATGTATCCTCAGACTCAAGATAGCCTTACCATCTAACCAGATATCTTTGATATCCACGACTCCTAATGGATACGACCTGCTCATTTAGAATCTTCTCAATCCGATCATGTCTTTATGAAACTTTTGGCCGTGGACACTCAGGTGGGGGTTCATCTCAACAATAGAATTAGGCTTAAATGAATCACTTGGTATTGTTATTGGTTCCTTATACTTTATTAGATTCGATACATTAAAAGTATAGCTAAAGCCATAATTAGACGGTAGGTCCACAATATATGCATTTGATCCAAGTTTTTTTAAAATCTCAAAAGGGCCTGCTCCTCAGACATGTAGTTTCTTAACGGTTCCTGAAGGAAATCGCTCTGGCCTAATCCGTTTATAACATAATCCCCTACAAGTCATGAACACGCCTGTACGAATCAGCTAATTGCTTATAGATCTGATTGCTGATATTAATTTTTAATAATTTTTTTATGCAGATCTTTTACATGATGTGCAAATGCTTTAGCTAATTCAGATATCCTAATACGCAAGGATAACAAAATGAATGATATTATTATTATTATTATTTATTTTTTGAAGTCCAGGCATTCATCATATTCTTCTTCAACTGTCAAAGTCCATAACTTTTATATTTACTACTAATAAGAGGTCTACCTTATGAGAGAGTACATCAGTAGCTTTAGTGTTTACGTCCACTTTGTATCTTATAACAAAGGTTTAGGCCTGAAGAAACTCAATCCACTTTCCTAGTCTCAAACTTAAATTCTTCTATAAATTAAGAAACTTGAGGACCTTGTGATCCGTATACATGATAAATTCTTGTAGAAGCAGATAATTCCCCCAAAACTTAAGGACTTGGACCACAGCATAGAACTCTTTGAGATAGACATGGTTCAATGGCATCTATGCCTAAGAGGGATAGACAGAGTACTTATCCAGGCCACATTATATGAACTCAAGTGGTCCACGGGTGCTAAACCTAGGTACGAAATGACATCAGGAAAGATGGCATCAATGCAACTATCACTATCTATGATTATCTTGCACATTTTATCATCTTGACTAACAAAGGTATGAAGAATAGCAATCTTGTTCCCATCTTCACTCTCTTTGGATTGGTTCAATATCATCTATCCAAGGTCCGCTGAACCGATACCGGGACCCATACCAGTCAGCGAGCAGTACGGTACGGTCCATACCGTACCATACCAACACGTGTACCATCATGCCGAATTTTAAAAAAAAAACAAACTTTCTCCCGCCCTCACTGTACCGACCCTGAACCGACTCGAACCGGGACGAACCGGGCTGAACCGAGCCCGAACCGACACGAACCGGGCGATTCATACCGGTACGGTACCGTACCGTACCGGTACAAACAAAATTTTTATTTTTCTTCACCGATCCAGTCTTCGGACCATTTTTGGGTGGCAAACCGTACCGGTTCTTGGCCCGTACGATACGGTACGGGACGGTACTGCGAACCTTGCATCTATCTATTTCTAGTTGTTCTTCAGGTGTAGTGTTAATCCGGATAGTGTCATACATATCATAGATGTTCGCTAATTCTGGATCTGCTATATAAACTTCTTTAAGATCATTTTTAGGATTTTCATTTTTAAACTTTCCTATAAGTAGTGCTATGGACGGGCACTGACTAGCAGTATGGTCTAGTCCATTGCACAAAAAGTATTGAATTTTGGAACTACTTCCTCAAGAAGTCTCTCCTTTGACTCATTTTCCTTCATTGAGCTCCTTGGTTGGCTATCACAAATGGGAGATAACCAACAGGAGTTTGACTCATACTAGATCTTGGGCTTAGAATAACTGGTCTAGGAGGCTCAAGTCGATAAGTGACTTGCCTAGAATATCTCAAGAATCTCTCATAGTCCTGAGCCAATTGATAGGCCTGCTCTAAAGTATAGATCTCGTGCATCAACAATTCTCTTTGGATGTCTTCTCTCAGACCAGATCTAAATCAGGATAGGATGACAGATGGATCTTCATTCACATTACATTAGATATTCCTCAAATTTATCAATATATTGACAGATCCAATACCCTGGATCAGCCTTTGCTAATGGTCTATGAGACGCTGTTGATAGGATGCAAGGAGATACTTCTCGCAAAGCTTGTCCTTCATCTCATCCCATATTCCAATGGGTTCCTGTCTTCTATGAATGGAAATACTCTGAACATGGTGCCAATATAACTTAGCTTGACCCAATAACCTTATTCGACCAAAGTTGACTTTTCTACCCTTAGACATTTCATTCCATTTGAAATGATGGCTCATGTTAGCTTCCCATGTACTCAACGGGGGTCCAGGTGACCCACAAAGCTCAGAACTTTGACCTTGACACTTCGCATGATACGATCATCCTGATCAATTAGGTCAGGATAACGTTAAGGTGTTTGATTGTGCCCCTCCTTGAAACCTGGATAATCTGTCGTTCTCAAGGTTCAATGATGTTTGGAGAGGACTTCCTAAGAGGATGGTTTATGCTGTTTAATTTTTTCTCTTTGAAGGCTCCAACCCTTGCACCAACGAAATCCATTTTAACTTCAAAACGACCAAAGATTTTCTGTATGGCTGCTTCTAATAAGGTTCCATTTTGTTGTTTAAATGGAAAGATTCTGCTTGGTATTAGGTTCCTAACCTAGTAGTCATTCGAAATCACAAAGGTTCTAAAAAGGGAAAGAGGTCTCAAATTCATAATTCTATTTTAGCTTGCACAAGGTCAGATTAGAGATCCTCTACGGGATTTCTAAGGTTCCATTTTTATGAAAATCGAAGCAGATCTAGATTCCTTACTAAGTTAAGTTTCCAGCAAGCTAAGATTTCAAATTTTTAGAGGCTTCTAGGTCTGGATTTGATCAAACTTTTTAAGGACTAAGTCTGAAATTTCTGCTGAAGTGCAGAATTCTCAAAATACTAAACCCTAAATTCAAAAGAAATCTGGTACTAAACTAAGGACTGATTCAAAAATCTACTTCCATAGAAAAATTTGTCATCGAATTTAATTTCCAAAACCACCAATTTTATAATTTTTTGACACTCCTATGAATGGGAATTAGGGTTTGAACAAAGGTTATGCAATTCTACAGGTTGCAGATTTCTGCATGCACAATTTAGAAAATTCAGGTCAAACTGGTATGAATCCAAAGCAGGTTCACAGATTTTCGCACAGAAATTTTCCAAATCGAGTCTAGTTTCTAATGCAACAAGTTTCAGAATTTCCTGATTTTTTTAGAAATGGGAATTCCTATAACACTAAAGGTGAACAGAATATGCAGAACTTCAGGATAATGTAGAATGTACATGTTGATATTTTTTAGATTTTAAAAATGCAAATTAGACAAATGAAACATGCACTTAACCCTAACCTAACCATGCTCTAATACCAAAAGGATTTGATACAGGACAACCTGATCTAGGGATGCGTGAGATGGAATTCTATGGTTTAGTGTCAGCAATCAAAACTATAACCAATGCTAATAAATTCAGATATGTTCAACTAAACAAGGAGATTAAATTATGATCATTTGACAATGAAACTAGTAGTTAAAAGTAGATTCATTGATCTGAAATCTAGGATCGTGGGCAAATAAGAAATCACCCATCAGTTAAGCTTAACAAAGACAATTAATATATAGTTCTAATAAATTAAAGAATGGGTAGTACTTTTTACCAATAATAATGAATACATACCTAAAGCAAAGAGGATGCTCACAATCACGATCGTGGTCAAATCTCGAAGAGATGGCATTCTACCAAGCCGGGTTACGATTCTAGTTGGATGGCAATTCCATTCCGAAATCCATGACGAGGAACTCGATCAAGCTCCAAGGTATCAATCCCAGCACCACCAAGGTACGCTGAACCAGTACCGGGACCCGTACCGGTCAGCGTGCGATGCTGTACAGTCGGTCCGTACTGTATGGTACGGTCCGTACCGTATCGTAAGGTGTACCGGCGTGCCAAATTAAATAAAAAAACAATCTTTCTCCCCCCTCTCACTGAATCGACCCTGAACCGACCCGAACCGGGCTGAACCGAGCCTGAACCGACCCAAACCAAGTGGTTCGTACCGGTATGAAAAATTTTTGTTTTTGTCAACCGTCAGATATCCGGACCGTTTTTTGATGGCGAACCGTACGGGCTCTTGGCCGGTACGGTACGGTACGAAATGCCCCGTACCGGGCAGTACAGGACGGTTCCGAGAACCCTGAGCACCACAATGATTGTATTCAACCAATCAGAACCCTGAGCACCACAATGATTGTATTCAACCAATCAATATAAAACCCAGTCCAATTAAATGAAAATCAAATCAACAAGTCCGCAATGGGCTTGGGAGCTGCTTTGAAAATTGTGCAATGGCTGGCTGCTTTCATGATCGTGCATGGCTGAGTCTTCTCAGCCAAGGGAGGCCGAGCGGGGCTTCTCTTGATTGCGATTAGAAGAGAGGCCGAGCGGGGCTTCACGCAGAGACGACTGGTAGGCCCTTGGCAGGCTCAGAGGTGGATGACACCGGGATGAAGAGACATGGCAGCATGGGCTGTGGCTTGGACGGCACGATGACATGGCATCATATGCATGGGTGGCACAGACGCACGGAGAGGTTGTTTGACCGTTCAAGAGATGGCATCGAGAGGCATCGATGGCCGGAGGTGACAAGGGAGACGACGTTCAACCAGGGCTCGAAGGAGATGACCGGGAGGGCAATGATGGTCACAGTGGAGGAAGGTCACCGGGAAGAGGGTGCCAGTGGAACAGGCGGCAGCAAGGCGATGGCGAGGAGGTCCTTGTGGTCGGATCCGATGGTGGAGGCGATGCGAGAGGAAATGGACCGAATGGGAGGGTGGAGGATGATGGATGGAGGGATGTTATGGTGATTTCTGGTGGGATTGCATGGACAGGAGGTGGAGTGAAGGGGTGTTCGACCTAGGCGGAGGTTGATGGTGGCAGAGGTGTCCGTGTCCAGAAGATGCAGCGCTGGTAGATGGCGCGGAGGGTTGCAGAGGGGCAGAAAGGCTCGGTACTGGGGTTGGTGGTGGTTGAGGGAGCTTCCAATTGTGAAGACTAGGCACCGGTTGTCAGGTGTGCGATGGTTGATTCGATTGGTTCGATTAGAGTTGGGGCCTCGAGAGTTTTCAGAAAAGGAGAGAGAGAATAAGAGGAAGAAGAACATGAAAGAAGAAATAGTAAAGGAAGAAGAAAAGGGAGAAGAAGAAGAAAGGAAACTGGGGAGAGAACTGAGAGAATGGAAGAAATCTAAAAATTTTTATTCACTTGTTGATGTTTTTTTCAATAAAGGCCCCTTTAAATAGATACTAGATCCCAACAACCAGGAGGCCAACTCCATCAAAAATCTAAGACTTCAAACTAATTTATAATAAATAGACTAATCTAAAATAAATTTAAAAAAAAACTTCAAACTAATCCAATCCCCATGCTTTAAGATCTGTGTATGAGCTAGATACAAAAGAAAATACAGGACTCAATCCAACCAAGCTTATACAAACTCACGACTTTAAAATGAAACTAAACAAAAGCAAATAACATCAATCAAATAATAAATTCATGGAAGGCTCCACAATAATCAAGCTATAGGAAAGATCTTTGCTGGCGATGGTCAACGGTGTCCGCACCAATTGTGAGCACAAGGAACTTAATTGCAAGTGTTGCAATATAATTTGGTTTAATTAAATTATAAATCAAGTTCTGATTAATTTAAATCAGATTTAATTTAATTAGGCCTGATTTAATTTAAGGCTAATTGGGTATATAATCCAAGTAGGACTTGGATTACAATCCTAATTGGATTAGGATTAACAAGATTTTGAATTTGCTCGAATCAAGTTTGAATCGGATTCGAAATTGATCCAAATCGAAGCCAAATCGAACCAGGAAGCCAGAGCCCAAAAGGACTGGGAGTAAGGTTTGCAATACCATCCCGTACTGCCCGGTACGGGATGTACCATACCGTACCGGCTAAGAGACGGTACGGTTCATCTATAAAAAACGGTCCGGCCTCCGGACTATTGAAAAAAATAAAAAATATAATTTCATACTGATACGGTACAATACCGATGCGTGCCGCCCAATTCGGGCTTGGTTTGGCTCGGTTAGGATTCAATTCAAATCTGGTTCAACGATCCTTGCTTGCAGGGGGAGAAAGACAGTTTTTTCTCAAATTCTCAAGGCCAATACACATACCGGTATAGTACGGTACCGGTCGCTGATCGATACGAATCCCAGTACCGGTTCAACGATCCTTGACTGGGAGTCCCTCATAGTTGTCAACAATTAAGGGAGCATTAACATTAGCACACTTCTTGTGCACATGAAAGGAGAGGGGATGCTATCTTGTGGCGTCCCCAATTTTCCATTGAGTCACTCATAAAAAAAGGATAAAAATTATCTGATTTGAATTTGATTCAAAATCAGATTAGAATTTATTTTATCCAGAATTTTTTGGGCGTGGGATATTGTTATGGGACAATAAAAAAGGGTGAGGAAGGCTAGCGCTAACAATTTTTGGATCTCCTTATCGCCTATTCTTTCTCCACCATCCTTATTCCTTGCTTCCTCATGCCAAAAATGGCAGAGAGAAATCAGAGAGAGAAGGGGAAGAAAAGTTTCTTCCTTCTTGGCTTTCATCTTCCTTGAATCTGCATGAAAGGTTTGTGCGGGAATCATTTTCTAGTTCTTGAAGAAGTTTAGATCCGGGTTTAAAAGCGAGGCCTGCAAGGTGTTTAGCACATTGGTTCCCTCGACACTTCGATCAGGCCATCTCCTTGTGGATACTAGCAGAGGCGGGCATTTGTACAGCTACGACAAAAATCTGAGACATCTGTCAGATCTGATCTGACAAGGAAAAGCACTTCGGGTAGGTAATCTGATCACTAGTTCTTTTGTTTTTCTATTTTTCAGATCTGAAAGATTATTTTACATGTTTAGATCCTATCCTAGATAATTGATTAGATCAGCATGTAGAATATATTAATATAATTTTAATCTACTTCCACTGCCAGATTAGGATAATCTAAAAAAATCTGCATGCATGATCACCTAAAATCCAACATGGAGATGGGAGGAAGGTGGTGGCAGAGGGGGCCGGCATAGGGGGAGGCTGAAAGCGGCAAGGACGAAGGTGGAGGAGAGGCTAAGGGGGTGAAGGAGAGGGGACAGGTGGTGGCGGAAGGGCCCGGCATGGGAGGAAGCCAAAGGTCACAGGGACAGAAGTGGAGAGGTGGAGGGTGGCAGAGGGGGGAAAGGAGAGGGGAGGAAGGTGGTGGCGAAGGTGGCCAGTGTGGGAGGAGACTGAACGCAATAGGGATAGAGGTGGAGAGCTAGAGGGGAAGAAGGTGGTAGTGGAGGCGGTCGGCACGAGAGGAGATCGAAGGTAGCGGGGACGGAGGTGGAGGGCGGTGAAGGGGGTGGACGGTGGGTGGTGCAAGCATGGAGGAAACAGGCGACGGGAGAAGGGAAGTTAGAGCTTTTTCTAGGAAAAAAATATTTGGTAACTGGTTGAATGAAATTTCTTTTATTAACCCTATCTAATCAATGGTTGCCTGCTGCACCTTCCCAAACAACAGCCAAGCTGAAGGAAACACTTTAGCTTAAATTGATACCAGCCAGGTACTACATGCTATATTACTGCCTTTTGTATAAAACTCAACCTATATTGAGACTAAGAATAAATAAAGTGACAAATTTGAGCAAAAAGCAAATTTCAAAATCAAAATCATCTTAGTACATCAGCATGCTCATATGATGTGGGGTTGTTAGGAATCCTTCTTTAGAGATTCCAAGGACAATTCTCAGTTGTAAAGATTTATGAAATAAGAGAAGGGTCTTCTGTTTATATATAACTCTTCAGCTCACAATCAAACATTGCCTACTCCCCTCTCTTTTGTGGACACTTTCCAAGCCCAAGAGAACATTGGGGGAGTAGTTCTCATTTACATATCTAGATGAACCTTGGATTGCATGAGCTCATTTTCTGTGACCAATATGGTAAGCTTACATGTCTACCAGATGGTCTTCTGGCTTTCATGGCAGGTCCCTCCCCTGTCCAAATTTGTTTAAGCCAAGAATGCCACACCAACCAGGGTGTTGAATTCGGGCTGAGAGTTGGTCACAGAACATTCTCAAGACTTGGTGGATAATATTGCAATTCATAAGGCCAAAACCAATATAGATGGTATAGAGCTTGTTACTTGGTTTGAAGTTTGAACAATTTATAAAAGAACGCATCTTTCTCCCTGTTGTGAAGCAAGTCTGGATCTGGAATTTAGCAAGGTAACATTGTACAAATTGGATAGGCCTATAGTGTTGTGCAATTATTGTCCTTTTCATCGATAAACTTTATTACTTTAATAATGGAAACCATGGAAATGACATGTATGAAAAATGCAGAAGTCTCATAGACACCAACATGTAACATCTTACAAGTCAAATATGTTTTCATGCAAGTATCACTACTATTGGAAATAATTGCCAATTTTCAAAGTTAAATAAGTTAATTTCAAGCATATTCATCCATCCAGCATGATGGCAAGCAAGGTGCACTAAAACATCCCGAACCAGCTCATATAGGGCATACTGACCCGAAATGGTATGGTATTGGTTCGGTTCGGGGTTCAGCTTAGTAAAGGATCCAAACGAGGGGGGAGCAAATTAGCATCCCGAGGCTCAATGCCCAAGATATCCTCCTAACGATATGCTAGGAAGATATTAAGATGTCACCATGGTGCCCGGCCCAGTCAAAGAGGTAGGGCCTATCAAGGTGGTGAGACTAATCAAACTACCCAACAAAGCCAAGCAGCCAAGCCAGGGAAAGAAAATAGTTTCTTAGAGTAGCAAAAAGGGAAATGAAAGAAAACTGCAGATCCCTTCTTAAAGAGAATTAACAAAAGGCATGTTCACTCGAATTTTGATATGACTAAGCCCTTGGATGATCAATTGCCCCAGCCATCTCACAATACGAGTGATGATGATAATGACAGTTCAAACAATGATGCAACTGATCGCCATGGAAGCAACAGTGGACATGGCGGGGTGCACCAACTCAACCACCCAGTCTTGATCAATTCATCGTTGAGCCTAAGTTCAGTCATCTCATGCAAGATACAAATCACAATACATGATCTAGAGCTCGCGAGGAAATGATAGCAAACAGGAACTGGCCCCTCAAGGTTGGCACAAATAAGATGATATAGCATGTAGAGCAGGTCCCTGGACAAAACTGAATCCTCATCATATATTGGATCTTATTTTGCACAACTAGGGCATGACCAATATGGACATCCTACATCAAAGAACACAACTAGAGTATGACCAGTACGGAAATCATACATCTAAAACATCGTATTTGAGTAGCTCTACCCTCCACAATCTCAGCCAGATTATGGATTTTGCTACCACGAACATTGGTGGGATGGCCAGCCGATTGGGATTAGTATCGAAGTGGCAATCTAGGAGGCTCAGATTATAGAATACAGGGGTGGGCATGGTATCTAGCTTGGAGTCAGATCCAAGGTCCAGACTGCTAACAAAATCCCTATGTTTACAAGCAATATAGACACAACATGAGGAACTAAATGTCAATAGTTCAAACCAATTTGATATATATTTTTTCAACATAAAAAACATGCATTACGGTCTGTGAATTATTAAAATTGCATCCATTGAGCAATCTTACGGTCTCTTGAGACCAAGATGATATAATATCTTGAAAATTATAACTTAAACATCCATAAACCTTAAAAATAATTCACAAAACAAAATTATTTATAAAAAAACCCAAAATTTGGTGTGCTGAGCATGTATGCATTACTGTATCAAGTATTGGTACTGTATGATTTGGTATCATATCTTAGCCAACAAATACAGTAACCAATATCGAAGTGGCGAACCTTGATGGCAAAGCCTATTCTCAAATGCATGCTATTTGTACCTTGCAATTAGCAAATATAACAAAGAATATGATCCAGCAGAGGAATCATTTAGTACATCTCTCCTAGAATTGTAGGTGTTATAATAATCTGGTTCAATTTTAAAATTACTACCGGTTCATTCATCGAACCAATTTAAATTTTTTGTTTTATTAGTCAAATCAGCATACTAAGGTTTCTCCTTGGTTTGATGAAAATTCTGATCTACAAAAAGGATTGATTATATCCCTTCGGCTTCGTATCTTCAGCATAAGCCTATTTATTTTATTCCTTCGACTTCGTATCTTCAGTATGGTCCGAAAAGTAAGCCTATTTATTTTATTCCTTCGGCTTCGTATCTTCAGCATGATCCGAAGAGTAAGCCTATTTATTTTATTCCTTCGGCTTCGTACCTTCAGCATGATCCGAAAAGTAAGTCAATTGATTTTATTCCTTCGGCTTCGTATTTTCAGCCTGGTCCGAAGAGTAAGCCTATTGATTTATTCCTTCGGCTTCATATCTTCAGCATGGAGTAAGCCTATTGATTTATTCCTTCGGCTTCGTATTTTCAACATGGTCCGAAGAGTAAGCCTATTGATTTTATTTCTTCGGCTTCGTATCTTCAGCCTAGTTCGAAGAGTATGTCTGGATTTTATTATCTTTCTTTCGTTCTCAGAATTACTGTAAGTACTCATCTATTTTTTTCCTTGTTAGTTCCAAAGAAATTTGCCAGAAGTATATAGCTAACATTCCCTCAGGTCCACTGAAGGGAGTATTAGGTTCACTTCGGATCCTATAGAAGAGGAGGCATATTGAACATGTGGGCTTTTTTCCAACCTCAAACAGTTGAAGTTTGTTCTGGTTGTTGTAACTGCCCACATGGTCGATATCCTCAGATTGGATAACCACGGAATAACTAATTCTCCGACCACCACTACTTACAGTTATGAGGTTTTGTTAGCTAACTCCCATAACCGTAAGTAGTTACACTTATGCCTATAAATATTGGTAAGAAAGGACACTCAAGAAAAGGCTAAGCTAACTCCAGATAGTTCGAATCATTCCTCCCACTACAATCTGCTTTCGAGCTCTCCATTCTGTTGCCTGAGTTCTTGCTAAATTTGGTATCGGAGTGTCCCCCACCGAAAAAATTCCGGTCAGGAGATTTGTTTTGCAGGTTCCAGTTGACGGTGAACCGGCGGGCGAACCACTCCGTCCGGTCGGCGAGGATTCAGCATCAACAGATTGGCGCACCAGGAAGGGGAAGATCTGTTTGCTCTGATTAAAAGAGAGCCACTCAAGCAAAAATGGTGAAAGGAAAGGTTCAGAATGCATCCATAAGCAGAGAGCAACATGCTCCTCAAGCAAACGATCCTCCAGCAGATCATGGTATGCAACCTCCTATGCTGATGGTAGGGCAATAGCAGTTTGAAGCCCTCTTGAATAGGGTAGACGCCTTGACTGCATTGGTTCAAACTCTGCAAGAAACTGCCGTTCAAAAGCAGTGTCCACCACCCATCTCACAGCCCAGCCATCAAACTGAAAGGAGAGAGGATCGACGTCGATAACTCACTCCAAGTTCATCACGGATCAGTTCATCTTGTGATCGTTATGCTTTCCCTCCAGATCGACAGGTGGGGGATCATAATGGAAAGAAGAGAATCAGGCGTTCTCCCTCTATTTCTTCCAGAGATTCTGCATCTGAAGGAGCTAGGTAGAGAGAAGTAAATTTTGAATTAGAAGAGAAATTCAAATTTCTGCAAGCGAAGATAGCCAAGCTTTCAGATCAGAGGAGAAATGATGAAGTCATAGTTTTCAACTCCCAATCTCCTTTCTCCGATCGGATCATGGATAAAGTTATCCCTCGACATTTCAAGATTCCACAACTGAAAGCTTATGACGGAACTACGGATCCTCTTGACCATCTAGGGAGTTACAAGGCTTACATGATGGTACAAGGAGCAACTGATGCTTTGTACTGTCTTGTTTTTCCTGCTACCCTGAGAAGATCTGCTCGAATGCGGTATTCGAGCTTACCGTCGAAGACTATTCATTCCTTTGCTGAACTGGAGTGGCAATTTGTTTCACACTTCAGAACATACCAGAAGATGCCATGCAACACTAATAGTTTTATTCCTCCTTCAACAGAACAAATGAGAAAGTTTGAAAGAATTTGTGGTCCGCTTTAATTCGGCCACTCTGGAGATCCCAAATCTTAATGAGCATGTGGCCATGTCAGCTTTAAAGAAGGGCCTCAAGTCGTCCAAGTTCACTTTTTTCCTAGACAAAAGATTTCCAACGAGCTATGCCGAACTACAGGCAAGGTCTCAGAAATATGCTACCGCTAAAGAGCAGGCTGCAAGCCGAAGACTTGCTGAAGGGAGCACCCTTCTAAGAAAAAAAATGCCAAGGGACCGAATGTGCCCACATCTAATAATGCTATGGTTCCTAGGCACAGTCCCAAGTCCGAGCAGCAAAATAATCGATTTGATGCCTACACACCCAACTTACCAAGGGAGAAAATTCTGCTAGAAATTGAGAAAGAAAATTACTTGCAAAGGCCATGTCCTTTGAAGACTTCTACAAAAGCAAGGGACGAGCAAATACTGCCGATTCCACTGGGACCATGGCCATAACACCGAAGAGTTTTCAGCTTCGTGATGCCATTGAAGATCTGATAAAGAGGGAATATCTGAAAAAATACATTAACCGCTCAGAACCTCAAGCTGAAGCAACAACTCTTCAGAGGGTTTCCGATGAAGCTGATCTGCCTCACCAAAGGCCGATTGATGGGAATGTTGGCATGCTTCATCGGTCGATTGCATGGGATAATGAAGCTGAAGAGAATATCCCTAAAAGATTCAAATGAAAAATTACATTACTTTTTCCGATAAAGATATCCAAGGAGTTCAACTTCCATATTATGACCCCGTCATGGTCTCAGCTGTAATTGCTAAGTATAATGTAAAAAGAATTCTATTTGATAATGGAAGTTCTGTTGATGTTTTGCTGTATGATGCTTTTCTTGAAATGGGATTGTCTGGACGTGAATTACAAAGGTCCCTCATTCCTATAACTGGTTTCGGAGGAAATCGATTAGAGTTAAAGGTGAAATAGTCTTGCCTGTGACTTTTGGGTCCGGATCATATCAAAGGACCCTTCCAATCAATTTTATTGTGGTCCGAACATCTTCGGCTTATAATGCAATCCTAGGGTATCCAGCATTGAATAAGTTCAGGGCTATAGTATCAACTTATTACCTTTTGGTTTGTTTTCCTACCAGATTAGGCATCGGGGAAGTGAGGGGGATCAAAGGATCGCTCGCTAGTGCCTAATGATCCAAGATAAACAGTCAGCTAAACCCTTAACTCAATCAATTAGATCCGAGGGATGAAGCTAAAGATTGTGGAGAACCTATAGAGAAAACTCTTTTTGTGCCTTTATCCAAAGACGATCCAACGAAACTTATACAAATTGGTAGTTTATTGGATGAAGAATCAAAGGCAAAGTTGATTGCATTTCTCCGAAGTAATGCTGATATAATTGCTTGGACAGCTTCGAACATGCCCGGAATTCCATCTGAAGTAATCACACATCGCTTAGAGGTATCTCCCAACTATAAACTTGTTCGGCAGAAAAAGAGAAATTTTGCTCCAGAGAGGCAAAAAGTTATTGATGAAGAGGTTAGTAAACTTATTGAAGCCAATTTTATAAGGGAAGTGCAATATCGAAATTGGCTGGCCAATGTAGTTATGGTAAGGAAATCTAACGGCAAGTGGAGGATCTGTATAGACTATACAGATCTTAACAAAGCATGCCCAAAGGACAGTTTCCCTTTGCCAAAGATTGACCAATTAGTTGATGCCACTGCTGGTCATCAACTGTTAAGCTTTATGGATGCTTTTTCAGGTTATAACCAAATCCGAATGGATCCTGGAGTTGAAGAAAAAATTGCTTTCATTACAGAAAAAGGACTTTACTGTTATAAAATGATGCCATTTGAATTAAAAAATGCTGGGACAACTTTCCAAAGGCTGATCGACAAAGTCTTCAAAAATCATATTAGAAGAAATATGAAAGCTTATGTTGATGATATGATTATGAAAAGTCTTCATAAGTATGATCATATTGTAGATCTAAAGGAATCTTTTGATGCTCTTAGATATTATCAGATGAAATTGAATCCAAACAAGTGCATTTTTGGTGTAACTTCTGGGATGTTCCTGGGATACTTGGTCACTAAGCGGGAGATCGAAGTTAACCCAGAAAAGATTCAAACACTTCGGACGATGAGGCATCCCACTTGCAAAAAGGAAGTACAGAAGTTAACAGGAAGAGTTGCTTCTTTGAACCGATTTATTTCCTGATCTGCAGAAAGATGTCTACCCTTTAAGGTTCTTCGTCAAGCCCAAAATTTTGAGTGGACAGAAGACTGCAAAATTGCTTTTGACAAATTGAAGAAAATACTTGAAAAATCCTCCCTTACTCTCTAAGCCCTGTGAAGGAGAGACTCTTTATTTATATTTATCTGCCTCAAACGAAGCGGTTAGTTCGGTGCTAGTACGAAGAGATGTCAATCACTCGCAGAAGCCAATCTACTATACTAGTAAAGTATTGCATGAGGCAGAAGTTCGATACCCCAGAGTACAAAAGCTTATTTTCTCCTAAATGGTCGCAGCAAAGCGTTTGCGACCCTATTTCCAAGTTCACTATATTATGGTTCTGACAGATCAGTCCCTAAAGGTCATTCTTCGCTGTCCCGACACTTCTGGAACGATAGCTAAATGGGCTGTTAAGTTGGGGGAGTTCGATATTGAATTCCAGCCTAGATCAGCAATGAAAGCACATATTTTGGCTGATTTTATAGCAAAATGTACTTGGGGATCCGAAGAGAAGAGCCAAAGAGGAAGAGATTGCCGAAGAAGGTCCAGAATTCATATGGATGCTCCATGTGGATGGTGCTTCTAACGCCAATGGCTGTGGAGTGGGTCTCATTTTGGCTAGTCCAAATGGACAAATTATTGAATATGCTCTTCGGTTTTCTTTCCAAGCTTCAAATAACCAAGCAGAGTATGAAGCACTTATTGCTGAGCTAAGAATTTCCTGAAAGTTGGAGATTAAGAAGATTAAAATTTTTTCTGATTCACGGTTGGTGGTGAATCAAGTAAAAGGTGATTTCGAAACCCAGAATCCCAACATGATTCAGTATTTGGAAAAAGTCCGAAGCCTGATATCCCAGTTGGAGCATTTTGAGATTGTTCATGTACCTAGAACTGAAAATTCTCGGGCTGATGCTTTTTCGCGACTTGCAACTACTGCACCAGATTCTTTCGGGAAGACATGTGGAGTACCTTAAAAATCCCAGCATATCAAAGTCCACAATTGAGGTATGTCAGTCGAACATGAACCCTCATGGATGGACCCTATTCTTAAATTTTTAAAGGCACCTTACTAGAAGACAAGTTGAGGCTAAACAGCCTCGGTGGATGGCCTCTCAATATATGATCCTAGATGGAACATTATATAAAAGATCTTTCACAAAGCCCTTACTAAAGTGTTTGGAACCTTCTGATGCTGATTATGCACTCAGGAAAGTGCATGAAGGTATATGTGGAGATCACTTGGGGGGCAGATCTTTAGCTTACAAGATAATCCGTCAAGGTTATTATTGGCCAACTATCCAGAAGGACTGCAGAATTTGTCCGAAGATGTGATCGCTGTCAAAGGTACTCCAATATACAGAGACGGCCTGCAAATCAATTGACTCCATTGACAGCTCCCTGACCTTTTACGCAATGGGGAATGGACATTCTTGGTCCGTTCCCTCCAGCCTCTGGACAACAGAAATTTCTCATAGTGGCAATTGATTATTTTACAAAATAGGTCGAAGCCGAAGCACTAGCACAAATCACTGAAGCAAAAGTTGAAAACTTCGTGAAGAACATAATCATCTTCCATTTTGGAGTCCTTATTCGATAATAACTGACAACAGGAGGCAATTTGACAATCCGAAGTTCAAGAGCTTTTGTACTCAATATCATATTCTTCACAAGCTTACTTCTGTGGAGCATCCTCAGTCTAATGGAGAAGCTGAAGCGACAAACAGAACCATTCTTCAAGGTCTCAAAACTAAATTAAATAATGCCAAGGGATTGTGGGCCAATGAGTTGAATTCAATTCTTTGAGCATACCGGACCACTCCCAGGACAGCTACTAGTGAATCTCCATTTCATCTATCTTACGGCACTGAAGCAGTTCTTCCTGTGAAAGTCTCTTTACAATCTCTACAGATTGATCAGTATAAGAGCCTGAAAATTCAGAATGCAGAAAAGTTGACCTAGATTTGTTACAAGGTACTCGACTTCAGGCACAGCTGAAAATGTCTACATATCAGCAAAAAATTGCAAAATACTATAACTCGTGTAAAGGAACGGATCTTCCATCTTGAGAATCTAGTTCTGCAAAGGTCTGAAGTATCCAAGCCAAAGCCAAACAAGGCAAACATTTTTCTACATGGGAAGGTCCATATCGGGTTAAAGAAGTCATTCGTCCCAGAACTTATTGGCTGGAAACCTTGGAAGGTATTCTACTACCTCGACCTTGGAATGTACAAAATCTCTGCAAATATTATCAATAAAGGTTTTAATTCGAGATTATAGAAATAGATTTAACTATTCTCTCTTCATCTCTCTTCTAAAAAGGCATAAGGATGATCTACGTGATCTACCTTACGAAGTGCCGAGGTGGGCTTGACCAGCATGTCTTAATCTTTTTCTTTGAAGGTATAAGATGATCTCCGTGATCTACCTTACGAAGTGCCGAATTGGGCCTAACCAGCCTATCTTAACCAAAAAAGCATAAGGATGATCTCCGTGATCTACCTTACGAAATATCGAGATGGGCATGATCAGCCTGTCTTAATTCTTTTTTTAAAAAACATGAGGATGATCTCCGTGATCTACTCTACGAAATGCCGAGGTGGGCCTGATCATCCTATCTTAATCTTTAACTAAAGGGCATAAGGATGATTCATGCGATCTATCCTGAAAAATGCCAAGATTTAATCAGCCTGTTTCATTTCTTATAAAAGCATGGGTGATCCATGCAGTCTATCTCATCCTAAGTCCGAAAGCTTAGTATATTTTTCAAGTCCGAAGACTTGGTATTGTTATTTGGTGACTTGGTATTATTTCTTCAGTCTCAATTATTCAGAATTATGGTATTGTTATTTGGAGACTGGGTATTATTTCTTCGGTCTCAATTATTCAGAATTATCCCAAGTCCAAAGACTTAGTGTATTTTTCAAGTCCGGAGACTTGGTATTCTTATCTGGAGACTCGGTATTATTTCTTCAGTCTCAATTATTCAGAGTTATCCTAAGTCCGAAGACTTAGTGTATTTTTCAAGTCTGAAACTTGGTATTGTTATCTGGAGACTCGGTATTATTTCTTCGATCTCAATTATTCAGAGTTATCCAAAGTCCGAAGACTTAGTGTATTTTTCAAGTTCGAAGACTTGATATTGTTATTTGGAGACTAGGTATTATTTCTTCAGTCTCACTTATTCAGAGTTATCTTAAGTCCGAAGACTTAGTATATTTTTCAAGTCCGAAGACTTGGTATTGTTATTTGGAGACTCGGTATTATTTCTTCAGTCTCACTTATTCAGAGTTATCCTAAGTCCGAAGACTTAATATATTTTTTCAAGTCCGAAGACTTAGTATTGTTATTTGGAGACTTGGTATTATTTCGTTTCAATTCTTCAGTTATTTTAAGTCCGAAGACTTACTGTACTTTCAAGTCCGAAGACTTACTGTACTTTCAAGTCCGAAGACTTACTATACTTTCAAGTCCGAAGACTTACTATACTTTCAAGTCCGAAGACTTACTGTGCTTTCAAGTCCGAAGACTTGGTATCATCATCAGAAGACTATTATTTAAAGTCCGAAGACTTTACAAATGAATTATTATCTCAAAATTAAGAAGGTACATGCATTAATTCAGAAAATTCATTCATAGATGCATAATCTTACTTATGGTAAGTTTTCGACTGGAACTTTTTTCAATAAAACTTTGAGTTTCTATTCATGAAAATCATCATGTACATTTTCTCAAAAGAAAATGAAGAAAAGTTACAAATCACCCTCTACTGGAGTATCTTCGGCTTGAGTTAGGTCGATCGGTTCAGTCGCTACTTCGGCTGTTGCGGGTACTTCAGAAGGACCTTCCAGTGGTTCAGTCTCATCCGACTTTTCGAGTTCAAATAATTGAATGTCTGAAATATCCAAATCTGGGTGAAAGTTTTGTACTTCTTTCACCCCATCATTAAAGCCAGCCTGATAACTATAAGTCCCCACTTCGGTCATTTCGTCATCAAAAGCCGAAGACTTCTTAAATCTTCGACTGCCCATTTTAGCTGATCTTTTAAAGATCGTATCTCTTCAGCCGATGACTCAGTCTTTCCAGTCGCTTCTTCGGCCTTCTTTATAGCTTCTTCAGTCTTCAGTTGGGCTTCCTTGACTGAGAATTCTAGAGACCGGATCTTCTTCTTCTTCTTCTTGAGCTTCGCATCTTGTTCAGAGTTCTTTGATTGAACTCTTTTGAGATCAATCTTCAGTCTCTGAACGAGAGCGTCACTCTGGACAAGTTTTTCCTCCATAACTTGCCTCTGTTCTTCGGCTATCGCCTTCTCAGGCTCAGCCACTTTCACTTTATCTTTCATCCTTTTATAACTGTCTCGGAATTCAAAGATTCCTTCTTCCATGATAGTAATATCATGGATTAGCTATATTGACAAGCAAAATGGATGAAGTTAACAAGGACAGATCTACATTTTGAAAAGAAAGAAAGATCCGATGCTTACCTTCAGCGTAGATGAAAACGTTGAGTCAGAAACATCCTCAATACACCGGGATTTGGTATTATCCCAATCCTTAGGAAGAAGCATACGCTTCAACAGTTCCCTGGCCAGTTCGGGGTTCTCTAGACCATGCCATCGGAGAAAATGGTGAAGTCTATGTGGCAGCCTTCGTCTGCAAAATTTCTCCTAGGATCATCTTCAGAGCGATATCGTAGGGGGTGGACTCTACGCTGATCAGGAGGCATCGGACGAGGGCTTCTTGCAGAAGTACCTCTTGGAGATGGACTCTTCGGAGGTTCTATTGGAGACGGACTCCTTGGCAGACGCTGGGGATGCTTCGTCTACATCCAATGCAACCCTCATCGGAGGCGTGCCCGAAGTCTCTTCAGCCCTTGCTTTCTTCCGAGCTTCAGTTTCTTTTGGCACTGAGACGGGCCTTTTCCTTGAGGCCTGTCGAAGTTTGTCAAGCTTCGACCTCATTGGATCACCTGCAGTTGAAGGAAAAGCTCCCAGTTCAGTCAAAAAAAAAAAGAAGAGAAAACAGATAAAGAAAAAAGAAATCCGAAGCCTGCTATCTCTATACCTAGAGTTGGAACTTCGCTGATATGGGTACGATGGAGATTTTCTTCCCTCAGCAGTTTTTTGAACATAAGGATTTCTGGTTCTGATAAAGTCTCAAAATCTTTTTGGTCAGCTTTCAGAACCCTCTTCCCAGCATTTGCATCCAAACGTGGAGTCCTCCATTCAGCATTGAACCCCTAGTTTTAGTATACGAAAAAGTAACAGGGTTTCCACCCATGTATGGCACTGGGAGTCCCTTTTATCAGTCTTCGGCCTGGCCGAGGACCTATAACCCACCACCCTTTACCATGGAAGTCCCTTTTCAATACAAACAGAGAGGTAAACAGGAAAGTCTTCGGCTCTACATTTCGGAGCTTGCAAAGAACTAGGAATCCACAAATATTCCTAAAACTATTCGGAGTTAATTGGGCCGGAACTATATAGTAAAGATTGAAAATTTTTATAAAAAAGGGGTGGAGTGGAAGCCGAAGACCAGCCTTGAGATGGTCTTCGTATATGGCAACTGACCTAGTGGGGAGTTTAACTACACTCTCACCAGGTTTCGGAAGGAATGCTTTAAAGGTTCGCGGAATATGAAAATGGTGTCGAGGCTCTCTAACCTACCATGCGACAAAGAGCTAGCAACTGCTTCAGGAGATCTCTCCAGGCTCCTCTTTCTGCCTAAACCTCTCCCCTACTGGGTTCACCTCCTGTTAAACCCTTGCTAGTGGAAGGATTACCTATGGACCCTGACATTGCAAAGAAAAGAGAGAGAAAGAAAGGACCTCTACCTCCAAAGAAAACCGAAATGGCTGGTTGAAGGAACGGCAGCGCAGAGCAAGGAGAAGAATTTCGAAGCCGTAGAAATCCTTCTTACGAAGTTTTTCCCCCTTTTATAGGGGTAAAACGGTGGGATTTTCCATCGATTCGGAGATCTCCTCGATCATGCATCGTATCGGCGGTGCCGATCATGGGTACGACTCTCTAGGAGACGTTCATTAATGAGCCAACGATTGCAATCCGCGTGAAGAGCTACGGATGGTTAAGATGGATTTTCAACACTATGATCAAGCCATAGATTGACGCCAGGTGTATTGCCTCGATTAAACAAAAGTCTTTTAACAGAAATTCTTTAAAAATATTTGCCAAATCTGAACCGTCTTTTTGAAGCAGCAATAAAGAGATAACACGTGTCTTCAGCATAATCTCCACGCCACCAAGCAGTTATTATAAATGACAGTTGTCAGAAATATGCCATTATTGCTTATCAGTTTTCGGTAAACGACAAATCCTGATACTCTCACTTTTCGAAATAAAATTATTTCAAACTTGGAAGTAGGGGACAGCTGTTATAATAATTCGATTCAATTTTAAAATTATTACCGGTTCATTCATCGAACCAATTTAAATTTTTTGGTTTATTAGTCAAATCAGCATACTAAGAAAAATATCTTCTTGGTTTGATGAAAATTCTGATCTACAAAAAGGATTGATTATATCCCTTCGGCTTCGTATCTTCAGCATGGTCCAAAGAGTAAGCCTATTTATTTTATTCCTTCAGCTTCGTATCTTCAGCATGGTCCGAAGAGTAAGCCTATTGATTTTATTCCTTCGGCTTTGTATCTTCAACCTAGTCCAAAGAGTATGTCTGGATTATATTATCTTTCTTTCGTTCTCAGAATTACTGTAAGTACTTATCTGTTTTTTCCCTTGTTAGTTCCAAAGAAATTTGCTCGAAGTATATAGTTAACATTCCCTCAGGTCTTTCCAAAGAAGCTCCGCTGAAGGGAATGTTAGGTTCACTTCGGATCCTCTATAGAAAAGGAGGCATATTGAACATGTGGACTTTTTTCCAATCTCAAACAGTTGAAGTTTGTTCTGGTTGTTGTAACTGCCCACATGGTTGATATCCTCAGATTGGATAACCACGGAATAACTAATTCTCCGACCACCACTACTTACAGTTATGAGAAAGTTTTGTTAGCTAACTCCCATAACTATAAGTAATTACACTTATGCCTATAAATACTGGTAAGAGGGGACACTCGAGAAAAGGCTAAGCTAACTCCAGATAGTTTGAATCATTCCTCTCACTACAATCTGCTTTTGAGCTCTCCATTCTGCTGCCTGAGTTCTTGCTTTGGCATCGGAGTGTCCCCCACCGGAAAAATTCCAGGAGGGGATTTGTTATGCAAGTTCCAGTTGACGGCGAACCGACGGGCGAACCACTCCATCTGGTCGGTGAGGATTTAGTGTCAACAGTAGGCATAAGGGAAGCAAATCATATAACCAATTAAAGAAAAGGCATAGATGATGGATGTTTCAGCCACCATCATTCCCTTGCATATTTGCTTAAACAACTTCTCGAATATTTAGATAATGCAGCCAAAATTTTGATTAACAACTATTTGCTATCAACTTTTTGCAAGTGACTCATGGGTTAAGGTGGCATCAGTTAAAATACAGCAAAGATATCTCTTTGGTGAATTTAAAAACCACCCTCCAGTGTAACTTTGGTCGGCAATTGTATTATGCCGTCTTGACTTCTTTGTCTTTTAGTATATCCTTTCTCTTATCCTCTTTATTAAAAAGGTTAGCTCCCCTACGGTGGTAGCCCGGTGGTTAAGGCGCAGCCCCTCCTTTGTGAATAGTTCCACTGGTCACGGGTTCGAGGAATGAACCCGCGGGTGACTCGATTAAATTCTAGATTAATTCTGGGAGCACGTGACTAGGGGGTGGGGCGGCCGGAAACTCCGGCGCCGTGGTGGGGTTAGGCTGACGTACTCACCAAGTCGGTGGGAAGAGTACGCGAAAAATTGTGGCCCGAATCGAACAAAGATCTAATGGGTTGGGGCCCGAGTGGAGAGCTACACCGGGGGAGGGGGGA
This sequence comes from Areca catechu, assembly GCA_021397845.1. NCBI lineage: Eukaryota > Viridiplantae > Streptophyta > Magnoliopsida > Arecales > Arecaceae > Areca > Areca catechu. The sequence continues at coordinate 85,962,387 of CM038044.1, read as the reverse complement.
AACCCCCCTCCCCTCACCCTTTTCGGTTTACCAAAAAAAAAAAAGAGGTTAGCTCCCTTCCACATGCACATGCAGACACGACTTCTCTCTCTTCTACTACATCCTTTCTCTCATCCTCTTTATTAAAGAGGTCACACGCACGCACGCGCACACACACAACCACCCTCCAATGTAACTTTGGTCTGCAATTGTATTATTCCCTCTTGACTTCTCTGTCTCCTAGTATATCTTCTCTTATCCTCCTTATTAAAGTGGTTAGCCCCCTTCCACATGCACATGCAGACACGACTTCTCTGTCTTCTAGTATATCCTTTCTCTCATCCTCTTTGTTAAAGAGGTCACACACGACTTCCCTGTCTTGTAGTATATCCTTTCTCTCATCCTCTTTATTAAAGAGGTCACACACACACACACACAACACACACACACACAACACACACACACACAAAGAGAGAGCGTCAAATGAACTTGGTTGAAAGGAAACCAAGAACTTCTTTCATTTAAATGATGTGTGAAAGTTACAGTTTTCATTCTCTTCTTTTATATTTTTGGCATAATATTTTATTAAAACCTGTAATTTATAAGTAATTTTGATCACTAATAGTCATAGCTCCAAAGACTCTTCGAACTCACTAACAGCAATTAATTTAATGATCTAAGCTTATTTTTTGGTAGAAATAATAATATAATGCTTTAGAGTACGGAAATTCCTCACCCTCTAATACATAGCAGTACACATTGAACTAAAAATTGACAAAATGAATATCTTAGTTTGCTTTACATATGGACGATTTGATACATCCTGTCCTATTGTCATACTATTTTTTTATTATAAAAGTGCTCTATGTTGATCTACCTTATTGGCAAGCCTTACTTGAACAAGTTGGAGTAGGATTTATGAATTGTTCATTCTTCTCTTGGAGTTTTGCAGTCATTACTTCATTTTAACTTTTAAGTACTACATCACTTTACCATCATTTATTGGTGAAATCCTCTTTCTCACATTTTCTATAGCCATCTTATTTTAGGTGCAACGATGTAGTACAAGACCATGCTCTAATAGGCCAACAATTTCTTCAAACATTGAATTCAAGTTCCTCAATTTCCTCAGGTGCTTTTTAATAGTGAAGAGAGACAGCAAGCTAGAAATATGAACAAGATCAACTGAAAAATCTCGCACAGGTGGAAGCTCTTCCGAAAAAAGATCTTCAAAAATCCTGCATGAGTGCCTATTATCTTCTCCAAAATAGGAAGTGGCACATCCTCATCCAAGGTCATGACAAGAATATACATTAGATTCGCCGTCAAAATGGATTGTGTTTTAAAACATGTTAGGTTGAAGATTTCATCATAAGAATCAAATCAGATCCAAGTAACTTACAGGAACAAACTTCTAGATTAATTTTTCTTTTTTCCAAGAAATTGCAGAGCGATCTGAGACAAAATTCAAAGCTGAACAGCACCACTTTATCGAGATAACAATATCATACATCATTCATATGCAAATTATAATTGACAGTTTGAGGTATGAATTGTATGATACACATAAGAACAGATAGCCAAATCATTCAGTGCCTAGCTTTGTAGCTATGTGATGGCCAACCTTATAACAGATCATACATGATTGAGAAGTTGTTGAGAAGTTGAACGATTTTGATTATGCTACTAGGATGGGAATGTCATTTCAATTGTGCAAACAATTTGCATCATTATTATCAAGGCTCATCTCCTAGCTAGATCAAGGTAAGAGTGGATAATCCATGATCAGTTTCGAAGTCAAAAAGGATTGCATTTTAGAACATGTGGTTGGGGATTGAACCATGAGACATTATATAAGATCTGAGTAAGATATGGTTATAGACTGGATGTATTCTTATTTACAAAACTGCAAAATGATTTCAGACAGTTCGAAGTGGAATGACTCCATTGAATAGACATTACAACCACATATATCATCAATGTACAAACTATAACTGACAACTGGAAATTTGTATTTGGACTATGAGCATACATCAACATGTAAGGATAACGAGCCCAATTGGTTGGTGCCTAGTTTTGTAATTAGGTGAATCCCAAGCTTATTCTCAATCATACATCAAATGAAAACTGACCGATTTTGAACATGCTTCTATGACAGGAATGTCCATTTGTTTGTGCAGGCAATTTGGATCATTATTACTGGGGGTTCATCTCTTGGCTGGCTTAAGACAAGCATTGGTAATTCAGGCTTAGCTTAAGTCATAATGAATGGATAGGATCACATCATGTTGAGGATTGCACTGTTAGATATTGTATGAATTTGGAGCAAAATATGGTTACAAATTGGTTGTGTTCTTGTCAGGAGATCTCACAGTGACTTGACAGATAATATGGAGAGGAATAACTCCATTGTATCAAACTTATAGCCATGGTTGTTGTGAATGTACAAACTCTAATTGACTGTAGGAAAATTGTATTAGGATTTAGGACTATGAGAACATGACACATGAAAGGATAAAGAGCCTCTGGTTGGTGCCTAGCTTCATAACCAGGTGAAGCACAAGCTTATGATCGATCATACATCAAATAGAAACCATATGGTTTTGATCATGCTTCTAGGATGGAACTGTTGCTTTGAATGTGCAGATGATTTGGATCATTATTTTGAGAGAGCATCTCTTATTAGATTCAAAATCAAAATCAATTGTGTTTTAGATCATGTTTTTTTTGACAATTGAAAAAAAAACATTATATTAGACCAGATTTTTCACATGGAGTGTTGGAAGTTTGAATGAAAGGAGTAGAGAACTACTGGACATAATGATATGTAAGCAGCAATCAACATTGCTTGTGCATAGGAAACTAAATGAAAAGGCATTAAATCCAAGGGTATTGCAGATGGTTGTAAACTACATAGGATATCTAAGGATAATAATACAATGGAGTAGGATAGCAGTGCGTGAAAATAAGAGGCAAACTTGAAAATGTTTTTTTTTTAAAAAAAAAAAAATGATAATTTAGAAGCTATGTAATTAGTTTTAGACAAGAAAATTACTGATCTACTTAGTGATTATGAACCACAAGAATGCTTAGAAGTGGATTATAAAACAATTACAGGAGGAGATGGATGGATTTTGCAAAGTATTAGTAGAACATAAGTGATAATCAAGTACCCCAAATGGGCCTCTAGGGAAGAGTAGTATAGGATGTGAGAATGCATGGTGGATTCAACTTCGGGAATAAGAATATAATGGAGGATCAATTCTTGAGTTTGCAATAGCTTATAATCTAGCAATTGCAAACACATTTTAAGAAAAGAGACGAAAATTAATAATCTATATGAGTGGACACATTTGTCATAAATAAATTATTTTTTCTCAAGAGGAGGAAGATCAACCTGTAGATGAAGATGATACTAGGAGAGAACTTAATCACTAGGGCTAGAATTAGGCTATAAAATTTTTCTAGGGATAGTTTCCCTGTTGCCCCAGCCTGACCTGGAAAAACTGTTTAAGCTTTGGCCAAACCTAGGCCAATAAAACTTTTCTAGGCTCCAAACAAAACTTAAATTAAGCTCAAACTTGAGCTTGCCTCAAAGCCTAATCAGGCTAGCAAAATCTAAGCCCACCTCTCTATGGCACAAAATGAAGGACAGAGCATAGAGGGAGAGAGAACAAGAGTCAACAAAGAGTGAGAAAGATAAAGGAGTACAGAGATTGGGAGGGGACAAAGAGAGAGATGAGGGAGATTGTGAGTGAGATTGAGAGGGGAGAGAGAATAGGGAGAGGAGAGATTGAAAGATCAAAAGGAGATAAGGGGGCTGCTGATAAGTAGGGAGGGAGAAAGGTGAACAGTCAAATTGGAAGAGCACTAGGGCTTCAGGCTGGGTCCAGGTCAAGTCCAGGCCAAGATGAGGCTGCTAAACCCAAACCTAGCCAAAAATCTATTCATACTTGAATTTAAGACCTAAGGACAACATGTTTCTCAAACCTGGTCCAAAGCTAGACCGAAAAAGTTCCACCCGAAGGGACCTGGGCTGATCCAAGCCTATTTTCAGCCCAATTAACCACATAATGTATGACACTAGACTTAGATGCATGTAATAAGTGCAAGTAGAAAAAATTTAATAAAGATCAAAAATAATATGATGGAATTTAAAAGGAAAAATGTTATATCTTTCAACAATCAACTATTAAAGGAGGGACATTGCAGCTTAAGGACTAAACCAAATAAAATATAGGATCAAATGATGGACTGCATTAAGAGGTCAGTAAAGATGTTCTAGGAGAGTAAAAGGGAGAAAAAGATATATAACAGATTTAATGAGATATAGGAAACAATTAAGATAAAACAGATCTGCTTTAAACAATGGCCATAAACAAATCATGTTAAGGACTTCACAAGATACAAGGAGGATATGCAAGATGCAAAAAGGCTCATAAACCAAAATATATAGCATATAATAATTTATATAATATATTGGGTTTAAAAGGTTAAAGAGAGGGTATCTAAAGATATTGATCAAGTTAGATGCATTAAGACAAAAGATTGCAGATATTGGTGAACGATGAGAAAATCAAAGAAAGCTACATATATTCTTCTAAAAATTGTAAACTAAGGATTCTACAAAGAAATCTTTGTCAAAGACATACACTTAGGGAGGAGTCATGGTCCTATTCATACAATCATAAAAATGATGTGGAGATAGCTTCCAAAAGATGTAAAATGGTGAGGCATTAGGGCTAGGCAAACTACCAATTAGGGTTTGGAAGATTATGGGAGATACTGGAGGTTTGTCTTGAACATGCTACCAACAAGCTTACATAACTTGTATGCTAGTTTTGACATATTGGAGACATCTAGTGCAGTGCCAATAGCGATGGAAGACCAAATTGGAATGGCCTAAACCACATGAGAGGACTTGATTAAAAGGTTCAATAAGGCGAATCATAAAGTGAAGATGAAGCTTTTTTTGGTAAAGAGCAAAAAAGATGATTTGTTTGCTCATTGAAATATGATGGCAAATTAAATAGTATTGAAAGTAAACGATATAACCAAGGATCGCTGAACCGGTACCAGGACCCATACTAGTTAGCCACCGGTACGGTACGGTACCATACTATACCATACCGGTACATGTACCGGTCTTGGTAAATTGAGAAAAAACTATCTTCCTCCCCCCTTTCAAGCAAGGATCGCTGAACCAAACCTGAACCGGACCTGAACCGAGCCCGAACCAGATTGAATCGGGCCATACCGGTCCGAGCCAACCTGTACCATACCGACCAACCCATACCGGTCCAGTTCAGGCTAATTTTTATGGTTCGGGTCCAGGACCGTTTTTTAGGACTGAATCGTACTGGTTCTTGACTGATATGGTATGGTACGCCCCAAATCGAGCAGTTCGAAACGGTACCATAAATCCTGCGATACACAATAGGATCAATATTTAGAATGGCATCGATTTAAAGAAAGAGAATGGAATTAACAGAGAGAAAAAACAAAAAAGAAAAAGGAAAGGGGAGACAAAAGGCAGTCGAACCAAGAACCAAAAAAGCTATTCTTTCCTTTAAAAAAAAATTCTCCATTCATCACTTCTAGGCACTCAAAATGTATGCCACATATAAGGCCAATCAATGAACTATCCTTTTCTGGTTTCAGTCCAATAAAGACTCAATTGCAATAGCACACAAAATCTAATAAAATCTCCTTAACCAACCAAGTAACGTTTAATAGGACTCCTAAATATGGCGAGCACTATAGCGATCACTATTCAAGATACAATGATGCATGAATAGTAGCTGACCCCTTAATAGCTCCTAAACTAATATAAACACACTACATTAAAATAAGAATCAAGAGATCATAAATCTGAGCATGCTGAATGAAATTCCATTTGTCTTGCTTCACAACGTTCCTTGCAGCAGGATAGGGACCTAAAATACCTCGCTTGCTCGCCCAATTCACGATCTCAAGACTTCATTGGCTTGAACAGTGATTTGAGCACCTTTAAGATCCATTTTTGTAGTGATCACACCCTCCCTTGGGCATTAGCAGCTGATCTTCAATGATTGCTGCATCAATTCCCCCTCACCTACGAAAATTTGACCCTATCAAGTTGGGAAAGGGACCTAACAAGCCATATCCACCTGACACGTTACAGAAGGAATATTCCATACAAGGAGTTAAATACTATTTGATCTTGAACTGATCCATACTATTTCAATAGGAAAACTGGATTTGTAAGGATGCAGGACATTTGTTCTCTCTTGAACCAGTCCATATCAACCACACCCTTCGTGTACTGGCAGTTGAGGCACCCCAGCATGGTCAAGAGTCAAGACAGACTAAAACATGCTGGTAGTTTTTATTCTTGTTAATATATAGGCCGTTTTGGTCTGTCCCAACCATACAAGTACCATCCTGTTCCATTCCAAAACCATATGAGGCATGGTACCAGTTTTTAAGCTTTGGTCTCAGGCATATACTTTAACTTCACTGGTCAAAGATCTTTGGTGGGTACACTTGTCATTGTAAGTCTTCCATTCTTGAAGGACTATGTGTTTGCAAAGCCATCAGTTTATACCTTCTAATCAAAAAGCCATATCTATCCGACAAGTATGTGACACACTTTAACTAGAAGTGCATCACACTGCATTGTGTCCACAAGCCCACCAATTCAATGTGACCATAGACATTAAAGTTCATGTTCTTCACGCATGCTACCTTGAAAGGACTGGGGTGCAATTCAGTTTTCAACTTCAACTTATGGGTTAGCATCCTAAGAGACAGCATTTGTTCAGCTCCTAAAATAAATCACCATGGCACATAACTTCCCATTGCAAAATATTGCTTCACTCTAATCTTCTTGATCATCTTCTTGATGTGTAGTCGAAAGAGCTCAGCGAATGATGCAATGATGTACTTCACCTTCATCATTGACACTCTTTTGAGTCTTTTCTTAATCACTTTCTTCAAAATCAAGGCAGAGAACCTCTTTGACATTCTGTTTAGGACTCACATTAGCAATGAGATTGGCTTTATCAGCAAAAGTCACTAGTCGCTTGAAGCATTATGCAGAGAAGTCATCAAATCCTTTGCAAGTCAAGCAATGGATTTCAACCCCTAGATTTACAACTTGCGTCCTGCTTTATATATGTGCTATCTTCTTGCTAACTAAGGAGGCTGCTGGGGTCTTTGATTGGCTCAATTCTAGTGTTGGATGTTCAAATCTGAAATTATTGGATTTGGAGGAAGCTTCAAGGTGGATTTCATGTTTCTTCATCAATTCGATATGCAATCTGTTCTGTACATAATTCGCTAATGTATAATGTCTTCTTGTAGTTAAGCTAGGGTGATATAGGCATTCAAACCTTGGTAGTTGGTAGTACTAGGAAATTTAGATCAAGCCACCAGGCTGTAGAAAGAAGTATGTACTTCAACCATCAAACTCCCCAGCATGAAATGTATGAACTACAACTGGAGTAGCTGCTTGCAGACGGGAGGCACAAACTTACAAGTAATAGTTTCCCTCATGTCATCCCAAGAACAGATGGCAGCACAATGAATATGATGTTTGGTCTACCATATTCATGCTATCCCCTTCAAGTATACCCTATCCTAATTCATGATTTGAAATTTGATCGGTTGGATTACCCTGATAGGATCAATGTGGGGTTGCTGGGCACCGCTGCCTGGCCAGCCCTATCCCTCCACCATCATACTTTGCCATCATTGTCCTAATTTTCCATTGATATTTTCTGATTGTTGGAATTGGATGTACAGGAAAAATTGTCTAGACAAGATGTCCAGTGAGGAGATATTATGATATGGTATATGAATTGAGGATTTTAAGAAATTTCAGAATTATTAAGATTATTATTAATGTATTCATGAGGTAAGTAATGCTTCACTTTTCTTAGATATATCAGCAAATTATAAAATTATTAATTTTAAATCATAGTATCATACTATTCATGATGTATGAATTTGATGAATAATATTTTATTATTGAATATGTTTTATTTTGGAATATTATGATGATGCATGATCGGAAGTATTGATCTTGTTTGATTGATTTCGATATCACATGATTACATATGTTTTTGTCAAACCGAAATATGAAACTGCATGATTGTTTTGGACCCTGCTAGTGGGGGTTATATGTTAGCACTTAATTTGTCTTGAAGAGTTTATGCCACAAGAAAATGCATGGCATACCACAAGCAAGGTTTTAAATCCCATTGGATAGGGGTGTCCTAGTTTCAACGTATGCCCTGTTGTCCCACCCAATACGGGTTATGCATCCTAGTAGATATCCATCTCTCTTCTCTTCTTTCCGTTCTTTCTTTATGTTTCTTCCTTCTTTCCTTCCCTTCCTTTTTTCTACCTTCTTTTCTTCCCTTTCCTTTTTCTTTCTTTCCTTACACCCTTCTTTATTTCTTTCTTCCTTTTTCTTCTTTCCCTTTCCTTTCTTCCTTCTTCCTTTTCTTTCTTTTCTTCTCCCTTTCTTTCTTTCTATCCTTTTTCTTCTTCTTTCCTTTATCTTTCCTTTCTTCCTTTCCTCTTCTTCTCTCCCAACATAGATGGTTTTTGAAGTCCCAACCTAGTCTCGGTCTCGTTTTCTCATAAAAACAAGACTGAACAACAAGGGCACCCCCCATCTCACTAGTAATTAAAACCTTGACCACAAGGAGATACACGATCCTGAAGGACATCACTCTAAGAAAATGCACAGCACACTACAAGAAGATGCATGGTATCATGATTCTGCACTCGGAGGCCTTGGACCTTTTGACAGCCTCAACAGGCCATCACCGGCCTCCCGTGGTGTCGTCCTCTCTTTCCCTCCTTTCCTCTCTCTTCCTTTCCCTTTCCATCCACCGTTTGTCACAAGTGTTCCGACTCATGTCAAAACCATGCCGGCTTGCCACAGGTAGCTCGAAACATCCCACAATTCAGTCTGGTTCCGAAAATTCCATGGCTAATGAGATATATACTTGATGTTTTGAAAGAATTTGAATTTATGCACAAAATTTGAATTTCGAGAAAGACTAGATTCTCATGCATAATGTTTTAATAATGCTGCATATCTGGATTTATTTTTGAATTTATAAATTCCATATGCTTATTTTTCATAAAATTATATATTATTTTATTGCCCTGATTTATCTTGTCAAGTGCTCTTGATTACTGGGTTGTCTAGCTCATTATTTGATATTTTACTATTTGTACATATCTTAAGAACTAAGCTAGCATTAGAAATATTTCAAGAGAGTGACTAAAAGCAAAACTTTAGTCTCTTTATTTTATATTAGAATTTTACACAAGTTTGATGTAAGATCTTTTGAATATTATTGGATTTTATGAGATATTGAAGTTTAAAATTTTAGTTATTTAAATTTTGGATTTACTTAATTGATTTTTTTTTTTGCTGTTTGCTTTATGATATCATGGTAAGATGCCTTGTATGCTTGTGAGGAGAGTTCCCTATGAGTATGTGATGGTTGTCGCAAGCCCAGCTTGTGATCTTAAAGACATTCATATTCTGAGATTCTTATTTAAAAGACAATAATTTCACTAGATGGATATCAATATCATTATACAAACTTAACATCAAGGAACATAAGAAGATAATTTCCTAAGGATATCCATGGTTACAAGTGGCACATCATAAGCATTATGTAGTCATCGCAATAGAGAGTTAGCCACCATATGGATAATTTGTGTACTGAAGTCTGAAGCACCTTTTGTTTAGTGGCTCAGTTTGATGTTATTGGTTTCTCAGTTGGAATTAGGCTACAATCCTAGGTAAGATAAGAAGTGCTTTCAAGTTTGGAACTATAGACAAATGGATTTGGAGATGTACTAACCAATATATTATGATAATACATGCACAAGAGTACGTCAGCCTTTTTGCCATGCTTTTAGAAATTACATGCTCATATTACTTGCATCTCTACAACATGAAAAGAATATGCATCTTGGAACAAGACAAACAAGCATATCAGAAAAAAAACATGTAGACGTCCAAGAATAATTCACAATTTCCATCCAAATCTCCAATCAAAATGCCATGGTTTAGGTTTGTTTTTGAAATTTACCAACCTATTGGGTCGTCTGAAATCAAACTGATATTGTGATGGTCCAAGTCTAGATTGTGTTGGATTGGAGTGCTCTGTTTCTTTTTTGCTATCGAAATTTTTTTTTATCACATTAGTATTTAACAAAACTCTTGCAGCTTAACCCATATGCAGTTGTTCATGATCCATCCAAATCAATACATAGAGAATTACATGACTAAATCATGTCACCAAGCCAAGCATCTTACTCATCCACAGCAAAAAAAGAAAAAAACAAACATCCACCACACTCCACTGCAAAGCCATTCTAAGCCAATTATCTTCTTTCCACTAAGAAATAGCTGCTGCAAACCTAGGAATCTACAAAAACTATCAAGTATCAACTGGATTTTGGTTTTTATCCCAAAGCCATTTGTTTATCTAAGTTTGTGTTTGTCTGAAACTCTCAAGTACACTTGAAAGTCCTCCAACCCTCCCAATCCCAAATCTCAAGCTAGATCTAATCAGATCTAGTAATTCTCTATTTTGAGCACTCTTAGCAAAGGCAAAGGAATGGCACTTTTTTTTAAGCACGGTACCATGCTCTGATCAGGTAACAAACATTACTATCAATAACAACAAAAGATGAGTAAAAGTAACCATTTTATTACAAGCTTCCAAACATGACATGGAAACATTAGTTCCATGAGCGGTGGAATGCCTCTATAGCTTCTAAGACAACAAAAACAAATAAAACTACAAGTTCCACAATACACAGAATTAATTGTCTATAACAGCTTCTAAGCCCATGCCACCACCATGGTCATTGGAAATGTCAAGCTACCTCAAGGCCATCCAACAGATGGTCCATAAAAAGGAGTGGAGAAAAGAGAGGAAAAAATAGAGAAAGGAGAGGGGAAAAAGATCTAGGTTGTTTTACTTAACTCGAGATTGTTCACCAGCTTCAAGATATGACCTAATTCGGCCATCAGTGGCAACATCACAATGACAAAAGTTGTGGTCCATTGCTGCCAATGCCATTGGATGGTGGTCAGCAAATGAGGAGCCGAGCACACTAAGCCTAGAAAGAGAGGGGCTTTGATTGAAGGAGATAAAAGCAGAGCAGACATGGATAGAGCAAAAGCGATCGATGAAAGAGATGTAAGAAATGGCTAGGGTTTTACTACATGGTGGGAGAAGTGATAAAGCACTTTTCACAATGGAGGAAGGCTTTTCACCTGATCTTGAGCAGTCCCAAGCAGTACTGCTCTTGAACTAGGTAAATATAGTTCAACCTTAATTCAAGAATGAGACACGGAAAATCAAGCAATTCACCCTCAAATTGAGTGGACCCAGACCTAGCCACCCTCGGTGAGGTACAAATTGAGCCGTTTAGTTTGGTCACTCTGTTTTCAAAACCATGGCATGACCTAATCCAAGAAAACCTCTAGGCAGTGTCCATGAAAATAAATCATCACAATATTTGTTGCACGACCCAATTTTGCAACCCAACATGTCCATTAACATGAGTAGGTGTTTCAAGAACTATCTGAACGTTAACCTATGGAAGTTAAGGAATAAAAGAAGATCAAATATCAGTTTGTCTTTTAGGTAGGGATTTTGATTTTGAAGGAGCGATGATGCTAAGGTTTCTGTCTCATCCAAGGAAGATCTAACAGAAGCTATGTCATGTTAACAAAAGGTTTGCACAGTACCATCATAGTCTTCAGCAAAGGCCCCAAGTCTGCTATTTGATTCAGCATATAAGACTGGTGAGAAAAAGAGAGGAGAAATCAAAAAACGAAAGGGAATGGAGGTGAAAAGGAAATGAAGTTTGTCTCTAATACTAAATTGATAAGAAAAGGACTTCCTAGTGCATGGAGCTCCCACCATTTCAAGGTTTAGGGAGGATCAGATGTACACAGCCTTAACCCTGTATGCAGAAAGGTTGTTTCCATATTTGGAACCCATGAGTCCATGACACAAGCTATAACGGATCAACCTTGCCTTGCACCATGGCTCACCCTCTTCTGATCCAAAACTGATGTAGGACAAAATTAAGATGATTTGAACAACTTGAGAGGACTTGATTAAAAAGGTTCAATAAGAATTCAATTTAACTAGGTTGCATACTGTCCATGGTTTGAGGATGCAATAGCAAAGATTAATTTTTTAAGTTTCCTAGCAAAAGGAATAATCAAATAGATTAAGATTTAAGGCTTTAAGGAATTAACTGAATAATTTGTTATAACCTCACAATCAAACAAAAAGTAATGCACAAAAAACAAAAATTTTAAATCCCGTGGGATGGGGCTGTCCTGGTTTTTCTGGAATGGGATGCATCGGCGTCCCATCCCATCCCAACACTGGGGATAGGGGTTGTCCCAAGGTGTCCCGATTGAGATGCTAGGATGCTTGCGAGACATCCTGTCCCAATATATGGGATGCTACTACGTCCTGGTGTCCCGTGGGACGTCCTGCCAAGACCTGAATCCTTGTAGAAAAAAACATCAATAAAATCAAATCTCAGAAATCAAACAATAGAGAAATCTGCTCTGGAACTTAAGAGAAATATATTGAGACATTAAATCAAACAGATCATAAGGCCAAGATGAAGTTTTTACTGACTGAAATATGATAGCAAATTGAATAACATCAGCAGGAAATGTTAAATGGAACTAGATCAACATAGATGGAGAACAGCACAAATGGAAAAAGAGAATAGAATTCTAAACATTGATATCAAGACTTGGTTCTAAAAATTGAAATAAAACAAGACTGATAATCATGTCATAAAAAGAGACCACTTGATGTCTTAAATTTCTTACAAAATTCAATGTGAAAACATATTAGATGGATCATTCTTACCTATTCTCACGTTCAAAAACAGAAACACCCAAAGTGAGCACTTTTGAGTAGACCCATGAAGCCGAGAAACATGAAAAGAATGTTGGTGGGGAGTCAGGAATTGAGGACCGAGTATCTTCCATTAAACTGGTTCGTATCTGGCTATCAGATATATCAATGCACCTTATCACCATATCCATATTGTTTTCATCTAGATATTCATCCATTACTTGTGCCACTTCAATGGCCTGCAGACATCCTAGCAATTCAATTAGAATAATAGCAAGGTGCAGAAAGAAAAATGTTCCCTCCCAAGGAAAAATCTACCACCTCTTCGTATTCAAGAAGGAAATCTCGACCAGCAAAAATTTGGTGTGAAACATTGCAAGTATAACCTGGAAATTTGATCAGTCCAAGATCAACTAATAGAAAAGATGAAAGGTCCTGCTCCCCATTGAGGAAAAAGAGTCTCTGTGTACACACATCAAGACAATGACTAAAAGGAGAAAAGTAAGGCATCGCAATAAAACCAAAAAAATGAGACAAAATAAATAAGACTAACTTGAAGAAGAAAGAAATCCACAACAGTATAAGGTTATTGAGATAAAGGGATCATCGCTAAATCACCTGAACACGCCAAAGAAGTATATCAGCAGCAGAAGAGATTCTCACACAGGTTCCTACCCGTTCAAAAACCACTTTTGGTAGCAGTGGGCTGCATGTCCCAATGGCTGATTAGCTGAGCATTCTGAAAGAATCTATAAGCAAAAAGTATTTTAAATTAATTTTACCAAGTTTCATTTTCATATGCAGAATACAGAACATTGATAAGCTCCTGCCGTCGAGTGCAATTGATGACTTTCTGAAGACACATAAGGGAAAAACAAGAAAGAAAGAAAAGTAAGGTAAACAACAAAAGTCTGTTAGTGGACTAGCCAGACAAGAGGCAAATCGCATATTTCAGAACAATTACACAAACAAAAACATGATATAAATATAAATACTAATAAAAAGCACTAAAGAATCCATTTTTGTTTGCTAACCAAATTCTGGTTCACCAATTATTTCCTCTTTCCAGTGAAAGTCAAGCTCAACTTATTCTGATGAAAGCCAAGATCAACTTATAAAACTTTCCACCATTTTCTCATATTTGTTCCTTTCCATGCCTCTTCCAACCCCTCAACTTGTATTCAAATATTCTCGGCTCCCTCCAACTTATATCTAAAACACTTAACAGTTTTCACTCAATGTATCCTTAAATTTATACAAACATTTCAAATACCATGCTTGTACCCTGTAACGGTCAACAACCAGCTAAGCATTGTACCATAATTGTCATACTAGCACTTGGGATAGCCTAGTGCCACGATAATTTGCAAGGACACCATTTTCTTACTTCTTTCTCTTGGTTGCTGTTTTTAATGGTCATTTAGACTTTAGAAGCTTTTTAAGGTTTGTTTATATCATAATTTTTGGATTATCAAAGGTTTTCAAGGTAAGGGGTGGTTTTATGGTGTCAATATGGATACCAACACTTTACTCCTGTTGTTTCCCATGCTAGAGGCGGACAGAGAGGAAAAGGGGGAAAGAGCTGGTGGATCTGGCTTCTATTGCCTGAGTCCAGCCACCTCCAAGCCAAGTTCCAAGTTAGAAGAAAGAAATTCTCTCCCACCTAATCTTTTTGCCTTTTCTTTAGCCAAAAACCAAGAAGAAAAACTCAAGGCAAAAATTGGTCCTGACACAAAAGCATCAGTACCTCAAAAGCATCTCATTTTTTTAAATTATGATAGAAACTATTGCAGCTGGTTCCACCGTTCCAGACTGAAGTTGGGGTTGGCTACTCCGAGGTGAACTGAGGTCATCGTTGAGATGGATGAGGAAGAAAACCAAACCTGCAAAACAAGTCCCTTGTCAGAGTTGTTTTTAATGAGGACCAATGCTCAAGTCAGCCAGGCACCATAGAACAACGGAAGGGAGAAAGTGAAAGGGGCTTGGGAGCTTACCTAGGGTTCCCCTATTGCCCCCCTATTTATAGAGAGAAGCCGGTAGCCGCCTTCGCAACGGACAGCAATTATAACCACGGAGATCATGCTCCACTTACCGCATATGGTCGGGGTGAGTTGTCACCCGGTAGTTTTGGGCTCCTCACCCGTATTGTTGAGATTTGACAACAATTCTACACATAACCATCGCCGCGAATTTTGGCCTAGCAAGATCATGGTTTCACCTTGTCCATATCCGAGGTCAATAGGTTACTCGTGTCTGAGGTGTTTCCTCCTGGAAAAGTTCCAAGCAACACACAGTAGCTGATTCTGTATGCCGAGCAGAGAACATTGCAGCATCTGAAGCTACGAAGGAGGCTATTTGGTTAAGAAAGTTCATTTATGAGCTAAAGGTGGTTCCCTCAATTGATGGTCACATTCCACTATTATGATAGTACTGAAGCCATTGCTCAAGCCAAGGAACCCACGTCCCACCAAAGAACCAAACACATTCTGCAACACCATCACCTAATATGAGAGATTGTTGACAGAGGTGACATTGACTTGCAGAAGATCAATGGCAAAGAAAACCTAGCTGACCCCTTTACTAAAGCTCTCGGGGTCAAGGAGTTTGGCAAACACAAGTGAAAGATGGGTATTATATACTATTCTAATTGGCTTTAGTCCAAGTGGTTATTTGTTGGAAATGTATCATAAATCCAATCATCTAGTTGTAGACGACCTTTGTACTTATATATGAATTAAATTAATAAAAAATTTTGGCAAGTTCATCATATTTTTTACATCTTCATTTTATGAACTCTTTTTATGATGAAGTCCTTAGAACTGTTATCTTTCGATAAAGGCGATAAGGTTTTATTGAATAGTTCTTAAATTATGTAGGCAATCAAATGATATGTAATTACTAAGATGATAACATTTATCAAGTATAGGTCGTTGTGTCATATGGGTTGGTTGTCCTCATAACCAAAGAGTGGAGATACTGGTATGGCATGCAGGTGAAATGTAGGACATTTTCACTTAATGTGACTCAGTTGCGGAGCGCTCTGCTATCAAGAGCAGCTCGTGAAGGATATGGATGTGTCTCTCCGACCTGAATCACCATAGTGACTGGCAAGCAACTCACCATGCTTTAGTACTGGATTATCTATATTTTCAATACAGTGACAAAAGGTTTCTAGGCACAGTTAAATACTTGCGAAGTCTATATGAGTCAATTGATCGCTCCAAGTTTTAGGAGTTTATGCTTCACTGTATTTCAATTCAATAAAACCTTGGCCAGGATAATCTATGTGATCAGTCATAGGAATTATGAAGTTGAAATACATGGATGACTGATTAAGGGTTTGACAGTTTACCTTGAAGTTATCCTTAATATAAGGATCAAAAGGATAAATTATGCAGTAACCATATGCCATGGCTCTAGAATGTTGCTTTGCAATTATTCAACCTATTCGGATATCGAGTATCATTACTAGATGGTCAATTCAATTAGTACAAGAATAGTTCCTATTCTACGGCTTAGTGATCGAACCTATGGAGTCACGCATATTATCGAGTTATAGGAAAGGCTTGACCTAAGATCTATACGTTCAATTTCAAAGTGACTTGATTGAACAAATAGATTCACTTAATTGAAGAATTAAGTTCTGGATCATATGAAATTAAATACTAGCTATGTCTAGCTAGAACTGGGTATTAGCTGCAGGATTAATTCCAGGGATGAACTTAAATTAATTTGTAATTCAAGGTTTGAGAGGGAATTGAATTCGAGTAGGACTCGAATCATATCTGAATATGAGAGGGTATTGGGTTCAAGTCTTAATTTGTTAAGACTCAAATTAGCATTTGAATTTTTAACGGAAATGAGTTCGAGTCCTAAATAGGTTAGGACCCAAATTAAAATCTCTTTTTATTCAGGGAGATTTTTGGAATTTTGGTATTTTGAATTTTGAATTCAAAAACAAAAAATTCTCCTGTGTTGAGAAGAGTTCTTAGCATGCATTGAGAACTTCTCAGCATGCAAAGTGGTTTTTCATGCTTTAAAGGGCATGCAAAATTCTGAAGGGCTTTCAGATGCATGTCTAGGATCTACATTCAGCTAATGCCCTATCATCTCAGGTAAGATTTTCAGTACCATCTCAAATCGTCCGATTCGAGACAAACCATACTGTACCGACCAAGAACCGGTACAATTCTATCCTAAAAAATGGTTCAAAACCCGAATGATAAAAATTGACCTAAACTGGACTGGTATGGGTCGGTTCAGTACAATACGGATCGGTTCGGACCAGTACAACCCGGTTCAATCCAGTTCAAGCTCGATTCGGCCCGATTCAGGTTCGGTTCAGCGATCCTTGCTTAAGAGGGGGAGAAAGATAGTTTTTTCTCAATTCACCAAGACCAGTACATGTACCGATATGAAATAGTACGATACCGTACCGTTTCATTCCGATCGCTGACTGATACGGGTTTCGGTAATGATTCAGCGATCCTTGATCTCAAGATATATGACTGGCATGTCTGAGATGGACCAGGCAAAGACATCCACATTCGACCGGAGAAAAGAGAGGTTGATATCGATCACCTCATTAGCAGCAAGCCAATCTGGACGATTTTGGATGTAACACCTTTGAGTAGCACTGGACAAAGTTTTAAATCCCGTGGGAGAGGATGTCTCAATTTTTTCATGAAACGGGACGTGCTGGCATCCCTCCCTGTCTCGACACTCGAGACAGGAGATGTCCCAAGGCATCCCGATTTGCCTTGGGACACTAACGGGACATCCTGTTCCAACATATAGGATGGTACCCCATCTCGGTATCCCATGAAACGTCCCGCTGGGACCAGGATCCTTGGCATTGGGACAAGACCTTCAGTCGATTCACCACGTTGCTCTAACTCGTCTCGCATATCTAGTCCTCCGATGGGAGGGTTTTCTAGTGGCCCTACCCTCTAAAGAGTCATCATGTAGCAAGGCCTTGCAAGGGATTGGTCTCCTAGCACTTCGAGCCCATTCCTTGTTGAAAATCTCACCAATAGGTGGTAGGTCAAAATAACAACTCAAAGTGAATTTAGTCCAAGTTAGCTTAGTATAACATTATAAGTTGATGCCACCTTGACAACCAAGAAGACGAGCTGCATGGTTGATTATCACGATTCCTGAACCCTTTCAACTAGGAAAGCATCCCTGAAGAAACCAACAGGGGGAGTCAAGTCTTCCTAATTGATTCAAGGTAATTCCCATCCTAGAAAAGTATTATAAAATAATAAATCAACAGAACTTCCATTATCAACTAGGATGCAGCATACATCATAATTTACTATGGCCAGAGAAACAATGACAACATCGTTATGCAAGGACTCGACTCCTTCGGAATCTTCCTTATAAAAGGTGATGGTGCCTCGCTCTTTGGCTTCTTCACCATTGTTCCATCTCACCCAAGGACATTAGATGCATCGCCAATCTGCCCCATAGTAATGCTATTAATGACCCCAGCTATACCTCGATTGTTCGAGTTCTATTCAAGCTACGGAGGTTCAACTTAGGCTTCATTCTGTCATGACCAATCAATAAGGTATTGATCAAGTCGTCCATGCCAAATAAGTGTCTCAATCTCATCTCTGAGCAAAATGCGCTCCTCGATATCATGGTCGTTGTCATGGTGGAACAGGCAAAATTAATTCAGGTCCCATCTGTTGGGGGGAGCTCGCATCCTCCTTGGACACGACAGATACATGTAATATTTGATCTCCATTAGGATCTATGTTGGTAGTGTATTCAGGGGGTTGTATGCTCCAAACCTCCGAGGTGATGAACATGATCATTGGTCTCAAGGTGGAGTTCGAGATCAACGTCCCTAAGGCAGTCCAGCATCGATATGAGTTCATCTATGGCAATTATCCTGTCTCGACCCTTTTTTTTTGCCTTCTTTTCCTTAGCATTCCTCTCAGGCAACTCCTTGTGCAATTTCATCACCTCACCAACATTTGCATACTTTGCTCAGGCAAGCATCTCAGCAAAATCCTTCAGATACCTCTTCTCTAAGAAAAAGAACTAGCACTTATGAAGTTCGCCCTTTAGAGCAGGCATAGCAGCCGACTGGTCTAGGTCATGTACTTCCAAAGTGGCAATGTTGAAGTCAGGGTTTTCAGTACCATCCCGAACCGCCCAATTACGGTATAAGACCAGTATGGTTCAGCCCTAAAAAATGATTCAGGACCAAAATTATGAAAATTGACATGAACCAAACCGGTACAGGTCGGTTAAATATGGTACGGATCGATTCAGACCGGTATGGTCCGATCAAGTCCGGTTTGGACTCGATTCGATCCAGTTCAGGTCTGGTTCAGCGATCGTTGCTTGAGGAGGGAGGAAGATAATTTTTTCTTAATTCACCAAAATCGATATCCATACCGGTACAGTACGGTACCGGTCACTGACCGATACCGATCCCGATACTAGTTCAGCGATCCTTGCTTGAAGTGGCTCAACTAGTCCCCAAGGAACTCTCATTCCCTTTACTTGATGTTGAGGTGGGAGTCCAACCCATGGCATTCTGACAAAGTGGGCTGTGAATAGTCAACTAAGCTACTAAAGGAATGGATGGAGCTCAGTTGGAAGCTTGAGTACCAATATCGAGCTGCCTTCCACAAGATAGATGGGAATGCTCAGCAAAGGATACAATCTGTGGCTCCATGGAGCATGAGAGCCTTAAAACTCTCCAGGTGATCAATAGAGTTAGTCATCCCATTATATGGCCCCAGATAAGGCATTTTGAACAAATTTGGGATTTTGAACAAATTTGGAATTGGCTAATCCATTATCCCTTTGTTGAAAGGCAAATCTAAGTTGAAGCTGGCCTCACTATTTTGCATCAAACTTCGCCTCGTAGTACTTTGATTTGTCGGTTCATCTCTTGAAGCTTGCAATCTACGTTGGCATTTTGGGCTGTGTGCTGTTCTGAGTACCGATATGGAGTACACCTCAAGGTGGAGTCCTTCCCGGATCGTGGAGTTGGGGAACGTCTCCAATGATCGTGTTCGAGACTCCACCAGCTATGTCGACTCTGTTGTACTCAATCCGGGCTATGACAGGGGATCGAGGCGGCTACTATATTAGAACTTGGTGCGTAGCCTCACACAATGGTGGAGCCATGGTCACCTGCTACATTCCTTGGATTGCCATGATTAAGGTTTGCACCTGCAATCAAGATTTTAAATCCCGTGGGACGAGGATGTCTCGATTTTTTCATGAAACAGGATGTGCCGGCATCCTGTCCCGTCCCAACACTCCGGACATGAGATATCCCAAGGCATCCCGATTGGGATGCTGGGACACTAGCAGGACGTCCTGTCCCAACACATGGGAAGGTACCCCGTCCCGGTGTCCCATGGGACATTCCGCCAGGACTTGAATCCTTGCTTGCAGTACAAGCAGGTTAAATTATTTGGGAGCCACTCCTAGTGAGGGCTAAGATGGTGGAACTTGCATTTCAAGTTATGGAGGCAAAGCCTTGACCAATGGAGGTACTTTGGATGGTTGAGGCTAGGCCTCAGCAGGTCTTGATGCTGAGCATTGGTATGGTGCAAAGCATTGGACTCCCCTTTGCATGGTCTCATGGCAATGAAGTGTTCCTACTTTCCGAAAACAAACTTGGGCCCTCCTAGCTACAATCTATTGCTGCTGGTTCCCGAATTGAAGTTAAGGTCGCCTGCTCCGAGAAGAACTGAGGTCATCGTTGAGGTGGATGAGAAAGATGACTAGACCTGCAAAACAAGTCTCTTACCGAAGTTGATTCCAACATGAACCCTTTGATGCTCAAGTTAGCCGGATACCAAAGAACAACGAAAGGGAGAGCGAGAGGGACTTAAGAGCTTGCTTAGAGTCCCCTATTGCCTCGTATTTATAGAGGGAGGCCAGTGGCCACCTCCATAGTGGGCAATAGTTATAAGCATGGAGATAACGCTATGCTTACCACATATGGGCAGGGTGGGTTGTCTTCTAGTGGTTTTGGGTGCCTTACCCGTATTATTGAAATTTGACAACTACTCTGCATGTAACCATTGCCATGAATCTCGGTCTAGTGAGATCACAATTTCACTTCACCCATAGCTGAGGTCAATAGGTTGCTCGTGTCCGAGGTGTTTCATCAGCATCGGTTGAGCCCCGTCATATACCCCCATATCAGAAACAAATCCTAGAAAGCTTCTAACCACTATAAAAAAACAACAAAAACAAAAGAAAAATTGGCATCTTGGTGAATTACTTCAATGTCAAATCATCTAGAAGTGCCAATATGGCAGGTACAACCATCCTAGTCACTGTCCTAGTTTGTACAGGCCGGTACCAACTGAGCTTAGCCAGTTTTTCATGTATGGAAGTCCAAAAGCTGTACAAGACTCGGTGTCTTACCAGTCCAATCCTAATGGCCAAGATAGACCGAGAAATACCAAATCTTCATAGCTTGACAAGCACTAATGTGACATTTGTTTGATATATATTCATTTCCAGATATATGCACCTAGTTTTGCCATTTACCTTAACATGTCCACGCTCATGGTTGCCCCTCACATCTCATAGTTTGAAGCTAGTTGTATGGGTTACCTGCTAATATTCCTTTGTCTTTTACTTGACCTAAAGGACTTGCATTGATACGAAAAAGTAACCCATCTGACTTATGCCACATCAAGTTTCAGTTTGCTTAGTGTGTCCACAAACAAGCATATTTTGTTTAGATCAGCAATATAAGGGCATATCATAAAAACATGAAGAGCACAATAAACACAAAGATATACACAACATGCTGCACATCACCATGCCAGGAGTTTGTTTCATATTTCTTTTTCCTAGATATCATAGTAATATAATGTTTAAGTTAATTGTTAGTTATTATTTTTTTACAGATTAGCTAGATTGTTATTCATTCAAATTGTTGAACAGCCAGCCAGTGTTTCAAATTCTCATAGAAGACAATCATATAATGGTACTTTTTAAAAAAATGATGAAGAAGTAAACTTTCTCAAACTTGTCCAGCTAACTCCCCAATTCAATCTGCTGTACCTTCATTAAAGATAATAAGGAGAGATAAAATGTTATAACCTCCATTTTTCTGCAGAATTGTGTAACAGTAGAAAAACATGTGCAACAGAAAGAAGAATTTGCAGGACATCTCATGGCATGCAAATCATTCATGTCCAGAAAATAAAAGCTGCTACAAGAACGGAAAAGGCAGAAAGGATGATGATGATAATAAAGGAAAGCCCTAGCATGATAATAAACTCATGTAATTGAGTTGGAAAAAAGAGAGAGAGAGATGATGAAGTAAAGAGATGTCATTACGTGGTTAGAAAAAAAGAAATGTGTGCATCAAGTTTTGCTAAACCGATATCAGGACCTATAGTGATTGGCTGCTAGAACAGTATGGTACAGGTCTATACCACGCCATTTTAGGGTTGAACCATGATATTTTTCCTATTTTTGAACTGAAGTCAGCAAATGGTTTGCCAACTTCACTATAGCAAGTCGGCACACCATTTGCCAACTTTATTTCATAAACAGCAAAAATAATAAAGGATCCCCCATTCCATTTCAAAATAGGGAGGGCTCAAAAGCCCTCTCTCTCTTTCTTTCAGAGCAACAGGAGAGTCTCTTTCAGCCCCTCCTCCCACTACCTCTCCCTCCCTCCCTCTCCCTCTCTCTCTTCCTCTCTCCCTCTCCTAGCACCCTTGCTGGATATCTCGAGCTGAGGCAAAACTGTGCCAGTCCACACAGGTATGGTTCAGTGCTTCTCGAGCTGAGAGGTTCAAAATGGTACCACCTTCCTTGGTGTGCATAAATGGTACACTATATTGTTAAGGCATTCATGCAAAAGCAATGAAGCATTAAAAGTAGTCACGAGGCAAGCACATTTCCAAAGGTTCCAGTTTATGATCTAGTATGGCAAAGAATGGAAAGAAAGATGAAGACATTGAACAAAATTAGCATTAAGTGGATGGAAGGTAATGTCACCGACATATGCTTTGACAACGTAAGGGGAAATTTCTCTGAATCAGAAATAAGGCCCATGATAGTGGCATCCATGCATGTGTAAAGAAGAAATATTAGAAGATAATTGGTTCTTGTTATATTTGTCCTAGTGGATTAGTAGAGCTCCATTTCTACACTTAAGGCCTAAATATCATGATGTGATTCAGGTCCCGGCGGGATATCCCATGGGACACCGAGATAGGGTACCATCTCATATGTTGGGACAGGACGTCCCGCTAGTATCCCAGCATCCTAATCGAAACGCCTTGGGACAACTCCTGTCCCAAGTGTCGGGATGGGACGGGACACCAGCACGTTCCGTTTCATGAAAAAATCGAGACATCCTCGTCCCACGGGATTTAAAACCTTGGATGTAACTAATAGCAGCTACGCCCAAGCAGAAGAGAGTGACATTTGGGTAGTATTGGATGCCACCCTAACTTTGATAAGACAAAAAATAAATACAACTGCTGGAATCCAAGGTGATAGCATGCCCAAAAGTTTTCAGGTTTCTAAAATTGTAGCAGCGGATTCAATATATGAAACTTTTTCATATCAAGCATGCATGAACTAAATAAAATACATACCTAGGGATCTATCTAACATGCTGATATCAAGATTAAAATCAGATCTAAAAACTAAAAAATCAGAAAACAAAGATTGAACTTACCTGAAGTGCAATCCTTCTTCCTCAATCAGGTCGGATCTAGCAGATTACCGGAATTTATGTCAGAGCTGCGCACGTGCCTAACCTCTACTAGTATCCAGACGAGGCATGATGCTGATCAAACCTCGAGTGCTACCGGTGTACTAGCACCTTGCAAGAATGGTTTTTAGGCTTAGATATGGACCTCCTAGATCCCGAAGAAGACTATAGCCTTTGCATAAACCCTTTGCATAGATCAAGGCAAGGTTTTAAATCCCGTGGAATGAGGATGTCTTGATTTTTTCATAAAATGAGATATGTCGGCGTCCCACCCCGTTTCGATACTGGGGACAAGAGATGTTCCAAGGCATCCCGATTGGGACACTGAGATACTAGCGGGACGTCTTGTCCCAACACATGAGATGATATCCTGTCCTGGTGTCCTATAGGACATCCTGCCGAGACCTGAATCCTTGGATCAAGAAAATAGAGAGGAATAAAACCCCAAGGAAGAAACCCTTTTCTTCCTTTTTTACATCTCCCTGAACTCTTTCCTTGCTGTTGGTTGTGGAAATAAGGAACAATAAGAAGAGGAAGGGCATTGGAAACTTGCGGCAAGAAGAGATGCTAAGAAAAGAATTAGTGCCGACCCCTTTCACTTCTTTTATGCTTGTCCCACAAATCCCTTAATCCCATGCCAAATTATGATAAACCAATCCTAAACCAAACTTATTTCAAATATGAAAATTGGATAGGATAGATTGTATCAAATATTTGAAAGAGAGTCCACGATGAAGAAGGTTTCACCTCCTCTTCCTTTCTCGTGCATGCATAAGGGGGCACTAAGATTAGGGCCCCACTCCTCTTGGTTGGCCAAATTGAGAGAGACACAATCCTCTTCTTTTATGCATCATCATGCCCGAACTTCTCAATTTCCTAATCATGGTTTGCCTAATTGTACCGAACCGGACCGGCACCAAACCAGCACAATTCAGCTATAAATAACGATTCTCCACCTTTATAAATATAAAAAAATTAGGAACCGGTCAAAACCAGCCCGAACCGCGACAAACCGGTCGGTTCGGACCGGTTCGAACCGATTTTCATTTTTTTCTTGGTTGTTAGTGTGGTTTAGGAGGGGTGATACGAACTGAATGCCCCAGAGCTCTCAGTTTTGAGTCAAAACTGAGAAAGAAGACTACAAAATCCATTTTTTCCGGATTTGAAGCCAATCAAACACCAAAATAGCAAGAAAGAAGGTGAATTCAAGGTACACATGCACTTCCCTTCTCTCTCTCCCTCTCCCCTCTTTTTTTAAATTCGTGCAAAATGGTTATAGGATTCAGGACCTCAACGAGGGATCTATGATGAGTTATAATCCATCATGCATCTCCTGGGATGAGCTTACAGGAGTATCATGCAAAATGTTTAGAGGGATTTACTGATCTTCCTACTCAGTATATTAATAGTCCTGATATTTATGGACATTGACACTCGACCCGATTCTAAATATCGGTATGTAATTATATTTATATTTTACCTCACTTTAATTAATTGCTGGTAATCTTATTTTAATTAGAATTTTTTAAAAAATAATATATCATGGATGTAGGCTAGGCAGCATTTTGTAGTATTTTGAAGTGATACAAACATCTATTTAGGCCTAAAATTATTTTATAAATCCTAAAAAGAATAAAAAAATTGGACATGCCAGTTTGAACCGGCATACCATATCGTACCATGTATTAGTATGGTACGGTACCAGTACCGGGATTCTTGCTCCTAATCCTTATCATTGTCAAACAATGATCATGCATAGATTGCACTTAAGTCGGCCATCAAACGGTTTCGTAACATAAGGTAATCCTGGTCGATTACAATACTCAGCCTTTCTAAAATCAATTTTCAAGTTGAGCCCATCTTTATATTAGGTTTTGGATAATCGATTGGTTTTTGAATTAAGAAGGTTGGAGCTATCTTTTAATCCGCGCAAAGTAAATATTCTAGTTAGATATTTGTATTTAATCTTAATTTTTTTCTAAGAACATTAAGAAATAAATTAAATTTTCACTATTTTCATGGATCTCTCACACTCCTATTTGGAGATGTAGAAATCCCTACACTATTAGGGTTCCTGGTGAGAACTGCGGTTCCACTGATTTTGTAAACCTCACCTAACAATTATTGGTAACGTAAACCAATGAGTGAATAACTCTTGTCCAATGCTTCTCAAGCATATTGCAGCAGCTCGGTCTCTAAGTTATGCGGGCTCATCTAATAGTTATTAACCACACTTCTTAGTTAAGTTAGACCCACTATTCAATGCTAAAGTAAAGTCATTATTGGATCCCTCACCTAACAGTTATTGAGCCTAACCCCATCTTCACCTTGCAACATCTCATATTAATAGAGTGGTTGCACGCCCTGATGCAATTGAACTACTATATCCCGTGAGATCAATCAACACTAGAAAGATGCTCACATCTCTACAATGATGAAAGACCTATGACTTAATATATGTGAGAAGGTTTGGAATTAGGTATCAACTTAATTAGTCAGCACATCTCATGTCTAACTAACCTGGTTTAGATCAGCATATCTCACATGATTTGCGGTGTACGGGACATACCGTACCGCCCGGTACATACCGTACCGCCCGGTACGGGACATACCGTACCGTCCAAGAGCCGGTACAATTCATATATAAAAAACGGTCCAGCACTCCGAACCATTAAAAAATTAAAAAAAATAATATTCCATACGTTACAAAACAATACTGTACCATACCATATTGTATCACCCGTTTCGGCCCGGTTCGTGCCCGATTCAGGTTAAATAATTTTTTGATAGAGAGAAGGGATTTTTTTAAAGTTTTGTGGACCCAATACGAGACCAATACGGTATGGTATGGTACCGTACCATGCCGTACCGGTCAGTGACTAGTACAGGGCCTGATACCGGTTCCGAGTTCCTTGATATCTCATGTCTGACTAACCTGACTCAGGTCAGCATATCTCATGTCTGACTAACTTGGTCAGGTCAGCATATCTCATGCCTGACTAACTTGGTTCAAGACAACACATTTCAAGTCTGACAAATCTGGTTCAGCTAAGTGCATCTCATGTCTGACAAATCTAGTTTAAATCAATACATCTCATGTTTGATAAACCTAGGTGGCATAGGTAAACACGAATCAATAAGAAACCTTGTTCAAAACTTAATCAACCAAGTTGGCCAAGTGAGATCGATGGAGGCAACTCAATGCTTACCTTAGACATCGAGTTGGCTAAGCATGATCCCAATTAAAAACCACCGGTTGAGACTTGTCTTGGATACCAATTGATCAATTAGAATTAAATAGGTCAACCTAGCAACTCGGACTCGATCCTTTAAGCCAAATTAGTTCTTTGAGTTAATCAATTCACATCAAATCAGGGTTCACTGAACCGTGCCGAACCGGCCGGTTCGGGGTGTATCGAACCGGACTGACGGCCGGCCGGCACGGTTCGGCTTTAAAAAATGGCACAACCGCTTTAAAAAATCAAAAAAAAAACTTTACCGCACCGAACCAAGCCCGAACCAGACCCGAACCGATCGAAACGGGCCCGATCCGACCGGTTCGACCCGGTTCGATTTGTGACATTTTGTCCAAAGGGGGGAAGATGCCTTTTCTTAATTATAAGGAAAGGCACACAGAGAACTCTTACGAGCTCTCTGTTTTCTCTGCAGCAGCGCACGGTGGAAGGAAAACCAAAAAAAAAATTCGCAGGGTCAATTTCAACCCAATTCAACCTGCAAAAATCGAAGGACAAAGTATAATCAAGGTCCGTATACCTTTCTTTTTCCATATTTTCGTCTTTCGTAGCGTTAAATTTTGTTAAAATCCGTGCAAATTAGAAAATTAAGAAGAAATGCTATCAAAATTTATTTGCTGGCAATGATTTTAGAGTATGTGGTAGATCTAGGATAGATCTACACAATGATACTAAAATCTTAATTTTTTGTTAAGTATATAATTTTTTAAATTAAAAATTAATTTTGGATTAATAAATAAATTTAAAAATAATAATTAGAAAAAAAAATGTAATTATAAATCTAGGACTTGTAAGCTACTCTCATAATAAATTTCATGTCGATTTATTCAAGTTTTGTGCTTCTCATGAATAATGCCCGTAAGTCTTAAATTGAAAAAAAATTGATTTTTAATGCATTTCTAGGATCTTAAAAAAATATGTAGCATATATGATGGAATCATGCATGAATCTAAAATTTAAAATTTTTTTTATTTTTCTTTATTTTTTTGAGTTTTTTAAATAAAAAAATTTAAAAAAAAAATTAAATTTTAAAAATTAGATTAATAAACTGTTAATTAATAAAGATTATTATTGACCTTATATGTAATTTAAATATTCATGTATGGATCCATCAAGGAGGAAGAAGGATTCAGAGCGGGACATTGGCTGGTTATATGAAGAGATGCTCTCAGGTCGGCATCACTGGAGGTGTAAATGAGGCAATACCAAATTCAAAGATGGGGGGTAACAAGGTTGAAGCAGCATTTGGCTGGCGGCTATCCTGATGTATCTGCATGCCGACAGTGTCCACAAGAGGTCCGTCAGTTGATGAAGAAACACTTTGCTGATTTTAAAGCTAGAAAAGAAAGAGCAGCAAAGAAGAAGGCAAAGGTAGACCACAGAGCCGCAGAACCGATCCGTCAGTTGATGAAGAAACACTTTGCTGATTTTAAAGCTAAGAAAGAAAGAGCAGCAAAGAAGAAGGCAAAGGTGGACCACAGAGCCGCAGAACCACCTTATCACTCCAGGAAGTCAGAGGAAGTATCTATTCCTTCTGATGAGAAGGCACAGATAGAGGCTGCTATTCAGACGAGCTTGTATGAGAAGAGGCAGTAGGAGACAGCCATGCATAGACAGCGATTCGAGCCATCAGCTTTTGAGTCAGGATCGAGATTCGTTTCTGCTAGTACTCCAGGAGAGTCTGAGACAGTTTAGGAGGACCTCAGTCAGAAAGCCAGTTAGGAGAGGAACCGGCCGTATTGCATCCATGTTATGAGCATTTGGCAGTAGGAGGAAGTCTTCCAGGCCTAGGGACATTCCAGAGGGAGCCACTATACATGATGTCGATCCACATACATTTTCCAGTAAAGATTCCAAGCAACAAAGGATTGACACAATGCTGAAAAAGGATAAGAAGAAGGATATATGGCGGGCCATCTCCTCCTAGTTTCATTTCAGTCATATCTCAGCCCATGCAGCAGACAATCCTCATTATCGCTCTACTATTTTATCTATACAGGCTGCTTGTGCAGGTGTAGATCCTCCAGCATCGAGGGATATCTATGGTCATCTTCTGGACAGCAATAAGGAAGAGCTAGAAGGATGGATATCCTCATATCAGAGCAAGTGGCATGTGTATGGATTGACGGTGATATGTGATGGTTGGACTGGTCCTACTAGATGGAGCATCATCAATTTTTTGACTTATTGTGATGGGAAGACTTCTTCAGAAATCTTTTGATGCTTCAGATCAGGTGCACGATACCAGTTATATCCTCAAATTGATGGAGGAGGTGATTGATCAGGTGAGAGAGTATAATGTCGTGCAGGTAATCACTGATAATGGACCACAATACAGGACCGCAGGGCAGATCTTGATGGAGCAGCGGCAGTATATTTTCTGGACCCCTTGTACTGCAAATTGTATAGACCTCATGTTGATGGATATTGGTAAAATTCGCAGGGTGCAGAAGATTGTTGAGCTAGCACAATCTATCACCAGATTTATATATAACCATAAGACACCATATTTATATATAACCATACATGAGTCTTATCTTTGATGAGGAGCTTTACAGGAAGAAAATATTGAAATCAGGGGTCACACGGTTTGCAACTAATTACATTGCACTTAATAGTCTTCTTAACAAGAAAGCATAACTGCGTCAGATGTTTGTCAGTCAGGACTGGCAGGAGAGCAGATATGCCAGGACAAATACTGAGGAAAGCAATGTAGAGAATTTAGTGATGAGACAGACATTCTGGCAGCGGGCTGAGAGGATAGTGGAGACTATCAAGCCTCTATATGAGGTACTTCATGCCGTGGACTCCGAAAGGTATGCTCAGATGGGCTTCTTATATTTAATGATGCAAAGGACAAAGGAAAAGATCCAGGAAGCAAATCCATCATATGGATGAGTATATCCGGATCATTGATGGACGGTGGAGTTATCAAATTAGTTCGAAGGGCACAGATTCATTTGGATCCACTGTAGCGATCAAAATTAAATCAAAGATGAATCCTGGTAGGTACTACTAAGGAGTAAGTCTAATATTATATCAGGATTAAACTTTTTATTTTGCCAAATCTAAAATTCTAAATGATGTAATTTCTTTTGCAGCTGAATGGTGGGTGCATTTTAGTGGATCTGCTAAAAATTTGAAAGTTCTTGCAGTGAAGATCCTCTCCCAGACGGTGTCCTCTAGTGGATGAGAGCGCAACTGGTCTACATTTGGTCTTATCCACTCCAAACAGAGGAACCGTCTGAAACAGAAACGCCTCAACGATCTTGTGTATGTACACTATAATTTAAGGTTAAGGCTAAAATATATTTAGGAAGAAGTAGAATTGAAATATCCGGATCCCACTGCAAGTTTATATGTTGATGACGATGAAGATCCAATGATTGTGTGGGTCATGGGTCAGCAGCAGACGCCAGAGCTTGATGAGCCAGGATCGCCTCCTCGACCAGCCAGTTTTGTAGCTAATGAGGCTGGGGTGGATGCTGGACAATGGGCAACAAGTCATATTCATCACAGGACTCCAGCAGATACAGCACATTGTCCATCCCCGCCATCTAGTAGACCTGGAGATAGAGGAAAAGGAAAGGCAGTTGCACCTCCATCGAAGCACTCAGTCCACTAAGATTCAGATACCCGAGACAATGATGATAGTGCTTCAGATAGTGGAGGATCTAGTGATCAGGGAGGGGCAGGAGGACAGGAGTCGCAGCCACCTAATCCTATTCGATTAATTGGAGAATCGTAGTTTTTCCATGCCATGCAGAATACAGATCATGGAGCACCATCTAATAGATCTCGTGGTGATACGATTCCATATAGACGACGGGCTCCGCGTGGTCGTTAGGGACACGATACAGCTGCAGATCTTGCACGTGGAGTAGGATCCTTTGATGTATCTGGATCATCCTCATATTCAGGATCCTCTTATCCGCAGCTACCGGCAGCTTATGGTCCATATGATCTTATATGATGCATCCGAGACACCAGCATCCAGTGGTTATTATCCCGGAGCATCCTATGCATCTGATTGTCGCTGGTATATTTGGATTCCCTCCTACACCTACACTGTCGTATCGTCAGTCTCTGGACAGCTCTTAGAATCGGGACATCAGAGAGAGATCTGCGATTAGTTGTGATCCATCATGCATACCTCCTGGGATGAGCTTAAAGAAGTATCATGCTGCCGGCATGAAGGACATGCCGAATTTCCTACAGAGTATATACATGATCTCTATATTTATGGACATCATCACTCTACCAGATTCTAAACATTGGTATGTAATTATATGTTTATACCATATTTTACTTTCATTAATTGCTGATAATCTTAGTTTAATTATTATTTTTTTTTATTTCAATTGAAAATAGTTCTAAATATTAGTATTTAGTCCTAAGCCCTAAAGCGGTACGCCATCCTAAATCCTAAACCGGCCTAAACCCTAAATCCTAAATGGCTAAACCCTAAACCCTTAAAAATTAAAATAAAAACCTTAAAATTACAAAAAAAAATCAAAAAAAAATTTTGGGTGTACCGTTTGGACCGGCACACCCTGCCGTACTGTGTGTCGCACGGGTACGGTTCGGTACCGAACCGGTACGGCACCTGGTACCGGTACCAGGAATCTTGCATCAAATGCAAACTGATATGACCAACTACAACTAAACTCGATCTTGAGCCCTTTTGACCTAACCCTAATCAACCATTAATTAGGTTTGTTCAACTATTTAAAATCGAAACAGGGTTCCAACCTGATCTAGTCAAAATCCAAAGATGTAGTCCAATCACTAGACCTAATTATTCTATCCAAGGTTTGCGGTACCTTGCCGTACCGCTCGATACAGGGCATACCATACCTTATCGGCCAAAAGCCGGTATGGTTCACCTATAAAAAACAATCCAGTGTTGGACTGTTGAAAAAAATAAAAAAATTATATTCCATGCTAATACAGTACGGTACCATACCGTACCAGTACGTACCACCCGGTTCGGGTCCGGTTCATATCCGATTCAGGTCAGGTAATTTTTTCATGGATAGGAAATATTTTTTTAAGATTTTATGGGCTCGGTATAGGGCCCGATACAGTATGGTACCATACCGTACCGTACCAGTCGATCGGTACAGGACCGGTACAGGTTCGGTATTCCTTGGTGAGTAAGTTCTACCCATACCCTTATGAATAAACAAAATTCAGAAACTAAAAACATTTTTAAATTATGTTTAAGTGCATGAATTAATGATTTATGCTTTCGAAACATTTTCAGATCTAAACCTAATGTTATATATCTCATATATGATGTTTTAGATCCAAAAATTAGCTTACATCACATATATGTAAAATTAGATCTAAAACAAACAAAGCACATATCTCATACATGAAAATCATATCTAAAAATATGATTAAACCATTTTGAAAACATTTTAAAAAAAAAAAATTGGTTTGCATCGTATTAGGATAACCTTTGCACTATAATAAGTTAATCAGGACAACCTTATGTTAGTCCGATGCAAACATTAATCATTTAATTTCAGGTTTAATATTAAACAAGACAAATCTCATATATCTTAAATTCAGATCTTAAGTTATTGATTTAAGTTTCGAAAAATATTTTCAAAACAAATCAATCTTATGCTAGGACAATCTTTGTGCTATAAGGAATAACATTATAGTAGGATAATCTTATGTCAGCACAAGATTGATTCTAATCAATTATAACTTTCAGATCATAAGAGTATTCAGATCTACATCTAATCATGCATGTCAGAAAACCGTGTCTCTAATACCACTGCTGGAATCGTAGGTGATAGCATGCTGAAAATTTTCAGGTTTCTAAAACCCAGCAGTAGGTGCAATATATGAAACTTTTTTCATATCAAGCATGCATGAACAAATTAAAATATACACTTAGGGATCTATCTAACATGTTGATATAAAGATAAAACATCAAATCTGAAAACAGAAAAATCAGAAAAAAAAGATTGAGCATACCTAAAGTGCAATCCTTCTTCCTCGATCAGGTTAGATCTGGCAGATTCCCGGGATTTCTGTCAGAGCCACGCACATATCCAGCCTCTACTGATATCCACACGCGACATAACACTAATCGAACCTCGAGTGCTGTTGGTGTGCTAGCACCTTGCAAGCACGGTTTCTAGGCTTGGATCTGGACCTCCTAGGTCCCGAAGAAGAACATTGTAGCCTTTGCACCAACCCTTCGCGCATATCAAGGAAATAGAGAGGAATAAAACCCAGAGGAAGAAACCCTTTTCTTCCTTTCTTAGATCTCTTTGAACTCTCTTTCCTTGCTGTTGGTCATGGAAACAAGGAACAATAAGAAGAGGAAGGGTGTTGGAAACTTGTAGCAGACGAGATGCTAAGAAAAGAATTAGCGCTGGCCCCTTTCACTTCTTTTAAGTGTGTCGCACAAACCCCTTAATCCCATGCCAAATCATGATAAAACCAATCATAAACCAACCTTATTTCAAATATGAATTGGTTAGAATATATTGTATCACATATTTGAAAAAGAGTCCAAGATGAAGATCTCACACCCGCACAAGAAGGGGGCGCTAAGATTAGCACCCCAACTCCTCTTGGTCGGCCAAATTGAAAGAGAAGACACAATCCTCTTCGGTCTAGGCCTTCAAGTTCGATTGAGTTCAATTTGGATTCAATTTGAATCCAATTCGAGTCCAATTCGAATCAAATTCAGAAAGGCTGTCAATCCTGATTCAATTAGGATTACAATCCAAGTCCATCTTAGATAATTAAACCCAATTAGCCTTAAATTAAATCAAGCCCAATTAAATTAAATCTGATTTAAATTAATTAGGACTTGATCCATATTTTAATTAAGCCCAATTATATTGCAACACTTGTAATTAAGTCCTTTATGCTAATAATCAGGGTTCTCTGAACCGTGCCGAACCGTGCCGAACCGGCCGGTTCGAGGCGTACCGAACCGGACCGACGACCGGCCAGCATGGTTCGGCTATAAAAAACAGCACAGCCCCTTTAAAAAAAAAAAAAAACTTACCGCACCGAACCGGGCCGGAACCGGTGCAAAACGGACCCGAACCGGTAAAAAACGGGCCCGAACCGGCCGATTCGACCCAGTTCGGCTCGGTATGGCTTGTGAAGAGGGGGGGCAAATTATTTTTTTGGTGTCACATGGCTACTATAGCCATGTGAGATTTTGTCCAAGGGGGGAAGATGCCTTTCCTTTTAATTAAGGAATGGCACAGACAGAGAGCTCTTACGAGCTCTCTGTGTTCTCTGCTACAGCGCACGGTGGAAGGAAAAGCAGAAAAAAAAAATTTTGGGTCAATTTCAACCCAATTCAACCTGCAAAAATCGAAGGGGTAGGTAAAATCAAGTTCCGTATACCTTTCTTTTTCCATATTTTCGTCTTTCGTAGCGTTAAATTTTGTTAAAATCCGTGCAAATTAGAAAATTAAGAAAAAATGCTGTCAAAATTTATTTGTTGGCAATGATTTTAGAGTATGTGGTAGTTCTAGGATAGATCTATACAATGATACTAAAATCTTAATTTTTTGTTAAGTATATAATTTTTTAAATTAAAAATTAATTTCGGATTAATAAATTAATTGAAAAAAATAATTAGAAAAAAAAAACTGTAATTATAAATTATTAATCTAGGGCTTGTAAGCTACTCTCACTATAAATTTCATGTCGATTTATTCAAATTTTGTACATCTCATGAATAATGCCCGTAGGTCTTAAATTGAAAAAAAACTGACTTTTAATGAATTTCTAGGATCTTAAAAAAATATATGTAGCATGTATGATGGAATCCTACATGAATCTAAAATTTAAAATCTTTTTTATTTTTTTTATTTTTAAATTTTTAATTAAAAAAATTAAATTTTAAAAATTAGGTTAATAAACTGTTAATTAATAAATATTATTATTGACCTTATATGTAATTTAAATATTCAGGAATGGATCCATTAAGGAGGAAGGATCCGGAGCGAGACATTGGTTGATTACATGGAGAGATGCTCTCGGGTCGGCATCACTGGAAGTGTAAATGATGCAATACCGAATTCAAAAGTGGGGGGTAACAAGGTTGAAGCAACACTTAGCTGGCGGCTATCCTGATGTATCTGCATGCCGACAATGTCCACAGGAGGTCCGTCAGTTGATGAAGAAATACTTTGCTGATTTTAAAGCTAGGAAGGAAAGAGCAGCAAAGAAAAAGGCAAAGGTAGATCGCAGAGCCGCAGAACCACCTTCTTATCACTCCAAAGAGTCAGAGAAAGCATCTATTCCTTCTGATGAGAAGGCATTGAAGGAGGCAGCTATTCAGGCGAGCTTGTATGAGCAGAGGCAGCAGGAAGAGGCAGCCAGGCATAGACAGCGATTCGGGCCATCAGCTTTTGAGTCATGATCGAGATCCGTTTCTGCTAGTGCTCCAGGAGAGTCTGAGACAGTTTAGGAGGATCTCCTCAGTCAAAGAGCCCGTCAGGAGAGGCATCGGCCGTATTGCATTTTTGTTGGGAGCATTTGGCAGTAGAAGGAAGTCTTCCAAGCCCAGGGACATTCCAGAGGGAGCCACTATCCATGATGTTGATCCACATGCATTTTCCAGTAGAGTTTCCAAGCAACAGAGGATTGACACAATGCTGAAAAAGGATAAGAAGAAGGATATGTGGCGGGCCATCTCCTCCTGGTTTCATTTTAGTCATATCCCAGCCCATGTAGTAGACAATCCTTATTATCGCTCTGCTATTTCATCTATACATGATGCTGGTGCAGGTGTAGATCCTCCAGCATCGAGGAAAATCTATGGTCATCTTCTGGACAGCAATAAGGAGCTAGAATGATGGATATCCTCATATCAGAGCAAGTGGCCTGTGTATAGATTGACGGTGATGTATGATGGTTGGACTGGCCCTACTAGACGGAGCATCATCAATTTCTTGACTTTTTGTGATGGAAAGACTTTTTTTCAGAAGTTTATTGATGCTTCAGATCAGGTGCACGACGCCAGTTATATCCTCTGATTGATCAGGTAGAAGAGCATAATGTCGTGCAGGTAATCACTGATAA
Source organism: Areca catechu (assembly GCA_021397845.1). Taxonomy (NCBI): domain Eukaryota; kingdom Viridiplantae; phylum Streptophyta; class Magnoliopsida; order Arecales; family Arecaceae; genus Areca; species Areca catechu. The sequence goes on along the minus strand of CM038044.1, from coordinate 85,926,433 downwards.
TGGACCACACTACAGGACCGCAGGCAGATCTTGATGGAGCGGCGGCCACATTTTCTGGATCCCTTGTGCTGCACATTGTATAGACCTCATGTTGATGGATATTGGTAAAATTCGCAGGGTGCAGAAGATTGTTGAACTAGCACAATCTATCACCAGATTTATATATAACCATACATGAGTCTTATCTTTGATGAGGAGCTTTACAGGAAGAAAATATTAAGACCAGGGGTCACACGGTTTGCAACTAATTACATTGTACTTGATAGTCTTCTTAACAAGAAAACAGAGCTGCGTTAGATGTTTGTCAGTCAGGACTGGCAGGAGAGCAGATATACCAGGACAAATACTGAGAGAAGCAATATGGATAATTTAGTGATGAGACAGACATTCTGGCAGCGGGCTGAGAGGGTAATGGAGACTATCAAGCCTCTATATGAGGTACTTCGTGCCGTGGACTCCGAGAGGTATGCTCAGATGGGCTTCTTATATTTAATGATGCAAAGGACAAAGGAAAAGATCCATGAGACAGATCCATCACATGGATATGAGTATATCCGGATCATTGATGGACGGTGGAGTTATCAAATTAGTTCGGATTTGCATCTAGCAGGTATGTAGTATTTTATAAAGTCCCTAAAAATTAAGTTTCAATTAGATTTATACAAGTACGCTTGATTGATTCTTAAAATATATGTGCAACTTACTATCTAAATCCGAGATTTCAGTACTCCGTACCGGACATTGCCATGGATGAGAATCATATGTCTGCCCTGCGCAATATTATATATAAGATGGAGCCCGATCCAGATATCGCTGCAATGTGCATTGAAAAAGAAAGTTAGGTTAAAATTATTGAATGATTTTTAATAGCATTAATTTCAACAAGCTAACAAATTTTTTTCTAGCAGACGAAATTTTTTAGGAAGGGCACAGATTCATTTGGATCCACTGTAGCGATCAAAATTAAATCAAAGATGAATCCTGGTAGGTATCACTAAGGAGTAAATCTAATATTATATCAGGATTAAATTTTTTATTTTGCCAAATCTAAAATTCTAAATGATATAATTTCTTTTGCAGCTGAATGGTGGGTGCATTTTGGTGGATCTGCTAAAAATTTGAAAGTTCTTGCAGTGAAGATCCTCTCCTAGACGGTGTCCTCTAGTGGATGAGAGCGCAACTGGTCTACATTTGGTCTTATCCACTCCAAACAGAGGAACCGTCTGAAACAGAAACGCCTCAACGATCTTGTGTATGTACATTATAATTTAAGGTTAAGGCTAAAATGTATTCAGGAAGAAGTAGAGTTGAAATAACCGGATCCCACTGCAAGTTTATATGTTGATGACAATGAAGATCCAATGATTGGGTGGGTCATGGGTCAGCAGCAGACGCCAGAGCTTGATGAGCCAGGATCGCCTCCTTGACCAGCCAGTTTTGTAGCTAGTGAGGCTGGGGTGGATGCTGGACAATGGGCAACAAGTCATATTCCTCACAGGACTCCAGCAGATACAACACATCGTCCGTCCCCACCATCTAGTAGACCTGGAGATAGAGGAAAAGGAAAGGCAGTTGCACCTCTATCGGAGCACTCGGTCCACTCAAATTCATATACCGGAAACAGTGATGATAGTGCTTCAGATTGTGGAGTAGGATCCTTGGATGTATCTGGATCATCCTCATATTCAGGATCCTTTTATCCGCAGCTACCGGCAACTTCTGGTCCATATGATCCATACGGTACATCCGAGATGTCAGCATCCAGTGGTTATTATCCCGAAGCATCTTATGCATCTGATTTTGTTACTGGTATATTTGAATTCCCCCCTGCACCTGCACTGCCATATCGTCAGTCTCTGGACAGCTCTCAGAGTCGAGATATCAGAGAGGGATCTTGGATCGAGAAAGAGTGATAGGGGTTGCAGTACTAATGGCATCTAGCTCTTGTGCGAATCTTTTAGATCCAATTTCAGGCCTAAGGCCAGTTTCGTTCCCTAGAGATTGAGTTGTAGGCCCATAACCATTTGTTTGTTTCCCCTACAGTTCAAATCCTTAAACTCTTACATACCTGAGGGAGAGAAATAGATGCCCTTATCCCTGAAACTAGCTCGCTGGCTGTAATGGACTCCTCACTCTTTTGCTCAATGGCTGTAAAAGACTCTTCTGATGCATCAGGAATCCCAGCTGATAGAGATGCATCAGATGAGAGAGATGCCACAGCTGAAACGAGCTCTTATCTATGCCTACTCCGCTTGGCACCTGAACTTGCACCGTAGGTAGTTTGCAGCCCGCCCAGCCTGATAGACATGCCTAAAATTGCCCAACGGCGAGTAGAACTTTAACCGCCAATGGCAACCAGCGACGGAAAAAGAAGGGAAGGAAGAGGAAATAGGAACAGGGCAAGAAATTGCACGAAAGAAGGGATCTCCCGTAATAAGCGCAAGTGGTTCCGCCGAGCGAATATGTAGTTGGTTCGTTTTCGTATGATGATTGCTCGCGAACCTACCTTCACGGCTCGTTCCTTCGGAACCTATGTGTCTTTACCAACCCGGTCCGCCCGGTGAGCGCTCACGACTAAGCGAGACTTGGATGCTGTCTCATTCGCTGTCTTGCAATACATTTTTCTTTTTCGGATACGGCTCGCGACCTAAAAAAATCTCGGCCCACTCGCCACAGTCCACTCGTTCACTCGCTGCTTCAAGTGAGGCATCTACCTCATCCCGATCACAAGGAGAGGTTCACCATGATGGGGGGTAAGGTACTTGAATTCTTTCCATTCCGAAAAAAATGAAATGCATAGGGGACCATCCTTTATATTTTCGGCATGCTCGAATATTTACGAATTCGCAGGGGGCTGTTCACCCTACTTAGTTGACTGACAATGACAAAGGCTTGCGAAACAAAGTAGCGCCTTTCAAATTGAATATTAAGTAGTCTATCAGTGGTGCGAAGCGGCTTTGCCCCGGGGAGCGAAAAGTTATACCTTATTAGTTATGACCCATCATGCATACCTCCTGGGATGAGCTTAGAGGAGTATCATGCTGCATGGCAGGAGGGACATGCCGAATTTCCTACAGAGTACATACATGATTCCTATATTTATGGACATCGTCACTCTACCCGATTCTAGATATTGATATGTAATTATATGTTTATACCATATTTTACTTTCATTAATTGCTGATAATCTTAGTTTAATTATCATTTTTTTTATTTCAATTGAAAATAGTCCTAAATATTAGTATTTAGTCATAAACCCTAAAGCGGTACGCCATCCTAAATCCTAAATCCTAAACCGGCCTAAACTCTAAATCCTAAACCCTTAAAAAATAAACCCTAAATGGCTAAATCCTAAACCCTAAATCCTTAAAAATTAAAATAAAAACCTTAAAATTACAAAAAAACAAAAAAAAATCAAAAAAAAATTTGGGCGTACCGGTTTAAATTTGGACGTACCGGTTCAAACCGGTACGCCCCGCCATACCGTGTCGGCACGGTATGGTTCGGTACCGAACCAGTACCGGCCAGCCACTGGAATGGCACCCGGTACCGGTACACCGAACCTTGCTAATAATCAGTAGTTTCTAACTTTGTAACTCCTACAATTGATCCAAATCATCAATCAAATTGATAATTTAATTATGATCCAAGCTTTTAGTCAGGACAAGCACCTTTTGTGTATGACCTCCCAGGTTTTATTCTATCTTGTAATGAGATATACAATAATCTCTATCATAGTATCGTCGAAACTCTTTCGATAGATTGGAACAATTCCAACTCAACCCTAACAAGGATAATTTATCCGATAACGATCCTTGTGAGTTCTCACAATCCATCAGTGATATCTAGCAGTATGTAGTGGCAACCCATAGAATAGAAAGAGAAACCTCTAAGTGTAATTACGTGTGATCAAGTTTCTCTATCGAGTCCCAATAGAATGTAGGTCATGGAAACTTGTCAAACCCTAAGCATCTACATATGCAAGACTTAATTAGTTTGAACCCAATCGTGAATCCCATGAAAACTCTTTCCATTTTCATGCTATGGCCACAAACTTAAGAACTCATCCTCTTAAGTCGCATAGGAATACTTAACTACTAAGACTGATAAATCTCCTATAAGTGCACACCCTACTCCTACAGTAAACCTACTGTAACCAACGAACACCACAAGGCCCCGAATGGCTAGGAACGATGTTTGTGCCATCAAACTACAGCAACCCCACTATGAGTGGTTAAGACATCACAGGTCAAAGAACTACTCACATAACCACAACATCGAGATAGTCACTAATAAGTAAACATCCATGTGACTTCTCACTCTTGGTCATGCTCAGTACCATTGTTCTCTAACAACCACTTGCACTCTCGCTCCAATGTCTCTATACTGTAAAGACTCGTCTACCCGAAAGGGAAGTGATTCGTGCACCGATCTTGACGAATCAGTCACCGCTTCCATGACGATCCAACGATCGAGAGCTTTTAGGAGTTAATCTATAATGACACGTCTCAAATTCTAAACTCTTGAGAATGTGTCATGTCCAATAACTCTATGAACGATTCATAGACACCACATATGAATGGAAATGAAAAATACTCATTTTAGAATATTAAATACAGAATTATGTCCTAGAAAGAAAATGTACATGCTAGATTAGCTTCTAGAGAACACATCTAATAATACAATCTAGAGAACACACGGTACATTCCTATTCTTTTACTATTTAGATCCTCTTCTACCATCTTTCTATCATTCCTCCAATTTATCATTTGATTTTGTATTATTTCCTTATCTCTTCCATTTCTTAACATATACCACAAAGATTAAAGTATTATTTGAAATATTTAAATTTATGGTTTTGGTATATTCATGGTAAAAAAGCCTAAGAAATTATCAATAATTTCAAATACCTTTCCTGAAACCAAAAAAAATTAAAGAAGCATTCACATATCAACTCAAAGTGCAATAGGTCATTCATTTGTCTGAAAACAATCTAAACATTTATAACATAAGGGAGTCTTTCATAAATATGAAACGTGCAAGCACATAACTTTCATAAGGATGTGAACCCAACATAATGATTCCCACCATACCATGTATGGAAAACAAGCCTACATTAGATATAGCACAACATCTAAAGGCCTCTAAGACTTAAACTCAGCTCATAAACTTAACCTTAAATTTTCAAATAAACTTCTTAAAAAGGCCGATCATATCAAGGATTCAAGTCCCGGCATCCCATGGAACACCGGGATGGGGTACAATCTCATGTGTTGGGACAGGACATCCCGCCACTATCCCAACATCCCAATCGAGACGGCTTCGGACATCTCCTGTCTCAAGTGTCGAGACGGGGCCGGACGCCGGCACGTCCCGTTTCATGAAAAAATCGAGTCATCCTCGTCCCACGGGATTTAAAACCTTGGATCATATAATGGTTAAGGGGCTGAGGGGCTTGATCAACAGTCTGAAAACAGATGATGATATAGTGGCTAGTGTCTGAGAGGTTTGATTACATAAGTACAACTTGGGCTTCTCTTATATCATAAAAAAGCACCTGTCCATATCATGGGTGAAAAGTAAAAATTCAGAAAAATATGCATTAGGATGTTCTATTAATTTCACTATAACCCAAAAGCAAAAGCTTGAATAACAATAAAACCTTTTGGTCCATTAGGTGGCAAAACTTTTTCTTTTTGGTATCCTTCATTCTATGAGAATATCATGGGAAGGTGATGAGAGCCATATATTATTCCTCTTTTCAATGTGACACCATTTAGATATTATCACTCCAAACCAATTTTGAATCTTCTTTTGATGTGAGCAATGCCCTACAAAAAAAAAATTGGCTTATTCTTCCCTTTATTGGCTAAGAACCACATAGATCTATTTAACGTTCACGATCTCGGTATTGATCCCCATACCAGTGCCACCCTGTTACTATGTTGGAATACGGTTGGTTCTGCATACCGCATGTCGATGCTCCCTCCATACTACATACCAATATTGAACTAGTACAATACAGTATAACCCATACAACCCAATTCAATAGGGTATGGCAAACCTTGGATCTATTTATACTGTATTTAGCATATTTAAATAGTTGCATGCAAGATTCACTACCTCGATACCGGACCCCATACTAGTATTGTGCTGGTATAGACAAGGATCAAGAGGTCAAACACCATCCACCAGTAAGGTGGACCTCTGTAGGAGGTCTTGATACCAATAGGCACCAAAAAGGGGAACCTTGCATGCATGCATGTGAGATGGAAACCTCAGTTTTAAAGACAACGATTAGAAGGTTAGGCACAAGCCACCTGTCCAATTTTTTGCTATATCAATGTTGATGCCTACCAAATGAGTGAAAAGCAATGACAAATGGCAAAAAGTGGTTAGTGATGTCCAAGTGCCTCCACAGGGAAGCATGATCACATGGTGACATACAAAAGTGGCAAAAGAAAATAAGTTTGACCTTTTTACTAAGAAAGGAGCGTAAACAATTAATTATCCATAAAATGGGATGCATAGATTTTATTTTTGTCAGCACAATAGAGATGTAGAAAGAGTAACTCAAGCTTTCAAGTTCCACAATGAATTCAGTTTGTGATGGAAATCATTGTAAACATGGTACGAGCATTGGTACAAGTTAGAGATGATTAGTCACCTAAACTCAAAGATATTGCAATCACAACAAAGTTATAGTAATCAATATGGAATCTAACAAAGTTGAAAAGTACATTATTCAGAATAGGATGACATTTTTTTTCTTTGCCTTTCAATATATAGAGGACTAGACCAACTCAAATGCCCTACTAGAAATTTAATCTTCCATCATAATGCAATATCATTGTCACATTAAAAGCAAAATTTAAAGGCTGATAAAATCATGAATATATATATTTGACCCGCATCTGTCTACACAATAGCTTGCACTGTATAGTCATCAGAAGTCATATATTATTGTAGGAGCACAAACTATGGCAGCAGCCAAAATTAGGAGGAACCATCCTAAATGCTCCAGACATTAGTTAGAGACCTACACCATGGCTAAGTAAAAGAATAACCTAACAAAAAATTATCCTTTTTGGATGACAATTTAAAACTATTCTAGGAAGAGGGTGAGAACATTCAATTTGTATTCTTCGAGCACATGTTTGCTGTATAATGGACTGAAAACCAGAATATTTAACATGTAAGAACAGGTTTGCAAAATTGGAGTATTAAAAACAATTCTCTATACATAATATAACTAACCAAGATACAAATATGTTAAGCATCTGATTGCATATGATATGTATTCATGTATCCTCATCTTTTTTAACAGTGATGCATGCATATACTCATCTATTTTACTCTCCAAAACCATTACACCACAACAAAATCTGATGATAGCCACATCCATTGCATTTTTCATTTGTGCAAATGTGACATACTATAACAGTTTAAAATGGCATAATGCATACTCTTATTTCATACACCTACTCTACGGAGGGATCAGAAATCATGAACCAAAGATTAGTAGGAAAATTGGAGTTTGATAAACATAAACCCTATGCAAAAGAAGCCCAATGGTGCTTCTTGTTAAATAGTTCCCCTTCATCATTTCCAGCATCACCTCCAAATTTTGCATTTGAAACCATCCTTATAATGAAGGCAAGCAAAAAAAATCAGAAACTTTTATCATTTCAATCATAGCATATTTCAAACCAAGGATCGTTGTGCCAGTATCGAGACCCATATCGAATTCTGGGCAACACATTTCAATACACCACCGTGCTATTCCAAGCCAAGTCCATACAAACATAGCAAAGATAGGGGAAGGGAGAATGGGAGAGAGGAAAAGATATAGGGGGGAGGGAGGGAGAGGGAGAGAGAGAGAGGGAGGGAGGGTCGCAGATGGCTAGAGGAAGCTGGCAAAGGGCTAGACTGAGAAGTGCAAAGGGGCAAAAGAAGGGTTCCACCCAAAGAAAGCAAAACTGTCCCAAACCGTCCAATTTGGGACATACAAAGCCATACCAGCGGAAGATCAGGATGGTCTTTCGGCAGTGAAATCAAGAAATGCCAAGGGAGAAGGAGACGAAGAAGGAAAGAGAGAAAAAGAAAGAGGGAAGGAAAGGAAGAGGGAGGGAGAGAGACGGAGAGGGCATCGCTCACCCGAACAAGACCAAGGGAGGGGGAAGAGAGGGCTCTCCATCTCTCCACCATCCAAGGGGTGGATCCCATATTTCGAAATGAAATAGGAGCTTTAGCCCCCTTTTTTTGACTTTTTAAAGTGAAGTCAACAGCCAAGCTGTCAACTTCACTTAAAAATCTCAAAAAAAAAAATAATAATAAGTGAAGTGGGTAGTGGCTACCAACTTCACTTTAAAAAATCAAAAATAAAAAATAAAAAGGGCTGAAGCCCTGTTTCCTTTCGAAACTAGGGCTCCACCCCTATTCTAATGTAACAAGGAGAGAGGACTTTCCTCTCCCTCACCTCCCTCAATCTTGTTCGAATGAGCAACACCCCTCCCGCTCTCTTTGCCTCCCTAGCGACTCTCCCTTTCTCTCTCTTTCCCTCCTTTAGCTCTCCCACTACCCCTCCCGCTACCTCTTTCTTCGCCGCAATCTCCCATTCTATCCCTTCCTCTCCCTCTCCCCCTCCCTCCTTCCCTCTCTCCTTTCCTCTCTCTCCTCCCTTTCCCCCTCCCTTGACGATTACCCTGCCGTTCACACCGGATGGCACTGCATAGGGGTATACCATACCATAATATTGGCCTATCGGCACAGTGCTAGTTCCGACTGCATACCTTGGATCCCCCTTGGTTCCGGGGGGACCTTTTTTATTTTAAAAAAAAGTGAAGTTGGAGCCTCCCTCCTATTTTGAGCAAAACAAGGAAACCAAAGGGAAGAGCCCTTCCTCTACCCAGGGTTCATGGTACCGTCCTGTACCGCCCGGTACGGGGCATACCGTACCGTACCGGCCAAGAGCCGGTACGGTTCGCCTCCAAAAAATAGTCCAATCTCTGGACCGTTAAAAAAAATAAAAAAATTATTTTCCATACCGATACGGTATGGTACCGTACCGGTGCGTACCGCCCGGTTCGCGCTCGATTTGGCTCAGTTCGGGTCTGGTTCAGGTTTGGTTCAAGATTCTTGCTTGAGAGGGGGAGGAAGAGAGTTTTTTTTTCAATTTTTTAAGCCTGGTACACATGGCAATACCGTACGAACCGTACGCTGACCGGTACGGCCCCGGTACCGGTTTAGTGATCCTTGCCTCTACCTCTCTACAACCCTCCCCAGCCCATCATGGCCCTTGCCGGCCTTTTCTCTCTCCCTCCCTCTCCCTCTCACTCTTTCCTCTCTTTCCTTCTCCATCTCCCCCTCCCCCGGCAATTTTTTCATGTAAATGCTGAAACCATCCCAATCCACCTCCGATATGGCTCCAAGCGGCTGGGGATGGTTCTATTGATGCTGCTTCAAACCAATTATTGCCCTAAACCAAGCAAGCAATCTCAATAGATATTACTAACTTCTAGAAAGAACAAAATGCCATAGCCACCATGATGCCTCCATGCAGTAGATGAACTTTTTCGGCCATTTACTTTTCTCCTTTTATATCTCTCACAATTTGTACTAGTAACATATTAAAATTTAAAGTCACGCCCCTAAATCAAAATTACAAGCCACCACATACTTATAGGACATTGCCCTACATGCATGCAACACATCCAACCATGATTAGATCATTACAAATGTAATAACATAGTAAATTCAACACAGGCAATGGCATAAAATCCAAGAAACTAAATTTTGAAAGTTAATAATTATCAAATCCACACTAAACAAGGAACCACACAAGAATTTGGTCACCAAAATCTAACAACTCTTCAAATGTTCAATGTAGTAAAAGATAGAAACCAGTAAAATAGTTCCAACAAACATGCTAACAAAACAAAGACGAGTTCTAGACTACACTGAAATTTTTGCTCTTGCATCTAGTCAAACATCTATAATCATACCTATTGCTATACATTGCCAACCAAGGCCGAAGATGCTAAGGCAGGAAGTTATCCCAGTGTAGAGGTACTTGCAAAAAAAATCCTTGGCCGGAATTGGCTCCAACGAGGATCCTTCGATGCTCAAGTCAATAATCTAGAACAAAAAGGAAAGAGTAGAGCACGATCGAGAGAAAACTCATACATGGAGGTCACTTTGGGATCCTATTCATAGGAGCTGGAAAACCAGACCGTTACTGAGATCTTATGGGGCATGATTTACTAGCTATAATTTGCCTATTCCGATGACATTCGATAATCATGTTATTACCTTATCTACACTAAGGCCCAACTATCTTTGGAAATCGTGGAATCTCGATAAGAATGCGGAACCAAAAGTTAACATTGCCCCAATCGTTGGAACTTGGAAGTGTCACGGGTTGGTTCAGATAGTGGTTCGACTTGTTGAGGTCCTCTTGATTCTAGGACTCTACACACCTCCGGAATTAGGTCTTGTATCCTTGGCCTTGGCTAACCCTCGACCAGGACAAGGATATCCCCATTAGACAATTCAAGGGTAAGAGGACTCTGCGCACCTCCGAAATTAGGTCTTGTATGGCCAACCCTCGGCCAGGACGAGGATCGCCCACCATCGGATAGTCCAAGGGAAATTCCATCCATATTAATTGCCCCCATCTCCAGCCCGAATTGTGGTGGTTCAAGCTAGGATAGTAAAGTTGAGAAAATTTTCCTGGATTTAAAATCCCCTTGGTTATTCATTCCGCTAGTGGTGGCCCCATTAAACAAGCTATTAATAGGCATTTGACTCGATTATCGTGGGTGCTTGGCTGATTAGGTTGCGCCAAGTGTCCATCGCTTTGAGGGGAGACTAGTTGAGATTGCATGCCCTCTTTGCTCTTCGAGTTTCCTATAAATGGGAGTGCTCCACATGGTTCCCGTGTATTTTGCTTACAAAAAATTTTCAGCAAGGGGCTCTTCTGAAGGAAAGGGCTTCCAAGGATTCCGTCTTATTTAGTTGGTTTTGCAAACAGATCCAAGGGAGCTAAAGAAGCTACAACAAATGGTAAAGAGTTTGAAACACCTTGGGTCATCCTTAGCACAACCAGTGTGCCTATTGGAGATTCCGAGTGTTCAGGCAACTTCCACCTCCGGGGAGCCGATCCTACTCCAAAGTTTCTCTGTTACTTCCCCTAAGTGTCGTATGAGGGTTGACGATGCGAGCCATATCACCCAAGGTGCACTAAGCAATCCAGAGCTCACCCGGGACATGATTGGAAAATTTCTTCCTTCCGACAATGACAACTTGATGGTGAGGGAACTGGATTCCTAGCGGGATGACACTTTCAGCGCGTATATCCAAGTACGTGTTCATCATGTCCCCTTGTCTTTTACCTATGCCTTGTTTCTTATCGAATGTTTGTGTTGTGTAGTTGGCTCATACTTGGACTACATGCAACTATTTGCTTCTGCCAGGTCTCGAGCAAATGGTGGGTCAAGGGGCTAAGAGGACAAAATAGCTTTCAAGGTCAAGAAAAGGGCCTCCGAAGCGGAACACGAGGTTTTGCAAGCCAATAGGGCCTTGGCCAAGGCCATGATGGAAAAGGAGTGCCTCAACAAAATTCTAAAGGAGGCTAGGGAATACATAGCTTCGAAGCACACCTAAGCCTCCACCGCTTAGCGTTTGCACCCAAGCGCAGGTTGCTCTCCAAGAGGCAAACAATGCCACTTCTAGGATTAATTAGCTTTGGGACAAACTTCAGGCAACACATCGAGAGAATAATAGGCTCAGAGAGGAGCTTCAAATAACCAAGCAGGAGAATGACGGGCTTCGGGCCGAACTTCAGTTGAAAGAGAATGTTACATCTCGAGACCTCTTTGCCTCCAAATTATAAGCTAGAATTTTGCAAGCCAACGAAGCTCGAGAGGAGGTGGTCGTCGAGGCATAGCATTTGCAAGAAAAGCTAGAGGAGATGAAGATGAGGGGTCCCACGAAAAGAGCTCAGGTTGACAATAATCATGCAAGGTGTACTGAGGCTATTTCTTTGAAGGCCAAACTCCATCTCGGAGAGAAAAGGGTTACACACTTAAAGGGCAAAGACGATCGAGACTGGATGATGCACGGTCTTCAAAGCAAGTTATCACTGAGCGAGGCCAAGACCCACACCATCGCATGAAAACTTCAATGACTAGAGAAGAAGGCTGCTCAAGAGCTTTTGAAAGAGATGTCGAAGGCTTCTTGGTTGGCCTACGAGGTGGACTTTCTAGAGTGCCAACCTTCAAGTCCGAGTTCCAACGATGTCTGAAGCTCTTGCTGTTCATCATGCCGACCGAGCAGCCCTGGCAGGAGTGGTCCTTCCCTAGTTGGGAATGGTTTGGTTCAATAGACATAAGTAACTTTCTCGTATGTCAATTGTCAAGGTTCCTTTTGGAGCCTAGTTTTGTAATGTGTATATTTTTATTAATAAAGTGCCTCTCCCTTTCTTATTACCTAAACTTGGATTATGTACTTGTGAATGGGTTGATCGATGCAAGGCCGAGCTGTTCTTGGTTTGGAGCTAGATGATTGAGGTTTCGCCCCCTTTTTCAAACATCATTCCAAAAGTCAAACTTTCTGACGAGTCGCATGCTATCCAGGAAGCCACCCTTAGGACGATATGCTTGGAGAGGCACACCATTTCGCAATTTATTAAAGGAGCTAGATTTAAAGTTTTCAAAATCCGAACATTGAGAAACCTAGGGAGGCAATCTTCATCATTGCTCCCGTTAGTCTTCGTCGTGTGGGTAATTAACACAGCGATCCGTGTGTAAACATTCCGGTCCAATGGACGGTTTTCAGGTGTCGACAATCCAAGAAGCTAACTGAATAGCAAACGCATCCGGACCGTCTAAGGTTCCTATAAATAGGAGAGGCCCATGACAACGAACTTAACTTTTTTAGCTCCATGGGTATTTTCTATGAGCGAAGATATTTTCAACAAGTTTTTTTCGCAAATAATCCATCTTTCCCTCTTGATTCTTTCTTTTTTCTTTCTTTAGATTTTGCTTATTTTCTTTCAATTTCTGTTCGCCTTTTCCTTCATATTAAAACTCCAATTTAAAAAAATGAGGAAACCTCAAGACTCAGTGCAAACTCGATCTTCTAGTTACAACCCGTCAGCCGGTCCAAGGCCTCTCCATTGAGGGACAATTAGCGAGGGGCCGAAGGGTCCTTTAATCCTCAGCAATTCCGATCGATGCTCAAGGAAGTGGACCTTGAGTTCCTTTAGATCCTCTACCAAGTCCCTCCCAAGTACCGATTAGAAGTGGCCAATCCAAATGACAGGGTTTGCGACCCTCTATGCGGCTTTGTGTTCGCTTGTATTTTGGCAGGTGTCGAGCCAACCATCACCCTTTTTAAAACATTTTTTTATATTTTGCAAACATCCCGGACTTAGCGGCTAGTAATGTGTCTCCTCGAAAGGGAGAGGCAGCCACCCTCCTCTGATCCAGGGAGCTTCTTTGGTTCATGGATGGAAGGAACGATTTTTATTTATTTCAAAATCATCCGAAGAAAGACTAAAGCCCTCGTCTGTCCATGACCTCGAAGGCTAACCACTAAGACCCTCGCCCATCCATCAAGGGCTAACCAGTAGGACCCTCAACTCAATGGCGAGGGCTAACCACTAGAACTCTCACCCATTCGTGACATCAAGGGCTAACCACTAGAATCCTCGGCTCAACGACGAGGACTAACTACTAGAACCTTCGGCTCCATGGCGAGGACTAACCATTAGGACCCTTGCCAGTCTATGACATCAAGGGCTAACCACTAGCCACTAAGATCCTTGGCTTAACGACAAGGGCTAACCACTAGAATCCTTGCCAGTCCAGTACCATACCGTACCGGTCACTGACCGGTACAGGTCTCGGTACTAGTTCAGCGATCCTTGGTCACTATCATGGTATGCCAAACCGAGCTAAATTGCCTGGTTCATCTCGTACCAAACTAAACCAATGCAGGGCAAGGTCGATTCGGCCCTTTTTTCGAAGGTCTTGGTACCGATTTAGCAATCCTTGGTCACTATCATGGTATGCTAAACCGGGCTGAACTGCCTGGTTCATCTCATACCAAATTAAACCAATGAGGGACAAGGTCGATTCGGCCCTTTTTTCGAAAACCCAACCAAACAGCTCCGACCGAGTGATTTGGAGAGGTACCATGCCTAAGCACCTGGTTCAACCTGTTCAAAGTGGTTAAACCCATAACTCAATTATCTGAGTGATGGGAAGAAGCTTGAGAAGGCTCCCAAGCCTTCCAAGCAAAAGTGAGGTAATTCTCTCAAAGTCACCCCCCAGGTGCAAAGGAATAAAGAATCAAAAAATGAAGGAAAATGCCCGATTCAAGGTATTTAAATCCTCCCCCCTGCTCCCCCACCTCCATTCTTCCAAAGAAGTCCTCCAAAGAGATTCTACCAGTAGCCATGATGAATACAAAATTTAGGTACTAGAAGCATTAAATATTTTATTAATTGACGTTTATTAATTAGAATTTGATAATTTTTATATCTTATTTTAAGTATTGCACTTAGCCCAATAATTGCAAGAACTTAATCCAACTAATGCAGCCAAGCTCGAACCCAAGGTAATTAAAGCATATATGGAAAAGTTTGTGGTAACCACGAACCACCATGAGCTTGCCACAAGCAGCCACAAGCCATCCCAAGTCAAGCACATGCCCATGCCTAAGTAGGCAGGTGATTGGGAGGCCAAAACAAGGGAAGCAAACAAGCCATCAACCAAAGCACGCAAGTCTTGGGGCGCCACCTATGAAGATCCAAGGGCCATAATGCTAGGTGCCACATTTCTCATGGATCCGGGAAGAAAAGGCAATACTTTAATCAACGGTTGTTGAGCATTCAAGAAAGATCTCATGGCTAAGATTTTAAGATGCCTCTTCATGCAGATTCAAAGACTTATCAAGGGCCAAAATATCACCACAAAGGATCCAAGAGATGTGATTAGTGGCGACCCTCCTTATGAAACCTTAGAAGCATCTATTTAAACCCTTGTGCCATCCCCTCCTAAGGGGATCAAGTCTTGCCTCCACATAGCCGCCCTTGCTCCCTCTCCTTCTCTTCCACACCCCAACCAAGCCACAATCCCTCTTCTTCCATGCCTCAATAGCTACCGCCTCCCTTCTTCCTCAAACCTTGTTGCCACCATTTCCCTTCCATTCGTCCTCCATCTACCTATCCTAAGAAAGAGCTGCAGATCTAAAGTCAAGGAGGGCACATGCCATGAAGATTTCAGCAAGCATGGTTTGCTAAGGCTCCTCCATCTCAAGGAGAAGTCCTAAAAAACATATTTGTACTTATGTTCTTACACTTTATTTTGTACTCCCCTTTTTATGCAAATCAATGAATGTCTTTTCCTTTCATCACTTTCTTATCCATATTCAATAGCTAATATTTTATAGATTGATCTAAACTTCTGAACAATCTATGCTCCTTGGAGATGCATCGTGATCCAAGGATACGGTGTGTGCTCAAGAGAGATAGGTTGTTTCAGAACTTGATCCTTTACTTTTGACATGTAATATCCATCTTAGGATAGCCTATACTCTAAAAGGATGGACCATAATCCAAGGATATGGTTTGTACTCAACAGAAATAAACTATACCAAGATCCTAATCACAAGCTTCTATTTGCACCATAAAGAGAATACAAAAATGTAGTTTTACAAGATGGATTCAAGATTCCCGAGATGTTCTTCCTGCTAAATCACTTTCTCAATTTAGTTAGATTTCACTTCACTTTTCTTACATAAACTCTTGTGGTCTTTATACAAACATATTTTCTTTTTTTCAAACATGACTTAGCCCAAAATCCTTGAGGAATCGACCTCACTCATCCTATTCTATGGAGTAATTAGTCAGTATTAATTAACTTTGACCATCTTGCGACAAGCGATCAAATTTTGGCACCATTACCGAGGATCTTGACATGGTTATTTTTGAAAAAAAAAAATCTTTTTTATTTGCTTGTTTTATTTCTTGTCCTATATTTTCTACTTTAAATAACCAAACACAAAAAGAAAAAAAAAAAGAGAAAGACACATTTTCCATAATACTTAACTAATTTTAAAAAATAAATAAATAAATCAAAAAACTTTCTAACTTATTTGGATATCTTATTTTAATTACATTGCATACTCATAAAATACTTTAAGGGCACTAACCCTTTAAATAAGATAACATGGGAATTTCATCACCCTTAGCCCACAAATCACCTCCTTGATCTGCATAACCTAGACCTTAATTTAAAATTAATTAGACATTGACCTTAGGATACTTGAGTTCACTAGAACAAGGGACCCTAAGAGTTGGATCAGGTTAAGGTTGATTAGCCAACTGGTATCTAGGCAAGTGATTCAGGAACAAAATCCGAAAGAAAGGTAGTTAATAAATTCCATTCGCTGACCTGGCCAATTTATTTGATATCTAAGAAAAGCAACAGGGGGACCCCCACCAACCTTACACTTACCTGGCCAGCTGGTTAGTTAGACTTTGACTTGGAGGACCCAAAGACAATCTTGGCAATCAGGAGCTATCTAGATATAGACTAATATTAGATAGAGTTTAATTGCTTGTACAACTTGTTTTCTAAAAAAACGTTAACTTAATTAAAATACTCTTCTCTATCATCTCTAGATTTAGGACCCTCTAGGTTTCTCACCTTTAGAATTCTCCTCTTATCAATCTTTCCTTCATTTTCTCTTCATTTAAAAAATAAATTAAAATATATATATATATTCCTACTAGGGCAAAACGATAATTCGTAAGAGACTATATAATAGTGTAGGACGGTCAATATAATAGTCACTCTCATGGTATACCAAACCAGGCTAAACTACCTAGTTCAACCCGTACCAAACTGAACCAGTGCGAGACAGGGTCGGTTCGGCCCTTTTTTTTGAAAACCCAACCAAACAACTTCGACGAGTGATTTGGAGAGGTACCATGCCTAAGCACCTGGTTCGACCTAATTCAAAGTGGTTCAACCCATCACTCAATTATCTGAGTGATGGGAGGAAGCTTGAGAAGGCACCCAAGCCTTCCAAGCAAAAGTGACGAAATTCTCTCAAAATCTCTCCCCCCATCGGTGCAAAGGAAAAAAGAACCAAAAAATGAAGGAAAACACCGGATTCAAGGTATGTAAATCCTTACCCCTTTTCCCCATCTCCGTTCCTCCAAAGAACAAGTCCTCCAAGGAGATTCTACCCGTAGCCACCATCCATGACTTTGATCTACCACCTTTCCCAGGCTAACACAAGGCTGTCCTTGCATGTCAGACTAAGATCCATGTCATCCATGCAATTACTGATCTTTTGCATGGAGCAAAGTCGAGATTTTGTGTGAAAAACATCAGTCAAAATGGAAAAGTAAAAATTTATGGGTTGTCCTTCCTTGTAGCTAGAGGCTAGCATTACACAAATGAAGCATGCGGCTTTCTCTGGAACATAGGATTCCCCAAAAGCACCTAAACATGGCCACGAAAATGAGCTTAAAGCTTCTTATATGCAAGTCCTCCCAAAAACACCTTTTTGCTAAAGCTAGCAAAGAGGTAGAGGATTTCCTCTTTGGCCTTTTGGGTATGCCAATAGGTACCATCATAAAACTCCTAACAAGGGAACACATGGTGAGTTCCATTGCTAACATCTACCAGAGCATAGAGAGACTGGACACCACCTGCCTCCAAACCACCCATACAAAAGCTTACTTCTCGACCCTACAGTATTGTTGCCATCAAACTCTCAACCCATGCTTCTCCTACGAACGCCCTAAGCAGTTGCTGAGAGGTATTGTAGCTATTATGAGCACAGCTTCAATCATGCTCGTTACCATACTAATGTTACCAGGACTCCTAGTCCCTCCTATAAGGATATGATAACAAAAGAGAAGCACTACATGGATTCCAAGTCTGGGAAGGTTGAAGCTAACCGTTGTAGAGATGGGTTTGTGAATGGGTGCGTGACTTAATAGTTAAGTGACAAGAAGTATTATGCAAATGATCCAGACATTTATGAGCGACATCGATACTCGACGAGATTCTAGATCTTGGTATATATATTTTAAATATATGCAATTGATTGAATCAATTTATGTTTTGTATCTTATTAATTCACTTAAGCATATTAAGGTTCAATAATACCTGGTCCTTGTAATGTCAAATTCAGTATTCGGATCCACATTATGCGCAATCAAGGATGTACCAAAATGATAGGAACATCAAATAATATCAATAAACATCAATTTGGACTTAAAATGATTCAAGAAACCAAAAAGAAAATAATTAAAGATCTTAAAAACTAAAAAGAATTGAAAAAACAAAAAAGAAAGAAATGAGCAGGCCAGTTCCAAACCAGCAAGCCTAGCCATCCCATGCATCAATACGGTACCATATTGAACCAATTGCTAACTCGTACAAGTTGAGATACTTGGTTGGTGAACCTTCGCCACAATAATAGTCACTTTAATGTTATCTAGCTAAATAGAAATAAATTCATAGAAATGTGATTTTAGAGAAATTTAGATTACAAATATTTAATATACAAAAACATACTACATGGATATTTGAAAATCAAAAATAATTTTCATCATGGATATTTGAAAATCAAAAATAATTTTCAAAGAAAGAATTACATGGCCCCATGGCAAGGAGGGGCAAACTAGGGATAGACATAACCTCGGGCATTTTTTGCACAAAGTGGTTGCCCTTAGAATTGAACCCACATCATGCCATTTGTCAACCCAAGCCCTTTAGCATTGTACCAAGAAAAATTTCAACAAAATAATTTTCAAAAAATAATTTACAGAATTTAACAGAGTTTTCAGAACTATCCCAAACCATCCGGTTCGAGGCGTATAGAATCATACCGGTCAAGAACCGATACAGTTTGACCTTGAAAAATGGTCCGGAATGCCAGACAGTCCAAAAACACCCAAACTAGACCGGTTCGGGATAGTATGCACCAGTACACAACCAGTTCAATCCAGCTCAGCTCGGTTCGGCCCGGTTCAAATCCGATTCGGGCTCGAATAATGTAATTATAGGGAGGAAGAGTTTTTTTCTCACTTTCACTAAGAACGATATATGTACATGTATGGCACGGTACAGTACCATTCCGTACCATATTAATTATTGATGGGTACGAATCTCAGTACCAGTTCAGCGATCCATGAAATTTAAACTATTTTTTTTGCTAAAATTAATTATTGCAGAAATTATGCTATATAGAATTTTTACGATCACTCATATATATAGAAAACTGCTTTCAAGATTTTAAATACAATGGAATGGGACTGTCCCAACTCTTGGGACAAGGGATGTCTTGATCAAAACACTGAGTTGCAGGTGGGACAACCTTATCCCGACATATAGGATGATACCCCATCTTAGTATTCTGTGGGGCATCCCGCCGAGATCTGAATCCTCGATTGCTTCAAATATTAAAATGATATGGATAATGAAAGAAAGAATAAAATAGTTGCAGAAACTCACAAGATGTTGTGTTCAATATGCACACAAAACAAAGAGAGACGAGCATCACTTGACTCCTCATGCAAGAGAGAGAGAGAGATGGGTGAGAAGTGCCGGGGGGGGGGGGTGAATGATATTAAGAGGGCAGCAGGGCTCCATCTAAACTAAGTAGGACTCGATTCACTTAATTAGGGGTTCCCAGGTCCCTCATGGACTCTCTCTATATATTTTTCTTAATGGGGTGCTACAAGCCTACAACTACAAAGTTCATCCATACTTCCAGCCTTGCTCAAGGAAGGCACCAATATCAATAATGGAAAATACATTGTCTTCAACCACGTAGAGAGACTGACACCACCCTACATCTTTCATATTTGAGTCACTCGAATTATGCCATAGCCCTATTTTGTAATTACCCTGCAATATCCTCTTGCAATTAAAGAAAGATAATAGCAAAGATTTACAAAATACAGAATAACCAAACTTAATGATGTATCAGTTGTGTAAACGAGACAAATCATTTAAATTAGAAGAATACATAATTAGGCTCTGTTCTGAATAATAAATCCATAAACTAAGAACAAGATTATTCTTTTGGTGCAAGCATTAAATGCATATAAAAGCTAAAAGCGTGCCAAGCACAAAAGGACATATGCACTCGATATCAATGGGGCAGATTCAGTGCAGTTAGCTAAAAAACCAAAACCAAACCAAAGCCCCCACCCCCCCCCCCTGCCCCCCCCTACCGCCGCCCAAAAAAAAAAAAAAACTGAAACCAAAACCAAATGATTTTTAAAATAAAAAATCATAACACAACAATCCACGGAACATTTTTAAAATAAACCATAACCGCCATCGAATAAAAACTGCAAAACCGAAAACCATTTTAACATTTTTTATTCATTTCAAAATTTTCAGATACAAATATCCAAACTAAAGATATCTTATATAATTTTCATATAGTTTATACCAACTCAACTAATAAATGTCTAAAAATAATAACACAACAATCCAACAAACTCAATAATTCTAAAATAATAACATAATCATCCAATGAACTCCATGATTCTAAAATAATAATACAACATCCACGGAACACAATAATCCAAGTTAAAAACAAGTCCAACTACATCAAAGAAAACAAGTCCAACAAAAACAATAATTGCAAAGAAGAACTGAAGGGAGAAAAGAAATAGCCTCTCTAGCCTCTAGGGTTTGTCCATTAAGTCATTTACCCATCCATGGTCTATAGATAGTCTAGATTGAATGGAACAGAGGGCTAGGATTTATACAAAATAAAAAGGGTATTAACTATTAAGAGATACCGGGTATGTTTGATTTCAAGTTCAATGTCGGGTTCAGGTTTGGGTTAGGAAATTCATGAAAACTGAAACCAAAACCAAACAGTTTTCGATTTTTAAAACCATGACCAAAACCATTTCCATTTAATTTGGGTTAAAACCACCCCATTTGGTTTAAGGACAAGTAAAATATTCGGATATCCATCCAAATAGACATCCCTAACTCAATAGCATATGGCTTGATAAATTTGACAAAGATATTCTGAAAACTCAATGTATAAGCATAAAGAAACAAACCTTAGGAGACACCCGTTTTAAAATTTCTCGTATCTCATAAACATTCAGCAAATCAAGAACTTCTTTAATATCATATGTGAATGGATCCTCAAATGAATTGCACAAATAAAGGTAACCAGCCACTGCATTAAAAAAAAGAAAAAAGATTTCATGATGAACTTGCATTTGGTAATGTTAAGTAATGAATTAAAAGGCTTGGAAGTTACACTGTAATTCCTCAACTGCTTGTAGTGGATCTGATATCTCAGGGTAGGAAGCATTGCTCATTCGAAACCATGGTCCTGCATTAAAGTTTGAATAGTCGATAAGCAGCATCATCCTTGTCAACTAACTCAAATTCATCCTATTTTGCATAATGAGGTACCACTCTCACTCCAGCAGTGTATAATTGTCCAGATCTCATATAAGAGGATTGATTTTAAGTGCAAACATGAATACACATTCATATCCCTGCAACATATCAACTGCAACATCTTTTCTAAGAAAGTATTATCAGTCCAAACTATAATATTGCCATCAAATGAAGCAAGCCATCAGAATCAGAATTTTTGACTCAATATTTTGGGGTCATCTTCATGTTTTAGTATTTTGGGCTCATCTTCATTTAAGTTTTCAGTGGTTGAAAAGAAATAGGTGTAAGTACATATCAAACACCATTAGCAACAGCTTCAAGGAAATCAAACCAACAAGTTAATTACTTAGCAAATGAAGTGTACAGATAAATTATTTAGCACATATGAACACAGATATCAAATTCCTGTGTACTACATGTGACTAATATCTTTTTTATCAGATGATTTTATAATATTTTCAACAGTAAATAAATGTGCAGTTAATAAACCTCCTTATTATTGTTTTTCATAGAAATTTGCAAGTGTATTATGTACTTGTACACTAGTTTCTTGGACTTTCAAAAGCACATTCAGAGCCATATAGTGAGTGACCCAAGGTTTACTGACTTGGTATCAGGGGCCTGTACAGGTACAACACTAATACAGTGTCAATACACCCAATATGAGGGTTGGTTCGGTGTTCCAAGACTCTACATGCCCAGTTCAGGCAGTGTGCACCTGTACAGTGAATCATAAGTCAATTATCATTATTTCATTACACCTAAAGGGATTGAAACTGACTTGTTTAGGTTCAGGAAAGCAGGCCCATCAGTTTCCAAACCTGGTATACAGCCAAGACTCTCATACCATTACCACCTTCCAAAGGCATGTTGTGGTCACTATCACACAATAGGCTGTAGTTGGATGTCAATAGGGTAAAAGACCTCCCTATTTGTATATCCCAAGATGCTTACATCCGACTTAATTTAGATTGTGCTCAAAGAAATGAACACTATATAAAACTTCAAGTGAGACACATGAGTTAGCAATAATGTATATATTCTAAGTTTTTAAAAATAGTTCCTCTTTTTGCGAAACAAGTCTGAAAAATACTTCAAATCATATTACTAAGTAATTTAAACAATTACATAGATCAAACCGGCCAAAACCATGGAAACAAACAGTGAGAGACAGAAGGCTGCCCAACATAATAACAAATAGTCCATAAATGTTTTGGCACCATATAGCCATTTAAGCCAATTGCTTAATCAATTATGCAATACTTTGATAACCTTGCACCAAAACCAACCAGATAAACCAGCAACTACATGTAGATATTATGTACTTATGTCCAATCTGACCATTAAAACCTGAAGAACTCTAAACTGCATATTACCACAATGCAGTCAGGCACATTTTATTATTGGTAAATACATGTGAACATGCAACAGCACGCATATGCAACAAACATATCATACCAACAATTGTGCAACAGGCCAGGTACCATAAATTGGTGAGCAACAAGAACCAGAAGTCAGAACATTTTGCTAACAAAGCCATTTCCTAAGAAAGCCATTTCGTGCAACACATGCTACCACCTCATGCAAAAAAGTGAGAGACAAACTTTAAGTGAAACAAATAGGAAATAAAAATCATTTCAACAAAGTCATTAGAAACTAATTTAAACTAAAGCTGTTTAGTTGATCAATTATCCATAAATGTATTACAAGAATAAAAATTTAGGTTTGAAACATATGAAGCTATGTGACAAATAATGTGAAAGCCTAACAAGTTTGAAGATCAACAGCCAAAGAAAACCCACCTTTTCTAGTATAGAGCCGAATAAATAGCCATTGACCATTATCAGATAATGAGTTAAAAGCTCCTGCCAGAAAAACATAAGCTATCTCAATAATAATAATGAAAAAAGATGATGGGCAAAGACAGCAAAAAAAAAAAAGATGGTACCTAGAAATGATTTTTCTTTATCAGTAAAAAGGTAAGCATGATGGTTCATAACATCTTCAATCATCAAACAAAAATTCCGCTGGTATTTTGTCATGCCACGAGGATTTGCTTTTCCATATTCAATAGCAAGAAGAACACTTTCCCATAAAGACTTCAATATCTGGCAATCATCAGACTCCATATCACCATTATCTGCCATTTGACAAACCAGTTGAATAGGGATAACATCATAAGGATGTCCTGGAAGAGATGTTACAGATCCCTGAAAAATTATGCAATGTTCAGATGATACAAATCAAGATGATCTGAAATAGTATTAAGATTAAAAAGAAACAACAATTGTACATGTAACATTCAGTGTATGTGGCGATATCATACAGGATTTCTATATATTTGCAGGAGCTTTTATATATTAAGTTTCAGTATACTGCTCAAGATCAAACATATTCCAAAGATTGATCATGTCCATCATTGACAAGCATGCATGATTGCTGCATCCTTGAATAAGATTGTCACAATTTTATTGAAATCACGTACAGAAAATTGAGTTACTAATAAATCATGAGACAATATATGTCTGTATTATACATATTTTTAGGGGCTAAAGCAACAAAAATGGCTAGCTCAGAAGCAAAATCATTCAATGTTTTATGTGTAAATATAGATGACACCACAAGAAAATTGCAACGTAACTGTCGAGCATTCCTAATAAACTAATTGGAATATTCAAGATGACAAATTCAAGCTATTTAATGAAACTTTGTTACGTACCGAAGCAATATCACAATTACAATAATGTAAAAAGAAAATCTAGATACAAATGGAGAATGAAAACTACAGCCACTAGAAGCAACCTTCAAACCCATCAAGGGGTTGGCTGACTAATTCTGGCTACCACATGGGACCACCTAAAGGTCAATTCTTCCATCAACAATTAAAAAAAAGAGATTAATACATCAAAAACCATCTACTCAATTTCATATTCAAAATTTAATGCAAATAATGATAGCAATACATCTAGCTCACAGTTTAAAACTAAAGGAATTTTCTGGTTTTCCTAGCAACCATGCATCACTATGCGCAACAGAATAAAAATAAAAACTTATGAAAATACTTCGAGATTTGATCTCTAGAGTTCATGATGGAAGAAAACACGACCAAGATTACGCTTGCAATGGAATAAGAATAAAACAGATTTTATGATAGAAAAGAAAAGTAAAAGAAGATCGCATCTTCTTGCGAACCCTTCACCAGTTGATGATCTTCAATACATTGGTTCTTCTTGAAGCCACAAAAATATCCAGTCTCTACAGGTATCCACACAGGATCACAGGCAGATCTCGAGATCTGGCTTCACCGGGGTGCTAGCTCCCTTATAGAAGCCCTCTCTTGATGGTTGAATTTCTCGAAAGCTGAATGTCCAACTTCCTTGGATGCATAGAGGAAGAGAATAGAAGCCCAACTCATGGGCATGGACAAGAGGAAGAGAGGAGGAGAGGTGACGCCAGCAAGAGATTTTGAAATTTTCCATTACAAACATTCTGATTCCAAAGACTTGGGGCAGCAATTACTTATAGGCAAGGAGAGAAAACCCTAGGTCCTTGTCCAAGTCCAAAAAGGAATCAAATTCCCTTTCCATGCCATAATGGGATGCCCAGAATTTTTCCTTATTGCATGAGAAATTTTCTCACGTTGAGAAGGGGGGTGTGGACTGGTTCAGGGGCGTCGAGACTTTCACAAATAAGGAACTAAGAGTCCAACTCCAAGTAGGATTAGCATTTCCTTTTCGCTAGTCAAAACCCATGAGATTAGGGCTTCAAATCCCTTTGACCAGTCCACTCCCTAAACAAGGACTCTCTTTCTCTTGGGCATGGAAAGCACCTTGGGCATGAACTATTCACACAAAAATTAGAGAGCCTCCTTTCCTTGCACACAAATCCCCACACCCCAACACTTGGGGCATCCCACCTCTTTGACTTGGTCAAAGACTCAAGGAAAAGGGATTCTAGCCTCTTTAAAATTTAGATCTAATCCAAAATTAAATTGAGTCAAACTCAAACTTGGGTTTGATCAAATTAAATCTAATTTAGCTCGACTCAAACCTAGCCCAATCAATTGATTTAATCAAATCAAACCAAATGACTTAATTAGCAACAATTGGATGCTGAATTCAATCGAGTGATCAGTCACAACCCTTTATATGTGTGTCCCCATAGGTTCTATTGTAGTGAGATGTTGCGATCTCCATCACAACATCATTGAAATTCCTTTCAATGAATTGGAACAGTTCCAATTCTTTTCAATAAAGATCATTAATTATAAAGATAATCCTCGTGAGTCCCACAATCCACCAGCGACACCTAGCAAAATGTAGTGGCAATCCAAATGAACAGAAGGTGAACCTCCAGGTATAGTTATTGTGTGATACAGTCCTATCAGAGTCTCGACAAGGTGAAGGTTATGGATTACTCGTCAAACCACATCATCTGTCATATGTCAAATCTATTTGATTTAAGTTCTTAAAAATTGTGCAAACTCCTTTCCACCATTCAAACTACCTCAACTGAGGAATCCTTAACTCAATCTCATAAATTACATAAGATTTCCTTCCTTGTCTACCAAGGATGACAGATTTCATCTAGGTGCACATTCTATTTCCACAACAAACCAACTACAGCCAACATGCACCATGATAACCCATATAACTAGAGATCAAACTAAAATAGCCTCATTGTGAATAGCAAAGGCACCACAGGTCTAAAAACCAATCACACTACTGTAGCATCGAGTAAGTCACTAATGAGTGGGTAGCCATCCAAGTGGCTTCTCGTATCGGCCATGCTCGGTGCCCTTATTCTTAACAACCTGCATTTTCACTCAATATCCCCACATTATAGCTTCAATACTCGTCTACCCAAATAAAAGCGATCCATGCACCAATCTAAGCAGATCAATCCCCGTCCCTATGACAATCCATCAATCAGGAGCAATCTAAGAATTAATTATCAATGACACATGCTTTAAATTCTTAACTCTTGAGAATACGTATCATCATCTTATTAATTTCTTAGACAATTTATGAATACAAAAATACAACATGAATGAAAAAATAATCCAACTTTATTTTATTAACAAGTCAAAATTACAAATTATGCCCTTTGAAAGTAATACATGTCACTCTAATTGGCTTCTAAGATATATACTTAACAATCTCCCACTTGCACTAAAGCCAATTAGCCACAAATCTAAGTCCCATCTTCTCAAGATGGACTTCAATCTTTTGTTGGCTCAGTGGCTTAGTCAGAGGATCTGACACATTGTCCGTGGAGTCTACTCTCTATACCTCAATATACTTCTTTTTGAGATACTTGCAAATGAAATGAAATCGTCGCTCATGTGCTTGGATTGCTATTGAGACCTCGGCTCCTTAGCAAGGACTATGGTGCCATTGTTGTCGTAGTAAAGTGGTAATGGCATCTGATGGCATCACACAACTCCGCAACAAACTTCTTGAACTAGAATGCCTCCTTAGCAACTTCCAAAGCAACAAATGGTTGAGTCAACTATGATAAGCTGCTTGGAACTTTTCCAGCTTAAAGCACCACCATTGTACAAGAAAATACATCCTGATGTTGACTTTCGATCATCAATATTAGACATAAAGTCTTAATCCGTATATCCTTGCACTCTCAACTCTCCTCCAAAGATCAAGAGCATATCCTTAGGCCTTCTCAAGTACTTGAAAATTCATTTCACACCATACAATGCTCTTCGCCTAGATTCGACTGATATCTACTTGTGATACTCATAGCATAAGCTATATCAAGTCACGTACATAGCATGGCATACATGAAGCTCCCTATGGCCAAAGCATAAAGGATCTTGCTCATGCATTGCATCTCCTCCAATGTGTTGGGACACATTTTCCTGGAGAGATGAATCCCATGTCTGAAGGGTAGAAGTCCTCTCTGGAAGTTTTCCATGATAAACCTTTTTAGCACATCCTTTATGTACAATTTCTATGAGATTTCCAGCATCCTCTTAGTTTTATCTCTATAGACCTTAATCCCCAATATATAGGAAGCTTCCCTAAGGTCTTTTATGGAAAATTTATTAGACAACCATATTTTACTAAAGTCAACTTGAAAATATGATTCCTAATTAGGAAGATGTTATCCACGTATAATACGAGGAATGTGACAGCCAGGGTTTGCGGTACCATCCAATACCTCCCGGTACGGGACGTGCCATACTTCCCGGTACGGGATGTACCATACCGTACCAGCCAAGAGCCGATACGGTTCGCCTATATAAACGGTCTGACCTCCGGACAATAAAAAAATTTAAAAAATTATATTCCATACCGGTACGGTATTGTACGGTACCATACCGGTGCGTACTGCCCGGTTCGGTCCGGTTCGAGCTCGATTTGGCTTGATTTGGGTCTGGTTCATATTTGGTTCATCGATTCTTGCTTGAGAGGGGGGAGGAAGAGAGTTTTTTCTCAATTTTTTAAGCTCGATACTCATACTAGTACGGTATGGACCGTACCGTACCATACCGATCGCTGACCGGTATGAGCCCCAGTACCAGTTCAGCGATCCTTGGTGATAGCACTCCCACTTTCTTAAATACACATGATTCCTCATTCTTAATGAAACTAAATGATTTGATCACATCATTAAAACAAGTATTCCAATTCCGAGATGCTTGCTTAAGTCCACATAGATCTTTGTAGCTTGCCGACCTTGTTATCTCCATCACTAAAAGTGAAACCCAGAGCAGCC
This sequence comes from Areca catechu, assembly GCA_021397845.1. Lineage (NCBI taxonomy): Eukaryota > Viridiplantae > Streptophyta > Magnoliopsida > Arecales > Arecaceae > Areca > Areca catechu. The sequence goes on along the minus strand of CM038044.1, from coordinate 85,898,228 downwards.
TCCACATAGATATCTTTGTCAAGATACCCATTCAGGAAAGCAATTTTCGCATCCATCTATCATATCTCATAATTGTGATATGCTGCAATTGCAAGCAGTGTTCGAATGGACTTCAGCATAACCACTAGCAAAAAGATATCCTGATAGTCAATGCCTTCGTGTTAACTATAACCTTTAGCCATAAGCCTTGCCTTAAAGGTCTATACCTTTCCATCCAAACCAATCTCTCTTGTAGATCTATTCACACCCAATAGCTACTATACCTTCTGATGGATCCACTAAGATCCGAACTTAATTTGAGTGCATCGAGTCAATTTCTGACTTCATAAGATCTAACCATTTCTCGGAATCGATGTCTAACATCATCTTATTGTAGATCTTGGTATCATCTCCATGTACCCCATTTTCCACGAGGAACATTATCTCTACATCCTCTGTGATAATACCTAAGCATCTCTCAGGAGGATAAAAAATCCTACTAGATCTACGAGATGAAGCTACATGCATTAGCTCAGCTTGAACAGGTTCCACAAGTTCTGAGACTCGTTGTTCTTCAGAGACTTTCTCCTCGAGCCCAATTTGCCTCCCACAACTTATATATTGGAAAAATTGTTTTTCTTGGAAGACAGCATGTCAACTCACAATCATATTATAATCTTCCGAAAAGCAGAAGTAATATCCTAAAGATTCCCTAGGATACCCTATAAAACGAGCTCTCATATACCTAGCCTCTAACTTGTCCGCCTCTAGTCCTTTGACATGGTTGAACATCCCCAAACCTGAGGTGACTCAGACTCTATTTTTTTACCTTACCATATCTTATACGGTGTAGTAGGAACAGATTTAGAGAGAACCCTATTCAATAAGTAATTAGTGGTAAGTAAAGCATGTCTCCAAAGAAATAAAAGATCAATGAAGCTCATCATGGACCAAATCATATCTAATAAGATCTAATTTCTCCATTCTGAAATTCTATTAAGTTAGGCATTCCAAGCGAAGTCCATTGCGAGACTATCATTTTCCTTGAAATAACTTAAAAATTTTCCACTAAAGTATTCATCTCCTCGATATGATCAAAAAATCTTTGGAGGTTTTTGCAGTTTGCTTGTCCACTTCATTTCTAAATTTTATGAACTTTTCAAAGGTTTTAGACTTATGTCTCATAAGATGCACATATCCATACCGTGAGAAATCATTAGTTAAAGTAATGAAGTAGACGTAACTTCCTCTAGCCTACACATCAATGGGCCACACACATCAGTGTCTAACAAAGCTAGTACATCGATGGTCCTTTCCCCTTGTCCCATAAAGGGTAGCTTAGTCATCTTTCCTTAAAGGTAGGATTCATAAACTGGATAAGACTCGGTAGTCAATGGGCCCAAGAGCCCATCTTTCTTCAATCTATTAATCCTTTCTTCTCCTATATGACCTAGCCTAAAGTCCCACATATACTTAATATTAGTTTCATCTCAGGGTCTCTTAGACCCCAAAGCATTCACATTCTGCTCAGTTACATTCACAGATACATCAACATATAAATGACAAAGATTGTCAATTAAAAAACCATGTCCAACCATTGTATTCCCAAAATAAATGATACAGTAGTCTTTATTGTAATTGAATGCATAATAATTATCCTGCGCTAAAGATAAAACAGAAATAAAATTCCTGCTAGTGGTAGGTACAAAACAAGTCCTTAAGAATTAAACTAAGACCAGATGATAGTCACAAAGAACAGGTCCTTATAGCCACAGCAACAACACTTGCTCCATTTCCGACTCGTAGGGTTAGGGTTATTTCTCCCCTCAGCCTTCTACTTTCCTCCAGATCCAACATTGAAATGCACAGATGAGCACTAGAACTAGAGTCTATATCCCAACTTTCTAGTAGAAGAAACCATAAGATTAGTTTCAATAATGAACAGGTTAGACATACCTTTGGAAGGCATGTCATCCTTATTCTTCAGGCTTGCCAGGTAAACAGGACAGTTCCTCTTTTAGTGGATATCAGAGTGACAATGGAAACACTTTCCATTGTTTATAGCCTACTTCTTGTGAGCTTCTTATTTAGGCATGTTCTCCTTCTTTTGCTTCTTCACGCCCTTCTTCCAAGTAGACTCTCTTGGAAGATGAAGTCCATTCCACCACAAGAACAGTGCCCCTTGAACTCTTCAAGGCCCTTTCAGCAATCACCAGCATGTTTAACTCAACCTTGCTGCACAAAATCTTGTTCATATGGCAGTTTACAAGAAACTACCCATACGAATCAATAAGGGACTACAAGATATATTTGCAATTCCTTGTCTATAGTCATGCTGAGCTTCTCAAGCTCCTTTAAGTCCTTGATTATTGTTAAACAATGGTCATGGATGGACTGCCCATCACGCATCTTTGCCTTGAAGAGTCTTTTGTACACTTCATAGCAAGCTGCACAGCTCTGTTCACCGTACAACTCTTGTAAGTCAGCATGCCCTAGTAGTCTTCATGTCCTCGTGCTGGCGTTGGAGCTTATTGAACATGGAAGCCAGCATATAGCACCGAGCCTTGTTGTCATCATCCATCCACTTCTCATAGGCTGCCCTTTGATAAGGGGTCAGATGAGCTAGTAGAGAGGGGATATCCTAGTCTAGGACACAGCTCAACCTCTCGAAACTCAAAACTATCTTTAAGTTCAAGAACCAATTGTTGTAATTGGGCTCAGTCAAACAATTGGTCTCAAGGATGCAAGCGAGATGGTTGGAAGCAGACATTTTCTACAAAGAAAAAGATTCTAGTTAGATTTTCTATTTGACTTGTGTTAGTTTGTTTTAGGAATTTTATTTTAAAAACAAACTACCTCCCATTATTTCCTCGAATCTCCCACACTCAAGTGGAGAAATGGAAACCTTTGCAACTAAGATTTCAAGTGAATACTAGTCTGAAGGGTAGAAGTCCCCTTTGGAAGTTTTCCATGCTAAACTTTTTTAGCACATCATGTACAATTTTTGTGAGATTTCCAACACCCTCTTAGTTCTATCTCTATAAACCTTAATCCCTAATATATAGGATGCTTCTCTAAGGTCTTTTATGGAGAATTCCTTAGACAACCATATTTTGACGGAAGTCAACATGAAAATATCATTCCCAACCAAGAAGATGTCATCCACGTATAATATGAAGAATGTGACAGCACTCCCACTGACCTTCATAAACACAGTTCCTTCTCGTTCTTGATAAAACCAAATAATTTGATCACATCATTGAAACAGGTTTCCAACTCCGAGATGCAAGGTTCCCGGTACCGGTACCGAATGCAGTACCGGTGGCCGACCGGTACCGAATGCAGTACCGGTGGCCGGTACCGAACCGTACCGTGCCGACACGGTACGGCGGGGCGTACCGGTTCAAACCGATACGTCCATTTTTTTTTTTGTTTTTTTGTAATTTTAAGGTTTTTTATTTTAATTTTTAAGGGTTTAGGGTTTAGGATTTATTTTTTAAGGGTTTAGAATTTAGGATTTAGGATGGCGTACCGCTTTAGAGTTTAGGACTAAATACTAATATTTAGGACTATTTTCAATTAAAATAAAAAAAAATGATAATTAAACTAAGATTATCAGCAATTAATGAAAGTAAAATGTAGCATAAACATAAAATTACATACCAATGTCTAGAAATCGAGTAGAGTGACGATGTCTATAAATATAGGGATCATGTATGTACTCTGTAGAAAATTCGGCATGTCTCTCCTGCCAAGCAGCATGATACTCCTCTAAGCTCATCTTAGGAGGTATACGTGATGGATCATAACGAATCGCAGATCCCTCTCTAATGTCCCGACTCTGAAAGCTGTCCAGAGACTGACGATATGGCAGTGCAGGGGGAATCCAAATATACCAGCAACAAAATCAGATGCATAAGATGCTCTGGGATAATAACCACTGGATGCTGATATCTCAGATGCACCATATAGATCAAACGGACCAGAAGCTGCCGGTAGCTGCAGATAAGAGGATCCATAATATGATGATCCAGATACATCCAAGAATCCTACTCCACGTGCAAGATCTGCAGCTGTATCGTGTCCCGAACGACCACGCGAAGCCCGTCGCCTATATGAAATCGTATCACCACGAGGTCTATTAAATGGTGCTCCATGATCTGTATCCTGCATGGCATGGAAAAACTGCGACTCCCCAGTGAATCGAATAGGACTAGGTGGCTGCGACTCCTGTCCTCCTGCCCCTCCCTGATCACTAGATCCTCCACTATCTGAAGTACTATCATCACTGTCTCTGGTATTTGAATCTGAGTGGACTTGAGTGCTCCGATAGAGGTGCAACTGCCTTTCATTTTCCTCTGTCTCCAAGTCTACTGGATGGTGGGGACGGACGATGTGCTGTATCTGCTGGAGCCCTGTGAGGAATATGACTTGTTGCCCATTGTCCAGCATCCATCCCAGCTCACTAGCTACAAAACTGAGGGTCGAGGATGCGATCCTCGCTCATCAAGCTCTGGCTGCTGCTGCTGCTGACTCATGACCCATCCAATCATTGGATCTTCATCCTCATCAACATATGAACTTGCAGTAGGATCAGGATATTTCAATTATACTTCTTCTTGAATACATTTTAGCCTCAACCTTAAATTATAGTATACATACACAAGATCGTTGAGGCGTTTCTATTTCAGACGGTTACTCTGCTTGGAGTGGATAAGACCAAATGTAGACCAGTTGCGCTCACATCCACTGGGAGACACCGTCTGGGAGAAGATCTTCACTGCAAGAACCTTCAAGTTTTTAGCAGATCCACCAAAATGCACCCACCATTCAACTGCAAAAGACATAACATCATTTAGAATTTTAGATTTGGCAAAATAAAAAATTTAATCCTGATATAATATTAGACTTACTCCTTAGTAGTACCTACCAGGATTCATCTTTGATTTACTTCTGACCGCTACAGTGGATCCAAATGAATCTGTGCTCTCCCTAAAAAATTTCGTCTGCCAAAAAAAAATTTGTTAGCTTGTTGAAATTAATGCTATTAAAAATTATTCAATAATTTCAACCTAACTTCTTCAAGGCACATAGCAACGATATCTGGATCGGGCTCCATCTTATATATAACATTGCGCAGGGCAGACATAAGATCCTCATCCATGGCAATGTCCGGTACGGAGTACCGAAATCTCATAGTTAGATAGTAAGATGCATATATATTTTAAGAATCAGTCAAGCGTACTTGTATGTATCTAATTGAAACTTAATTTTTAAGGACTTCATAAAATACTACGTACCTGTTAGATGCAAATCTAAACTCATTTGAAAACTCCACCGTCCATCAATGATCCGAATATACTCATATGCATGTGATGGATCTGCCTCCTGGATCTTTTCATTTACCCTTTGTATCATGAAATATAAGAAGCCCATCTGAGCATACCTCTCGGAGTCCACGACATGAAGTACCTCATATAGAGGTTGATAGCCTCCACTACCCTCTCAGCCCGCTGTCAGAATATCAGTCTCGTCACTAAATCCTCCACATTGCTTCCCTCAGTATTTGCCCTGGCATATCTGCTCTCCTGCCAGTCCTGACTGACAAACATCTGACGCAGCTCTGCTTTCTTGCCAAGAAAACTATCAAGTGCAATGTAATTAGTTACAAACCGTGTGACCCCCGGTCTCAATATTTTCTCCTGTAAAGCTCCTCATCAATGATAAGACCCATGTATGGTTATATATAAATCTGGTGATAGACTGTGCTACCTCCACAATATTCTGCATCCTGCGAATTTTACCAATATCCATCAACATGAGGTCTATATAATGTGCAGCACAAGGGATCCAGAAAATATGCGGCCACCGCTCCATCAAGATCTACCCTGCGGCCCTATACTGTGGTCCATTATTAGTGATGACCTGCACGATATTATGCTCTCCCACCTGATCAATCACTTTCTCCATCAATCTATGGATATAACTGACGTCGTGCACCTGATCTGAAGCATCAATAGACTTCTGAAAAAAAGTTTTTCCATCACAATAAGTCAAGAAATTGATGATGCTCCGTCTAGTAGGACCAGTACAACCATCACATATCACCGTCAATCCATACACATACCACTTGCTCTGATATGAGGATATCCATCCTTCTAGCTCCTCCTTATTGCTGTCCAAAAGATGACCATAGATATCCCTCGATGCTGGAGGATCTACACCTGCACCAACAGCCTGTATAGATGAAATAGCAAATCGATAATATGGATTGTCTACTACATGAGCTGGGATATGACTGAAATGAAACCAGGAGGAGATGGCCCGCCACATATCCTTCTTCTTATCCTTCTTCAGCATTGAGTAAATCCTTTGTTGCTTGGAATCTCTACTGGAAAATGCATGTAGATGGACATCATGGATAGTAGCTCCCTTTGGAATGTCCCTAGGCTTGGAAGACTTCCTCCTACTGCCAAATGCTCCCAACATGGATGCAATACGGTCGGTGCCTCTCCTGACAGGCTCTCTGACTGAGGAGGTCCTCTTAAACTATCTCAGACTCTCCTGGAGCACTAGCAGAAGCGGATCCTGATCCTGACTCAAAAGCTGATTGCCCGAATTGCTGTCTATGCCTAGCTGCCTCTTCCTGCTGCCTCTGCTCTTACAAACTCGCCTGAATAGCAGCCTCCATCTATGCCTCATCATCAGAAGGAATAGATGCTTCCTCTGACTCCCTGGAGTGATAAGAAGATGGTTCTGCGGCTCTGCGGTCCACCTCTGCCTTCTTCTTTGCTGTTCTTTCCTTCTTAGCTTTAAAATTAGCAAAGTGTTTCTTCATCAACTGACGGACCTCCTGTGGACACTGTCGCCGTGCAGATACATCAGGAAAGCCGCCAGCCAAGTGCTGCTTCAACCTTGTTACCCCACCTTTAAATTCGGTATTCCACCATTTACACCTCCAGTAATGCCGACCCGAGAGTATCTCTCCATGTGACCAGCCAATATCCCACTCCAGATCCTTCTTCTTCCTTGATGGATCCATACCTGAATATTTAAATTACATATAAGATCAATAATAATGTTTATTAATTAACAGTTAATTAACCTAATTTTTAAAATTTAATTTAATTTTTTTATTTTTTTAATTAAAAAAATTCAAAAAATAAAGAAAAAAAATTTAAAATTTTAGATTCATGTAGGATTCCATCATATATGCTACATATATTTTTTAAAGAGCCTAGAAATACATTAAAAGTCAATTTTTTTTCAATTTAAGACCTATGAGCACTATTCATGAGATGCAAAAAACTTGAATAAATCAACATGAAATTTATAATAAGAGTAGCTTATAAGTCCTAGATTAATAATTTATAATTACAATTTTTTTCTAATTATTTTTTTTAATTAATTTATTAATCCGAAATTAATTTTTAATTTAAAAAATTATATACTTAACAAAAAATTAAGATTTTAGTATCATTGTCTAGATCTATCCTAGATCTACCACATACTCTAAAATCATTGCCAACAAATAAATTTTGAGAGTATTTCTTCTTAATTTTCTAATTTGCATTAATTTTAACAAAATTTAATGCTATGAAAGACGAAAATACAGAAAAAGAAAGGTATACGGACCTTGATTCTACCTACCCCTTCGATTTTTGCATGTTGAATTGGGTTGAAATTGATCCACGAGTTTTTTTTCTGCTTTTCCTTCCACGGTGCGCTGCAGCAGAGGACACAGAGAGCTCGTAAGAGCACTCTGTGCTTTTCCTTAATTAAAAGGAAAGGCATCTCCCCCCGACAAAACGTCACATGGCTACAGTAGCCATGTGACACCAACAAAAAAATTTGCCCCTTCCCAAGCCGTACCGAGCCGAACCAGGCCGAATCGACCAGTTCGGGCCCGGTTCGGTACAGTAAGGTTTTTTTTTTTGTTTTTTAAATGGGGCTGTGCCGTTTTTTAAAGCCGAACCGTGCCGACCAGTCGCCGGTCCGGTTCAATAGGCACCGAACCGGCCGGTTTGGTAGGCCCCGAATCGGCCGGTTTGGCACGGTTCGGAGAACCCTGCCGAGATGCACCTTTGCAACTTGCCGACCTTGTAATCTCCACCAAAAGTGAAACCTAGAGCTACTCCACATAGATATCTTCATCAAGACACCCATTCAGGAAAGCAGTTTTTGCATCCATCTGCCATATATCATAATCGTGATATGTTGCAATTGCAAGCAGTGTTCGAATGGACTTCAGCATAGCCACTGGCATAAAGATATCCTGATAGTCAATGCCCTCATGCTGACTATAACCTTTAGCCACAAGCCTTACCTTAAAGGTCTCTACCTTTCTATCCAAACCAATCTTTCTTGTAAATCCATATACACCTAATAGATACTATACCTTCTGATGAATCCATTAAGATCTGGACTTAATTTGCATGCATCGAGTCAATTTCTGACTTCATAGCTTGTAACCATTTCTCAGAATCGATGTTTAACATCACCTCGTTGTAGATCTTGGTGTCATCCCCATGTGCCCCAATTTTTATGAAGAACATTTTCTTTATATCCTCTATGATGATACCTAAGTACTTGGACAAGAAATCCTACCAGATCTACAATGCGGAGCTACATGTATTGGCTCAACTTGAACAGGTTCCACAAGTTCTAAGAATTGTTGTTCTCTAGAGACTTAATCCTCGAGCCCAATTTGCCTCCCACAACTTCCATATTGGATAAACTGTTTTCTTAGAAGACAGCATGTCAGCTCATAATCACATTGTAATCCTCTCGGAAGTAGAAGTAATATCCTAAAGATTCCTTAGGATACCTTATAAAACGAGCTCTCAAAGACCTGGCCTCTAACTTGTCCACCTCTAGTCCTGTCCTTCGACATCAGCCAGACATCCCCAAATCATGAGGTGACCCAGACTATTTTTTATCATGCCATATCTGAACAGATTTAAAGGGAACCCTATTCATTAGGTAATTAGTAGTAAGTAAAGCATGTCTCCAAAGAAATAAAGGAAGGTCAATAAAGCTCATCATGGACTGAATCATATCTAATAGAATCCGATTTCTCCATTTTGAAATCCCATTGAGGCATTCCAGGCAATTCATTGTGAGACTGTGCAACCCCATAAATTCTATTCAGTCTGGTAGTGAGACATGTTGCAATCTCCATCACAACATCATTAAAACATTTTTCAATGGATTGGAACAATTCCAATTCTTTCCAATAAGGATCATCGATCATCAAGATAATCCTCATGAGTCCCATAATCTACTTGTGATGCCTAGTGGCATGTAGTGCCAACCCAGATGAATAGAATGTGAATCTCTAATACAATTATTATATGATATATAATCCTTTTATCAGAGTCTCGACAAGATGAAGTTACGGATTATTCGTCAAACCTCATCATCTGTCATATGTCAAATTTGTTTGACTTGAGTTCCTAGGAATTATGGAAACTCCTTTCCACCATTCGAACTGCCCTGGCCGAGGTCTCCTAAACTCAATCTCATAAATCATATAGAACTTCCTTGTCTACCAAAGATGATTGATTCCATCTAAGTGCACACCCTATTTCTATAGCAAACTAGCTACAGCCAATATACATTACGAGGACCCATATGACTAGGGACTAGGTATATAACAGTCAAACTATTGCAGCCTCATTATGAATAGCCAAGGCATCGAAGGTCTAAGGCTAGTTTTTCCGAACCGGCCGGTTCGGGGCGTACCGAACCAGACCGATGGCCAGCCGGCACGGTTCGGCCATATAAATCAGCACAGCCCCCTTTAAAAAACAAAAAAATAATAACTTACCGCACTAAACCGAGCCCGAACCGGGCCCGAACCGGTCGAAACGGGCCCGAACCGGCCGGCTTGGGAAGAGGGGGGCAAATTTTTTTGGAATTATCACATGGCTACTGTAGCCATGTGACATTTTGTCTGGGGGAGATGCCTTTCCTTTTAATTAAGGAAAGGCAGAGAGCTCGTAAGAACTCTCTGTGCCCTCTGCTGCAGCGCACCGTGGAAGGAAAAACGCAGAAAAAAAAATTCGTGGATCAATTTCAACCAAATCCAACCTGCAAAAATCGAAGGGGTAGGTAGAATCAAGGTACGTATACCTTTCTTTTTCCATATTTTCGTTTTCCGTATCTTTAATTTTTGTTAAAATCCGTGCAAAATAAAATTAAGAAGAAATGCTGTCAAAATTTATCTGTTGGCAATGATTTTAGAGTATGTGGTAGATCTAGGATAGATCTACACAATGATACTAAAATCTTAATTTTTTGTTAAGTATATAATTTTTTAAATTAAAAATTAATTTCGGATTAATAAATTAATTAAAAAAATAATTAGAAAAAAAACTGTAATTATAAATTATTAATCTAGGGCTTGTAAGCTACTCTCACTATAAATTTTATGTCGATTTATTCAAGTTTTGTGCATCTCATGAATAGTGCCCGTAGGTCTTAAATTGAAAAAAAATTGACTTTTAATGCATTTTTAGGATCTTAAAAAAATATATATAGCATGTATGATGGAATCCTACATGAATCTAAAATTTAAATTTTTTTTATTTTTCTTTATTTTTTAAATTTTTTAAATAAAAAAATTTTAAAAAAAATTAAATTTTAAAAATTAGGTTAATAAACTATTAATTAATAAAAATTATTATTGACCTTATATGTGATTTAAATATTCAGAGATGGATCCATCAAGGAGGAAGAAGGATCCGGAGCGAGACATTGGCTGGTTACATGGAGAGATGCTCTCGGGTCGGCATCACTGGAGGTGTAAATGATGCAATACCGAATTCAAAAATGGGGGTAACAAGGTTGAAGCAACACTTAGCTGGCGGCTATCCTGATGTATCTGCATGCTGACAATGTCCACAGGAGGTCCGTCAGTTGATGAAGAAATACTTTGCTGATTTTAAAGCTAGGAAGGAAAGAGCAGCAAAGAAGAAGGCAGAGGTGGATCGCAGAGCTGCAGAACCACCTTCTTATCACTCCAAAGTGTTAGAGGAAGCATCTATTCCTTCTGATGAGGAGGCACAGATGGAGGTTGCTATTCAGGCGAGCTTGTATGAGAAGAGGCAGCAGGAGGAGGCAGCCAGGCATAGACAGTGATTCGGGCCATCAGCTTTTGAGTCAGGATCGAGATCCGCTTCTGCTAGTGCTCCAGGAGAGTCTGAGATAGTTTAGGAGGACCTCTTCAGTCAGAGAGCCCGTCAGGAGAGGCACCGGCCATATTGCATCCATGTTGGGAGCATTTGGTATTAGAAGGAAGTCTTCCAGGCCCAGGGACATTCCAAAGGGAGCCACTATCCATGATGTCGATACACATGCATTTTCAGTAGAGATTCCAAGCAACAGAGGATTGACACAATGCTGAAAAAGGATGTGGCGAGTCATCTCCTCCTAGTTTCATTTCAGTCATATCCCAGCTCATGTAGTAAACAATCATTATTATCGCTCTGCTATTTCATCTATACAGGTTGCTGGTGCAGGTGTAAATCCTCCAGCATTGAGGGATATCTATGGTCATCTTCTGGACAGCAATTAGGAAGAGCTAAAAGGATGAATATCCTCATATCAGAGTAAGTGGCCTGTGTATGAATTGACGATGATGTGTGATGGTTGGACTGGTCCTACTAGACAGAACATCATCAATTTTTTGACTTATTGTGATGGGAAGATTTTTTTTCAGAAGTCTATTGATGCTTCAGATCAGGTGCACGACGCCAGTTATATCCTTAGATTGATGAAGGAGGTGATTGATCAGGTGGGAGAGTATAATGTCGTGCAGGTCCTCACTGATAATGGACCACAGTACAGGGCCGCAGGGCAGATCTTGATAGAGCGACGGCTGTATATTTTCTGGACCTCTTGTGCTGCACATTGTATAGACCTTATATTGATGGATATTGGTAAAATTCGCATGGTACAGAAGATTGTTGAGCTAGCACAGTCTCTCACCAGATTTATATATAACCATACATGAATCTTATCATTGATGAGGACCTTTACAGGAAGGGAAATATTGAGACCGGGGGTCACATGGTTTGCTACCAATTACATTGCACTTGATAGTCTTCTTAGCAAGAAAGCAGATCTGCGTCAAATGTTTGCCAGTCAGGACTGGCAGGAGAGCAGATATGCCAGGGCAAATACTGAGGGAAGCAATGTGGAGAATTTAGTGACAAGACAGACATTCTGGCAGCAGACTGAGAGGGTAGTGGAGACTATCAAGCCTCTATATGAGGTACTTCATACCGTGGACTCCGAGAGGTATGCTCAGATAGGCTTCTTATATTTCGTGATGCAAAGGGCAAAGGAAAAGATCCAGGAGGCAGATCCATCACATACATATGAGTATATACGGATCATTGATGAACGGTGGAGTTATCAAATGAGTTCGGATTTGCATCTAACAAGTATGTAGTATTTTATGAAGTCCCTAAAAATTAAGTTTCAATTAAATTCATACAAGTACGCTTGACTGATTCTTAAAATATAAGTGTAGCTTACTATCTAAATCCGAGATTTCAGTACTCCGTACCGGACATTGCCATGGATGAGGATCTTATGTCTGCCCTGCGCAATGTTATATATTAGATGGAGCCTGATCTAGATATCTCTGCTATGTGCCTTGAAGAAGTTAACTTGAAATTATTGAATGATTTTTAAGAGCATTAATTTCAACAAGCTAACAAATTTTTTTCTGGCAGAAGAAATTTTTTAGGGAGGGCACATATTCATTTGGATCCACTGTAGCGATCAGAAGTAAATCAAAGATAAATCCTAGTAGGTACTACTAAGTAGTAAGTCTAATATTATATCAGGATTAAATTTTTTATTTCGCCAAATCTAAAATTCTAAATGATGTAATGTCTTTTACAGCTAAATGATGGGTGTATTTTGGTGGATCTGCTAAAAATTTGAAGGTTCTTGCAGTGAAGATCCTCCCAGACGGTGTCCTCCAGTAGATGTGAGCGCAATTGGTCTACATTTGGTCTTATCCACTCCAAACAGAGGAAACGTCTGAAATAGAAACGCCTCAACGATCTTGTATATATACACTATAATTTAAGGTTGAGGCTAAAATGTATCAGGAAGAAGTAGAATTAAAATATCCGGATCCCACTGCAAGTTCATATGTTGATGAGGATGAAGATCCAATGATTGGGTGGGTCATGGGTCAGCAACAGACACCAGAGCTTGATGAGCCAGGATCGCCTCCTCGACCAGCCAGTTTTGTAGCTACTGAGGCTGGGATGGATGCTGGACAATGGGCAACAAGTCATATTCCTCACAACGCTCCAACAGATATAGCACATCGTCCGTCCCCACCATCTAGTAGACCTGGAGACAGAGAAAAAGGAAAGGCAGTTACACCTCCATCGGAGCACTCAGTCCACTCAGATTCAGATACCAGAGACAGTGATGATAATGCTTAGATAGTGGAGGATCTAGTGATTAGGGAGGGACAGGAGGACAGGAGTCGCAGCCACCTGTTCATATTCGATTTACTGGAAAATCACAGTTTAGCCATGCCACGCAGGATACAGATCATGGAACACCATCTGATAGACCCCGTGGTGATACGATTCCATATAGGCGACGGGCTCCGCGTGGTCATTCGGAACACGATACAGCTGCAGATCATGCACGTGGAGTATGATCTATGGATGTATCTGGATCATCCTCATATTCAAGATCCTCTTATCCGCAGCTACCGGCAGCTTCTGGTCCATATGATCCATATAGTGCATCCGAAACGTCAGCATCCAATGATTATTATCCCGGAGCATCTTATGCATCTGATTGTTGCTGGTATATTTGGATTCCCCGCTGCACTGCCATATCATCAATCTCTGGACAGCTCACAGAGTCGAGACATCAAAGAGGGATCTGCGATTAGTTATGATCCATTACGCATACCTCCTGGGATGAGCTTAGAGGAGTATCATGTTGCCTGACAGGAGGGACATACCGAATTTCCTACATAATACATACATGATCCACATATTTATGGACATCGTCACTCTACCCGATTTTAGACATTGGCATGTAATTATATGTTTATGCCACATTTTACTTTCATTAATTACTGATAATCTTAGTTTAATTATCATTTTTTTTATTTCAATTGAAAATAATCCTAAATATTAGTATTTAGTCCTAAACCCTAAAGCGATACGCCATCCTAAACCCTAAATCCTAAAGCCTAAACACTAAATTCTCCCTAAACCCTTAAAAAACTTATTAAAAACCTTAAAATTACAAAAAAAAATCAAAAAAAAAAATAGGCATACCGATTTGAACCGGTATGCCCCACCGTACCGTGTGTCGGCACGATACGGTTCGGTACCGAATTGGTACTAGTCGGCCACCGGTACGGCACTCGGTACCGGTACCGGGAACCTTGGTCTAAGGACTAGTCACACTACTATAGCATTGTGTAAGTTACTAACGAGTGGATAGCCATCCAAATGACTTCTTATATTGGTCATACTCGGTACCCTTGTTCTTAACAACCACCGGCACCTTCGCTCAGTTTTTCCATATTATAGACTCGTCTATCCAGAGGGAAGCGATGTGCACCAATCTAAGTAGATCAATCACTGTCCCCGTGATGATCCACCGATCAGGAGCAATTTAGGAATTAATCATTTATGACATATGTCTCAAATTCTTAACTCTTAAGAACATGTATCATCTTATTAATTTCTTGGATGATTTATGAACACAAAAATACAAAATGAATGAAAAAATAATCCAACTTTATTTTATTAATAAGTCAAAATTATAAATTATGCCCTTAAAAATATTCCATGTGTCGGCCTAATTGGCTTATTACAAAAATCGCTGAACCCATACCACGACCCGTATTGGTCAACGATCACTACGATATAGTACAATACCATATCGGTACATGTACTGATCTTGGTGAATTGAAAAAAAACTATCTTCCTCTCCCCTCTCAAGCAAGGATCTCTGAACTGGACTTTAACCGACCGTACCAGTCCGAACCGACCCATACCACACCGAACCGATCCGTACCGGTCTAGTTCAGGTCAATTTTTATGGTTTGGATCCCGAACTATTTTTTAGGACTAAACCATACTGGTTCTTGGCCGGTACGGTACGTCTTGAGCCGGATGGTTCGGGATGGTATCGAAAATCCTGAACTTATAGGACATACATCTAACGAAAACTATTAAGAATATTGTAAGGTCATTAAAAACAAGATATTGTGTTAAATATATAGAATTCATTACCTACGATACATGAAACTGCTAACATGAAAAGCAAGCATAACACAAATTTAAAGAATTCATATACAAAACACATGAGTTGAATATATAAAATCAGCAAGTCTGAATTTATACTCCATTCATAAACAAGCCAATGGCTATCCCTGACATGGAACCATGTATCATAATAGTGGCAGCACTCTGCCTAAGTAGCTTGGCTACCAAAAAGAAAGATTTTTTTTTTTTGATAGTGTTGTACCTCACACTTTATATGGTGATTATCAATTAGAGGAGAAAGATACTTGACCAATTCTCGAGGCAAATATCCAAGCACCCTTCCATCCGCAGAAAGCACCTATTAAGAAGAAATTAATCAATGTTTACCATTGAAAATAACAAAAGTATAGAAAACTAAGTAAAAGAAAAGGTGAACCTTGATAGCATGCCTATCCTTGGAATTTTGAGGGTCTCTCAAAATGAATATGCTTGCACCTTGCTGCAACTCAACATTATCCTGGAATCTACGACCAACTATAAAAGTTTCAAGTGTTACCACAGATTTAGCATCTCCAGGTCCACATGTATCAAGCTTTGGCATCTGTGTCTTCACACTTTGAGGAAACATATAGGGGCAAAGAGGATCTTTCACTTTAGAAATGTCAGCATCTACAATTACTAAACCTTCTAGGGAAGTGTCAGTACAGGTTTCTGAACTGCTGAGAGAATGATACAGAGAGTCTGATGCATACCACATCCTTTCACTAATTCTAGTCGAACCATAGCTAGACGATGAAGGAGAATTACTAGTGTCAGTTTCATTAGTTGATCCCCTTTTCCGTGCCTTCTCCTTATCATTTTCTAAATCACCTAAACTGGCTTCACTTCTAGATCTTGGGCAAAACTTGAACTGAAGAAGGGTGCTTTGGGTCCACTTCCGTTTCATTCCTCTGGCTAGGCATGTGTCTGCAAACAATTTGAAAGAGTATAATTAACTAGCAACAACTAGCATTCTACACAGAACAACTCAACAACATACTTAGAAATATCAGAATATAACAAACTAACTGGGATGGTGACAATCAATTTAAACGAAATGTCATACCCATGGAAAAGCTTATTCAAGGTTTAAAATACCAGCACCTAGCCCTACCAGTATTTTCCAGAAAGATGTGGTACTGGGAAGGTACTTCTTGACTCTTGGGATGGTCCTACATCCCAATACCTGACCTGTACATACATTTTTGTTTTTCTCTTTTCATTTTTTGACTAAAAAGAAATTTTAATGAATATAAATATATTTTTAATATCTTTAAATATGATTTTTATCTTAAAGGAGATGGGTAACTTACTAAATGTGTGAGGTTTCTACAATGAGGAAACCGAATCACAGTGAAGGGAGGTCAGATCTGCCCTCCTTTCTCTGCTCTCTCTCTCTCACACACACTCTTTCTTTGTATCAGCTCACACATCCAACCCCTCTAATTAAAGGACCAAGAAAGATCTCATGCCCTTTTCTTTTGAGAAGGAGACAGCCCGGTCTAGCCACACTTTGGTACCGACTGAACAAGCCCTGGTACCAACTAGTCCAACACATTTCAATGCACCATCCCATCTCACGAAGGGACTACTGTCCCATACCTATCCTAGTCCCTGGTTTTGGTTAGAATGGTACAAGTACTGGCATTACCAATCCTGCAAGGACCTATGCAAGCATGTGTTCAATCCCATATCAGCTGTGCACCAAGAAGATATTGGATATTTATATAGGGCCATGGAACCAAAAATATAATTTTTTGAGTGAGGACCTGGGTTGATATAAATGATATATCAAAGCAGATCTTGAAAATTTATATACAGAAAAGGAACCCTAAGTATAACTTTTGTCCCATCTTTCTGAGTAAAGTCCTATGTTGTTACAGACCCGACTAGGTATGAAAGTAGTATGAATAACAACTGACCGGATCCATTTTCATATCCGAATCTATCCGAATATGAATAGAAATCTGAGCATCCTATTAATATCTATATTCGTATCCATATCTGTCAAGGAAAAATGGATATGGTTATGAAGACAATTATGTGATCCGTATCCAAATATCTGATTCTACTTATAATCCTATATAATTTTATATAGTACTTGTTTACTTTTATGAAAAATATATAACTGTATTAATATGCTATTTGCTTGGTTTATTATCTATTTAATAATATCTTTAATTCTATAGTCATAAAGCTTAATTATCATATTTATATTCATATTTACATTCGTACTTTCCTATTTGTATCCATATCTGTTTAAAACAAATATGGATATGAATTTTTGCATCTGACTAATATCCGTATCCATATTTGTATTTGTTAAACAAAACAAATATGGATATATATATATATATATACTAGTATCTGATCCGATTTCAGCCCTAGACCCAACCCATTGTCACCTAAATCCTTGAGCCAATTTCTACTCATATATTACTTTTTATTCTGTTCTATAATTTTAGGATTCCTTTTATCTTGTTCCCTAAAAAGGGAAAGCATCATCTTTTATATTGACCTCTAAATTTGTTGTTACCCACCCAGTAATAGGGCATCACAATAACATAATCATAACTAACAAGCATTATCTTATATATTTTGACAGACATACAAATCATTTATGACATCTATCTATCAACATATCAATAAAAAATACATAAAATACCAAAATACATGTTAAAAGGTCTATGTGAATTTGTTTAATTTTCTTAAATGTAGAATATGTACAATTTGACTAAGAACATCATTATTTTTTTAAACCAAGGTTTCCCGAACCGAACCAGCCAGAGACCAGCACAGTTTGGCCATGGATATTGGTTCGGACTAGTTCGGACTATGTAAATTTGTTTAATTTTCTTAAATGTAGAATATGTACATTTGACTAAGAACATCATTATTTTCTTTAAACCAAGGTTTCCCGAACCAAACCAGCCATAGACCAGCACAGTTTGGCCGTGGATATTGGTTTGGACTCGCAAATTGTCCAAATCCCTTATGTACTGAACCGAAATGGTACGGTTCAACCTCCAAACCGTGCATTTTGGCCGGTTCGGCCTAGTTCAAATCCGGATCGGGTTGGTTACTGCAGCTGGGAGGGTTTGTTTTTAATGTGACTAAGAGCCTCTCGGGCTCTCAATTTGATAAAAACATACATAAAGATTCTCTTTTGGCCATTTTCTCCTATCCAAGCTATCCAAATGCCAGGAAGTCAAGGAAAAACGGTATGTTGATCAATCCTTTTCTCTCTCCTCTCTCCACTCTTTTTTTAAAATTCATGGAAAATAAAAAACAAAGAAAGACTGTCAAATTCTTTTATTTTGACATGATTTTAGAATATGTTATGAATTTATAAATGATCTACACAATGACACTAAGATCATTAATTTTTATTAAATATATAATTTTTAAAATTAAAAAATATTATTAAATTAAAAAAATAAAAAATAAAATTAATTTTTTAAAAAATTATAAAATAAATTTATGATTTTGGAACTTGTAAGCTACTTTCATCATAAATTTTGTATATATTTATCCAAGTTTTAATATATCGTGCGAATAGTGCCCTAGGCCTAATTTTGAAAAAAAAAAGTAACATTTCATGCATGTCCACTATTTTAAAAAAATATATGTAGCATCCATGATAGGATCCTACATAAATTTATAATCAAATTAATTTTTTTATAATAATTTAATTTTTAATAATTTTTTATTTAAAAATTATAAATATATATAATTAATTTTAAAAAATAAAAAATAGGTAAACAATATTTTTATATTTTATGTAATTATTGAGCTGATGTGCTTTTTCAATCTTTAGGAATGGATCCACCGAAAGGAAGAAGGATCCAGAACGTGACATTGGTTGGAAGCATGGGACAATGCTCTCGGATCGGCATCATTGAAGATGTAAATGATGCAACATGGAATCAAGGATGGTGGGATAACAAGTTGAAATAGAACTTGGCTGGCGGCTATCCTGATGTATATGCATGTCGATACTGTCCATCGAAAATAATTAGTTGATAAAAAAGCACTTTGCTGATTTCAAAGCAAAGAATGAAAGAATATTGAAAAAGAAGGTAGAGTTGGACCGTCGAGCTACAGAATCACCTTATCACTTTACGAAGTCAGAGAAAGCATCTATTCTAGAGGATAAGGCACAGATCAAGACTGCCATTTAGACGAACTTGTATAAGCAGAGGTAGCTCAGAAAGTGGCTAGGCATAAAAGCGATTTGAACCGTCAATTTTTGAGTCGGGGTCGGGCTCTGAGTATTGCAGGAGACTGAGGGATAGTTTAAAGGACCTCCTTAATTAAAGAACCCGTCAAAAAAGACACCAGCCGTATTGCATTTATGTTGGAAGCATTTAGTAGTAAAAAGAAATCATCTAAGGATATTCTAGCAGGAGCCACTATCCACGATGTAGACCCATATACCTTTCTTAGCAGAGATTTCAAGCAATAGAGGATTGATACTATGCTAAAAAAGGATAAGAAAGATATGTGACGGGCTATCGGATCCTGATTTCACTTCAGTCATCTCAGGGCATGCAGCAGACAACCCATTTATCATTCTAAAATATTATCTATACAGATTACTAGTGCACGTATAGATCCTCCAAGATCGAGAGATATCTATGGTCAGCTTCTTGACAACAATAAGGAGCTAGAAAATGTATTATCTCATATCAAATTAAATGGCTCGTATATAGATTGACAGTGATGTGTGATGGTTGGACTAGTCCTACTAGACAAAGTATCAACTTTTTGAATTATTATGATAGAAAAATATTTTTTCATGAATCTATTGATGCTTCAAATCATGTGCACGATACCAGCGACATCCTCAGATTGATGGAGGTGATTGATCAGGTGAAGGCAGAATGCCGTGCAGGTCATCACAAATAATGGATACTTTTTGAATTATTATGATAGAAAAATATTTTTTCATAAATCTATTGATGCTTCAAATCATGTGCACGATACCAGCGACATCCTCAGATTGATGGAGGTGATTGATCAGGTGAAGGCAGAATGCCGTGCAGGTCATCACAAATAATGGACCACAGTATAGGACTGCAGGAAAGATCTTGATGGAGTAGTGACCACATATTTTTCAGACCCCTTCTACTACATATTGTATCATTCTCATGATCATGGACATTGAAAAAATTCGTATGGTGTAAAATATAGTTGAATTAGTACAGAATATCACCAGATTCAGCTACAACAATACATGGATCTTATCATTAATGTGGAGCTATAGAGAGATTGAAACCGGCATTACATTTGCTACAAATCATATAGCACTAAATAGTCTTCTTGGTAAGAAAGTAGAGCTGCGTCATATGTTTGTCAGTACAAAGTGATGGTAGAGCAGATATACCAAGGCAAACACTAAGAGAAGCAATATGGAGAACTTAGTGACAAGAGACATTCTGATAGAAAACCAAAAAAAATAGTAGAAGCTATCAAGCCTCTATATGAAGTTCTTCAGGCCATGAACTCTGAACGATACTCTCAAATGGGATTCTTTTATTACATGATGGAAAGGACAAAGAAAAGATCCAAGAGACAGATCTAATCATCCAATACATATAAATGAGTACATCCGGATCATTGATAAATGGTAGAGCTATTAAAAAAGTACAAATTTGCATTTAGCAAGTAAACAACAAATTAAGAATGCTTTAAAAATTTAAATTTAATTGTATTTATATATGTACACTTAACTAATTCTGAAACCTATATGCAGCTTACGATCTGAATCTGAGATTCCAGTCTTCATCCCTGGAATTGCCATGGATGATCAGCTTATGTCTATCCTATGCAATGTAATATATAATATGGAGCTCGATCTGAATGTCGTAACTATGTACCTAGAACAAGTTCAATTAAAATTGTTGAGTGATTTTTATTAACTGTAACTTCAACAACTAGCACATGATAATAATAACTTTTTTCCGGACAAATATTTAAGAAGGGCACAAATTCTTTTGGATCTAATATAACGATCAGAAATAAATCAAAGATGAATCATGCTAGGTATTAATAAATCTAACATCAAATTCAAGGTGATTTTTGATTTTAGGAGGCTCTATAAGTGGTCTAACTCTTCCAAGATTCTAATTTAACTTATCTCATAAGTATCTTTCCATAAATAAATTGAGTTCGTTGTTTAGTAATTTTGTGAGATATCCTATTATCTTTATTGCATATAGATCTCATGTATTTTAGATGGACTATTTTAATCTGGGTGTTTTCCTAAATACCATCGATCTAAGTTTCATATAGTTTTAAATTGCTTGTTCTTAGGATAGTAATTTATGATCTAGTTTAATATGATTATTCTCCTTTTAGCAACATATCTTAAACTTGCTTGGAATTATCGTCATTTGGTTAATGATTTATAAATTGTGTTAATCAATTACTAATCTCAAATCGTTCATGCATCATATTCCACATTAATTTTGGTATCATACCAAGATCAAGTTAAGACAGCCATGCATCATTTCCTTGTTTAATTTAATTGCATTCATTATATAAGACACTTAAGAGCAATCCCCTTTAACTAGATAAGGAAGGGAATTCATCACCCTTGGCCCTAAAACAACCTCCAACATCTTACATTGACTTAAGCCCAACATAAAATCAAATTGCCAACAACTAAGGTCAATCAAGACTAAAGTTTAAGTGGTACGATGAGATTGGATGCAAACTAGATCTGCATCATCTTTATATACTGATGTCTAAGGCAAGTGGTCAAACAGCAAACGCCTTAAGTGGGCACGTGGTTACTTAATTAGGACCTTGCTTTCGCAAAGGGAGCCTCTCATGACCCCACCACTCACTGACCAGTTGAAGGAGTTGGTCTAGATTTATTTTGTACTTGAATCAATTCGTAGTGCCTAAATTACTAGGTCTAAGTCATCCTTAGTTGTATTATTGTTTGATCATCTTGTTTGCATGCCCGCTAGACTAGAAACCAACTATTTCCAAGCTCAACCTAGTGATCCCATGGAACCCAATCAGGAACTCACCCTGAATGACATCATGGTAGAATTAAAAGCTATGGCCCTTAAACATAATATTGACCATAAAACTCTGGCCAATAGTCACTGCCATCGAAAAATTCCAGCACAACCAAGTTAACCTAGAGTCACCTCCACCTCCCATAAGACCAAGAGCCCAACATCATGAATTTGATATAGAATCCCCTTTAGATAAATGTCACCATTATAACCTAAACAATCAAGATGATCGAATCCTTAGGAATATCCAAATCGAAGCCCCTATCTTCAATGGATGTCTTGACCTGAAGGTTTACCTAGATTGAAAGAGTGACATGGATCGAGTGGTACAACATGTCCAAGGACCAACAATTTAGGTTTGCTAAGCTCAAGTTAGTAAAGTTAGTAATACAAGCTAGGTTGTACTAGGACAACACTGAGTGCCTTCATCAACAAAAAGGCCAACAACCTATAAGACATGGGAAAAAATGAAACTAATCCTTAGAAAAAAACTATATTCCCACATTCTATCACCGGAGATTCCTAGATCAATGGCAGAAATTAAACCAAGAAAATAGGCTTGTGATCGAGTACATCAAACTTAATGAATTTATCATGAGATGCAGTGTCAACGAAAATCATACTATGCCATTGTCTAGCTTTAGGACTGGTCTTAGACAAGATCTCCAACGCATACTGTACCGGCATGGAGTTATCATCCTTGAACAAGCCTATTGATGCAGTAGGGTTTGGTTGGTCTAACATGGCACCAAGCCCCAATCCATGCCAGACGCGTGCCAGCCAACTTAGACGACCAGGCTACCTCTCCATGCCTCGCCGCTTGAACATCAAGCTTCGCACTCGCCTGCCCACTACCTGGACGCCGATCGTTGCCAGTTTTGGCCCCCGTCCACCCAGGTCATGCATGCCCTAAAAGCCGCTACCATAAATACTCACTGCCTGAAGAATGCCTAGTCATAAGGACGCACCGTGCCAATCACCACTCCCTGCTTCACGAACAACATTATGGCCCCCATCGTGGACATGCCTGCAATAACCTAGACGCCACTCCCCAGCATCGCACACCATGCCTTCCCTGTAATAGGTGTCAAGTACACACCTATAAACTCGTTCCCCGGGATCCTCCAGAATAAAAAGGCCAAGAAGAGGCCTGGTAAGTGAGCCAACGAAGAAAATCAGGAAGGCAAGGCCAAACGGAACCGAGAACCCCATCTCTTAAAAAAGCTTATCATCCTAAGAACACACCCTAAAGCTCCCTCACTCTATGAGCACCCATCTGAGTATCCATCAAGATATTTGCAGGCCTACCTACACACATTCCATCTCCTATGAAGTGTCCTAGCCTCCACAACTCTACTCACAGGTGTGCCATCTCCCTGGAAACGAGCCTCACATGTGCTAAGAGTCTCTTCTCCCACAGATCTCGTTCCATCTCCCTCTGTTCCTTCTCTGGCTCCTCCCTCTGCTCTACTCTGAATTTTAAAGGAGACTCCAAGCTCCTTTGTTTGCCTGTCCGAGATCGACTTAGACATCGAAGGGTCCATCACCAGGAAAGCCCCCCGAGTGTGGGCCTTCTGACCTTTCTAGGATTGACTCTCGACGATAAGACCCCACAAGATCCGACTCCACATCAGCAGCCACCTCAACTCTAGGCCTGTCCAAGTCAAGCCTAATCAGCACCTCCTCCTGGCACGGCAACAACCAAGTCATGCAAGATTGCAAGCGATTTAACAAACCAACCTATACCCGCCGCCCTAGATCATAACAAGCCCGTGTCTTTAGGCCCCAAACCAAGAATAAATCAAACACCTATTAGCCGACCTGCACCCACGAATCCACTAATTTATAGAGAAGATAAAGGAATCACGACTGAATCCTAAAAAGGAAATAGCTCAAATGCTAAGTGCCTTAGATGTCATAGGATTGGACACTTTGCTGGACAGTATCATTTCCGTGCACTACACATAGTTGAACCAATAGAATGACACTCCTGAGGGTCCGGTGAAAAATATAGAAGTCTATGAAGCTAACACTAATATGGTAAATGAGTTCATAAAACCTGATGAGGATCTTAGGATAAGAGTTGTTAGGTGCATCCTTACCCGGGCCCAAGAGTGAGAGGACTGGCAACAGATCACCATCTTTCATACCTTTGTCAAGATTGGCGAAAAGGTATATAAACTGATTATGGACAATGAAAGCTGCATCAATGCTATTTCTAATGATGCTATGAAACACTTAGGATTAACCTCAGTCGACCACCGAAAATCCTATAATGTTTTGGATAGATACCTTTTCAATCTCCATAAAGTATAGATGCCACGTACCTATCCTATTTAACTAATATCAGGATCAAGTCTGGTGTGATGTCCTATCCATGGCAATTGGTAGCATCATCCTAGGTAGACCATGGCTGTTCGACAACAATGTCACCTTGTA
Source organism: Areca catechu (assembly GCA_021397845.1). NCBI lineage: Eukaryota > Viridiplantae > Streptophyta > Magnoliopsida > Arecales > Arecaceae > Areca > Areca catechu. Next base: position 85,873,471 of record CM038044.1, on the reverse strand, counting down.
TGGTTGCTCAAATTCCTACTCATTTATCCATGAAGGCAAGAAGATCACCATAAATCCTGAACCACTTTAGAAAAAGGAGACCAAGAAACCCAGTGGACCGAAAGATAAGAAAAGCCTTCATCTAATTAGTGTTAAAGAGTTAAAGAAAGGGTTAGTTGAGGGATCTTCTATCTGGATGTTGATCGTTGTAGCAGCCAATAAGAAATTCCCAACCGAGTATCCCCTTGAAGTGGCAGCCCTTCTTAGCAAATTTAAAGATATTTTTCGTGAGGATCTACCCAACCACCTACCATCCATGAGGGAAATCAAGCATGCGATAGATCTAGTTCCAGGATTAACCCTGTCCAATTTATCCCACTATAGGCTAAATCCTACCGAGCATTTCGAGTTATAGAGGCAAGTTGGAGAACTTTTAAGAAAAAAGATTTTTAGGGAAAATCTTAGCCCTTGCACAATCCCTACACTATTAACTCCAAAGAAAGACGGAACTTGGAGGATGTATGTGGATAGCCATGCAATAAACAAAATTACTACCAAATATCGATTCCCCATCCCTAGACTAGATGACATGCTTGACATGATGGTCGGAGACAATCTTTTTTAAGGTAAATCTTCAGAGTGGTTACCATCATGTTAGAATCAGACCAGGAGATGAGTGGAAGACCACCTTCAAGACGAAAGATGGCTTGTATGAATGGATGATCATGCCCTTTGGACTATCAAATGCCCCTAGTACCTTTATGAGACTAATGAATCAAGTATTACGAGCCTTTATTAGATTATTTGTAATCGTATACTTTGACAACATCCTAATCTAAAACATTTGGACCATCTTCGACAAGTTTACCAAACCTTAGATGGAAAGCCTATACGAAAATCTTAAGAAATGTGATTTCATAACTGACTGAATTATTTTCTTAGATTGTCATCACACCCAATGAAGTGTTCACATATCTCGAAAAGGTAAGAGCAATAGTCGAACGACCTGTACCCTAAAGCGTCCATGACGTACGTAGCTTCCATGGCCTAGCGATCTTTTACTGTAGGTTCATTAAGGGATTCGGTACCATTATAGCTCCAATCATCGATTGTATCAGCAACGGAGCTTTCAAATGGACCAAAACCATCGATAAAGCTTTCCAAGACATTAAGAACAAGATGAACTATGCCCCTGTCTTGCAACTACCAGATTTGTCAAAAGTATTTGAAATCACATGTAATGCCTCAGATATAGGAATAAGCAGTATCCTTAGTTAAGAAGGTCATCCAATAGAGTACTTTAGCGAAAAACTAAATGATGCCAAATTAAGGTACTCTACCTACGATAAGGAATTATATACGGTAGTGCAAGCCATAAGATATTGAGACACTAGTTGTTACCACAATAATTTGTCTTGCATTCTGACCATGAGGCCCTCCAATTCCTGAACTCCTAAAAGAAACTAAACCATAAGCATAGAAAGTGGGCCGAATTTTTCCAAGCATACACTTTTGTCCTTAAACATCATGCAGGTATCAAAACTAATGCTCTTAGCCATAAGTATACCTTATTATCCACATTAGTGTAGAAGTGACTAGATTCTGACAAGTTGAAAGAGAGCTATGAAGAGTGTCCAGATTTCAAGGAAATTTACTCCACTTTGCTTCAAGGACCATCTAGAGTATAGCAAATTTGGCCTTCAGGATGGTTACTTATTCAAAAGAACCAAGTTGCATATCTCCTGTACTTCTGTTATGGATTTCCTTGTATAGAAAATACACAGGAGGATTAGCTGGACACTTTGGCAAGAATAAAATCATTGAATCAGTAAAATACAAATTCTTCTAGCCTAGCTTCAAATGAGATGTAGCTAGAATAGTTGCTCAATGTAGAACTTGCACTGTAACCAAGCATCTGAAATAGAATATTGGCCTATACACACCACTTCCCATACCTAACTATCCTTAGCAAGACGTTAGCATGGATGTTGTCTTAGGCTTGCCTAGGACAGCCCATAGACATGATTCAATTTTAGTAGTAGTAGACCGGATCTCTAAAATGGCCCATTTTATCCAAGGTTCCCCAACGTCTGATGCATCTAGAATTGCTAGGATATTCCTTGATGAAGTTGTCAAGCTATACGGACTTTCCAAAACTATAATATACGATAGGGATATTAGATTTATGAGCTACTTTTAGAAAATCCTTTGGCACATATTAGGCACAAAAGTTAAATTCTCCTCCGACTACCATATGCAAAGAGACAGCCAAATTAAAGTAGTAAATAGGAACCTTGGAAACCTGTTAGCTAGAAATTGGGATCTTTTATTATCCCAAGCTGAATTTGCATACAATAGTTTAGTAAATAGGTCCATATATATGAGTCCATTTGAGGTAATTCATAGTTATCAACCCAGAAAACCAGTTGACCTCATTCCTTTGCCTATGCATGCTAGAGTGGCTAGATTTGCTGAGTCATTTGCCCGACATGTTAGGAGTCTGCATAACGAGATCAATAAAAGAATTAACGCAATTAATGCAGCAATAAGCAAATGGCAAATATGCATAAGTCAAAGAATTTGCAGGAGACTGTCATAATTAGGATTAAACCTGAATGGTTCCCACTAGGGACCATAAAAAAATTGCATGCTCGAGGAGCAGGCCCTTTTAAAATTATAAAAAAATTAAATCGAATGTGTATGTTCAGAACTTACCCCCAGAATTAAGAATCAGTTATACTTTTTCTGGTAAGTGAAAGGGATAGGGGGATAAATCTGGCATAGCTACCCTCACAGGCCCCCACCCCACCAGAAAATGTTCGATTTAAGGCGCTGGATTTTCATAGCCTTCCCCATCTAAGGATGAGTACGTCAATCCGACAATACCAAGGTACCAGCTGATCAGAACAAGGAAGGAAAAAAGATCCTGACCTCTCAGTCACCCAACTGTCATGGACCTCAGGGGGATACCCCCTGAATTTAATCGAATCTTCCGCAGTCACACCTCGAACCCGTGACCAGTTGGTTGTGAGGCAAGATCCCAACTAGCTGGGCTACCACCTTAGCAGTAATCGGTTATACTTTTAATCAGGATTTTCCGTACCATTCTGAACTGCCCGATTCAGGGCATACTGAACAAACCAGCTAGAAACCGGCATGGTTCGGCCATGGAAAATTATTCGAACCTCTAGACCATTCAAAAAATCTCGAACCGGATCGAAATGGTACAATACGGTACATGCTCGTACCAGTGCAATTCGATCGATTCAGGCCTGGTTCGGATTGGACATTGTAGCAAAAGTGGGGGAGGTTTTTTCTCAATTTCATAGAACACGATTCAAGTCCCGGTATGGTATGGTACCTTACCATACCGATTGCTGACCAATACAAGTCCCGATACTGATTCAACGATCCTTATTTTTAATAATATCTGATCTTATTGCTTATAAAGAGCTAGCAACGATTCCTGGTAAGCCATTTGGATCAATCCATCTTTTAAGAGCAAGCCTATACCTGAATGTCCATAAATAAAAACCTTGACAAAACAAGACCAGATTGAAAAAATCTTGGACAAGGAGATCATTTCTACTAGGAGTCGAGGCCATCAACAATACCTGATTCGATGGTGAGGACAATCGAAGTCGGAAGACACTTGGATCACTCAAAAGGAGCTGCAGCGCATCAACCAAGATTTACTCAAGCGATACCATAGCAATGTCGATCCATACTCGACGAGGTCAAGTTCTTCCCGCCGCAAGGAAATTGGTGCGGCTACCAAAGCAATCAAAAGGAAATCATCAAAGTTATAGCCTATTTGGATTGAGGAAGCAGCATACTGGAACCCAGAAGTAGCCAATTGAAGCCCTTCAATTCAATTTTAGTCCGATCCAATCAAGTCAAAATCAATTTTATCTTATTTTAGTCAATTAAATCAATTGAGTCTGTATTTTGAGTTAAATCAAGTATAATCCCCTAATTTGCTTGATTTAATTAAGTTATTTTGATTAAGTATTGGAACCAAAGTGTGAACATGACTTATGAAAGAAACTAGTGTGCATAAAGCTTAAGTTGGTGCCTCACCAATTCTTGCCACTCCATATTTATGCCACCCCTTTTTTCATGGCATGGAAAATAATGTGGCACCCCTAGCTATCCTTCCACACTTATGACTCCTTCTAAGTCAAGTCTTTAGTCATCATAGATTTGCATTAGGTTTGGGACTTATATTCCTACTTAGACTATGGCTCTTTCATGGATCTATAAAAAAAGATGTACTCAAGATATTAAATCAACGAAAATTGCTGATTTATTTTTGTCTTCACCATGTTTGGTGTGATTGCTCCGAGAGGGAGAGGGTGAGAGATCCATAGCACCCGCAAGGGAGGGTGAGAGGCCCATCTTCGCTCTTTGTTTTTCTTCACGTCTTGATGCCGGATTTCTGTGCCAGCAACCTTCCAACCTCCACAAATCCCTAACCCCACATCCAAATTACTTCCCATTTTTTCTTGGAAGCCCAACATCCAGGAGCTTCTTCTCCAACCTATGGATCTTTGAAATCATTTTTTTTGAAGTTTTCCAAGTCTTATTTGCATGCAGAAAATTGTACCCGGATTTTCCTGAGCATCGCCTCTACCAAGCTTCTCCACCCATCCACATCACGTCCAAACCCACCATCAATTATCTAATCTTGTTCCCTACAATCTCATGCACCTATACAAATTTTTCTAGAATATTTCAAGGAGTTTTGGAGCTGGGATCAGCCCTTGGATTCTCCCAATCCAAGCATCTTGTTTCCAAGTGAATTCTAGGTTCTTCAACACCTAGTCCTGTCTTTAAAAGCCTTCCATGAAGAAGCTGATCAATCGAGAAGTCAAGATCCAGATTCCAATGACCGAAATCTGAATCATCACAAATCCAAACCATTGAAGTCAGCTCTATAAGTGGTCTAACTCTTCCAAGGTTCTGATTTGGCTTGTCTCGTAAGTATATTTCCACAAATAAATTGAATTCGTTGTTTGGTAATTTTGTGAGATGTCCTATTATCTTTGTTATATATAGATCTCATATATTTTAGGACTATCTTAATTTGGATGTTTTCCTAAACACCATCCACCTGAGTTTCATATAGTTTTAAATTGCTTGTTCTTAGGACAACAATTTATGGTCTAGTTTAATCTGATAATTCTTCTTTTAGCAACGTGTCTTAAACTTGATTAGAATTATCATTATTTGGTTAGTGCTTTATGAATTGTGTTAATCAATTACCGATCTCAAATCGTTCATACATCACTTTTGGACTCCTTTGTCATCTAACCGAATGAGCATGGAGCTGACTGCTTCCGAGGAAGCAACGAGATATTAGTAAAGTTCTTCTCTGACTTCTGGTTTAGAGTAGAGGTGGAGAACCAAAAATCTTTTTCAATTTCTCGAAAGCTTGTCGGCATTCGTCCCTCCAAGTGAAGTCATTTATCCGCCGAAGAACTTTGAAGAAAGGCAAACAGCGCTCGGCAGATTTGGAGATGAAATGACAAAGTGTCGTAATGTGCCCGATTAACTATTGTACTTCTTTATTGGAAGTCAAATGCCTCACGTTAAGAATGGCCTTAATTTTTTTCTGAATTTGCTTCGATACCCCACTTTGGGACTAAAAATCCGAGGAACTTGCTAGCGGTAACATCAAAGGCCACTTACTCGGATTCAACTTCATTTGGTGTTGACGAAGGGCGCCAAAGGTTTCTTTCAAGTCCTTGATATGATCGGCTTCTTCAAAACTTTTGACGAGCATATCGTCCATATAAACCTCCATATTCTGACCAAGTTGGTCTTTGAAAACTTTATTGACTAGTCTCTAATAGGTGGCCCATGCATTTTTAAGATCAAAAGGCATTACTTTATAATAATAAATATATTTTTCGATGACAAAAGCAGTGTTCTCGTCCTTGGGAGCCACCCTTATTTGGTTGTATCCTGAGAAAGTATCCATAAAATTGAGAAACTTGTGTCTAGAAGTAGCATCGACTAATTGATCGATCTTGACAGTGGCAAACTGTCCTTTAAGCATGCTTTATTCAGATCGCTATAGTCAATGCAGATTCTTCACTTGTCGTTAGCTTTTTTGACCATAACAATATTGACCAACTAGTCGAGATAATGAGCTTCTTGGATGAATCCAATGATCAAAAGTTTATCGACCTCTTTATCAATGGCCTTCTAGCTCTCAAGGATAAAGCTTCTCTTCTTCTGCCGAATTGATTTGAACTTAGGATCGATATTCAATTTATGGATAATGACCTCGGAAGAAATCCCAGCATGTTGGGTGCTGACCAGACAAAGATATCTGCATTTTGCCAGAGAAACTCTAGTAGTCGGTCCCATTCCTTCTAAAGCAGGAGGCTCCAATATGTACAATTTTGAAGGGGTCTTTTTTTAATGGAAAGGAAAGTAACTGCTCAGCAGGTTCTCTCTTTTGTCTCCCTTTGGTCTAATTGCTCGGTAGTCAACACTTCACTGGTCTTCTGTACTCTAGTTGACATCATAAAATGCTGTTGGGCCAGTTTTTGATCCCGTGCATCTCCCTGACTCTATTTCTTGTCAGAAAATGGACAAGAAATTGTTGGGTTGAAATAATTGCATCTAGCTTGTTTAGCCCTGGACGTTCAAGGATGGTATTATATATTAAAGGAATCCGAACAACAATGAAAATAAGGTAGACTGTACTTCATCATGGAGTCAAATGTGATGGATGGAGTAATTTCTCCATCAATCCCGATAGAGTCCCCAAAAAAGTCAACTAGGGTGGTTGAGACTCTTCTCAATTGATTTTCAGATAGATTTATCCGAACAAAGGCATCGTAAAATAAAACATTAGCCGAACTTCCACTATCAACAAGAATCCTAAGCTTAGACTAGTTAGCATGGTTGATCTTAGACTAGTTATCTTGTTCTATGTTGTGAGGGAGGTCCACAACTTAAGTGGCCCACCAATTTGATGTAATTCTTTAAGGTGTAGGACAACCTTGATTAGGAAAAATGCAATGATGTTTAGGGCCTGCTCTTTTATGGATAAATATCATAAAAAACTTGGACAACTTTTCTTTAACCAACTTATCCATGTTCTTGCACTTTTCAAAATGGGTAAGTTACTTTCCCTGGATAGCATTTATCTATGAATTAGTGAAAAAATCTGACTTATCTAGAAGGTGGCTAAATTATTTTCCCACCAACCGGTAAAATAAACATTTAATTTTATTCCTAAAATGCCCTCTTCCTGATTTCCCATGCCTCCTATTCAATGCCCAATAACTCAGTTGTCCACTACCCCCAAACTCTAGTCCCCAAAAAGAATGTTATAAAAAATATGGATAAATTTTAACAACTTATCCAGGAAAGAAATAACGTAAAAGAACATGGATAACAAATTTCGAAACTACTTTTCCATGCATAAAAGAACATGAAAAAATCATTTTCCTGTCTAAATATTGCTTGAAAAATTTTACTCAAAAAAATATAGATTCCCAGCTAAATTTTTTATCTGCAAAAGAACGAGCCCTTAATGGATCATTTTGGGCTAAAAATTGTAGGGAATTTGTGTAAGAAGGGTCTATGTTGGTATATGTACAGGACGCAATTTAGGTGCAAAATAAGGTCAAAAAGATGAAGTTTTGAGGGTTTTATGTGAGCTCAAAAAAGAAAAATGGAAATAAAAATTTTGTTGGTTTTGTGAATCCAAAAGCTAATTGATGGATGTGTGGTTCCTAGGGTATGGCGAGGATGGAATTGGAGCTGAATTTTAGGTTTTAGGGTGCTGTAATTAAAGAAAAGGAAGAAGAAAAGAAAGATTATCTAGGAATCACACCTAGAATCCTGTAGGCATCACACTTAGGGTTAGAATTGCAACACAAAATTATAAAAGCAAGCATAATTGCATACGAAAAATCACAGAAATTACTCCTAAGACCATAAATAAAGCTCCAAAACATAAATAGAACTAAAATACAGTCCATGAGCCCCATGACAGCCCATGTCCAGAAAATCTGGAAAATTAAAAAAAAACTCCGGACTCTAAAAACTTGAGAAAACATTCATAAAGCTGAACCAACATTATAGTACTGCTGCAAAACATAAAATTGAGATTTTATAATGACTAGTTGACCCTAAGAAAGGCTTCAACAGGGCCCCATATCATCCAACAAATTCCAAATCAAGGCTTTTGTACCCCAAAAAATATCAATGAGCATTAGAACCAGCCTTAGGACATCTTTTTATAGGTTTTCAATGGCCACTGCCAACATCTTCCATCAGCCCATAGAGGTTTGTTCACCATCTCCATTGAAACCCCTAGTAATTTCCTTGATGAAGACAGAACAAGAGATTTTATTTAATGATAATCTGAATCAGCGAACATGTAACCTCCATCCTTTTTAACCATCTCCTACAAGCATTTCAGAGGATCATCTCCACCCTTCTCCATGGCAGAAACTCTAACACCAAAAAGTGAAGCTGCTTTCTTGTTTCTGTATGAAACAAGTCCTTGAGGAAATCCCAAGTGAACATAAGTTGGTGCTCTTAAGAATGTTAATGGCATTTGTCCTTTAATTTTTAGGATAACTACCATTTAAGCTGTCTGCATAGCTTTTTCTTGAACCAAACTGATACTAATTTTTACAATCACTATTTAAGACCTAGATCCTTGAAGTTAATATATTAAACCATCCACTTTAGTAGAAAACAGCCAAGTTAGATCACTTAATAGTTGTTTTGAGACTAAAACCAAAGCCCTCCAACAAAATTGCAGCAAGCCAATTTCTCCAGGATTTATAAATTAATAAACCTTATTTTAAGCATTTGATGTCCATATTAGCATCTAAATCCTAATACATACCCAACATACCAAAACCATTTAGGCCATCTAGTCATTAAATTGAGTCCAAAACCAACCAAAATTTCCTAAGTATATTATTTTATACAAAAAAGATCAAATATCCTGAAGCATAAAACCAACAACATAGATTTCAGACCTGTTGCTACATCAGTTTCAGCATCAGAGCCATTAGAAGCCTTTTCCAGCATCCCAAGACTAGCTCTTAGTACACTCAAAAGGCTGCAAAGAACTCTAAATATACATGAAGCAAAGTAGAGTAACATACAAGAGGCTAAGTGAGGAGAAGTGTTAAGAGTCTGTTAATGGATGCAATTCTTGTCCTACGGTCACTTGACAATCACTCATATAGGTAATTGCCTGAGTGGCAAATTCCCATCAAGGAAGTCCTCTTCAGCTAAAGTAGAGTTTGATTTTATGCTTTTCTCCAAATGGCCCACCAAGTTGACAAGGACACATCCAATTGGTAATAATCAAATAGAGGAAAGGGTCTAGTCCTCAAACTAAACTAGCAGATCACTAAGTCAAAAAAGAGAAATGAGATTCCAGAAGAAATGCAAGCACTCCATTTCAAAAACAAAAATTGTATAGGGAAAAATGGTCCTTAAATTAATATCCTTATCAGAATGTTCATTTTCTTGGCATAGAAATTTTCACTGTAATCCTGAATGATTATAAATCTTCCACAAGACCAACCCAAAGTAACGATGGTCATGAACAAATTACATTTGGCCAAAGTAAGAAAAGGCTGTGAAGCAGTCAAATTTATGAAAGTGACTAGCATATTGCAACATTAAATTATGAAATAGAATAGCCACAGCACAACAAAATCATAACTGCATCATTACTTTCAGGAAAGAATTGGACAGTGCCAATCCAATTTTTTGAGAGGAAAACCAACACAAACAGTTAGCTAAGGCTAACAAATTTTTGAAAGGAAAACAGTACAACCAGTTGGTTAAGGCAAACCCAGGATAAAAAGATGGAACAAGTACAGGTCAGAACACTTATCACAAAAGATTTAGGGATTGGCACTGACTTTTCCACTTTTTATCACTAACACGCTCAAACCAATTAGACACCAGCTGTTTAACTTGATGGATAACTTGAAATGAACAAGAAGCTCCATTACTAAAGACTCCGTCGTTCCTTTCCCACCACAGATCCCAATAAATAACCACCAAACAGTATCCCATCCTCAACCAATCACAACCACATTATATAATACTAAAATGTTTCAAAAGGATAGCCAGCAGCTCCAATCTACCCAAATCCTATCAGTCATGAGATAACAAAGCTGATGCTCATTGTGAAACAATCACAAGCAAGCAAGTTCAATTCAGGCATCAAGCCATCGTATGTAGATCCATTAAAGCATACATATATCAAGTAAATCATTTGCCTAAATATTAAGTCGAACACATCAAGGGCAATAAGTCAAGGCAAAGTCATCTTACCCAGATGAGAATTCACATTGTAATCCGTCCCACGAATAGAGTTACCACAAACGGGGCATGAAACCCAATCTGCGCCGTGGATTTCGTCCAATTGTTTCGGAGGTGGTGCTTCCTCTTCCACCGAAGATGGGAAAGGCCGCCTCTTCGCAGCACTCCTCTTGTATTCCAAAGGAGTACCAGAAGGATTCTGAAGGTATAAAAACAGGCCAAGCATTCATTCAAGTCTGAAGACAAGAGGAATAGATGAAGGACGAAAGAAATAAGAAAGGAGGAAAGGGATTGCCTGCGGGCGAAGATGTCGGGCGAGGGGGGAGGAAAAGGTCCGCCGCCGCTTTCCGATGAGCCGGACCAGGCTCTCTCGGCCGTGGAGCATGGATACGGGATGCCCTGACCGCCGCCGCCGCCGCCCTTTTTCCTGCCAGGCTTCTCCGCCTTCGCCTCACCCCTCCTTGATCCAAATCCGAAGAAATGAGTATCGTGGCACGGATCAGAAAGAGCCTGCTTTTCAAGCTTAACCAACAACCTTGCCCTAATTCCCTCCTTGAACTCATGTGAAACAATACTCTCCTGAAAACCGATTACTTTGATGATGCCATGTAAACTTTTATATTTTATTTTATTTATTTATTTATATATAATGTTAATTATTATTATTATTATTATTATTATTATTATTATATATTATTAATAAATAATTAATAATAAGATATATTATATTTTATCATATATTATATCTTATCTTCTCATTTATGATAAATAATATAAATTAGGACAATGATTTTATAATAGGGCTGGAACTGGGTCGGCCCAGTTCAAAATTGGATCAGGTTTTGAACCATATTTTAAAAATTTTCGGACCGAATCCGGGCATCCCTTTGGTCCAAAAATTAAATGGACTCAATTTTACAACCCGAAGTCTGGTCCGATATGCTTAAAATTTGGTCTTAAGCTTGAACCAATTTCAGACCGATCCGAAGTTTATTGACCTGGCCCAGCCCAGTTCCAGATAATGGGTTTTGAGCCGGCCCAGTTCCAGCCCTACTTTATAACCATAATAAAATCCTGCCATTAAGATCTAAAATCTTAATAGCCTTAATTTGAAATGTTCTTGCCATAGGATCATACACATCCTATGTATACTCAAAGAAAAGAATATCAATCTTATAATCATTTTTATAAAACACTATGGTGTGGGCACCAGGATTAGACAGAGACTCCTCAATCCTATGTGGATCTCTAATTAGGGCTCTTAATCTTTTGGGTCCTGTAATAAGGCTTCAAGCCTAAATAATTTACTTTTGAGTAATGTAATTAGTGTCTAGATGATTTCAATTTTTGATTTAGTCCGGTAATTTGGCCAATTTGGTCAAGTTATGATCAATTGGTCCTGTAATTAGCCAAGTTGGTCCACAAGCTCAAGTCAATTTGAAGATGGGCTCAAGCTAGTTTGAAGATGGATTCACAAGTGGGCAATCAAGTCAAGCCCAATTGAAAATGAGTTAAGCCACATCTTCACACCAGGTTAGGAGTGCCAACTCATGAGGAGTGCCACATCATCAGTGCCACGTGGCATGGGAGGCGCCACTTCAGCTCATGGAGTGCCACATCATCAATGCCACATGGCATGGGAGGCGCCACTTCATCAAGCACCTTGGGCGGCCAATTAAAGCTGAAATTTCAAATCTAAATTCCATGGTTGACTCCCATTAATCTTCCCTTGATCCAAGCCAACAAGATCCTCACCCCACTCCACATATCAAGCCATATCACCAAGGATCAAGCCTAGCATTCATGGTTGGTCAAAGCTTCTTCATGAAGAGGAGATTCAAAATTCAAAATAAGCGTCCCTTGATTCATAAAGATAACATCCTCTCTTCACTCTCCCAAATCAAGTCTTGTAACCCCTATTTCAAATTTGAATTCAAATGTCAAATGAGGACTTAGGTGCTTATAAAAAGGACCCTAACCCTCTTGTAAATTAGTTTTTGGATGAATGAAAATTTTGAGAAGTTTCTACTTCATTATAGCCCTTGTCTTCTTAGACTAGGAACTCTGTGAGAGAGTGCCTTTGTCCCTCGGGACATCGAGAGGTGAGAGGCCCTAAGTTTCCTTCCTCATTTGCAAGCCACCCACTAATTTTCAAGCTTGGATGCCCCTGGAAACTCCACCCGGACGCCTAGCAAGAAGAGCCTCCTCAATCACCATTCTCAACTCTTTCCCATCCCTTTTGACTTGCTTATTCCTTCTTCTTGATATTTTCTAACCCTTCCCTTGGGTACTCGCAAGTCCTCCAAGTACCACGGACAATGGAGTCGGTCTTCCTTGTCCCCATGACCATCGGATGGAAAGCCGGCGACTCCATAGGGTTGAAGGTTGATCCTCCAACCCGCATCCGCGAGAGTGGGTGAACTCGGTATCGGGCGCATCCGAGTCTTCAAGGTTTGCACCTCTAATCTCCTAAGTAGGTATTGATCTAGAGCTAAGTCCTACGGGATTTCTCAATCCCGGGGTCCTCTCGTTATCTTTGTTTAGGGACTATCTTTGCTTGCTAGAAAATTCTTGTCCTTATAGAATCCCTAGTTCCATTCTTAACTTGACTTCGGGAATCAGTACATCTTTTAAAACCTAAAACTCAAAAGAAAAATCATTTGCATATCCATCTCATCATTAGTATAGTCCCGCATCATCTTCATCCCGCATCACACTAATATAAAAATGTAGGTATTCATTGAAGAATTAATTTACTGAACTAATCCATAAAAAGAATATTTGATAGAGACTTATAATCATATCAAAAGATGGTTATATAAATAATGCTGGAGAGAACTCTGGGTATCTTAAATTTATTATTCATAGATTGATAGTCCTTAAATTAGGCTTAGGCTTGGAATGTTTTGGTATAAATCTTCTTCTTCTAACTTTGCATTATTGCTTCATCTACTTAAAGGGACTTGAGGTTTTCCAGGATGAAGTCTAACTATCAAATTATGAAAGATGTTAAAATAAAAAAGAAGGTTATGGATCATTCTGAGTATCTAATGCTCAAGCCTTCTTTTATTTTTGTTAAGAGCAAATTAAGTCCATAATGGTTTAAGTGTGGAATTAATCAAAAGCAATTAATCTCATGAGCAAAGAATTGTGATATTTCAAATCGAGATCAAAATGTTAGTATTCTTTTGTTAACTCATGGGCAAAGAATTGGAGTTGGTTATTATGTCAAACGGCTCCGGGTTTCTCTTTTGATCATGTGGACATTCTGAAACTTGCAAAATAACCAAGACATAGAAGTTTGATCACTATAGAAGGTTTCCTGATAGTCGACTCTCTGATGCCTAAGTCAGTCTCTTACGATGGTAAATAGAAAAGAGGGGTCTATAGCCTCTAGGTAAGTGGAGTAGCAGTGGAACATGGTATAGAGATGGAGTGGAAGCGAGCAAGGCAGTGAAAGTAGAGAGTAGACATGGCAGAATGTATGCATGGAGGGAAAGGATGCGGGCAAAGCTTTAGAAAGGCAAGCAAGGGCCAAGAGTATGAGGACGAGGCTTCAAGAAAGGCTTGTGAAGCTCGCAAGAGAACAGGAGAAGCTCTGTGCATTCCCAACTATGCCTCTCTTGGCTTCTCTTTCCTACTTCATCTTACCAAAGGCTCTCAATGGCCAAGCCTTCATAAAGACTTTGACCTAGATCTTAAGAGGCTTGAAGAAAGCTTTTGATATTATTTGAAGACTTACTCTAGAGGCAAAGGAACTTGCTAAAAAAGTTGAAAAAGAAAACTTAAGAGAGCTTAATTACTTGGAGGGTCCCAAGGAATGGCTTTATGACAGGCATAAGGAGTACGTATCACCTAAGGAATGTACTACGGTGTAGGGAGTGGTAGATAGCACATCTCTACAAAGTGCATGCTCCTAAAGAAATGGTTGGTGTGGCTAGGAGATGGCACGAAGCTCGTCTGCATGGCAAGCGTGCTTCTATAGAGTGCATGCTTTTGTGGGGGTGGTTGATGTTCCAGAGTGATGGCACTGGATTCCTACCCCGTATAGAACAAAAGGAGGTGCAGAACTTCTTTTAGCATAGCCTCTGATGAACACATGACAGGATTTGAGAAGTTTGTTTTTTGTGCTGAGCTAGTGCATGACATGGCGAGCCATGCTGGACTCCACGTAGGCCTGACTACTTTTAAGTACATCACTATTAATCGTGTATTCTTGGATTAGTTATTGTTTTGTTAGGAGTTTAATGAATTTGAACAGTTGAAAAAGTATAAAGAAGCTTAAAAGAAAAAATTATAAAGTTGGAAAAGTATTGGAAATGTTTGGAAAAATATTTGAAGTATTTTGGAAGCTTCTATAGTATTAGAGTCAATCCCAAAATTTTCATGAGTCACCTATAAACTAGAGTTCTCATAAGTTTCAAGAGTCGCCTCCAAGCTAGAGCAAACTCCAGTCGATTGCAAATTTAGTCGAGTCGACTCCTCTGCACCTAACAACCTAACAGCTATTTTTGTTCAATAAGCTTTTAACATGTTGATTTTTACTCCAATAGCTAGTTTAACCTCTCCAATGGCCAGTACACTTTCTCCAGCCAAATTTAAGTGCATTTAAGGACATGAAATCAATTGGAAAAGTGAACCAAAAGGGAAAGAGAAAAATATAAGTTATTGGTGAGAGTATTGAATATCTTCGTGACATGCAAATAAAGAGGATTTAAGAGCTTGAATTGAGTAAGCTACCAAGAGAACATCCATAACAATCATAGAAAGCTCTCTTAATCATTAAAAAAAAGTTGTCGAAGCCTTAAAGAGCAATCATCATCAACTTCCAACTATGCTTTAACAAGTTTTTTCTTGAGCTTTGGCTCAATTTCTTGTATTCAATTATTTATTTTGTTTTCTTTGTAAGTTTATTGGGATAGAGACTTGTGGATTAGGCTTGTCTAAGTCCATAATTAGACAGTATGTAAGATTTTGGTTGGTGAGCCTATAAAATCAATTGGGTTTGATTATGACCTTGCTCAAAATAATTAGCTTGTAAGGTTTTGGCTGCTAAGCCTGTACAAAATCAATTGAATTTGATTTTGAGCATAACTAAAGCAATCGAACAATAATCAAAGAGTGATTATAGTTAAAATTTCTAAGTAGAAAGACTTGAAGAGTGGATGTAGGTGTAGTGTTGCCACCAAACCACTATAAATTCTGGTATTTTTGCTTGTACCTTGATTTGTTTTTCTTGCTTATATTACATTCCTTTAATTCTTGTTATCATAAATTATTAACCTTTTTATACTAATTTATATTTGTTATTTGCTACACACATAGTAAAGTTTAAATTTTAGAAAAGTTTTTAAAAATCCAATTCATCATCTCTTTTAGATTGCTACATCTGGGCAACATTTGGTATCAAAGAATGTACTCTTTTATCTTTTATAGACTTAATCATTTAAAATGTAAGATCAATCGCAACCCTCAAAAAATTTTTTGATGAAGGACATTCTCTTGTAATACCATCTTTTTTTTATGAATTTTAGTATTTTTATTGGAAGGCTATAATAAATTTTTTTATTGGAACACAATACTATAATCATGGAACATTATAGTGCATGGCGCACACACACCCACTAAAATTATTGATGAAGTCCAAGTTTCTAAGTATGAAAATGAATGAAATAATAAATAAAAAATTAGCTTATTTGAATGCTATAGTAATAAATATACTTTATTGTGCTTTTGATGAAAATGAATTTAATAGAATATATACATATTATTCTACTAAGGAAATTTGAAATATTAGGAAAAAATGATCAAGGCTCTAATGAAGTGAAAGAATTAAAAATTAGTATGCTAGCACATGAATATGAAATATTTAAGATGAAATTATATAAATTTATTTCTGATATGTTTTCAAGATTTGCAAATATTATTAACGATCTATATTTATTGAAAAAGCTTATATTAATTTGATCATGTGAGAAAGATTCTTAGATCTTTATTGATCTTGGAAAGTAAAAGTGTTAGCAATTCAAGAGACAAAGGATCTAAATCATTTATCCTTGGAGGAGCTCTTGGGTTTCCTCATGTACGGTAAGCAAACCATGATGAATCAAATAGAAGATGATAGTAACAGTAGGAAAAAGATATTAATATTCAAGTTCTCAAATTAAAAAAATAACATTGGAATTAAAGAATCCAATGATGAAGACAAAGATTTTTATTAATCATTAGAAAATTCAGAAGCTTTCTGAAGATGAAGAAGAAGAAAAAGCAAAAAAGAAGAAATAAAACTTCAACTAAGGGAGAGCTGAACTAAGAAAGAAAGAAAGAGTTAAGAAAAAATAAAACTTTAGCTCAGCGGAGTCAAGCAAGAAAAAGAAGACAACTTAGAGCTAAAGGAGTTTTTAGGATTTCTTTAAATATGCATCACTATGCACAACAGAATAAATTAAAATTAATTATAAATAACTCTAATATTTAATATATGGATTTCATGTTTTAAGGAAAACTTGAGCAAGATCATGCTCGTAATGGAATAGGAATCAAAAATAGATTTTGTGATAAAAGTAAAACTAAAAGAAGATCCTATCTTCTTGCATACCTTTCACTAGCTGATGATCTTCACAATTGGTTCTTCTTAAAACCATGAATGTACCTGACCTTTATGAGTATCCACATGGAGCCATGGACTAATATGAGAAATCGGCTTCACTAAGGTGCTAGCTCCCCTGTAGAAGTCTTCTCAAGGTTTGCTGAATTCTCTCGAAGGCTGTGTGTTCAACTTCTTTGAATGCATAGAGGAAAAATGAATCGTCATCGCCCAACCCTTAGGCATGGAGAAGAGGAAGAGAGGGAAAAGAGGAGCTGCCCAATAGCAAGAGTGCTTTAGAAAATTTTGTTCTTAAATTTTGTTTAGGGCTACACTTATTTATAAGCTTTAGAAACCCTAACACCCTAGCCAAAGCCCAGTAGGAGTCAAACTCCTATTCCATGGCCACTTGGGACGTCCCCACTCTTCTTTTTGCATGTGGAAAAGCTTTTCACATTGAATAGGGGGCATGCATACCATATATGGATGGGGAATCTGAAGGAACCATCATATAATCCCAAGGCTGCATGCATAGGTTTGAAGATTTTAACTAATTAAAATTAAATTGTAGTGAAAATAAAATTCTAATCTAAGCATGCATAATAGGATTCATTCATAAACATGTAGATCTAAAAATAAAAATAAAAGTACACAAGTAGATCGAATCTACTTGTTGCGCTACTATATCTTTATTAAATCGAATATGATGGATATCCTGGATCCACTGGAGCTGTGCACATGCCTAGCCTCTACCAATATCTATATGGAGATGGCCTGATCGAAGCTTCGAGATCATCAGAGTACTAGAATCTTGTAGGCCTCGTTTCGATTATTAGATCGAGTCCTTCTTCAAGGAGAAGAACAAACCCTATAATCACCCTACATGAACTCCTCACATAGATTCAAGGGAATAAGGGAAGAAAGAAAGCCTAGGATAAAAACACATTTTTTCTTTTGTATTTCCTCTTTATTTTCTCTGGTGTGGAATTGATGGAACAAAGAAGAAAAGGGAGGAGGAAGATTGTGCGACAAGGAAGAAGAATGAGATATATTTCACTTTTCTCATGCTAACCACGTCTTCTAATATTTTGTCACACAAAATTGTTCACACCCCCTTGGAACTCCATGCCCTCTTAAACTCAATCTATAATTGAATTCAAAATAAAAAGGACAACTCAACTTGGCATGAAGTAGTATCATATTTGTGATAAGAAAGAAACCCTTTCCTTTCATATGCTAATCCACTTCTCCCATCTAATTTTGTTGCACAAAATTATCCCATGCCATAACCAATTAAAAATTTAATAAAATCAAAATTCTAATCTGATTTCAATCAAATTCAAATCAAATAAGAGTCCAATCTTATCCAAAGTGAGAGACTCCCATAATAGAAGGAGAGTTGGCACTAACTTTTGGCGACCAAAAAATTTCTCATGCACAAAAATAAGAGGGGCACTGCTTTAGCGCCGCCTCTTCACTATTTGACACCAAAATAGAAAGAGAGGTAAGGGAGTCTCAATATACTAGGACTTTGGCTTCTTGGCTTATTTTGAATCTGATTTGAATCTAATTTGAGCAAAATTCAAAAAGCTATCAACCCTCATCCAATTAGGGTTAGAATTCAAGTCTAACTTGAATTAATAAATCCAATAAGCCCAATTGCATTGCAACTCTTGCAATGATATCTCTTATGCTAATAATTAGTAGGTACCAAAAATATTAGTTGCCAAAAATAGTATGTACCAAAAATAGTAGGTGCTAAAATTAGTAGGTACCAAAATTAGCAGCTTCTAAATATATAACTCTTACATATTTTGATCCAACTGTGTAATCAAGTCAAGTTTATATTGTATACGATTCCTCAGATTTCATTCAGTCTGGTAGTGGGACATACCATGATCTCCATAATAGTATTATCGAACTCTTTTGATGAATTGGAACAATTCTAGCTCACCTTACAAGAATCGTTAATTCAAACAGATCATAGTGGATCCCACAATCCATTAGTGACCCTAGCAGCATGTAGTGACAATCTATTAGCATAGAAGAATGAATTTCTAGGTATAGTTACCATGTGATTAAGTTTTTTTTTTCGAGAATCCCAACAAGATGTAGGTCATGGAAACTCACTAAATCCTAAGCATCTATCATATGCTAGATTTAATTGGCCTAAGTCCAATATGAAACTCATGGAAACTCTTTTCAATCCTTCACCTACCATGGCCATGGATTTTTGGACTTAGTTTCTTAAATTACATAAGACTACACCTTAACTACTAAGATCGAAAGATCCCCTATATGTGCACTTTCACTACTACAGTGAATATACCGAAGCCAATGAACATGGCAAGGACCTAAATAACTAAGGTTAATGTTTAATATTGTCAAACTATAGCAACCCCACAATGAGTAACTAAGGCATCGCAAGTCAAAGAACCACTCATACAATTACAGTATCGAAAAGTCACTGATGAGTGAGTAGACACCATGTGACTTTTTGTGATGGTTACACTTAGTAACATCATTCTCTAATGACCATCTGCACTATTGCTCTAGAACCCCATACCGTAGACTCGAGACTCATCTATTCAAAGAAAAGCAATCCATTCATCGATCAAATCAGATTAATCACCGTCCCCATGATATCCTATAATCGGAAGCATTTAGGAATTATATTAATACATATCTCAGATTCTGAACTTTTAAGAATATGTATCATTATCTATTAATTTCTTAGACGATATATGGACACAACATATATGAAAAAATTATCTAAATTAGAATATTAAATATAATTTTATGTTCTAAAATTAAAAATATGTCAATTAGATTGGCTTTTAGGATATATATCTAACAATCTTCCACTTGCACTAAAGCTAATCAGCCATACACTTTAGCCCTATCTCAGTGCTTTAGTTTTAGCTAACCAAAGTTTACTAAGCTAGTGGGTCTACCATAACTCATGTGGAGTTTACTCTCTATACCTTAATAATGTAGTCACGAATTAAATCATCACTCTATGTATTGGGACTTCTGATGAGATATTGGTTTGTTAGCTAGAGTATGGCACCATTGTTGCTATAATAGAGTGTTATGGCATCTGATGATATCACAATTATATGCAATAAACTATTGAACCTGAATACATCTTAGCATCAGTAAAGTGATGTAATCAGCCTCCCTAGTGAAACATACAATGATCGAATCCAAAACATCATTGTAAAAGAATACATGATATGTATCGTTGTTCTCTCAAGTCTCCCTCTCTAAAGATCTAAAACTTATCTTTAGTACTACTCAAGTATTAAAGAATGTTATCAAAGTTATCTAACACTCATAACCTAGATTCTATTGACATTTGTTCATAACATTCATAGCAAAAATTAGATTATGTACATAGCATGGTTTATATAAGGCTCCTAATGATCAAAACTCAAAAGGATTTAGCTCATATCAAAAAAATTTCAAATGTATTGGGGCACATTTTAGAAATTAATTCCATACCTAAAGAGTCAAATCCCCCATTAGATTTTTAGGCTGAACTTCTTTAGCACTTTCTTCATATATAATTTTGTGATAGGCTTAGCATCATCCTTAGTCTATTTTATAGACCTACATTCAAAATGTAGAATGCTTTCCAAAGATCTTTATTGGAGAATTTTCTAGACAATTATAACCTAATCTAGGTCAGCATAGAAATCACATTCCCAATAGAAAATTATTATCTGTATACAATGCATGGAATTATATACTCTCACTGATCTTTTATAAATACATGGTTCCTTTTTTCATTCTTAGCAAAATCAAACAATTTGATCATGTCATAAAAATAAGAACTTCATTTCTGAGCTATTTGATTTAGTCTATTTACATAGACCTTTTGTAGCTTAGATCTTGTGATCTCATCACTATCCATCTACTTGATCTTATCATTATTAACTATAATAGCAATTAGTATGGATTTTAGCATGGTTATAAGTGAAAATGTTTCTATAGTTAATGCTGACTATAACCTTTCGCCTAAGCCTTATCTTATAGATCTTTATCTATTTTTCTTTATAGATCCATTGCATCCATTAGGTACTATACCTTTTGGTGGATCCATAAAGGTCCATACTTAGTTAGAGCACATGGAGTCTAACCTCATGGCTTTCAACCATTTATCGAAATCGATGTCTTACATTGCCTTGTTGTAGGTTTCTGGAATTATCTCTATATTCCTCTCTCCCACAAGAAAAACTTTTTCTAAATCTTTATAAGCATACTTCTGTACCTTTTGGAGGATGGAAGATCCTACTATATTTATGAGGTGGAGAAGGAATTACATATATTGACTTTGCTTGAATGGATTCCATAAGTTCAATGGCCTATTGCTCTTCTAAGACTATCTTTTCGAGCTTAATTATCTTTCCACCGCTAAATTTAGGATAAACTATTTAACTATTAATATAGACATTGGGTCTCAACTATTTGTGATCTAATAGGAAGAAATATCCTAACAACTCTTTAGGATACATGTCATCAATAACCTAATCGCTAACTTATCCACCTGTATCTCATATAAGTATAATAAAAATGATTTAGAGTGAACCTAATTAAATAGGTTAGCTGAGTTATGTAATCATATCCTTAAAGATAAATTAGTGATTCTCATAATAGATTCAACTATATCCAATAGGGTCAATTTCTCTATTTAGATACCTCATGGAGCTCGAGATGTAAGAGGAGTCCACTATGAGGCTATGCCAAATAACTTGAGATGATTCTAAAATTTTTCTCAAAGGTATTTACTTCCTCAATCTAATCGAAGAACCATAAGGAGCTTTCCTTGGTCTGCACATCGAATATACTACACATGTTAATGTGTACCCTAGTAAGTATATCTCTGATCCTCACATACACCATTTATCTTACAAAAGGTAATTTGGTTAATACTCTTCAAGATAAGATTCATAAATTGAAAATGATTGAATAGTCAATTAGCCATAAGGCCTATGGCTATCCATGATTTTCAAATTATTTGTCCTTTCTTTTCGACATGACCAAATCTGAGGTACCACTTATACACTTTAGATTGATATTATCTCATAAGACCTCACTGATCCCATGGTACTCACTAACTGCTCAACAAATGCATCATATGCAAGTAAAGACTAATATTTATAAAATTATCTGAACCCAATTCATTTCTAAAATAAATGAATCGGTGATTTCATGCTAAACAGAAATCTAATTTCTACTCATAATAGGTAATAGTCTCCTTGAGCAGCCGACTCACCTTCCAAAGGTGTGTTATATTTATTCTTTAGGGATTCTAGGTATAGGGATAATTCTTACGATCATTAATCTTGAATTGAAAGTACTTTTCTATTGTCAATGGCTATCTCCATGGAATATCTCGATCTTTTACTTCTTTACAGGTATCTTCTTCTAATTAGACTATTTTTTGAAAAAAAAATCTACTTTGCATAGAGAAGCAAGCCCCTTGAACCTTTCAAAATCTCTTTAATAGTCATAAATTTATTGACCTAATTGCCTCAATCTTATTCAAATAATAGTTTACAATAAGCTATCCATATGAATTAGATAAAGATGCTTGGATCAAATACATTTAGAATCTTTATGCATCAACATGCTCAAGCTTCTCAAGCTCCTTGTCTTTAATCATTGTCAAACAATGATCATAATCGATTGCACTTAGTTCAGCCAAAATGGCTTAGTAACCTAGGGTAGTCCTGGTCCATTATAGTACTTAGCCTGATTAACTAATTTTCAAGTTGAGCCAGTCATTATAATATGTTTAGGTTAATCAATTGGTCTAAAAATTAAGAGGGTTGGAAGCTGACTATTAATCCACAAAAAGTAAAGATTCTAGTTAGATGATTGTATGTAATTTTAAATTTGTTCTAGAAACTTTATGGTGTCGACACCAGGGCCAGAAAATTTTGACAAGTGAACCATATCCTTGTGGATTACCTATGAATAAAGCCCTGAATCCAATCCCTTTTACCATGTAAATATTTTATTTTAAATTCTGTTATTTTGGCTTAGTTAGGGTTAGTCTTTTTTACCAATTGTAATTAGGATTTTGTTATTTAGCCTTTTAGGTTAAACTCTTTTTACCACATTGTGTAAAAACCCCATTTATCGGTTGTGTCAAACCCTTTTAGGCTAAACCCTGTTTATCAATTTATTCTTTTTTGTTACACGAGTCTTGCCTATTGATTAAATTTGGTTCCAATTGATCATGTGGGATTTAGTTATTTGGTTTTGAGTCTTGTAATAATTAGTTATTGAGTCCTATAATAAAAGGGGGACTCAATTGAAGACCTATGTGACTTCATGTGCACCAAATTGAAGACCCATGTGCTAGCCCAAGATAAGCTATGTACTAGCCTAAGACAAGCCATGTGACTCCATGTGCTAGCCCAAGTCATTTAGCATGTGCAACCCTTTTTTGGGCACCACCTTTCAAGAATTTGGACATCAACACATGTTATGTTTGGACATATCATGCCAACACACTCCATGTCACCTTATTTGGACATCATCATATGACAACACATGCCACAAATCCTCTTTGGTCGGCCACTTAAGAAGGAGTTAGCACCAACTTCTTTTTAAGAGAAGTAAATGAGAAGGAATCTCATCCTTGGTGCCCTCTCACTCAAGATTTCATGCCAACTTAATTTTAAGATAAGTAAATGTGAAAGACTCTCTTAAATTGGTGCCTCCACTCAAGAATTTCATGCCAAAAAATTTCAAGAGTCGGCCAAGCATTTTTTTCACGCCAACTTCCAAGGAGTTCTAAAATACTTGATCACCCAAATGGAAGAGGTTAAATGGTGTTCTACCGTAGATGTTTGGATCAAACTGGTTCAGAGCTGCTTAAGTTTCCAGAACTCAAGAGTCTCACCAAAACTCTTGAGTCATCTTCTATCCAGAGACAAGAGTCCAGGATGCCTAGAGCCAGAATTATAAGAGTTGTAGTCCAAGGGAGAAAAAGTCTGCTGTTTGAATCCCTTACACCACTGGTTGAGGGTTTATAAATATCCCATCAACCCCCCTTGTAATCATTATTATTATTATTCATCAATAAAGAAGCTCTGCTGAATTTTCTTCCTTTGCTATATGCATCGTGGGGTGTGAGGCCCTTTTTCTTTATTCTTCGGAATATCACGGAGTGTGAGGCCCTTTTTCTTTGTTCATCGGAACATCATGGGGTGCGAGGCCCTAGTTATCCTACATATCCACCCGACAAGAAACCCTAGCCACCAATTCTAACCCTTTCCCTTCCATTCTTTTCCCTTCCTTTGTTGCTTCCTAATTTGTGTTTTTTTATTGTTGAGTGTTTGCAGGTGATCAGGAATCAAAGACAGGTGCTCTTGCCTCGGAACCGACATCGCATGAAAGATCAGAGCCTGGGATCCAGTTCTTGAGATCCTGCCGCGATAATCTTGAGAGTCCTGCCAGATTTACTTCAAAGGGACGATTCAGTGTTGGTAAACTTAAAACCTCTTCCCTCCTCTTTAATTTATGAATAGTTGATAAGTAGACCCTAGTTTCGATGGTTTCTTAGCCACCAAATCATGCTTTCCAATTACTTTGTTGGTTTACTTATGCGGGTAGTTAACTAAAACTAGTTTCCTTAAATACATATTTTGAGTCTTCCTTAAAAAATCTGAAAAAAATCTAAAAAAACTATTCTCTACTAATCTTTGATAATTAGGCTTTAATTATTTGTCCTGCATCAGTTTTGGTATCAGAGCCAAGTTAAACTAGGGTTTAATTGCTCTTGTACTGAAATTTCTGCATACTAGGTTAGGACTTAGTTTCTCTTTAAGTACTCAGATCGGGTGCTTCACCATGATCGTCCGATCATAGAAAAAAATAGGGCTACAAGACCCTCACATCCCATTCAAAAAGGATTTTCTATGGCATGTAGGGGTGCCGCTATGATTGATCCTTGAAGAAGAAAACAAAGAGATAGGCATCTTTAGGGTTAATTTTATGCATCACATCCATTCCAGTACATAGTTTATTATTTTAATTGTTTCTATGTGTAGAAAGATCAAAAAATTCTGATTCTTATTTTGCTGGAATTTCCATAATTGATAGTATTTATTAAAATTCTTTCATAATTTAATTCTGATTTTAAGTCATCTGAATCTCTGATTTACTACCTAAGTATAGTTCTGCCCTGAATTTTTAGCAATTCTAGTTTAGGGTTCTTTTTGCATAAAATTTGCATATTTTAATTTTTTTGCATATTTCTTGCATATTAGGTACTTTTATGCAAGATATATCTTTGCTAAAAAAAAAAAAAACTTGGAAACCCTAATTGCATTTTCATATGCTTGCTATCATCATTCAAACCTAATCTTAATGGCACTCAATATCTACATAAGGGAGGGATTTCATCACCCTTCCTTGGCCCATAACCACCACCTTTGCATCGATCCTAACCTAAATTAAAATCAATTAGACTTAATTGCTCTAGTGTGTTAGGGACACCAACAGGTCGGGTTTCAAGTATTGTGTGAAAGCTAGTGCATCTAATCCTTTGATTATCACTTGATCTGGTATATAAGGCTAGAGGTCCAGAGGCAAATGTCCTAAGCGGTTTCGTGATTTTTAATTAGGACCCTGTGAGAGCAGGGGGAGCCTCCCATGACCCCACCTCTTACCTAGCCAGTGGACAGGGTAATTACTAAATTGGTTATAATTTGAGCTGACCCATTCTACTTGAGCTCTAGGTCTAGGAAACCCTAGTCCGAGTCTTGTTTGTGTGTGTGCATTGCATGACAACTAGGTCAGGCACACCCTTTTAGTTTCACCTAAACTCAACCCAATTTAATCATGGATCCCAATTTTGAGACATTCCTTAGGACCTTTACTGAACAATGTACCCAACTAAATAATAGGTTTGACCGACTAGATGACCGTTTAGGAAACCTAGAAAGGACCCGAAAGATCCATACTGAACCTAAATTTGAAATACACCCTGATCCGTTCCTGGAACCTAATCCTAGGAGACCCCCACACCATGACCCAACCTGGGAGACTAACCATAGGAGACCCAATTATGATTTCATAGACCAGGATGAGAGAACCACTAGGAATTTTAGGATAGAAGCACCTACATTTGGTAGTGATCTTGATTTTGAGGACTATATCGATTGGGAAGAAGGTATGTATCTATATTTTGAGATGGAACTAATGTCTGATGAAGGAAAGTTTAAGATTGCTAAGCTTAAGTTAGTACGCCAGGCTAGAATTTATTGGGATGATGTTGAAAGAATGATCAAATGAAGAAGAGACATACCATAACTACCTGGGGTGACATGCAAATTAAACTTAGGCAAAAGTACCTACCCAGATCCTTTGAACCAAGCTCCTACAAATCTAGATCCAAAACCCATAGGCCTGAACCTATATCCTATGAACCCAAAGAACCCATAATCCTTAGGTATCAACCAAATGTTAGTCAGATTTCGCTTAGTTGGCCAGAACCCATTAGGATTAGTGTACCTTATCAAAAATTAAGATCTAGTCAAATCCACCTGAGTTGACCCATTCCTCAGTAGAGTCAACCCAATTCTCACCAGAGTCGACTCAACCCTAATCCGAGCCGACCTACCCCCACTAGCCCAGATCCTAGCCAATTTTTTCTTAACCGGCCTACTTCTACTATCCCATTGGTTCACCAAGATGCTATTGAAGAAGAAGTGTATGAAGCTGAGATGAACTTAGTGGATGAGTATGAGGGATAAAAGAAAATATATATAGTTAACCTAGAATTAGCTGACCTGGTAGGCACCTAGGCTGAAGCCAGCCCAGAGTTTGTTGACCATGACCGTACCCTGACTGAAACTATACTAGTAGGATCCTTAGAAAAAGAGATCCATGAGGAACCTAACCCTACTACTGAGACCTTATCTGGGGAAACCGTAGAAAAGAGTCAAGCTATAAAGCTTAGTCCTGAAGTAATCAGTGAGGACTTGATTTTTCCAAACCAGCAACTTTAGGAAGAATTCACCCCATCAGTTCCAATTGAAGAACTTTTTCTTGAAATTCTTGATTCGTCCTTTCTTCAGGCTGACCCTTTATTCCCTGTAGGTGTGAATCAATGTCCAACCCTTAAGGTCAGCCCCATTAATTTAGGACTAATCCTTGAATCCTTTTTTTATTTCTTACCCTACCAGGTTACCTCCGAATTCACTTTTTATTTTCTACCCTTTCTTGAAGCTTCCAACATTTCTAGGACCATTAGTTTGCATTTTGTAGATGCTAGTATGTTGCATAAGTTCATTGAGTATGTTAGGTTTATAATCTATTTCTTGCAGACTCTGTGGCATATATTAGGAGTGTATGTTAAATTTTCATCTGCATGTCACCCATCGACCAAGAGTCAAGCATAGAATTGAAACTAAGAACTTAAAAAGATTAATAATAATAATAATAAAATAATAATGATAATAATAAATAAATAAATAAATAAATAAATTTTCTTCACTATGAATGCATAGTGAGTCTATTAGACATTTGCAGAGTCATATGCACAATACATTAAAGAATTGTATAAGAATCATATGGCTAATTAAAGAAAAAGATTCAAAGAATACAATGAGACTTTGTTATGGTTAAACTACGACCTGAACGGTTCCCACCTGGAACCATGACAAAGTTACATGCCCGTAGTAGTGGACCATACAAAGTGATTAGGAAAATTGGGTCTAATGCCTATGTGCTTGAGTTACCACCTGAACTAGGTATTAATCCAACTTTCAACATTTCAGACCTTATTGAGTATAGGAAGCCAACATTGATTCCTAGTGAGCCATTTGGGCCTAATCCTGTCCTTGAGAGTGAACCAACCCAAGTGTATCCACCTGCCATACCACTATCCCGGAGAGACAAGATTTAGCTGGTGTGGACACCAAAAGCAGAAGCAAAATAAAACCCCACTCAAATAAGGTTAACCTGATTCCACTTTGGATCGAAGATCACTAGGTTAAATTTTTCTTGTAAAGGGCAATTTACTTTCAAGAGTCCTGTAATTACTTAGTTTTAATTTCATGAATCCTGTAATTATGTCCAATCGAGTCCTTTAATTATGTCCTGTCTCAATCTGGGTTCAAATAAGAACTCAATTAGAGTTCCATTAGGTTTATTTAAATCAAGTCCAAGCCACTTCAAGTTGAGATTCACCAAACCACTTGGAGCTTCCAAATCAAGATCTTGGTCCACCAAGCTAGAATTCCACATCACTTTGCCAACAAAGTAGCCACCAGGGATGCCACATCATCAGCCACGTCACCTTCAAATGGGTGCCTAAAGGGGAGATCGACCAAGCATTTTAAATTCAAAGAAACCGGCCAATCTCCATGAATTTCTCCTTATCCCATGTAACAAGGCCCCATATCCTCCAACCTTCCTTGTAATCCTCCACAATTTGGGCAGTTTTCAAATTTCAAAAGTTTTGTAAGGCTATTAAAAAGCCTTGGATGCCCCATTGTAAATGGGATTTGATTTTTGGAGATTAATGAAAGTTGAAGTTGAATTGAAGTTTTATATTTTGAGTGATTGTCTCTAAGCCCCTCTTCCACACCAAACTATTCTCTCTTCCAAGCATCCAACGCCCAAGTCAAGAAGAAGGCCTTGGAGTCGGCCAAGCCATCTCAAATATCTTTCTTTGCTCACAAATTTTCCATCCCTTCATATGCATGCCTTTCTTCTTCCTTAACTCTTATTCTTTATGTGCAGGGTCCTTCGAGGTTTTTGAGTTGCAAGCAGGATCTTCCTTGACAAGGAACCAACAAGCTGAAGCCCAAGTCTAGGGTTCTGATCTCTGTTATCCAGGTCCTTCAGTTCTGAGCGTTGGTAGTTTCAAAGTATGAATCAAAAGAAGGTTGGAAAGCTCATCACGGTAAGTCCACAATCATTAGCCCCTATTATCTAGATCTTCTTCCTTCTTAGTTTAGGATTGTGTCTAATCAAGTAAAAGTTCCATTTCTTGTAATCTTTAAGTCTTATTATGATGAGTACAATGCTAGTGTAATTAGGTTTCATTGCTCTACAAACCATAATCTAAATATTAATCATATGCTTGCCGCATCATCTTGGTATCAGAACATGGTTGCATTAGGGTAGAATAGTTCTCTTTAAATCCAAGCAAGATCTAAAATTCACGCCTCCTGAGCGGGTGTACTCCAGTATACTATCACGACCCATGGGAATAATGAGCCCCTGGCCGGACATGAATTTTTTAGATTGAAGTTTGGGTAAGCCATTGCACTTGTTTGATTAGGTTCTGTTTTCTGAAAATTTGCATCTATTTACTGTAATCCGTCTGCAGCTCCAAAGGCAAGTCACTAATTTTTTGTTGAAATATTTTTTTCTTGTTCCTTTTTAAGTCAGTTATCACCATATTAAATTTCATCATCAAAAAAAAATTATAAAAAAAATGAAAATTTTTGCAGTTCGATACTGTCATTAGGGTTCGGTTCTGTCCTTTTTATTTATCTTCATTTGTAGGATCTGCTTAGAGTAGTACAGATTTTAGTTTTAAAATTCGTTCTGAGTCAAGAGAACCATCCCGTAGCATTCTTTAGTGAGAAATTGAATGAAGCCAGGAAGAAATACTCCACATATGATCGGGAGCTTTATGCGGTAGTGCAAGCATTAAGGTATTGGAGGCATTATCTCCTACCGCAAGAATTTGTTTTATTTTCAGACCATGAAGCCCTTAGATTTTTAAGCTCCCAAAAGAAACTAAACCCTAGGCATGCCAAATGGGTAGAATACATCCAATCCTATACTTTTGTCCAAAGACATCAATCGGGAACTAACAATAAGGTATCTGATGCCCTAAGTCGTAGAACATTATTTTTATCTTCAGTCAGTACTGAAGTCATAGGTTTTGAAAGACTTAAGGAGCAGTACGAAACCTATCCAGATTTTGGTGAAATTTATCAGGTTTTGCATCAAGGACCATCTAGTGATCATAGTGACTATACCCTTCTAGATGGTTATCTTTTTAGAGAGAATAGGCTTTGCATCCCAAGGACCTCCTTAAGAGATTTTTTGGTTTGGGAGATACATGCGGGAGGTTTGGCTGGCCACTTCGGACGAAACAAGACTATCTTGGCTGTTGAGGAACAATTTTACTGGCCAGGCCTTAAGAAACAAGTAGCAAACCTTGTAGCCCGATGTAGGATATGTGCTGTTGCAAAGCAGCAAAAGAAGAATACCGGGCTATACACTCCATTACCCGTACCTGAGTGTCCATGGCATGATCTAAGCATGGACTTTATTCTAGGATTACCCAAGACCATTCGAAAACATGATTCGTACAGATTTTAGTTTTAAAATTCCTTTCATCTGCATTGAAACATATAAGTTAGGAATCCTCTGTGAATTTTTCAGAATTTTTGGATATTTTTTCATCACGTTTTCCACACCACTTTCAAACTGCAACACACTTCTGCAGCACCTTTGCATTTCATTCATCTCATGAGAAATCAAATTAAGGGCATCAATTTGACATAGGGTCAGGGTTTCATCACCTGTCCCTAGCCCAAAAAATCACCAACCAGCATATCGATCCCAGCCCGTTAATTAAAATTGAGTAGAACGTTATTTGCCCTAGTGGGTTAGGGACACCAACAAGTTGGGTTCAGGTTAGGGTCAAGTTAACTGTGTCAGCTAATTGGTGTGTGCTTACTGGCTTGGTGTCTAGGATTGGTGTATCAGGGATTGTGATTTGGTCTGCCTACTTGGCCAATCTCAGATTGGTGTCTAAGGCTGGCAATCAGGGACCTTCACTCCCCTCCACCTACCTGGCTAAGTCCCATAAGTACTACTAGCTAGTTGGTTCACTTAATTAGACTTCTAATTTGTGCTCTAGGTCTAGGAAACCTTAGCTCAAACTTGAGTCCATTTGCATGCATGACAACTAGAGCAGGGACACCATATTCACCAATCCATGCCCAGTCAAGTGTAGCCATGGACCAAAACTTAGGGAATTTGATCAAAGGCCTAAATGATCAAGTGGCCCAACTGACTAAGAGTTTAACTGAGCAATTGGCCCAAACAAATCAGAATGTGGCACAAACCAACCAAGACATGAATGAGCAGTTAGCCCACATCACTACTAGGTTGGGTCAGTTAGAGGCTAGAACCCCTGAAAGCAATCATGAAGCCCAGACTGAGCCTGAGCCTAGTCTTGCACCTGAACTCGAGACTCCATTGAACCCTAGAAGGATTCCATATCAAAACCCTCTCTACGAAACAAACCCTAGGAGAGCTCCCCAAGATCAGTTTTATGATCCAATTCCTAGAGGACCCCACCCTGATCAAACCATCGACCCCAACCCAAGGAGGTTCCATCATGAGCCTAACTATGAACCCAATGTCAGGAGACCCACCCCAATTCACTTTGATCAAGATGACCGAACCATGAAGAACATTAGGCTGGAAGCTCCCACCTTTGATGGAATTTTAGATCCTAAGATCTACATTGATTGGGAAGGTGAGATGGACCAGTATTTTGACTGGTTTGAGATGAGTGAAGAGCGCAAGTGTAAGTTTGAAAAGCTTAAACTTGTGCGTCAAGCTAGGTTATATTGGGAAAATGTTGAGAGACTCACTAGACAGAGAGGTGATGTGCCCAGAGTAACCTGGCGAGCTATGAAACTTAGGCTTAGGGAGAAATACCTTCCTATGTCCTACCACCAAAGACTCCTAGATCAATGGCAAAGACTCACTTAAGGAAATAGGAGTGTTGCAGAGTACATAGCAAAGTTTGACGAATTCGTTATGAGGTGCAATGTTGATGAATCTGAGTCGGTGACCTTGTCTAGATTTCGAGCCGGATTGAGGAAAGAAATTCAAAGAGAATTGTTCATGCGAGAGGTACATGACCTAGAATTGGCCTATCAGATAGCTAGGGATGCTAAGAGATTCCATAGAGGTCCAGTCTATCGTAGGCCCAAAGCCCCTAGGACTAGTGCACCTTACCAGCAGTCAGGATCCAATCAGCCTAGATTCAATCGACCCAATCCTAATGTGCCTGTGACCTGAAGAGATGACAAGGGGAAAACACCTGAGACCCAAAGAACTCCAAACGCCTGTTTCAAGTGTAACAAAGTGGGTCACTATTCTAGCAGCTGTCCCAATAGAGCCCTACACATAGGGGAAGTAGAAGAGGAAGCCGTAGAATCCGAAGGTGAATTTGAGGATGAAGTATACTAGGCAGATGAGAACTTGGCTGAAGAGTATGAGGAAGAGGAAGTCCTGGTAGATCAAGATCTGATAGGAGTGGTTAGGTGTATTCTCACCCAGGCTAAAATCCAAGAAGATTGGCGTAGGACTAGCATCCTACAGACATTCATTAAGATAGGTGAGAAAGTATGCAAAGTCATTTTAGATAGCGGTAGCTGTGTCAATGCCATATCTACCAACATAGTAAAAACCCTAGGATTGCCCACCGTACCCTACCCCAATCCCTATAAGGTATCCTGGATAGACTCAACCATAATTTCCATTAAGTCTAGGTGCCTAGTAACCATTCAGTTCCAATCTTACCCAGAGAAGGTATGGTGTGATGTACTTCCAATGGGAGTAAGTAGCATAATCCTAGGCCGACCATGGTTGTACGATCTTGATGTAACACTCTATGGTCATTCTAATTCGTGCTCATTTACTCATAATGGAAAGAAGATCGTAATTCATTCTTCTCCACCTAAGAACCCCATTAAGAGAGGATCAAGCCAATTGAGTGATAAGAAAAAAGGGATAAACGTGATCACTGCTAAAGAAATGGAGCAAGAAATTAGCAATGGATTACCTGTTTGGATTTTGACCATTAAGGATCATCAAGAACCTCTTTCAAAAGAACAACCTCCAGAAGTCAGTGAAGTGCTAGAGGAGTTCAAAGACGTGTTCCCCGATGACTTACCTGACCAACTCCCACCTCTTAGGGATATACAACATGCGATAGATTTAGTCCCCGGAGCAACCCTACCGAACCTTCCCCATTATAGAATGAACCCTATCGAGCACCAAGAATTACAACGACAAGTAGGAGAACTCCTAAAGAAAGGATTCATTCGGAAAAGTTTGAGTCCATGCGCAGTCCCAACCTTACTACCCCAAAGAAAGATGGCACATGGAGAATGTGTGTTGGTAGTCGTGCCATAAATAAAATCATGGTGAAGTATAGGTTTCCCATTCCCCGCTTGGATGATATGTTAGGTATGATGGCCGGTGCAACTATATTTTCTAAGATTGACCTGAAGAGCGGCTATCACCAAGTTAGGATCAGGCTAGGGGATGAATGGAAGACTGCCTTTAAAACTAAGGACGGGTTATTTGAATGGGTAGTCATGCCTTTTGGGTTATCAAACGCCCCTAGCACTTTTATGCGAATCATGAATCAAGTCCTATGGACCTTTATTGGGAAATTTGTTGTCGTATACTTTGACGACATACTTATCTATAGTAGGATTAGAGAAGATCATCAACAACATCTGAGGCAGGTCTGTTTAGCACTTAGGAAAGATAACCTCTATGCCAATCTAAAGAAATGTGCTCTCATGACTACTAGAGTTATCTTCCTAGGATTTGTTGTGACCCCTGAAGGATTATCCACTGACCCTGAGAAGGCAATTGTAGAGTGGCCAACACCCAATAATATTCACGAAGTAAGAAGTTTTCATGGCCTCGTTACATTTTATCGAAGATTTATTAGAGGGTTTAGCACCATAGTTGCTCCTATCATGGATTGTATTAGGAAGGGCCATTTTGAATGGACGAAGTCAACTGATAAGGCCTTCCTTCACATCAAAGATAAGATGACCCAAGCACCAGTCTTAAGGCTACCCGATTTTTCTAAGGTCTTTGAAGTAGCATGCGATGCTTCGGGAGTAGGGATTGGTAGAGTGACCATTCGAAAACATGATTCAATCTTTGTGGTGGTCGATCAGTTTTCAAAAATGGCCCATTTCATACTTTGCTCCCAAACTTCCGATGCCTCTAGGATAGCCAAACTCTTTCTTGATCAAGTAGTTGAAAGGTTTATGCCCTATAAGCCAATATTTGTATCTCCCAGACCATTGTAAATTGACAAGTTAATAAAGGCAATATTTTTTCATCATTCGCTGTGTCATTATATGATGAACCCCATAGATTAGGGCTATGGTCCTAGGGCTATGATGAGATCATACCAGTGAGATCTAAAGCCTTAAAACCCTAATCTAGAATATTCCTAGTCATAGGAACCCTGAGTTGGGGATCAGGTTTTCCGGTTAGACTGGCACATCCTATGTATGCTGAAAAGGGTGACTGCTCTCACAGTCACTTGTGTGGGACACTAATACAAGGATGTGGGTGCTCATTAGCGAATGAGTTCACTGAATAGATCCAGTTTGAGAACATCTAATGGAGCCTTAGCTGCATGTCAATAGATTTTTCTCATAGTGGGAGTTGTACAAGTAGTCCTATGACCTGAGACTGCCATAATACCTTATGTACATGAACCCATGCTTTGGTTCAATCTCAATCATGACACTGGGTCATGCACGAGGTTGATGCTGGGTATGGTGAATTGTATATGAAGGTAATGAGTAGGTCAACAAGGAATTGATCACTCCTAGTAGGAGGAGATTGCATCCAGCCAAATTAGGTCAGATGATGATTCAGGAAATCTTTGATCAAAGTACAGATATTAGAAATGATTTCTAATATCGAATTAATTGAATCATTAGTGTATGACTGAGCTGGGAATGAGTATAAGCTGGTTTTGACATGTTTCCATATCCATAGTTATATTCGGGATGCAAGATGATTGAAGGATCGAATTGTACGGGAACTTTCCACTGAAGGGTAGTTTTGGAATTTCACCAGAATTTCCATATCTTCTGGGTAGACATGACACGTTGCTAGACGTCAATCTTGTCTTGTGGGTTGATCAAATTACATGGTTTAATTGGATCACTAATTAGGAGGAGTCCTAATTGACTAACTCGAGTTAGCTCGATTTGACCTAAATCGATTAGAATGAGTTCTGATCAAATTAGGTCAACTTGCACTCGGACCCACTGCTGGCTAGGTATGGAACCCAATGGGTCACACACTTAGGACAGATAATCAAGGATTTAATTTGGAATTAAATCTCGTTTGCAGATGAACACACTAGCATGTGTTGCAAACCATGGCTTCTACTTGAATCGGATTCGAGTTAGGATTCCGATTTGGTCTTTTTTAGATCCAAATTCATTCCGGTTTGAATCTAATTGAAGATTCAAGACATTGGGCTAATAGTAGGCTAGCAATTGGGCTAACCTAAGAGGCTAAACCCCTTTTCCACATCGCCTAAGCCCCTTCCCCTCTCTTCCCACGTGCGCGTGCAAGGAAAAGAGTCCACGCACGCGTGGACTCTCTTTAAGCGGCGTTTTTGCATGAGAAAAGAAAAAGGGGTCGGCGTTTTGGCTGAAGGGGCGTGGAAGAGAGTCCACCTAGGCGTGGACTCTTCAAAAAAACGGGATTACCATGAAAGAAAAGAAAAAAAAACACCGAAGGGGCGCGACTCTTCTCTTCTGCGCGCGCCCTTCTGTGTTTTTCGCGACTCTTTCTTGCGTCTTCCCATCCCAAAGGCCGTGAGATTAATTCAAGGGCCGTGAGATGAAGGGAAAGGATGTGAGAAGGGAGAGAGGGGCGTGAGAGGGTGATTACAGATGGGTAGGCGCCTCTCTGTCGCCTATTTAAGGAGAAGACTTCACCGTAAAAATATTCTAGTTTTTCTACAGCGAAGCCTTGCTTCTATTTTCCCTCTCCCTCTCCAGAAGATTGTTTCCCCCTCCTCTCTTTCCTCTTTGATTCCTTTACAGAGCCTTGGCTCTGTCAAATCTCAGAACAGAAGGAGAGTCAGAGAGAAACTCTCCGACGGTAAAGGAAGAAGGCGTCTCTCCTTTCTTTCTTACATTAAGACAATCTTGTCTTAATTTTCTTCTCCCTCCAAGACAAGCCTTGTCTCATTTTAGGACAAGGGCTTATTCTTAAGACAAGAGTGTCTTAAGGGGCCAAAGTTGCTAGAAGACAAGGAGAAGGGTAAGAGAGAAGGTTTAGTCCCAGTTTGGCTAGAGGAGTCCTAGCCAATAGCCCATGTATCAAGTTCTTGGGGTAGAACTTGACTGGAAGGAACCCAATTAAGGAGTCAGTGTCTTGATCATCTGCCCGTGTGGATCACCATCGGAGGGCGGACAAGTGGACGCCTGGTGTGTTCAAGAGGCTACTCAATTTGGAGTTCATTTCTGCATCAGACTGGTAATAGCGATATGAGGTTAGTATTTAAACAATGTTTAAATTTGGATATGCATGTAGTCATAGTTTTTAATTGCTAATAAGGAGATTTGGGATTAGGGTTCGGACCTGGTTTCATAAATTTTTGAAATCCACGCTTCCGCACAGGTTCACGAACCCTACAGTGGTATCAGAGCCACCTTATTAGGATTAAAACTTATGCAGTTCAATTCATGTTTTATTAAATGATGTAGTATCATGTTAAAGTTTTTATATTGATGCACAATGCATGTCTTTGATTGAACATGAGTTTGATGATTGCCACCAGTTAGGGTTTTCCACTGAAACCCTAATTGTCTTAGAGATATGATTAGCCCTGGAGCCATCATACTGAAATAAGGTTGCCCTGGCATAATGGTGTATCCATTATGTGGTAAATGGTTGTCCTAGTATGATGGCACACATTTCACATATTTGCTTAGTTTAAAGCATGTATTAATATATGTGATAGCTTTTAATTGAATGTGCTGGCATTGCATAAATCCCTCTTAAAATTATATTAAGTGGTAGTATAGTTAACCGATAAGCATTATTAGTCATGATGGATAATTAGTCATTTCGGTGTCTAGAAAGGTGGTTCTGGGAAGGTAAAGGGAATCGTGGTTTTTAATTGGTTCCGTTGTCTGACCTGGCCAATTTTAAATTGGTGTCTAGGAAAGCAACGGGGGGACCCCCACATCTCTTCCACTAGCCTGGCCGATCTGATTGATTTAATTCTTGACTAACATGCTTGGTGTTAAAATACTATTATTGGTCTTCCTTCATGATAGGTCATTATTGTGTTACGATCTATACTAGGTTTGTTGTGTACACACAAGACCTAATATGGTGACTAACACAATTTTTGGCCTAATACAATTATTTGTTTATGGTATGATTTAATGTAATATTTTCTTGTGTACACACAAGGGTATTACTATTAAAGTCATGACTATATGGCTATGGAGGGTCTTACTTAACTAAAATATTATAGTTTGTTGTGTATACACAAGGCTATTAATATTTTAGAGGCCGGGATAAGTTGAGAATTGTACGGGTTACAATTGGAGAGAGTTTTCCTACCTATGAACTTATATAACATTTGTTGTGTACACACAAGGTCTTTTATAAGGGATTGGGATCTCAACCCCACTAAGAAAAACTAATTAGGGTTTTCTCGATCATCGTATAGAGGGTTATGATGCTCGATAAAATAGTGGGAGACATAATTAAATTAAAGTCCTAATTTAATTATGTATTGTCATTTCATGGTTGTTTGCTTATGTATTGTTCTTTTTTTAAATGTAGATAAATGGCCTCTTCACTCTCACTCCGTAGTATTTTAGATGCCAACAAATTGACTGGGCCTAATTATGTTGATTGGCTGAGAAATTTAAAAATAGTACTCAGTCAAGAAAGAATTTCCTATATTCTTGATACCCCAATTTTGGAACCACCAAGGGAAGATGCCTCGCAAGAGGAGAAGACCACATATAATATATGGCAAAATGACTCACTTACTGTCAAGTGTGTTATGCTTGCCTCTATGACTAATGAGTTGCAGAGGCAGCATGATAGCATGGATACTAACTCCATACTGCTCAATTTAAAAGAGCTTTATGGAGAACACAGTAGAACTGCTAGATATGAAATATCTAAGCAGTTGTTCCGTGCAAGGATGACAGAAGGTACATCAGTACAAGACCATGTATTAAAGATAATTGATCTAATCACTCGATTAGGTCAATTAGGTTTTGTAATGGATGGGGAGTTGAATCAAGACTTGATCTTGCAATCACTCCCAGAGTCATTTTCACAGTTTGTTCTTAATTACCATATGAACAAACTTAATTCTTCCTTGCCTGAGCTGTTGAATATGTTGAAGACAGCAGAGAGCCATGTAAAGAAAAATAAGGCTCCAGTTCTTCTTGTGGATAAGAAGAAGATAGGCAAAAAGGGTTCCAGTAAGAGGATGAATCCCAAAGGGGGCATTAAGAAGAAGAAAGGAAAGAAGGCCTCCGGACAGATGACCTGCTTTCATTGTGGCAAGCCGGGTCATTGGAAAAGGAACTGCAAGGTTTACCTTGCAAGTGTGAAGCCTGGTGCATCAGAGGCACCAAAAGGTATGAAAGAAGTTCATACTATTTTGTCATTGGATTCTTCCATTTCAAATACTTGGGTGTTGGATACCGCCTGTGGTCATAACATCTGCAAATCATTGCAGGGACTTCAGGGGCTTAAAGTATTGAAGGAAGGTAACTTTGAGCTCTACGGTGCTGGAGGGGACCCCATCCAAGCAGAAGCTGTAGGGACTTATATTTTGAAGTTACCTTCAGGGAAGATCTTGGAGCTAAGGAATTGTTACTATATGCCAAAAATCATTAGAAATATCATATCTGTACCCTTGTTACTTAAACAAGGATATACTATGAATGTAATGAGCAGTGGCTGCTCAATTTCTTTATCTAATGAAATTATATGTTATGACATATTCTGCAATGGTCTATTAACTCTTTCCACTAATGACAATATTTTTCATGTTTCTAACAAACGGAAAAGAGATGATGTAAACAATACCTTACTTTGGCATTGTCGACTTGGACATATTAGTGAGACTAGGATTAACAAGTTATACAAAGAAAATTTCTTTGATCCTTATGACTATGAGTCATTAGGAACTTGTGAATCATGTCTCATGAGTAAGATGACCAAGACTCCATTTAGTGGACATGGAGAAAGGACAAAAGAGTTATTGGGACTCATACACACAGATGTATGTGGGCCTATGACAACTCAAGCCTATGGTAGATACTCATACTTCATCACATTTACTGATGATTTTTCAAGGTATGGATTTGTGTATCTAATGAAACATAAGTCCGAGGCTTTTGAAAAATTTTTAGAGTATCAAAGTATGGTAGAGAAACAGACAGGAAAAAGTATAAAGATCCTCCGATCAGATAGAGGAGGTGAGTACTTATCCACTGAGTTTCTTGATCACCTTAAAGATAAGGGGATCATCTCTGAATGTACTCCTCCTTACACACCACAATTAAATGGTGTTGCTGAAAGGAGGAATCGTACTTTATTGGATATGGTACGGTCCATGATGTGCTTCACGGAGTTACCTTTTTCTTTCTGGAGATATGCTTTAGAAACAACAACTTATATCTTGAATAGAGTACCATCTAAAACTGTCTCTAGCACTCCATATGAATTATGGAGAGGTAAGAAGCCCAATCTTAAGTATATTAAGATATGGGGATGTCCAGCCTATGTAAAAAGAAATTTTGGACATAAACTAGATGCTAGAGCAGACAAATGTCTATTTATGGGATATCCTAGAGATAGTATAGGATATCTGTTCTACCACCCTACTGAACAAAAGGTTTTGGTCAGTAGGCATGCCACTTTTATGGAAAAAGAATTCATCCTACAAAAGGGCACTGGTAGAAATATCGAACTTAATGAAATTCAACAAATAGACACTTCTCAGTCAAGTAACAACATATTTAATATAGAACCTGAACACACTCCTATCCGTAGGTCTGATAGGGTGCGACAGGCACCTGAGAGGTATGGGTTCATAATTGAAAATAATGAAGCCCAAATCATTCAAAATGATGAGCCTCTAACCTATACGGAAGCAGTCATGAGTAGAGACTCAGACAGATGGCTGGAAGCCATGAGATCCGAGATGGACTCCATGTATGTCAACCAAGTATGGTCTTTGGTTGATGCACCAGAGGGTATTAACCCTATTGGGTGTAAATGGGTCTATAAAAAGAAGATTGGGGCAGATGGCCAAGTTGAAACTTGTAAAGCCAGATTGGTGGCTAAGGATTTCAGACAAAAACAGGGAATAGATTATGATGAAACATTTTTCCCTGTTGCCATGCTCAAATCTATTCGGATTATGCTTGCTATAGCAGCATATCATGATTATGAGATCTGGCAAATGGATGTAAAAACTGCATTCCTCAATGGTTTCCTTGAGGAAGAGGTTTATATGTCACAGCCAGAAGGTTTTGTCTTGGAGACTAAACCTAATCAGGTATGTAGGCTAAAGAAATCCATTTATGGATTAAAGCAAGCATCCAGGAGTTAGAACATCCGATTTGATAAAACAGTCAAAGAATTTGATTTTTTAAAAAATGAGGATGAACCTTGTGTGTACAAGAAGACTAGTGGGAGTGCCATAGTTTTCTTAGTTCTATATGTTGATGATATACTTCTTATTGGGAATGATATCCCAATGTTACAATCAGTCAAAGTGTGGTTATTGAAACAGTTTTCCATGAAAGACTTGGGAGAAGCATCCTATATACTGGGTATAAAGATCTATAGAGAAAGATCAAGAAGGATGCTAGGCTTATCCCAGTCTAGGTACATTGACCAGGTGCTAAAGAGATTTAGCATGGAGGAAAGTAAAAGAGGTTACTTACCTATTGGTCATGGCATACGTCTTTCTAAGAGGATGTCTCCTAAGACACCTGAAGAAAGAAATAGAATGAGTTCTATACCTTATGCTTCGGCTATAGGGTCGATTATGTATGCTATGTTATGTACCAGGCCTGATGTGGCATATGCCTTGGGTGTAGCCAGTAGATTTCAGGCTGATCCAGGAGAGGATCACTGGAAGGCTGTGAAAAATATTCTTAAGTACCTGAGAAGGACTAAGGATATTTTTCTTATATACGGAGGGTCTGATCTTAAACTAGAAGCCTATTCAGACTCTAGTTTTCAATCAGACCCAGATGATAGTAAATCCATTTCAGGGTATGTCTTTACCTTGAATGGTGGAGCAGTAAGTTGGAAGAGCACTAAACAGCAGACTGTAGCTGACTCAACTACCGAGGCAGAGTACATAGCTGTCAGTGAAGCCGCCAAGGAAGCTGTCTGGATGAAGAAATTCATCACAGAGTTGGGAGTAGTTCCTGAGATTGAGAGCCCGGTGCCACTCTATTGTGATAACACTGGAGCAGTTACTCAAGCTAAGGAACCGAGAGCCCATCACAAGTCCAAGCACATTCTGAGACGCTTCCATCTTGTCCGAGAGATAATCGAGAGACAAGAAGTCTGCATCAATAGAGTGGATACAAAGAACAATATAGCAGACCCGTTCACTAAGGCTCTACCACAGCGGGAGTTTGATCGCCACCTCGATTGTATGGGGTTAAAGAATAAGAGCGATTGGCTTTAGTGCAAGTAGGAGATTGAAAGGTTTATGCCCTATAAGCCAATATTTGTATCTCCCAGACCATTATAAATTGACAAGTTAATAAAGGCAATATTTTTTCATCATTCG
This sequence comes from Areca catechu, assembly GCA_021397845.1. NCBI lineage: Eukaryota > Viridiplantae > Streptophyta > Magnoliopsida > Arecales > Arecaceae > Areca > Areca catechu. Next base: position 85,831,934 of record CM038044.1, on the reverse strand, counting down.
CTGTGTCATTATATGATGAACCCCATAGATTAGGGCTATGATGAGATCATACCAGTGAGATCTAAGGCCTTAAAACCCTAATATAGAATATTCCTAGTCATAGGAACCCTGAGTTGGGGATCAGGTTTTCCGGTTAGACTGGCACATCCTATGTATGCTGAAAAGGGTGACTGCTCTCACAGTCACTTGTGTGGGACACTAATACAAGGATGTGGGTGCTCATTAGCGAATGAGTTCACTGAATAGATCCAGTTTGAGAACATCTAATGGAGCCTTAGCTGCATGTCAATAGATTTTTCTCATAGTGGGAGTTGTACAAGTAGTCCTATGACTTGAGACTGCCATAATACCTTATGTACATGAACCCATGCTTTGGTTCAATCTCAATCATGACACTGGGTCATGCACGAGGTTGATGCTGGGTATGGTGAATTGTATATGAAGGTAATGAGTAGGTCAACAAGGAATTGATCACTCCTAGTAGGAGGAGATTGCATCCAGCCAAATTAGGTCAGATGATGATTCAGGAAATCTTTGATCAAAGTACAGATATTAGAAATGATTTCTAATATCGAATTAATTGAATCATTAGTGTATGACTGAGCTGGGAATGAGTATAAGCTGGTTTTGACATGTTTCCATATCCATAGTTATATTCGGGATGCAAGATGATTGAAGGATCGAATTGTACGGGAACTTTCCACTAAAGGGTAGTTTTGGAATTTCACCAGAATTTCCATATCTTCCGGGTAGACATGACACGTTGCTAGACGTCAATCTTGTCTTGTGGGTTGATCAAATTAAATGGTTTAATTGGATCACTAATTAGGAGGAGTCCTAATTGACTAACTCGAGTTAGCTCGATTTGACCTAAATCGATTAGAATGAGTTCTGATCAAATTAGGTCAACTTGCACTCGGACCCACTGCTGGCTAGGTATGGAACCCAATGGGTCACACACTTAGGACAGATAATCAAGGATTTAATTTGGAATTAAATCTCGTTTGTAGATGAACACACTAGCATGTGTTGCAAACCATGGCTTCTACTTGAATCGGATTCGAGTTAGGGTTCCGATTTGGTCTTTTTTAGATCCAAATTCATTCCGGTTTGAATATAATTGAAGATTCAAGACATTGGACTAATAGTAGGCTAGCAATTGGGCTAACCTAAGAGGCTAAACCCCTTTCCCACATCACCTAAGCCCCTTCCCCTCTCTTCCCACGCGCGCGCGCAAGGAAAAGAGTCCACGCGCGCGTGGACTCTCTCCAAGCGGCGTTTTTGCATGAGAAAAGAAAAAGGGGTCGGCGTTTTGGCTGAAGGGGCGTGGAAGAGAGTCCACCTAGGCATGGACTCTTCAAAAAAATGGGATTACCGTGAAAGAAAAGAAAAAAAAACACCGAAGGGGCGCGACTCTTCTCTTCTGCGCGCGCCCTTCTGTGTTTTTCGCGACTCTTTCTTGCGTCTTCCCATCCCAAAGGCCGTGAGATTAATTCAAGGGCCGTGAGATGAAGGGAAAGGACGTGAGAAGGGAGAGAGGGACGTGAGAGGGTGATTACAGATGGGTAGGCGCCTCTCTGTCGCCTATTTAAGGAGAAGACTTCACCGTAAAAATATTCTAGTTTTTCTACAGCGAAGCCTTGCTTCTATTTTCCCTCTCCCTCTCCAGAAGATTGTTTCCCCCTCCTCTCTTTCCTCTTTGATTCCTTTACAGAGCCTTGGCTCTGTCGAATCTCAGAACAGAAGGAGAGTCAGAGAGAAACTCTCCGACGGTAAAGGAAGAAGGCGCCTCTCCTTTCTTTCTTACATTAAGACAATCTTGTCTTAATTTTCTTCTCCCTCCAAGACAAGCCTTGTCTCATTTTAGGACAAGGGCTTATTCTTAAGACAAGAGTGTCTTAAGGGGCCAAAGTTGCTAGAAGACAAGGAGAAGGGTAAGAGAGAAGGTTTAGTCCCAGTTTGGCTAGAGGAGTCCTAGCCAATAGCCCATGTATCAAGTTCTTGGGATAGAATTTGATTGGAAGGAACCCAATTAAGGAGTCAGTGTCTTGATCATCTGCCCGTGTGGATCACCATCGGAGGGCGGACAAGTGGACGCCTGGTGTGTTCAAGAGGCTACTCAATTTGGAGTTCATTTCTGCATCAGACTGGTAATAGCGATCTGAGGTTAGTATTTAAACAATGTTTAAATTTGGACATGCATGTAGTCATAGTTTTTAATTGCTAATAAGGAGATTTGGGATTAGGGTTCGGACCTGGTTTCATAAATTTTTGAAATCCACGCTTCCGCACTGGTTCACGAACCCTACAGTAGTCAGACTCCACGGGTTACCAGAATCCACGCTTCCGCACTGGGGCCAAGCATTTTTTTCATGCCAACTTCCAAGGAGTTCTAAAATATTTGATCATCCAAATGGAGGAGGTTCAATGGTTTTCTACCGTAGATGTTTGGATCAAACAGGTTCAGAGCTGCTTAAGTTTCCAAAACTCAAGAGTCTCACCAAAACTCTTGAGTCCTCTTCTATCCAGAGACAAAAGTCCAGGATGCCCAGAGCCAAAATTCTAGGAGTTGTAGTCCAAGACAGAAAAAGTTTACTGTTTGAACCCTTACACCATTGGTTGAGGATCTATAAATACCCCATCAACCTCCTTGTAATCGTTATTATTATTATTCATCAATAAAGAAACTCAGCCAAATTTTCTTCCTTTTCCATGTGCATCGTTGGGTGTGAGGCCCTTTTCCTTTGTTCTTCGGAACATCACGGGGTGCAAGACCCTAGTTATCCTACCATCCAGCCGATAAGAAATCCTACCCACCACTTTTAACCCTTTTCCTTCCATTCTTTTCCCTTCCTTTGTTGCTTCCTTATTTGTGTTTTTTCGTTGTTGTTATAGGCGGCTAGGGTTTCTAATGGTGGGATAGATATAGGATAACTAGGGCCTTACATCCTGCGATGCTCTAAAGAGCAAAGGAATAGGGCCTCACACCCCGTGATGCACATAGTAATGGAATTTATAGAATGTTGGCTTTATTTCATCAATAATAATTGAATTTACAAGAGGGATTAATGATGGTATTTATAGACCACCAATATAAGAAGTATGGAATACAAAGAGTGGAATTAGTTTTTCTTAGGCAGCAACTCCTTGAATTCTGCTTTTGGTGTCATGACTCTGGCTTTTGATCCTTCCTTGGACTTTATCTAGCTTGGGTGGCATGTAGTGGTAGGCTTTATCTAATTGGGCAATGAGAAAGAGATGTAGCGCCTTACTTAAATGTGCGACAAAAATAATACTTCATAATGGGCGATAATATGAGATGAAGTCTCCTTCTCTTTTATTCCTCTTAATTTTGGCGATTTCTTGAATGGATGGGGTGACAAAATAAGATTGCATCAACTCCTCTTTGGCGTGAGTCCCTTTTGTAGATGAAGATAACTCCCATTTGAATTTAAAATGGAACCCCTTAGATTGGAAATCTTGAAGCAAGAAATTTTCTTGGTCCTCTTCTAGATAAGCATCCCTTGGAGATGGTTTCTTGGCTGACTACTTCTTGGATTTGGCAACAAAAAAATAGGAGGATGGGTGGCGCAAATATAGCTTGGACTCCTTCTGCTTTACTTATCTTAAAAAAAGTGGCACTAATTCATTCTTTATGTGGCGGACCAACACAAGTGACATGGCATGTATTGTTGTCTAGGATGATGTGGCAAATGATGTCCAAACTTGATGCATGTGATATGTCCAAACTTGATGCATGTAGCATGTGACATAGGCTGATGATGTGGCCTGACATGGTAGCAAGATGACATGTGGCAAGTGACTTGGGCATCCATTATGAGGTGGCACATTTGAAGGTGGGGCGCCAAGAGGTAGTTGGCATATGGCTTGACTTGGATTGCACATGGAGTCACATGGGTCTTGACTTGGGTTGCACATGGAGTCACATGGGTCTTGACTTGGTGATGAGGGACGGGATTCTAATGTGATGCAGGGTGATATGCAAGGAAAGAAGATGAAAAAAATCAAATTAAAGCAAGCAAATCTTTTTGGATTTTTTATGATTTTGATTTCCGAAACTAGCCTAGAATAGGTTAGGGTTATCCTGTATCAATTAGCATCCTACCCACATGCTAGATTAATCAAAAAGAAAAGAAAATCAAGATCCTAGGTCTAAGAAGGCCTATTAGGAGCATGTTCAATCTTCGAGAAATCAGAAAAAGAGAGGAGAATTAGGTTTAACATACCAGGCAATGATTTTTAGTTGCTGTGGAAGAGATCGCTCCACTCAGATCGGCTCCTGGATGATCCAGTCACTTTTTTGTGAATCCACTGGATTTTTATTAGCTTTGTTCAGAGACAAGAAAAATGTCATCCAAGGGGTGTGGCACTGGAGAGATCCTGCAAACGTCAGGGGTTAGTCAGAATGGAAACAAGAAAATAAAATTTAGATTAGGGTTTGAAGGAAGAAGGAAGCAGGGTTGCTGATGTTGGCAGCCTGGAAGTGGAAGAAGAACTCCTGGCTGGTGGATGGCTAGGGCTTTGATCTTGGGGCATGTTAGGGTTGGATGAGGGTTGCTTTGGGCAGCTAGGGTTTGCTGGGGTTAGGGCACTCAAGTCTCTCACACACAAATCAAAGAACCACACAAGCTTCACAAGAAAAATTTACCAGAATTTATTTCATGAATAAAATATTATTTTTATAAGAGGGAGAGGGGGTGGATATTTATAGGCTCACCTAGGTCCTCTCCTTGTTAGGATTGGATTACAGAGTTTGATAAGGAAGAGGAATACAAAATTTTAATAAAATTATAATTCCTTATTGAGTTGGGAAAGGAATTCCTTTTTGGCTTGGGAAAGGAATATTCCCCTATTGACTTGGTCTTCTCTTGGGCTAGGGTGCCTACTTGGACTAGGCTTGGACCTTGGGCATCCTCTTGTGGGCTTGGGTAGCAAATGGGGCACCTCCAAGTGGGCTTGGGCAGCCCCCAGATGGGCTTGGTGCATCGGCTTGGAAAATCCCAGGCGCTTTTATTTGGACTGGAGAAGGCCTGGGGCGCCATCTTCTAATGGGCTTCTGGGCTGGGGCTTTGCTCTGACCTGGGAGGGCCTGGTGACTGCTTTGGCTGATGTTCATCCTCTTGTATAAAACTAGACTAGCATAAACTTGCACTGGACTAACTAAACTCACTAAACTAGGATAAGTGGACTCACTCAACTTACAAATGGACTCAAATAATAGGACTCAAGAGACTTATGAGGTTGAGACAAGGGACTCACTGGACTCAATTGAACTTCTTGCCTTAACTTATTATAGGACTCAATTGATGGACTTGATTACAGGACTTAGCAAAATTTACCAACACATGACTTAAAGAACAAATTAGAGCTTGAAGTCTATGTTTGATCTGATATCCCCATCAATTCTCCCGGGGTTGGAGGAACTTAACCATGTCGAGTAAAGGTTGATCTTGCTCTGGTACTTCTATGACGGGTCTAGGTTGAGGCATTGCAGATCCTCTTGAGTGATCCATGAATCCTCAAATCTCGGTCGACCTTGCCAATGAACCAAGTGACATGGAAGCCTTTAATCCAAGTACTAGTGGCTTGGTTATCCAGGAAATGCTCAATCATTCCTCTCACAGGCTAATTTGATGGTGGACACTTAGGGTTGGATTCACTCTCAAAGAAAAGGTTAGGCTCAAAACTTACTGAGTATCATTACTGGCTCCCTATACTCTACTAAGTCTGAGATATTGAAGGTTGAGCTTAATGCATAATTTGGTGATAACTTAGGCACTAAGTCCAATCTTCTTTATCACTTTGATGGATCCAGCTTACAGGTATGTAGCCTAATTGTTACAAAATTTTTCTAGTGAACTTTTAGACTCTTTTTGGGAATTAACCATATTTTTATAAAAACATTGCTTATAATAATCTTATGATTAATTCCTCATGCAAATCTATAATCATGCAGTGCAAAACTCATAACAACACCTAATGATTGTAGGTAAATGACTCATGCCAACACTTATTAATATGCAGATTTGACTAACTCTAAACTACAGCTATGGATTTGACCCTTGGTCAGGTGGGTGACATGCAGATGAGAACTTAACATGCACTCCTAACAGATGCCATAGGGTCCTCCAAAAGTAATATGCAAACATGACATGCGTAATGAATGAATGTAACATGCAAACTTCTACAAAATGCAATCTAATAATGAAAAAAATATAAGAAGTTTCAGGAAAAGGTAGAAAATAAAAGGTTAGTTTAGGGTTAGTCTGACAGGGTAAGAAATAAGAAGATGGTTCAATATTAATCGAAAAGAGTAGAATACAAGAAGGGGTTTTAGGGATGAGTCCTAGACTAATGAGGTTGACTTTATAGGGTTGATATCTATCTACATGATCTGCATTATGAAAGAGTGGGTCATTTATTTCAGGGAAGAAGTTAATTGGAGTCAAAGGAGTGACTTCATCCTGAGGGTATTGATTTAAAGAGATCAGGTCCTTAATAAATTCTTCTGGTTCTTGAATCAAAGGACTGGGCTCTATAATTGGGTTCTCTTCTAAGGTCTCCTCAGGTATAGTTGCGGTCGTAAGAGCTTTGGTTTCTTCCTTTAATGGTTCTTCCATTACAGCTTCAGTTTGGGTGTGGTCAGGGTTAGCTAACTCTGGGTTGGCTACTATCTAGGTATGGTCAGGGTTAGCTAATTCTAGATCAATTTCTACTTGGGTATGGTTAGGGTCAACTAATTCTGGGTTGGTTTTAGTCTGGGCATCTACTAGGTCAACTAATTTTAGGTCTTCTATAGGTAACTCTTCTTCTTCTTCTACATACTCATTCACTAAGCTCATATCAGCTTTATATATCTCCTCTTCAAGGTCATTCTAGTGAACTAATGGGGTGGTAAGAGGGGGTTGGCTAAGGAAAAATTGACTAATGACTGGTGTGGCGGGGTGGGTTGGCTAAGGGGTTCCTTACTAATACTAGACTCAAATCTAGGGGTACTAATACTATGGGGTTAAGGTTGACTAGAGTTAACTTGGCTCGGGCTGGATTGGCTCGGACATACTTGACTGGGTCCTAGGGTCTGGCTAGGGACAGTGGGAATGGGCTGGTTTAAAGGAAGTCGGCTAGGTCTGGACTTAGGTTCAAGGGTTTTACTCTTGTTGGACTTAGATTGACTGATCATGAGTTTCCTTTGATATGACTCAAATTTCTCAGCTATATGATGGCTTCCTTTAGGTCCTGAATTTGCCATTGAGACAGTTCTCACCGGATGTCTCATGAAGGCCAATCCTAAACCTAAATAAGGTCACTGATTTCGGGTTCATCTATGCAACACCTAAGGGCACACTTTTCAAATTGGGTTATATACTCTGACACGGATCTATTTCCTTGATTTAACCTTTTCCATTGGTCTAAAAGGCATTGTTGGTAGTATGGGGGAACATATTTTTCTCTAAGTTTCAGTTTCATGGCCATCCAAATATCTATGAGAGCTTTGTATCATTGTTTGTTTAGGCACTCTACTTTTTCCCAGTATAACCTAGCATGGTCAATTAACCTGAGTTTGGCAAATTCACACTTCCTTTCATCACTCTAGTCATACCATTCAAAATATTATTCCATGTCTCTTTCCCAATCTGTGTAGACCTTGGGATCTAGGGTGCCATCAAAGGTGGGTGCTTCTAGCCTAAAGTTTCTAATGGTTCTCTCGTCCTGGTCTATGAACTCACAATTGGTCTCCTATAATTGGACTCCCAGATTGGGTTATGGTGTTGGGCTCTCCTAGAGTTGGGCTCCAAGTATGGGTCATGGTATGGGGTTCTCCTAGGGTTGGGCTCTAAGTATGGGTCAAGGTATTGGCCTCTCCTAGGGTTGGGAGGTGGGGGCAAAGGTGACTCAAGTTTTGGTCTAGTGTTGGACTCTTGGGTTCCTAATCGGTCTCCTCTCTGGTCAAACCTATTGGTTAAATGGTCAAGCTTATTGGTTGTTTGGGTGTAGGATTGGGTCAATTGGTTAAATCTATTATTCATTTGGGTATTCGATTGGTTCATATGGGTGGTCAATTGGACAATCAGCTGGTCATTCATGGCTTTTATGAGAGTTTCAAGATTGGTTGAGCTGGGTTGGGGTCTAGATTGATGATATTGGGTTCCTGACCTAGTGGTCATGCAATCAATCAAACAAGGTGTATAATGCGATCAAGCACACAAAGCTAGCACGTACTATAGTTTACTAGACCTAGAGCCAAAGTTGAATGGGTCTACTCAACTTACACCAAACTCAACAACTAATCCTTCTACTGGCCAAGCAAGAGGTGGGGTGGTGGGAGGCTCCCCCTGCCCGTGATAGGATCCTAATTAAGTAACCACTAGTCCACTTAGGGCATTGCCTCTAGACCTTTAGCTTTACTGCCTTAGACACCAGTTTTCAGTAATAGTTGAGAAATCGAATGCACTAGTTTACCTACATAACTCGGACCCGACCTGTTGGTATCCCTAGCTCACTAAAGCAAATTAAGTTGCTAGTTGAATTTAATTAAGGGTTTGGGTATGGATGCAAGGTGGTTATTTTGGGCCCAGGACAGGTAATGACCTCCTGCTCTGATCTGAGATAGAAAATTGCCCTTAAGATTAGTTTAATGCAAATGATGAACACACAATGAAACCTAATGCAATTTAAAAATAAACATAAAATGAATTTTTTTTGTCTTTTTATGAGGTGGCAACTTAAATTTGAGTTGGTTAAGTTAGCAAACAAAATTGGCTTGGGTGAGGTGGGGTTTGATAGTTGATTAGGTTTGGTTTAGTCAGGCATGCAGAACTAAAATTGTGGGTCTATTTTATTGCACAGGTTAGCATAGATTTCAAAGCACAAAAATTCTAAAAAATTCACAGAATAGAGAATGATTTGTGAAGATGATATCTACCAAATTTTATGCAAAAAAAAAAATGTTATAATGATGCAAAACCTAGGGTTTCTAACTGGGTGCATAAAAGATAGATTTCTGGTTAGTGTTTCTAAGATGCTGATTTTTTGTAATTTTTTGGTTATGTAAAATCTTATAAAAATATTAATAAAACAAAGGACTCAACAAAGATAACGTGATGCAAATTATAGAGAAAAATAAAATGCTTAAGATAGTTAATCAGACTGAAACTCAGACCCCTAATATAGATGATAGGATGTAGATTTTTGTTAGGGTTTTATTTTTACTATTTTTTTGTATATTTTTAGACCTAAAAAATTCTACAAAAAAAATAGAAAAATAGAGGACAAAATAGAGAATATTCACCATGAAAATTAAAAAAAATAAAAAAGTTTGATAGGGGAAATAGTCTTATATTTTGAGGGGTTATGCAGAACTCAAGATGCAGAAATCTAAACTAGGATATAAGAACATGCCCTAATCCCGCTCTGATACCAAAATTGATGAAAGATGAGATTCTAATATGATGCAGGATGATATGCAAGGGATGAAAACGAAGAAAATCATATTAAAGCAAGCAAGTATTTTTGGATTTTTTATGGTTTTGATTCCTGAAACTAGCCTAGATTAGGTTAGGGTTATCCTGTATCAATTAGCATCCTGCCCACATGCTAGATTAATCAAAAAGAAAAGAAAATCAGGATCCTAGGTCTAAGAAGTCCTATTAGGAGCATGTTCAATCTTTAAGAAATCAGAAAAAGAGAGAAGGGAATTAGGTTTAACATACCAGGCAATGATTTCTAATTGCTATGGAAGAGATCGCTCCTCTCATATCGGTACCTGGATGATCCGGTCACTTTCCCGTGAATCCACCGACTTTTTATCAACTTCGTTCGAAGGCAAGGAAAATGTCATTCAAGGGGCGTGGCACTGGAGAGATCCTGCAAATGTCAGGGGTTAGTCAGAAAGGAAATAAGAAAATAAAATATGGATTAGGGTTTGAAAGAAGAAGGAAGCAAGGTTGCTGATGTTGGCGGCCTGGAAGTGGAAGAAGAACTCCTGGCTAGTGGATGGCTAGGGCTTTGATCTTGGGGCGTGTTAAGGTTGGATGAGTGTTGCTTGGGTGGCTAGGGTTTGTTGGGGTTAGGGCACTGAAGTCTCTCATACACAAATCAAAGAACCACACAAGCTTCACAAGAAAATTTTACCAGAGTTTATTTTATGAATAAAAGATTATTTTTACAAGTGGGGGAGGGGGTGGGTATTTATAGGCTCACCCAGGTCCTCTCCTTGTTAGGATTGGATTACAGAGTTTGATAAGGAGGAGGAATACAAAATTTGAATAAAATTACAATTCCTTGTTGACTTGGGAAAGGAATTCTTTGTTGGCTTGGGAAAGGAATATTCCCCTGTTGACTTGGTCTTCTCTTACGCTAGGGCACCTACTTGGACTGGACTTGGACCTTGGGCGTCCTCTTGTGGGCTTGCCAGCAAATGGGGCACCTCTAAGTGGGCTTGGGTAGCCCCCAGATGGGCTAGGAAAACCCTGGGCGCCCACTTCTATTTGGACTAGAGAAGGCCCGGGGAGCCATCTTCTAATGGGCTTCTGGGCTGGGGCTCTGCTCTGGCTTGGGAGGGCTTGGTGACCGCTTTGGCTGGTGATCCTCCCATTGTATAAAACTGGACTAATATAAACTTGCACTGGACTAACTGAACTCACTAAATTGGGACAAGTGGACTCGCTCAACTTACAAATGTACTCAAAGAATAGGACTTAAGGGACTATGAGGTTGAGACAAGGGACTCACTAGACTCAATTGGAGTTCTTGCCTCAACTTATTATAGGACTCAATTGATGGACTTTATTACAGGACTTTGCAAAATTTACCAACACATGACTTAGAGAACGAATTGAAGCTTGAAGTCTATGTCTGATCTGATGTCCCCATCACTTGGGTCCCCTCTTGTATTACAAGACTCAACTAAAAATTACAAGACTCAACCAAGTAAAGCCCAACTTGATTAAATTGATCAAAAGACATAATCGATTCATAGCTGAACCATACCATACTTAATTAGGCTTGCAAATGCAAAACCCAATTAAAGTTGGTAAAAATGGCTAATTAACACTGGACCATTATAACAGCATTTATGATCCAATTGATATTGGAGTTTTTTTACAGACTCAATTTTGGATCCAGGAGTTTTTACAGACGACTCAATTTTGGGATTTAGGGCTAAACCCAACTAAGTTAAAGTAATATAATTGAAGATAACTATTTACAAGTGATATGGGGTTTGGGCTTAGGGCTTCATTCATAGGTGATTCACAGGAATGTGGGTTTGACTTGTCATTTTGTTCTAGTCCTGGTGTCCGCATCAATTCTTCCCGGATAGGAGGAACTCGACCCGGTCGAGTATGGATCAACCTTACTATGATAGTGCTTTAGTAAGCCTGTGTCAATTCTTTGCAAGTCCTCTCTGATGATCCAAGAATCGTTAGTCTTGGATCATCCTTGCCAATGAACCAGATATCGTTGATAGCCTTTGCTCTGAGTTGCGATAATCTTGTCATCCAAGATCCGCTCGATCCTGTCTCTCCGGGCTGGTAGTATGGCAGGTAGACATACATGGATTGGCTCACTCTCAAGGATTGGATTAGGCTCAAAAGGCTCACTAGGAATCAATGTTAGCTCCCTATACACTATAAGGTCTAAAATGTTGAAAGTAGAACTAATACCTAGTTCAGGTGGTAACTCAAACAAGTAGGCATTAGGTCCAATTTGCTTAATTACTTTATATGGTCCACTACTATGGGCATGTAACTTTTTCATGGTTTCAGGTGGGAATCATTCAGGTCGTAGCCTGACCATGACAAGTCTCCTTCATTGAATTCTTTGAATCTTTTTTCTTGGGTCAGCCATATGATTCTTATGCAATTCTTCAATGTGTTATGCACATGACTCTGTAGACGTCTAATAGACTCACTATGCATTTCTATGAAGAAAATTTATTTATTTGATTTGATTTTATTTTATTTTATTTTTTTTAGTCCTTAATTTTAATTCTATGCTTGACCCTTGGTCGGTGGGTGACATGCAGATGAAAACTTAACATGAACTCCTAATAGATGCCATAAGGTTCTTTAGAAATAGGTGGCAACTCTAATAGGGTCAATGGATTGATGAAACATGCTAACCTCAACAAAATGTAACCTAATAATTCTAGAAACATTGGAAACCTCAGGGAAGGGTAAGAAATAAGAAGTGGATTCGGGGGTGACTTGGTAGGATAGAAAATAAGAAAAGGGTTTGGAGATTATCCTAAACTAATGGGGTTGACCTTAAGGTTTGGACATTGGGTTACATGAACAGGTAAATAAAGGTCAGCCTTATGGAAGGATGAGTTAGTGATTTCAGGAAAAAGATCTTCAATTGGAATCACAGGGGTGAAGTCTTCTTGAGGGTACTAGACTAAATAAGCCAAGTCCTTACCAATTTTCTCTTGTTCTTAGATTTCAGGACTAGGCTCTATAACTTGAGTCTCTTCTGGTGTTTCATTAGGTAAGGTCATAACAATAGGGTTAGACTCCTCATGGATCTCTTTTTCTAAGCGTCCTACCAGTACAGTTTCAGTCAGGGTACAGTCATGGTCAACTAACTCTGGCTTGGCTTCAGTCTGGGTGCCTACCAGGTCAGCTAATTCTAGGTCAGCCATATGTATCTCTTCTTCACTTTCATACTCATCCACTAAGTTCACCTCAGCTTCATACACTTCTTCTTCAATGGCATCTTGGTGAACCAATGGGGTAATAGAGGTGGGTCGACTAAGGGGAAATTGACTGATTCTGGGGTTCTAGCTAAGTATACTGATCCTAGTGGGTTTAGGTTGATGGATTATGGGTCTCTTAGGCTCATAGGATATGGGTTCAACTCTATGGGATGTGGGTCTACTAGTTTTCTCTAGGTTTTCGAATTGCTTATCTAGTTGGTTGCACTTATTATTCATCAAGGCAAACTGATCATTCATGAACCTCAGAAAGGTTACAAAGTTGTACTCCATGATCAGACTGGGTTGTTTTGGCCTAATGGTAAGGGCTCTGATATGGCAAGATCGCTGACGTGGAGTCCCAGTCAGATCCAGTAGAATGCCACACTGGCAGAAGCTGCCATGTCCGACCCTCTCTTTGAGCTCCTTTGCCGGGCAGCTCCCTCGAGGTCGAGCCTGCCTCAGTCGAAGTAGAGCTCCTGCTCTTCGAGCTTCTTTGCCGGGCGGCTCCCTCGAGGTCGAGCCTGCCTCAGTCGAAGTAGAGCTCCTGCTCTTCGAGCTTCTTTGCCGGGCGGCTCCCTCGAGGTTGAGCCCACCTCAACCGAAGTAGAGCTCCCACTCTTTTAGCTTCTTCGCCGGGCGGCTCCCTCGAGGTTGAGCCCACCTCAACTGATGTAGAGCTCTCGCTCTTCGAGCTCCTTCGCTGGGTGGCTCCCTCGAGGTCGAGCCCGCCCTGGCCAAAGTAGAGCTCCTGCTCTTCGAGCTCCTTCATCGGGCGGCTCGCTCGAGGTCGAGCCCGCCTCGATCGAGGTAGAGCTCCCACTCTTCAAGCTCCTTCGCCGAGCGGCTCCCTCGAGGTTGAGCCCACCCTGGCCGAAGTAGAGCTCCCGCTTTTAGTGCTCCCACTCTTCGAGCTCCTTCACTGGGTGGCTCCCTCGGGTCATTCCCGCCCTGGCCGAGGTAGAGCTCTCGCTCTTCGAGCTCCTTCATTGGGCTACTCCCTCATGATCAAGCCCGCCCTGGCTGAAGTAGAGCTCTCTCTCTTTGAGATCCTTCGCTGGGCAGCTCCCTCGAGGTCATTCCTGCCCTGGCCGAGACAGAGCTCCCACTCTTCAAGCTCCTTCACCGGGCAGCTCCCTCGAGGTTGAGCCCACCTCGACCGAAGTCAAGCTCCTTCTCCTTGGGCCAAGCTCTCTTCAGACGAGAGGTCCGGCAGTCGGAGATCGTCCCCATGGCCAAAGTCCATAGTGCTCCAAGGGTTTCAGAAGATGAAAGAAGAGGACGTCACCACCTTCCTTGGTTGACGGCGCACCGCCTAAGGACCACGGAGGGTCACTCCCAGGGTGCCATGATCTCTCTCACCATTATTTACACTAGATAGAAAAAGGTGCCCTGGCCAAGGCACTGCACTTCCCAGCCGACCATTTGCACCACCCGAAAGAGGAAACCATGTCAGAGGATTCAAACTAGGGGGTGACTACTCCGAAATCAAGGCCCTGCTAGATTTCTCGAAGTATAGCGATTGGCTCGGAGGTCAGAGCCTACGACATGACTCCCTATCATGAAGGATGAAAGGCATGGGGGCATACGGCATAGAACGCTACTGATTATTGACCTTCCGGCACCTGCAGAGAGGGAGGGACCCGAGGTTGGTAGATGGAAGGATCCGTAGCCTAAAATGGATTTCCAAATGCCTTCGAAAGAGGTAAGCAAGCAAAGGCAAGCGAGAGAGGAGTCAGCAAGGGATAGAGCACTCTAAGGCTACCAGAGAACTTGCTGGAAGAGTCTCGACGGACATAGCCACCATAGCTCGAGCTCTCCTCCACCACTGCCATTCTCACCCAACTCTCTTCTTCTAAAGCAAAACCTCCTCCTTCAAGCATGGGATCTGATCAGTGGCCCACCTGGGAGGATCTGTTCCCCTAGATTGCCACTGACTTGATCGTCGGAGTGCCCCCGCTGGGATCCCGGCCCGGGTCTCCTCTGTTTTGCAGGTCTGGGTGCGCAAGCTGGGTTCCAGGCGATGAGGTCAGCTTCCGGCACCATCCTCAAGCTACAGGCCATGGTGGTGTAGGTGACAATGGATTGGCACACTAGGTAGGGGGCAGGACACAGTCTGACTCAGGCCAATCCCCATACGTGCAACTCCACCCGAAGCATGGTGATGACGTGCATGCGGGAGGTCTCTAGCAATCGCGTGGGAGACCCTCCTTCTCGTGGGAGCCCACACAGTCCAGAAAGGGAGCCCCCCGCTTCACTGCAACCACCTCCAATGGATGTCTAGTTGGTCGCACTCGCCCAGCAGATGCAGGTTCTTACTGTGGCGATGAGACAATTGTAGCATCAACACCGGTCCCTGGTCACCCACCAACAGCCAGGGACCCCCACGGTCCAAGTCGCCGCACCCCGTGATAGCCTGCATTACTTCCAAGGAAGGCCATCACTACCGCGAGCCAGGACTGACCCCCGGGGAAGCCATCGGACCCCGATAAAGAGACAATGGATCGGGTCTATCAACTGGGAGAGCCGATCTCTGGCCTTCAGGTAGGTCACTGCTAAGCACTGCTGAAGCCATCGAGGCAAGGCCCCCCATCATGACCCCCCTCAACTATCATGTTCATCTCCTCCGACGGCCTCGATGGAAGGCTCCACCGATGAGGCCATCAAGCTTATGGCTGAAAGGTGCTTGAAGGAACAGGAGAGTAAGCTAGTGGAGCTGTCTCGCCAGTTTGCAAACTTGCAGGGCTCCTTCGTGAGCATCGGGCCATGACGCTCATCTCCCTTTCTCCCAAGAAATCCAAGAGGAGTCGATCCCGAGTCGGTTCTGTATGCCTCAGGTGGATCCCTATGACGAGACCACCGACCCTCTAGACGACCTAGAGAGCTACAAGGCTCTCATGAGAGTCCGGGGGCAACCAACACCCTCCTCTACATCACCTTTCCAGCCACTCTTAAGAAGGCTGCTCGGGTCTGGTTCACCCGTCTCAAGCCCGAAAGCATCAACTCCTTTGTACAGCTAGAAAGAAGGTTTGTGGCTCACTTCGACGCCTGTCGGAAGGTGCCACGAGAAGTAGACAGTCTATTCTCCATCAGACAATAAGACCACGAACCCTTACAGGACTATGTCTCTCGCTTCAAGGTTGCCGTACTAGAGATCTATTACTTGGACGAGCCAGTTGCCATGTTGGCATTGAAGAAAGGGATCAGAACTTCCAGTCTAATCTACTCTTTGAACAAGAAGCCACCGAAGATGTACTCTGACCTCCTCCTCCGCATTCACAAATACATCCATGCCAAGGAAGTAGACCGCACCAGGAGGGAATTAGATAGGAAGTCACCGAAGAAGTAGCCTCCGAAGAGACGTCCGGGGTGTAGAAGCTCGAGCCGACCTCGAACTTTCGACCTGGGTCGAAGTCGAAGAGCGGCCCATCCTAGAAGAAAGATACACACCTCTTCTCACCCCAAGGTCAAAGATCCACATGAAAATTGAGGGCGAGCATTACCTACACCACCCTCCCCTACCGAGGCCATCCATTGGTCGCGACAAAATGAAGTACTTCCAGTTCCACTGCGACCATAGTCACGATACCGAGGAATGCCATCACCTCAAAAGGAAGATTGAAGACCTGATAAGGAGGGGCTACCTCGAAAAGTTCATGGGGGCAAGACCCAAGCGGAACCTTAAGCGCTTGCTGCTCTTCCTCCTGTCCCTCCAGTTGACAACCGACCCACCAAAAAGCCTATGGGTATGATATGCTAGGGAATAGAGCGCGCTTCTAAGAGGGCCCGGAGGGAGAGAAGTCAGAAAATGTACTCCCCTTCATGAGGGAGGAGAATCTGAGAACCAAAATGTAAATAATGATGCCAAGGTGTTGAGAAGATGATTGCCAAGCATCTTGTAGAGCGAATTATGGTTGATTATGGAAGTTCGACTGGTGTTCCTTTTTATGATGCTTTCTCTAAGATGAACCTTTCCTCTGCTCAGCTGAAGGTCATCCACACCTCCCTTGTCAGTTTTATCGGGGACTCCATAGGAGTCAAGGGAGAGATCACTCTTCTTATTACTGTCGGATCACCACCTCGGTAGAGTACTGTCATGATGATCTTCATGGTTGTTAGGCTTCCTTCGACTTACAACGTATCCTTGGCCGCCTTGGGCTCAATCTGCTCGATGCGGTCATCTCCACCAAGTGACTGTTGGTACAATTCCCCATCCCTTATGGCGTAGGGGAGATGAAGGGGCACCTCAACTGATCCAACACTATCTGCAAGCTGTCCTAGGGGCCAAAAGTGCCGAAGAGGACACCAGCATTGATGACCTCGACCAAAGGGCCCAAGATCCCAGGGGCGATCTAGTTAAGCACCTGTTGACGTATCCGCTTGGAGTAGATCCGACGAAGATGGTGCAAATTGGGGCCCAGCTACAAGAAGAGGAACGGGCCCACCTACTGGGTTTTTTTCGAGCGAACGCAGATGTGTTTGCTTGGATGGCAACAGACATGCTTGGGATTCCCCCTGACATTATCACTCACAAGTTAAGCTTCGACCCGAAGTGCTGCCCTGTCTAGTAGAAGAAGAGATGCTTTGCCCCGAAGAGGCAACGGGTGGTCATCGAGGAGGTGGAGAAGCTCCTTACAGCCGGTTTTGTTCGTGAAGTGCAGTATCCTAGCTGGTTGGTGAACATAGTCATGGTCAAGAAAAATAATAGAAAATGGAGGATCTACATGGACTACACCGACTCAACAAAGCCTACCCGAAGGACAGCTTCCCTCTTTCGAAGATCGACCAACTGCTGGATGCCACCTCGGGGCACCGCTTGCTCTCCTTCATGGATACGTTCTCCGGGTACAATCAGATCCGGATACATCCAAAGGACGAGGAGCACACTGCCTTCATCATGGATCGGGGAATGTACTGCTATCGAATGATTCTGTTCAACCTGAAGAACGCTGGCATCATGTACCAATGGTAGTCAACAGAGTTTTCAAGGGCCAGATCGACCGCAACATGTAAGTCTATGTGGACGACATGCTCATCATGAGCAAGCCAGGCTCAGACCACATCACCAACCTGGTGGAGGCCTTCCAAAACCTTTGCCTACACCAGATGAAGCTGAACCTAGCGAAGTGTGCTTTCGATGTGGTAGCTTGGAAGTTCCTAGGCTTCTTGGTCACCCAGAGGGGGATAGAAGCCACCCCTAAGAATGTTCAGACGATTATTGACATGGAGCACCCCATCTCGAAGAAATAAGTCCAGCGCCTCATGGGTCGAATCATCGCCCTGAGTCGATTTATCTCTCGCTCTGCTGATCACTGCCTGCCTTTCTTCAAGGTGCTGCATAAGGTGCATGACTTCACTTAGATATAGGAGTGTAGGGAAGCCTTCAAGGAGCTGAAGAAGTTCTTGGTGTCACCGCCGTTGCACTCCAAACTAGAGGATGGAGAGGAGCTCTTATTGTACCTAGCGATTTCCTTAGGGGCCATCAGTTCAGTCCTTGCCATATAGATGAGGACGGGGTTCAGAGACCGGTGTATTATGTTAGTAAACTCTTTTGAGACATGAAGATCAGGTATACCTGCTCTAAGAAGTTAATTTTTGCTCTTATAATGTCTGCTCGGCACCTCAGGCCATATTTCCAAGTGCACCCGATTATGGTCCTGATGGACCAACCATTGAGGGCCGTACTCAGCCACCCTAATACTTCCAGGTGGTTAGCCAAGTGGGCTCTGAAACTCAGCGATTTCGACATCGCATACCGACTGAGACCATCTCAGAAGGCCCAAATGTTGGCTGATTTCTGGTCGAGTGCGCAGGCATGGGCAAGGAGCTGGAAGAAACCCTCTTAGATCACCGAATGGAGCCTAAGATCGAGGAGTTCTGGGTCCTCCACGTCGACGACACATCCAACTTGGGAGGGAGCAGAGCAGGCCTGATCCTTGCCAATGGTGATGGGGTTGTAGCAGAGTGCGCCTCCATTTCTAGTTCATAGCAACCAACAACCAAGAGGAGTACGAGATGCTCCTTGTGGGACTGAGAGTTTTCCGTGAACTAGGTGTACCCAATCTGAAAGTCTTTACCGACTCCTAACTGGTGGCCGGACAGGTCTTATGAGAATTCGAAGCCCGAGATCTCCAAATGATGAAGTACTTGGAGTAGGTACGTTCGAACATGGCAAGCTTCCTGCACTTCAGCATCTCCCACATTCTTCGTGGAGATAATGCTCGCGCCGATGCCCTCTCAAGGCTTGTGACCCTACCAGACTCATCACTGGGGCACGCTTACATCAAGTACCTTGAAACTCCAAGTTACGAGGCCTCTGGGGAGGTCCAGCAGGTCACCTCGAAATCCAGTTAGATGGACTGATACATCTGGTACATCACTGATGGCATCCTGCCAGAGGACTGTGCAGAGGTTGGCCTCGTCAAGAAGAATGCCGAACGCTTCATATTGATGGACATGCAACTCTATCACAAGTACTACTCTTATCCACTTCTGAAGTGCCTGAGACCCATGGAGGCGGCCTTCGTGCTCCAAGAGATACACAAGGGCCTCTACGGGAATCATGTGGGGGGTAGGATGTTAGTATACAAAGCCCTTCGTCAAGGATATTACTGGGAGACTATGAGTAAGAATGCTGCCGAATTCATGAAGAAGTGCGACTGCTGCCAACGCCTTGGTTGCATACAGCACCAACCGGTGGCACCACTCTTCCAGCTCTCCATCCCCTGGCCATTTGCTCAGTGGGGGATGGACATCCTTGGTCCATTTCCTCCCGTATCCGGATAGCACAGATTCTTGTTAGTAGCCATCGACTACTTCACCAAATGGATTGAGGCAGAGCTATTGGCATGGATTATCAAAGCCAAAGTCAGCCAATTCTTCTAGAAGTCGATCATATACTACTTCGGGCTCCCCCACACCATCATCACTGACAACGGACAACAATTAGACAATCGGGAGTTTGAGAAATTCTGCGCCAGCCTCAATATCCATCATTGCTTCATCTTGGTGGCACACCCTCAGACCAACGGGGAGGCCGAGGTGACCAACTGAACCATCCTCCTGGGACTTCGGACCAGGCTAGACCAGGCCAATGGCAGGTAGGCTGAAGAACTCCCCATTATACTTTGGGCCTACCACACAACATCCCGAACGTCCATGGATGAGATGCCTTTCAACCTTGTCTTCGGTGCCGAAGCTATAGTCCCAATGGAACTTGGTGTGCCCACGCTACGAGTGGAGCAATATGATGAAGCTAAAAACCTGGCGTGCCTTCTACTCAACTTGGATGTCCTCGAAGAAATGAGGGACAAGGCTCGACTCTGGATGGCAGCCTACCGACAGCGGGTGGCCCAGTACTACAACACACAGGTAAGGCGAAAAGCCTTCCGCCCAGGCGATTTGGTATTGCGGTGGGCTGAAGCCTCTCAACCTCGGGAGTGTGGAAAACGCTCCCCGAACTGGGAAGGCCCTTACAAAGTGATCAAAGCTCTCCCCCATGGAGCCTGCTACCTTGTCGAGCTTGATGATGCCCGGTTTCCATGAACTTGGAATGCCAATAATTTGAGGATGTACTAGCAATAATGTAAGACTTCCTCTCATTAATAAAAGAACTCCTTTTTGGTGCAAATTGCCTTTGCCTTGCAGGAATGTTTCTGCCAGACCCCAAGCCTAGTAGACAAAGCAGGGAAACTCCTAAAGCCCTGCACCTTGAAGCCGGGAAACTCCTGAAGCCCCGCTCCTCAAAGCCAGGAAACTCCTGAAGTCCTGCACCTCGAAGCCGGGAAACTCTTGAAGCCCCGCACCTCGAAGCTGGAAAACTCCTGAAGTCCTGCACCTCGAAACCGAGAAACTCATCAAGCCCCGTGCCTCGAAGCTGAGAAACTCTTAAAGCCCTGCACCTCAAAGTCAGAAACTCCTGACGCCCTGCACTCTGTCTACTCAAGTCCTAGTCTGGTGAGAGCACCTTCCGGACTCTCTGAGTCTAACTCCCTAGCTCGGCTGCATTCCAGGCACTCAGAGACGGTCTCACCTGGGGCCACTCAAGCCACCTCGAAGGTGTTCATCAGCTCCTGGCTTAGCCAGGAAGAACCCGGAATGCATGACCACCTTCAAGGAGATGCATGAAACCTAGCTACTTCATTTTCGACATGGTAGAAGTGATCCAAAAAAAAAAATTGAAGATCTCTCTTCCTAACTACCCTCTATACCCAGAGCTCTGCCAGGAAGGACTAAAAACTTGATACCCCATGGCAAGGCATCATAACAGAATACATGCATGGGTAGTTGCAATCATAAAAAGAAAGGAAGAAGGGTTGTTGAGGCAATCAAGAACACCAGAAAAGAATAACTCAGTGAATAGGAAAAAGATTTCATTAAAGGTTGAGGGTGGGAAGTTACACTATCCAGAGACCCCCGACAGGCCAGGCGGTCCAAAAGCAAAAGGAAAAATAGTAACAAGGGATTAAAAGAAAGCAAAAAATAGAAAGAAAAAATCCCTGTCCTACTATTCCATTGGCTCCTTCCCGGGATGATGCTAGGGCATGCCGGCATCCTCTCGGGCTTCCACAGGAGGGGCTGCTTCAGCCACGATTGCGGGCTCTGCCTTTGTCTCGACTGCGGCCTCACCTGGGTCCTTGCACGGAGTTTCTAGAAAGGTGAGTTCATCCAAGTTCAGCTCCAGGAAAAGTTGGGCTGCCCGGGACTGGCAATATGCGTAGCCCTTGAGGAACGAGTTCATGGCTGCCTCTCGGACCTCATCAGCATACTCTACCGAGGCCTTAAAATTTGGCACTGCCTTGGTGGCCTCCTTCTTGGTGGCCTCCATTAAGGCCACCACCCTAGCGGCCTTCTCTTTAGCCGTCGAAGCCCGCACCTGTGCAGCCTCCAACTGAGCTCGGAGGGCCTGAGACTATTCCTTCGCTTGAGCCACCTTGGCCTTGAGCCCTTCCACCTGAGCCACCTCGGCCTTGAGCTCCTCAGCCTGGTGCTTGATGCGGTCTTTCTCCCAGGCCAGAGATGCTTCGAGGTCCTTGATGCACCTCTTGGAATTCGCCACCTCAGCCTATGCTCCCTGTTCTTTTCCTCCATGGCTTGGACCCTGTTAGTCTTCTCCTTGGCCTCAGCCGCCAGCGTCGTAATCTCCTGCTCCTTCAAGTTCTTCTAGTCCATTAGGAGCAGTAGTCGTCGCGGATGAGTAGAAGGTCCATCTCGAGCTGTACCGATGAAGATGTCAGCCATGCAAAAAAAAAGAAGGGAGAAAAAGAAAGGAAAGGATCCTATTATGAAGAGGTGAGAGAAGGTGCCGAGGATGGCATCCGGCAATGATCTCCCTCCCCTTTCATGCCGGTCATGCAACTGGACGACGAAGTCCATCATGCATGCAGCCAGGGAGTGGTCTGGATGACTGAGGAGTTTGGCACCACCTCGAGCAATGCCTTTCGGGCCCTAGCCCTTGGCTTCACCGAGATCGCCTTCGTGCCCTCGGGAGTAGCTAAAGAAGTCTCCGAGCCCCTATTAGAGCTCACTGCCATGCCCGACAGTGCCGTCGATGGTCGCTCCCCCTCTCTTCCTCTCCCGTCTCCACCTCGATGACTTCTGGAGGTTGAGCCATAGTGACAGTAGCAGGCCGAGCCCACATGCCCATATTGGACTCCCAGGTCGGGGGCAAAATCTATCACTGTGGCAGATTCGGGGTAGGTTCGGCTGCCCTTCCACCTGGGTCGGAGGCTGCAATGGGCCCGGGAATCTGACTGGGCTCATTCCGGGCCCTCTTCGATGGGGTCTCTCTGGGTCCCACCGGTGCACCCCTCTTCTGAGAGGACTCGAGGAGCTGCTTCATGGAGAACTTCATGCCTACAAGAAGAAGAGAGCCGAGGTCAGTCTCAAATCCAAAAAGGCCCACATGGAGAAAGAAGGGTTATGTCAAACTCACCCAACTCCCGGATTGGGCTGACTCCTACTTCGAATAGGTTCTACTTCGATAGCGAAACCTCAAGAGAAGGAATTCGGTCAGAAATAAGCTAGTCATAGACTTCTTGATTAGCCGCTTCAACCTTGGGATTCCAATTCAGAGTTTGGTCCGGATCACTCCGGACCTACTCGACTCCGTCGATGAAAGCAAAGAAGTAATTGCTCTTCCATCCTTTGATGGAAAAGGAAAGTACTAATTTGATGCCCTTCGGGCGAGGAGACACGAACCACCATCCGTGCTCGATCGGATGGCGTTTCAGAATGAAAGGATCCTAAACAAAGAAAAACGGGCGACGATCCCATGGAAATGACAGAAGATAATGAAGCAGTTAATAGTCCTAACTACATTCAGAGCCTGTTGAGCAGGGACGAGGCAATAGTTACTGAGTACAGAAAGGAAAAATGGATGGAAGGGTATGTGAAGACCCCCTACGAGGAATTCCTCATAGAGGGCAATCTGACCAGGGCCACCGGAGGTGACCTATTCTCCCAGTCTTGGGACTGAGAGCCGGATGGAGTGTGGGATGTCAAAAGCTTCTCAGATTATCGAAAGATCCTCCCTGGTCATCACCGAAGAGATGCCGGAAGGCCCAGTCGAACGAAAAGGGACAGAAGGGTCTTCGGAAGCAGAGGGGGTAGGAAGATGAGCCCTAGGCTCTCCTATCACTATCTTGGTTGGGCGAAGGCCTCTACGGACATGAAAAGGAACTTTATCCTCCTCATCGAAAGATGGAGTCCTTGGTTGAGAAGGCCCTACCTCGTCAGGGTTACTGGAAGGGGCCATCACGAGCAACAAAGAAGGAAGGAAAGAAGAAGGAAAATAGGGTCCGGGGAGGCCCTAAGGACGAGCTCAACCTAGCCAAAGAGGAGTGGCCTTGAAAGTAAAGGACACTTGGGGGAGAGGAGGAAGAAGACTCTGGTCCATTGACGGGCGTAAAGAATTTGAAAGAAATGATGTTTCAGGAAACTTTCTTTCTTTTCAAAATGGCTAGACAGCAACTGTACGCCCTCTCAGAACCTCCCCCGTCGGATTGGTGCCACATGTTGAGATCAGCCAAGAGCGATGCTTCGGTTCGTCGAAAACTATTTTGGGTTCTATGTCAGTCATTATGCTTCCTTGGACATGCTAACGTGTCATCCCCGCATTGTTCTCAAGGCCCATTTCGTGAAGCAGCGGCGATCATAGTATTAATGGCGCCTGATTTCCACCTTTCCACGTCATCTCCATATTTACTCCCTTCGCCCCAAATGCGGCGCGCCAACGGGACTTGGGAGTGGCGGGCAAATGATGCGGCAAGATCGCTAATATGGAGTCCCAATCGGATCCAACCGAATGCCTCGCTGGTAGAAGCTGCCATGTTAGACCCTCTCTTCGATCTCCTTCGCTAGGGGGCTCCCTCGAGGTCGAGCCCGCCTCGACCGAAATAGAGCTCCCACTTTCGAGCTCCTTCATCGGGCGACTCCCTCAGGGTCGAGCCCGCCCTGGCCAAAGTAGAGCTCCCACTCTTCGAGCTCCTTCGCTGGATGGCTTCCTCAAGGTCGAGCCCACATCGATCGAAGTAGAGCTCCCGCTCTTCGAGCTCCTTCATCGGGCGGCTCCCTCAAGGTCGAGCCTGCCTCGGTCGAAGTAGAGCTCCCGCTCTTCGAGTTCTTTCACCGGGTGGCTCCCTCGTGGTCGAGCCCACCTCGATCGAAGTAGAGCTCCCGCTCTTCGACCTCCTTCGCCAAGCATCTCCCTTGAGGTTGAGCCCACCTCGATCGAAGTATAGCTCCCGCTCTTCGATTTCCCGCTCTTCGAGCTCCCGCTCTTCGAGCTCCCCCTCTTCGAGCTCCCGCTCTTCGAGCTCCCCCTCTTCGAGCTCCCCCTCTTCGAGCTCCCGCTCTTCGAGCTCCCGCTCTTCGAGCTCCCGCTCTTCGAGCTCCCGCTCTTCGAGCTCCCGCTCTTCGAGCTCCCGCTCTTCGAGCTCCTTCACCAGGCGGCTCCCTCGAGGTCGAGCCCACCTCGATCGAAGTAGAGCTCCCACTCTTCGAGCTCCTTCACCAGGCAGCTCCCTCAAGGTCGAGCCTACCTCGGTCGAAGTAGAGCTCCCGCGCTTCAAGCTCCTTCACTGGGTGGCTCCCTCAAGGTCGAGCCCGCTTCGATCGAAGTCGAGCTCCCTCTCCTTGGGCCAGCTCTCTTCGGATGAGAGGTCTGGCAGCCAGAGATCATCCTCATGGCCAAAGTCCACAGTGCTCCAAGGTATTCAAAAGCAGAAAGAAGAGGACATCACCACCTTTCTTGGGCGGCGGCGCGCCGCCCAAGGACCACGGATGGGCATCCCTAGGGTGCTATGATCTCTCCCACCACTGTTTACCCTAGATAGAAAAAGGCACCCTGGCCAAGGCACTGCACTTTCCAGCCGACCGTTTACACCCCCCGAAAAATGAAACCATGCCAGAGGATTCAAACCAGGGGGTGGCTGCTCCCAGATCGTGTCCCTGCTAGATTTCTCGATGTATAGCAACTGGCTAGGAGGTAAGAGCCTGCGACATGACTCCCTATCATGAAGGAGAAAAGGCAAGGGGCATACGACATGGAGCGTTGCTGATTGTTGACCTTCCAGCACCTGCAGAGAGGGAGGGACCCGAGGTAGGTAGATGGATGGATCCGCAGACTAAAAGGGATTTTCAAAGGCCTTCGAAAGAGGTAAGCAAGCAAAGGCAAGTGAGAGAAGAGTCGGCAAGGGATAGAGTGCTCTGAGGATACCGGAGAACTCATCGGAAGAGTCTCGACGGACACAGCCATTAAAGCTCGAGCTCTCCTTCACCATTGCCATTCTCACCCAACTCTCTTCTTCTAAAGCAAAACCTCCTCCTCCAAGCATGGAATCTGATCAGGGGCCCACCTAGGAGGATCTATTCTTCTAGATCGCCACTGACTTGATCATCGAAGTGCCCCTACCGGGATCCCCGGCCCGGGTCTCCTCTATTTTGCAGGTCCGGGCGTGCAAGCTGGGTTCGAGATGATAAGGTCAGCTTCCGGCATTATCCCCGAGCTACAGGCCATGGCGGTGTAGGCGTTAATAGGCTCCTAATCTAAAGGTCATGCAATGCAATCACACAAAATCGAACTAGGGTCTCCTAAACCTAGAGCTCAAGTAGGATGGGTCAGCTTAATTTACAACCAATTCTGCAATTATCCTGTCCACTGGCCAGGTAATAGGTGGGGTCGTGGGAGGCTTCCCCTACTTTCATAAGGTCCTAATTAAAAATCATGAGTCTGCTTAAGGCGTTTGCCTCAAGATCTCTAGCCTTAGACACCAGATTCAAGTGATAATCAAAAGATTGGGTGCATTAGCTTTCACACAATACTTGGAACCCGACCTTGTTGGTGTCCCTAAGTTGCTTTAGGTTTCTAGTTGATTTTAATTAGGATTATATTTGATGCAAAAGGTTGTTGTTGTGGGCCCAGGATAGGTGATGAAATCCTACTCTGATATGGATAGTCAAGTGCCCTTAAGATTAGGTTAAGTATGATGCAATCACACGTATGAAACCCTAATATGCAATGAAGCTAAAATAATTAAAAATAACAAAAAATAAATTATTTTTTTTTTAAATTTTAGATCTGATTAATTTTAGATTTTTGATCTCAGGATATTACGTTCGGCCATAGTTTATTACTCCCATGGATCATGACAGTATACTTGTGTACACCTGCTCAAGAGACGTGATTTCCTTCCACCAGATAAAATAGCAAATATTTTTTTTTCTTTTTTTTTGAGATTAGCAGTAGTTAACAGAAGATTAAAAAAAATTATTAATAATTTTTTTGGATTTTTTAAGGATGGTTTTTATGAAGTTAATTTCAGCCTAGTTTTAGGTATGCGGAAATTTCAGAACTAGAAGTTAAACCATAGTTTAACTTTCGCTCTGATACCAAAGATGATGCAGGATAATATGTAAAACTAAATTACCGATTTTAAATCTAATTAACTGAAATTAACAGTGATTAATTTTTGGATTTTTTCAGAATTAAAGACTCAAAGTATTGAATAAAGTAAGACTAGTTAACTAGTTATTACCTGCAAAGCAGTTCTAACAAATCTAATCAGAAAATAAGGATCTGGTGATTAAGAAACCATCATAAACTAGGGTTCTACTTATAAAAGGATCAGAAATTAAGAGTTAGGGATGGTTAATACTTTACCAATGAAGATGATAACCCTTTTGATGTAGTTCTGATGGGACTTCCTAGGATCTTGCGGTAGTACTTCAAGATTGTCGATCTTTGGGCTCCGATCTTCAACTCGACTGGTTCCAAGGAAAAGATAACCATCACTTCGATCTCGATCACCTGCAATCAGTCAAATACTCAAAAGTAAACATGGAAGGAAGAAGGAATTTCAATGGAAAAAAGGAAAGGAAATGGGAGGAAGAAGCTTGTAGGTGGCTAGGGTTTCTGATGGTGGAATATATATAGGATAACTAAGGCCTCACACCCCGCAATACTCCAAAGAATAAAGGAATAGGGCCTCACATCCCATGATGTATACAGCAAAGGAATTGACAGAATGTCAGCTTTATTTCATCAATAATAATTGAATTTATAAGAAGGATCAATGGTGGTATTTATAGACCACCAATATGAGAAATATGGAATACAAAGAGTGGAATTAGTTCTTCTTGGGCAGCAACTCCTTGAATCCTTGCTTTTGGCACCATGACTCTAGATTTCAATCCTTCCCTAGACTTTATCTAGCTTGGGTGGCATGTAGTGGTAGGCTTTATCCAAGTGGGCGATGAGAAAGAGATGTGGCGCCTTACTTAAATGAGTGACAAAAATAATACTTCATAATGGGTGACAAGATGAGATGAAGTCCCCTTCTCTTTTACTCCTCTTAATTTTGGTGATTTCTTGAATAGATGGGGTGACAAAATAAGATGGCATCAACTCCTCTTTGGCATGAATCCCTTTTGTAGATGAAGATAACTCCCATTTGAATTTGAAATGGAACCCCTTAGATTGGAACTCTTGAAGCAAGAAATTTTCTTGGTCCTCTTCTAGATAGGCATCCTTTGGAGATGGATTCTTGGCTGACTACTTCTTGGATTTAGCAATAAAAAAATAGGAGGATGGGTGGCACAAATATGGCTTGGACTCCTTCTGCTTTACTCATCTTAAAAAAAGTAGCGCTAATTCGTTCTTCATGTGACCGACCAACATAAGTGACATGGCATGTGTTGTTGTCTAAGATGATGTGGCAAATGATGTCAAAACTTGATTCATGTGATATGTCCAAACTTGATGCATATGGCATGTGACATAAGCTGATGATGTGGCATGACATGGTAGCAAGATGACATGTGGCAAGTGACTTGGGCATCCAAGATGAGGTGGCACATGTGAAGGTGGGGCGCCAAGAGGTAGTTGGCACATGGCTTGACTTGGATTGCACATGGAGTCACATGGGTCTTGACTTGGGTTGCACATGGAGTCACATGGATCTTGACTTGGGTCCCCTCTTGTATTATAGGACTGAACTAACAATTACAAGACTCAACCAACTAATTAAAGCCCAACTTGATCAAAAGTCATAACTTCTTCATAACTAAACCATACCATACTTAATTAGGCTTGGAAATACAAAACCCAATTAAAGTTGATAAAAAGGGCTAATTAATACTAGACCATTATAACAGTATTTATGACCCAATTAAAATTAGGATTTTTTACGGATTCAATTTTGGGTCTAGGAATTTTTACAGACGACTCAATTTCGGGGTTTAGGACTAAACCCAATTGAGCTAAAATAATAGAATTGAAGATAACTATTTACAAGTGATCCGGGATTTGGGCTTAGGGCTTCATTCATAGGTGATCTACAAGGATTTGAATTCGACCTGTCGTTTTCTTCTAGCCCCGGTATTCGCACCACCTTTCTTGTATTTCTTTTATTTTTATATGTAATAAAAAAATATGCCTTTAGTTATAAATTCTTTATTTGCTTTATTTTATTTATTTTATGTTATACTCTAATATTAAATTAAGTTTAGGGATATCTCTTGCTTTCCAGAGATGTGTCATGATCTATGATGGATACAAGACATGTCGAGGAAAGAAGAGTTGAATACCTAATGCTTTCTGGAGATGCGCCATGATTTGCAAATACAGGACGTGTTGAGAGAAGATGGGTAATTCTCTAAAATTAATTAATAATTAAATTATAAAAGAAATATAATTTTGTTAGTGCAAGATCAACTCATAACCACCAAGATATTCCTTTCTATTTATTTCGATCTTAAGAATAGATTATTTTTTGTTTACTTCTTTTTCTTCACCATAATATATTCTTCTCTTCTTTGAAAATCATAACTTAGCCCTAATATTCTTGAGGATACGATCCCGACTCATCATAGTTATAGAGTTTAAGTTGGTGAATTATTTTTAACTACCCACGATTGTGATCAAATTTTGGCATGATTATCGGTGGTGCTGCCTGGATTATCGTGGCTTCAGCTCGAGCAGGGTTTGGTTGGAGTTGAGCTCTCGTAGGAGGGCTAGGCTTCTTGCCTTGTAGTTCTTGCACCCGGTCAGTCAGTCTTGTAAAAAAGAGGATACCGGGTCAGGGATCCCGATGGAGATACTTCGATGGTCAAATCAGTAGAGCAATCAAGAAGAATAGATCCTCTTTAGCGGGGCTTAGAGAAGCCTCCGCGTCTAGAGGGTTTGAAAGGTAGAAGGATTAGAAATGCGGGTGACTGGACGAGTCCTCTAGTGCTCGTCCGACCCTCATCTTAGCTTACTCTTTTTTTCTCTTATCTTTTCTGGAGGTCCCTCTTTTTTCTTATAGCAGTTGATTTTGTACTACGAGGCTTAGAGCCCCCTTCTCTCTTTCATACTCCCTAGGGCATCTCATCTCGAAAGACTGCCTTATTTCCAGAGCCACATGGGACAAGATCTGGAGTTTTCGAAGAGAGTGTGCAATGGTGCAGGCGACATACTGTAGGGTCTACTCCCTTAGTGGGGCGACCCACTATGACAAGTACAAGTGGTGTGCCACGGGATCTGGCACCCTGATAGGGCACTCCTTTAGAAGGTACAAGCAACATGCTGCCATGCCTGGAGGCTTGGAGGAGTACTATCCTAGCAGGAGATGCAAGTGGAGTGCTACAGGGTCTGAACCCCTGGTGGAGTACTCCCTTATAGGAGGTGTAGGTAGCGTGCTATGGGATCTGGAACTCTGATGGACCACTCCTCTATAGAAGGTGTAGGTGGCATACTCCAGGATTTGGAGTTCCGATGGAGCACTCCTCTATTGAGGGTGCAGGCGACGTGTTATAGGATCTAGAGCTTCGGCAAGCACTTTTGTTGTAGAAGGTTCAACTCTTTAAGAGCCGCGTGTTGAGTCTCAAGTGGTGTATCTAAGATTCCAGGGGGTTGGATCAAGGTTCAAGTTGGTCCGGTTATCATGGTCTCTCATGATGTATCTAGGGCTAGGAGTGTGTCCGGGAAAAGTCCTAGATGTTAGACTGAGTTTTGGTCAGTCTGGGCATTGGAGTCGGCTTGGTTCAGGTCAGAGTCGGCTCTAGTGGTTGGCACGACATGGTTGCAGGGAGGGGAGTCGGCTCGGGTTCATGCAAGTTGGCTCGATTCTGTTGGGAACCAGCTCGGATGTCTCGGAGTCGACTCGGATACACAACGAATAAACTACGATTTGGAAGAACCTACTCTAGGGGTTTGAGTTGACTCTTACAGAGTGCTCTCTACTTCAAGGAGCCGACTCAGGGGGTTCGAACCGACTCGGATGATGGGATTCTTTGAATCACATGTTGCCATGCTGGAAAGTTTTTTGGGGGGTCTCGGTTCCTCATGATCATGGAGTATATATATATATGGGATGGTTAGTTTAGAGAGGTCATTTCTGTAACAGTCCAAGAAAATCGATCAAGAGTGAGAACCCTCATCCAGATCTCGTTTTCTCTCCTCTCCCTCTCCTTCACTTCTCGATCGATCCAAGTGATTGTGTGATCTTTGTTTGACCTGTATCCTACCATGATCATCTTCGGATTACTGGCAGATGGTTGTTCATGCACCTAGATTGCTAGAATTGCTTCTGCTAGAGCGTTGATCGGGATGATTTCTGTTCATAATTTGGTATCAGAGCTTCGGTTGCATGAAGGAAGGAAGATCTCTACATTCAAGGAGTGCTAGAAGGTAAGATCTAGTATGTTTTGATTCTTCTTGATTGTGGTAATGGCATCAAGTAGTTTTAAGATGGATTTCGAGAAGTATGATGGCAAAAGGAATCTTACCCTATGGCAACAAAGGGTAAAAGACTTACTAGTTCAACAGAGGATCTATAAGGTCTTGGTTAGAGAGAGATCGGAAAAGATCAGTGTTGAGGATTGGGAAGAGTTGGAAGAGATCGTTTTCAGCACCATCAGGATGTGTTTGGCAAATCAGGTCTTGCTAGAGGTGTGTACCGAGACTATGGCAAAGGATCTTTGGCTGAGATTGAAGAATACATACATGGGCAAGAACATGACTAACAAGCTGTGGTTGAAGAAGTAGCTGTACAGTCTAAGAATGCCTGAAGGAGGTGACCTCATGGCTAACATTCAGAGGTTCAACCAGGTTTGTGCAGAGTTTATAAGTCTGGATGTAAAAATTGATGAGGAGGATCGGGCATTGTTGATGTTGTGTTCACTCCCAGGATCATATGATGGTCTCATAATAACCTTGGTATATAAGAAGGAAATCATGATCTATGAAGAGGTTGTTGGTGTGCTCAGATCTAATGAACAAAGGGAGAAGATCTGCAAAGGAAGTCCTAACTCGGAGGTTCTTGCTGTGAATAAGAGGCAAGGAAGACCAAATAAAAGGGTTAGGAGAAAATCAAAGGGCAGATCACAATCTCAAGGCATAAGAGGGGTTTGAAGTGCTTCAAATGTCATCAGCTGGGTCACTTCAAAAGGAATTGCCCTCTTTGGAAGACTTAGAAAGGGAAGGCCAACACTAGTGGTGCTAGTGTATCTGAAGGCAATAGAGAAGATGTACTGATAGTTTCAGATGGATCGATTGATTGGGATAATACTTAGACATTGGATTTAGCGTGCTCTCATCATTATACCTCACATCGGGACTGGTTTGATACCTATGAAAAAGTTGATGGAGGTAGTGTAAGCCTTGGTGATGATCACCCTTGTTCGGTGGCTGGAGTTGGCACCATTAGGGTGAGGATGTATGATGGAGTGATAAGGACTCTATCTGATGCAGAACGAAAAGAAGAGATGATGCGATGCGGAAGTAAATTAAGACTAATTCTTTTTTTTTTTATATATATTTTCAGAAGTTGGCTTGACTCAAAGAAAAGTTAAACTAAATTGAAAGAAACTATGTAATAATTGAAAGCACAATTTAAAGGAACTAGATTATCAGAGTAGTTCAGAAGTAAAGGATCGCTGGGGGTTGAGAAACTCCCAGACCTAGGGTTTCGCTCTGAACTTTCAACAGGACAGAAGTAAAGAGAAGAGAAGGGTTACAGACCAGGCAATGATCTTCACAGAGTTTAGTGGATGGACTCTCTTGAGCAGATTGTTGGATCCCCGGATTCAGATATCTTCATAATGGATCCTCCAATACTGGTCCTTTGGCAGGGTTGGCTTCTCCTGAACTCGAGATCTGGGAAAAAAGAAGAACAATTTATGGAACCAGATACTCAAGGAAGGATTTACCAAATAGAAGAACTTGAAAGTTGATGTTGCTGAAGTCCTGATTCTCCTGGATGCTGATCTAGCTTCCTCTGGGATTTGCTCCATATTCGAAGCAGCCGGACTGGACCTGGATGCTGGTGGTCGGCCACTACTTGAAGAGAGGGGCCGTGAGAGATGGAGTAGGCTAGGGTTTGGTGGATTGAAGAGGATGATGGGTGGCTAGGGTTTGGAAGTGAAGTGGCTAACCTTGGGTTTTGGGGTTGGAGATCTCACACCTCCTCAAGGTTCCTGGGGAACCCAGATTTACTCCCTCACGGAGCTCAACACCTGGATGTAAGTGCGGAAGAGAGAAACACAAAGTTTGCTCACATATAAATTGGATTCATTCATCAGATGTTTTCAAAACTTACAAGAGGGGTTTATTTTATAGGACTTTACAAGAGGTCAGGGTTTTACATCTTCCCATGTGGGACTAATAGGATGGATCTTCAAATTAGGTTTGTAGAATCAATTCCTTTCCATATGGCCGGCCAAGAGGTTCCATAAATGTTGATTGAAAGCTTCAAATGGTAAGTAGGTGGCGCCTCCTAGCTTTGCTCTTCAAGAAATATTTTTTTCCTTCCATGGCTCAACTCTTTTGGACACCTCCTTTTCTTTCTCCCCAAGTCATGGCTCTTCCCAACTTTGATTTGGGCTTTTTAGGCATGGATTGAGCGCCCCCTTGAAGTGCTCCCCAAGAAATGCTTCTTTCCTCCTTTAGCTTGGCCTTTTAAGGTACATATGGGGTGCCTCCTTGATTTTAGCTTCAAGAAAATTTCTTGCTCCCTTGGGTGTGGGGACCAAGACACTGGGATGGATTTGTGGTGCCTCCTGGACTTGGCGTGTGGCTGGGAGTGTGGCACCCACTTGCTTGGGCTTGGGAGAAAATGTGACACCCTCGAGAAGACCTAGACCACTACTAGGACTTGAACTGAGTCAACATGACTCAACATAATTTAAATTGCAGAGAAATACAGACTCAACTAAAATTGAGTTGACCAAGTCAACCCTTATTACAAAACCAGAAAACCCTAATTCTTCGGGCAAGGTCAATCAGAGATCCAGATGGAGCCCTGAAGTCTTCTTCTGAGTCTGGTGCCCGCACCACTGTCAAATGTCAAACATGTACCAGAATTAAAGAAGAATATGATTTCTTTGGGCTACCTGGAAGAGCAGGGTTATGCCTTTAGTTACCAAACTAGTACTGAATGTTTGAGGATTACCAAGGGAGCTTTGGTAGTGATGAGAGGGAAAAGATTGAGCAATAATCTGTACAAGATGGAAGGCTCAGTGGTGAATGATAGTGCGGAGGTGCTTGCAGCTGAAAGTTAAAAGGGCTCTTGCAGGTGCCTACTCTAAGCTTGCAACAGCAGGGAGCAGGTAAGTATTTTAAAAATAATTTTAAAATGTACAGTGGAAAAACTTGCTCCGCGCAGGATCTAACATGATCAGGAAGCATGTGCAGACTAAAACATGTAATAATATGGGCATGTAATGTTTATAAAATATTTTAGAAGCTTAGATCTACGCATGCATGAATTTTAAAATCAAAACCCATACCTTATTCCTGCCTGGAATAAATCTGGTATAGTACTGGAATAAGTGGGATA
Organism: Areca catechu; assembly: GCA_021397845.1. Lineage (NCBI taxonomy): Eukaryota > Viridiplantae > Streptophyta > Magnoliopsida > Arecales > Arecaceae > Areca > Areca catechu. The sequence goes on along the minus strand of CM038044.1, from coordinate 85,797,905 downwards.
ACAGGAATAATTTTATTCCTGTTGTCTTCCTCTTCAAACGTTGGAATGCCCTGTTATCCTTTGCTTCAACAACAATGATGGCCAATCCAAATGACCAATGTTGGGTCTCCTCTCTATCACCAACAGCAAGGACTTCTCTTGCTTCAAATGGAGAAGGGATAGGGGTGGAATCTCAATGTTGAAACACACTTGATCTTCTCCAAAAACCACAGAAGTTAAAGCCTGCAATTCAAAAACAGGACACAAGAAAAACAGCAAAAGGGGCGTTGATCCGGCCCTAAAATGCTCAAATGAGCACTCTCCAGAGGGGGAACACGCGAGGGACTGCACAGATCCTGTTCTCAGGCGATGCTAGTCACCGAAAAATACCTTCAAACAGTGGGAAGAAGCTTTGTTGATTTGCTGCAAAGTTTCTCCAAACAGAGCATGAACTTTTTCTTCCAATGAGCATAAGAAACAGGGACAAATGGAATTGATTTTTCCTTCCAATCAATTTTTTAAACCCTCCCCATAAATCTATGGTGAAAGGATGATTAGATCTCTCAAAAAAAAGGAAACCAGAGAGAAAATTCAAGCCTCACAGTTTTCAGCTCTCTTCCAAGAACAGCGCTCAGCAGAAATGAATATATGGAGCGATGAACCCATCTAACCGGTGATTTTGGGAGGTGAGAGGTCTTGCGAGAATATCAAATAGCAGCAGCGATTAAAAACGAATTCAATTCATTTCAATGAGGTAATCAAAGGAGTTTAAAATTTAGCCAAAACGAGATCAAAGGGGAGAAGAAAGGATGCCCAAAAGCTTTGTTCGCCCAAAACAGCATATCACCGTGTAAACCGGTTCAAAGGGTCAAAAACCAATGAAAACGGTTTAAATAAAAAAACCAGTGGTTCAAAATAGGTTCATCCATATAATTAGATCAAAATCTAATTATCAGAAGGCTTGGTCTAGTCCTGGTTAACCAGAAAAAAATCCTAATAAATCAGAACAAAATCTGATAGACCCAAACCCAGGATTTCCAATGTGCTCAATCAAACAGTCACCAATAAGATTCCTAATCAAATACTGGTACGTGGATCAGGGAAAAATCCTCTATGGCGTGTGACCTCATGGGTTCGAACCTAGGCGGTAGCACTGGAACTATTCCAGTACCAGCATAAGATACCATCTAGCAATGGGTCCCGGCGTCCGGATAGGTCGAAGATGCGGAAGCATACTATCGAACCTCTGGCATATGGTTACTGTATAATTCATCCCTTTGACCTCTAATGCTCAGGACGACTGATATTGGGCAGCCAACCCAGACTGAGTCAGTCGACAACGTGTCTCAATCTTGCAAGCCCAGTGACTCTTCACTAGGGCTACCCTAGCCGAGGATTTGCTAAATTGAGATACAGCGAGACATTCAATCCAAACTATTCGGACAGGTCAATTCCATCTTGGTCCATCACTGCTCCGAAAGTACTTGCCTCTACCCAGAAACCTTCCGTCATCGGATTAAAAATCCGGGTAGTCCGGTACCAAAACATAGGGAGTTGCTTGCAAGCAACCGTGATGACCTCAGGTCATAGGGACACATATACCCATATCCATCGTGAGTATCCCCTTGGCAGAAAGGGATTTCACGGAGTCACGTTCAATGAGATATCATATATCTGACTTGCAGATCACATCAGTGTCACCACACTCATTTGGTCAAGAGGACAACCAAACGATGTGAACTGCAATAACCTATACTTGATATACTGCCATCCAGTATAATATATCCTTTGGTTGTGAATAGGGTTTAAGGACCAGTCGATACATCCTCTCTGTATCGAAGTCAGTGTAGCCCTAAGAACTTCATCACTGGGAAAGAGTTCATTTTAGGAAAACTCAATATGTGATGAGCTACCAAAAATAATATTTTATTAATTCACAAAATGAATACAATACTCAGCACAACCGCCTACAACCCAGGCGATTGGCTTTGGGACACAATTCCCAACAACTCCCACTTGTACTAAAGCCAATTAGAGGAGTATCTTATACCCATTTCCCATTTACAATAGTCGAACTCTTTGATTCCAAGGGCTTTAGTGAAGGGGTCGGCCAAATTTTCTTTTCCATCGATCTTCAGAAGATTGATGTCACCTCGCTCCACGATTTCTCGTACGAGGTGGTAGCGCCGCAATATGTGTTTGGTGCGATGATGAGCTTTTGGCTCCTTAGCTTGAGCAATGGCTCCAGTGCTGTCACAGTACACCGGAACAGGACCATCTAGGGAAGGTGCCACCCCTAGCTCTCAAAGGAACTTTCGCAACCACACAGCTTCCTTTGCTGCATCTGATGCTGCAATATATTCTGCTTCGCATACAGAGTCTGCAACAGTTGCCTGCTTGGAACTTTTCCAGCAGATCGCTCCTCCGTTCAGGGTAAATACAAACCCTGACACACTCTTGCTATCATCTCTATCCGACTGGAAACTGGAGTCAGTGTACCCCATAAGTTTCAAGTCAGGTTCTCCATAAATCAGCCATTGATCTTTAGTATTTCTTAAATACTTAAGGATGGTCTTAACCACCTTCCAATGCACCTCACCTAGGTCAGACTGGTATCTACTCACTACTCCTAGTGAGTATGCCACGTCTGGTCTAGTACAAGTCATAGCATACATGATAGAGCCTACTGCAGAAGCATAAGGTACTCTACTCATGCACTCTCTTTCCTTAGGAGTTATCGCACAATCCTTCTTGGAAAGAGTAATTCCAGAACCTATCGGAAGATAGCCTTTCTTGGAATTTTCCATGCTGAACCGTTTCAGCACGGTGTCTATGTACGTAGTCTGGGACAGTCCTAAAAGCTTCTTAGATCTATCTCTATAGATCTTCATACCTAGTATGTAAGAAGCTTCACCCAAGTCCTTCATGGAGAACTGAGATGATAACCAGACCTTTATTCCTTGTAATGCTGCGACATCATTCCCGATTAAGAGAATGTCGTCAACATACAGTACTAGGAATACAATCACAGAACTATTAACCCATTTATAGATGCACGGTTCTTCTCCATTTTTAATGAAGCCGTACGATTTGATACAACTATCAAACCGTAAGTTCCAACTTCGAGATGCTTGCTTGAGTCCATAGATGGACCTATGCAACTTGCATACTTTTGATTCATCTATGGATGTGAACCCTTCAGGCTGTATCATATATACCTCTTCTTCCAGCTCCCCATTTAGGAAAGCAGTTCGGACATCCATCTGCCAGATCTCGTAATCAAAATATGCTACCAAAGCAAGCATGATCCGAATAGACTTGAGCATTGCCACAGGAGAGAATGTCTCGTCATAATCGATACCATATCGCTGACGATACCCCTTGGCAACCAGACGGGCTTTATAGGTTTCAACCTTCCCATCTGCGCCCCTTTTCTTCTTGAAGATCCATTTACACCCGATGGGTTTTATTCCTTCAGGTGGATCAACCAATGTCCAAACATTATTGATTTTCATAGACTCCATTTCGGATCGCATGGCTCCAAGCCATGCCTTAGAGTCAGATCTCTGAAGTGCATCCATATAGGTGATCGGATCCTCATTGTTCTCATCAAGCTCAATGGGATCGCTGTCCCGGACCAAGAAACCGTAGTATCTGTCCGGCTGACGCGGTATTCTACCAGATCTCCTAATGGGTTCAGGGTGTGAGTCAATCACAGCCGGTTCCACGATGTCCTTAGAGTGTGAAGGTTCTTCTATTGGCTGAACTTCATCAAGTTCAATCTTAGAGGCTATTGTTCCTTCTCCAAGGAACTCCTTTTCCAAAAAGATAGCTCTAAAAGCAACGAACACTTTTTGTTCATTCTCCAAGTAGAAGAAATACCCTTTGGTTTCCTTAGGATAACCAATGAATAAACACTTGTCAGACTTAGGACCAAGTTTGTCTGCGTCTAAACATTTTACGTAAGCCGGACAACCCCAGACCCGCAGGTGTGAGATTGAGGGTTTACATCCATTCCACATCTCATATGGAGTGGAGACAACAGACTTACTTGGAACATTATTCAACAAGTAACAGGCTGTCTGAAGCGCATATCCCCAAAAGGATAGCGGCAGAGTTGCAAAGCCCATCATTGATCGAACCATGTCCAACAAGGTTCGATTCCTCCTTTCGGACACTCCATTCAACTGTGGTGTTCCTGGAGGAGTCCACTGAGAAAGAATTCCATTCTCCTCAAGATATGTCAAAAATGCACCAGATAAGTATTCATCACCTCAATCAGATCGAAGGGTTTTAATACCTTTTTCAGTTTGCTTTTCTACTTTATTACGGTATCGTTTGAACATTTCAAATGACTCAGACTTATGTCTCATTAGAAAGACATAACCGAACCTCGAAAAGTCGTCTGTAAATGTAATGAAATATTTGTATCATCCTTTGGCACTTATTGTCATTGGTCCACATACATCAGTATGTATTAGACTTAAGAGTTCTGTAGATCATTCACCTTTTCCAGAAAAAGGTGACTTGGTCATTTTACCAAGTAAACAGGATTCACAAGTGGATAGTGATTCAGAATCACTGACCTCGAGAAGTCCATCTCCTCGCATCTTGTTAATCCTATTTTGGTTAATATGACCTAGTCTACAGTGCCAAAGATACAAATTATTGACATTATCTAACCTTGGGCATTTGCTAGAAGTGTACATTACACTAACAGGTCTTGATAGTACATATATGCCATTATTTAATCTGGCTTTCATTATAACAGCATTATTCAAAATAACATTGCAAAAATCTCCTTTTATTGACAGTTCAAAACCACAATTGGCCAAAAGGCCTATAGAGATTATGCATATAATGAAACTAGGATAATAGTAACAGTCGACTAGTTCGATAGTACAAGACTCAAAGACAAGACGCAGGACTCCAACCGCCAGTACTGGAACACGATTTCCATTCCCGACGCTCAGAAACTGTTCTCCATCTTCAAATCTTCTGCTAACTTGAAGTTCCTGTAATGAATTACAAACATGAATTGGACTACCAGTATCCAATACCCAGTTAGCAGTATCAACAATTGAGTAATTACAAGGTTTTATCATATAAATACCTTGTTCAGCAGACTTCTGCTTTCTCGGCCTGTTCGGATCAAGGAACGCAATATAAAGAGGACAGTTCCTCTTCCAGTGTCCCTTCTTCTTGTAATAGAAGCACTCTGCAGAAGACTGATCAGCCTTAAACTTCCTGGTCTGACTCGGGCCAGGAGCATTCTGCACCTTCTTTCCCTTTTTATTTATTTTCTTCTTCCATTTCTTAAAGGGACGATGACCTCTACTTTCTCCCACTAAATTCACCACCCCCTTATTAAGTTGGTGGTCTTTCTCGAAAGTCTACAGCAACCCCAAAAGACCATGGTAGTTGACTGCAGGCTTGTTCATTCTGTAATGATCAAGAAAGTCAAGATAGGAGGAGGGAAGAGAATTCAGGATCGCATCCTTGCCGAGCTGCTCGTGCAAGGGGCATCCGAGTTTGCCCAGTTTTTCAATCAGCTCGATCATGTACAATACATGATCAGTGACTAAACCACCATTCGGCATCTTGGAGTTGTAGATGGTACAAGACACTTTGTACCATTCTACATCATCCGGGGTGCCGAAGGATTCCTTCAATTTTTGAAGGATTTCATCAGGTTGGGCCTCCTCGAATTTGCGACTGAACTCGTCATTCATCGCAGCAAGCATAATGCAACGGACAGTAGTCCGATCAGAAAACCACTTCAAGTAAGCGTCTCTGACCGCACTCTGTGCATTTGCAGGAGGGATTTCAGGTGCCGGATCCGTTATCACATAGAGGATCCATTCATGCTCCAGAATAATTCTTAACCTTCGATACCAAGTATCGAAGTTATGACCCTTCAACTTCTCGTTATCGAGAAGTGACCGGAGCGATAAGTTTGAAGACATCTGAAAAGGAAACAAGACCAAATTAGTTTATGAATTAATAACTTAACCAAAATACTTGGACTTTAGTCTAAAGGTTTCTCCCACTAATTTTTCAGATTGGTAGCCTCTAACTCCAATCCATGAAAACAACAATTTTTTCAAGTAGGTACTGAAATCCAATAGGCCTTGCATGAGCCCGACTATGGCCAGCTCACCCATACGAGCCTAAAGGTAGGTTCGTAAACCAATTGTTTCCCTAAACAATTTTTAGTGTAGAATTTTGCCCCAAAGAACTCCCCAATCGGCCTAAGGGCCTCCTATTGCGGGTCTCTGGTTAGGTCCAACCATTAAAATGATAAACCCAATGCTTCCAGCTAACTAAAGACCAAGCCCGACTATGGCCGGCCCACCTGATCCCATTAAGGAGGTTGCACTGAACCATCATCGATCAGATAGAAATTCCAGTCGCCGGATGTACACCCATTCTATGGAACTGCCGAGCACACCAAGCTAGTGGACATATTTCTATCCAACTTAATGGGAGGCTAAGACACTGTCAACTCTTTGACTTAGTCTTTTAAGGACCTAATAATTTTAGAGGATTTTTAGTTGTGACAGAAGAGAAGAGACAAGGACATGGATCATCCTCCCACTGAATCAATCAGATTTCAGGAGGGTTGAAATGAATCAACAAATGATCCATGGGCACCTAAAGATCAGTCAGACCGATCAACCTGGGTGACATGGGTTAACTCGAGTCATTGAGCTTTTCCAATCAGTTCTGGTTGACTCGACTAGCCAGGTAGGTGAGATCATGGGTGAGTATCTGCCATTAACCATTTTTCCTAGACACCAACCAAGTTGGCCAGGAAAGAGGTAGCCTCATACAACCATGATCACAAATGCCAAACCTACCTCGACACCAGTCGGTTTACCAGACTCGATCAGATTAGCCTAAAGACTCGGGCGTCCACAGAGCCACTAATTGGATCCATTTTAGATGAACGGATCAACTATTCTAACTATTAGATAGTTCTAAAGAAGGACCTTAATCAACTTTTGATTAATCTTCTTTTATCCGGTTCAACTAAACCTAGGTCTAACCCAGTTAAGGACCCAATTGGATAACTAACCCAATTAACCCAAAATGGCTTATTCATGTCAAATTAAATTTCATAAACCTAATATTTTATTTTAATAAGCAATACATTTAATCAAAACATTTTTAATTAAGTGTCAATGTAAAACATTTTTTACATTACAATATCATGCATCATATCTAGATTTTATTTTATAAACATTTCATGGCCCAATAATTTAACAGACATGTCAAAATTGCATCTGAACTAAAACAATTTTAATTCCAAGATTTTCTTAAAGGATCCTTCTGAAAAGGCCAACATAGATGATTCACTTCGTGTCAAAGACACACGATCATGGTGAAGGTCTCAACTAGGTTCCTAAAAGTACTATCAGGATATAAAAATAGATTAAACTATTTTTAATCTAACATGCATCAAAATTATGTCACACCTGTCAACCTGGCTCTGATACCAATGAAAGTTAAAAGCGCTCTTGCAGGTGCCTACTCTAAGCTTGCAACAGCAGGGAGCAGGTAAGTATTTTAAAAACAATTTTAAAATGTACAGCGGAAAAACTTGCTCCGCGCAGGATCTAACATGATCAGGAAGCATGTGCAGACTAAAACATGTAATAATACGGGCATGTAATGTTTATAAAATATTTTAGAAGCTTAGATCTATGCATGCATGAATTTTAAAATCAAAACCCATACCTTATTCCTGCCTGGAATAAATCTGGTATAGTACTGGAATAAGTGGGATAACAGGAATAATTTTATTCCTGTTATCTTCCTCTTCAAACGTTGGAATGCCCTGTTATCCTTTGCTTCAACAACAATGATGGCCAATCCAAATGACCAATGTTGGGTCTCCTCTCTATCACCAACAGCAAGGACTTCTCTTGCTTCAAATGGAGAAGGGATAGGGGTAGAATCTCAACGTTGAAACACACTTGATCTTCTCCAAAAACCACAGAAGTTAAAGCCTGCAATTCAAAAACAGGACACAAGAAAAACAGCAAAAGGGGCGTTGATCCGACTCTAAAATGCTCAAATGAGCACTCTCCAGAGGGGGAACACGCGAGGGACTCCACAGATCCTGTTCTCAGGCGATGCTAGTCACCGGAAAACACCTTCAAATGGTGGGAAGAAGCTTTGTTGATTTGCTGCAAAGTTTCTCCAAACAGAGCATGAACTTCTTCTTCCAATGAGCACAAGAAACAGGGACAAATGGAATTGATTTTTCCTTCCAATCAATTTCCTAAACCCTCCCCATAAATCTGTGGTGAAAGGATGATTAGATCTCTCAAAAAAAAGGAAACCAGAGAGAAAATTCAAGCCTCACGATTTTCAGTTCTCTTCCAAGAACAGCGCCCAACAGAAATGAATATATGGAGCGATGAACCCATTTAACCGGTGATTTTGGGAGGTGAGAGGTGTTGCGAGAATATCAAACAGCAGCAGCGATTAAAACGAATTCAATTCGTTTCAATGAGGTAATCAAAGGAGTTTAAAATTCAGCCAAAATGAAATCAAAGGGGAGAAGAAAGGATGCCCAAAAGCTTTGTTCGCCCAAAACAGCATATCACCGTGTAAACTGGTTCAAAGGGTCAAAAACCAATGAAAACGGTTTAAATAAAAAAACCAGTGGTTCAAAATAGGTTCATCCATATAATTAGATCAAAATCTAATTATCAGAAGGCTTGGTCTAGTCCTGGTTAACCAGAAAAAAATCCTGATAAATCAGAACAAAATCTGATAGACCCAAACCCAGGATTTCCAATGTGCTCAATCAAACCATCACCAATAAGATTCCTAATCAAATACTGGTACGTGGATCAGGGAAAAATCCTCTATGGCGTGTGACCTCATGGGTTCGAACCTAGGCGGTAGCACTGGAACTATTCCAGTACCAGCATAAGATACCATCTAGCAATGGGTCCCGGCGTCTGGATAGGTCGAAGATGCGGGAGCATACTATCGAACCTCTGGCATATGGTTACTGTATAATTCATCCCTTTGACCTCTAATGCTTAGGACGACTGATACTGAGCTGCCAACCCAGACTGAGTCAGTCGACAACGTGTCTCAATCTTACAAGCCCAGTGACTCTTCACTAGGGCTACCTCGGCCGAGGATTTGCTAAATTGAGATACAGCGAGACATTCAATCCAAACTGTTCGGACAGGTCAATTCCATCTTGGTCCATTACTGCTCCACAAGTACTTGCCTGTACCCAGAAACTTTCCGTCACCGGATTAAAAATCCGGGTAGTCCGGTACCAAAACACAGGGAGTTGCTTGCAAGCAACCGTGATGACCTCAGGTCATAGTGACACATATACCCATATCCAATCGTGAGTATCCCTTTGGCAGAAAGGTGTTTCACGGAGTCACGTTCATTGAGATATCATATATCCGACTTGCAAATCACATCAGTGTCACCACACTTATTTGGTCAAGAGGACAACCAAACGATGTGAACTGCAACAACCTATACTTGATATATTACCGTCCAGTACAATATATCCTTTGGTTGTGAACAGGGTTTAAGGACCAGTCGATACATCCTCTCTGTATCGAAGTCAGTGTAGCCCTAAGGACTTCATTACCGGGAAAGAGTTCATTTTTAGGGAAATTCAATATGTGATGAGCTACCAAAAATAATATTTTATTAATTCACAAAATGAATACAATACTCAGCATAACCGCCTACAACCCAAGCGATTGGCTTTGGGACACAATTCCCAACAGCAGCATCATAGGAGGAGAAGCTCTCCTACCAGTTATGGCACACTATCGGATGGGTCACTTAAGTGACAGAGGGCTTACAGAATTAAGTAGAAGAGGAAATCTTCTAGTACTGAGGAAGGATAGAAATGACCTGTGTGAGCCCTGCATCTTTGGCAAACAGCATAGGGTGAAGTTAGCCAGTGGTACCAAGTAGAGTGAAGAAGTCTTAGAATTGGTTTACTCGGATGTATGGGGACCGGCACCTATTTTATCCAGGGGCGGAGCAAGGTATTTTGTTACATTCATTGATGACTTCTCTAGGAAATTATGGATATATCTGATGAGGGAAAAATTAGATGTATTCACCCGGTTCAAAGCCTGGAGGGCTGAAGTAGAGAAGGAGACAGGGAAACATGTGAAGTACCTTTAGTCTGATAATGGAGGAGAATACTCTAGCAAAGAGTTCAGAAATTACTGTGAAGAGAATGGGATCAAATGTCATTTCACAGTAAGGTTGACTCCATAGCAGAATGGTGTTGCGGAAAAGATGAACTGAACACTATTGGAGAAGGCAAGGAGTATGAGGCTACAGTCATCACTGTCGAAAATAGTTTGAGGTGATGCTATTACTATGTCATGTTATTTTGTAACCAGGTCCCCTCACTTCAAGTTGAATGGAGGACTTCCGGAAGAAGTTGGAGTGGGAAGAAGGTGGAGCTTGGCCACTTGAAGGTGTTTGGTTGCCCGGCCTTTGCACATGTGGATGCAATTGAACGGAGTAAGTTGGACCCAAAGTGAAAGAAGATGATCTTCATTGGGTATCCACAAGGGGTCAAAGGTTACCTACCGTGAGATCCATAATCTCAAAAGGCAGTGATCAGTAGGGACATCATTTTTGAAGAGAAGAGCATCTTGAAGAGATCGAGGAGCATGGATAAAACTGCAACTTCAAAGGTGTTCAGCAGTGACTGTCCTTCACAGGTGGAGGATAGGCCATCTACATCAGCTGGCAAGGGTGCTTCAGTTGAGGTAGAGTTAGGTGAGAAAAGTCCTCTTATATTGAAGGATCAGAAAGAAAAATCAGTTGTTTAAAGTGAAGTGCAGGAACAAGTACAAGAATAGCTATAAACAGGAGACTTGCAGGACAGTGCAAGGGGAGTGGCTTTGCATAAACCTCAGCGTACAATCCGGAAGCCAATGAGATATGGCATGGATGAGAGTATATCTTATGCTCTAATATCTGTGAATGGAGATCTAGAAATATACGAGGCCATGGAGAGTTCTGATAAAGAATCATAGATGCAAGGCATGATGGAAGAGATGGAATCTCTTAGGAAGAACAAGACATGGCAGTTGGTGGATCTACCGGAAGATGCTCATGCAATTGGCTCCAAATGGGTGTTCACAAAGAAATCAATACCTTCAGAGTAAGGTGGAGTGAGATTCAAAGCAAGGCTGGTTATAAAAGGATACTCACAAAGCGAAGGAATTGACTACACCAAGGTATTTTCTCCTGTGGTATGCCATACTTCAATCCGGGTGTTACTATCATTGGTGACAGAACATGGTATGGAATTGGTGCAGATGGATGTGAAGATAGCCTTTCTACATAGAAGTCTGGATGAGAAGATCTATATGAAGCAACCTGATGACTTCATAGAGATTGGATAGGAGGATATGGTGTGTGTTTACTCCAGAGGTCATTGTATGGTTTGAAACAATCACCTCGCCAGTGGTATCGAAGATTTGATGCATTCATCTTAAGCCTTGGGTACAATCACCTCTCCAGTGGTATCGAAGATTTGATGCATTCATCTTAAGCCTTGGGTACAATCACCTCGCCAGTGGTATCGAAGATTTGATGCATTCATCTTAAGCCTTGGGTTTCTCAGATATGAACATGACTGCTGTGTGTATGTCAGGGATGTGAATACTGATAATGCTTTGTATCTACTTCTGTATGTGGATGATATGTTGATAGTCAGTAGAAGTATGAGTGGTGTGGACACCAGGGCCAGAAAATATTAACAGGTTGAACCCATATCCCTATGGATTATCTATGAATAAAGCCTTGAACCAACCCCTTTTACCAACTATGAATATTTTATTTTAAATTATGTTATACAAGCTTAGTTGGGTTTATCCCTTTTTATAAATTAGTGTTTGTATAAAAATCCCATTTATCAGTTGTATCAAACCTTATTGGACCAAACCCTGTTTACCAAATTTATTCTTTTTGTTGCATGGGGTTATGCCTTTTTGATCAATTTGATCAAGTTGGGCTTAGAGTTGGTTTTTAGTTGGTTAAATTATGTGATTAGTTAGTTATTGAGTCCTGTAATACAAGGGGAACCCAATTGAAGACCCATGTGTACCTAAATCAAGATTCTATGTAACCCCATGTGCTAACTCAAAACAAGCCATGTGACTCCATGTGCTAGCCCAAGTCACTTGTCATATGTAACAAAGTCTTGGAACAACCTTTTTCAAGAATTTGGACAACATCACATGACTTTGGACATCACTCGCTGCATCACCCAGGACATTATCACATGGCATGTCACTTATATTTGGACATCCCACATGCCATGTCGTAAATAAAAGCAAGAATTGGCGCCACTTAATTTTAAGATGTGTAAATGTGAAGGACTCTCCAAATTGGCACTCCCAATTAAGTAATTCATGCCAAAAGTTCCAAGGAGTCGACCAAGCATCTCTTCCTCTCTTTCACGCCAACTTCCAAGGAGTTTCAAGATATTTGATCATCCAAATGAAGGAGTTTCAATGGTTCTCTACCACAGGTATTTTGATCAAACATGTTCCAAGTTGCTCAAGATTAGAGAACTCAAGAATCCTAAAAAACTCTTGAGTTTTTTTCTATCTAGACTGAAGTGTCCACCATCCTACAGGAGCCCACATCATCCAGACTCCAGAGTCTAGTAATTCGGGCACTCCATGAAGTAATTTGGGCCCTTCATCATGACACCTCACCAATCCACATCTTGGTGCCAACTTTGGATGAGAGTCCCATGAATTCGTCCACCTTAGAGAGAGTCCCTGATTAGGCCAAGAACAGGAGTCCAAGATGCCCAGAGCAATGTTTTTAGAAGTCATTGCCTAAGGAAAACAAACACTAGTCTTTGTAACCCTAATATCTCTAGTTGTTGATCTATAAATACTCCATCAGCCCCCCTGTATTATTAATAAATCTTTGATGAAATACAACGACATTCTATCGAATTCTTTCCTTTGCTATGTGCATCGCGGGGTGTGAGGCCCTTTCCTTTGTTCTTCAAAGCATCGCAGGATGTGAGGCCCTAGTTATCCTACCTATCAAGTAATTAAGAAATCCTAGCCACCACTTCTAACCCTTCCCTTCCATTATTCTTTCCTTCCTTACTACTTTCTAATTTGATCTTCCTTTATTAAGTATTTGCAGGTGATCTGGAATCAAAGTTAGGTGTTCTTTCTTCAGAACTAGCATCGCGAGAGATCGGAACCCGAGGATCAAGATCTTGAAGCCCTACCACAGAATCTTGAGAGTCCAGTCAGATCTGCACCAGAGAGACGGTTCTTCATTGGTAACACTTAAAACCTCTTCCCTTCTCTTTGATCTCTAAATAGTTGAAAGTAGACCCTAGTTTACGGTGGTTTCTTAGCCACCAAATCCTGATTATTTTAGTTATTTTTTTCGATCTACACATGTAACTAGTTGACTAGTTACCTTAATTGCATACTTTGAGTTTCTAAAAGTTTGAAAATTATAAAAAAAAAATAATTACTATTTTTCACTGTTAATTAGGTTCATAATCAGTAGATTAGGTTTTCATAATTGTCCCGCATCAATGAGTGATGTAAATTAGTTGAAGAAAGCATTATCTATTGAATTTGAGATGAAGGATTCGGGTCCAGATCAGAAAATTCTTGGAATAGAGATTTGCAAGGATAGGTACAAGGGGATTCTCCATTTGTCACAAGGATGTTACATCAAGAAGATACTTGATAGGTTTGGGATGGAGAAGGCTAAACCAGTGAAGACTGAAAGATTGTGCCCTGAAAGCCAATTGAAATATTGTATTTCAATCCCAAAATCAATGAATTGACATTATTATAATAAAGGCATTATTTTCATCATACGCTGTGTCTTTATGATTATATGATGAATCCCATAGATTAGGGCTATGGTTCTAGGGTTATGATGAGATCATACCAGTGAGACCTAAAGCCTTAAAATCCTAATCTAAAATATTCCTGGTCGATGGGACATTAAGTTGGGAATTAATGTTTCCAGCAAGACCAGCACATCCTATATATGCTTTGTGATGAGGGTGACTGATCTCACAGTCACTTGTGTTTGACACTAATACTAGGATGTGAGTGTTCATTAGAGAATGAGTTCACTGAATTGATCCAGATTGAGAATATCTAATGGAACCTTATCTGTTTGTCAATAGATAATTCTCATAGTGGGAGTAGTGCATGTGGTCCTTTAACTTGAGACTACCATGGTGCCTTATATATATGAATCCATACTTTGGTTCGCAATCAATCATGACACTGAGTCATGCACGAGGTGATACTGGGTATGGTGGATTGTATATGGAGGTTGTGAGTAGGTCAACAAGGAATTGATCAGCCCTAGTAAGAGGGAATTGCATCCAGCTAATTTCGATCATATGATGGATTCAGGAAATCTTTGATCAAAGTATGAACATTAGAGTTAATTTCTAATGGTTCATTAATGAATCATCATTATAAAGATTGAGCTAGGGATGAATATGAAATTGGATTTGACAAGTATCCATATTCATAATCATATTCGGGATGCAAGTTTATCAAAGGACTGAATTGCCCGGTAACTCATCACTGAAGGGTATTTTGGTAATTCCACCAAAATTCCACATCTTCCGGGTAGACATGATACGTTGCTAGACATCAATCTTGTCTTGTAGGTATATGATTGAATTATGGTAATTCAAATCAGTTAATTAGAATTAGATTCTAATTGACCGAGTCGAGCTAGTTTGAGTTGACCTAAATCGGCTTAGTTGAGATCTAACTGAATTAAGTCAAATAGCACTCGGACCTACTGCTGGCTAGGTGTGGAACCCAATGGGTCACACACAAAAGAAAATTGATGAAGGATTTAATTTGGAATTAAATCATGTTTGCATGATAAACACACTAGCATGTATTGCAGACCAAATTTCTATTCGAATCAGATTCGAATTTGATTCCGAATTGGGCTTAATTGGGTTCTAATTGAACCAGATTAGGGTCTAATTTAAATTTTAGGACATTGGGCTAACCCATGGCTGAACCCAAGTGAATCAAGTGCACTGAGACCCTCTCTCCAAGCCGCCCACTCCTTTCCTCACCCGCATGTGCCAAGAAGAAGAGTCCACGCGCGTGTGGACTCCTCTTCACGCGTGTGGGAAGGAAATTCCATTGGAGAAAAATCAAGATAGGGGGGGGGGGGGCGATTTGGATGTTTGTTTGACGTCCTTGGATCTGGATCTGATGGCTAGAAAAATTAAGGAAAAAGATCCATCATTTTTCGGTCGCAAATTCGTCGTCAAAAGTCGCGATTCTTCCTGAAGTTTTTTCGAGAGTCCTCCTCGTCGGAAAAATGAAAATTAAATCGGAGAATCATGATTTTTGGTTGAGGGGATGCGTGAGGAATGAGGGATCGTGATTCTTGGGGTTTCAGAGGGTTGCGATGTTTTGAGAAGACGCCTCTCTGAAATCTGTAAAAGGGTTTGGGTTCTCGGGAGTTTTTTCTGATAATCAAATTCAGAGATCATATTCCTCTCCTCCTCTCTGGAATACTCCTTCCCTTTATGCTTGTTGGGTATTGTTTCCCTTACAGAGATAATCTCTGTCGAAACTCTAACCCTAAACAAGAATAAGAGGAAGGTCTTGAATGGTAAAGGAAAGGAAAAGGAAGGGTCTGTTCTTCTTCTTTTCTTTCTTGAATTAAGACTTTACTTGTCTTAATATCTTCTTCCAATTCAATTCAAGAAAAGGAATTCAAGAAAGGGAATTCAAGAAAAGAATTCAAGAAGAGGAAAGAAGGAAGAAAAGAAATTTTCAAGAAAGAAAATTTCAGCCTAAAAGTCCAAGAATTGAATTCTTAAAAAAGAATTCAAGAAGAGGAGCCAAGAACAAGAAGTTGTAGTCTTCATCTTTTTCTGTGTGGATCACCATTGGAGGGTGAACATTTGGGCACCTGGTGGAGATTTAAAGTTTGGATTTTAGCGATACAGGTTAGTACTTTAATATGACTTTAAATGTTATATATACATGTTATATGTTTTAATTCTTTTAAGGAGATCTTGGGTTAAGGGTTTGGTGAAGATTTCATAAAGATAAAAATTTTGAAATCTATGTTTCCGCCTTGCCACCGAACCCTACAAAGACACCATTACCAGGGCACATATCTCTCTCAAAGATGCAGAGCCCCCAAACAGATGTGGGGAGAGAGAGAGTACATGGAGAGAGTTCCATATGCAAATGCTGTAGGCAGTGTTATGTATGCTATGGTATGTTGCAGGCCAGACATAGCATATGCTATAAGCCAGGTGAGCAGGTATATGGTAAATCTTGGAAAGGAACACTGAAAAGCATTGAAGTGGATTTTGAGGTATCTACATGGAACTCAAAAGCATAGACTGGTATTTGGTGGCAGCCAGAAGGACAAGGAAGGAAATCCAGGGAGTCATATGGAGATTCGGGTCCTTTGGAAGGGTATGTGGATGCAAGTTATGCAGGTGATCTTGATACAAGAAGGTCTACAACCGGTTATATCTTCTGCTTGCATGGTGGACCAGTTTCTTAGAGATCTACCCTTCAACCTATTACTGCTCTATCTACAACAGAGGCTGAGTATATAGGTATTACTGAGGCTACAAAGGAAGCACTTTGGATGAAGAGTCTAGTGGTTGAGATGGGGGTGGAACAATGTATGGTGGTCCTACACAGTGATAATCAGAGTGCCATATATTTGACTCAGAACCCAGTCTATCATGCATGCATAAAGCATATAGACATGAGGTACCATAGGATTAGAGAGCTGGTGGAGGAAAGAGAAGTGTCATTGGTGAAGGTCCATACCAAGGAGAACCAGGCGGATGCACTTACAAAGGCTCTACCGGGAGAAAGCTTTTAGTCATGTATATGGTTGATGGGTTTGAGGAGTCTGGTGTAATAAACATGTAATCTTGGAGCACCAAGGTGGAGATTGTAGAGTCTCAGGTGGTGTATCCAAGATTCCAAGGGGTTGGGCCAAGGTTCAAGTTAGTCCAGTTATCATGGTCTCTCATGATGTATCTAGGGCTAGGAGTGTATCCAGAAAAAAGTCCTAGATGTTAGATTGAGTTTTGGTCAGTCTGGGCATTAGAGTCGGCTCAGTTCTGATCAGAGTTGGCTCTAGTGGTTGGCACGGCATAGTTGCAGGGAGGGGAGTTGACTTGGGTTCATGCAAATTGGCTCGATTCTGCTGGGAGCCAGCTTGGATGTCTCAAAGTCGACTCGGATACACAGAACGGATAAACTGCGATCTGGAAGAGCCGACTTGAGGGGTTCGAGCCGACTCTTACAAAGTACTCTCTACTGTAAGGAGCCGACTCATCGGGTTCGAGCTGACTCAGATGATAAGATTCTTTGAATCATGTGTTATCGCGCTAGGAAGTTTTTTGGGGGGTCTTGATTCTTCATGATCATGGAGTATATATATGTATATGGGACGGTTAGTTTAGAGAGAGGTCATTTCTATAACAGTCCAAGAAAATCGATCAAGAGTGAGAACCCTCATTTTGTTCCAGATCTCGTTTTTTCTCCTCTCCCTCTCCTTCACTTCTCGATCAATCCAAGTGATTGTGTGATCTTTGTTTGACCTGTATCCTACCGTGATCATCTTCGGATCACTAGCAGATGGTTGTTCATGCACTTGGATTGCTAGAATTGCTTCTGCTAGAGCGTTGATCGAGATGATTTCTGCTCACACTATGATGGATTTGGTGGAGATGGCGACGTTGCCTGCTGGGGTCACCATCCGAGCCACTTGATAGCTGCTCCTTGAGGGAGCATGCCCCCCTTTTCCTCCGTTGGTCCTACCATCACGGTTATGAGGGCTCTTGTCACCTTCAGCATTTGGCCTGGTCGTGGGTTCTATCAGGCAATAACTCTCCTTGGGCAGGAACTTATCTCAGATAGAAACTCGACCTCGACTGGGAGCTCACCTCAGATAGGAGCTCGTCCTCGATCAATAGCTCACCTCGGACGAGAGCTCGACCTCGGTCGGGAGCTCATTTTAGGTGGGAGCTCGACCTTGGCTAAGAGCTTACCTTGGATGGGAGCTTACCTCGGATAGGAGCTCGACCTCGATTGAGAGCTCACCTTGGTTGGGAGCTCACCTTGGATGGGAGCTCGACCTCGGCTGGGAGCTCACCTCGATCGAGAGCTCACCTCGGACAGGAGCTCTCATCGGACGGGAGCTCGATAGATGGTGTCTACTTGGTGGTGGCTCCACCTACCATCTCAACCGCTAGCTGCATCTGATACAGATGCCATGTCAGCAGTTCGCCATATCAACAAGGAACCCTAGGCATGGTTGTGATTTTTAAAATAAATAAAAAAAGATAAAAAATATATTAATTTATTGCTTTTAATTTAATTCATAATTTACTGCCACCATAATTCATTTATTGCTTTAATTGCTTTACTACTTTCTAGTAAACTCTCTTTATTTGCATGGTTAAATAGTTATTTTATTTCTAGTAAAATACCTAGCTACCTTATAATCCTAATTTAATTTAGTTTTCTCTCATACCTAATTAACTAAATTAAAACTTTCCTAAATACAACATAACATAAAAAGAAAACAAGTACACCTCACAATACTTAATTAAAATAAAGAAACTAATTAAGTCTTAAAAATTTATTACTTGTATTTAGCATCTTCTTTTTCTGTATTGCATATTTCATAAAATATCTTAAGCGCACTAAATCCTAAACAAAATAAGAAGATGATTTTATCATCCCTCCTTGGCTCATAAACTACCATCCTGCATGTTGTATTAACCTAATCCATTAATCTAAAATCAATTAGATGTTGGCCCTTAAGGATTTTTGAGCTCACTAGGACATGGGATCCTAAGAGTTGCATTGGATCAGGATTAGCTAGTTAACTGGTGTCTAGGAAATGAGTTCAAGGATGATGTAGCTCTAAAGGAAGGTAGCTTTTTAATTGGTTATGTTGTTTGAATTGGCCAATTTGTTTGGTGTCTAAGGAAAACAATGAAGGGACCCCCAATGACCTTACCCTTACCTAGTTAGTTGGCTAGTTAGTTTCTAACTTGGAGGGCTCAAAGGTGACCTTGGAATAGTTAGGAGCTACTAGAGTTAGGGAACCCTAGGATAAAGAGTCCAATGTTTGCTAACTTGATTGAAAGTAACCTCAAACCTTAATTAATTATTCTCTATCTCTCTTAGCTCTAGGATTTCTTAGGCCCTCATCTTTAGAATTATTTTCTATCTTTCTTCTTTTTTCTTTTCCCCTCTTCTCTTTAAAATAATAATTAAAAAAATTAGAAGAGGATTGCTCTGACCTAGGACCTTTGATTAAATATCCAAAACTATCAAAACAATTTGATAAATTAGAGTAGTGCTAGGAACATAGATCTCAATAGCAGAGTAGATAAGTTGTCCCATGCATTAGATAATAGATTAGATGCATTGTCTCATAAATTAGATTATCTACTAGCTATCAGACACTCTTCTACTCCTTCATTTCTTCATACATAATAAACATGCTCTATATATGTGAGCCCAACTCAGTTTGTGAGTGTCTAATCGTGTACCAATTTTCTAAGTCTAGGTATGACCAAGTTTATCAAGATCAAACCCACATGGTCTATATACTAGGAGAGAACTTATACTTTAACACTTACAATCAAGGTTAGGGGACTCAACTAGATTTTTTGTGGTAACCACATCCGGTGGTTATCCTGGTAATACAAAGACCTCTATTCGTAGATGCATCCTATTACAATTAGCCTTATCCACATTATCAACCTTCTACTCTTTGTAGCCTATCATTTGAAGAGAAAGTTTTACAAGTAATAAACTAGAAAGAATGAATTGCCCACCTCCATAACAGACAAATCTAGATATTGATAGGTTTACTCAATTTCAATAACTAATCATGACTTAATATCAATCTATCAATGAGCTAATGAATCAAACTGATTGATTATTAATTAAACGTAATAGGGGGAGGAATGAGAGCTATCTATCAACCCGAAAGTAACTTAGAGGGAGACTACCAAGATGAAAATTTTAATGACCCTTTAGTTTTTTTAAATAATCGACTATAATTCTTGGGAATGAATTGATTATTGAGCAACCCTGCACCATCATAGAGACTAATATAGATAATTCAATAATTGTACTAAGGTAGAATATATAAAGAGAAATCAAACTAGTGGGATGAGCCGCTTCCATCATCATCCTACTCACCTATGGTTCCTTTCTCAGATGCCCTTGAATCATGCACTCTTTTTACGAGAAAGGAGAGCAAATAGATAACATGATGGAATTAGTTGAGCCTTTCTAAGAACTACAAATGCACAACATAATAGAGGAAGCCACCCTTACAGTTCTTTCCCAGGATTCAGTAGATCCTTGTCAAGCTCATTTTGGGATAGATGATTATAATGCATAAGGATATACTATAGAATTTCAAAACCCAATAGACATGCTCTACTTCGAAACCATTCCATTAGAGATTGAAGAACATGAGCCATCACATAGCCACTCAATAGCTCCGTTGTTAGAATCATTACCTGTTTTAGAGCTGAAACCACTTCTTGATGCACCCACTGACATCCTACCAGTAATTCCGAACCAAGAAGCCCAACTTAGAGGTGTTCTAAAAGAAATAAAGAAGCTATTGGATGAGATATTGCTAAAATGAGAAACGATGATTTTAAAATTTTTATAATTGATTTCTTCATTTTGGCATAATTTTTAAGGATTATATCCAAAATCTATATACCATCCTAAAATAATGTATGGAGATAGACTTAAGGTTAACTTGGACAAAGTACCATTGAGAAGGGATGATGTCAAGACACATCATACCCGAGAAAGGGATAGGATAGATCTAGCTAGAGTTAAGGAAATTTCCAAGCTACCATCCTCACTTTCGGCCCAACACACACAATCCCTTCATGATCTTCATCCAAATTATAATAATATTTTCAAATCTTGGTCTAGCATGCTTGCCTTATACACTCTATTGATCCGGGTTAATCATCATGGAATACTTTATGAATATTTTCTGTCATGATGACAAGGCTTCCTGATTGGTTCTGTCCTTTGAAGATCTTGAGGGATGTACCTAAGTTCAATATTAATAATATTCTATGGTTACGATTCTACCAGATATGTCTTTTTCATTCCATCGAAAATCGATTTTACGGTATAGGCACTTATGACCTCCCCCTCTATGCCTTGCGGTAATGATTCCTCTGGCATTATGACCTTCACCACAACGATACTGTCCATAGATCAAATTATTTCATGGATTGGATTTCACTTGATTGTCTACGGCTCCATTGCGTGTGCTCGGGGTAGAAGTTTTGTATAAATGTATCGCCGTGTTATTAAGTATTTTGCTTTAAGTTCTTTTCTCTATAAGAGGTGGAATAGAATAACCCGGTTGAAGCGTAATGATCATACGTCTGTAATGCATTGTATGTCCCATAATAGGTCCCATTCTTCTACCCTTTCCCGGGAGTCGATGACTATTCATAGCTATTACCTTGACACCAAAGAAGAGTTCGACCCAATGCTTTATTTCTGTCCTAGTTGATTCTGATTCGACATTAGAAGTATATTGATTGTTCCCCAATAACCGAATACTTTTTTCTGTAAATACTGCATATTTAATTCCATCCATAAATCCATTTTCTTCCCTATGAGTTCCAGTATCGATAAGAATTCTAGTTCTTACTATTCATATGTTATGGTATGAATATACCAATTCGTTATGTATGGATGATGAGATTCCATTGATACAGAGCCAATTCCAATAGACTTATTGAACGTTCCCATTGGCATGCATCCAGCAGGAATTGAACCTACGAATTTGCCAATTATGAGTTGGGTGCTTTAACCATTCAGCCATGGATGCTTAAAAGGGATCATCGTACATCGTGAATAACCAAATTCCAATTGAAATGAAATCTTTAGGAGGAATCAATGAAAGGACATCAATTCAAATCCTGGATCTTCGAATTGAGAGAGATATTGAGAGAGATCAAGAATTCTCACTATTTCTTAGATTCATGGATCAAATTCGATTCAGTGGGATCTTTCACTCACATTTTTTTCCACCAAGAATATTTTATGAAACTCTTTGACCCCCGAATTTGGAGTATCCTACTTTCACGTGATTCTATCATAGCATCTGATTGAAGATATTAAACTTAGCTCTTATTGGGAGGCAACCCAATAATTTATTTTCTTATGTCCGGCTGAAAACAATCAATCAGTTTATTACTTGTAAACCTATCTGCATTATCAACCTTCTACTCTTTATAGCCTATCATTTGAAGAGAAGGTTTTACAAGTAATAAACTGGAAAGAATGAATTGCCCACCTCCGTAATAGACAAATCTAGATATTGATAGGTTTACTCAATTTCAACAACTAATCATGACTCAATAGCAATCTATCAATGAGCTAATGAATCAAACTGATTGATTATTAATTGAACATAATAGGGGGAGGAATGAGAGCTATCTATCAACCTGAGAGTAACTTAGAGGGAGACTACCAAGATAAAAATTTTAATGACCCTTCAGTTTTTTTAAATAATCGACTATAATTCTTGGAAATGAATTAGTTATTGAGCAACTCTGCACCATCATAGAGACCAATATAGATAATTCGATAATTTGACTAAGGTAGAATATATAAAGAGAAATCAAACTAGTGGGATGAGCCGCTTCCATCATCATCCTACTCACCTATGGTCCCTTTCCCAGATTCCCTAGAATCATGCACTCTTTTTACGAGAAAGGAGAGCAAATAGATAACATGATGGAATTAGTTGAGCCTTCCTAAGAACTACAAATGCATAACATAATAGAGGAAGCCACCCCCACAGTTCTTTCCCAGGATTCAGTAGATCCTTGTCAAGCTCATTTTGGGATAGATGATTCTAATGCATATGGATATACTACAGAATTTCATAACCCAATAGACATGCCCTACTTCGAAACCATCCCATTAGAAATTAAAGAACATGAGCCATCACATAGCCACTCAATAGCTCCATTGTTAGAATCATTACCTATTTTACATCTAAAACCACTTCTTGATGCACCCACTGACATCCTACCAGTGATCCCGAACCTAGAAGCCCAACTTAGAGGTGTTCTAAAGTAAATAAATAAGCTATCGGATGAGATATTGCTAAAATGAGAAACGATGATTTTAAAATTTTTATAATTGATTTCTCTATTTTGGCATAACTTTGAAGATTTATCTCCAAAATCTATATACCATCCTAAAATAATGTATGGAGATAGACTTAAGGTTAACTTGGACAAAGTACCATTGAGAAGGGATGATGTCAAGACACATCATACTCGAGAAAGGGATAGGGTAGATCTAGCTAGAGTTAAAGAAATTTCTGAGCTACCATCCTCACTTTCAGCCCAACACACACAATCCCTTCATGATCTTCATCCAAACTATAATAATATTTTCAAATCTTGGTCTAGCATGCTTGCCCTATATACTTTATTGATCCGGGTTAATCATCGTAGAATACTTTATGAATATTTTCTGTCATGATGACAAGTCTTTTTGATTGGTCCTGTCCTTTGAAGAACTTGAGGGATGTACTTAAGTTCAATATTAGTAATACTCTATCATAGCATCTGATTGAAGATATTAAACTTAGCTCTTATTGGGAGGCAACCCAATAATTTATTTTCTTATGTCCGGCTAAAAACATTAAACTTGGTGTTGGTTGGTAGACAACCCAACAATTTCATTTTCTTTCAACTTTATTTTAATACAGTTATAAGAACCTAGATGGAAGGAGCAAGAGCCCGCTAATCCATGAAGCCCTCTTCAACTCCCAAGCACACTTACCCTAGGTGCATTCTTTCCTTTTCTTTTATTTACTTTTTTATTTCCCTACTCCTTAAGGATAATGTCAATTAAGTTGGGGAGAGAAAAATAACTTACTTAAGTCCTCAAGTATGGTTAGAAATAATTATGTTTTGTGTATCTGACTATTGTCTCGATTTGAAGTTATATATGTATCCTAATCAATGATTGATTAACGGTCTAGATAATTCTAGAGATACTAAAGGATAAATTATTAAGAAAATTCAATAAATGGTAGGGTTTTGATCAGAAATAATTTATTGGAGTAATTCTAGAATCTTCTGACCATTGATCTCAATGAAGAATTTACTTTATGGGAGTATGAAGGTAAGGTCAAGGCATGCAGAAGTTTCTCTTAAAAAAAAGAGGGTTTTGGATTCTCACTAAATAATTGGGCCCCTTTGCCTAAGTAAACGTTGTGGTTTGCGTCAAGAGGTAAGGATGTCAAAAGATATATTAGAGAGTTAGTCTCACTTCACAGCTTTTCTTGAACTCTTACTGAGTAACCAAGCCCCTTTGTCTAAGGAAGCATTGTGGTTCATGTCAAAAGGTGAGAAGGCCAAGATATCTATTAATCAATGGTATCTCATTGAGTAATCGGATAATTTATCTAAGTAAGCATTGTGGTTCACATTAAAAGATTGGGATACTAACACTTAAGAGCCTAAGATATTGCACTAAACTCTTTATTGAAAATAAGGAGAACTAAATTGCAAAAAGGCACTACACTAAATCCCTGGCAAGTTAGAGGATTCAAAGAGTAAGGTAGAAAGTTGGTAAAAGAACTCTAAAAATTTCTATGGGCTTTACTCAACCAATAATAAGGTTGAATTAATAATCTGATGAAGTGTCTTATTAATGATTTGGCTAGGGATCAAATATCCTTAGGAATGTTTAAGTTAACTCTCAATTTAAGGATGAGTTTGTACATATTTCTAATTTATCTGCTTTACTTGAGGACGAGCAAAGTTTAAGTTAGAGGATGCAATAATTATATTATATATATAAAAAAATTAATTTATAAATTAATTTATCTTTATTTATTGTAAATTGATACTTCTATATGTTTTTTGTAGAATAGAGGATTGCCAATACAAAGAGCTTGATTTGTATGTTCAAATAAAAAAAATTTGAAGTAAATCAGATTTAAAATGAACTTAAAATTGAGGTTCAAATATCTCATTTAGGCCTGCATAAATTTTAAAGCAGCCAGTCCATGGTGGATTGGTCGCTTGGTCTATAAAATAGCCATTGGTCTATAGTTGCTATTATCTATGGTCCATGGCAGGGGATCATGGACCATGGGTGTTTCAATTGATCAATGGCCAGGATGGTGGCCGACAATGATTCTACCAATAGTAGAAGCTGCACCGGTGAAGGGAGAAGGTCTGACGATGATGGATCCAGCAACCATGGGTCCGATGAAGCTCATGGCATAGGGTAGTGAGGCAAAGTGAGAGTTACGACCAAGATGGAGGTCGACAACAATGATGAAGGTGGTGCTAGTAGTGGTGAAGGTGCCAATGAAGTGGCACGGCGAGAGCGACGATAACAGTCTGGCGACAATACAACAATGACACATGGGAGTCGATTGTCCTAGTCACGAGGTGATGGCATGACCTTGGAGGAGCACTTGAGAAAGGAGGCCGGTGGTTTTTGATGGATCCGATAATGGTGACGGCTCCACCAGTGATGAAGAAGGTGGTAGTTAGGGCTGGAATTTAGTTCAAACCGGCTCGATGGGCTTTGGGCCAACCTAATATTGGGCTGGACTTTAGGCTTGGGCCTCATAATAAAGTCCTTAAAATTTTCGGGCCAGGCTCGGGCTTCTCTATGGCCTAACCCGGCCCCGGTCGGACCCCAGCCTAAACCAGGTCCGAACAGGCCAGCCCAAACCAGGCCCGAACAAAGGCCCAGCCAACCCCAATGAGCCAGCTCGATTCCCTTTATATTAAACCCGTTTGGCCATTTGATATAAAACCCAAGGTCCCATCACTCGGCAGTTAGCACTCGACAGTCAACAGTCGGCACTCTCGTCTCTCTGCAATTCGCTCTAGATTGATATATTGACTGGAATTTGTCAAGAGAATGTTGTAAGGTTAGAAAAATTAAAAGAAAATGAAGCCAATAATAACCAAATTAGGAATACCCCTCTTAGACTTATGGCACAGTCTACCAAGAAGGCCATTAAAGAAAAAGAAGTCATAGGAGAGACTTTCCAAGGAAGTAGTTCCAAAATTCAATGCTTTTTATGCAATGGACTGGACCATACTGCTAGTCAGTGCCCATTTATATCACTACTTATAGGAAAGTCTAAAAATGAAAATCCTAAAAATGATCCTTAAGAAGAAGTCTATATAGCAGATCTAGAATTAGCTGACATCTATGATAACTATGACATTATCTAGATTAACATTACACTTAAAGAATAACTGTTGGAGTTCTTCCAGGAATAGAACATTGCATAAAATCAGGAATCAAAAACCTGACGCAGTTGAAGTAGATATAAAAACTATTTTATATCTAGACATGCAATTTACACATAAATCTAATTTATTCATAAAAAATTCTAAACATGCTGTTATAGATAAAAAAAATATCAAATCTGAAAGTAAAATTATTTTGAACATAAATAACTTACCTGGATCGCTATCCTGGCCTGCTCTGAAAGACGTGCAAATCTGTTATTGAAATCAAGATTTTACCAGAGCCACGCAATCATCCGACCTCTGCTGGTATCCACACAGAGCTCACTAACTGAGTCATAGAGAGCACTGGACTGCTAGATCCTTACAGCCCTCTCCTCTTTCAGCAAATCAGCCACTTTAAAAATTATGCCGATCCGAATCTAGACCTACTTTTCTTGAACTGGCTTCTATCTTGCAAACTAAGATTTGCAAGATTTAGGACCTCCTTATCTCTTCTTACTCTTGTAGAATACCTCTCTAGATCTTACACAAGGAAGAAGAAAATAAATAAAAGAGAGTGGAGAACTTGGTGCCCCAAGAGAGAGACTCTCTAGAGAAGACGCCCAAAAGAAAAATCACGCCTAAGAGAGAAGCTTTTCATGCCAAAAGAAACAGGCTCTTCGTCGGCCAACCCCTCTTCCCTTTTATAATTTATGGTAAATCAATTCTCCAAGTCCTCCATGACAAAATACCAGTGTTTAATTTAAACTGGTTGGAAATTAGGAGTAGAAGAGAAGGACTCTTCCTCTCATAATTCATTCATGCCAAAACACTTTAGCGCCCACCTAGCTTTCACGCCACCTCTCTTTTGTCGCATAAAATACTTTGGCCCACAAGTTGGCATGTGGAGACATGGGAAGACAAGGAGAGAGAGTCCCAATCCAACTGGACTCTAAGTGATGGTCTAAATTAATTGATTTGATAATAAATTGAAGCCAATTTTAAATCTGATCGAACCATTTTGAAAAGGCTATTGACCCAACTCAATTAGGATCAATTAACTAATTCAATTAAATTAAATCTAATTTAATTGAATTAATAATTAATCCATAATTAATTAATTGTAACATTTATAATTTGGTCCAAATGTACTAACAATGCCAATTTTAGTAACATTTTGATTTGCTGATTGGTTACTTAAGCTCCTAATGTGTGTGACACCTCAGATCCTATCATGTCTGGTAATGAGACATGTTATAATCTTCATTATACATCATCGAAACTTCTTTCGATGGACAGAAATAATTTCTGCTCAACCCTAATTAGGATCATTGATCCAAAAATAATCCTAATAGGCCTCACAATCCACCAATGACACCTAGCAGTATGTAGTGGCAACCCAACAAAATAAGATTGGAACCTCTAGGTGTAGTTACCATGTGATTCGATTTCTCTATCAAAAATCTTGACTTGATGTTGGTTACGGAAACTCATCAAACCCATCAGTCATATACTTAACTTAATCGACTCATGTCCAAATATGATACTAATGAATACATCTTTTCATTATCACCCTGCTATGGCCATAGACTTCTGGACTTAGTCTCATTAAGCTGCATAGGATTATTCCTTACTACTAAGGCTGACAGATCCCTACAAGTGAACATCCTACTCCTACAATAAACTTACTGTAGTCAACGAATATCACAAGGTCCCGAATAGATGGAACCATGTGTTTATACTATCAAACTACAGCAATCTTATTGTGACTAGTTGAGACACTCTAGGTCAAAGAACTATTCACACAATTACAGCATCAAGAAGTTATTGACGAGTGAGTAGTCATCCATATAACTTCCTGTACTTTGGTCATGCTCAGTATCGTTGATCTCTATCAACTACTTGCACTCTCACTTCAGTGTCACCACACTGTAAGTCAGAGACTCATCTACTCAGAAAGTGAATTGATATGTATACCGATTTTAATGGATTAATCACCGTCCTCGTGATATTCCTACAATCGGGAGCTTTTAAGAGTAAATCTATAAAGACATATGCCTCATATTCTTAACTCTTGAGAATATGTGTCATTGTCCATTAACTCTATAGATGATTTATAGATACATCAATATGAATGAAACTAATGCCCTTTTATTAATAAGAAAAAGTTAAGTACAAAGTTCATACCTTAAAATTAAAATGTGTCAAGCCAACTTGGCTTTTAGGCATACATCTAACAATCTCACACTTGCACTAAAACCAATTGGCTACATATCTAAGTCCCATCTTCTCAAGGTGGACTTCAGCCTTCTGCTGGCTTAGAGTCTTAGTATGTGGGGTCTGCCACGTTGCTCGTGGAGTCTACTCTTTGCACCTCAACATACTTCTTCTCGAGGTAGTCGCGTATGATATGAAATCGCCGCTCAATATGCTTAGACTTCTGGTGAGACCTAGGCTCCTTGGCAAGAGCTATTGAACCATTATTGTCACAATATATGGGGATGGCATCAAATGGCATCATTCCAAGCTCCACAATGAACTTTTTATACTAGAAGGCTTCTTTTACAGCTTCAGAGGCAGCGATGTACTTTGCTTCCATTGTTGAATCTACTATGATGGGCTACTTGAAGCTTTTCAAACTAGTTGCCCCATCATTGTACAAAAACACAGACCTTGATATAGACTTTCTATTATCAGGATCAGACATAAAGTCTGAGTCTATATATCCCTTTATCCCTAATTCTGAACTCCCTCCAAAGACTAAGAACAAATCTTTAGTCCTTCTCAAGTACTTAAGAATGTTCTTCATAGCTATCCAGTGTTCTTCACCTAGATTCGACTGATATCTGCTCATGACACTTACAACAAGAGCTATATCAGGTCGAGTACACAACATGGCATATATAAGGCTTTCAATTGTTGAAATATATGGAATCTTGCTCATGCATTGAATCACTTCAAGTGTGTTAGGACACATTTTCTTGGAGAGATTAATGCCATGCCGAAGAGATAACAATCATTTTTTAGAGTTCTCCATGCTGAATCTTTCAGCACTTCCTGTATGTACAATTTTTGTGAAAGGCCAAGCATCTGATTAGATCTATCTCTACAGACCTTAATCCCTAAAATATAAGATGCTTTACCTAAGTCTTTCATAAAGAATTTCTTAGATAACCAACTTTTGATCGAAGTCAACATGGGAATATCATTCCTAATAAGGAGGATGTCATCTACATATAAAATGAGGAATATCACCCCCCTCCCACTGGCCTTCCTGTAAACACATGGCTCATCCTCATTCTTGATGAAATCAAATGATTTGATTGCATCATCAAAATGAGTATTCCAACTCCGAGAAGCTTGCTTCAATCTGTAGATTGATTTATGCAGCTTGCAGACCTTTGATCTTCATCATTGGAAGTGAAACCCAAAGGCTGCTCCATATAGATATCTTTCTCAAGATATCCATTCAAGAATGCAGTTTTCACATTCATCTGCCATATCTCATAATTATGATATGCTGTAATTGTAAGTAATGTATGGATGGATTTCAGCATAACTACTGGTGAAAAGGTATCATGATAGTCAATGCCTTCACGTTGACTATACCCTTTCGCCATTAACTTTGCTTTAAAGGTCTTTACCTTACCACCTATACCTATTTTCCTTTTGTAGATCCATTTACAACCAATAGGTACAATACCCTCTGGTGGATCCACTAAAGACCATACTTGGTTAGAATGCATTTATTCAATTTCTGACTTCATAGCATTCAACCATTTCTCGGAGTCAATGTCTGACATTGCCTTATCATAAGTCTTAGGATCAATCAATTGATCCTTGTCCCCAACTAGAAATATTTCTTTTATATCCTCTATAAGCATACCTAAGTACCTTTTAGGAGGTTTGGAGACTCTAGTAGACCTACGAGATGGGAGAGCATTTATGTGAATTGGTTGATTAGGTTCGATCTGATCTATAGCTGGCTGCTCTTCAGAGACTTTCTCATCGAGCTTAATTAACCTTCCATTGCCACCTTCCTGAATAAACTGTTTTTCAAGAAATGTGGCATGTCTGCTCACAATCACATTGTGATCTTCTGGAAGGTAAAAGTAATATCCTAAAGTTTCTTTAGGATATCCTATAAATCAATCTTTTATAGATCTAGATTCCAACTTATCCGCCATTAGTCTTTTGACATAGGCTGGATATCCCCAAATCTTGAAATGAGCAAGACTTGGTTTATTACCATGCCATATCTTATATGGTATGATAGGAACAGATTTAGATGGAACTTTATTTAAAATATAGATCGAAGTTTGTAGGGCATATCCCTAAAGAAATAAAGGCAAGTTAGTGAAGCTTATCATGGATCAGACCATATCTAATAGTGTCCTGTTTCTCCTCACAGACACCCCGTTGAGCTGAGGCATACCTGATGGAGTCCTTTGTAAGACTATGCCATTATCCTTAAGATAACCTAAGAATTTCTTACTAAGGTATTCACCTCCCCGATCTGACAAAGAACCTTAAGGGTTTTACTTGTTTGTTTTTCTAATTCATGTCTGAATTCCTTAAACTTTTCAAAAACTTCAGATTTGTGTTTCATAAGAAATACATAACCATACCGTAAACAATCATCAGTACAGGTTATGAAGTAGTAAAAACCATCCCTAGACTGCACATCAAATGGACCACATACATCAGTGTATACCAGGGCAAGTAATTCTGTGGCCCTCTCCCTATGTCCTATAAAGGGTAACTTGGTCATTTTTCCTTGAAGACATGACTCACAAGGTGGATATGATTAAGAATTAACTGAATCTAGGATCCCATCCCTTTCCAGTTTATTAATTCTGTTCTCACCTATATGACCGAGCTTTAGATGCCACATATATTTATCATTTAGGTCATCTCTAGCATGTTTATGTCCTAGGCATTCACTTTAATTTTCTTGTTAATATTCAAAGATGCATCGGCATGCAAATGATAGAGACTGTCAATTAAAATAGCTTTTGCAATCGATTTATTTTTCAAATAAATATTATAAAAGTCTTTATTGAATGTAAATTCAAATCTTTCTTGTGCTAGCATAGAGACAGAAATCAAATTTCTACTAGCTCCAGGTACAAAATAACAGTACTAAGTACTAATCTAAACCCTAAAGATAACACAAGAGAATATGATCCAACGGCTTGTGCAGCAACTTTTGCTTCATTTTCGACACGTAGGACTATCTCACCTTCTCTCAGCATTCTACTTCTTTCCAGACCCTGCATTGAAATGCATATATGAGCACTAGAGCCAGAATCTAAAATCCAACTGGAAGTAGATGAAACCGTTAGGTTAGATTCAATAATGAGTATGGACTTACCTTCAGAAGGTGCATCCTCCTTCTATTTCTTTAAGCTTTTCAGGTAGAGAGGATAATTTCTTTTCCAGTGGCCATCTATATTGCAGTGGAAATATTTTCCTTTGCTAACCTTTGCTTTCTTAGGAGTGTCCTTCTTATATTTGTTATCGTTCTGCTTCTTTACAAGTTTCTTCTTTTTCCAAGTAGACTTTCTTTTGGCAGAAGACTGCTCCACAAAAAAAACAGAGCCCCTTGAACTCTTCAGGGTCCCCTCATTGCTTACCGACATATCCAATAATTCAGGTAAAGTGTAATTCAACTTGTTCATATTATAGTTTATAACAAACTGAGCATATGAAATAATCAAGGACTGGAGGATCAAATCCACATAAAGTTCCTTGTGAATAGGAATACCCAGCTTCTCAAGCTGTTTGATGTCCTTGATCATTGTCAAACAATGATCATGGATTGACTATCCTTCACGCATCTTGTTGTTGAAAAGCCTTTTTGACACCTCGAAGCGTGCAATCTGACTTTGTTCACCATATAACTCTTGTAGGTGAATCAGAATTGATTTAGCAGTTGGCATATCCTCATGTTGGCTCTGCAATTCATTTGACATTGAGGCCAACATGTAACACTTAACCTTATTATCATCTTCCATCCATTCTCATATGCAGTCGTTTGACGAGCATTTGGATAGTCAGGTAAGATAGGGGGTTCCTGGTCAAGAACGTAGCCCAACTTCTCAGAACTCAAAATAATTTTGATATTTTTCAACCAATCTTTAAAATTAAGGCCTACAAGTTGGTTTGTCTCTGGAATAAGGGCTAAGGGATTTGAAGTAGACATGGTTAACTGCAAGAGTAGAAGATTCAAATTAGATATTTATATTTAATTATAAAAATTATTCTAGGGTCTTTAAAAATAATTTTAGAACTTCCACTATTTTCTCGGATCTCTCACACTCCCCATGGAGATGCGGAAACCCTGTAACTCTAAGTTTCTAGTGGGTGCTACGATCCCATCGATGTGCGGCACCTCACCATGCCTGGTTATTGGTAACACGCTACACCAATAAGTGGCCAACTCTTGTCCAATGTACCTAATACAAATTGTAGCATCTTGGTCTCTAAATCATAGAACCTCAATATACCCATTTATTGGTTCAATCATTAGTTAAGTCAGACCCACCATTCCTGCTAGACAAAGCAATTATTGAATCCCTCAACATGCTTATTTATTGGGCCCAACCCCATCAGTGCCTAGCAACATCTTATGCTTAATAGGGTGGTTGTGTCTTCCTGATGCAACTAGACCACTGTAACCAGTTGAGAATAATCAACACCAGTAGGACACCCGCATACCTACAATGGTGGAAGACCGAAGTCTTAATATTTATGGAGAGCTTAGGTTTAGGTTTTTTCTAAATTGATTAGCAAAATCATGTCTGACCAATTACATTAAGTCAGCATAATTTCATGTTTGACTTAAAATAACTAGCATGGGTGAACTCAAATCAAAAGTGACCCTATTGAAAACTTAATCAACCAAATTGGCCAGGTCAATTGATACATGGGAGGGTTGAACCATATACCCTCTTTCCGCCAAACTAGTTGGTTGAAAAAGAGTTAGCTCCAATTAAAAATCATGATCAAAACCTTCCTTAGACATCAATTGATTGATAAGATTCAATTAGGTCATCTAATGATCTGGGCTCATCACTGAGCCAAATTAGGTCTTAACTTATCGATTCAGAATAAAATGAATCGATCTAACCAGACATCATCTAAAAACATTTTTAAGGTAACTAGACCTAATTGTTTAACCCAAACCCTCATGCACCTAATTTGATTTTCTGGATCAAATCAATTTTAAAATAGGTTCAAGTGCATGATATCAATGGCTTATGATCATGAATCAAATTTAAGATCTAAACCTAATTTGGTGCATCGCATACATCAACATGTTAGATCATATAATTAAATACATCTAATATAATTAAATAGATCTAAAACATGCTTAACAACACATCACATATGTAATCATAAATCGATCAAAATCCTTTTGAAAACTCTTTTTCAAAAAACAGGTATACATCAAAGTAGGACAACCTTTGCACTATAGGGGATAAACCCTATAGTAGGACAACCTTATAATTACTTTGTGCAACCTTTGATCAATTAATTTTTAGATTATAATTTTTAATTTCAGATCTAATAATTATGATTTTAATTTTAAAAACAGTTTTCAAAACATAATAATTTTATGCTAGAACAATCTCATATTCAGCATAGATTTGAAACAATCATAATCTATCTATCTGATCTAAATATTTTGCAGATCTGATTCTCATCCATATATGTTAAAGAAAGAAGAATCGTGGCTCTGATACCACTGTTGGAGTTCTCCGAGGAGCAGAACATTGAATAAAATCAGGAATCAAAAACCTGACATAGCAGAAGTAGATATAAAAACTATTTTATATCTAGACATGCAATTTACAAATAAATCTAATTTATTCATAATAAATTCTAAACATGCTGTTATAGATGAAAAAAATATCAGATCTGAAAATAAAATTATTTTGAACATAAATAACTTACCGGATCACTATCCTGGCATGCTCTGAAAAACATGCCAATCCGCTATTAAAACCGGGATTCTACCGGAGCCTTGCAATCGTCCGACCTCTGCTGGTATCCACACAAAGCTCATGTAACCGAGTCATAGAGAGCACTGGACCGCTAGATCCTTGCAGCCCTCTCCTCTTTCAACAAATCAGCCACTTTAAAAATTGTGCCGATCTGATCTGGACCGACTTTTCTCGAATTGGCTTCTATCTTGCAAACTGAGATTTGCAAGATTTAGGACCTCCTTATCTCTTCTTACTCTTATAGAATACCTCTCTAGATCTTACACAAGGAAGAAGAAAACAAATAAAAGAGAGAGGAGAACTTGGTGCCCCAGGAGAGAGACTCTCTAGAGAAGATGCCCAAAAGAAAAATCATGCCCAAGAGAGAAGCTTTTCATGCCAAAAGCAGCAGCCTCTTGGTCGACCAACCCCTCTTCCCTTTTATAATTTATGGTAAATCAATTCTCCAAGTCCTCCATGCCAAAATACTGGTGTTTAATTTAAGTTGTTTGGAAATTAAGAGAAGAGGACTCTTGCTCTCATAATTCATTCATGCCAAAACACTTTAGTGCCCACCTAGCTTTCACGCCACCTCTCTTTGTCACATAAAATACTTGGGCCTACAAGTTGGCATGTGGAGACATGGAGAGACAAGGAGAGAGAGTCCCAGTCCAACTGGACTCTAAGTGATGGTCCAAATTAATTGATTTGATTGTCAAATCGAAGCCAATTTTAAATCCGATCGAACCATTTCCAAAAGGTTATTGATCCAACTCAATTAGGATCAATTAACTGAGTCTAACTCTAATAAATTAAATCTAATTTAATTCAATTAATAATTAATCAATAATAATTAATTGTAACATTTATAATTAGGTCCAAATGTACTAAAATTGCCAATTTTAGTAACATTTTGATTTGCTGATTGGTTACTTAAGCTCCTAATGTGTGTGACCCCTTAGGTCCTATCCTGTTTGGTAATGAGACATGCTATAATCTCCATTATACATCATCGAAACTCCTTTCGATGGATAGAATAATTTCTGCTCAACCTTAATTAAGATCATCGATCTGAGAATAATCCTAATGGACTCTCACAATCCACCAGTGACACCTAGTAGTATGTAGTAGCAACCTAGCAAAATAAGATTGGAGCCCCTAGGTATAGTTACTATGTGATTCGATTCCTCTATCAAAAATCTAAAATTGATGTTGGTTACGGAAACTCATCAAACCCATCAGTCATATGCTTAACTTAATCGACTCAAATCCAAATGTGATACTAATGAATACATCTTTTCATTATCACCCTGTTATAGCCATAGACTTTTGGACTTAGTCTCATTAAGCTGTATAGGATTATTTCTTACTACTAAGGCTGATAGATCCCTACAAGTGAACACCCTACTCCTACAATAAACTTACTGCAGTTAACGAATCTGCAAGGTCCCGAATGAATGGAACCATGTGTTTGTACTATCAAATTACAGCAACCTTATTATGAGTAGCTGAGACACTCTAGGTCAAAGAACTATTCACACAACTACAGCATCAAGAAGTTATTGACGAGTAAGTAGTCATCCATATAACTTCTTGTACTCGGTCATGCTCAGTATCGTTGATCTCTATCAACTACTTGCACTCTCACTTTAGTGTTACCACACTGTAGGTCAGAGACTCATCTTCCTAGAAAGTGAAGTGATATGTATACCGATTTTAATGGATTAATCACCATCCTCATGATATTCCTATAATCGAGAGCTTTTAGGAGTTAATCTATAAAGACAAATGCCTCAGATTCTTAACTCTTGAGAATATATGTCATTGTCCATTAACTCTATAGATGATTCATAGACACATCAATATGAATGAAACTAATGCCCTTTTATTAATAAGAAAAAATTAGGTACAAATTTCATGCCCTAAAATTAAAATGTGTCAAGCCAACTTGGCTTTTTGGGCATACATCTAACAAAAACTAGAACTAGAAGATGATGGATGTGTATTGAACCAATCCAAAGAAAGTGACGATGGGAGCAAGACTGCTGTTCTTCATATCTTTGTTAGTCAAGATGATAAAATATGCAAAGAGAACATCGATACTGGTAGCTGTATTGATGCCATCTCCCTTGATATCATTGAAAGGATTATGCCCTAAAGGCCAATCAAAATGTTGTATTTCGATGGAATTTTGTTTTGTATCCCAAACCAGTATATTGACATTATCAATTAATAAAGGCATTTTATTTTCATCATATGCTGTGTCTTATTAATTTTATTAAGATATGATGAACCCCATAGATTAGGACTATGGTTCTAGGGTTATGATGAGAAAATACTAGTGAGACCTAAAGCCTTAAAACCCTAATCTAGAATATTCCTAGTCGATGGGATATTGAGTAGGGGATCAATGTTGTCGGTAAGACCTGCACATCCTATGTATGCTTGGTGAAGAGGGTGACTGATCTCACAGTCACTTGTGTTTGACACTAATGCTAGGATGTGAGTGCTCATTAGAGAATGAGTTCACTGAATGGATCCAGCTTGAGAACATCTAATGGAACCTTATCTGTTTGTCAATAGATAATTCTCATAGTGGGAGAGTGCATGTGGTCCTTTGACCCGAGACTGCCATGATACCTTGTATGCATGAATCCATACTTTGGTTCACACTCAATCATGACATTGAGTCATGCATGGGGTGATACTGGGTATGATGGATTGCATATGGAGGTTGTGAGTAGGTCAAAAGGAATCGATCAACCCTAGTAAGAGGGAAGTGCATCCAGATGATTTCAATCAAATGAAGATTCGGGAAATCTATGATCAAAGTATGAACATTAGAAATAGTTTTTAATGGTTCATTAATGAATCATCATTATCAGATTGAGCAAGGAATGAATATGAAATTGGATTTGACAAGTATCCATATCCATAATCATATTCAGGGTGCAAGTAGATCGAAGGACTGAATTGCCTGGTAACTCACCACTGAAGGGTATTTTGGTAAATCCATCAAAATTCCTCATCTTCCGGGTAGGCATGATACGTTGCTAGACATCAATCTTGTCTTGTAGGTCTTCATGAACCAATTGATTTGGTTTCATGAGTCAATTCGATGTGTGTTTCGAATTGGACAATTAGGTGAGCCAATTTGACCTAATTAGGTCAATTGGGTTCAATCAGATCGAATCGGCTCAAACCTAAACCTACTGTTGGCTAAATATGGAACCCAATGGGCCACACACAATAGAGACTTGGTCAAGGAAGTCATTCATGATTTAATTAGGATCATAGGATCCTAATTGGTTAGCCGGATTACATACTAGCATATGTAGGCTAACCAAATTCCTAACCCAATTGGATTGGGTCCGGTTGCTTGCTAATTGGGGTAACCTAATTATGAAAAACTTAAATCAGATTGAGTTCTAAGTGGGGCTAGCCTAATCAGAGCTAAATCTGATTTTAATTTGGATTTAAGGGCATTTTAGGCGCCATACATGAAGAGTCCCAATGGCATGGGACTCTTGGTACCTAAATGATACCTTAACTTCAAAAGGGCACAGAATGAGCTATATATCTCTGATTTGAATATAATTTATATGGTCAAAAAGGAAATTTTATGCTCTTTCCAATGACACCTATATTGCTTATGTTTTGACTAGTAAACATTCTTTAAAATTTGTGTGGAAGAAGGATGGCGCGTGGTGCATGAAGAGTCGCAACTCTTCATGTAGCGCGCGGTTCTGATGGAGAGTCCTTCTGCTATCAGGACTCTTCATAATCTTCGATGTTTGGAGATTGAAGAGGCACCTCTTGACTTCCTAGGGATTGTAATTGACATGTGGCAAGTGAGAATTCGTCCAGATAAAAGAAGGGATGTGAATAAGGCCTTCGGTGCATGAATGGGCTTATTAGATATGATTTTTCAAGCTAGATAACTTCTCTTCGGTCTTGAAAAATCATATCTGATAAGTTGATGGGAGGACATATCACACGCCCCTCTTGTATCTATAAATAGGAGGTGGTGAAATG
This sequence comes from Areca catechu, assembly GCA_021397845.1. Lineage (NCBI taxonomy): Eukaryota > Viridiplantae > Streptophyta > Magnoliopsida > Arecales > Arecaceae > Areca > Areca catechu. Next base: position 85,759,550 of record CM038044.1, on the reverse strand, counting down.
AGTCTGATAATGAAGAATTCCACCGAAGTACTATTCTGAGTGTCTCTCTCTCCCTCCTTCTTTCTTTAAGACAAGACTTGTCTTGTTAAGACAAGGTCTTTTCTACTAGGACAAGGCTTTATTTTAGAACATAAGTCTAAGGGGTCCTCGAGGAGGGTTGTCCTAAAACCAGAGTGGTTTAGGAGAGTGTCTTTAGTGCTTTACAGTAAGACAGGGTGTCCTACAGTGGTCAATAGACCAAAGGCTGCCGAAAGAGTTCCACTTCTTCAAGCAACTTGAAGAAGGAGTTCTTCCTTGGTCCGAGTTTCGTGTGGATCACCGTTGGAGGGCAAACGTTTGGGTGCCTGGTGGAGAAGAAGGATGAATCAGGGTTTTCTTCATCGGATTGGATACTAGCGGTTCAGGTTGGTACCTAAACTCTAGTTTATATTATATATGCATGTTCATATGTTTTAATTCCTAGTAAGGAGGTCTTGGGTTAAGGGTTTGGTAGTGGTTTCATAATAAATTTTTGAAATCCATGCTTCTGCCCTGGTCACCAAAACCCTTACAGTGGTATCAGAGCCACCTTATTAGGGCTAAATCATACAAAATTTGAAGTTGCCTAATTTTGCAGGACTCTACAAAAGTTTAAAGTTACATATGATTGATATGTTTATGCATATATGTATGTCACTGGTTAGGATTTTCACTTAAACCTTAACCGATATAGAGATATGTTTAGCTTTCTAGTCATCAACTGAAATAAGGTTGCCCTGGCATAATGGTGGATCCATTATGTGGTAGATGGTTGTCCTAGTATGATGACACACTTGGCACATTATAAAATGATTTATGATGCATGGTTGATGAATGGTTATATTAGAATGTGCTTCTGTTTGAATTGCTCTCTATTAAAATTATATTAAGTTGTAGTGTCATATACCAAAAGCAAAATAATCAAGATGATTAGTTGATCATTCGGTGTCTAGGAAAAGTGGTTCATGATCGGTAAAGAGGATGTGGTTTTAATTGGTTCCGTTGACTGACCTGGCCAATTTTTATTGGTATCTAGGAAAGCAACGGGGGGACTCCCACTACTCTCCAACTTACCTGGCCGATAAGATTAACTTATATCTTGATTGATATGCTGAGTGTAATATTCACTACATTAGGCCTTCCTTCATGCTAGGTCATTATTATGTTATGATCCGTATTAGGTTTGTTGTGTACACACAAGGCGTATTATGGTAACTAACACAATTTTGGCCTGGTGCATTTGATGCTTATGGCATGATTTAATATAATACTTTATTGTGAATACACAAGGGTATTATTATTACAATCATGACTATAAAGGAATGAAGGGTCTTACTTAACTAAAAATATTATAGTTTGTTATGCACACACAAGGCTATTAATATTTTAGAGGCCAGGTTTTGTTGAGAATTGTATGAGATACAATTGGAAAGAGTTTTCCTACCTTTGAACTTATAAAAGATTTGTTGTGTACACACAAGATCTTTTATAAGGAATTAGGATCTCAACCCCACTAAGAAAACCAATTAGGGTTTCTCGATCATCATATAGAGGGTTATGATGCTTGATAAAATAGTGGGAGACATAATTAAGTTAAAGTCCTAATTTAATTATGTTTTGTCAACTTGGTTGTTTGCTTATGTTATGTTCTTTGTTAATGTAGATTAAATAGCCTCTTCACTCTCACTCCGTAGTATACTTGATGCCAATAAATTGACTGGACCGAACTATGTTGACTGGTTGAGAAACCTAAAGATAGTACTCAGCCAGGAAAAACTTTCTTACATTATTGATACCCCTACCTTGGAACCTTTAGGGGAAGATGCCTCGCAAGAGAAAAAGGCCACATATAAGATGTGGCAAAATGACTCATTTATTGTCAAATGTATCATGCTTGCCTCTATGACCAATGAGTTGCAGAGGCAACATGATAGCATGGACACTAACTCCATACTACTCAATCTAAAAGAGCTATATGGAGAACATAGTCGAAATGCTAGATATGAGATATCTAAGCAGTTGTTCCGTGCAAGAATGACAGAAGGTACATCCGTACAAGACCACGTACTGATGGTTATTGACCTGATCACTCGATTTGGTCAATTGGATTTTGTTATGGATGGGGAGTTGAATTAAGATTTGATCTTGCAGTCACTCCCGGAGTCATTTTCACAGTATGTTCTTAATTATCATATGAATAAACTTAATACTTTCTTGTCTAAGCTGTTAAACATGTTGAAAATAGCAGAGAGACATTTAAAGAAAAATAAGGCTCCACTTCTTCTTGTGGATGGGATCAACAAGTAGTCAGGCAGAAAGGGTTCCAAGAGGAGATTGAACCCAAAAAGGGGCATCAAGAAGAAGAAAGAAAAGAAGGCCTCCGGATAGATGACCTGCTTTCACTGTGGCAAGCCGGGTCATTGGAAGAGGAACTGCAAGGCTTACCTTGCAGGTGTGAAGCCTGGTGCATCGGATGCACCAAAAGGTATGAAAGAAGTTCATACTATTTTGTCATTGGATTCTTCCATTTCAAATACTTGGGTATTGGATACCGCCTATGGTCATAATATCTACAAATCATTGCAGGGGCTACAGAGGCTTAGAGTATTAAAGGAAGGAGACTTCGAGCTCTACGGTGCTGGAGGAGAGTCCATCCAAGCAGAGGCCGTAGGGACTTATATCTTGAAGTTACCTTCGGGAAAGATTTTAGAGCTGAGAGATTGTTACTATATGCCTAAGGTTATTAGAAATATCATATCTGTACCCTTGTTACTTAGACAAGGTTATACTATGAATGTGATGAGCAATGGTTGCTCAATTAGCTTTTCTAATGAAATTATATGTTGTGGCATATTTTGCAATAGTCTTTTAACTCTATCCACTAATGAAAATATACTTTATGTAAGTAACAAACGAAAGAGAGATGATGTAAACAATACTTTACTCTGGCACTGTCGGCTTGGACATATTAGTGAGACTAGGATTAGCAAGTTATACAAGGAAAATTTCCTTAATCCTTATGATTATGAATAATTAGGAACTTGTGAATCATGTCTCATGGGTAAAATGGCCAAGACTCCATTTAGTGGATATAGAGAAAGGACAACTGAGTTATTAGGACTCATACATACAGATGTATGTGGGCCTATGACAACTCAGGCCAAGGGTGGATACTCTTATTTCATCACGTTTACTGATGATTTTTCAAGGTACGGATTTGTGTATCTTATAAAACATAAGTCCGAAGCCTTTGATAAATTTTTAGAGTATCAAAGTATGGTAGAGAAACAAACGGGAAAAAGTATTAAAATCCTTCGATCAGATCGAGGAGGTGAATACTTATCCACCGAGTTTCTCGATCACCTTAAAGAAAAGGAGATTATCTTTGAATGGACCCCTCCTTACACACCACAATTAAATAGTGTTGCTGAAAGGAGGAATCATACCTTATTAGATATAGTACGGTCCATGATGTGCTTCATAGAGTTACCTATTTCCTTCTGGGGATATGCCTTGGAAACCGTGGCTAATATCTTAAATAGAGTACCATCTAAATTTGTATCTAGCACTCCATATGAGATATGGAGGGGTAAGAAATCCAATCTTAAGTATCTTAAGATATGGGGATGTCTAGCCTATGTCAAAAGAAATTTTGGACATAAGCTAGATGCTAGAGCAGATAAGTCTCCTAGTAGGTTCAGGTTGCCTAAAGGATAGTGGCTTACTACTGTGTTCATATTTAGGGGTACTAATCCTCTGGGGTTCAAGTTAACTAGGGAAAACATGACTAGTACTAGGCTGATACCTAGGGGTTATGGGCTCCCTAGGCTCATAGGACAAGGGCGCAGATCTATGGATCATGGGTCTACTGGGCTCATGGGATATGGGCTCATAGGTTCTAGAGTCATAGGATTTGGAGTCATAAGATCTATAGGTTGTGGGTATACTAGGCTTATAGGGAGTGGGTGCATAGGACCTATGTTCATAGGTTTTAGGTACATAGATTCTAGGCTCATATAATTTGGGTAGTGTGGGTAAAGGTGGCTCAGGTTTGGAACTAGTTTGGGTCTTACGGGTTTTCTCTAGGGATCCTAGTCGGTTGTCTATATGTTCAAACCTATGGGCTAAGTGATCAAGTCTATTGTAGGTTCATGTATTGAACTGGGTCAACTGAGTCATCTGGGCCATCTGGTCTACAAAGGCTTGAATTTGGGTTTCTAGCTTATCCATGGGTTCGGGGATATGGTGGATGAAATGGGACTCCTGATCTAGTGCTCATGCAAGACTCAATACTGACTCGACTATAGCTGCCTAGACCTAGAGCCCAATCAGAATGGGTTGACTCATCTTACACTCAACTCAAATCCTAATCCTTCAATCTGGCCAGGTAAGAGGTGGGATGGTGGGAGGCCCCCGTGCTTTCGCAGGGATCCAATTAAAGAACCACCGATCTGCTTAGGTCGTTTGACTCTGTACCTCTTGCCTAGACACCAATATCCAGTTATAGGAAGTAAATTGGGTGCACTAGTCGTCCCACAAAATTGAACCCGACTAATGGGTGTCCCTAGCCCACTAGGGCAAATTAAGTCTAATTAGTTTTAGATTAGGCTTGGGACCGAATGCAAGGGATGTGGTTTTGGGCTAAGGAGAGGTTATCAACTCCTCCCCTTATTTGGCATAAAGAAAGTGCCCTTAAAGTAAATTTTGCAATGATGGCAAGCAGATGAAGATGCAAATTAGGGTTTAGATGTTTTGGTATTTTTTAAATATATATAATTTTTTTTTTTAGGTTTTTTTCTTAAATATAATATAATTGCATATTATGCTCTGATACGTAGGAAATATACTAAAAATAAAGATATGCAAAGATTATACTAAAAAAACCCCTGAACTTTCTGAAATTGGGTTTGTTGCCAAAATAGAGCAGAATTGTTCTCAGGCGGTGTTTCAGCTTGGAGAAAATCTACAGACTGAAATAATTCCTGAGAAGATTCTAAAAGGTATTTTAAATTATAAGGAATCCAGAAAATTAAATTTCAAGATTTTCTGAGTTCTATGCAGTTAGAAACAATTAAAATAATAGAGTATATTTGAAAAGGGCCGAAAATGAAAAAACCCTAAAAACTCCTTGTGTTCTTCTTCACGAGCCAATTCACAGAGGCACCCCTACCGCCATAGGAGATCCCATAGATTGGGAAAGAGGGTTTTGAAGCCCTAATAATCTCCTATGACCGGACGGCCATGGTGAAGCACCCGATCCGAATATCCAAAGAGAACTGAGTCCAAACAGGCTCTGATACCAAATGATGCGGGACCTAAATATGCATGCAATTATATTTTTGTATGTTTTTAATTTAAGTTGTGAATCTTGGTCCCGAAGAGCAGACCAAGAATCTAGGCAGGGGAAACTATGCAAGATAAGAGACTAAAACATGCAAGATAAGACCTAAAAGCAACAGAAAGAGAAGGACAGCCGAGGCTGAGAAGCCTCGGTTGGGCTAGTTCACCTATAATACGGCTACTGGTGGTAGAGGGGGTGTACCTGGCAACGATGGAAGTGCTTGGTGTAGATCATACACGAAGAGATCGCTCTCACTCCGGATGCAGCCTGGAAAACCAAACTAGAGACCCGTGGATACCCGGCTTTCTGCTTGGTGGTCCGATTGTGGCCTAGCTGGAGTCATTGGATTTGTCAGAGTCAAGGGACCTGCAAACGACTGTCAGGGGTTAGAAAATACAAAGGGGAAGAAGAAATAAAGGGAAAATAGCAAAGGGGAGTTTAGGATTGGAGTGGGCGACTAGGGTTTTGGAGAGGCAGGCTGGCGGTAGGAAGCAGTTACAAGACACCGGGAAGAGGAAGGGCTCACACAAAATCCCTTCGAGCACACAGCAGGGTAACACACAGCAGTTGGAGAATCAAAGATTATTTCATATCAAAAAGTTGTTCTTCATACAAGAGACTAGGGTCCTTTAAATAGACTCTCAGTCTTAGCCCCTAAGTAAGGATACAATAGTCATTACATAGGAATCCTATTCCCACCCAAACCCTAGCTAGAATACAGGTAGAAAAATTCCACAAAACACTCTCCTCTCACTTGCCTTGGTCGGCCAAGAGGGGTGACTCTAAGTGGCCGATCAAGGGGAAGGTCACCATAAGCATATGGCGCCCTAGCTCCTCTCCTGGGCCTGGACTGGCCCAATTTGCTTCAAGCTGCGGTCCAGGGCTTCTGTGCTTCGAATTTGTGTCTTGGGCTTCTGATTGGCTTCTGATTTCTTCTCCTAGGCTTTCCATGATCCTCATAGCTTTAGTTGGGTTGGTCTTCACTTGGACTGGCTTGGTCTTCACTTGTATGAGTCATTATATGTACAGATCTCCGAAAAATAACTAGCTCAACATGAGCTAACTGGTACAGGACTCAAGTAAAAAAATAACTTAGATGAACTAAGCTTTATTACAAATGGACTTGAATGTAACTAAGTGATCCACAGAGGGTTGAGAAATCTCTATCTTATTCTAGTGCCTCTGGTGTCCCCACCACTTCTGGTTCTTCCTCCGTGCTCTCCTTCCTCTCCCTGGGCTCTCTTCTTCTTCCCTTCTTCTCTGCGTCTTCTCTTCTCTACCTGCTCTGTTTCTTCTAATCTCTTCCTTTTTCTCCTATTCTCCGATCCCTGCCACTTAAAATTTTCAGAGAACTTATTATTTCCAGCAAGCCTCTTCATTCAACCACCCCAATTCCATCGGAAGATTCCCGAACCAACAGTCATCGATCGTGCCTGAGCCATTAGCATCCTTAGCCCTTCGGATCGATGCCCCTCCATTTGCCATCACCATTGAACTGCCCGAGATCGAGCGTGCCACCGATCGAGTTCCCCTCATGGCACCGATCGAGTTCCACCATCTCTACCCAACGCCCCATCGGCAAAACCCCTCCGAGCCGGCACCCCATGCCGCCCGCATCGCTTCCCAGCAGGCACCCCGAGCCTCCCCCGTGTTACTTCCCAGCCGCTATCATGCCACAAATCTATACTGCCATCGATCACCGGAATGAGCCGTGCCTCCCTCAACCTGAGCCGTCACCAGCCTTCCAGTGCCATCGCCGGTGGAGATCCCTACCGGATCGCCGATCCCTCGTGACTCTACATCGACCCGTGAGTCCGTCGCCGGAGGAGAGCCCACCAAAATCCATGCCGAAGACCTCCCGTCTCTAGCTTCCGTTCATGGGGAAGTAGCATCCCGCACGAACGTGAATGTAAGGGGGATAATTCATGGGTCTGAAAGCAGAGTCGGTTTCCCAATGCCGACTTTAGGCATAGGATGGAAATTAAAAAAAAAAAAGAAAAATCGTGAGAAAAAAAAAGAGTGAAAAAAAAGAAAAGAACAGGAAAATGAAAGAAAAATATATATATGAAAAAAAAAGGGTTTCATTTGAGTAAAAAATTAGGAAAAATAATTGGTTTTGGTTTAACCTAGCCTAGGGTCATTTCTTAACGACCAACGGTCCATTTTCCTATAACAAAAAATTGATCGAGGTCCGTCCTATGCCAACTTGGTATCAGAGCAAGTTTAAGTTAGGTTAGTCATTTTTAATTACATTATTTGTATTAAAAAAAAAAATCAGTCTATAGATGATGCATCGAGGAGCCAGCATCGAAGAGCCAATTTTCTGAAGCCTGACTCAACAGAGTCGAGTTATCCCTACCTCAGGAAAAATGATGGGGACATCGACTAGTCCAAAATCTAAAGCAGCCCAGATCCTGAGCCAGCCAGCCCTAGCATGAATCCTAAAGTCATCATCAGCACCGATCCCGATGCAGCACTGATCCAGCATAATTTAAATTCGAGATTTGATTGGGATATTAGGATTTTTTAGGATTTATCTTGATTGTTTGAAAGTTGATTTAGGATCAGATTAGTTTGTTTGGAATTTATTTTTAGGATCAGATTTGTTTCAAATATTTGTTGATAGGATGGGATTCTTAGTCTATTGAGAAGTTTCGATTAGGCTTTAGTCTTTTTAAAATCTTTTCTTATTGGACATAAAGTTAGCAAAGTGATGAAGAATATTTGAGAAAAGAGCATGGGTGTGTCCCGACTCCCTCCCCCTCCTTCTTCCCCTTCCTTAGCTCTTCTCTCTTCTTGATGCGGGATTCTACATCAAGTGTCGACTCATGAGGTCGACTCATGGATCAAGTGTCGACTCATGAGGTAGACTCAAGGTCTAATAGCTAGTTTTTCAGAATTTCAGACTTGCTTCCAAACAGTTCCAAACGGCTATTTTTTGAATTCTAACGGTCTTCAATAATCTTTTCAGTGAATTTGAGATATTTAACACTCACCAAATCTCATAAAGTCAAGAAGGAAGAGTAAATTCACATGAGACAAATTTCAATCATTTGAAAAGACAAGAAGAGTGTGTTTAAAGAGATTCCCTTGCAAAAGCCTTTCATTTTTGAGTTGTTAAGGTTTCAAGTGCCTTGCCATAATTATGCATTCAAGAGATTCCAAGGAGAAGTCAACTCAAGCAATCAAGAGAGCTCAACGATCTTCATTTTAGCTCATTCTAGGAGATTTTATTGTGCTCTTTATTATATTCTTGTTCTTGCTTTGTTGACCTAGGTTTCAAGGTTTTTGAAACTAGGTTGTAAAGATTGTTGGTGAGCCAAAGGATAAAACCAACTAGGGTTTGACTTGTGAGCCCAAAGATAAAACAAGTTGTAAAGGTTGTTGGTGAGCCTAGGTGATAAAACCAACTTAGGTTTTGACTTGTGAGCCTTAGAAAACAAGTCGGCTGTAATCTTGAAGAGATTATAGTAATTTTTTCAAGGGAAAGCTTGGAGAGTGGACGTAGGTACTTGGAGTGCACCGAACCACTATAAAATATTGTGTTTGTGTGTGATTGCTCTCTTTCATACTTGCTCTTTATTACTTGTATTTAATTTACTGTTATCCATTGCATATCTCTTAGAGCTAATCATTTTGTTTTACAGACACTTCAAGGCCAGCACATAATTGTTTTAATTTTTCAAAAGACCCAATTCACCCTCCCTCTTGGGCTCTATTTCTAGGCAACAAGTGGTATCAGAGCACCGGTACTCTACTTGTAGGTCCAACGATCTTGAGTGAAAGATCATGGTAGCCCCAATTGGTATGGATGTTGTAAAAGGGCAAGCCTCTAACCGTTTCCCATTGTTTAATAGCACAAATTACACATACTAGAAGACATGCATGCGCATTTATTTACAAGCTATTGATTACAATATATGGAAAATATAGTTAAAGGGCCTCATCAGCCCACTCACTTGGTTAATGGGATTCTCACTCCTAAACTTGAAGAAGATTGGGATGAGAATGACATTAAGTAAGCTAAAATTAATGCTAAAGCTATGAACTTATTATTTTGTGCACTTGACCCTGGTGAATTCAATAGAATTTCAAATTATCTCTTCGCCAAGAAAATATGGGACATGCTTGAAGTTATCCATGAGGGTACACATCAAGTGAAGACTACCAAAGTGAACATGCTTATTCACACCTATGAAATGTTTAGAATGGAACCTTCTGAATCTATTAGTGAAATGTATACTAGATTCACTAATATTGTAAATGGCATGAAAAGTTTAGGTAAGGTTATTTCTAATGGTGAACTTGTGAATAAACTCCTTAGGTCTCTTCTAGCTTCATGGGATGCTAAAGTCACCATCATAGAAGAAGCCAAAGATGTCAACACACTTCCTCTCGAGTAGCATTGGGTTCATTAATGACTTATGAGCTCTCCTTGAAATAAAAGATGGTGGACAATGATAAGAAGAAGAAAGTAATTCCCTTCAAGTCCACTATAAAAGAAGAGTCAAGTAATAAATCTGAAGAAGGGGATGATTAAGACGAGACGGCTCTCATAGCAAGAAAGTTTAGGAGGTTTGTGAGAAAGAAGAAATACAATTTCAAGAAGAAACCTCAAAAGGGAGAGCCTAGCAAAGAGAAAGAAAAAAAGCAGCCCACATGCTTTGAGTGCAAGAACCCGGCCACTTCAAGTTGGACTGCCCCCTACTCAAAAAGAGTAGAAGAAGATTAAGAAAGAAAGCAATGATGGCAACCTGGAGCGACAGCGATGACTCAAGTTCCGATGAAGAATAGCAAGAGGTTGCAAATTTCTGTTTAATGGCCAATAGTGATGAGGTAATGTCTGAACCTGAAGAAGAATTTACTTTTGAAGAATTGCATGAAGTTTTTGATGAATTAGTAGTTGAATTTCAAAAACTTAAAATAAAACACAAGGAATTAAGAAAATAAAATTTGGATTTGCTTAAAACAAATTATAAGTATTTGATTGAAAATGGTTGTTTGCTCCAAGAAAACAAAAAGCTAAATGCTAAAATTATCTTTTTGAAAAAGGAAAAGGAAGATTTGAAAAAGATAAATTCTTTTGTTTCAAATAAAAATTTTACTAAACAAAACAAGGAGCTTTTGCATGAAAACAAGAAGTACAAGGATGAGCTGAAAAACTAAAATCTTTTGTGAAAAAATTTACTTATAGTTCTGAAAAACTTAACATGCTTTTAAATAATCAAAGAGCTATTTTCAACAAAGCTGGATTAGGTTTCAAAACTCAAAAACAACAAAAGCTTTTCAAGAACTTCTTTGTGCCTGCTTCATTTTCTATTACCTATTATTCTTGAGGCAATATAGGATATAAATCATATATGTACAATAGAAGAAAATTAAAAGTTAAAAAGGTTTGGATTCCAAAAGGAACCATAACTACTAACCTTGAAGGACCCAAGATAACTTGGGTACCTAAAGTCTCTACCTGATTTGTTATTGTAGGTGTGCCTTGCAACCAACAAAAGAAAAATATGGTACCTCGACAGCAGTTGCTCAAGGCACATGACTGGAGATGTGGAGCAGTTCTCTTCACTTGAATATCAAAATGGTGGAAATGTAACTTTCGGTGATAATGGAAAAGGCAAAATTATTGGCATTGGTAAAGTCCATATCACCCCTTCTACTTATATAGATAATATTATTTATGTTGATGGTTTAAAGCATAATTTACTTAGCATTAGTCAGTTTTATGACAAAGATTTCAAAGTTGTTTTTGAATATTCCATGTGTATTGTTTCTAGTCTTAATGACAATGGCATCAAGTTTATTGATCATAGGCATGGTAATATTTATATGGTTGATCTTGATAATCTTCCAGTTCAAAATGATCAATGTCTAGTGGCTATGGAAGCCAGGATCAATGAAACTAGTTGGCTTTGGCATCGTAAACTAAGACGTGCTAGTATGCATTTGCTTTCAAAATTTTGTAAAAGGAGTTTAATAAAAGATTTGCCAAAACTTAGTTTTAAAAAGGATAAGATTTGTATTGCTTGCCAACTTGGAAAACAAACTAAATCATCTTTTAAACCTAAAGGAGTAGTCTCTAAATCTAGTTTGAGAGGTAAGAAGTATGGTCTAGTTATTGTAGATGATTTCTCATGTTTTACATGGGTCATATTTTTAGCTCATAAAGATGAAACTTTTTTTGCATTCATTAAATTTCATAAAAGAGTCTCAAATGAAAAAGGTGTTTTAATTATTTCTTTAAGAAGTGATCATGGTACAAAATTTGAAAATCATGATTTTGAAAAGTTTTGTAGTGAAAATGGTATTCATCATAACTTTTCTGCACTTAGAACACCTCAACAAAATGGGATGTAGAAAGAAAAAATAGAACTCTTGAAGAAATGGCACGCACTATACTTTGCAAAAATGATTTGCCAAGATATTTTTGGATGGAAGCCATAAACACTGCTTGCTATGTTTTAAATCGTATTTTAATCCATCCTATTCTAAAGAAAATATCTTACGAACTTTGGAAAAACAGAAAACCTACTATTAAATATTTTCATGTTTTTGGATGTCGTTGTTTCATTCTAAATAATGGTAAAGATAATCTCAGCAAATTTGATGCCAAGTCAGATGAGGGTATCTTCTTATGATACTATATTTCTAGCAAGGCATACAGGATTTTCAATAGAATAACACTTCTAGTTGAAGAATCCATTCATGTAGTTTTTGATGAGATTGATCAAAAATCTTCTAAAAAAGAAGATGTTGCTGATGATGAAACATGTATGCAAAGATCTGAAAAAGTGAACAACAATGAAGAACCTTCCAAGGAGCAAGATGACAATCAAGACAATGAAGGAGAACAAGTATAAGGAGTTGAAGTATCCTCATCACAAAATCCACTTCATAAAGAATGGAGGTATGCTCATGGACATTCCAAAGAACTTATAATTGATGATCCATCGAAAGGAGTAAGTACTCATTCATCTCTTAGAAATGTATGTGATTATTTTTCTTTTGTTTCTCAAATAGAATCTAAATCTATTGAAGAAGCTGAATCTGATTGTAATTGGATGAATGCTATGCAAGATGAACTAAATTAATTTAGAAGAAATAATGTTTGGACTTTAGTTGAAAGACCTACTAATGTTTTAATAATTGGTACAAAATGAGTTTTTAGAAATAAGCTTGATGAAAATGGTTTGGTCACTAGGAATAAAGCTAGGCTAGTTGTCAAAGGCTACAATCAGGAGGAAGGGATTAATTTTGATGAAACCTTCGCTCCTGTTGCTAGACTTAAGGCAATTTGGCTATTATTACATTTGCATGTTTTATGAATTTTAAACTATTTCAAATGGATGTCAAAAGTACTTTTTTGAATAATTTTATCGAAGAAGAAGTTTATGTTGAACAACCTCCCGATTTTGAAAATCATGAATTTTCGGATCATGTTTTTAAACTTCATAAAGCTTTGTATGGTTTGAAACAAGCTCCAAGAGCTTGGTATGATAGATTGAGCTCCTTCTTGCTTAAAATTGATTTTTCAAAATTAAATGTAGACACTATTTTATTTTTAAAAAAGAAGAATGATGATCTCTTAATAGTACAAGTTTATGTCAATGATATAATTTTCGATGCTACTAATGAATGTCTTTGTCAAGAATTTGTAAAGTTCATGCAGGGAGAATTCGAGATGAGCATGATAGGAGAGCTTAACTTCTTCTTCGGACTCCAAATAAAGCAAACAAAAGAGGGGATCTTCATCAACCAAACCAAGTACACAAAAAAAATATTAAATAAGTTTGAGATGGAGAGCACCAAGCCATTAGATACGCCTATGAGCTCCTCTTGTAGACTTGACAAAGATGAATTAGGTAAATCTGTAGACCAAAAATTATATAGAGGCATGATTGGTTCATTGCTTTATCTAACTGCTAGTAGGCCAGATATTATGTTTAGCGTTTGTATGTGTGCAAGATATCAGTCTGCCCCTAAAGAGTCTCATCTTTTGGCTGTTAAATGCATACTTAGATATCTGTCTGGCTCTATTAATATTGATCTACGGTACTTTAAAGATTCTTCATTTGAATTGATTGCTTATTTTGATGCTGATTTTGCTGAGTATAAACTTGATCGAAAAAGTACTAATGGAACTTATCAGTTCCTTAGAGTTAATTTGATTTTATGGAGTAGCAAGAAATAAAATTCAGTTACTCTATCTATGACGGAAGTCGAATATATAGCAGCTAGAAGTTGTTGTGCTCAAATCCTATGGATCAAACAACAACTCGAGGATTTTGGCATTAAACTAATTAAGACACCCATAAGATGTGACAATACTAGTACAATCAATTTAACTAAGAATCTTGTGCAACATTCAATAAGCAAACACATTGAAATAAGACATCATTTTATAAGAGATCATGTGCAAAATGGTAATGTAATGCTTGATTTTGTGTGTACTGATAATCAATTAGTAGATATTTTCACAAAACCTCTAAGTGAAGATAGATTTTGCATGATTAGAAGGGAGCTCGGTGTCATTGATCCTTTTGCCTAAACCCCTTCAAATTTTTGTTAAAATCCTTCAAAATGTTTCAAAATTCCTAAAATATCTCTTATAACATCTTCTAAATCTTTTCCTAGACTTTTTTGAATTTTTCTAGAGGTAATTTTGCTTTCCCTGGATCAAGTGTCGACACTTAAAAAATTATCGAGTGCCGACTCATTTGAAGTGTCGACACTTGAGCATTTTCAAAGTGTCGACTCATGATGTCGGGACTGAGTTTTTAAGAGCTTCCGTAAACCCTTTTTAACCTAACTTTTTCCCTTCTCTTGGAGTCATGTGGTCCCCAAAAATAGTCCGAGCCTCCAAGAATAGTGGATTTTCCCTTCTAGCCTTCGAATTTTAGGTATTTTTTCCCTCTCTTTTTCGTGGGGTTTTCGAATCAGACCATATTTCCTTGATTTTCTTTTGTTTTTCTTTGCATTTGGTCCAAACCTTGCTTCGTTACTGAGTTTTTTGGCCGAAATCCTTGTTTCCATCATGATTTTCTCCCTCATCCGAGCCATTCCCATTCTTTTGGATTAGTTTGGGCTGTGGCTTGCTCAGTTTCCCCTTGCTCCTCCATCTTCGCCCCATTTCCTTCTGATTCTACCCGCATTTCAATCCTCTTCTTTTACTCCAGCTTATTTCTCCTCATTAGGTCCTTCTTCGGCCCAATGATCTTCCCTCTCTTACTTTCCTTGCCTTTTTTTTCTCTCTTCCATGTACCTCTTCTCAGTGTTGTCTATGAGATGGGTCCCCAGAAGCAACTTGCTTTTAGAAAAAGGAGGTCTAAGCAGGGTCAGAGTAGCAGAGAAAGAAGAACTAAGACCCGTTAGGATCCAGCTGAGCAGGAAGAGCATGCCACGTAAGAGCAGTCTTCACCCTCTTCCCCTGGAGCAGCTAGAGTTGTTGGGAAGACCATTGCTTATGGCAAACATGTGGACATTCACTTTTGGGATTCACAGAACTTCATTATAGGAGACTTATTGAGAGCAGCTGGGCTGATTCACTTCTATACTATGTGAGAGAACTATTACCCTCAACTTATTCAAGAGTTTTATGGGAGTATGGCCACTGATGGCCTTAGATGGGTTGCAGTTGTCAAGGGATTTAAGATACAGGTGACCCCTGATGTGATTAGCAGAGTTTGGCAGATCCCACTTCATGGTAGAGCCATAGATGCTGTTGGGAACCGAGAGGTAGCCTTTCGATGCATCCTGGAGCAAGACGATGTGGAGGGGATCTCAGTGGTTTCTGCAAACCAGCTTTCCCTCGAGATGCGAGTGCTTTATCATATCATTGCTCAGATTCTAATTCTGAAGATCGGGCGATTTGATTTTATTACTAAGAGGGAGTTAGTTCTGATGGTGGCTTTGAGACAGCAGACCCCCATCAACTTACCTATGATTATGATCCACCAGATGGGAGAGGCAGCCACCCAGTGCAAATTATGTTTACCTTATGGCATGGCGCTGACCCAGCTTTTCAGAGATTTCGGTGTTCCATTGGAGGGGGAGCCCTTCAAAGAGATCCTTCATATGGATACTTATGGAGATAAATCTCTTCACAGGATGGGATTTCGATAGATCAGTGGTCGATGGGTGCGCATAGAGTCTGACCAGGAGCCAGATGAGGAGGATGAGATGAGAGCAGCCGAGGTAAGACCTTCTAGACCAGCTGAGCAGATTACACCTCCCAGGCCTGCACTAGTCCAGCCTAAGCCAGTCACCCTACTAGCTACATTTAGTCCTGTTTCTTCACCTCAGCCCACTGTCAGGACTGACTCAGACTTTGATCAGAGGATATCAGATCAGTTCACTAACATCCGTAGGGAGATATCATAGGTACAGATTAAGCTACAGGGTTTGCATGTGCACTTTGACTCACAGCTCAACTCTCTTCGTGCTACGATTGAGATTGAATTCGTGCAGATACAAAGTATGTTGAGATCTTTGATGCCTTCTGGCACTACTGATAGGTTTGCACCTCCCCCCATTGATGGAGATGCTGATGATTCTGATAGTGATGGGTACAGTTATAGTGGCAGTGATGGAGATGATGATCATGGTGATCAGTATGGTGGTGGCAATGCAGTTCCAGTTGATCCTACTCCTGCTTCTATAGTTGATTCCTCTGCAGATCCTCCTACAGTTGATCTTCCAGTAGCAGATGATATCGAGCATACTGATGTACATGATGAGACTGCTATTGGTGATACAGTTATTGAGTCTGATAGTGGTGATGGTGATGGAGACTTCCTAGTTATGAGCAAAGAGGCTCAGACACCAGCTATACTTGATCACAGCTCAGATATCCCCACTGAGGTTCAACCAAATGCTTCTTCAGACTATCAGACTCCTTCCGAGACTTTTACTCGTGCCCGATCCAAGATTACTAAGGTCATACCTAGATCAGGACCCTCTCTTAGGACTAGAAGCCTTACCCATAAGATTCCTAGATCCTCTGCTACTAGGATCAGGGCACCGATCTTCTTTGAGCTTCCGTCTGATGGAGAGTAGCTTCACAAACTTGTAGTTTGCTTGTACTGCTCAGATATCCCCACTGAGGTTCAGCCAAATGCTTCTTCAGACTATAAGACTCCTTCCGAGACTTTTACTCGTGCCCAATCCAGGATTACTAGGGTCATACCAAGATCAGGACCCTCTCTTAGGACTAGAAGCCTTACCCATAAGATTCCTAGATCCTCTGCTACTAGGATCAGGGCACCGATCTCCTTTGAGCTTCCTTCTAATGGAGAGTAGCTTCACAGACTTGTAGTTTGCTTGTACTGTCTTTAGTTTGATTATATCTATGTATGTTTCAGCTTATGTATCTTTTCAGTTTATCTATGTCTTAGCTTATGTTTCAGCTTATGTTGTACTGCAAACTTTGATATATGAAAGCTTATTTTTTCTTATGTATCAGCTTATTATGTTGTACTCCCTTCCTTGTTGTAATGTAAGAAATAACTCAGGGGGAGAAATCTTTTTTACTACTCAATGATGACAAAAAGGGGGAGTAAGAATATAAGTATAAGCAATTCTTTTTCAATGCTTTCACAATTTCCTTTTGATAGGGGGAGATCTTGAATTCTCTTACCTTGAAACTTTTGAAACATTGCTCTATTAACTGGAAATCTGATTTATTTTCACTACAATAAGTGTATGAGTCGTGTTTGTTGTTAAATATGAAGATACTTTGATAAATTCATACTTTTTCAATACTCTTGATACCTCACCAATCAATTTATGAAATATACTTGCTTATATACTCAAGATTTTATCATCAGCAAATAGAGGGAGATTATTGACTTTGGCTCCTTAATTTTGATGAATAACAAAACACTGAGTATATATTTGGACTAATGTTTCAAATGGAATATGAATTTCAGGCCTTAGGTACATCACTTTCTCCAACAAAAAGGTATCAAGTTTACTAATTCAAGAGCAAGAAGTTTCTCATGTTGATTGAGCTCTTCACCTTGGAATATTGTCAAAACAACTTTTTTGGCATTCATAAAGAACCATCAAAAGGATAAATGGTCAAATCTTTAAGAGTTTCAAGTTTGGCATGCTTATTTGGATGGCACAGGACCAAGTGTCGACTCACAAGGTCGACTCATGAAGGAATTTCAGAAGTATCAGAAGACTGGTACATAAAGTTTCAGTGGCACGCTTCAAGTGTCGACTCATGAGGTCGACTCACACTTCAAGTATCGACTCATGAGGTAAACTCACACTTCAAGTGTCGACTCATGAGGTCGACCATCGCCTGAAAAAAATTTTGGACATAACTTCATATTTTCTTGATTCTGCATCAAGTATCGACTCATGAGGTCAACTCATGGATCAAGTGTCGACTCATGAGGTCGACTCAAGGTCTAACGGCTAGTTTTTCATAATTTTAGACTTGCTTCCAAACGGTTCCAAATGGTTATTTTTTGAATTCTAACGGTCTTTAACGGTCTTTTCAGTGGATTTGAGATATTTAACACTCACCAAATCTCATAAAGTCAAGAAGGAAGAGTGAATTCATATGAGACAAACTCCAATCATTTGAAAAGACAAGAAGAGTGTGTTTAAAGAGATTCCCTTGCAAAAGCCTTCCATTTTTGAGTTGTTAAGGTTTCAAGTGCCTTGCCATAATTGTGCATTCAAGAGCTTCCAAGGAAAAGTCAACTCAAGCAATCAAGAGAGCTTCAATGATCTTCATTTCAGCTCATTCTAGGAGCTTTTATTATGCTCTTTATTATATTCTTATTCTTGCTTTGTTGACCTAGGTTTCAAGATTTTTGAAACTAGGTTGTAAAGGTTGTTGGTGAGCCAAAGGATAAAACCAACTAGGATTTTCTTACGAGCCCGAAGATAAAACAAGTTGTAAAGGTTGTTAGTGAGCCTAAGTGATAAAACTAACTTAAGTTTTGACTTATGAGCCTTGAAAAATAAGTCGGCTGTAATCTTGAAGAGATTATAGTGATTTTTTCAAGAGAAAGCTTAGGGAGTGGACATAGGTGCTTGGAGTGCACCAAACCACTATAAAATATTGTGTTTGTGTGTGATTGCTCTCTTTCCTACTTGCTCTTTATTACTTGTATTTAATTTGCTGTTATCCACTGCATATCCTTAGAGCTAATCATTTTGTTTCACAAAACTTCAAGGCCAGCACATAATTGTTTTAATTTTTCTAAAGACCCAATTCACCCCCCCTCTTAGGATCCATTTCTGGGCAACACTTTCTATCATGTGGAAGGGTAAAGGACCTGAAAGAAGAAAAGGTCCAGACTAAGTTCAACGGATTGAGTGGGACTAGTTCTTCATTACAGAAATAAGTCCTTCACAGGCTCTAATGGATTCTTTGGAGCT
The DNA here is from genome assembly GCA_021397845.1 of Areca catechu. Classification (NCBI taxonomy): domain Eukaryota; kingdom Viridiplantae; phylum Streptophyta; class Magnoliopsida; order Arecales; family Arecaceae; genus Areca; species Areca catechu. The sequence goes on along the minus strand of CM038044.1, from coordinate 85,740,787 downwards.
ACCTCAAAGTAAAAAAAAAGAAAGAAAAAAGAAATAGAAGACAAGATGAGAAGACATATCAGTTGAAAAACAGAACAATGTATTTATTGAAAGTTTTTTACATCTTACGAAGACTCCCGACATGCCGGGAAGTCTTCCAAAAATCTGATTACAAGAAGAAAAGAAAAATCTAAGTTCTACTCGTCGACTCCTTTCTTGGCCGATGAGTGACTTCTTCTGATGGAGGGGCATCCTGGGTGGCAGTGGCTCTGGCTTCCGACCTTGACCATGCTCGGATCTGGCTCCGGCTCTAGCTCTGGCTCTGCCTCAATGACAGGACCTCTAGGCATCCCAGGGACTGGTAGTTTGGGCTAGATGTTCTCCAGCCCCTTCAATCCGAAGAGGCAGACATCCTTACCTTGAAAGTCATTGAAACCCTGGTGGTAGGAGTCCAACACTGCCTTGGCAACCTCATCCTTGAAGGCTTCGAATGCCTTAAATCTAGGGACGGCCTCGGCGGCTTCCTTCTTCACCACCTCCATCAGTGCAACAGTTGCCGTGGCCTTCTCCAAGGCTACCACAGTCTGGGCCGCTTCCTCCTCGAGTTGCACTTAGAGGGTTTGTGCCCTTCCCTCCAAGCGGGCCACCTCCGCCGTACAGGCAGCCATCTTTTCAGCCCGGTTGAGGCTCTCCCCTTCCTTCAGGGCCACTTTGAGCTTGACGGATTTCTTCTCCAACCCCGTTGCCCTTGCCTCGAAGCTGGCTAGCTGGTCCCAGAGGGCCTTCACCTGGCCCTCCAGTTCTTGAGCCCGGGTGGCCTGAGTCTGAGCTTCATCCCTTTCCTTGCGGAGACAAAAGTCGTGCTTCATCAGCCCCTGGCAAGAGTCCCGGAGGAGCTGAACGTCGGTGGCCACCTGCATGGAGAACATCAGTTAATACCTCTATGGGCAGAAGAGAAAAATGAAGCAACCAAAAAGATAACTCACCAAAAAGAGTTGGGGGAACACCCCGATGAAGATGTCCACCAGCTAGCGGCTGCTCTTATCCTGGTGGACTAGTGGCTGCACGAGGGCATTTAGAATTTCTTCCGCCAGCTTCCCATCCTATGTCAACCTCGCATCCCGGGATAGGTAGATCGACACCTTTTTTCCTGGATCTGGAATCGTAGATGGCTCCGAGGGTTCCGGAGTGGTTGCTAGCGGAGACGCGGTGGCTGTCGGCTGGTTGCTGGTGGCTTTGCCTCCAAGCGATGGGGTCGATCTCTTCGTGGCGGTGTCTCCCACCACCTACACCACTTCCGATTGAGGTGGAGCTTCAATACATAGAGGGGCCACTAGGGTTGATGTTGCGGCCCCCTTCATGGTTCGAGCCTCTCTCCTGGGCTTGCAGGCTGGAGGCTGGACCCCAGGCCCAGGGGTGGTCGATGCGGCAGCAGGTCCCCTCCTCTTGGGCTCCTCGCTGGGCCTCCATCCCGACTCCTCCCGAGCTTTCTTCGTAGGCTTCCCTTCAGGCCCTGCGGTGGCGGCCCTCTTTTTGTACATGCCAAGGAGCTCACTCATGGCGAACTTCATCTCTGCAAGATAAGAGAATCCAGTTAGTCCTTAGTTGCAGCCTGGTTAACTTGAAAGAAAGGAAGCCCAGCATCGAGCCTTACCCTGAGTTTGGGCCTAGCTAACCTTGGCATCGACGAGGTTCTGCTCGAACAACAGGTCCCGGAGAGGTGGGACCTTAGAAGTGACGAGCCGGTCATACACTTCCTTGTCGACCGGCTTGACTGCAGACTACCGGTTGGGGGAGCGATCCGAGTCACTCCAAACCCAGTCCACCCCCTCAACCGAGACGAACATGAACCTGCTCTTTCACCCCTTGATGGAAGAGGGCAGATCAAACTTGATGGCCCGCGGGCGGGGGGCCACAAACCACCACCTATTATCAACTGGGTGGTGCTTCATGGTGAACAAAACCCTGAAGGGAGAGAAACGGGCAATAATCTCGTAGAAGTGACAAAGGACAATAAAACAAAAAATGGTCCTAACGGCATTGGAAGCAAGTTGGGCCGAGACCAAGCGATAACTGCTCAGAAAAGAGAGAAAGAAGGGGTGAAGAGGAAGATGGAGGCCCTCGAAGAAAAAATCTTCATACAAGGCGATCCGGCCCGGGCCACCAGAAGTGACCCATTCCTCTAGTCCGGAGATTGAGAGCCGGATGAAATCAGGGATCCCATATGCCCTCTAGACATGGAGGAGGTCCTTACCGATCATCACCAAAGCAATGCTGGCGGGACCAGCCGACTCCCTGATAGGAGGAGGAGGGGGAGGAGCAGTAGGGGTTCTAATGACAATCCCCATCTAGCAAGGATCCTTATGGATCACTACAGCCTCCTTCTCGCTATCCAAGGAAGGATGCCTCGGTCGAGATGGCCCTGCCTCATTGAAAAAGTTCGGATGATGGTGCCCTCCACTAGAAGAACTCATGAGTAGGAGGAAAGAAGACAAAGGAGAAGCAGAAGCCTAGAAACCTAATAGGAACTATCCTTCAGCACAGGCCGAGGGAGAAGAGCAGGAAAAGGAGAAGAAAGAGGAAGGAGGAGGAGAAGTCTAACCTGCTAGGACGTTGAATCCCTAACCAGAGAAATGGAAATGAGGTAGGAAGAAGAAGCACTCTGCAGAAGAAGCCTTGTCTCTGTCGCTCGAAAAACCCTAAAGGGGCGAGAAGACAAGTCCCTTTCAAAAAGCTTACAGCCCCTGTCACCTCGTACCGGTCAAAGGTGTGCACCCTTTCTCCTTCCTGGCCAACCTGGGGTTGCCATGTGCCGGGATCCGATGGAGCCAATGCTTCGATTTGGAGGTGGTCACTTTATTCTAGGTGCAGCATTTATGGCCCCTTTTTGGAAAAGGCTGACATGGTGTCGCTTCATTGATACGGAAGCGCGGTCTCTGGGGCATCAGCACTCGAGGCATTAATGGCACAGGAAGTGCGTTCCTCCATGTCAGCATGATCATTACTCTCATTGCCCCGAGTACCACATCATTCTCCGAGCTCGAGAGTGGGGGGTATCTGATGTAGTACAACTGCTGACATGGAGCCCATGATGGCGATCATGCTAGGAGAAAATGCCATTTGGATGCGACGACCAAATGAAGATCTGAGGGCGAGTCCCCGGCCGAGGTCAACTCCCATCCGAGGCCGAGCTCCCGGCCAAGGTCGTGCTCATGCTTTCCAGGGTCGAGCTCTCGAAATAGAGCTCCCACTATCCTACTGAGGGAGAGCCCCCGGCCAAGGTCAGCTCCCATCCAGGGTCGAGCTCTCAATCGAGGTCATCCTCATGCTTTCCGGGGTCGAGCTCCCGAGATAGAGCTCCCCCTATCTTGCTGAGGGCGAGCCCGTGGTCGAGGTCAGCTCCTATACAAGGTCAAGCTCCTGACCAAGGTCGTGCTTTGCTTTCCAGGGTCGAGCTCCCGAGATAGAGCTCCCCCTATCATACTAAAGGCGAGCCCCCGGTCGAGGTCAGCTCCCATCCGGAGTCGAGCTCCCGATTGAGGTCATGCTCATGCTTTTCAGGATCAAGCTCCCAAGATAGAGCTCTCCCTATCCTGCTGAGGGCGAGCCCCTAGCCGTGGTCAGCTCCCATCCGGGGTCAAGCTCCTGGCCGAGGTCATGCTCATGCTTTCCAGGGTCAGGCTCCCAAGATAGAGCTCCCCGTATCCTGCTAAGGCGAGCCTCAGGCCAAGGTCAGCTCCCATTCGGGGTCGAGCTCCCGGTCGAGGTCGTGCTCATGCTTTCCGAGGTCGGGCTCCTGAGATAAAGCTCCCCCTATCCTGCTGAGGGCGAGCCCCCGGTCGAAATCAGCTCCCATCCAGGGTCGAGCTCCCGGTCAAGGTCGTGCTCATGCATTCCGGGGTCGAGCTCCCGAGATAGAGCTCCCCACATCCAGCCGTGGCCAAAGTTTATGCTAGAAGCAAAAGAGATAGAAGATCAGTAGAGGTTCAAACCATGCCGTGGAAGCTCCCAACTATCTGTAACCTCCGGGAGGTGGCGCACACCTTACCAGAGATTCAAACTCTGCAAACACGCCACCCGCACATTCTATGCAATGCGTGCTCTACCAGGCTCCAGGCCCTGTAGTGGGCTACCACGTCCACGACCGTACAACCGGGAGGCTCCAACCCTTGCAACACGGAACCTGTACTTCCTCTAAGAAGAGTATTTCATTAAGGCCCCAGGCCCTGCGACACTCTGACGGTCCCTCCTGAAATAGAAATGCCCTACTGTGGCTCGGGGCTCAGCGGCACGATGCCCGCTCCCACGAAAAACTGCACCACCAGAGGAACAAGATTTGTACTATGCCAGCGAATACCCCCAATAAAATGATCTCCTTCCAAAGATCGGTCTGACAGGAAAAAGACAAGAAATCCCTCCTGAAAGGAATACCATAAAATGAACATCTCAGTGAAGTCCAAGACTTGATCTAGGCATCCTTCTCATATAAAACATAAGAAAGGACCTTCGAGAGGGGAGAGAGAAAAACTGGTAAGACTCAAAGTGCAAATGGACAAGGAACCAACCAAGAAGACCTCCTAGCTCTCTGATCTCCACTGGACCTACCTTGTCTTTCCACTTCTTACATCTTATTTTTCATCATCTACATGGAGAGATCCCAAACTCTTTGTTACAGAGATTATGTTCTCGTTCATCGTCCTAACTGGCTTGATCGTCGAAGTGTTTCCACCAAAATCCTGGCATGGATCTCCTCTTTTACAGGTCATGCCGATTCTAGAGCTGACTGGAAAAGAGAACCAAGCGCCCATCGAAAACCCAATGAGTCCACGATACGTCAGAATTACAGACCATGACAATCTAGGTGGCAACAATATCTATTATTTGATTTTGATATTATCATATTATTTTGTTTTGATATATCATACATTAATACTCTGCGCATATCAATGATGATTTGATAAACATCAAAACATACTTTGACATGTAAGTTATATATTCTGATACTCTTTATATGCTTTGATACTTAATTTATAACTCACATAATATACTTAATACTGATGATTCATATGCTCTTGATACCTAATCTACAAAACCTTAATTCCTTAGAAACATTTATTCTAATAACTTCAAAACATTCTAACACTTAAAAAAATAAAAATCTATATAGTAAATAATATCATAATTTTTTTTATAATTAATATTTTTTAAATTATTTTGATCTATACAAAATTTTCTATTGTTGTTTATTTTAATATCATTTGTTTATAAAGGTTATTGATTTTAAAAATTGATCATGATAAATAATAAAATATTTAAATATATAATATTATTAATAAGTTGAATGAGTTAATATTTTAAAAAATATTAATGATAACAACTATTAATTTGAAAAATAAAATTTTGAAATTCAAAAAAAATCTAAAAAATCAGTGAAAATCATATAAAAATAATGTATCGGAACATGAAATCAAAAACTTTTTAAAAAAATCAAAATTTCACACACACACACACACACACACACACACACACATATATATATATATATATATATATATATATATATATATATATATATATATATAAACTAAATTTCATAGTGAAGAATAGGTTACATCAAAAGACCAACGAAGACAGCACAGGGACTTCTAGGCGACGCATAGACTTCTTTAATGACAATTATTATGAACACTAGTTATAACAAATAGCAAAAGCGAGTTGGGATTTTACAAAAACAGCAATCCTACTCAAGTCCGCATGTGGAATTCATGGAGAGAACCGGAACGCTAATAAAGCCAGCGCTGCCCACCCTTCAAAAACAATAGATAATAACTGTCCACTGCAGTTTGCCCGCAGCGACTAGCTCAGCCCCTCGGTCAAAGCTCATTTTCGAGTCTTGGTGCTTGCGGACTGCTTCTCCACAGCAACAAACCTTGGCAGGGTTATCAGGGTGTTCACTCGAGATACACCCTCTAGAGCAGACCATTCATCACTGTCAATTACTGTGGCACTGCCATCTGAGGATGGTTGCTTCCTTGGGCTTTCAATATCATCATCACGAAGGATCTCAGAGCCAGAACGGTTGGTGCCAGATCGGTCCGTTCGAGTAGATAGCTCTTCTTTGCCACTGCCAGCTCCTCCACTCACTTTGGTCTTGAGGTTGGAGAAATTATTGGATGCATCTGTATTGAGGAATAGGCAGACTACTGCACAATCATCAATTTTGGAGGTTGGATATCTGAGCCTCCAGGCTCTGACTGCAGACTCAACAAGGGAACGAGCTGCAGAGGACCGAGCAGGTGCAGAGGAGACGATGTCTACCACTTCTTTGTTAGACAAGACATCCCACACCTGGGAGAACACGGAAGCATAAGCGGCATGTAAGCATTGCAGTTGGGAAAAGACAGCACAGTTATTCAATGTAGCTCTTCAGTTCCGCCCTAAGCCGTATGAAAACCATACAAGCAAGAACAAAATGGCGGTAACAAAGTTATGTTTCAAGACTCACCCCATCAGTGGCCAGCACAATGAACTCGTCCCTTTTAGTGACGCGCAGATAAGAAATTTCCGGCACAGAAATTAAACCAAAATCCTTCAGGCAAAAATCTCCAAAAGCGCGTGCCATCGCCAAGCCCGGGGAGTCATTGTTTGGCAGCCAAACCCGAGGCACCTCTGGCTCACTCTGAAGAGCAAAAACACGGCCCCTGCACTTCCTGATTCTCTCTGCTTCCCCTGCAAAACAACTCTTCAGATTCTTAAGTCAAGCTACATTTGAAGGTTTCCTCTTGAATCTATCGAGACAACAATTTGCTTCCAGAAACAGAACATTCAGATGAATCAGCATTTGCAATCCTTGAGCTACCAGAAATCCACTGTCAGTCAAAGATTAGTACTTCTAATTAAAAAATTAGAAAAGTATGAATTACCTCCTTTTCTCTACAAGAATATATGCTGCATCTACATATCCATCAGCACAAATATACTATTATTAATTATTAACAAATAAAAATTCAATTCTCCATTAGGTACCGAATTATGAACCAGTAAGACATAGGGGTTCTATCGACAGAATTTTTATGCTATATTGTGATTTTACCTAAAATATATAATACAAGTTTTACAGATTATTAAAGCTGCTACCATCTGGTTCTCCTTGCCAGGGTATGATGGAATTTTGAAGCAGACAAGGAAAGAGGTGTTAATGGACTATAGTTTACTCAGAATAAATACATAAACATATACATGAACATACACATATAGATACAGACATATAAAGAATCTTATCTGTAAATTAGGAATACCTATTAGCCAGAAATAAGAGGGCTCAACAATTTACATGAGGAGCACTAGAATTGAAGTTTACCATACCAAATGCACACTCAGCAAACTTCCCATGTATCTGGTATTATGGGCCTAATGGACCACAGATCTCCACTGGTTCCAATTCAAGGCCAAATCTACCAAATGGGAAATTTCCATACTCCTATACACTATCACAAGGTGCGTAATCTTTGGTCCACCATTACTTTTTGGCCTCTGAACAAAGACTGAGAGCCCCTGACAGCAAAATAGGCAGTATTTTACTGACTGCAACAAAAAGTCCTGAATTAGGGAACTCAAAATCAATCTAGCAGGAACAGACAAATAGTTATCACAAAAACAGTAGGATAAATAATTTACCAAAATATTTGGCAAATTCATACATGCAAACTCTTTTTTAAAAATAGATATTAGAAGTTACACAGAATTTTCAAAAATTCCTTTCCTTAAACCAGTTGGGATGCAGGCTGAACTCCGCTTCAAAATACAAGCTTTTGTACAGATCACAATTCAAGGAAAAACCATCAAACCTGATTAACAGAGTACTGACTCGAAGTAACTTGGGTTGTATGGAGTTTGACTTTATGCATTAGACATGGCTTTCCCAATGATAACTCCTAACTGTGATTGCTAACATGATCTTTGCCTTCCTCCAATGCTGAATCTAATTAAATTCTTGAAGATCACATTGCACGATATATGGTGGGAGATCTATAAGGAAGGAAACTAGAAATCTTCAAAACCAGTCTCAAGATTAGAACATTGTTCTTAGGATGAATTACCAAGTTATCGGTATCCTTTCCATGAAGGGATTTAACTATTGGTTGTGAAAACATGTGATTTTCTCCTTGATAAAGACGTACTCTGCTTTTAGCTCATCGAAACTCATCATCTCCTGAAATGACTTGTGTCTTATTTTTCTACGCAACCTATTCTTTCAATTCCTGAAAGTAATCATAGCCAAAGGCTAAGCCATCAATTTTGTGCTCTAATTAGATAATTTTATCAGCAATCATTATAAAGTGATATTCTGAAAATCCTAGCTTCATCTTACCTATTTATATAGTGTCCAGTCCTGTCAATCAGAAGTCTGAGTCTGCCCTCCATTCAGAACCAATTAAACCATGCCCACCTCACAAAAACTTTGGCCCTCCCCATAACCCATCCCCTTCTATTCTATTTTGAGAATTGGAGCAATGGAAACTGTTATGGTGACCACTTATTTGGTCCTGATGACTAGCCAAACACCCGATTCCCAACCAGAATATTGACTACTTCATCAAATAGGATGCACTCCGATTACTGACTATAGAGCACAGTATAAAGGAGATGACCGCCCGCCACTATACCAAGTAGTGCAAGCAACCAACCCAAGCACTTAGTACCGACTACTTATCTGACACTGATTACCTACTTGGGATTGACTAGCTATCCAGGTAGACCTAGTCGAGCCCGCTACCATACAGTACCAAGACTCCACTAGCAGATGCTACTCCACTTAATCGGAGTCAGCAATACTTAAGTGGTTGGAGCCAACAACTTCCAACTGTTCCAGCTGGAGATCGTGGCAAATAAGACCCCAACAACCCATTACCCTTTAACAAGAAGATTCCAACCTTCCAACAGAAAGCTATCATCTACATCAACAGTAGCCACCTTCCTAACGACATTCTGTTATTCCGAGTAACTCTATATATTGAAAAGAGGGGACCCCTGACTAGGTATGACACTTCTGCCACTCTTAAACACTCGGTCTTCTTTCTCTCATCGCTCCTATCTCTGACTGCTATAGCCCATCTCATTCCCTTCACTAACTTGACCATCGGAGAGTCCTCCACTGGTTACCACCAGTCAAGGGACTATTCTTGCAGATCTCTACCAGAAAGAAGCCAAGAGCAGCTACCTTTTTCCCATTGAAGAAGACCAAAAGATCCCTAGGCACCGCCAAAGTTCCAGCAAGGAATGATTTGCTGGTAACAAATTGGCGCACCAGGTAGGGGTCTTGGAAAATCAAGCATCTCAAACATCTTGGAGCTTGGAGAAATGACGACGATGAAGATGCGAGTGTAGGATGCCTCCGTTAGCCACATCGGATACTCTTTGCACCATGGAGAGCCACCCAACCAGGCGGTAGAGCCTCTTGCTTCGCCACCTCCATCAACTACCCAATAGGACATTCTCACCACCTTGGTGCAGCGGGTCCAGGCATTGACTGCAGCAATATACGGATTGCAACAACAGCAGCAGACTATAGTGAAGCAATAGCCTCCAGAAGGCCCCACCGTTCCCACTAGGGCAGCCACTCATCCCAGCCATTAATCTCCCCGGAGGAGATCTCATCGACAAACTTGTTGCCACTTGCGGTTCCGAATGCCATGCGGAGCAAGTCACCAGTCCCTTCGTAGGTTTTCCTTCCGACCAGTTTTACACAGGTCACAGTCCTTGTCTCCACGATGAGTAAGTCCAAAGCATGAGCTGCGATGTGAGAGAGACCAAAGGCGAGACAAACACCCCATCTCCATGTCCAAATCCTTCCAGGAGGGATCTACCACGATGCTATTCGGTGCCTGGTCGAACAATGCCTCGACAACTGAGTGCAAGTTGAATGAATTCAGTTGCCGACTTATGGATATATAGGGAGGGAATCGGGATTCGATCGACTTCAATACTTGTCCCCTTCTCTCCCGATGAATCATGAAGGAACTGATCCTAATGATGCCCTACTTGGATCCTTACGATGGCACTGTGGATCCCCTGGATCACCAGGAGAGATATAAAGCTATCATGTTAATTCAAGGCACCACTAATGCCTTACTCTGCCTCGCCTTCCCAGCCACTCTTCACAAGACGGCTCGAGTATGGTACTCTAGACTTGAGCCGAGTCTTCACTCCTTCGAATAGCTAAAGAGACATTCATGGCTACTTCAATGCTAGTCGAAGGATACCACGGGAACCCAACAGCCTTTTCTCCGTCCGATAGCAAGACCGAGAATCTTTAAAGGATTATGTGGCATGATTCAAAGGCGGCCACATTGAAGATCTACAACCTGAACGAGCCCATGGCCATATTGGCCATGAAAAGGAACCTCCGCTCTTCCCAGTTCATCTATTCACGGGATAAGACCTACCCTAAGCTTATTCAGAACCGCTGGTTCGCGTCCAGAAATATATCCACATGGAAGAGGGAGCTCTTACTCGGCAAAAGACAATGGAAAGCCGAAAAAGAAAGCCCAAAGAGAGCTGAGCGGTACTCAAGCTGAGAAGTCCAACTCATCTTGTCGACAAAGTTCTAAGCAAAAGAACTTAGTCGGCAAATATGGTAACTATACTCCTCTCCTTGTCCCTTGAACTATTATTCTTATAAAAATTAAAGGGGAAGGATACCTTCAAAGGCCTCCAATAAAAGCTCCACCAACCTGCAACAAGAACAAGTACTGCCACTTCCACTGAGACCATAGATAAACACCGAGAATTACATTGCACTGAAAAATGAGATTGAAGACCTTATTCGGTGTGGCTACCTCGACAAGTACATCCACAAAGGAAAAACTTGGCCTGATGCTCAAGACCTCGCCCAGCAACTAGCTCAAGCTGAGATCGACAATCAGCCAACTAAAAGACTGATTAATGTGATCTCCTCGAGGCAGAGCGCTCCTCAAAGCAAAAAAGGAAGGAAGAATTAAATATATTTTTTTAATAGGGATCCAGTCGGGATCCAGAACCCTCATGATGATGCTGTTGTCATTTCTATGAAATAGCAAAGCGTGATGTATAGAGAATTCTTATTAATAGTGGAAGTTCAACTGATGTTTTGTTTTATGATGCCTTTGTTCGAATGGATATGTCTGGAAATCAATTAAGGAGAGTCTCAACTCCTCTAGTTAGCTTTTTTGAAGACTTCGGGGTTGAAGGAGAAATCGCTCTGCTTGTCACTACTAGAGCTCTACCCTGACAAAATACAATCTACCTTACTTTCACTATCATTCAGATTCCCTCTGTGTCCAATGTCATCCTCGAATGTCGAGGTCTAAATAAGCTAGATGCAATTGTTTCAACCCGACGACTTGTCCATTTCCCGACAAGGAATGAAGTCGAGGAGATGTGCAGGGATCAAAAACTGACCTGACAATGTTTTATGATGTCAACCAAGGTTTAGAAGACTAGTGAGGTGTCGACTACCAAGTAGTTAGACCAAAAGAAGCCAAAAAAGACGGGAGGCTGAACAGTTTCCTTTCCATTGAAGGATGACCACTCCAAATTTATACAGATTGGAACTCTTCTACTCGAGAAAGAGAGGAACCGACTATTAGAGTTCTTCCAACGGAATGCAGATATCTTTGCTTGGTTAACATCTAATATGCCTGGAATTCCTTCTGAGATCATCACTCACAAGCGAACACTGATCCCAAGTTCAAGCTAATTCGACAGAAGAAAAACTTGCTCCCAAGAGATAAAAGGTCATTAATGAAGAGGCCGACAAGCTTCTAACTACTGGATTCATCTAATAGGCCCATTATCCTGACTGGTTGGCCAATGTGGTCATGATAAAAAAAGTTAATAGAAAGTAGAGAATTGTATCGACTACATTGATTTGAATAAAGCATACCCAAAAGATAGCTTTTGACTGTCAAAGATCGACTAAGTAGTTGATGAAGCCTCTAGCTACAAGCTACTAAGCTTCATGAATGCCTTTTCAAGCTACAATTAAATAAAAATGGCTTCCAAGAACGAGAACATTACTTTCATCACCGAAAAGGGATTTATTATTATAGAATAATGCCTTTTGATCTTAAAAATGCAGGGGCCACCTACCAAAGACTAGTTAATAAAGTCTTCAAAAATCAAATTAGTCGAAACATGGAGATTTATGTTGATGACATGCTCGTTAAAAGCTCTGAAGAAGCCGACCACATTAAGAACTTGGAAGAAGCCTTCAGCACCTTTGGTCAACACCAGATGAAGTTCAATCCGAGTAAGTGCACCTTTAGTGTTACCATAGGTAAGTTCCTCGGATTCTTAGTCATAAAGCGAGGCATCGAGCAAATAAGAAGAAAATCCACGCCATTCTTGATATGTAGCATCCGACTTCCAAGAAAGAAGTACAACAGCTGACAGGACATGCTGCAGTACTTAGTCGGTTCATCTCAAAGTTGACGAAATGCTGGTTGCCCTTCGTCAAGGTTCTACGTCGAATGAACTTCACTTGGACAATACCAATAAGCTTTTGAGGAGCTAAAGAAGTTTCTTGGGTCTCCACCTCTACTCTCTAAATTAAAAGTTAAAGAGGAACTATACTTATATCTCATTGCTTCTAAGGAAACAATCAACTCCATGCTCATTCAGCTGGATGACAAAGTAGTTCAAAAGCTCATATACTATACCGAATACTTCATGCAGAAATCAGGTACTCTAACATGAAAAAATTATTTATGTACTAATCATTTTTACACAGCATCGCAAGCCATATTTCCAAGCTCATTTAACTGTCTTAACCGACCAACCACTTAAGGCTATCTTACGAGCAGACACCTCTGGGAGAATAGTTAACTAGCAAATCAAGCTTAATGAGTTTGGCATTTTTTATCATCTAAGATCATCTATGAAGGCCTACGTCAGCCAACTTCCTGGTCGAGTGTACCTGGTCGGACAACAAGCATGGAGAAGAGCCTGCCGAGCAACTTGATCCAGGGTAGCCTAGATTTTTTATGTAAACATTTTTATGCAGACAAAGCTTCCAGCTCTCAAGGAAGCGAGGCAGGACTAATCCTTACAAACTTAGAGGGAATTGTTGTCGAGTATGCACTTCGCTTCTCATTCAGGCAACCAACAATCAAGTCAAGTATGAAGCCCTGCTAACCAGACTAAAGCTCGCCAAGGAGCTCAGGATGAAAAGCCTCCGGGTTTTTACCAACTCCCAGCTCATAACTGCTCAAGTCACTAGAGAATATGAGACTCGAGATCCAACAATGACCAAATATCTTGACAAAGTACGAACTTTCACATCAGCTCTCAAGTACTTCGATATCTTCCACATTCCAAGATAGGAGAATGCTCGAACAGATACACATTTTCAATCAGTGACTTAGGCTATAACTTTCTTGGATGAACTTACATTGGGTACTTGAAAATACCCATATCAATGAAATCGAGGTCCAACAATCGACCATGAACCGAGCTAGATGGATCCTTCTGTTAAATTCCTGATAAAGGTACCCTCCCGATAATCCATCAGAGATTAAAAAAATCAAGTGAAAAGCTTCTCAATTCGTGCTGCTGAATGGACGACTCCATAAGAGGTCTTTCTCGTTCCTGCTACTCAAGTGCCTATGGCCAACCGAAACCGACTACATGCTTCGGGAGATCTATGAAGGAATCTACAGGAACCATATGAGGGACAGGTCTTTAGCCTACAAAGTCTTAAGATAGGGATACTACTAACTTACCATACAGGAAGATGCCATAGTTTGTTTGAAAGTACAACTGGTGTCAATGCCATGCTAATATCCAGTGACAACCAGCCAGCCAATCGGCTCAGCTCTCTTCCCCCGACCCTTTGCCAGTGGAGAATGGACATACTCGATCCATTTTCCCAGCAACAGATCAGCGAAATTTTTTCATTGTTGCCATTAACTACTTCGTCAAATGGGTGAAAACAGAATCCTTAACATACATCATTAAGAGCAAAGTCAAAAACTCTCTAGAAGTCTGTCATCGGCCAATTCAGACTCCATATCATCATCACTCATAATGACTGACAGTTCGACAATCAAGCTTTCAGGCAATTTTATGCTGAACTCCATATTCAGCATCGATTCATGCCTGTAAGCCCGATCTTTCACTCTTGGAATAAACATCTGTTGGACATCCTCAATCAAATAGGGAGGCAGAAGTCATGAATCAGACGATCCTACAAGGACTCAAGACCAAGTTAAATGAGACCAAAGGCAGATAGGTGGACAAGCTATCCAGGATACTATGAGCATACCATACAACTCGGTCATCAACTAACGAGACTCCCTTCAACATGACATTCGATACTGAAGTAGTAATTCCAGTCAAAATCAGACTTTCGACTATGCAGATTGAGCACTTTAATGATTCAAGCAATTCAAACCGACTTAGAACTAATCTTGACCTGTTGAAAAAAACTCGGAACCATGCCTGTCTGTGAATGGCAACGACCGGCAATTATTGCTCAGTACTACAACTCCTAGGTGAAGTCAAAGACTTTCCACCCAGGGGACCTTGTCCTATGGTAAATAGAAGTTTCAAAACCAATTAAGCAAAGAAAGCTATCACCGAATTTGGAAGGATCTTACCGATAACTAAAGCCCTTCATCAAAGAGCTTACAAACTTGAAGACCTGGACGGAGCATCAATTTCCTGGACTCGGAATGTCGAAAACCTCCGGTTATATTATTAATATGATGTAACAACACTTACTCGATAATACAATTAAAAATGTTCTCCAACAAAGTTCCTAAAGGTCTCATCTTGAATCCTCAGTTATCTAGCACCAGGTCCAACAGAGTCCACTCGATGATCCGTCACCCACTTTAGGATTTCGAACCTCTCGACCACCTAACCGGACACTCGTCGATCTATTACCCATCTCAAGGTTTCCGAACCCCTCAGCCGCCTAACAACCGGCCACTTGGCAATCCATCACCCACCTTAAGATTTTCGAATTCCTTAGCTACCTAACAACCAGCCACTCGACGATCCGTCACCCACCTCAGGGGTTTTTGAATCCCTCAGCCACTCAACAGTCAATCAACAGATGGTTCATCTTTCATAGAATTCTGTATCCTTTTAGATGATTAACACCCGGCTAATAAAAAAAATTATCGACTTAGCTAATCTACATCAACTAAGTAGCAGCAACGATTATAAGTGTCGACTCATACTCAATCACCAAAAAATGATCTACATTGAAAACTAGTCGGACCAAACTAACGCCTACCAACAATTGGCCGACTTCCTACAATTGAAATTATGCAAGCCAAGCAGTCGGGAGCTTTATAACCGTAATTGGGGGTTGACATCTAAGATATACCAACGGGCAATTTTTCCGAACAAGAGACTTAACACATTTTGCTGGAGGTTTACAGTCAGATGTCTAGAGCACCTATGATTGGAAGTTTCATTTTTGCACTGCGAGGCTACCTATCCGACCAGTGGATTATCAACCTAAGTGACTACGAGTTACTCGACCTACTTTACACTTTCGACTACACTACATAGAATGTTCCGGCATTCATCAAGTTATTCAAACACAAACCAAATGGAGTAAAAAAGAGTATCTTCATTGATATCAAAAAGCAAATTACAAGAATAGTGCTGGCCATGCATCAGAAATCATGTCGGATGATGTCCCCATCAAAATATAATTTTTGGGTATATTTATGGATGTATATGGTATGGGATATCTTATTAATCTTTATCTCCGACTCGTGCACGAATATGAGGAAATGAACTGAATTGGATCGAAGTTAATTTTTTAGGATCAGTTTATTTCGAAGATTAGTTTATTTTATAATTTATTTTTATTTTCTGAACTTGTTAGGATCGGAGTCTCTCAATTTGTTGAGATTAGTTCCGGTTGTTTGGAATCTAAATCTATTTAAAAGGGTTGTAAGCCTTATGAAGAGGACATCGACATTTGGAATAAAATTTTAAACTATCTCTTTATCCCCTAAGTTCTTTGTCTCTCCCCTCTTCTCTTTTTTTTTCTGCTTCTCCCCCTTCCCTCTGCTCTTCTTCCCTCTGTTTCTTTAAAATCCCAAAGCCATCCTCTCTATTTCTTTAACAAGCTCAAGACCACCCTCCCATCACCAAGCCCTCTTCTGTCAAGCCCCAAGCACCATTAGCCTCCTTCACGATCGATTGCCGCTCCGCCGATGCCCCGCCACAACCATCGACCATCAAGCCTTTGCCCTCGCCTCCCACCGAGAAACCACATCCAACTCCCACGATCGCTCGACCGCGTCTCATTCTCCATCTTCTGCCACCCACACGCATCTCCACTATCCTCCGGTGCTACCATCCCTCTAACAAAGCCGGCGTCGTCTGTCCCCATCACTTACGCCTTCTCCATCTTCAACGATCCCAGCGATCCTCCACGCTCCTTTCATCGTCGAACCCTCTCTGTTCACCCCTGCTGCAACCAAGCCACCCCATCATCTCCTTCGTCTCTGGCGAGTTCTCCATCCATGGCATCCATCACCGAGCATCGAGAGACCCTGTTCAGCCTTCCTCTAGGTCGGCACCTGCAACCGTGAGACGCCCTTCTTGCACGAACGTGAAAGCAAGGAAGCCCTACACGGATCTCAAAGCTACATCCAAAGATCACTGCATAGATATCTATGCACGAACTTCAGAGCATATCAACTTTATACATGGATCTCAAAGCGAATTCTAATATTGATTGTCTGCTTCTTGCATTAGGATTATCGGGCTAAATTGGCTCATTTTACTATTTGGTTATTTTACTTTGATTTGCTTTATAATTATGATTGGCTGACCTTATATTTGATGATCCAGATCCGACGGCTTCTAACCTACTTCGTTTATGAACCATTGGCCTGATTTTTGAGGATGATCTCCCTCTTCCAAGAATCGTGACATCCAGGATGATCTCCCTCTTCCAAGAATCGTGACATTCTATGTTTCGGGTGAGAATTCATCAATAATTAATATAGATATTGATTAAATTACTGAAATTATATTAATTTCCTATCTTTAATTTAGTTAGATCTGACTTAATTTGAATTGATTAGCCCTAACCTAGTTGTCGTTCCTTAACGAACAACGGTCCAACCTCTCGAAATATTGACTGTGCATGCCAATCGGGTCGCTACCTAGATCGGACCTTAATTTTGACTGAACCATTTTTAATTTAATTCTTACTCGCTTTGGTTGTGTTAATATTGTCTATAATTACTTAATTTATTTGCTGATCTCACTAGAGAGTCTTTAGGTCTAGGAATTGTTGGTCCGTCCTAAACTCCAAGGTATCATGAAGGAAAAAAAATAGAAAACTTAAGAATGACCTGAGTGTCATGGGTTTGAAATACATGTGATCAAGCCAAGTCAAGGCAAGTAACTAGAAGCTCAAGCTTGGCTCACTTTAAAATACTCAGGCTCGAAACTCAGCTCAAGTTCAACCGAGGCTTAGTATTCCAAGCTCGAGCTCGGCTTGATAAACAAAAGGTAATACTCGAGCTCGACTTGACTCGGCTTAAATATCAGTCAAGCCATATTCAAGCTCGAAATCGAATCTTAGCCTACTTATAATATACATTAATATATTTATATTATAAATAAAAATAAAATTACTAAAAATATATATAAACTCGAGTAGGCTCGCGAGCTTTCAGTCAAGTATCTTACTACTCGAGCTCGTCGAGCTTGATAATAATCGAGTCGAGTCAAGCTTGACTTGAGCCGAGCTCAAGTAGCTCGCGAGCAGCTTAACTCGTTTGCACCCGTAGTTCGAAACATGGAAACAACTTATCTGCACCAAGTGTAGCCAGGCTATCTACGATAATTTATCCTTTTTTTATGTATTTACCCTATTGAACCTAAGGTTTCTGATTATAGTGATTTGTTCCAATCCAAGACATAAGAGGCAAGGGTAATCTTTCTAAAAACCCCCTCTTCTCTAAAGGGAGGACTCAAGGAAGAATAAAAGATCTATTTTAACATGAAATGGATATCTACATATCTCTTCTTTCTATATATTTCGGACTCATATTTATGAGATGATAAAATAAAATAACAATTTACAAAATTCAAACAATTAAGTTAACAAGTTTTTGGCTCCAAAATATCCAATTGATCTGTTAACTTCTTGTAACAACTCTATTATTCTTTGACAAATAACCCAGAAGACATTGATGTTTTCCTAGAATTATTTGTAGACCTCTTTGGGATAAAAAATCTCTTTTATGCAATTCCTTAAAGGGAGAAATTCACTTTTTTATCTTTTTGATAGAGGGTTTGTGATTACAAATCATGAATAGAAGCAGGATAAAAAAAATAGATCTAGAGAAAAAAAAATTAATTATGCAAAACTTCTGACTCTTATTACAAGTAAAAATTATATCACAAAAGAAAGCACCATTCTTTTTAGTCCTTTCTTTTTTTATTATGATGAACTACATAGTTGTCCATTACAAATAACAAAATGTAGTGCTATACTTTATTAACATTTTGAATGTTGAACTCTTGCTAAAAAATTTCATTGTTGTTGGTATTTAACATGTAGAATGGGACTCTCTTTATTCTAATCCAATTAAATTAGTATTTCAAAAGATCTATCAAACTTTAGAAAAAACTATTTGGTCAATAAATTTCAATTTTTCCTTCAATATCGATTGGAATGGATTCACAATCACTTTGAATATTTTTTCTTTCAATATATATATATATATAGAGAGAGAGAGAGAGAGAGGCCTCGTGCATAGTAGTGGCAAAAGCCTCATGCACAAGGCTGCTCTTTTATATTTCAATTACGAGATAGGTGTCCAAGTCATTCCTCCATTTAAAAAATTAATGGAAACTTATAGCTAACTGATATGGGGTAAACCTCCCTTCAAAATCCCAAGGATTCTTGAGAAGGATGAAGGCACAAGTGGTTACAGACCATCTCCCAGGCAAACCAAGGTTGAATTTAGGCCTCCCCTTGGACCGCTGACCCTCAGCATCAAACCCTTCATCCTCGGGATATTTATATACAAAGCATTTGTTCAAATAGAACATCAACCAAACATCTACAAAGATGGAAAAATATCACCAAAGTTCTCTTGAATTTTGTGATAGAACAATACCAGTTACATGTCATCTTCGTGAGATGCCTCGTCCAAAGTTTATCTCTGGAAGACCCTTAAGCCCAGGGGAAAATAAAATCCCAAGGCAGCATATTATCAAGCAACGTAAGAATAAAACCAAAAGCAAAGCCTCGGCCTGGTTGCTCGGCCTGAATCCTCTGTCCAATTGATATTCATCTTGGGAAAGCCTCGACCTGAATCCTCCGCCCAATTTATATTCATCCCAGCAGAGCCTCGACCTGATTGCCTTGGCTTGAACCTTCTGTCCAATTGATATTCATCCTGGCTGACCCTCGACCTTAGCCTGATTCATCTGCTCAGCTAGTAGAACTTCATCCTAGCTGACCCTCGGTCTTGGCCTACTTCATCTGCTCTGCCAATAGGATCTTTTCCTGGCTTAACTCTTGGCCTCGGCCTGGTTGGCCTTCAGCCTAATTGATCCTCAACTTAGTCAAACTCTCGTCTCTTCAAAGGCTCACCTTGCCTTCAACAATTAAGCCCGGTGCACCAACAAGGGCCATTACCCAAAGATCTTCGACTCCAACTAACCCTCGACCCTCGGCTTTGACAAGAGGATCAGGTTCAACCCAGGATCCATGAGCTTAAGAATAGGGAAATCCTTCAATCTTGATAAAGGACCTTCACCCTTCTAACATCCAGGATAGCCCCTTTTGAAGGGGTTAATATTCTCAGCCTCGATTTGGCAGGCCCTCATCCTGGATCCTCTTTAGCCTGGTTCATCCTCAGGAAGAGAAAAACTTCTTGGTAAAATACTTCCATGCAACCATAAAAATAAATAACCGATATTCATTCCCATATGTTTATAAGCATTAACATGAGTGCATTTCTTGTAATCTCCAACAAGTCCTCTCAATTAAAAGGGATGTGACCCATTCCAGACAACAATCTCCATCACCATTAAGAAGAGCGGTTGGCGACATGAATAAGACAGTTTCTAATTCATGAAAGGCGGATATTCTAAGCAAACGGAATGACCCGTCGTCATACTCTTTCGACAAAGACCTAGAGCCCAGACACTTCTCATCAAACCCCACTAAGGGTTTCAACATTTCCAAAATGCCCTCACCTTCTACCTATAAAGGAGGGGCTCTCAGGATATGCTTTTCTGTACATTTTTACAGAGCTCTCTCATTACTCCGCTCAACTTTTTTTCCATTATTGCTTGTTAACTTGAGCATTGGAGTGCCCGCGCCGGGACCATCCTTAGCGAGCTTTTTTGTAGGTACGGCCATGAGCACGCCACCTCCAGCACCCTCCAGCATACAAGCAGAAGCAACGTCAAACTAACCTAGAGAACCTAGATATAAAAAGCTATTAATAATAAATAATATACATGGTTGAGATCACCATAAACCTTCACAAAATCAAACTAGTTCCTCTTCATATGTTTCGCATTGCTAATCAAATCATGAATAGATTTGACACCAAGAACTCCATAAATTTGAGATGCACCTTTTCATGTGCTACCATACCAAAAACCATCAATTTTATTCCCCTTCTCGCAACATCCACCTTCAATTGATGCTTTTTCAAAAGCCTCGATATTTCTCTCTCTCCACTTAAACCACATTTATGTTGATCTGTCCACATTTGATTTCTTTCCACATCATCCATTTAACCTTTTCTGTCAAACCATTCTTGCTTCAACCTGATAAGTTCTATTTAACTAATATCATATACACTAGTCTAGATGGGTGTGAAAAAATCTCCTACCTCTAAATATTTCCATTGACCAACCCTTAAGATTGCACAAGCCTAGAAGTTCCCTCGTGAATTTTAAAGCAGGCCAGGGAAGAAAGGAAAAAAACCTCACACGTGCCATGCATGTGAGGCGAAGGGAGGAAGATTCCTTCAATAGTCTTCCTTTTCTTCGATAGTCTTACAGCCTGCCAAAATCTGGTGAAAGCCCTAGGATTTCATCTATAAAAGGAGATTCCCTGCTTCCTCTAGTGTTCCACCCTCGAAACCATCCATCATCTCCATTGATTTGAAGGATTTTTCTGAATTTTCATCGACAATTTGTTGAACCCATTGTTGGTACTTCACCGGAGTCGAGGTACAATCTCTAATCCATTCTTTCCTCCTTCCTTTTCTAGTCTTAAAGTCATTTTCATTGGCCAATTTGCAGCAGCGAGTTGCCGGCTTTCAAAGAATAGGGCTTCGCCTGATTTCTTTTATTTTCTTCTTCTACCAAGCCGGCTACCGGGGCCACGATTTGGATGTCATCGTAACTACTGCTGGGAAAACACCTCAAATTCGGCCCCTAAAAGAAGCCTATGATGAAATCCAGCACAAGAAGCAGACCCAGCCCAAAAGAGAAAAAAATTGGATCAACCAATGGCAAGCCCGCAGGCTAGATCGCAGCCTAGACTGCGCAGCCCAGTGATGGGTGCGCACGAGCCCGCGACCCAGGCAGGCGCATGGCCCAGCATTACACATGCGCGCACCAGGTGGGCACGGCTGTCGACCTAGGCCCAGGTGGGCTCAAGCAGGCGCGCGTAGCAACCTAAGCCCAAGTGAACCCTCTAGTATTGCTATGGCGATGTTGATTGGATCGTTGGTCCACGAGTGGTGTACATGCATTGGTTGCACGATCTGACAGTCGCACGCATGTCCAGTGATGATCGGATGGCCAGGCATGTTTCCGGCATGATTTGGGCTGATCTAGCATGGATTTTGATACGATCAAAAGTGGATCGACGGCTATGAGTGGATCTACAATCAAACACAAATTGGAAAAGCTATAGGACTCCGATTTGAACGCGGTTTGGACTATTGGACTCTTGGTGAGATGCTCTTCATAGTAGAAGCTATAAAAACGTGCGCAGAGGACCAGGCTTAGTGTGAGGATCAAAATAGTGAAAGATCTCCAGAAGCCTGTAGAGGCTGAGTTGAGAGCTTGAGAATGGGATTTGGGATCTCTTGTTAAAAGAACTATACAGGATTGCGAGAAAGAGTTCCAATCTTGTAAATTTATTTTTTTTTATAGTGAAACCTTGCATGCTCAAATAATTGTACTTTTTTTTCTTCTCTTGCAACATTGACACCGATAATCATGATCTGAAAAACGGAGATCCGTATTTCCTACGAGTGATCCCTCGACAAGTGATATCAGTGAAGTTGATACCATAACAACTGGTATCAGAACCCCAGATTATTCATGTTAATCGAGATCGAAGATAGCGAGCACAATCAAAGTCGATATTAACCAATTCGACAGGAAGAATAATTTCTCTTTGGCAGGAAAGGGTGAAAAATGTACTCTAGCAAGGGTTGATCGGTGCTCTAATGTACAAAGAGGCCAGCCACCATGGAGGACATGACCTGGAGATGGCTTCAGATGCAGACAGTGAATACCATCCGCTTGTATTTGACGGATGAGATGCTGATCCATGTGTTGAACGAGACTTCCCCGACGACACTATGGAAGAAGCTCGACTTGTACATGGCGAAGTCCCTCACCAACATGTTGTTTCTTTGAAAGTAATTTTACCAACTACGGATGACCGAAGGGCATAGCGTACAAAAGCACCTGAGCAATTTTCAGAGGATCCTCGTCAATCTCCTCAATGTCAATAAAAATGTTAAAAGTTCAGGATGCTGGTCATACTATCATTCCTACCACGATCCTTCAAGTCCTTGATGACTGCTTTCTAGTATGAAAGAGCACCATCATGGACGAAGTCACCTCGGTGTCACTCCAGAACAAGGTTCTTAAGTAAAAGAATCAAGCTTCGAGTTAAGACAGAAACTCAACATTGATGATTTCTAAAGCAGGTGATAAAAGGCGGAGGGACAGAGGATCACGAGGTGGGCAATATAAGTCGAAGGATGCAAACAGGATCAAGTATTATCGATGCGACGAGCTAAGATATTGTATCAAAGATTGTCCATAACTTAAAAATCGAATGAATGCTACGGGTGCATGGCTGATGGTACCAACGATATGATGGATACTACAATGATGTACTTATGGTATCCAACAAAAGGTATCCCCTTATTTCCAATGAATTTTAGATTCTACCTATCCATACCATATTTGTTACAAAAAGAAGCTGTTCGACTCTCTATAGAATAGAAAGGATTCTATCCACTTACCATATAGATAAAGCTCTACGATCGAGGACAATGAGACATTCAGCTTGAAGGCTTATGATAGAACAGTAAAGAAATTGGATAAGATCCGATGCATATCCAGTTTTTGTAAAAATCTAATTTCACTCGGTAAACTGGATTCAAACAGCTACACATTGAAAGCCGATGATGGAATTTTGAAGGGCATGCATGGCAGTAGGATCATCTTGCAAGAAAAAACATGATCACTATTTGATAGTCTAGTGCGAGGTAGAGTTCTTGGTGCAGGTAGGAACCCAATGCAAGATGAAGCTCCACGAGCAAGTGGATCAGATACAAGACAAGAGACTTAGGACGACAAGCAATGTCTCAAGATGTTCTTATTACCACAGGAGGCTTTCTCGAGCAGGTCTTAGTCAAGGTGAGCACAACATGTGACGAAAACGGAATCGAGTGTCCTGGCTCGACTCCTATTTTTGCCTATCCATAATCAGCAGGCATGGATATAGAGGAGAAATCCTTCAAGAAGCTCTCAAAGTCAAGTGAAGGCCGAATGTTGAATCAAGATAGAGGTTGTTGAAAAAATGCCTTAAATTCAGTGCCTGAAAGACCTGTAATAAAATCCAACCCAAGAAGCATACCCAACCCAAAAGAGAAAAATTAGATCAACCCATAGCAAGCCCGCGGGTGCATGGCCTACAGGCCAGACCACGACCCAGGCCTAGGCCAAGGTGGCCCCTTTGGTGTTGCTGTGGCGATGTTGCATGGCCAGCCAGTCCACGAGTGGTATGCGCGCCTTGGTCGCGCGATCCGACAGCCGCACGCACGTCCTACAATGATCGGACGGCCAGGTATGTTTCAGGCACAATTTGGACCAATCTAGCATGGATTTCAATACAATCAAAGGCTATCGATGGCCAGGAGTGGATCTGCAATCAAATATGAATTAGGAGAGCTACAGGACTCCGATTTAGACATAGTTTAACTCCAGCAGGCTAAAAAAACATGGATAGAGGACCAGGCTGGGTGTGAGGATCAAAATAATGAAGGGTCTCTAGAGAGCCTGTAAGGGCTGAGTTGAGAGCTTGAGAATGAGATTTCGGATTTCTTGTTGAAGGAACTATACAGGATTGCAAGTAAAAGTTTCAATCTTGTAAGTCTATTTTTTCTCATAATGAAACCTTGCATGCCCAAATAATTATATTTTTTTCTCTTCTCCCTTCTCTTGCAGCATTAATACCGACAATATGATCCTGAAAACGGGAATCCGTAATCCACACGAGTATCCCCCGACGAGTGGTATCAGTGCAGTTAATACCACAACCACAACTCTCCAGCCATGGCAAATGCTTATCCATCTCTCCTTCCCTTTATTTTGTGAGAGAGCTTTCATGGCTCTCCTCTTTCTTCTCTCTTCTCTTCTCTTACTCTCTTCTCTCTCGTAAAAAAAACTCTTTTCCTCACTCTGATTCTCTCTTTATATGCGTTAGCAAACTAGTGGCTATCCTGGATTCCCTCTCAATGGACCTTGAGTTGATTCTAGTAGCAGTCTTCAATCGGCATTGCTAAGATCGTCCACCATGCCAATATCTACTCCGGCTTCCATCAAGCACCCTTGATGATTCTTGCCGCATGACCCTAAACCGATCAGGTTCCTTCTATGTGATCCATTAGTTGAGTATCCATAACTAACATTGTTAGCCGATGATCCATGTTATTTTATAGCTCCATAATTTTCCACCATCGATTGTGGTCACTTTAGATTTTAATGGAGCTTGATATTGGTTTCATAGAAGAACAATCTTCTAAAAAGGAAAACATCAAGCAGAGTTCTTGACATCTTAATTCATAAAATAAGATATGGGCTGGTACTTGGTGTGCGGAGTTTGTCATTAGTAAAGATAAGAATTTTCAGACAATGATCATCTATGTATATACGCTATTTTCATGGATTAATAACCTTCACCTCATGGTATATGATAATTATTATTACATAATTATTTATTTGAGGATTTATGGTTTGTTGCCGCTGGTTCCCAAGTGGATATCGGAGACCATGGAGAAATGGTGCTCATAGATTGTACCTACAAAAAAGTTCCCGGCCGAAAGTTGCTCCTGCGTGGACCCTCAATGCTCAAGTCAGAAACCGGGAATAGATAGAAGAAAGAGGAAGCGGAGGCTAGAAAGAGATGTCGTACCTTAGGAGCTCCCCGGGAGCCCCTTTTTATAAACGAGATCCATGGACATTTTCGGGATGAAAAGCTCTCAGTGAGGTTTAGTGAAAAGTGATAGGGCTAAAGGTCCCATCACCCGGAGCTACCAAGGGATCATTTTGTTTCGTACAAAAGGGATCGTCTCTTATGCAGAATTGTTCATGCCCTTTAATTGCAACATTGACCACTACATGGGACTGGTCACACCCATTAATTACGAAGATCAGCTAATGATTACAAGATATAATATGGCCTCCTAGCCATGCAATCGGATACATAGAGAAGAGCACGGTTGAACTATCCTTCAGGCCATCCAAAAGAGCACCACCTAAGGGACTTCGTCTGTTTCAATCAAGCACAAGGACCCAGGGTCGGAAATTGCCTTCTAGAGGTGCAAAGTCTCTCTCTGCTGTGGCCAAAAAGGCAGCTCTAGCCCATTTTTAAAGGCAGGAGCCCTAATAAATTCTTCCTTCCCGAGAAATGCCATCAATGCACCGCATGATGACCTTTCATTTGTTGGCCCATCATGACTCTAAATCAACACCATGATCACTCGAATGTGCTTTTAAGTATACTCCTCAGATCGAGACCCTCTATGCTCAGATTGAGTGAGGGGCAATTGATATGAGGGCTAACCCCCCATCCTTGGTATCCCTAAGGTCCAGCATCCGAGGTTCATCTCCGGTGCCTGAAGTCGGCTATTCTCCGAGGGGATAGAGCCGTGCCACCAGGCTTCCTTGGTCTAATTGACCTACGGCCCCACCAACGGGTTCCCTTTCCTCCGGTAGCCAAGACTCAACAACCATCAAACAGGATGGAGTTATGCCTTGGGACCCTCGGCCTAGCCGATCCTCAGCCCCGACAAGGGTCCACCTCACCTTCCGCAGAGAAGCCCATCATCATTCGGATGGGTCAAGATAGTGCCACAAGATCCTCGACCTAGCTGACCTTCAACCTTGGCAAGGGTACACCTTTAGTAGTTAAGCTCCGGTAGTCCTTGGGTGGGCTAGAATAGCACCTCGAGACCCTCAGCCCTGGTTGACCCTCGACCTCGGCAGGACTAAATTCGATCTAGGATCCTTGCGCCCCAGAAAAGATAAGTCCCATAGCAACATCTTTCAAGCAACCTAAAAAGAAATCAACCAATGCTCATTTACATGCACTCGTGGCATGATCAAGAGGCCATATCCTGTAATCTCCAACAAATCCTCTCAATTAAGGAGAACATGATCCGTTCCAAGCCATAGTCCCTGTCACAATGAAGTACGGTTGGCAATGCAAAATAGGCAAGGTTTCAATAAATTGGAGGTAGACATTTCAAGCAAACAAAATGATCCGCTACCAGATCTCCCCTGATGGGACCTATAATCCCATCGTATCTCACCAAATCCGCTAGGGATTTCTATATCCTGAAAATGTCCCTACCTCTCGCCGATATAAAAAGGCTCTCTGGGAGCTCCCAAGGTATGCAATGCAACTCACATACTCTCTTCCCTCTCCGCTCTACTTTCTTCTCTATTGCCTGCCACCTGACTTGAGCATCGAAGGGCCCTCACCGGAAGAACCTTCGACCAAGGCTTTCTTGCAGGTACCTCTCGTGGGTGCCACCTCTCCAACGACCTCCTGCCTGAAATCAGGACCCAAGCACATAGGAAAGACTGGTAAGATGTTGAAAACTTTGATTAACCCTCTCCTACCTCTTTGTAAGGCTTTGGATTTTTTATTTCGACCAGCAATCATCAAAAAAATTTTGAGAAAAATGAACCCTACTTTCCACTATTTTTTTCTTTGATTTTTGATGTCATTCGTTATCGCTAATCATCGGGAAGAAAAGCATCAGCTATGTCATCGAGGCCCCAACCTTAGCCCCACCAATCATGGCCTCCTTTAGGGAACATCAATCCCCTATTCCGCCAAAAAATGAAAAAAAGAAAAGAGGACCTTTTCTCTCTTCCCTCTCTCCACTCTCTTTCCTCTCTCTCTAGTTTCTTTACAATTCTCTCCAGATTATTTCTCCTAAGATTTTCTGGATCTTCGAGAAGACTGTCTCAACGTGTTTGAATGGCCCTAGTGAAGGGATCCTGATTCGTGGTCACAAGGTAATATGCCAATACCCACCCTGGCTAGACCAAATTACACTAGATTTGATCATCCATGATTTTTATTGAATTATCTATACACTAGTTCCATCATGATTTGATTAAATCATCTTGATTGGACTAATAGGAATGCCACGCAGTCACTTGATCCACCCTATTCCACCTTGTTTATTTCTCTATAACATTCTCTCTACTTGATTTATGAACCTAGTGATAGGTCCCCAACCCTGTTGCTTTGAATCCGAGTTGACCCGGTGACAGATTTGAACCATCCAAGCCTTTCTCAAGTATCATAGGATCTAGCTCTATCAGTCCCTACCGAATCCATGAATTTTAAGTGATCTTGATTAAATGAAGTTATTTGATTGAACTGACCTTTGATCGTCGAGCAGCGTACAACCTCAACTCTTGTTGAAACACTATTGATTTGATCACCCTCGATCTCTACTAAACCACCTACATCCTAATTTGATCTTATTTGGATGAAGTTAGATAGCTGGACTATTGGATGCAATTATCCATCAATCCTATCTTTTTATAATTATTCATAGCCTTTATAATTATTGGACTTGATTCTATATAGAGGCGTAATCATCTCGATAACATGTCCAGCAATAGATTCTATAATATGATTTATTAATTAAAGATTTGAAAAAAAAATTCAGAAGTTATTTAGATCTTATTATGTATAAGGTAAATAATATTTAACATTTTTTAAATTTATTAATAAATTATAAAATATTTTCTGATATGATTTATAAAATTGATGCATGAATTTGATGAATAATATTTTAATTTTACATATATCATATCTTGAAACATTATGATGATGCATGATTGAAAGCAAGAAATACCGAATCGGTACCGGGCCTCATATTGTCACCGACTGGTATGGTATGGTATGATACCATACCGAACCCTGTACCAAGCCGAAGAAGTGATTAAAAAATATCTTCCTTTTCATGATAATATTGTTTAACTTGAATCGGATCCAAACCGGACTCGAACCGGGCCGAACTGGGCAAAATATATCGGTACGGTGCCATACCATACCGTACCGATCCGGTATAAGGTATTTTGAACAATCCAGCATTCCGAATCGTTTTTCATAGCTGAACTATACTGGCTCTTGGCCAGTACGGTACCATACGCCCCAAGCCGGGCGATTCGAGATGGTACCGAAAACCCCGATTGAAAGTATTGATCATGAATTATGCTTGATTAATTTCAATACTACATAATGATGTGTATTTCTACTAAATTGAAATAAAAAATGAGATTTGTGAAAAAGATTTTGATTCGAGATGATTTGAACTCTCAATCTAACTATGTTAAAGATCCCATTAATGGAGACTAATACATTGGCATTTGATTGGTCATGAAAATTTGTCACAAGCAGATACGTGACACTACCAGCAAATTCACAATTCCTAAAAACTTTGATGCAGTTCCTACAAGATGACACGCAACGCGCTGCAAGATGACATGCAACATGCTGCAAGATGACACGTAACGCACTGCAAGATGATACATGGTATTACGACCTTGCCACAAAAAATATGGTCATAGCTCATGACTGATGGGACACTTGATATTTTTAAAAGAAATTGAATCATGAATGAAACTCGAATTTTAAAAAGAAATTGACATGAATAATGTTTTGATAATGTTGCATATTAAAAATTGATTTTGAACTGATGAATTATATATGTCTACTTTCTATAATGATAATTTATATATTGCTTGATTAATCTAGTTGAAGTATTCATTACTTACTAGGCTATCTAGTGAATTATCCATATTTTGTGACTTTTACAAATCTAGAGAACTAAGATGATATGAAAATATGCATGGGAGTGATTAAAAGTAGAACTTTGATATTTATATTTTTGATTAAAAACTTATTTGAAGTTTGATGTAAGATCTTTTGAATATCGTTGAATTTATTGAGACGTTGAAGTCAGATTTTAATTAGTTAAATTTGGACTTAATTTGTTGAATAATTATTCCACTGTTGCTTTATAATAGCTTGATAAGATGCCTTGTATGTTTGTGAGGAGAGTTTCCTAATGAGTATGAGGCAGTTGTTGCAACTTCTAGCTCATGATCTCAAATCGGGGACATGACAGTCACCCTATGCCTTCCCCTCCAACATCCTTTAACAGAAATTAAAATACCATTTCTTATTGGAGCCCTTTCAGATATTCACTGCACCTACCCAAACGATCTGAATCAATTCTCTAATATTTCATCAGCACAAACACCCATTTAAGATTGTTATCTTGTTTGTGCTTTAGTAACTGAGATTTTGCTGGCAAATCTTCTTCCTTATTATCCCATTAACCTAAGCAGACATTGGTCGCTTTAAATACAGACTAAACTTTGCCTCAGAATATGGAAATATAATACCATAATTCCCAAGCTAAGTCACAAGGCTGAAGAAGAATTAGATTAAGTTCCTTCTATTCCTGCAAAAAACACATTGCTTTAGCATCAACACTTCTTTGTCAAATGTAATACAAAAATACTGGTCCAAAACTATTCAGGTTGTGTATGGCGCAATTGGCCCCAATATCACATGCTTCAAAACCCATACAAGTTCCTGCAACAAGGTCATTGATGGACCTTATCAACTTTCCAAGCAGCACCACATGCAAATTATATGATCTCATATTGTGTAAGATATCAAATCAACCACTTCAAGAGAGGTGCCAGAAACAAGTTGCTTATAACTATAAGCTTCTCCAGAAGTATGTTGCTGCAACCCCCTTCTTCCCTCTATCAACAATCCTCAACAAGTAACAAAAACAAAACAACCAGGAAAGCACTGGAGGGCTTTCTTCACAGGCATATACCTAAAACGAAGGAACTCAACCTGCTTACTTTTCCAGCATTTACTCCAGTGAATAGGCCTAGTTTGGATGATAGGAGCTATCTGTGGATAAAATCATAGAGTGATCTCCACAGAGGAGATAGAAGGGAGAAAATTGGGGGTGCTTGGTGGCCCACAATCCTAGTTTTTAAGGGAAATGTGTCACCTTGGAACTGAAATAGATTATTCCAAAGTTCAGGAATGAGAAGAAACAATAAGCCAGCTGGATACTCATCTAACTATTACTTCTTTTACATTGACAAAGGGAGCTTCCACAGATCACTTATCCATGGACAACTCCTTCCACTGTCCAAATGAGGTTTTATTCACATCCCATCCCAGAATAGATGGCACTGAATCTAGCACTCCAGGACACACTCTATCCATAAGGCATGCCTCTAACCTCATGTCTTCTCATCAGCTTCAACTCAATTTCTGATCCCCAATTCCATATTTTCCATTTCCTTGCCATGCCAACATCCCTCGCTTTACTACCAAGAAAACCAACACAATTCATAGGATCCAAGCCTTCCTGCATAACCCCTAAACTTCTCCACAGAAGTATTGCTATTGTTATCATTAAGGTTTTCATTCTGGGAAGTGCTATTGCATTGCAACTCTGATATGAGCATAAAAAACACCAGAGCTGGTTAGAGAAAAATTAGAAATGTTATTTTTCCATGAATAAGGGCAGTTCGCTCTCATACCCTGAAAAGATTTTAATACATGCGGTTTAGAAATTGTTAGTTCCAGATTAGCATTGGAGGATATAAAAACAACATAAACCCAAAAACTGGTAAGACGAAACAAAGTTCCTAGAATCCAATGCACAAATTAAATTATCACTGATAAAATAACTTTTCCCATCATGTTCCTACAGACAATAGTCCTGTAATAGAAGAAAAACAGGAAGCATGTCAACAGTGATGTTTTCCTTGTCTTGGTACTAGCAAAGAGCAAAGAAACAAAGAAATATAGAACCAAGGTTCACCAACTTGGAATCGGACCCTGTGCCAACTAGCCAAAAGTACGAGTCAATACAGCCACATATCAAACCGTACTAGACCCTAACCGACACAGAAATGAGGGAGAACTAGAGAGGAAAAGAGAGAGGGGGGAAGGAAAGGAGAGGGAGGCCAACAGAGATGCCAATGATGATGGTTACCAAGGGCCGCCAAGGCCCTTGGTGGCTCTGCGATCCTTCATGAGTGAGATTAGAGAGAGGGGGGAAGGGAGAAAAGGAGGGAAGAGAAGGTGGTGGGAAGAACACCAGAGGGCCATCAAGTGGTTGCCATGGCCAGTGGGTAGTGGAAAGCTTCCTGTGGAGGTTGTAGGTTTGAAACAGGGATGAGTTTAAATCAATTGCCGGCTTCATTGTGAATCAGCTTTGTTTTTCAAAAAAAAAAAAGCCCAATGAATAGGGGCTCGTCACCCTTATTCCAAACCCATGGCCTTCATCGGAGGCTTCCTGACAATCACCCAACGGCCCTCTGGTGGCCTCCCCGCCACCTTCCCCTCCCTCCTTCTCTCCCCCTCCCTCTCTCTCTCTAATCTCACTCATGAAGGACCGGAGGCCTCGGCGGGCTACTATCGATCTTTCCATCTCCTTCCCTCCCCTCCTCTCTCTCTCTCTCTTCCTCTCTTTCCTTCTCCCTCACTCTATTTTTCCCAGCATTTGAAACAAACAACCAAACCGCATTAGTTGGCCGCCGGTACAGTTCGACACGTCTCAAACCATTTGGTTCGGGCCAGTTATGCGAACCACGTATGAAACATTCACCATGTTGTTTCTCCAGTTTAAATCATAGCTCCAAAGTAAAGGAAAACATTTAGTCATATAGAGAGAAACAGCAGCATAGTTTAGCACCACATAAAAGCATATATAGATAGATCTCTCAAAAAAAAACCAAACTATTGAAAATCTTAAAGCATATACGATAAAAAAAATAAATAGTGAGGGAGAAACCTACTAGGTAGATTAGGTTTAAGGTCCACAGTCAATTGAACAGCAATCAAGCAGTCATTCTGATCTCTGGTACCCAGTACAGCTCTTGAGTCACCCACATTCCCAATTACAAGATCTTGACCCTATATAAGCAGCAACACATCTCCATTGAAGTCTTTAAACTCAGTTTGTTTATGTATTTATTTTTTAACAATGTGGCTTTTTCATTTCTTTTTTAATATGAAATACCTGTATGGAGCATTCATTCGAAGCCAACAATATTTGCATCCATGCAATAATTCTTAGTTTTCTTCCATGCAATATTTGCTTCAATGCAACATTATTTTATTCAGAAACCATGCTTACCTGTTTGACAAGTGTGACTGCTGTTGTCCCACTGCAAAAGCAATCAATGTTTGTATGCAGTTTCAGTTCTTTATCCATAACTTTGAAAGCCTTCAGGAATGACTCCTTCAGTGCCATAAAGATCTCTGGATGCTTATCTTTCTCTTCAGTGTCTGAGGAAACCCCAGGCTCCTCATTTAGGCATATAGATGAAGTTTCTTCTGAATTCATGCTTCCTGAATGGCTAATAATACTGCTCTCTCTACAATAATCACTTCCTACGTTTACTTCCCAATGAGCACTCAGCTTCAGAGGTAGAGAATCTCTCACTCTCCTTGCAACCATATGGCCATATGGTCCATGTCCATCAAAAATCCCGCAAAAGACTGTGTCTGTTCTCGAACCAAAATTCTGCAAACAGAAGATCCAAAGTTAATTAAACAAGGATGGCATCATCTATTCCCCAAGAACATCATGCAAAACGGTCAAAAAGACAACAAAATGACCATGTCATTCATTTGTGCAGCATGTGCAAATAAATTGCTTACAAGTGGTGGAACAGAAGAAAATGCAATAAATCACAAAATAAATCAAAACTACCTATCCACACACTGACAATATGATTACATTTCAAACCACCACTATTTAGAAAGTTCAAGAGGGTTTCATGTAGATCTTATAGCAATAAAACAAAGAAATTGCTTTCCTAAATCAGAAGCCTGATCTGATTCCAGTAACTAAACAAGTCATATTCAGAAAAAGAGTATGAGATCAGAAGGTAGAGCTAGCATGATATGAATCTCTTCTAATCTAAGAAGCTATAAATCAATCTCCATATCTTTGAAGAAAGACTACTACTAATTTCCACAGCACAATCCAGTGGCTCAACAAGATAAAAGTGATCCACTGATAGCATTAAGGAGAAGAATCTCAATCATTCAACACTAAATAATGCAGAAGAGAGAAGAAACTGAAAGGAAATATAGAAACTCCCCAAATTTATCAAATAGTATTTGCAAAGGACCCTAATAAAACACAATCTTAAAGCGAAGTGTCTCCAATAACAATGTGAAGAAAATAAGCATGATGAAAGCAGAAATCAAATGATATTATCCAAGAAATGATTGGCTGGAAAGTTGGAACAAAATTTCTTACTCTATCTTATCTTTGTCCAATAGAAGGAAATTATTCCCCAAGCCCAAAAAAGAAAACAATAAGTAGTGACCACCATAGAGCGGAAAAGCTTGTTAAGTGCTGAAAGTTCTTGAAATCATAAATCAGCATCATCGCGTGAATTGTCAAAAGTCTTAGCATGACAAGACTATCGCGCACAACAACGATACAAATAAGATCTGAGGAAACCGAACCTCCCACACAATCATTGCGTCCTGGTTGAGCCCCTTCTTTCCCTGCTGGGTAAAGAGCGAGGCAACGCTGCTGGCTCCGTTAAGGAACATCCTCCCGGGTATCCTATGGAGTTGCTCCTCCCTCCGGCTGTCGTAGGAGGATCTCCGGGACCCCTGACGCTTCCGCGACCCCTTGCAGGGCTGCTTGGCCTCTGACACGGGAGACGACAGAGACAACGGGCTAGACGAGTTGCTCCGCCCATCAGATGACAGGCAGGACCCCATCCGGAGGGCCCTGATTATATCCAATATGCACTCCAGACTAGCCAGGCAGCCGCGACTCCCGTTTTCTCCCGGCGGATCCGTCGATATCCCCCTCCCTTCACCCGCTGCCAAGCCTTATCCTCTCCGCCGCCGCCTCAGCCGACAGCCGCCCTGCCCGATTCACCCCAGTCCGAACGACGCCGGTGGAAGAGCCAGAATTCTCAAAGGCGAATTGCTTTTCCAGCAAGCAAGAAAGAAAAGGCAGATTCTTTGGGCCCTCTCCAAGCAATGAGACAAGAGGATTGGATGGAATCTTTTCTCCCTGCTTATATTCCCTTCCTTTATTTTTTTCCCTCCACCACTGCTTTCTGATATCGTCAGAAAGCTCTAGAAATCTCCACGCAAGATGATCAGGTCCACCTCAAAAAAACCATTAAAAATAACAAGCCGACCAAAATTAACGTTCATGAAATGGAAACATCAGAACACTAAATAGGTCTTCGACCAAATCCAATCACATGAAGCTCTCATTACAAAATGGAAAGAAGGACAAGAACAACAACAAGGAGGTATCTATCTACAAGTCATCTACCCTTCCTTTATAAATATATACAGCCTTTAGGTGGAAGAAAGAATAAATTCCTGAGGATGACGCGAGTCATGCGACAAGCCAACAATGGAGGCTACCGAAAAATGAATATAAGGAATCAAAAAGGATTGCTGGAAGATGTAGAACGAAAATTAGGGATCTAACAAGTAGAGGATTTAACGGAGGGGAAGTAGGAGAAGAAAGCGAGTTTCTTGGACCTTCCAATCCTCGCTCTCCCTTTCTGCGTTGCTGCTTGACCGGATCCACGAGATTCCATTCCACCTCTCTGATCTCCTTTTCCCGGCTTCTCCAACTCCGTGGCGCCCTTCGCTCCCCTCCCGTATTTTTCGCTTCTTTCGTTTTCCCTTCCAACTTCTCCTTCCCACCCTCTCTTTTGTTTTCTTGTGCCCCCAGTCTCTTTCTCTCGCACAACTACCCTTCCGTTTATTTATCCTTCTCTCTCCTCTGTCCGCCTTCCCGATGCTATTTGTTTATATTGTTTTATCGATTAATTAATGGATTTTCTTTCGCTCGCTCGCATCGTAAACCATGCAGCTGGACCAATGAGATCAATTCTACGTCATTTTTCAATACTAATACTGTTAGAATATTTCAGTTCAGCAATAAATCAAATTTTGAATATTTCAGTTCAGCAATAAATCAAATTTTGGATCGATTGATCGAAGTCCATTTTTCCGGACTATAAATTTCGGACCAAGCAAAGAATAGACCAACTGCAGGCAATCCAAGATTTCATACCGGACTACAACATCCGGAGGCTGGTCCTTCGGATAACATCTTCGATCCCGGTCGAAGACAGAACTACTCATCGACTTCCGAAGGCACGTACCTCAGTCCCCGCCATGGACACGATCTCCGATCTCGGGAAAATACCAAGTCTTCGGCCCACGCAAGAGGAAATCCGAAGCTTGGACCATAATCTGTTCCAGAAAGGCAACTGTAACCAACGGTTACAATCGACACTCATCATGCCATGATCATGGTGCGCAACTCCTGCTGCCACACCTCCGATCTGACTGGAACCGCTTAATGACAACCTATGATCGCCAATCATGGGAGAGATTGGCTTCCCATGATCACCGGAAAAAGAGCGGGACGCAGGTCGGAGGCCTTCTTTAAATAAAGATAAGAAGGATTGCTCGTGGTACGCGAACATCCTTGCTCACATACGCTTACAATCTCCAAAAGCCCTTTTTCTCTTCCACTCTCGACACCTTCCCCATTCTGTGACTGGGATCCATCACTGACTTAGGCATCGGAGTGTCCTCCGCCGGAACAACTCCGGCAAGGGACCTGTTTTGCAGGTGAACCAGGGAGCGGTCCTGCGATGCAGCAGCTCCAACTGGCCGATCCAGGGATCCACGCCAACAGATTGGCGCATCACGAAGGGGGGCATTAACATTTTTTAAGCTCCCTCCCAGACAAGGGGAAGAAAAAAAAAGTTTTTGATGGCAAGAGGAAAAGCTCCAATCGCTTCTACAAGCCGGAGTCATGCTCCGTCTCAAGGGGGTGCACCCCCGGAGGAGAACGATGCTCCACATTCCACAGTTGCTGTGGGAGTACAGCAGTTTGAAGCTCTTATGAACCAGGTCGCCAACCTTACGGCCATGGTTCAAGAATTCCAAGACAGAGCCTTTCCGGTGGGAAACCCACCGGCTATTTCTAGACATAGCTCTCGATCCCAAAGAAGGAGAGCTCCACGGGAGGACTCCGCGCATCCCTCCCCCCATTCTCGGCCCTCTCCTGAAGGCCGAACTTCGAGATTGCCCAGGTCCGCCAATTCCCCACACAAAGGAAAAAGGCCTAGGCAAACTCCCTCACCCTCCTCCGAAGACTCCACTTCTGTAGAGAGGGCACCGAAGCAGACTCCGATTATGACGGGAGGTTCAGGGCCATCGAATCAGAGATAACGAATGCGCGAGAGCACAGGATGCAGGATCTTAAGGATCCTGACGACTTGATTGTGAGTGACCTACACCCACCTTACACCGATCGCATCATGGCCGAGGTCATCCCTCAGCACTTCAGGGTTCCCCAGATGGAGCCCTACGACGGCACCACCGACCCCTTCGATCATTTGGGCAGCTTCAAGGCCCATATGATGATTCAAGAAGCTTCGGACGCGATATACTGCTTGGCGTTCCCGGCTACCTTGAAGAAGTCCGCTCGGATGTGGTACTCAAGCCTGTGCCCAGGTACCATCGATTTCTTTTTCGAGTTAGAAAAACTATTTGTCTTGCATTTCAGGACCTGCCGCAAGACTAAGAATATGGACACACTATTCCTCCTTCACCAGAACAAAGGAGAAAACCTGCGATATTACATCTCTAGGTTTAATGCAGCCATGCTTAAGATCCCAGATCTCAACGAATACGTGGCCATGTCAGCACTGAAGAAGGGGCTTCGTACCTCCAGACTTACTTTCTCCTTGGATAAGAAGTTCCCTAAAAGCTATGCTGGGCTCTTGTCAAGGGCTCATAAATATGCTGATGCTGAAGAGCAGGCGGCGAATCGACGATTGATTGAAGGGAAACCCCCTTCAAAGAAGAAGAATAACAGGGGACAAGGTCCCCAAACTTCTAATAACAACGGCAGCAGATATGCAGTCCGCCGAATAAGTCCTCCCAAGCCCAGAGCATTGGGAGGAAGATTCGACTCCTACACCCCCCTCAACCTCTCTCGAGAGAAGATCCTCATGAAGATAGAAAAAGAAAACTATCTCCAACGGCCCCATCTCATTAAGGCCTCCTCTTCCATCAGGAACAGGAACAAATATTGTCGATTCTATCGGGACCACGGCCACAACATAGAAGAATGCATCCAGCTGAAGGATGCAATTGAGGATCTCATCTAGAGAGGGTACCTGGGGCGGTATATCGGTCGCCAAGGTCCCCGGTCGGAAGCAACTATTTCCCAGCCACCTCCTGAAGAGGCCGAATTGCCATATCAAAGGCCCACCGACAGAGGTGTAGGGATGATATACCGACCCACCAACTAGAGAAGAGATGAGGAGGATGCTCCAAAGCGACTTAAAGACAACAACGCCATCCTCTTCTCCGATGACGACCTTGCGGGAGTTCGACTCCCACATGATGATCCTCTTGTAATTTCGGCCGTAGTGGCCAATTATGATGTACAGCGGATCCTTGTAGATAATGAAAGTTCGACAGATGTCTTAATGTATGATGCATTCTCTAAAATGTATTTACCTAGACATCAACTGCAAAGGTCCTCCATACCGCTCTCTAGTTTTGGGGGCAACCAAGTTTATGCTGAGGGGGAAATAGTGCTGCCTGTAACCCTCGGCACCGAACCTCGACAAAAAACACTGCCGATAAACTTCACGGTAGTCCGGATCCCCTCAGCATACAATATTATTCTGGGGCGGCCTGCCTTGAACAAGTTCCGGACCGTGATCTCCTCTCACTACCTCTTAATACGCTTCCCCACCAGGAACGGTGTTGGAGAAGTTAGAGGAAACTAGAAGACGGCACGGCAGTGTCTGATGATTGAAGAAAGGCATTTCAAGGATTCGACGACTCCGGATCAGCTAGATCCGAGGGATGCAACTACAAATCTTGGTGAGCCCATGGAGAGGACCATTCCGCTACCTTTGAAAGAAGAAGATCCCTCCAGAGTTGTGCAGATCGGGAGCGCACTTGATGAGGAAACCAAAATGGAGTTGATCCGTTTCCTCAGGAACAACGTCGATGTCTTCGCCTGGTCGGCTTCGGACATGCCCGAGATTCCTGCTGAAGTGATTACTCATCGGCTGGAAGTAACCCCTGGGTACAAGTCGGTGCGACAGAAGAAGAGAAGCTTCGCCCCCGAAAGGCAGCAAGCTGTAGATGAAGAGGTTGGCAAGCTCCTCAAAGCAGGGTTCATCAAAAAGGCCCGATACCCCGAGTGGTTGGCCAATATGGTGATGGTAAAGAAAGCTAGTGGCAAGTGGGGGATTTGCATTGACTATATAGACCTCAACAAAGCTTGCCCAAAAGATAGCTTCCCTTTCCCAAAGATTGATCAACTGGTCGACGCTACCACCGGCCACCAGTTGCTAAGCTTCATGGACACTTTCTTCGGCTACAATCAAATTAGAATGGATCCACAAGATGAGGAGAAGATGGCATTCATCACTGATAAGGGCCTCTACTGCTACAAGATGATGCCGTTTGGCCTCAAGAACGCCGGAGCGACATTTCAGAGGCTGATCAACAAGATGTTCGAAAAGCAACTGGGGAGAAATATGGAGGCCTATGTTAACGACATGATCATCAAGAGCCTCCACCGGAGAAATCACATCCGCGACTTGGAGGAATCATTCAGCGCTTTCTGACGCTACCATATGAAGCTAAACCCGGCAAAGTGTGCCTTTAAGGTCACTTCGGGCAAATTCCTGGGCTTCATTGTCACCAAACGAGGGATTGAGGTGAACTCTGAGAAGATTCAAGCCTTGAAAGATATGAGACATCCCTCCTACAAAAAGGAAGTCCAGCAGTTGACAGGGAGGATTGCCTCCCTAAGCAGATTTATCTCTCGGTCAGCCGAGAAATGTCTTCTGTTCTTCAAGGTACTCCAGCAATCAAAGGGCTTCGAATGGCCCGAAGACTGTCGTGCTGCCTTCAAGGAACTGAAGAAATATCTGGAGACCCTGCCATTGCTCTCCAAACCACAAGAAGGCGAGGTTCTCTACCTGTACCTCTTTGCTTCAGATGAAGCAGTAAGTTTGGTTCTTGTCAGGAAAGAGGAAGACGGGTCTCACAAGCCAATCTACTACATCAGCAAGGTCCTGCATGACGCAGAAACGCGATATGCAAGGATGTAGAAGCTGATATACTCCTTAGTGATTGCGGCAAAGCGACTACGGCCATACTTTCAGGCCCACACCATCATGGTGCTAACTGATCAACCTCTCAAGGCCGTTCTCCGATCTCCGAACACCTTTGGAAGGATAGCCAAGTGGGCTATGAAGCTAAGTGAATTTGACATCAGCTTCCAACCCCGAGCGGCTATGAAGGCCCAGGTGCTCTCCAGTTTTTTGGCTGAGTGCATCTGGAAGTCCGAAGACGAAGCACTTCGGTAGAAGAAGAAGCCCCGAAGGAGACGAAGTCTGTTTGGGTACTTCATGTGGACGGAGCTTCTAATGCTACTGGGTGCGGGCTGGACTCATGTTGGCCAAACCTGACGGCCATACCATAGAGTGCGCACTCCGTTTCTCCTTCCACGCCTCTAATAATCAGGCCGAATATGAAGCCCTACTTGCCGGACTTCGTATCGCCAAGGATTTGGGAGTCCGGCAACTTCGAGCCTTCTCAGATTCCCAACTGGTTGTGAATCAAGTCAATGAAGAATATGCAGCCAAAGATCTAACCATGGTGCAATACCTGGAGAAGGTACGGGCTTTATCTTCCCGACTGGAATATTTTGAGATTATCCATGTTCCACGATCAAAGAACTCTTAGGTGGATGAACTGTCTCGACTGGCAACTACAGCACCGGAGTCCCTCGGACGCACATTTGTTGAACATCTTGAGACTCCTAGCATAGCCGAAGAGGCTGCAGAGGTGCGCCAGATCAACATTAAGCCAAGCTAGATGGATCCCATCATCAGATTCCTGAATGAGGGAGAACTACCGGAAGATAAGGCAGAGGCCAAGAAGATCCACTGGATGGCATCCCAGTATGTCATCTTAGATGGAACCCTCTACAAGAGATCTTCTCCCAGCCACTGCTAAAATGCTTAGGGCCCACCAATGCAAATTATGCTTTGAGAGAGGTCCACGAGGGCATATGCAGTGATCACTTGGGAGGCAGATCTCTGGCGTACAAGATCATTCGACAGGGGTATTATTGGCCCTCCATCCAGAAGGACTTTGCTGATTTCGTGCGGAAGTGTGACCAATGCCAGAGGTATACCAATGTACAGAGATAACCTGTGAGTCATCTGACTCAACTGGCAGCCCCATGGCCTTTTGCCTAGTGGGGGATGGACATTCTTGGCCCATTCCCACCAGCATCAGGGCAAAGGCAGTTTCTCCTAGTGGCCATCGACTATTTTATAAAGTGGGTAGAAGCCGAACCATTGGCCCAGATCACAGAAGGCAAGGTCAAAAAT
This sequence comes from Areca catechu, assembly GCA_021397845.1. NCBI lineage: Eukaryota > Viridiplantae > Streptophyta > Magnoliopsida > Arecales > Arecaceae > Areca > Areca catechu. The sequence goes on along the minus strand of CM038044.1, from coordinate 85,699,756 downwards.
TTTGTAAAAAATTCCATCATATTCAGGTTCGGCATCCCACATGTCATCATTATGGACAACGGAAGATAGTTTGACAATCCGAAGTTCAAGGACTTCTGTGCTCGGTACCATATCTAGCATCGGCTGACATCCATTGCTCATCCACAGTCCAACGGAGAAGCCGAACTTACCAACCAGACCATCCTCCATGGTCTGAAGACAAGGTTGAACGCCGCCAAAGGGCTTTGGGCCGAAGAACTAACCTCCGTTCTTTGGGCATACCAAACTACCCCGAGAACGACCACTGGCGAATCTCCGTTCAACCTGGCCTACGGTACTGAAGACGTACTACCTATCGAAGTCTCCCTACAGTCCCTGAGAATTGACAACTATGAAGAGCCTGAGAATTCCGATCGCAGAAGGATTGATTTTGTTTGCTATCAAGCACCAGGCTACAGGCCCAGATAAGGATGGCGGCATACCAACAAAAGGTCGCCAAGTACTACAACTCAAGGGTGAAGGAGCAAACTTTCCGCACGGGGGACATGGTATTGCGAAGAGCAGAAGTGTCCGGGCTAACGCAACAGGATAAACTCTCCCCCAACTGGGAAGGTCCATATCAGGTCGAGGAAGTCATTCGACCAGGGACATATCGACTCAAGATCCTATAGGGGAAGGCCCTATTCCGGCCATGGAATGTACAAAACCTTCGCAAATACTATCAATAAAAGAGTTCCTGAAATTCCTGTGCAAAGCTTCTCAACCTTACTTAACTCAAAGTGACTAGTTGCATCAACTGAACGGCAACAGCCTGAGTGACCCGATCTGAAAAATCGGTCAACTGCGCAAAGGAGAGTCTGATCCACTCACCTTATCGGTATGCCCGACGAGCGCAATGGATGGTATAACCGGGCCACCAAAAAGATCAAAGGTGCAGGGATGGTTCTCGTAACCTACCCTACGGTAAATCCGAACATGTGCCGAGGTGGGCTTGAACAGCCTACCTTAATCACGACAGAAAGTGCACAGGGACGGTGTAAACACCTTACCCTACGGAAAACCTGAATACGTGCCTAAAAGGACCACTATTATCCTTTCTGTCAAAAACAGACATTCTCAGAACGGTCCAATTGACCTTGCTTCTTTCCTATAGACCGAAAGTGGTCTGCGGAGTCACACTACAGATAAATCATGATGTAACACATCACAAAGAGTACACGGGAAGAGGTAACAGAAAAGATTTTTCATTCCTTTCAAATTTTTACAAAAAAAAAAGAAGAAAGGAAGAAACTCTCATAAGGAGAGAAAAAAAAAACAGTAGCAACAGAGAGATGTGGGAAATTTTCAATAACTCCCCGCCAGGTTTTTCCTGTACCGATGGGGAGAGATCTGGTGGGACGACGAAGGGCCCCCGGGGTTCCCGTCCGAACCCGAATCTGACCCTTCATCGTAGTTGGAATCGAATTCGTGGCCGTGAAAGGGAACAGAGTGCTTGATGTTGTCTAGGCCCTTCAAGTTATAAAACTTGGAGGCCTTCCTCTGACATTCCCAAAACCCCTGGTGGAAGGAGTCCAGAGCCACCCTGGTGAGTTCGTCCTTGAAGGTGGTAGAAGCTTTGAAGTTTGAGATGGCATCTGCCACCTCCCTCCTCGCTTCCTCCGCCGTCGTGGTCGCCACCGTGACTTGGGCCCAAGCTTCCCTCAGCCGAGCCTCCAGCAGGCAGACCTTCTTCTCGAGGCGGTCCATGAGAGGCTCCTCTTCATCGTCCTCTAGCCCAGGTGACTCCAGACTTCACTTCCTTTTCGGGTCGATAGCCCTCCTCTTCGCTGCACGGCGAAGCTCAGAAGTGCTGAACCTCATTGTTAATGGAGAAAAAAAGCCTACGGAAATGATGGCCTTTGACAGCGGAGGGCAGGGTCCTATTTATAGAAACCCTGCACCCACGACCGACTGCGGGGAGGCGTGCCCCACATCCTTCCCAACCGCATCAGAAAGTGCCACGTGTCCAGGCGATGCTTCGAGAACCAGAAAATCACTCGGAGCCATCCCCAGGACAACAACCGCCATCGCTTCGAATCCAGAGAAATCCTAATCGTGCGATGGCATCATTAATGGCTCCTTTTTAGAAAAAGGAGACCCGACGACTCGCAAGGCGCAAGAAATCATGACTATACAAATATCGACGTGCCACGTGGACAACAATAATCACAATCAAATCTCTTTGATCACTGATTGGCAGGGGAATGACTCTTGCCCGCCCCAACGGACAAACTTAACATTTGAAGGAAGGTGACGGTCTTCAGTAACGGAGTTCTGGTCCGTTCCGGAGTTCGTCCTCATCGATTGAACGGCCTTCGGCTACGACTGCTCAACCAAACAGGAAAGAGAACGATAAAACCGGTTCTTGTCGACTGAATGGCCTTCGGACGTGACTATTCGGCTAATCAAAAGAAAGAACAGTAAAACCGTTTTGAGCCATACATGAAGTACAACATGGTGTATGCAAAGGAAGGAAAATTCATTCCAAAACCTAGAAAAGCTGTCATACAAAGTTCATTGATAAAACAAAAGGAAAGAAGGAAAATACATCCAGAGCGATCCAAGTCACTCAACATCAGCAGGAGAAGGCTCCACACCACAGGACTGGAGCACCTTATCAATTTGCTCTGAGAGGACCTCGTCAATCTGGGCCAGGACCGGAGAACCTTCAGCTTGGACTCCTCCAGCCTAAGTTTCCTCCTGAACCGGGGTCAGAGTCGGGGTCACCTCCAGATTTTCGACTGAGGTAGCAGCCTCCTCCTCCGGACATGGCACCTCCTCGGCCTCTAAAGGCCGAGGCCCCCTCCACTTTCTCTTCTTCTCCAGCTATATTGAAGGGTGGAATGCTGGAAAGGTCGAGGTGAGGGAAGGCCCCCTTCACCCTAGAGAGTCTATCGTTGAAGCCGTGCTGGTAGCCATACAAAGTTACTTCATTGATCTCTGCCTGGAACTGCGAAGACGTCTTGAAGTTCGCCACGGCATCGTCTGCTTGCTTCTTCGAAGACGCAGACTCACTCTTAGCAGCTTCGGACTCCAGGATCACCTCTTCGGCCCTCCTGGAAGCCTCCTCCATCGCCTTGGTCAGGCTCTCTATCTTCTCCTGATCCTCCCTGGCAGCCTGGTCTAGGGATTCGACTTGCTTCCTGCTCCTCCTCCACCCTGCCTCTTGCCCCGTCATTGTCACATGAGCACTTCTCAGTTTGCCCTTCAGTTCGCGAACTTCATCATTCATCCGGGCAAGACGGTCCTTCATGGATTGCTTCAGCTCCTCGGCTACTTCCTTTGCAGCCCTAGCAGTCTGAAGTTTCTCCTTAAGGTCATGGATGAGGCTGTCTACATTCCCCAGGCCCTCCTCCATAAAGGTGAGGTCGTAGACCAACTACAGTAAAAGAGAGAGATCATGAATCGAACAATTCTCAAGACAAAGAGAAGCGGTAGGATAATAATACCTGTTGCAGGGTGGAGAAGGCAGAACCAGACACCTTGGGAAGGCTCCGGTTCTGAAAAATAGCCAAGTTTGAGACAGGAGCATACCCTTCAACGCCTGCCTGGCTACGACTGGGACCAGCAGTCCCCCCGTAGACGTAGACAAAAGCTCCAAGAAGTTCGTCGAATGGACTCTGGCTAAGGAGGCCCCATAAGAGAACTCTCCTTCGACTTGCCGCGCTTCGCCCCTATCAATAGCATCGGGGCAAAACGGTGGCACATCAGCTCCTTGAGGTGGGCTCCCCGCTATGCGAACTGGGGAAACGGCCGTCGGCAGAGCTTCGATTGGATGGGGTATTGATAAAGCCCCTTCTGCAATTACTACATCTTCCCCTAAGGTCCCCCAGGAAGACGAAGTGCTTTGGTCCCCTTCAGGACCATCCCTTCGAGCTATCTTCCGAACTGCAGACCTGGTAGGAGGGGCCTGCGCCACCCTCTTCTCCGAAGTCTGACGGAGCTAGCTCAAGCCGGGCTTCATCCCGCCACCTGCAAGCAAAGGATTTCACTTCAATTGATTGGGCTATAATAAATCCAAGAAAGAGGGGCAGAAATTCCTATAGTTATACCTAATAAGGAGAATCTGCTAATTCCTGCCCAGTGGAGATTTCTCTCCTCCAATAATTCCTGAATGGGAGCAACTTCGGAGTTGACCAGGAGGTTGTAGTCCGACTGATCGGCTGCCAAGACCTTCTTCTCGTCATTGGTGGTCAGGCGAGGCTTCTTCCACACTGTATCAAAGCCCCATGAATTAAGAGACAACACAAACACAAAAATGGGTTTCCACCCATGGATGGCGCTGGGCATATCCTTAATAACCCTACAGCCTGATCTAGGGCCAATCACCTACCATCCGTTGCTGTGGAAATCTCTCTTGAGGACGAAAAGGGCCGTAAACAAATTGATCCTAGGCTCTATATTCGCGACGTTGCACATAACCAAGAACCCACAGATGTTCCTGATGCTGTTCGGGGTCAACTGCGCTGGCACCACTTGGTACAAGCGAAAGATCTTGACGAAGAAAGGGTGCAGGGGAAACCGAAGACCAGCTTTCAGGTGATCTTTGTATACAGCTAGGCACCCAGGGGGAGGATCGTTTACCCGCTCCTCGGGCACGGGGAGGACGAAGGAAAACTCCTTAGGAATGCGGTAGCATTCCCAAAGAAGGGCTGCCTTGCCCTGAGAAACCAAGTTGGGGACGGACTCCGGACCTACTATGTCTCCGGCCCCCGAGGGCCCAACCTTTTTCTCCTAACTACCTACGGTCTCTTCCATGACAAAGGAATGAAGCAAGGGAGCAGAAAGAAGATTCTACCTGAGGAATAGATGGGTAGTCCAGAATAATTTGGGCGGAGGATGAGATGAGGTTGAAAAAGCTTCCTTGGCCAGACCTTTGCTCTTCCCCAAAAGAAAAGTAGGGGTCTCTAGAGCCCCGCCGGAGTTAAATTAACTTAAGGTTACCCTGGGAGGTAACCCATCTACAGCTGACCGCCATGATAAGGTATACCCTTAATCCAACGGATGGAGAACAGCCACCACAACCATCCAAATCCCAACCAAAAGATTGCCTCAATCACCGTGCAACGGGAAAAGAAAAGATGGCCCCAGGGCCACCTACTTTTTCTTTCTTCCCCAATCGGGGAGTGACATCTGTCCACCATCTGATTCTCAGATCGTGATGGACAGTCCAATCAAGGATCCCGTAATCATCCACTGCACTGTTTCTCAAGAGAAAAACAACAAGGCATTAATACTCTCATTTCTCGAGGCAAATCTCCGCTTCGAAAACTGAGAGTAGGGGGCAACTGTTGGGATATCCCGGTTTAGCTATAAACCAAACTCTGGATCGACTGGTCGAAGCCCATTTCTCCAGACTACGGACTTCGGACCAAGCAAGGGACAGGCCAACTATAGGCAACCCAAGGCTTCATACCGGACCACAACATCTGGAGGCTGGTCCTTCGGGTAACGTCTTCGGCCCCGGCTGAAGACCGAACTACTTATCGACTTCCGAAGGCACGTACTTCGGTCCCCGCCATGGACACGATCTCCGGCCTTGGAGAAATACCAAGTCTTCAGCCCATGCAAGGGAAAATCCGAAGCTTGGACCATAATTTGTTCCAGAAAGGCAACTGTAACCAACGGTTACAATCGACACTCATCATGCCATGATCATGGCACGCAACTCCTACTGCCACACCTCCGATCTGGCTGGAACCGCTCAATGACAACCCATAATCGCCAATCATGGGAGAGATTGGCTCCCCATGATCACCGAAAAAAGAGCGGGACGCAGGCCAGAGGCCTTCTTTAAATAAGGATAAAAAGGATTGCTCAAGGTATGCGAACATCCTCGCTCACATACGCTTACAATCTCCAAAAACCCTTTTTCTCTTCCACTCTCGACACCTTCCCCATTCTGTAGCTGGGATCCGCTACTGACTTAGGCATCGGAGTGTCCTCCACTGGAACAACTCCAGCAAGGGACCTGCTTTGCAGGTGAACCAGGAAACGGTCCTGCGATGCAGCGGCTCCGACCGGCCGATCCAGGGATTCCACGCTAACAATTACGTACATACTTTTTATTTTCCCATAAGCTTTTTTCTTTAAAAAAAAAAAAAGAGGTACGAGGGGTTTTATCCTGGTATAGCGTTCCATTCTAATCTCCAGCCCACTAGGCATTTGTTCAATACAGACCATAATTTTTCATGTATCTTCTCCATTCTTCGAAATTTATCTGAACCAATGAATACGTCAGTCTAGTCCCTCTACAATGTCGAAGTTAAAGCTGATCTATCTCCCGGTCATATATACTCAGAAACCCCGAAATTTTCTAGCAAAGGTCTATAAGCCCCTTGAAACGGCGATCCCCATAGCTGCTGGTCCCCGTGTGACAAATTTATCGTTAGATTTATTTTTTTATAAAAAAAATGAGGGGCTGGTTGGCCAATGGATATGGTGACAGTGCAACGGGTTTGGCTGGGATATTCTTACCATACTTTTTGCCTAACATCACGAGCTAAAATATTTTTAGCAGCTTGAATTTAGGCAAAAAGTACAGTAAAAATATCTATTCTGGCTATAATCTGCAGGTTGGGAGAAGTTGAGACTACATGGGCCATGAAATAAGTTTTCTAGTCCAAAAATCTGGTAGAAAATTCAATTTAAAATAATCATGATTTTTTTTTTTTTTTTTTTTTGTATCGATGGATATATGTTATAGGGTATGTTGCCGCCCAGATCATCTTCGCCTGCAACTTCAATGAAATTAGAGGCCACATTCATCTCTTTGGCGGAAGGTGACTTCTTCACCTCTCGAGTGCTCCCTCCGGATGATCGACCTGCAAGAAAAATCCTGGCCGGGATACTGGTGGAGATACTCCAATGCTTAAGTTTGTATGGCAATTAGGGACAATAATATGAGCTATGGCGGTATTGACCACCACAGAGAAAGAATATAAATTTTTTTGTATGAGAGCGGGAGGTAACTTGTATACCTTAGCCGGAGGTCCTCTTACCCATATGGAAAATGAGTGTCATGAGACTAAACCTGCGGAATCAATAGGATGCCTCCAAGTGAGGTATACCCTTCTAATAGTTATAACGAATTTGGTAGAAATGACGACATCCTGCCCCCGAATTTTCATTATCAGGATTCTTTCATTATGGTGTCGAGATTTGGTGGCCCGTACCTTTTTCGTTAGGGCTTGCAGCTTTTGTCGAGTCGTTCGCCATGACTCGTAGTGGGATTCGCCCAGGCCTGAAGCTCTGCTCGACCAGGACTCTACTTGGCTAGGAACTCTCCTCGGCAGGAGCTCTACTCGGTCGAGAGTTCTACTCAACCAGGAGCTCTACTCGACTAGGGGCTCTACTTTATCGAGAGCACTACTGTCATGCCCCAACCCCAAACTCGAGCCGGATAAGCAACAGACGGCTGTGTGCCCTAGAGTTTATTTCTTCTTCGGACACACAAGGCCTGCATCATATCATAATTCCAGCAATAATTATTCAGCCAGGCATACGCGTGACACCTAAGCCCTAGCTCCTCGTTGATTGGTCCCAAAGCCTGATTGATCTTCTAGATCTGTAACAATATTATAGGAAAATAAGGCGGTGAGCTATATAGGCTCAGAAGTTATCATCACCTCTAATATACAATATAAATATGCCAATAACAAACAACAAGCATAAACACATCATACCACAAAATATCCAGCATCAAAATAATATAACCAGTAATACTATGCAAATGTGTATACTTAAATGCAACCGACACGATTATGAATGGCAAACCATGTACTTTACTCTCATAATCCCTTTGACTATGGCCACGATCAGCCTGTGGCTAGCCCTGAAAGAGACTAGATCCTGTGTACACATATCGCTCATTGGTCATGCACCAATGATAGCCCTACTGAAGGCCCAAAAGGAAAACTAGCTCTAAAATCACACTAGAAAATATGCATCCCTAGCATGTACTAGCAACTACCACACATGGATAAAACAAAGGCAACTACCTCCTGTGTACACATACCACTCATCGGTCATGTACCAGTGATAGCCCCATTTGAGGTCCAAAAGGAGACTAGATCCTCGTGTGATCATAGTCGGACTAGAGAGCATCCACACCAACACAATGCATGCAACACAATGAAGATTAAAATATACTACATACATTTAATATTTTATAAATACATAACATATTTGGTATATAATACTAGAGGTCAAGATAACTTACATAAAAAATTCCATAATGCCTAACTGAATCAACTTTGATATTGCTCTTTCGACAGGCTAGATGAAAATCCTAACAAGATCAATTATATAATCAATTTTCTATCTAAGATAAACTAATATAGAAAAATAGTTCTTAGTCCAGATTGGGTCTTGGCCTAAAATCCAAAATAAACCAATTCAACTTTTATCATTATTTCTGACTTTTTTTTTTCTCAATTTTCCATTTTCCCTTTTTCTCTCTCCTCTTTCTCTCTCTTCCTTCTCTCTCCTCTTTCTCTCTCTTCCTTCTCTCTCCTCTTCCTCTCTCCTCCTTTTCTCTCTCCTCTTTCTCTCTCCTCTTCATCTCTCCTCTTTCTCACTCCTCTTTCTCTCTCTATTATTATTATTATTATAATATTTTTTTCTTCTCTTTTTTCTTTTTCCTTCTTTTTCTTCTTTTTTTTATGGATCAGAGGCTTTTTTTCCTCTCTCTTTCTTTCTTCTCTTCTCCCAAAATGCTTCTCCCTCCTTCTCTCTTCTTCCTCACCCACGATGGCGGGGAGACGCCTTGGTGAGTCACCGGCGATAGCTCCAGCCATCGGAAACCACCCTGACGACGAAACTCTCAGGTAGGTACCTTACTTTTTTTTCTTGATCTTCTTCCCCCCCGGCTTCCTCCTTGGCTCGGCCAAACAGACCTCCATCATCCCATGGATGGAGATCGAAGGAGGGGTGGCAGTCCACTAGGAGATGATCGGAGGGAACAGGGATGGGGTTGGTCGACATATCCATGGCCGTTCCAGCCATGGGTAGCAATCGAAAGAGGAATGAGAAAACCTACTTCATACTAGTGTTTAAATAGATAAAACAAGAGCTTAGGAGGAGGAGAACTTACCAACGATAGTCCAAGAAAGATTAGCCACCGGAGAAGAGGAAGAATCAGTGGAATAACTTGGTGATAGGGGGGTTTTTAAAGAGGAAATGATGGGATTTTTTTCCTTGCCGTACGGGGGTAAAATCTCGATCGATCGGTCACCCATCCTTCCATGACATCCACCGGCCGAATTTGACCGCATATGCCCCCCCCTTTCGACTTCTCCGGCGAGATCATCGGCCAGATAAACAGGGCTCGGTCCCCTATTTTGATTATTGTTGTTTTTTTTGATTTTTGAATCGAAGTCGGCAATCTCTGTACTGGAAGCTTTACTTAGCCTGGAGCTCTACTCGATCGGGAACACTATTAGGCTAAGGGCTCTACTCTGCTAGGAGCTCTACTCAGTCAGGATCTATACTCAGTCAAGAGCTCTATTTGGCCACAGTGGGACCCATTGCAAGTGCCCGAGACATCAGGGCTGGGGACATGCCTGCTGGCACCAAGCTGACATACTGCCTCACAAATGCCCCATGCTCGGGGTGAAGGGAGTAATACGCCCCAAGTTCCCCTATGGATCAGGTGAACTGGCATGACAAGGCATCCCTCCCCTCTCCAGTGAACCCTTGAGGGTCAAGCATATCCTTCAAATGCATGAGGGAAGGAGGCTACTGACATGGAGGGCCATGTGGGCCTACATTTAATTACTATGACCCTTGGCAAATTGCATATCTTCCACTGGGCAATGAGGAGTTACCATGCTTGCAGGGGAGTGACAGTTTTAAATAATGCTTTTCCTCCCGACATGGCGATTCACAGCTTAGGGAGGTGCCCGAGGGGATGGGGTGCTCCCCAATGAGAGCCCGCCATGCGTTCACATCCCACCAGGGGATATAGAGGGAGAGTCACATCTGACCATTAGGGGTGCTTTTAAAAGGACTCCCCGTCTTCTCTAGAAGGGACCTTGCTTTATCAATCTTCAAATAAACGTAGAGAAGAAAAGAAGAAAGTGGAGCTCCTAACCCACATTGACACTTCGAACCCTGGCTTACTCCAGGTTAGTCCCTTCTTCTTGTTCTTCCCGCTCCCTCTAGGACATCCCAAGAGTATATTCTCCTTTGCAGCCTCCGTTCTCTTCTCTTCTATTCAAACCCTTCTTTCTTTCTTCTCCTCCTTAGGCTACCATTAGTTCCTCTGAGGGCGATATCAGCTCCTCCGAGGGTGAGAATAGTTTCTAGGGGTGTGTCTTGAGTCTCTTGAGCACCGTGGAGTTGCCTCGAGTTAGGCCTCCTCCTTCGAATAGCAAGGAGGAGGATGTCCCCTTTAAGCTTATACGGGAGCCCCACCGAGTAGGTAGCCCTAGTGCCCTTGCTCTTCCTTCTCCCTCGGCATCCTCGAACCCAGACCTAGTAAGTCCATCTATTGTCATCTCGACAATGACCAAGGTGTGATGGGGACATTGAGTAGATCCCAGCCAGTCAAGATTCCAGCTAGTCCTGTCTAGATCTCGGTGCCAGCCCAGCACGAATCCTAAAGATATCAGTCAACACAAATTTTGATGTATTTTATGGGTGTACGAGGGATTTGGGATATTTCCGAATCAGAGATCAGTTTTTATTTGTCTTTAGAGTTATCGGAATCTTTAGTAGTTCCGATTGTTTTGAGTTTAGTAGTTCTGATTGTTTTGAGTTTAGTAATTCCGATTGTTTTAAGTCTATTTAGGGATTTATTTTTATTGGTTGTTTGCTTGCTTATTTAAGATGTTTTGTCATAAAAAATAAAGATATCAAAGACTATTTTGAGAAAAAATCAGGGCGTGTCCCGATTCCTTCCCCCCTCTCCATCTCTTCTCGGATTCCTCTCACCCTCTTATTCTCTTCCTCTATTCTTCTTATTCTCTCCTTATTCCTTTCTTCCTTATCCTCCCCGCTACTACGTCTTCTTCTCCGAGCAGCTCAATCAAAGCAACTCATCGGAATCATCCAACCACCGGAACCCTCCTCCCCTGTGCCGTAGATCTGGACACCCTCATCCATCGAAGCCCTGCCCCAGTCGTCTTCACCGCCAACAGCCGACACCTCCACTGTGAAGCCCGATCACAGCCCATGGTCATCGCAAGATGCCGCTGCATGCCCGTGTCGCAGATCCGCTCGATGCCGCCAGCCATCGGAACCCCGACCGTCTAGCCCTCTTCCTCCCATGCCGGCATCGTCCTCCGCCCGGCGCCAATGCCGGCCCGAGCCCCATGGACTTCCTCTCCTGCTTGCAGCGGTCCGTGAAGGAGCTACCATCAGCGATCTCAACACCATTACCGACAAGCCCGCCGGCGAAGCCTCCCCACGTCGCTGCCTACTCTCCGGTGAGATCCGGTTGAAAGATCCCCTGCTCCATTCCCACCTTCGGTCCATGGAGAAGAAAAGCACCAGTGCACGATCATGAAAGCGATCCCGGTCCCTATAACTGACTTCAAGCATCGCACGGATCTCATAGCACACGGATCTCAGAACTGCATGATTTTCAAAGCAGTCTAAAAATCTATAAAAATGAATTTCAGAGCAGATCACACATTGGGTTAACTTGGTTTATTTATCTTATCATCTTAATTGATTTGGGATTGATAGAATCATTTCTTTTTTGGTGATTCAGGTCCAACGGCTTCAGATCTATCTCTCCCGCGAACTACTGGTCTGGATTTTGGACGACCTCTAGACGATCTCACTCTTTCAGGATTCGTGATATTCCATATTTTTGGGTGAGACCACTTTGATAACCTGATCTAATAAATTAATAGTTTATCTAATATTTAATTAGATCTAATTTTATTAAAATTAGAGAGCCCTAACCTAGTGGTCGTTCCTTAATGATCAACGATCTTGAATCAATTTATTTTAGGTCTAGAATTTGTCGGCCCGTCCCGCACCAATCTTAGTATCAGAGCTGGCGCGTTCCACACCAATTTTGGTATCAAAGCAATAGGTTAGGTTAGGGTCAATTTCAATTTTTAATTTTGTATAACAACTAGGTCAGGAATCAAGTATCAATCAGAACCTTCTTCCTTAGATAACAAAATGGATGCTAGTTTAAAAACTACCCTTCAGGGAATCATGGGTAAACTTGAAGCAATTGATAGCAAGTTAGGATCTTTAGATGCAAGGGTAGGAGCCCTTGAAGAGGAACAACTAGTGAACACCAATTATCCTATTAGGAACTCTTCATCAAGAGTTACGGATCCTAGAGTTATAGATCCTAGAAACCTTAGAGACCAAAATGACTACCCAGGTTATGATGGTGGTCGTATTTGTATCCTTCGACCTGACCCTAGGGATCGACATGATTATCTAGGTTTTGATCAAACACTTAGACCTTATCGCAACCCAATTAATCAAGATGAACGAATCATGAGGAGTGTTAAGGTTGATACTCCGAGTTTTGTAGGTCGCCTGGATCCCAAAGAATATATTGACTAGAAAGCTAATATGGATCACTATTTTACTTGGTATGACATGTCTGAGGATAGGAAAGTTAGGTTTGCCCAAATGAGGTTGTTGGGTCAAGCCAAATTATATTGGCACAATGTCCAGAGATTAGCCACTCATAGGAGATAAGACCCCATTGAAACATGGGATGAGATGAAGGATAAGCTTCATGAAAAGTATCTTCCTGCATCTTATCAACAGCGACTCCTGGACCAATGGCAAAGGTTGACCTAGGGAACCGGATCTGTAAATGATTACATTGATAAATTTGATGAATATCTTATGCGATGTAATGTGAGTGAAGACTCATCTATCACTTTATCCCTGTTTAGAGCTGGTCTGAGAGTGGATATTCAAAAAGAATTATTTTTTAGAGAGGTTTATAGTCTAGAACAAGCATATCAATTAGCCCAGGACTATGAAAGATTCCAGCGGATATCTATCACACGTAGACCTGAACCTTCTAGACCAGGAATTTTAGGTCCACAACCTAACATGAGTCAGGCCCCTAATAGTCGACCCTCGTCTACAACCCCACCAATTAAGAGAGATGAGAAAGGAAAAGGGATTATAGGAGAGACTTCCCAAGAAAGTAGCTCTAAGATCTACTGCTTTAGGTGTAACGGAATAGGTCATGTGGCTAGTAAATGTCTATCCGGAACTTTGCATATAGGGGCACTTAAAGAACATGAGGATCTAGATGATGTCCTTGAAGAGGAAGTTTACACTGCTGACCCAGGATTAGCCGATGCTTATGAAGAAAATGACCATGAGTCTAGAGCTGAAGAACGATTAGGAGTGAATTTGATTAATATAAGTAATCAAATGAATAAACGACTACCAGATTCTCACCGGCAAGTTAAGAATTTTACTGAACAGTTTCCATCAGCAGGCCCATTTAAAATTTTAAAGAAAATTGGACAAATACATATGTTATTGATCTACCATTTGATTATGAGAATTGTCCTACTTTTAATATTTTGGATCTAATTGAATATGAAGAACCAGCATTGACACCTAGTGATTTATTTGAGCCTGCATCTTCCTTTGAGAGTGACCCTCCTTTTGAGAGCACACCAGTCCAAATGAGAGGAAAGCACGATGTGATCGAACATATTTTGGATGAGCATATCAAGTCTTCGAGGAGTCGAAACTGCTATCGCTACCTGGTTCACTGGCGAGGCAGACCGAAGTTAGAGGACTCCTGGATTTATGAAGAGGAGCTACAGAACATTGATCCAAATATATTTGAGTACCTCCAACCTGACTCGACGGAGTCGAGATCTCCCCACCCCAGAGGAAATGATGGGGACATTGAGCAGATCCCAGTCAGTCCAGATTCCAGCCAGTCCTGTCCAGATCTCGGTGCTAGCCCAGCACAAATCCTAAAGATATCAGTCAACATAAATTTTGATGTATTTTATGGGTGTACGAGGGATTTGGGATATCTCCGAATCGGAGATCAATTTTTATTTATGTTTAGAGTTATCGAAATCTTTAGTAGTTCCGATTGTTTTGAGTTTAGTAGTTCCAATTGTTTTGAGTCTATTTAGGGATTTATTTTTATCGGTTATTTGCTTGCTTATTTAAGATGTTTTGTCATCCAAAATAAAGATATCGAAGATTATTTTGAGAAAAAATCAGGGTGTGTCCCGATTCCTTCCCCGCTCTCCATCTCTTCTCGAATTCCTTCTTTTTCGAGCCATTCAATCGAAGCAATTCACCAGAATCATCCAACCGCTGGAACCCTCTCCCCTGTGCCATAGATCTGGACACCCTCGTCCATCGAAGCCCTACCCCAGTTCGTCTTCACTGCCAGCAGCCGACACCTCCAGCGTGAAGCCTGATCACAGCCCAAGGTTGTCGCAAGACGCCGCCGCATGCCCGTGTCATAGATCTGCCCGATGCCTCTAGCCATCGGAACCTCGATCGTCCAGCCCTCTTCCTCCCGCACCGGCATCGTCCTCCGCCCGGTGCCAACGTCAGCCCGAGCCCCATGGACTTCCTCCCCTACTTGCAACGATCCGTGAAGGAGCTACCACCAGCGATCTCAACACCGTTGCCGACGAAGCCCACCAGCGAAGCCTCCCCACGTTGCTGCCTACTCTCCGGTGCCATCGCCGGTGAGATCCTGCCGGAAGATCCCCTGCTCCATTCCCATCTTCAATCCGTGAAGAAGAAAAGCACCAGCGCACGATCGTGAAAGCAATCTCGGTCCCTGTTGCCGCTTCAAGCACCACACGGATCTTAGAGCACACGGATCTCAGAACTGCACGGTTCTCAAAGTAGTCTGAAAATCTATAAAAATGAATTTCAGAGTAGATCACACATTGGGTTAACTTGGTTTATTTATCTTATCATCTTAATTGATTTGGGATTGATAGAATCATTTCATTTTTAGTGATTCAGGTTCGATGGCTTCAGATCTATTCGCCCGCGAACTACTGGTTTGGATTTTGGACGACCTCTAGATGATCTCACTCTTCCAGGATTCATGATATTCCGTGTTTTCGGGTGAGACCACTTTGATAACATGATCTAATCAATTACTGGTTTATCTGATATTTAATTAGATCTAATTTTATTAAAATTGGAGAGCCCTAACATAGTGGTCGTTCCTTAACGATCAACGGTCCCGAATTAATTTATTTTAGGTCTAGAATTTGTCGGCCTGTCCCGCACCAATCTTAGTATCAGAGCTGGCGCGTTCCACACCAATTTTGGTATCAGAGCAATAGGTTAGGTTAGGGTCAATTTTAATTTTTAATTTTGCTTGACAACTAGGTCAGGAATCAAGTATCAATCATAACCTTCTTCCTTAGATAACAAAATGGATCCCAGTTTAAAAACTGCCCTTCAGGGAATCATGGATAAACTTGAAGCAATTGATAGCAAGTTAGAATCTATAGATGCAAGGATAAGAGCCCTTGAAGAGGAACAACTAGTAAACACTAATTACCCTATTAGGAACTCTTCATCAAGAGTTACAGATCTTAGAGTTATAGATCCTAGAGACCTTAGCGACCGAAATGACTATCCAGGTTATGATGGTGGTCGTACTCGTATCCTTCGACCTGACCCTAGGGATCGACATGATTATCCAGGTTTTGATCAAATACTTAGACCTTATCGCAACACAATTGATCAAGAAGAACGAATCATGAGGAGTGTTAAGGTTGATGCTCCGAGTTTTGTAGGTCGCCTGGACCCCAAAGAATATATTAACTGGAAAGCTGATATGGATCACTATTTCACTTGGTATGACGTCTGAGGATAGGAAAGTTAGGTTTGCCCAAATGAGGTTGTTAGGTCAAGCCAAATTATATTGGCACAATGTCCAGAGATTAGCCACTCATAGGAGACAGGACCCCATTGGAACATGGGATGAGATGAAGGATAAGCTTCGTGAGAAGTATCTTCCTGCATCTTATCAATAGCGACTCCTGGAACAATGGCAAAGGTTGACCCAGGGAATCAGATCTGTAAATGATTATATTGATAAATTTGATCAATATCTTATGCGATATAATGTGAGTGAACACCCATCTATCACTTTATCCCGGTTTAGAGCTGGTCTGAGAGTGGATATTCAAAAAGAACTATTTTTGAGAGAGGTTTATAGTCTAGAACAAGTATATCAATTAGCCCAGGATTATGAAAGATTTCAGAGGATGTCTATCACACGTAGACCTGAACCTTCTAGACCAGGAATTTTAGGTCCACAACCTAACATGAGTCAGGCCCTTGGTAATCAACCCTCGTCTACAACCCCACCAATTAAGAGAGATGAGAAAGGAAAAGGGATTATAGGAGAGACTTCCTGAGGAAGTAGTTTTAAGATCTACTGCTTTAGGTGTAACGGAATAAGTCATGTGGCTAGTAAATGTCCATCTAGAACTTTGCATATAATGGCATTTGAAGAACATGAGGATCTAGATGATGTCCTTGAAAAGGAAGTTTATACTGCTGACCCAGGATTAGCCGATGCTTATGAAAAAAATGACCATGAGTCTAGAGCTGAAGAACGACTAGGAGTGAATTTGATTAATATAAGTAATCAAATGAATAAACGACTACCAGATTCTCACCGGCAAGTTAAGGATTTTACTGAACAGTTTCCATCAGCAGGCCCATTTAAAATTTTGAAGAAAATTGGACCAAATACATATGTTATTGATCTACCATTTGATTATAAGAGTTGTCCTACTTTAATATTTTGGATCTAATTGAATATGAAGAACCAGCATTGACACCTAGTGATTTATTTGAGCCTGCATCTTCCTTTGAGAGTGACCCTCCTCTTGAGAGCCCACCAGTCCAAATGAGAGGAAAGCACGATGTGATCGAACGTATTTTTGATGAGCAGATCAAGTCTTCGAGGAGTCGAAACTGCTACTGCTACCTGGTTCACTAGCGAGGCAGACCGAAGTCAAAGACTCCTGGATTACTATAGAGGTGCTATATAACATTGATCCAAATATATTTGAGTACCTCCAACCTGACTCGACGGAGTCGATATCTCCCCACCCCAGGGAAAATGATGGGGACATTGAGCAGATCCCAGCCAGTCTAGATTCTAGCCAGTCCAGATTCCAGCCAGTCCTGTCCAGATCTCGGTGCTAGCCCAGCACGAATCCTAAAGACATCAATCAACATAAATTTTGATGTATTTTATGGGTGTACGAGGAATTTGGAATATCTCCGAATCGGAGATCAATTTTTATTTGTGTTTAGAGTTATCGAAATCTTTAGTAGTTCCGATTATTTTGAGTTTAGTAGTTCCGATTGTTTTGAGTCTATTTAGGGATTTATTTTTATCGATTGTTTGCTTGCTTATTTAAGATGTTTTGTCATCCAAAATAAAGATATCAAAGATTATTTTGAGAAAAAATCAGGGTGTGTCCCGATTCCTTCCCCGCTCTCTGTCTCTTCTCGGATTCCTCTCT
The DNA here is from genome assembly GCA_021397845.1 of Areca catechu. Taxonomy (NCBI): domain Eukaryota; kingdom Viridiplantae; phylum Streptophyta; class Magnoliopsida; order Arecales; family Arecaceae; genus Areca; species Areca catechu. Next base: position 85,682,246 of record CM038044.1, on the reverse strand, counting down.
CCCTCTTATTCTCTTCCTCTATTCTTCTTATTCTCTCCTTATTCCTCCCTTCCTTATCCTCCCTACTACTTCGTCTTCTTCTCCGAGCTGCTCAATCGAAGCAATTCACCAGAATCATCCAACCACCGGAACCCTCCTCCCCTGTGCCACAGATCTGGACACCCTCGTCCGTCGAAGCCCTATCCCAGTTCGTCTTCACCGCCAGCTGCCGATGCCTCCAGCGTGAAGCCTAATCACAGCCCACGGTTGCCGCAAGATGCCGCCGCATGCCCGTGTCGCAGATCCGCTCGACACCGCTAGCCACCGGAACCTCGACCGTCCAGCCCTCTTCCTCCCATACCGGCATCGTCCTCCGCCCGGCACCAATGCCAGCCCGAGTCCCACAGACTTCCTCCCCTACTTGCAGCGGTCCGTGAAGGTGCTACCATCGACAATCTCAACACTATTGCCGACGAAGCCCACCGGCGAAGCCTCCCCGCGTTGCTGCTTACTCTCCGGTGCCATCGCTAGTGAGATCCGGCTGGAAGATCCCCTGCTCCATTCCCTCCTTCGATTCGTGGAGAAGAAAAGCACCAGTGCACGATCGTGAAAGCGATCCCAGTCCCTGTTGCTGACTTCAAGCACCACACGAATCTCAGAGCACATGGATCTCAGAACTGCATGGTTCTCAAAGCAGTCTGAAAATCTATAAAAATGAATTTCAGAGCATATCACACATTGGGTTAACTTGGTTTATTTATCTTATCATCTTAATTGATTTGGGATTGATAGAATCATTTCATTTTTAGTGATTCAGGTCCGACGTCTTCAGATATATTCGCTTGCGAACTACTGGTTTGGATTTTGGACGACCTCTAGACGATCTCACTCTTCCAGGATTCGTGATATTCCATGTTTTCGGGTGAGACCACTTTGATAACCTGATCTAATCAATTATTGGTTTATCTGATATTTAATTAGATATAATTTTATTAAAATTGGAGAGCCCTAACCTAGTTGTCATTCCTTAACGATCAACGATCCCGAATTAATTTATTTTAGGTCTAGAATTTGTCGGCCCATCCCGCACCAATCTTGGTATCAGAGCTGGCACGTTCCGCACCAAGGTGGATGCCCTTTGCCTCCGAGGGATAGACGAGATTCTAGAGGTCATCCATATCTCAGCCCTAAGTCCGAAAGATAGGGTTACCTCAAGGGAGCCAGGTAGAATCATCCTGTATGAGGACTTCTTCCTTGCTGGTTTCAATCTCCCCGTTCATCCCTTCATCTTCTCCTTCTTAAACAACTAAAGGCTGGTCCCCATCCAACTCACCCCGAACTCTTTTACGGTTGTCTATTCTTTCATCGTCCTATGCCACGTTCACAGCATAATCACCTAATTTTTTCTTTTCAGGGCCCTCTTCATCCTGAAGTGCCATCCAATAGAAAAAGGGTAGTGGTTCATAGCAACTCGGTAGGGGACCTTGCACTTCAAGCTTTTGACTTCCATCAATGGATGGAAGAATTGATACTTATTTACTTCCGTCGAGGGGGTCAATTGGGTTTGGAGAGACCACAATAAGTCTTCAAACCAAAACACCGCTGTGGAGCCTATCGACCAAGAGGTGTATGACCAGCTTGTCACCTCGAGGATCCCTCGCAAGTGGGACCTCTTTCTGAGCAAAACCTCTTTGATGTTAGGATTAGCCTGGTCTGGTCCTTAAATACCATTACAATGATGTTTACTTTATCGATTTCTTGTGACTAATTGAATTGTTTTGCTGGTGAAGACATAAAGTTCTCTTTGGATAAAATCAAACAAATGACCCAAAAATGGATGGCCACCAGGAGACCCCACGAGGAGGTGACAAAAAAGCCCCGCAAAGAGGGGGCAGAGAAGACCCGGGCCCTAGTGGTAGAGTTAGCAAGAGCAGCAACTCCGCAAATCTAGGAGACTATCGAGTCATGCGAGAAGACCCCTAGGCCTGTCGATCCTCCTTGAGATCCCGTCGATGCCACCGACCATCGGGGCCAGCATCCTGGCGAAGCCAGAGAGATTTTAAACACCGCTAGCATCCCCTCCAATGATAGAGGTGTAGCCTTCAAGTCTAGTGCCGGAAGGTCCTTCCGGGATGACTACTCTGTCACCCAGGATAGTCCAACTTTGACAACCGTACCGCCTATGCATCGATGATAAGTCTATTAATTATCCCAATTTAACCATTAAAATAAGTATCAATTAATTAATATTTATTAAAATTAATATTTTTATTAGAGTTTTGAAGAAAAAAATTCATAATTGAAAGAGCTCGATTTTTGAAGTCCAACGATGTAAACGACACTCAAATCGAAGTTCAAATGGGCCCGGAATCAAAATTTGAAAGTTATTAAAGGAATAGCATAGACTTTAAAGCATTTAAAGCAGCCGGTCCATGATGGACTGGCCACTTGATCCATAGAAGCCAGGCTCAGTCCATGGCCACCATGAATTATGGTCCACAAGCCCGTTCCATGGACCATAGATAGAAATCCACTATTTTTTGCTTGGGCGCCACCTCCTGCCGCTGTCCATGCCACCGGAGACCACCTCTCACCACCATTAGATGCTAGGGAGTGGTCCCTCGCCGAAAAAACACCTTTTGGACCGGCCACCATCTTCATCATGTTTGCTTCCCCTGTTGATTGCCAGCCACTCCCCCATGACCAGAGAGCTCGCTAAGCACCCCTCGCCACCAGAGAAGCCATCGACCACCACCTTCCAAGCCCCAGTCATGACCCCTATCATGATTGTTTCACGGTTCTCTTGTTGCTCGGCCATCATTGCCTTTCAAGAGCCATCACCGATCATCCACCACCCAAGCTCTGCCAACATCGCAAAGAGCTCGTCGTCTCCTTCCCTTGTCTGCTGGCATCCATCCCAACTCTGTTCTCTACCATGGATCACCATTTCCCTTCTTTACTACTTGACCTTAAGTCAATGCCACAGACCACCGCTAGCCACTATGTTTGCTGCCTCACGCCATCAGCCATCCACTACAATGGGGAGAAGCACAATCCCAGTGGGAGCCCAGGGATCGGGGATTCGAGAGTTCTGTTCAGACTCTGTGTGCTCAAGAAGGAAACAAATGTCGATCAACCCATCCAATTACACATCAGATGGCTGAAAATTTTCCTGTGCGATATCTGGTTGATCTTGAGCCTGATTGACTCCAAATTTGACCGAGAGAAAGCCCTAGATGAGCTATATTTAAAAGATCCTAGGCTTAAAAGAAATCATCTTGGAGAGAGGGTACAGTACAGAGTAGAAGGTTTAGCTTTGGATTATGGGTTAGCCTTTAAGAGTGAGGTTTCTTAGAGGAGAAGCTCTATCTTCTTGCCATCTTTCTACCGACACCAATCTTTAGACCAAGACCCAAAGAGAAAGAAGGAGAGGAAGCCCAGTTTGCTCCATAGAGTACGATATAAGAAGGGGACGTGACATCAACCAACTTTCCGACGAGGCTGTGCCAATCAACTTCGAATGCTTTGTTACTACTTTCTTAGATTGTTTAATTATTATTTTTAATATAGATTCTTTTTCAATTTATACAAAGTTTATTTTTATTTATGTCCTATGTTTTTCTTACAAGTAAATACTAAGATTTGATTAGCAGATCGAACGTATCCAAGTTTTATTTTTCTTTCATACTTTTAATCTTTATTTTCCCAACTTTGCACTATTTTTTTAAAAAAATTAAAAATTTTAAATTATCTTCAGCACAACCTTCTCTGTGGATTTGACCCGACTCATTGTTTTCTATGCAAATTTAATTAATTAGAAGTTAGATTTTTAAATTGATAATTATGGTGTCTTGATGATAACATTGCAATCCTATCAATCGATCTTTCGGGATGTCGGTCTGGTTGAGAAGCTCCTTGACCTCATCCTTCTACCACAACCAAGCCAAGAGGGGCGGGTGCTCGGTGAGCAAGATCATCGCCGGGCTCTTTCCTCAGGTCCTTGGGGAAAGTCATCTTCATTCCTATTAATTTAAGGCTTTGAAGAGAGCTCAACTAACCAATTATTTTGGTTTCCCTCTATAGTTCATCCACGATTCCTTCCTTATCAAAGAGGCATGTCAACTGCTAGTTGAGCAGGAGGAGGCATCCTAAAGCAGGACCAAGATTGAGTTAGTGAGGGCTAAGACCCTGGCGGACGAGCTATCGGCCTCCAAGGAATGGGCTAGGGGGTTGGAGGCCAACCTCTGGGAGGTGCGTGACATGGTCTGCGAGCTTAAGCTGCGAGTGAGTGACCGTGAGATGGAGATCACCAAAAAGGAGGAATATGCCACCCTCCTAGAGGATCTCTTCACTGAGGCCACCGCCAAGTCGATCTAGCAAGAGGGGCAGATCTATGCTGTTGAGAATTGTATCCCAAAGCCAATCACCTAGGCTGTAGGCGGTTGTGCTCAGTATTATGATTTGTATATGAATTAATAAAACTTTATTTTAGCAGCTTATCATATTATTAATTTTCATGTAATGAACTCTATTTATGTGATGAAGTCCTTAGGACTACACTAACTTCGATATAGAGAAGATATATCGAGTGGTCCTTTAAAAAGGTTCACAACCAAAGGTTACATTGTACAGACAGCAATGTATCAAGTGTAGGTTGTTGTGGTTCACATCGTTTGGTTGTCCTTTTAATCAAAGGAGTGTGGTGACACTGATGTGATCTGCAAGTGGGACGTGTGACATCTTATTGAACGTGACTCTGTGGAGCTCCTTTCTACCAAAGGATTGCTTGTGATTGGATATGGGTATATATGTCCCTCCGATCTGAGGTTACCATGGTAGCTTGCAAGCAACTCCCTATGCTTTGGTGCCAGACTACCCGGATTTCTAATCCGGTGATGGAAGGTTTCTAGGTACAGGCAAGTACTTGTAGAGCAATGATAGACCAAGATGGAATTGACCTGTCCAAGTTGTTTGGATTGAATGTCTCGCAATGTCTCAATTTAGCAAATCCTCGATCGGGGTAGTCCTAGTGAGGAGTCACTAGACTTGCAAGGTTGAGACATGTTATGGATTGACTCAATTAGGGTTGGCAGTCTAACCCCAGGTCAACTTGAGCATTGGAGGTCAAAGGGATGAATTATACGATAGCCATATACCAGAGGTTCGATAGATTGCTCTCGTATCTTTGGCCTATCCAGATGCCGGGACCCATTGCTAGATGGTATCTTATGCTGGTACTGGAAGTATTCCAGTGCTACTGTTTAGATTCGAACCTATGAGGTCACACGCCATAGAGGATTTCTTCCTAATTCGGGAATCGATCAACGATTGAGAATCATTTCGGTATTAAGGTCAAACGGACTGATTGAGCACATATTGGATTTTTCTGGTCCATCTGGTCTGATTTGGATCGAACAGGATTGGTTTGGGTCAACCAGGATTGTTCCTGGTAGACCAAGACTGGACCTAGTTTTCTTACTAAACGGGTTTGGTTGGACCGGGGTTTTTTGTTGGACCGGTTTTTGGAACCGATTTAAATAAAGGTTGTTTTACACCGATTTATTACATGGTTTAATTCATGGGTCTTTTACATAGGGTTTAATGGTTCAATGTTTATCCTTTCTTCCCCTATTTTGTTACCTTGTTTTTATCGTGTGGAGCGATAAGAACCACCTACGATCGTATGAAGCTTGGGATTTCGGATTGTAATCTTTTACACCATGAATTGGTAGGAGCCGTTCCTCCCGCACATCTTTCCTAGCTCTCGGACTTTGTTTTTCATGCTGTTTTCAGCCTCTTCAAATGCCTACGGTTCCCAGGATTCCAACTGATCAAGTGTTTTTCAAATGGGGTTTTGGTTTTTGTCCGGACTCTATCTCATGATTTTATTCATGGCCTTCACGGGTTTTCTCGAACTTGGTTTTCCATGGCATTCCCCCCTTTGTTCTTTTCCAGCAGTTCCATCTTTCTCCACGGATGAAGAGCCTGCAGTTCCAGCCTTCTCCAATGATCAGTTCCATGTTTACACAGTGTCTTAGTTGAAGGCTATGCGATGGAAGAGATGAGAAGCAACAGGGCATTTGTGAAGGCCCTGAGAGATTGTGAGAATAAGAATAGAGCATGAGAAAAAGATTGGAACAGGGCTTCGCATTTTCTCCAACTGATGTTTTCATCTTGGGTTCAAGGCCGTGAGGTGCAATAGAGATGAAGAGAGAGGGCTTGCGGTGAGAGGGGAAGAAACTGGGGAAGTAACAGGGTATTTGTAAGGGGTAGAGAGCGTGTTTTTGTGATGGATCTCTGCATGCAAAATTTTGTTCTGGGTCTCGTGTATTCCTTCCCTGGTTTTATTATTTTCTTGGTGTGCTCTTGGTGGAGTTTGGCCAGTCTTGGAGAAGATCGACCATGTGGATTGTTTTGGTTTTCCCTGCTCCACCTGTCCGTGACCTTTGTTTAATTCCTGGAGGACTAGCATCCTTCTGCGAGTTGGATCAGCGACAGCCCGTGCATGGATACTCTAGAGGGTGAACACTTGGACACCTCAAGAGATTGGATCGATCTCTTCTTCTTGCTATTTGCAGATCTGTTTTGCTGTTGAAGGAGTTCAACTGGCTGCCTTGATTTGATGTTGATCTGTTCTGAAGACTGAAGGAGTCAGCTTCTTCTTGCTTTGATTAGGTATATTATTTATTTTTGTTATCATGCATGCTTAGATGTAGATTTTATCATATTGTTTATAATTATTGCATTTGCCTTTACATGCATGTGTATTTATTTCATGCATCATGTTTATGTTAGATCCTGTACATGAGTAGGTTTTTCCGTATGCATGCTTAAAAAGTTTAATTTTACAATACCTACTCCCTAGTGTAGCATTCCTAGTATTGACTCTGGTCTTGATTTTGATGATTGACAAAATGTTTAAGTATATATGAGTACTAATTATATTTTAAGTGTATTTTTCAGATTTTAGTACTCAACAATGTTGAATGAAGAAATGCTTGTATTTTAATTGAAAAAGTCCTTAAATTAATGGAAAATCAAGTATATGGACTTTGAAATTAATATGGAAGAACTTGAAGAGGTTAAAGTTTCAATTTGAAGATGTTTCAGTAATGGCACAGGCAAGTGTCGACACCCGAGGATCAAGTGTCGACACTTGAAGAGTGAAGTGTCGACTCAAGGCCTGAGACAAACAGAAAACTTCAGAAAGCACTTTCAGTCAAGTATCGACACCTGGAGCTGAAGTGTCAACACTTGGAAGAGAAGTATCGATACTTGGAGAATGAAGTGTCGACACCTAGAGGTCAAGTGTCGACACTTGAACAGTAATGGCTAGTTTTCTGGACTACATAACTTCTCTAACTTGGCTCCAACAGCTATATTTTCCTCTCTAATGGCTATAAATGGTCATTTAAGTATTGGGAGGCTATAAAAACATCAAGAATCAAATGGGGAAGTAATCTTTTGGTGAGTTTCTTGAATATTCTTAAATGATTCAAGAGTTGAGTGATTCAAAGCCTTCAAGCTTCCAAGTTTCAAAGAGAGCATTCAAAGTCTACATTCACAAGCATCAATCAAAGGCTTCATCAACTTGAAGACAAGATCTTCATCAACTCTCAAAGGGCTTCAAAGAGATATTTGCTTTATTTTAAAAAGCTTTTATTGTATTCATTTATACTTGCTCTTTATTATTTTACTTAAGGTTTTTTGGTGAGCCTTGAAAAACCAAAGAGAATTTTGGTAAGCCTTTGAAAACCAAAGTAGTTGTTGGTGATCCTTGAAACAAACTAGGATTTTACTTATGAGCTCGAAGCCAAAATAAGTTGTTTAGGTTCTTGGTTATCCCGTAAAACCAAGGGTGACTATTGGTGAGCCTTGAAACCAACTAGGATTTGACTTGTGAGCCTAAAGACAAAACAAGTTATAAAAGTTGTTGGTGAGCCTAATTTATAAAACTAAACTTAGTGAAATTCCCAAGGATGACTTGGGGAGTGGATGTAGGTGCTTGGTTGGCACTGAACCACTATAAACCTTTGTGTTTGTGTGATTGTTCTCCTTGTGCTTTTATTTCTTTATTTCTGCTGCATTTATTTGAAATACATAAGCACTTGAATTGCATTAGCACATACTTGCTTTAGTTCATATTTTAAATAGTATAAAAGTTTTATAAAACTTAATTCACTCCCCCTCTTGGGTTGCCTACCTGAGCCTACAATTAGTATCAGAGTGAGTGCTCTATTTGAAAATCTAACAATTTTGAGCTAAAGTTCATGGAAACCCTTGTAGGTATTAGTGTCAGACCACCGCTTTTCAATGACACAAATTACACATTTTGGAAAACTCGCATGCGCATCCATATTCAATCTATTAGTTATCATCTTTGGAAAATCATTGTTAGTGGTCCTCATATTCCTTTCATGTTGGTTAATGGCATTTCCATTCCAAAGCTCGAAGAGGATTGGAATGAATATGACATTAAACAAACTAAAATCAATGCTAAAGCAATGAACTTGCTTTATCGTGCATTGGACTTGAATGAATTTAATAGAATCTTTATATGTACATCGGCGAAGGAAATATGGGACACACTTGAAGTTACTCATGAGGGTACTCTTCAAGTGAAGAATACTAAAATTAATTTGCTTGTACATTTTTTTGAAATTTTTGAAATGATGCATTATGAATCTATTTCTGATATATATACTAGATTTATGACTATTATTAATGAATTGAAAAGTCTTGGCAAAATATATACAAATGCTGATTTGGTGAACAAAATTCTTAAATCCTTACCAAAATCATGGGATCCAAAGGTGATGGCGATCCAAGAAGTTAAAGATGTAGAAACCTTACCTTTGGAGGAGCTTATCGGTTCACTCATGACCTATGAGTTGAACTTATGGCAAAGGATAGTAGAAGCTGATGTAAATAAGAAGATAATAGCTCTTAAGGCCAAAAAGAAATTCAAGGCAATGATGGCAACTTGGAGCGATAGCGAAGATTCAAGTATGGATGATGAAGTTGCCCATCTTTGCTTCATGGCAAATGAGAAAAAGGTATGTGCTGAAAATAATTATAATTTTATCTTTAATGAATTACATGATGCATCTAATGATCTTGTGCATGAATATAAATTGCTAAAAATTGAGCACAAGAAATTAAATAGGCATGTAGATTCATTTTCTCTTGATAATACCAATCTTGCCAATAAAAATGATGATTTAAATGCCAAGATTGATATTTTGAAAAATAAAAAGAATAATTTTTCTAAAGAAAAAGAATTTTTAGAAAAAGAAAATATTGTTTTGAAAGATTTATCTGATAAAGCTTTGAATAAGAAAAATATTTTGGTTGAGAAAAAGAAATAAAAACTTTTGAAGAATTTCTCTATTCCTGCTTCTTTCAATTTATCTTATAAATATGGTTTTAATGCTTATTCCTTCTAGATTAAGAAAAGTTTGGGTTCCAAAAGGAACCATAATTACTAATCATAAAGGACCCAAGAAAGTTTGGGTACCAAAAATGTCCACCTAGTTTGTTTTGTAGGAATATCTTACAGCCCAACATGAAGAAAGGAAGTTCTTGAAAAGTGGCTGTACAAGACAATTCGAAGAAGTGGACAATCTATATTTTGGACTAAATGGTAAAATGAAGGACTATGTATATTGGTAAATTCTAAACATCTCCTTTCATAATTAAAAATGTAGTTAAATTTTTATTGTATCAATTACTTTGAAAAATTGTTTCCAAATGTTTAATTAGAATCAAGTTTAGACTTATAATTATTGGTTATGATCATGAACTTTTTGATGTTGATGAATTTCATGCTATCATGATTAAACTTGTGAGTGTAAGACTTTCACTTGATTTTTATTAATGTATTTCATGAAAAATACTTTCAAAGATGCATATTGATTTGAAAAATATTTTAATTGATTAATTAGAATCAAGCTTAGACTAATAGTCATTTATTATGATCATGACCATTTTGATGTTGATGGATTTCATGCTCTCACGATTTCAACTTATGATTATTAGACTTTCACTTGATTTTGATTAATATAGTTTTTAGAATTACTTCAAGTGAAATGTTATGATTTATGTGCCTTCATTTTTGGCATCTATGCTTAAGTTAGAATTGATTTGAATCAAGTATAGAACTGGTAGTTAAGGGTTACATTTAAGAAGAGGATATGCATATTGATAAATCCTTGCTCTAGTAGCTAGACTTAATATCATATTACTTCTAGCATTTATATGGATATCAAATCATCTTAAAATGAATTTGAAATCATGCTAAAAGTTTTTAAGTGATATAAATGCATTGTATTTTGAAAATCATGAATATCTTGAAAAATGCAAATCCTTGGTTTCAGACTTAGAATTTATGTGCATATCTAAAATTGTTTGAAATTATGATGCATGTGCTTTCATGTTTTATTCCTCAAATAAATGCATATTTTTAAGGGGGAATAACATTCAGGGGAAGTATCTAAAGATTTGTTATCATATATTTGATGCTTTGAATATTTTGCTTGATATCATGCTGTACTTATATTGCTCTAATACTCCTTCTCCTTATTTTCAAATCTATTTTTTTGAGAGGAGTTACATTCAAATAGTATAATGTTCAATTTGTATCATAATTATTTGATTTCATGCATTGATTTTGATGACCTACTTGTTATTCTTTCCGACTTCATTCCTACTTTGTATTGCCTTTCACCCTTTTTCATGATGTCAAAAAGGGGAAAAAAATTGTTAAATATGAAAAGAAAGATTGTTGGAGAAAAATGTTAAATATGTTAAATATGAAAAATGAAAGAAAGTACAAAAGGGGGAGAAGAATGCAAAATGTTTTTATCTTAAGGAAAGAATTAGTAAGGGGGAGATTATCTTAAAAAAATTTTTTGCATATTTTTGAGAAATAAATTTTGCATATTTTTGAGAAATGTTTCTGAAAATTTTTTTGAATCATATATTGAGGGGGAGCTTAGTACTTATTGATTTTTGAGCTTACATGTTTATACTGTTGTTAATCTTTTAAGCTTACCCTTTTCATATACTTAAATATTTTGTCATTATCAAAAAGGGGGAGATTGTTGATTCTGGTCTTGATTTTGATGATTGACAAAATGTTTAAGTATATATGAGTACTAATTATATTTTAAGTATATTTTTCAGATCTTAGTACTCAACAATGTTGAATGAAGAAATGCTTGTATTTCAGTTGAAAAAGTCCTTAAATTAATGGAAAATCAAGTATATGGATTTTGGAATTAATATGGAAGAGCTTGAAGAGGTTAAAGTTTCAATTTGAAGATGTTTCAGCAATGGCACAGGCAAGTGTCGACACCTGAAAATGAAGTATCGATACTTGAGGATCAAGTGTCGACACTTGAAGAGTGAAGTGTCGACTCAAGGCCTGAGACAAACAAAAAACTTCAGAAAGCACTTTCAGTCAAGTATTGACACCTGGAGTTGAAGTGTCGACACTTGGAAGTGAAGTGTCGACACCTGGAGAATAAAGTGTTGACACTTGAAAGTGAAGTGTCGACACCTGGAGGTGAAGTGTCGACACTTGAACAGTAATGGCTAGTTTTCTGGGTTACAGAACTTGTCCAACTTGCTCCAACAACTATATTTTCCTCCCTAACGGCTATAAAAGGTCATTTAAGTATTGGGAGGCTATAAAAATATCAAGAATCAAATGGGGAAGTAATCCTTTGGTGAGTTTCTTGAATATTATTAAAGGATTCAAGAGTTGAGTGATTCAAAGCCTTCAAGTTTCCAAGTTTCAAAGAGAGCATTCAAAGTCTACATCCACAAGCATCAATCAAAGGCTTCATCAACTTGAAGACAAGATCTTCATCAACTCTCAAAGGACTTCAAAGAGATATTTGCTTTATTTTAGAAAGCTTTTATTGTATTCATTTATACTTGCTCTTCATTATTTTACTTGAGATTTTTTGGTGAGCCTTGAAAAACCAAAGAGATTTTTGGTAAGCCTTTAAAAACCAAAGTGGTTGTTGGTGAGCCTTGAAACCAACTAGGATTTGACTTGTGAGCCCAAAGCCAAAACAAGTTGTTTAGGTTCTTGGTTATCCCGTAAAACCAAGGGTGGTTGTTGGTGAGCCTTGAAACCAACTAGGGTTTGACTTGTGAGCCCGAAGACAAAACAAGTTGTAAAGGTTGTTGATAAGTCTAAGTTATAAAATCAAACTTAGTGAAATTCCCAAGGATGGCTTGGGGAGTGGATGTAGGTGCTTGGTTGGCACCGAACCACTATAAACCTTTGTGTTTGTGTGATTGTTCTCCTTGTGCTTTTATTTCTTTATTTCCGCTGCATTTATTTGAAATGCACAAGTACTTGAATTGATTAGCACATACTTGCTTTAATTCATATTTTAAATAGTACAAAAGTTTTATAAAATCCAATTCACCCTCCCTCTTGGGTTGCCTACCTGAGCCTACACCTAGGGTAGGCATCCGGTGCACTGGTATTCCTTTCAGTGGTATCAGAGCACGGTTCTTGTGTAGCATATCATGATTGCATGTATTTGGATTTGTATCTAGGTTAGGGATTACTTTTAGAAACCTGGTTGAGACCTTCACCATGGTCATGTATCCGTAGAGATTAATCAGGGTTTAAAATCCTAAATTTTTATGGCAGAGGCGGTTTATCTGTGTTGGCCTTTTCAGAAGGATCCTTTAAACAAACCTACCATATTATAAATGTTTTAATCCTGATACATGATTATACATTGGCATGTATTTAAATTGTTTATGGCTTGCAATATTATAAATGATATGATAGGACTATATATGATGCATAAAAAGATATAAAAAGGTTTTACATGAATTTAATTAAAAATATTTTAATTAAAAGTTAGCTTATAATCTAACAATTATGAATTGAAAGATTAATTAAATGACAAGCCAGATTAGGGTTTATGAAACCTAATATCATTTGAATAAGCCATCCGGGTTAATTGGGTTAGCTGTCTGATTAGTTCCATTTATTGGGTTAGACCTAAGGTTAGTTGAATTGGACTTAAGAGAACAAATCAAATGTTGATTAAGGACCTTCTCTTTAGTATCTATCTAATAGTTAGATGGGTTAGTCCATTCTTCTAAAATGGATCTAAGTAGTGGCTCTTTGGTAAGCCCTAATTCTTAGGCTAGTCTAATCAAGTCTGGTAAACCGATCGGTGTCTAGGCAGGTTTGGCATTTTTGATCATGGTTGCATGAGGCTATCTCTTTCCTGGCCAACTTGGTTGGTATCTAGGAAAGATGGTTAATGGAGGATACTCACCCATGATCACACCTACCTGGCCAATCCGGTCAACCAGAACTGATTAGAAGAGCTTATTGATTCGAGTTAACCCATGTCACCCAAGTTGATCAGCCTGCCTGATTTTTAGGTGCCCATGAACCAACTTGTTGAATTTAATTCAACCCTCATGAGAATTGATTTGATCAGTGGGAGGTTGATCCATGTTTTTCTCTCTATTCTTCTGTCTCAATTTAATTAAAATTCTCTAAAATTATTAGGTCCTGAAAAAGACTAAGTCAATGAGTTGATAGTGTCTTAGTCTCCCATTAAGTGGATTAGTAATGAGTCTTTTAGCTTGGTGTACATCGGCAGTTCCATAGAATAGGTGTGCATCCGGTTACTGGGATTACTCTCCCATGTATAATGGTTTAGTTCAACCTTCTAACGGTGATCAGGTGGGTCGACCATAGTCGGGCTTGGTCATTCATTGCTGGAAGCATCGGATTCATCATATTAATGGTTGGACCTAACCAGAGACCCACAATAGGAGACCCTTAGGCCGATTGGGGGTTCTGTGAAGCAAAACTTATTACTGGAAGTTGCTTAGGGAAGCAATTGATTAAAGAACCTACCTTTAGGCATGTATGGGTGAGTCGGCCATAGTCGAGCTCATACATAGTCTATTGGATTTCAGTACCCACTATGAAATGATGATTTCATGGATTGGAGTTAGAGGCTCCTAATCTAAAAAATTAGTGGGAGGGACCTTTAGACTAAAGTCCAAGTCTTTTGGTTTAATTGATTAATTCATATACTAAATTTGGTCTTAATTTTTCTTTCAGATGTCTTCAAACCTTTCGCTCTGATCACTTCTCGATAGTGAGAAGTTAAAGGGTCACAATTTCGATAGCTGGTATCGAAAATTGAGGATAGTCATGGAGCACGAGCGGATCCTTTATATGATAATGGATCCTATACCCGAAATCCCTTTTACCAATGCTCGAAGTTCAATCAGGGACACTTATTTAAAGTGGGTTTCTGATCGGACTACTGTCCATGCATAATGTTGGCAGCGATGAACGACGAGTTCAGTCACAAATTTGAGGTGGCCCAGCCAGAAGAGATTCTTCAAAAGTTGAAAGAATCTTTCGGCATGCCAGATGATGTGGAGGGTACAAAGTGTCTTGTGCCATCTACAATGCCAAAATACGGAATGACTGTTCGATTACTGATCATGTATTGTACATGATTGAGATGATTGAATGATTGGGCAAGCTCAGATGTCCCTTGTATGAGCAACTCGGCAAGGATGCGATCCTGAATTCTCTACCCTCCTATCTTGACTTTCTCGATCATTATAGAATGAATAAGCCTACAGTCAATTATCATGGTTTGATGGGGTTGCTGCAGACTTACGAGAAGGACCACCAACTGAATAAGGGGGTGGTGAATTTAGTGGGAGGTTTTAGAGGTCGTCGCCCCTTTAAGAAAGGGAAGAAGAAAGGTAATGGAAAGAAGGTGTGGAGTGCTCCTGGCCCAAGTCAGACCAAGAAAGTGAAAGCTGATCAAGCTAGGTGCAGAGTGCTTATATTGTAAGAAGTAGGGACACTGGAAGAGGAACTGTCCTCTTTATCAAGTGTCCATAGACCCGAATAGCCCAAGGATAGAAAATGTCAGTGACTTGTATCTATGGCACTATAGGCTAGGTCATGTTAACCAAAATAGCATAAACAAGTTGCGAGGAGAAGGCCTCCTTGAGGTCAGTGATTCTGACTCACTGCCCACTTGTGAATCCTGTTTGTTTGGTAAAATGACCAAGTCACCTTTTACTGAAAAAGGTGAATGAGCTACAGAACTTCTGAGTCTCATACATACTGATGTATGCGGACCCATGACAGTTAGTGCTAGAGGAGGATACAGATATTTCATTACATTTATAGACGACCTTTCCAGGTATGGTTATATCTTTTTGATGAGACATAAATCTAAGTCGTTTGAAATGTTCAAACAATATCGTAATGAAGTAGAGAAACAAACTGGAAAGAGTATTAAAACCCTTCGATCTAATTGAGGCGATGAATACCTATCCAGTGAGTTCATGACATATCTTGAGGAGAATGGGATTCTCTCACAATGGACTCCTCTAGGAACACCCCAGTTGAATGGTGTGTTCGAAAGGAAGAATCGAACCCTATTGGACATGGTTCGATCCATGATGGGCTTTGCAACTCTACCGCTATCCTTCTGGGGATATGCACTTGTAAAAGCTTGTTACTTACTGAATGATGTTCCGAGTAAGTCTGTTGTCTCCACTCCATATGAGTTATGGACTAGACGTAAGCCCTTAATTTCACACCTTCGGGTCTGGGGTTGTCCGGCTTATGTAAAGCATTTAGACTCAGATAAACTTGGTCCCAGGTCTGATCGGTGTCTATTTATTGGGTACCCTAAGGAAACAAAAGGGTATTTCTTCTACTTGGAGGACGAACAGAAAGTGTTCATTGCTCTTAGGGCTATCATCTGAAAAAGGAGTTCTTTGGAGAAGGAACTGTAGCCTCTAAGATTGAACTAGGTGAAGTTCAACCAGTGGAAGAACCTGCACACTCTAAGGACATCATAGAACCGGCTATGATTGGATCACACCCGGAATCCATTAATAGGAGATTCGGCAGAGTACCGCATCAGCTGGACATATCTATGGTTTCTTGGTCTGGGATGATGATCCCATTGAACTCGATGAGAACGATGAGGATCCGATCACCTATATGGATGCACTTCAGAGATCTGACTCTGAGGCATAGCTTAGAGCCATGCGATCCGAGATGGAGTCTATGGAGATCAACAATGTATGGACATTAGTTGATCCACCTGAAGGGATAAAACCCATCGGGTGCAAGTGGATTTTCAAGAGAGAAAGGGGTGCAGATGGGAAAGTAGAGACCTATAAAGCTCGTTTGGTTGCCAAGGGGTATCGTCAGTGATATGGTATCGATTATGATGAGACGTTCTCCCCTATAGCAATGCTCAAGTCCATTCGGATCATGCTTGCTTTGGCAGTACATCTTGACTATGAGATCTGGCAGATGGATGTCCGAACCGCTTTCCTGAATGGGGAGCTGGATGAGGAGGTATATAGATACAGCCTGATGGGTTCACATCCATAGATGAGTCAAAGTGTGCAAATTGCAGAAGGTCCATTTATGGACTCAAGCAAGCATCTCAAAGTTGGAACATGCGATTTGATAGGTGTATCAAATCGTATGGCTTCATTAGGAACGGAGAAGAACCCTGCATCTATAAGTGGGTTAATGGTTCTATGATTGTATTTTTGGTATTGTATATTGATAACATTCTCTTAATTGGGAATGACATCGCAGCATTGCAAGGAATAAAGGTTTGGTTGTCATCTCAGTTCTCCATGAAGGACTTGGATGAAGCTTCTTATATACTAGGTATGAAGATTTATAGAGATAGATCTAAGAGGCTTCTAGGATTGTCCCAATCTACGTACATTGATACCGTGCTGAAATGGTTTAGCGTAGAGAATTTCAAGAAAGGCTATCTCCCGATAGGTTCTGGAATTACTCTTTCCAAGAAGGATTTGCGATAACTCCTGAGGAAATAGAGCGCATGAATAGAGTTCCTTATGCTTCAGCAGTAGGCTCTATCATGTATGCTATGACATATACTAGACCAGACGTGGCATACTCACTAGGAGTAGTGAGCAGATACCAGTCTGACCCAGGTGAGATGTATTGGAAAGTGGTTAAAACCATCCCGAAGTATTTGAGAAATACTAAGAACCAATGGTTGATTTATGGAGAACCTAACTTGAAACTTGTGGGATATACTGACTCCAGTTTCCAGTCAGACAAAGATGATAGAAAGAGTGTATCAGGGTTTGTGTTTAACCTGAATGGAGGAGCGATCTGCTGGAAGAGTTCCAAGCAGACAACAGTTACAGACTCAGTATGCAAAGCAGAGTATATTGTAGCATCAGATGCAGCAAAGGAAGCCATGTAGTTGCGGAAGTTCCTTGGAGAGCTAGGGGTGGCACCTTCCCTAGATGGTCTAGTTCCAGTATATTGTGATAGCACAGGAGTCATTGCTCAAGCTAAGGAGCCAAAGTCTCATTATCGCACCAAGCACATTCTGCGGTGCTTTCACCTCGTGCGAGAGATCGTGGAACGAGGCGATATCAATCTTATGAAGATCGATAGAAAGGAGAATCTGGCCGACCACTTCACTAAAGCCCTTGGAATCAAAGAGTTCAACTATTGTAAAAGGAAAATGGGTATTAGATACTGTTCTGATTGGCTTTAGTACAAGTGGGAGTAATTGGGAATTATGTCCCAAAGCCAATCGCCTAGGTTGTAGGCAGTTGTGCTCAGTATTGTAATTTGTATATGAATTAATAAAACTTTATTTTGACAGCTCATCACATTATTAATTTTTTTATAATGAACTCTATTTATGTGATGAAGTCCTTAGGACTGCACTAACTTCGATATAGAGAGGATATATCGAGTGGTCCTTTAAAAAGGTTCACAACCAAAGGATACATTATACAGGACAGCAATGTATCAAGTATAGGTTATTATGGTTCACATCGTTTGGTTGTCCTCTTGAACAAAGGAGTGTGGTGACACTGATGTGATCTGCAAGTGGGATGTGTGACTCCGTGGAGCTCCTTTCTGCCCAAGAATTGATCGCGATTGGATATGGGTATATGTGTCTCTCCGACCTGAGGTCACCATGGTAGCTTGCAAGCAACTCCCTGTGCTTTGGTGCCAGACTATCCGGATTTCTAATCCGGTGATGGAAGGTTTCTGGGTACAGGCAAGTACTTGTGAAGCAGTGGTGGACCAAGATGGAATTGACATGTCCAAGTTGTTTGGATTGAATGTCTCGCAATGTCTCAATTTAGCAAATCCTCGACCGGGGTAGTCCTAGTGAGGAGTCACTGGACTTGCGAGGTTGAGACATATTATGGATTGACTCAGTTAGGGTTGACAGTCTAACCCTAGGTCATCTTGAGCATTGAGGTCAAAGGGATGAATTATACGATAACCATATGCTAGAGGTTCGATAGATTGCTCTCGCATCTTCGACCTATCCGGATGCCGGGACCCATTGCTAGATGGTATCTTGTGCTGGTACTGGAAGTGTTCCAATGCTACCGTTTAGGTTCGAACCTATGAGGTCACATGCCATAGAGGATTTCTTCCTGATCCGAGAACCGATCAATGATTGAGAATCATTTTGGTATTAAGGTCAAATGGACTGATTGAGCACACATTGGATTTTTCTGGTCCATCTAGTCCGATTTGGATCGACCAGGATTGGTTTGGGTCAACCAGGAATTATTCCTGGTAGATCAGAACTGGATCCAATTTTCTTACTTATCAGATTTGGTCGGACCGGGATTTTTTGTTGGACCAGTTTTTGGAACCAATTTAAACAAAGGTTGTTTTACACCGGTTTATTACATGGTTTAATTCATGGGTCTTTTACAAAGTGTTTAATGGTTCAATGTTTATCCTTTCTTCCCTTGTTTTGTTACCTTGTTTTTACCGTATGGACGGATAAGAACCACCTGCGAACCACCTGCGATCGGATGAAGCTTGGGATTTCGGATTGTAATCTTTTGCACCGTGAATTGGTAGGAGTCGTTCCTCCCGCACGTCTTTCCTGGCTCTCGGACTTTGTTTTTCATGCTATTTTCAGCCTCTTCAAATGCCTGCGATTCCCAGGATTCCAACTAATCAAGTGTTTTTCAAATGGGGTTTTGGTTTTTATCCGGACTCTATCTCACGATTTTATTCATGGCCTTCACGGGTTTTCTCAGACTTGGTTTTCCACGGTATTCCGCCCTTTGTTCTCTTCCAGTAGTTCCATCTTTCTTTACGGATAAAGAGCCAGCAGCTCCAGCCTTCTCCACTGATCAGTTCCATGTTTACACGGTGTCTTGGTTGAAGGCTGTGCGATGGAAGAGATGAGAAGCAACAGGGCATTTGTGAAGGCCGTGAGAGATTGTGAGAATAAGAACAGAGCATGAGAAAAAGATTGGAACAGGGCTTTGCGTTTTCTCCAACTGATGTTTTGATCTTGGGTTCAAGGCCGTGAGGTGCAATAGAGATGAAGAGAGAGGGCTTGTGGTGAGAGGGGAAGAAACAGGGGAAGTAACGGGTATTTGTGAGGGGCAGAGAGCATGCTTTTGTGATGGATCTCTGCATGCAAAATTTTGTTCAGGGTCCCGTGTATTCCTTCCCTGGTTTTATTGTTTCCTTGGTGTGCTCTTGGTAGAGTTTGGCCGGTCTTGGAGAAGATCTACCATGTGGATTGTTTTGGTTTTCCTTGTTTCATCTGTCCATGACCTTTGTTTAATTCTTGGAGGACTAGCATACTTCTGAGAGTTGGATCAGCGAAAATCCGTGCATGGATACTCTAGAAGATGGACACTTGGATACCTCGAGAGATTGGATGGACACCTCGAGAGATTGGATCGATCTCTTCTCCTTGTTGTGTTTTGCTGTTGAAGGAGTTCAACCGGCTGCCTTGATTTACTGCTGATCTTTCTGAAGACTGAGGGAGTCGGCTTCTTCCTGCTCTTCGATCAGGTATATTATTTATTTTTGTTATCATGCATTTTTAGATCTAGATTTTATCATGTTATTTATAATTATTGCACTTGCCTTTACATGCCTGTGTATCTATTTCATGCATCATATTTATGTTAGATCTTGTGCATGAGTAGGTTTTTCCGTATGCATGCTTAAAAAGTTTAATTATGCAATACCTTCTCCCTAGTGTAGCATGCCTAGGTTAGGCATGTTTAATTATGCAATACCTTCTCCCTAGTGTAGCATGCCTAGGTTAGGCATCCGGTGCACTGGTATTCCTTTCATGTGCCCTATAGGTAAAGCTCCATTCGATCGAAAGTAGGGCCGAGGTGGTTGAGGAGAGGGCCATGACGGCCAAGGTGGTGGCTAAGGTGGCCAAGGAAGAGGCGAGCTAGGCAGTAGAGTAATACAAGAGTTTTGCTAAATTCAAAGACGAGATGAACAAGGCCATCTGTGATGCCTACTACAAAGGCTTCGAAGAGTG
Source organism: Areca catechu (assembly GCA_021397845.1). Lineage (NCBI taxonomy): Eukaryota > Viridiplantae > Streptophyta > Magnoliopsida > Arecales > Arecaceae > Areca > Areca catechu. The sequence continues at coordinate 85,661,883 of CM038044.1, read as the reverse complement.
TAAGAGGAAGGTCGTGCAGGCTTTTCACCTCCCTGACCTAAAGGACATCATCGTCGACAAGCCCGAAGGGATAGAGGAGAAAGGGGTCACCACTGTCCAAGGTGACTGCTGAGGCTGATGAGTCTACTGAGCCCAAGGTCAATCCGGCGCCGCCTTAAGAGCCTCAACCCATCGTGGCCACCAAAGTGATGGACCAAACGACCTTGGTGCAGGAGACTGTCGCATAGGTGATGGCTGAGATGGAGACGATGATCGATGCCACCGTGGAGGCCCTCAGATTCGACAGGGTCCCGACACCAAGCTCTAAAAGATAGCTCTTTATGCTATACTTAGTTTCTATCTTAGGAAATTTTGTAAAGCCCTAACCTGTCAAGGGACTTTGCCTTTTCTTGAAAACTCTTCTTTATGAAATGAATCTTCCGAGCTTTTCTCTATTGAAATTGTCTTCTTTTCCTTTTTGCTCCTAATTTTTCTTCCAGTGTCTAGCCTTAGGTGATAAACTATCTTGGCCATCTAGTGCCCACCTAGCATAGGTTAGTACTCCATAGGAGTGATTCGGGAACCACCCACAGGAAAGGAACTACGGAGTGATTTGTCAAACTCCACCTGACTCCCATTAGGGTGGGCAGATGATGGTGCCTTGGAGCTAATAGTCTAAGGAGATGATGGGGTTGAGCATCCTGATGTGGCATCTCTACTAACATGGAGCCCGCTGGTGACCACACTGGCAAGAGATCCGCCACCTAGATATGGCGGCCCAACGAGGAGCCAAGGCGAGCCCTCCTGTCGAGGTCAGCTCCCAGCCAGGATCGTGCTCATGCTGCCAAGACAAGCCTTCCTGCCGAGACAGCTCCCAGTCAAAGTCATGCTCATGAGGAGAGCCCTCCAACTAAGGTCAACTCCGGCTGGGGTCGTGCTCATGCTGCCAAGGCTAGCCCTCTTACTGAGGTCAGCTCCTAGCCAGAGTCGTGCTCATGAGGCGAGCCCTCCATCTAAGGTCAGCTCCTGGCCGGGATCGTGCTCATGCTACCAAGGCAAGCCCTCCTATCGAGGTCAGCTCCTAGCCAGAGTCGTGCTCATGAAGTGTGCCCTCCGTTTGATGTCAGCTCCCAACTGGAGTCATGCTCATGCTGCCAAGGCGAGCCATCTTACCGAGGTCAGCTCCCAGCTAGAGTCATGCTCATAAGGAGAGCCCTCCATCTAAGGTCAGCTCCCGGTAGGGGTCGTGCTCATGCTGCCAAGGGTGGGCTTTCCGAAGGGAGGTCTCTCCTTGCCATGCAAAGCCAGAATTCTTGCCAGCAATGAAGGAGGGAAAGATCGACAGAAATTCAAACCATGGCCGGGGGTCCCTGTCCACCTGCAACCCTCGGGAGGTGGTGCACACCCTGCCATTAATTCAAGCTCTGCGACACACCACCACATGCTCTGCGCAAGGTGAGTTTCGCTAGGCCCGAGGACCTGTAATGTGCCACCACGTCCACCATCGTATGATTGGAGGATGCTACCCACACGATGCGAGACCCAGGGTTCCCGTAGAAAGAGGATCCTGTCAAGGCCCCAGGCCTTACAACACATTGATGGCCCCTCCTAAAATAGAAGTGCTGTACCCTCAAAGGGAGACCAGGACAAAGCTCCCAGGGGAGAGCTCTAGGCCACCGGAGGTACAAAGGAGAAAAGAAAAAAGGTAAAAGAGGTAAGAAAAAAATACTAAGCGAGAGGGGTGGGGAGAGGTAAGCAAGCAATTGAAAGCTTAGCAGCCAAGGGACCGACCGGAGGAGAACCTCCCTGCCCCCCACTCTCCATTCCTTCTTTCTACTATTTGAACATTTCTATCTTATCACCCTCGAGGTGAGGGAGTCCCCCAAGCTTCCCACCTTAGATGTTCTGTTCTCCTCGATCGTCTCACTGATTTGATCGTCGAAGTATCCTCGATAGAATTCCTAGCCCAGGTCTCCTTTATTTTACAGGGCAGCGAACCCAGGAGTCGACCGAGAGGGGAGGACCTAGCACCTGATGGTGGGACCCACCTGATGCATCAAAGCTACATGCCATGATGATCTTGGCGGTAACAGATTGGCACGCCAGGAAGGGGGGTGCGAAGTGGACATAGCTGCTACAGGACAAGCGATAGGTCCCCCACCATAAGAAGAATTTCTAAGCATGCTCACTACTTGATGGTGCGATGCGTGCACAAGAGGCCTCCATCAGCTGGGTGGAGGAACCCCCGTTGGCTTTGTGAAGGAACTCCCTGCTGCTCTACCACCATCTCTGGCAGACCCCCAGATTGGTGCACCAGCCCAGCGGGTCCAAGCCCTGGCTGTGGTGGTGCAGCACCTCTATCAGGGGCAGGGGGCAGGAGAATCACCTGGTTTTGTACCAGGTCCCCACGGAGACCGTCTGCAGGACGTGGGGTGCTGTATGAGGTTAGGCAAGGCCAAGGGTCGACGAATAGTCGAGTGGCCTAGTGCACCATGGGCCTACCATACCACGCCCCGCACGGCCATTGGCGAGGTGCCATTTAACCATGCTTTCAGTGCTAAAGCCTTGACCCTGGGGGAAACTGCTATTTCCGGGCTCGACAATGCTCAATCTACGTGAACATGGAGTGCGAGCAACTCAAGAATGCACTATCAGCGGCGTGAGATTTCTCCTCGATTATTGAAGTTCCTTTGTAGTGTAACCTTATCTTTCACCTGTGCAGGAACCCATCCGTCTGACTCTAAGTCTGGCAGCTAAAGCCTGAGAATTGGCAAAGCCCGGCGCCTAAAGCCAGTAGTTCTGCCATCGAGGTCAGGAGAACCCGATATCCTCGTGCTCCAACCACGGCGTTGCAAAGCCAACAGTTTTGCTGTTGAAGTCAGGAGACCCCGACATCCTTGCACTCCAACCATAGTGCCCCACAGTCTCATGGCCTCGCTCACAGCTCGAAGGCGGCACCAAGGTGCCATCTACCGCATGACTCATAGCTTGGCGAATTAAGATGCTCGGCACCCCCAGCCTCGCTCACAACCTAGAGGCGGTATGAAGGGCTGTCTATCGCATGACTCACAGCTTAGCACACCAATAAGCTCGACACCCCATAACCTCATGGCCTCACTCATAGCCTGGAGGCTGCACCAGGTGCCGTCTATCGCATGACTCATAGCTTAGCAAATTGAGAAGCTCGGTACCCCCAGCCTCGCTCACAACTCAGAGATGGCAGCAGGATGCTGTCTACCGCGTGACTTACAGCTTGGCACACCAATCAGCTCGGTGCCCCACAGGCCTAGAGGTGGTACCAAGGTGTCGTCTACCGTATGACTCATAGCTTAACAAATCGAGAAGCTCGACACCCCCAACCTCACTGACAGCCCGGAGACGATAGCGGGATGCCATTTACTGCATGACTCATAGCTTGGCACACCAATAAGCTTGACACCCCATAGCCTCATGGCCTCGCTCATAGCCCAGTGGTAGAATCAAGTTGCCATCTATCGCGTGACTCATAGCTTAGCGAATCAAGAAGCTCGGCACCCCCAGCCTCACTCACAGCCCAGAGGTGGCATCAAGGTGCCATCTACCACGTGACTCACAGCTTGGCACACCAATAAGCTCGACACCCCATAGCCTCATGGCCTCGCTCACAGCTCGGAGGCGGCACCAAGGTATCGTCTACCGTGTGACTCATAGCTTGGCAAATCGAGAAGCTTGGCGCCCCCAGCCTCGCTCAGAGCCTAGAGACGGTAGCGGGATGCCGTCTACTGTGTGACTCAGCTTGGCATACCAATAAGCTCGATGCCCCACAGCCTTATGGCCTCGCTCACAGTCCGGAGGCGGCATCAAGGTGCCGTCTATTGCATGACTCATAGCTTGGCGAATCGAGAAGCTCGGTGCCCCCAACCTCGCTCACAGCGTGGAGGCAACACCAAGGCACCGTCTACCGCATGACTCGCAGCTTGGCAAATTGAGAAGCTTGGTGCCCCCAGCCTCACTCATTGCTCGAAGATGGCAGCAAGATGCCGGCTACCGCGTAACTCATAGCTTGGCACACTAATAAGCTCGGCACCCCATAGCCTCATGGCCTCGCTCATAGCCTGGAGATGGCACCAAGGTGCCATTTACTACGTCACTCATAACCTGGCGAATCGAGAAGCTCAACATCCCCAGCCTTGCTCACAGCTCAGAGATGGCAGCGGAATACCGTCTACCATGTGACTCACAGCTTGTCACACCAATAAGCTAGGAGCTCCACAGCTCATGCCTTGCTCACAGCCCAGAGGCGGTATCAAGTGCCATCTACCGCATGACTCATAGCTTAGCAAATCGAGAAGCTCAGTGCCCCCAGCCTCGCTCATAGCCTGGAGATGGCAATGGGATGCCATCTATCACGTGACTCATAGCTTGGCACACCAATAAGTTCGGTGCCCCATAGCCTCATGGTCTCGCTCATAGCCTGAAGGTGGCACCAAGGTATCGTCTACCGCGTGACTCACAGCTTGGCAAATCGAGAAGCTCGGCACCCCCAGCCTTGCTCATAGCCCAAAGATGATAGTGGAATGCCATCTACCTTGTGACTCACAGCTTGGCACACAATAAGCTTGATGCCCCACAACCTCATGGCCTCGATCATGGCCTAGAGGCAGCACCAAGGTACCGTCTACTGATGCGGGACAAACCTAGGACTGATGCAAAATAGTAAACTAATTTTTTATATTTTTTTAGAAATTAATTCAGTGGCTAAAGATCAAAAAATAAACAAAGATCAGCAGAAAGACTAGTAATGCTATAAACTATCATGGTGCGGGCACCAGACTCAGAAGAAGACTTCAGAGCTCCATTTGGATCTCTGATTGACATTGCCCGAGAAATTAGGGTTTGTAATAAAGGTTGACCTGGTCAACCAGTTTATTTATTTTATTTATTTCTTGAGTCACCATTTAAATTTTGTTGAGTCATGTTGACTCGGTGCAAGTCCCAATGTGGTTTCAATTTGGTCCAAAATGGTGCCACATTTCTCTTCCAATCAACTCAAGGTTCAAGCAAGTGGAGGCCACACTCCAAGCCACACGCCCAGCCACACTCCGAGCACACGCCAGAGTCCAGGAGGCGCCATAGAGGCATCCCAGTGTCATGGTCCCCACATCCAAAGAAGAAAAAATCAAATTGGAGGCTAAATTAAAGGAGGCGCCCACACCTGCCTAATTTACCTAAGCAAAGAAGGAAGAAAACTTCTCTTGGAGAAGAAATCAAAGAAGGACATCCAACCTACTCCTAATTGAAGTTCAAATCAAAATCAAAGATCTTAACTTGGAGTGGAAGAAAAGAAGAAATACCATAAGAAGAAGAGGACTCCAAATCCAAATCCAACTCCAAAGGAGGTGCCATAAAAGTTCCAAAACAATTCCTTTATGGCCGTCCCAATTTTTTTTGGACTCTTGGTCGGCCAAGGGAGAGGATTTTCTACCTAATCTAGGGGTTGGAAGAGTTTAGTCCCACATGAGAATTTGTACAAGCTAGGAGAAAATTTTAGGTCTATATAATAGACCTCTCTTTGTAACTTTAAAAAATCAATGAAGAAAAATTATTTTTGCTATTCTCTTGTGTTGAGCAACCTAGGTTTCTCTTCTTCCGCACTATCTAAGTGTTGAGCTCCGTGAGGGGGTAATCCAGGTTCCATTGGAGCCTTGAGGAGGTGAGAGATCTCCATCTTTATCCAAAACCCTAGGTTAGCCACTTGAAATTCCAAAACCCTAGCCACCTTTCATTATTTTCCATCCACCAAACCCTAGATCCATCCATCTCCCACGACCTCTCTCTCTCTACAAGTCCAGGCCGTCCACCTTCATCCAGATCCAGTCCGGCTACTTCAGATCCAGAGCAAGTTCCAAGGAAAATCACATCAGCATCCAGGAGAATCCAGTTTTCAGCAATTTCGATCTTCAAGTTCATCAACCTGGTAAATCTTTTCCTTGACTCTCTGATTCCATCAATTGTTTTTCTTCTCTTCCAGATCTTGAGTTCAGGAGAAGCCAACCTGCCAAAGGACCAGTATTGGAGGATCCATTACGAAGATATCCAACTCCGAGGATCCAACAAACTGCTCGGGAGAGTTCTTCCACCAGAATCTGTGAAGATCATTGTCTGGTTAGATAAACCTTCCCTTCTCTTTATTTCTGTTTTGTTGAAAGCTCGGAGTGAAACCCTAGGTCTGGGAGTTTCTCAACCCCCAGCGATCCGTTGCTTCTAAACTACTCTGATAATTTAGTTTCCTTAAAATTGTGCTTTCAATTATCATATTAGTATCTTTCAATGTTAGGTTAACTTTTCTTTGATTTGAAGCCAACTTCTACAAACCTATAAAAACAACAAAAAAATTAGTTAATCTTAATTTACTTCCGCATCGCATCCCTTTATTTGTTCTGCATCATATCATACTTGCAAAAACTCATGCAGAAAATAAATAGCCAGGACCCGAGAGTTGAGAAACTCCTGATTTAGGATAGCGTACCTGTCATCAAATCAGAACTCAAGAGGGGGAAGGCTTTTACCAGGCAGTGATTGTAGTTTCTTCGATGAAGAGATCTCTCAGCCTCAAGATGGTGCCTAGAAGAACAAGCCTTCGATTCCCGAATCTAAAGGCGATCTGGATCTGGTCTGAAGGCAAAGAAAGCCTCCTCTGGGGGGGAAACACCTCGGGGATCTACAAAACATCAAGGTTAGGCATGAATTAGGTAGTCAAAGAAAAAATAACAAGATGAAACAAGGAAGGAAAGGGATTAGGGCAAAGGGTTGGCGGTAAGGAAGCAAGAAAAACTCTTGATCTGGGCATCTTCAAGGCTTCTCTTTTGGACGTGGCTGATGCTTGGAGGTATGATTTGCTGCTTGGGACATGGAGGATTGCAATGATAGAGGTTGGCTAATACAAGAGAACAAAAACTAGAACCCAAAAACACAAAAACACCAGCCTTAAAAATAATTCAGCAGAGTTTAATTCATAAGAGTTGATTGATTATAAGAGGAGAAGGGGTGGGGTATTTATAGAGCTCCATGCCCTCTCCTAAAGGGATTATAAGTCTTCTCCTAGTTAGAAGAGGTTTGCATAATTTAAGCTGGAGAAAGACTACAAAATAAACCTAGAACTAGGAGTATACTAGTTGAATAGAATAAGAACTAGGTTTCATTCTTCCATTTGAATTCCTCCTTCTTAGCTTGGACCAGGTCAACACTTTGGATGTGTTGGGCTTCATGGGGGGCAGCAAGGGGCGGCCAAGGATGGGTTAGGCACATGGGCTTTGAGCCCTGGAGGCCTGGGATGCCTGGAGCAGGAATATTACAGGTATCTTGGTTCTGTGCTAGAATATACCTGGAATCTTGGTTCTTCATGGACCTGGGCCTTACATTCACTTGGGCTGGGGCACAGGTAAGTCTTTGGGATCATGTTATGACCTGGTCTGAGAATATATTCTGGCATCTAGAGGGAATCTGGGCATCCAAAAAATATTTGGAAGAAATCAGGGTATCTTGAAAGGCATCTTGGATCTTGGGGTATCTCACAAAATCCAATAAGCTGATGTAGTGGCCTCTGACTCCTGGATGAGGCCTATTGGAACTCCAAAATAGGGTAACCATCTCTCTTATACAAAAATTAGACTCATACTGGACTTATATTGAAATACAGGACTCGATACTGGACTGGGATTTACAGGACTCAATCTTAATTGATTACAAAATTGTGACACATGACTAAAATCCTAATCAATAAACCTTATGGGATCCAGGGATCTATGTCTGATCCTGGTATCCCCACCAATTCTCCCAGGGTGGGAGGAACTCGACCCCTTCGAGTAAGGTCAATTTGGCTCTCAAGGAGGGTCTGGGTTGAGGCACGGGCGCACAGCAAATCCTCACCAGTGCTCCACAAATCCTCAAATTCTTGCTAACCTTGCCATATGACCAAATACCTTTGATAACCTTCGTCTTGAGTGCTGATGGCTTGATCATCTATGGTTCACTCACTCCTTTCCTCGCTTATTGGCCAAATTATATATGGACATTATGGGGTGGGTTCACTCATAAAGGAAGGAATTGGCTCAAGGTGCTCGCTAGGTATCACTGCTGTCTCCCTGTGCTCCAAAAGGTCTGAAAGGTTGAAGGTTGGGCTAATACCTAAATCAAGTAGCATCTCATGCACATAGGCATTGGGTCCACTACTCTTTATTAGTCTGAATGGGCCAGCTTTGTGAGCAAAAAATTCCTTTACAATCACATAATCCTCTGCAGAAAATTCTTTATTTCTCTTTCGGAAATTAGCTAAGTTGTTATTTAGTTCATTATTTTTGTTTAACTTTTGACTAATATCCTGATGCAAATGCTTTGCAGAGGTCAGTGCATATGTGGACAGATGAATTAGGGTTGTAAATTTATTGGACTTAAGACTAACACCTAATAGACTCGACTAGACTTTCTATCAAAGGAAATTTATTGGACTCTTTGGGTCAACCTAACACATTATAGACTCTTTAGGTTTGATCCTAGCATGGCATGCATATGAGAATTTACTATGTACTCCTACTAAGTGTCATAGGGTTCTTCAGAAGTAAAATGCAAACATGACATGCTCAATGAACGAATGCAACATGCAAACTCTTATAAAATGCAACCTAATAGTGAAAGAAATAGAAGAAGTTTCAGGAAAGGATAGAAAATAAGAGGTGGGTTCAGGGTTAGTCTGGCAGGATAAGAAATAAGAAGATGGTTCAAGGTTAATCAGAAAAAGTAGAATACTAGAAGGGGCTTCAGGGATTAGTCCTAGACTAATGAGGTTTACTTTAGGGGTTTAGGGTATTCCTATAGGGTCTGCATTATGGAAGAATAGGTCATTAATTTCAGGGAAGAGATCAATTGAAGTCAAGGGAGTGACTTCATCCTGAGGGTATGGGTTTAAAGAGATCAAGTCCTTAATAAACTCTTCTAGCTCATGAAATTTAGGACTTGGCCCTACAATTGGGTCCTCTTCTAAAGTTTCCTTAGGTGGTGCTCTAATAATAGGATCTGGTTTCCCTTGCTCTTCCATTATGGCTTGGGTGTGATCTGGGTCATCTAACTTTAGGTCGACTTTTATGTGGGTATGGTCAGGGTCAACTAATTATAGGGTGGCTTCTACCTGGGTATCTATTGATTCAACTGACTCCAAGTCTTCTATGGGGAACTCTTCTTCCTCCTCATACTCCTCCACTAAGCTCATGTCAGCTTCATATACTTCCTCTTCAATGTCAGCTTTCTGAATCAGTGGGGTGGTAAGAGAGGATTGACTAAGAAAAAATGGACCAATACTAGGCTCATAGCTAGGGGTACTAATCCTATAGGGTTCAGGTAGATTGAGGGATAGTGGGTTACTACTGGGTTCATATCTAGGGACTATGGGTTCCTAGGGCTCATAAGGCAAGGGTTCAACTCTATGGGTCTTGCGTAGGGTTCCTAACTAATCTCCTACTTGGTCAAAACTATAGATTGCTTGATTACTTGATTGGATCAGTTGGTCAAGCTTAGTATTAATTTGGGTATTGGATTGATCAAATTTGAAGTCCATCTTTTCACTCAGGGCTTTTATGAGGGCTTCTAGATTGGACTCCGTGATTGGACTGGGTTGGCGTATAGACTTTCGATATTGGGTTTCTAGTCTAGTAGTCATGCAACAATGAATCAAAGTGGAATGAGATGGTGCAGCCAAGCATGCAAAAGAAAAAGGTTAGTATAATCTAGGGTGTCCTAGACCTAGAGCCAAAACTGAAGGGTCAGCTCAACTTACACTTAACCCAGCAGCTAATCCTTCCTCTGGCTAGGTAGAGGGTGGGAGTGTGGGAGGCCCCCCTACTTTTACAAGGACCCAATTAAAAACCACAACACCACTTAGGTCATTTGACTCTGGACTCTCAGCCTTAGACACTAGATTTCAGTAATAGCCACAGGATTAAATGCACTAGTTGGCCCACACGACTCGGACCCAACTTGTTGGTGTCACCTAGCCCTCTAGGGCAAATTAGGTCTAATTAATTTTAATTAGGCTTGGGTGAGAGGCAAGGAAATTGTTTTGGGCCTAGGACATGTTATGACCTCCTGCCCTGATCTGAGATAGAGAAAGTACCCTTAAGATTAAGTTAATCAAATGATGCACATACAATGAGTCCTAATGCAAACTAAAACAATCAGAAAACATAAAATATTTTTGTGTATTTTATGATGTGGCAATTTAGGTTTAAGTTGATTAGGTTAGCAATCAAATTGGGCTTGGGATTGGGGTGTGTAGAAGTTGGTTAGGTTTGGTCAAGTAAGTGCAGAAATTTAGGAAATTAGGATTTCAGAAAATACAGGATTTGACAAAGTTATCTATGTAGAAAAAAACCAGAAAAATTATAGGATAGAGGATGGATGGTGATTATGAACTCTACTAAATTTGATGCAAAACAAAAATCAGATGATAATGCAAATCCTAGGGTTTTCAGATTGATACAAAAGTCTCTGGTTTTCAGTTAGGGTTTTAATATGCTAAATTTTAGTGAATTAGGTTTTCTATAAAATTAATTAAAAATTATGATAAAACATAGGACAAGACAGAGAACACTTCATGAAGTTTTTACAAAAAAATAAAATTCCTAGGTGGTCAAAATCAGATGAAAAACAGACACCTATTGCAGTGGACAGGATGCAGAAAATTCAGGAATTAGGGTTTTATGACTCTGATGCAGATGAAGGCTATCCTAAACCCTCTCTGATACCAAACTGATGCATAGGGCTAGAAATGGGCCAGCCCAAAGCCCATTGGGCCGGCCCAAAGATTATGTTTTAAAAATGTTTGGACCGAATCCGGGCATCCCTTTGGTCCAAAAATTAAATGGACTCTATTTTACAGCCCTAAGACTAGTCCAATATACTTAAAATTTAGTCTGAAGTATGAACAAATTTAAGGCTGGCCCGAAGTTTATTGATCTAGCCCAGTCCAGTTCCAGACAATGGGTTTTTGGGCCGGCCCATTTCTAGCCCTACTGATGCAGGATGAACCTAGGACTGATGCAAAATAGTAAACTAATTTTTTTTTGTATTTTTTTAGACATTAATTCAGTGGCTAAAAACCCGAAAATAAATAAAGATCAGCAGAAAGACTAGTAATGCCAGAAACTATCATACCCACAAAAACTCATGTAGAATAATAAATAGCCAGGACTCGAGAGTTAAGAAACTCCCAGTTTATGATAGTGTACCTGTCATCAAATCAGAACTCAAGAGGGAAAAGGCTTTTACCAGGTAGCGATTATAGTTCTTCGATGAAGAGATCTCTCAGCCTTGGGATGGCGCCTGGAAGAACAAGCCTTTGGTTCCTGAATCTGAAGGTGATCTGCATCCAGTTTGATGGCAAAGAAAGCCTCCTATGGGGAGGGAAAACACCTCGAGGATTTGAAAAATATCAAGGTTAGGCATGAATCAGGTTATTAAAGAAAAAATAACAAGATGAAATAAGGAAGGAAAGTGATTAGGGCAAAGGGCTAGCGGCAAGGAAGCAGGAAGAACTCTTGATTTAGGTATCTTCAAGGCTTCTCTTTTGGACATGGCTGATGCTTAGAGGTATGATTTGCTGCTTGGGGCATGGAGGATTGCAATGATAGAGGTCGGCCAAAACAAGAGAACAAAAACTAGAACCCAATAACACAAGAACACCGGTCTTAAAAACAATTCAGCAAAGTTTAATTCATAAGAGTTGATTGATTACAAGAGGAGGAGGGATGGGGTATTTATAGAGCTCCATGCCCTCTCCTAAAGGGATTACAAGTCTTTTTTTAGTTAGAAGAGGTTTGTATAATTTAAGCAGGAGAAAGCTACAAAATAAACCTAGAACTAAGAGTATACTAGTTGAATAGAATAAGAATTAGGTTTCATTCATCCATTTGAATTCCTCCTCCTTAGCTTGGACCAGGTCAACACTTTGGATGCATTGAGCTTTATGGGGGGTAGCAAGGGGCGGCCAAGGATGGGTTGAGCACATGGGCTTTGGACCCTGGAGGCCTGGGATGCCTGGAGCAGGAATATTCCAGGTATCTTGGTTCTGGATTGGAATATACCTGGAATCTTGGTTCTTCATGGACCTGGGCCTTGCATTCACTTGGGCTGGGGTATAAGTAAGTCTTTGGGATCATGTTATGACCTGGTCTGGGAATATACTCTGGCATCTGGAGGGATTCTAGGCATCCAAAAAATGTTTGGAAGGAATCAGGGTATCTGGAAAGGCATCTTGAATCCTGGGGTGTCTCGCAAAATCTAATAAGCTGATGTAGTGGCCTCTGACTCCTGGATAAGGCATGGTGGAACTCCAAAATAGGGTAACCATCTCTCTTGTACAAAAATTAGACTCATACTGGACTTATATTGAAATACAGGACTCGATACTGGACTGGGTTGAGACAAATAATTAGGCTCAACTTATTACATGACTCAATCTTAATTGATTACAAAATTGTGACACGACTAAAACCCTAATCAGTAAACCTTATGGGATCCAGGGATCTGTGTATGATCCTGGTGTCCTCACCATCTACCCCGTGACTCATAGCTTGGCAAATCAAGAAGCTCAACACACCCAGCCACCTCACAGCTCGAAGATGGTAGCGAGATGCCATCTACCGCATGACTCATAACTTGGCACACCAATAGGCTTGGTGCCTTATAGCCTCATGGCCTCACTCGCGGCCCAGAGGTGGCACCAGTTTATTTCATGACTCACAGCTTGGCATATTAAAAAGCTCGGCACCCCCAGTATTGCTCATAGCCCGGAGATGGCAGCTTGATGCCGTCTACTGCGTGACTCATAGCTTGGTACACCAATAAGCTCGGTGCTCCATAGCCTCATGGCCTTGTTCATAGCCTGGAGGTGGCACAAAGATGCTGTCTACTGCATGACTCACAGCTTGGCGAATCGAGAAGCTTGGTGCCCCCAGCCTCGCTCATAGCCCGGAGGCAGCACCAAGGTGCCGTCTACTGCATGACTCGCAATTGTGCAAATCGAGAAGCTCAGCGCTCCCAGAGTTGAAGTTTGAACAATTAAATCATCCTACAAAAACTTGTAAACTACTTGAAGAGTTGTTAGAAATAAATGTACATGCTCCAATGTTTGATTATCATCAAAATCACTTATGGGGTCAACAATCTCCCCCTTTTTGATGATGACAAAACATTGGGCATGAAAAACTTAAGATAAAACTCTACAATTACTTGTATAACTATATTTGCAAGAATGTATGAACAAGTAAAAAGAATTGACTTTAATTAGTGTCAAACCATGGAAGGAGAATTAGGGCATAGAGAGGTAATCTCCCCCTTAATAAGATACTCCATGTTTTAACACACTTTTCATGCAAGTTCAAAGCTCAAAAGTTTCTAAGAGAACTTTAAGTACCAGAGCTTTTAAATATCAGAGCTTAAAACATTATGTATCAGAGCTTTATGTATCAGAACATTATATCAGGGCTTGAAACACTTAAATTATTGTGTATCAGAGCTTGAAATATCTTAAAATATTGTATATCAAAGCTTATTAGAAGGCATATTATGTTGTATATCAAAGCTTATTATATGTCAGAGCAAAAATATTTGAGACATTGTGTATCAAACATTGTGTATCAGAGCTTATTAGAAGGCATATTGTGTTTCATGGCATGTATCAGAGTATTAGTGAATAGGTTTTATCCTTTTCAAGCTTTATGTATCAGAGCAAAAATACAAACATAAACACATCTTATCTTTTTCATGCAATATCTTCATAAATTTCTCCTCCTTTTTGTCAATCAATCAAAAGGTGATGTTAGAGTGAAGCTCAGATTTTAAAATAGAATGAGAAAGTATTTAAAATTTGTTTGAGATAATTTCACTTTCTTACATTCATCTTGATATTCTAATTAAAATGTATCAGTTGTATCAAGGACATAAGCACAAGAGTAATTGATAGACAAAATTCATACTTTCATTTCATTTCAAAGATGTTCAATACAAAGTGGAAACTTTCATTTCATTTGAAAGAGAATACATCTAGTCACTGTCTATGTCTACTCTAGGGTTTGGAGGTTGACCCGGAATTTGGATGCCCGGAGGCATAGATGCAATTGGGTTAGGATCTATGACATAAGGTGGTGTAGTATAGGATCTCTGTGGCCTAAAATGAGGAGCTAGTTGTCTGGGATGAACAGACTGACCAGCAAAAGATGAGGGTTGAGGCCTAGGTCTAGAGGAAACAAGAGTAGGATCCAGTGGTGCTGAGGAGGTATACTCTGAGCAGCTTGAAGGTCTTCAACTTTAGTCATCAGCTTCCACAAAAAACTGTTAATGGTTTTCAACTCAGCTTCAATATTCTTTGTATTCTTGGAAGCAGCCAATTTTTCTATTGAGACTCTTACTTCTGCAACTTCCTTTTGCATTGAAAGAATTTCAGAGGCCTGGACATTTTCAAAGGCTTCAACTGATCCTCTTAGCCTTCCTAGTTCACCTCTGAGAATTTCCAAGTCTTTTGTGTAGTTATCCTCCCTTCTTAATCTTTTCTCCATGTCTCCCACACCCTTTTTTACTGAATTAAATTCCTCCCTAAACTCATCAAGACTTTGATCCACTTTAGCATTCAGATCATTAATCATGGATCCAAAAGAATTTAACAAACCTTTTGCAAATTTGTTAAGTGCTTTGTAATATCAACATGATGAATAGTAGAAGGTTCTGGAGCAGTAGTAGGTGCAGGTTCTGGAACAGTAGCAGGAGCAGGTTCCGGTATTGGAGTATTAGGAGTAGGAGGAGCAATGGGAGTAAAGTCTGGTATGAAGGCATCAAAATTTGTCTGAATTGGTGAACCTTACTGTGGCTGAGGTTCAGGGATTGGAATTGATGTGCCTTCACCAGTTTCCATCTCAGCTTGTTGTTGTACTTCTTTTGGTTCTTCAGTGACTGGTGCTTCAGATTTCTTCTTCCAAGTTCTCTCAGATAGCAAATAACCCATCCTCTGTAAGGTTTTAGCTATATAAGTGTTAATGTGAAGGAGGGTTTTACTGTCTTCTCCTTGAAAGGATTATGCCCTATAAGCCAATATTTGTATCTCCCAGACCATTGTAAATTGACAAGTTAATAAAGGCAATAATTTTTCATCATTCGCTGTGTCATTATATGATGAACCCCATAGATTAGGGCTATGGTTGTAGGGCTATGATGAGATCATACCAGTGAGATCTAAGGCCTTAAAACCCTAATCTAGAATATTCCTAGTCATAGGAACCCTGAGTTGGGGATCAGGGTTTCCGGTTAGACTGGCACATCCTATGTATGCTGAAAAGGGTGACTGCTCTCACAGTCACTTGTGTGAGACACTAATACAAGGATGTGGATGCTCATTAGCGAATGAGTTCACTGAAGAGATCCAGTTTGAGAACATCTAATGGAGCCTTAGCTGCATGTCAATAGATGTTTCTCATAGTGGGAGTTGTACAAGTAGTCCTATGACCTGAGACTGCTATAAAACCTTATGTACATGAACCCATGCTTTGGTTCAATCTCATTCATGACACTGGGTCATGCACAAGGTTGATGCTGGGTGTGGTGAATTGTATATGAAGGAAATGAGTAGGTCAACAAGGAATTGATCACTCCTAGTAAGAGGAGATTGCATCCAGCCAAATTAGGTCAGATGATGATTCAGGAAATCTTTGATCAAAGTACAGATATTAGAAATGATTTCTAATATCGAATTAATTGAATCATTAATGTATGACTGAGCTGGGAATGAGTATAAGCTGGTTTTGACATGTTTCCATATCCATAGTTATACTCGGGATGCAAGATGATTGAAGGATCGAATTATACAGGAACTTTCCACTGAAGGGTAGTTTTGGAATTTCACCAGAATTTCAATATCTTCCGGGTAGACATGATACGTTGCTAGACGTCAATCTTGTCTTGTGGGTTGATCAAATTAAATGTTTTAATTGGATCACTAATTAGGAGGAGTCCTAATTGACTAACTCGAGTTAGCTCGATTTGACCTAAATCGATTAGAATGAGTTCTGATCAAATTAGGTCAACTTGCACTCGGACCCACTGCTGGCTAGGTATGGAACCCAATGGGTCACACACTTAGGACAGATAATCAAGGATTTAATTTGGAATTAAATCTCGTTTGCAGATGAACACACTAGCATGTGTTGCAAACCATGGCTTCTACTTGAATCGGATTCGAGTTAGGGTTCCGATTTGGTCTTTTTTAGATCCAAATTCATTCCGGTTTGAATCTAATTGAAGATTCAAAATATTGGGCTAACTGTAGGCTAGCAATTGGGCTAACCTAAGAGGCTAAACCCTTTTCCCACATCGCCTAAGCCCCTCCCCCTCTCTTCCCATGCGCGCGCGCAAGGAGAAGAGTCCACGCGCGCGTGGACTCTCTCCAAGTCGCGTCTTTGCATGAAAAGAAAGAAAAGGGTCGGCATTTTTTTTGAAAGGGCGTGGAAGAGAGTCCACCTAGGCGTGGACTCTTCAAAAAATTGGAATTATCGTGAAAAAGAAAGAAAAAACACCGAAGGGGCGCGACTCTTCTTTCTGCGCGCGCCCTTCTGTGTTTTTCACGATTCTTCCTTGCGTCTTCCCATCCCAAAGGCCGTGAGATTAATCCCAAGGGCCGTGAGATAAAGGAAAAGGACGTGAGAAGGGAGAGAGGGACGTGAGAGGATGATTTCAGATGAGAAGGCACCTCTCTGTCGCCTATTTAAGAAGAAGGCTTCACCGTAAAAATTAATTCCAGATTTTCTACGGCGAAGCCTTGCTTCTTTTTCTTTCTCCCTCTCCAGAAGATTGTTTCCCCCTCCTCTCTTTCCTCTTTGATTCCTTTACAGAGCCTAGGCTCTGTCGAATCTCAGAACAGAAGGAGAGTCAGAGAGAAACTCTCCGACGGTAAAGGAAGAAGGCGCCTCTCCTTTCTTTCTTATATTAAGACAATCTTGTCTTAATTTTCTTCTCCCTCCAAGACAAGCCTTGTCCCATTTTAGGACAAGGGCTTATTCTTAAGACAAGAGTGTCTTAAGGGGCCAAAGTTGCTAGAAGACGAGGAGAAGGGTAAGAGAGAAGGTTTAGTCCCAGTTTGGCTAGAGGAGTCCTAGCCAATAGCCCATATATCAAGTTCTTAGGGTAGAGCTTGATTGGAAGGAACCCAATTAAGGAGTCAGTGTCTTGATCATCTGCCCGTGTGGATCACCATCGGAGGGCGGACAAGTGGACGCCTGGTGTGTTCAAAAGGTTACTCAATTTGGAGTTTATTTCTACATCAGACTGGATATAGCGATCTGAGGTTAGTATCTAAACTATGTTTAAATTTGGACATGCATGTAGTTACAGTTTTAATTTCTAATAAGGAGATTTTGGGATTAGGGTTCGGACCTGATTTCATAAAATTTTGAAATCCACGCTTCCGCACTGGTTCCCGAATCCAACAGTGGTATCAGAGCCTCCTTATTAGGATTAAAACTTATGCAGTTCAATTCATGATGTAGTATCATGTTAAAGTTTTTATATTGATGCACAAAGCATGTCTTTGATTGAACATGAGTTTGATGATTGCCACCAGTTAGGGTTTTCCACTGAAACCCTAATTGTCTTAGAGATATGATTAGCCCTGGAGCCATCATACTGAAATAAGGTTGCCCTGGCATAATGGTGTATCCATTATGTGGTAAATGGTTGTCCTAGTATGATGGCACACATTTCACATATTTTCTTAGTTTAAAGCATGTATTAATATATGTGATAGCTTTTAATTGAATGTGCTGGCATTGCATGAACCCCTCTTAAAATTATATTAAGTGGTAGTATAGTTAACTGATAAGCATTATTAGTCATGATGGATAATTAGTCATTTCGGTGTCTAGAAAGGTGGTTCTGGGAAGGTAAAGGGAATCGTGGTTTTTAATTGGTTCCGTTGACTGACCTGGCCAATTTTAAATTGGTGTCTAGGAAAGCAACGGGGGGACCCCCACATCTCTTCCACTAGCCTGGCCGATCTGATTGATTTAATTCTTGACTAACATGCTTGGTGTTAAAATACTATTATTGGCCTTCCTTCATGATAGGTCATTATTGTGTTACGATCTATACTAGGTTTGTTGTGTACACACAAGACCTAATATGGTGACTAACACAATTTTTGGCCTAATACAATTATTTGTTTATGGCATGATTTAAAGTAATATTTTGTTGTGTACACACAAGGGTATTACTATTAAAGTCATGACTATATGGCTATGAAGGGTCTTACTTAACTAAAATATTATAGTTTGTTGTGTATACACAAGGCTATTAATATTTTAGAGGCCGAGATAAGTTGAGAATTGTACGGGTTACAATTGGAAAGAGTTTTCCTACCTATGAACTTATATAAGATTTGTTGTGTACACACAAGGTCTTTTATAAGGGATTGGGATCTCAACCCCACTAAGAAAGACCAATTAAGGTTTTCTCGATCATCGTATAGAGGGTTATGATGCTCGATAAAATAGTGGGAGACATAATTAAATTAAAGTCCTAATTTAATTATGCGTTGTCATTTCATGGTTGTTTGCTTATGTTTTTGTTCTTTGTTTAAATGTAGATAAATGGCCTCTTCACTCTCACTCCGTAGTATTTTAGATGCCAACAAATTGACTGGGCCTAATTATGTTGATTGGCTGAGAAATTTGAAAATAGTACTCAGTCAAGAAAGAATTTCCTATATTCTTGATACCCCAATTTTGGAACCACCAAGGGAAGATGCCTCGCAAGAGGAGAAGACCACATATAATATGTGGCAAAATGACTCACTTACTGTCAAATGTGTTATGCTTGCCTCTATGACTAACGAGTTGCAGAGGCAGCATGATAGCATGGATACTAACTCCATACTGCTAAATTTAAAAGAGCTTTATGGAGAACACAGTAGAACTGCTAGATATGAAATATCTAAGCAGTTGTTCCGTGCAAGGATGACAGAAGGTACATCAGTACAAGACCATGTATTAAAGATAATTGATCTAATCACTCGATTAGGTCAATTAGGTTTTGTAATGGATGGGGAGTTGAATCAAGACTTGATCTTGCAATCACTCCCAGAGTCATTTTCACAGTTTGTTCTTAATTACCATATGAACAAACTTAATTCTTCCTTGCCTGAGCTGTTGAATATGTTGAAGACAGCAGAGAGCCATGTAAAGAAAAATAAGGCTCCAGTTCTTCTTGTGGATAAGAAGAAGACAGGCAAAAAGGGTTCCAGTAAGAGGATGAATCCCAAAGGGGGTATTAAGAAGAAGAAAGGAAAGAAGGCCTCCGGACAGATGACCTGCTTTCATTGTGGCAAGCCGGGTCATTGGAAAAGGAACTGCAAGGTTTACCTTGCAAGTGTGAAGCCTGGTGCATCAGAGGCACCAAAAGGTATGAAAGAAGTTCATACTATTTTGTCATTGGATTCTTCCATTTCAAATACTTGGGTGTTGGATACCGCCTGTGGTCATAACATCTATAAATCATTGCAGGGACTTCAGGGGCTTAAAGTATTGAAGGAAGGTAACTTTGAGCTCTACGGTGCTGGAGGGGACCCCATCCAAGCAGAAGCTGTAGGGACTTATGTTTTGAAGTTACCTTCAGGGAAGATCTTGGAGCTAAGGAATTGTTACTATATGCCAAAAATCATTAGAAATATCATATCTGTACCCTTGTTACTTAAACAAGGATATACTATGAATGTAATGAGCAGTGGCTGCTCAATTTCTTTATCTAATGAAATTATATGTTATGGCATATTCTGCAATGGTCTATTAACTCTTTCCACTAATGACAATATTTTTCATGTTTCTAACAAACGGAAAAGAGATGATGTTAACAATACCTTACTTTGGCATTGTCGACTTGGACATATTAGTGAGACTAGGATTAACAAGTTATACAAAGAAAATTTCTTTGATCCTTATGACTATGAGTCATTAGGAACTTGTGAATCATGTCTCATGGGTAAGATGACCAAGACTCCATTTAGTGGACATGGAGAAAGGACAAAAGAGTTATTAGGACTCATACACACAGATGTATGTGGGCCTATGACAACTTAAGCCTATGGAGGATACTCATACTTCATCACATTTACTGATGATTTTTCAAGGTATGGATTTGTGTATCTAATGAAACATAAGTCCGATGCTTTTGAAAAATTTTTAGAGTATCAAAGTATGGTAGAGAAACAGACAGGAAAAAGTATAAAGATCCTCCGATCAGATAGAGGAGGTGAGTACTTATCCACTGAGTTTCTTGATCACCTTAAAGATAAGGGGATCATCTCTGAATGGACTCCTCCTTACACACCACAATTAAATGGTGTTGCTGAAAGGAGGAATCGTACTTTATTGGATATGGTACGGTCCATGATGTGCTTCATGGAGTTACCTTTTTCTTTCTGGGGATATGCTTTGGAAACAGCAACTTATATCTTGAATAGAGTACCATCTAAAACTGTCTCTAGCACTCCATATGAATTATGGAGAGGTAAGAAGCCCAATCTTAAGTATATTAAGATATGGGGATGTCCAGCCTATGTAAAAAGAAATTTTGGACATAAACTAGATGCTAGAGCAGACAAATGTCTATTTATTGGATATCCTAGAGATAGTATAGGATATCTGTTCTACCACCCTACTGAGCAAAAGGTTTTGGTCAGTAGGCATGCCACTTTTATGGAAAAAGAATTCATCCTACAAAAGGGCACTGGTAGAAATATCGAACTTAATGAAATTCAACAAATAGACACATCTCAGTCAAGTAACAACATAGTTAATATAGAACCTGAACACACTCCTATCCGTAGGTCTGATAGGGTGCGACAAGCACCTGAGAGGTATGGGTTCATAATTGAAAATAATGAAGCCCAAATCATTCAAAATGATGAGCCTCTAACCTATACGGAAGCAGTCATGAGTAGAGACTCAGACAGATGGCTGGAAGCCATGAGATCCGAGATGGACTCCATGTATGTCAACCAAGTATGGTCTTTGGTTGATGCACCAGAGGGTATTAACCCTATTGGGTGTAAATGGGTCTATAAAAAGAAGAATGGGGCAGATGGCCAAGTTGAAACTTATAAAGCCAGATTGGTGGCTAAGGGTTTCAGACAAAAACAGGGAATAGATTATGATGAAACATTTTCCCCTGTTGCCATGCTCAAATCTATTCGGATTATGCTTGCTATAGCAGCATATCATGATTATGAGATCTGGCAAATGGATGTAAAAACTGCATTCCTCAATGGTTTCCTTGAGGAAGAGGTTTATATTTCACAGCCAGAAGGTTTTGTCTTGGAGACTAAACCTAATCAGGTATGTAGGCTAAAGAAATCCATTTATGGATTAAAGCAAGCATCAAGGAGTTGGAACATCTGATTTGATAAAACAGTCAAAGAATTTGATTTTTTCAAAAATGAGGATGAACCTTGTGTGTACAAGAAGACTAGTGGGAGTGCCATAGTTTTCTTAGTTCTATATGTTGATGATATACTTCTTATTGGGAATGATATCCCAATGTTACAATCAGTCAAAGTGTGGTTATCGAAACAGTTTTCCATGAAAGACTTGGGAGAAGCATCCTACATACTGGGTATAAAGATCTACAGGGAAAGATCAAGAAGGATGCTAGGCTTATCCCAGTCTAGGTACATTGACCAGGTGCTAAAGAGATTTAGCATGGAGGAAAGTAAAAGAGGTTACTTACCTATTGGTCATGGCATACGTCTTTCTAAGAGGATGTCTCCTAAGACACCTGAAGAAAGAAATAGAATGAGTTCTATACCTTATGCTTCGGCTATAGGGTCGATTATGTATGCTATGTTATGTACCAGGCCTGATGTGGCATATGCCTTGGGTGTAGCCAGTAGATTTCAGGCTGATCCAGGAGAGGATCACTGGAAGGCTGTGAAAAATATTCTTAAGTACCTGAGAAGGACTAAGGATATTTTTCTCATATACGGAGGGTCTGATCTTAAACTAGAAGCCTATTCAGACTCTAGTTTTCAATCAGACCCAGATGATAGTAAATCCATTTCAGGGTATATCTTTACCTTGAATGGTGGAGCAGTAAGTTGGAAGAGCACTAAACAGCAGACTGTAGCTGACTCAACTACCGAGGCAGAGTACATAACTGTCAGTGAAGCCGCCAAGGAAGCTGTCTGGATGAAGAAATTCATCACAGAGTTGGGAGTAGTTCCTGAGATTGAGAACCCGGTGCCATTCTATTGTGATAACACTGGAGCAGTTGCTCAAGCTAAGGAACCGAGAGCCCATCACAAGTCCAAGCACATTCTGAGATGCTTCCATCTTGTCCGAGAGATAATCGAGAGACAAGAAGTCTGCATCAATAGAGTGGATACAAAGAACAACATAGCAGACCCGTTCACTAAGGCTCTACCACAGCGGGAGTTTGATCGCCACCTCGACAGTATGGGGTTAAAGAATAAGAGCGATTGGCTTTAGTGCAAGTGGGAGATTGAAAGGATTATGCCCTATAAGCCAATATTTGTATCTCCCAGACCATTGTAAATTGACAAGTTAATAAAGGCAATAATTTTTTCATCATTCGCTGTGTCATTATATGATGAACCCCATAGATTAGGGCTATGGTTGTAGGGCTATGATGAGATCATACCAGTGAGATCTAAGGTCTTAAAACCCTAATCTAGAATATTCCTAGTCATAGGAACCCTGAGTTGGGGATCAGGGTTTCCGGTTAGACTGGCACATCCTATGTATGCTGAAAAGGGTGACTGCTCTCACAGTCACTTGTGTGAGACACTAATACAAGGATGTGGGTGCTCATTAGCGAATGAGTTCACTGAAGAGATCCAGTTTGAGAACATCTAATAGAGCCTTAGCTGCATGTCAATAGATGTTTCTCATAGTGGGAGTTGTACAAGTAGTCCTATGACCTGAGACTGCCATAAAACCTTATGTACATGAACCCATGCTTTGGTTCAATCTCATTCATGACACTGGGTCATGCACAAGGTTGATGCTGGGTGTGGTGAATTGTATATGAAGGAAATGAGTAGGTCAACAAGGAATTGATCACTCCTAGTAAGAGGAGATTGCATCCAGCCAAATTAGGTCAGATGATGATTCAGGAAATCTTTGATCAAAGTACAGATATTAGAAATGATTTCTAATATCGAATTAATTGAATCATTAATGTATGACTGAGCTGGGAATGAGTATAAGCTGGTTTTGACATGTTTCCATATCCATAGTTATACTCGGGATGCAAGATGATTGAAGGATCGAATTGTACGGGAACTTTCCACTGAAGGGTAGTTTTGGAATTTCACCAGAATTTCCATATCTTCCGGGTAGACATGATACGTTGCTAGACGTCAATCTTGTCTTGTGGGTTGATCAAATTAAATGTTTTAATTGGATCACTAATTAGGAGGAGTCCTAATTGACTAACTCGAGTTAGCTCGATTTGACCTAAATCGATTAGAATGAGTTCTGATCAAATTAGGTCAACTTGCACTCGGACCCACTGCTGGCTAGGTATGGAACCCAATGGGTCACACACTTAGGACAGATAATCAAGGATTTAATTTGGAATTAAATCTCGTTTGCAGATGAACACACTAGCATGTGTTGCAAACCATGGCTTCTACTTGAATCGGATTCGAGTTAGGATTCCGATTTAGTCTTTTTTAGATCCAAATTCATTCCGGTTTGAATCTAATTGAAGATTCAAAACATTGGGCTAACTGTAGGCTAGCAATTGGGCTAACCTAAGAGGCTAAACCCTTTTCCCACATCGCCTAAGCCCCTCCCCCTCTCTTCCCACGCGCGCGCGCAAGGAGAAGAGTCCACGCGCGCGTGGACTCTCTCCAAGTCGCGTCTTTGCATGAAAAGAAAGAAAAGGGTCGGCATTTTTTTTTGAAAGGGCGTGGAAGAGAGTCCACCTAGGCGTGGACTCTTCAAAAAATTGGAATTACCGTGAAAAAGAAAGAAAAAACACCGAAGGGGCGCGACTCTTCTTTCTGCGCGTGCCCTTTTGTGTTTTTCACGATTCTTCCTTGCGTCTTCCCATCCCAAAGGCCGTGAGATTAATCCCAAGGGCCGTGAGATAAAGGAAAAGGACGTGAGAAGGGAGAGAGGGATGTGAGAGGATGATTTCAGATGAGAAGGCGCCTCTCTGTCGCCTATTTAAGAAGAAGGCTTCACCGTAAAAATTAATTCCAGATTTTCTACGGCGAAGCCTTGCTTCTTTTTCTTTCTCCCTCTCCAGAAGATTGTTTCCCCCTCCTCTCTTTCCTCTTTGATTCCTTTACAGAGCCTAGGCTCTGTCGAATCTCAGAACAGAAGGAGAGTCAGAGAGAAACTCTCCGACGGTAAAGGAAGAAGGCGCATCTTCTTTCTTTCTTACATTAAGACAATCTTGTCTTAATTTTCTTCTCCCTCCAAGACAAGCCTTGTCCCATTTTAGGACAAGGGCTTATTCTTAAGACAAGAGTGTCTTAAGGGGCCAAAGTTGCTAGAAGACGAGGAGAAGGGTAAGAGAGAAGGTTTAGTCCCAGTTTGGCTAGAGGAGTCCTAGCCAATAGCCCATATATCAAGTTCTTAGGGTAGAGCTTGATTGGAAGGAACCCAATTAAGGAGTCAGTGTCTTGATCATCTGCCCGTGTGGATCACCATCGGAGGGCGGACAAGTGGATGCCTGGTGTGTTCAAAAGGTTACTCAATTTGGAGTTTATTTCTACATCAGACTGGATATAGCGATCTGAGGTTAGTATCTAAACTATGTTTAAATTTGGACATGCATGTAGTTACAGTTTTAATTGCTAATAAGGAGATTTTGGGATTAGGGTTCGGACCTGATTTCATAAAATTTTGAAATCCACGCTTCCGCACTGGTTCCCGAATCCAACACTCCTGATATATCAATGTTTCCATTTTGAAAGAAAAGAGTAAGAATCATCCCATAAGGCAAACATGACTTCACTTTTATTATTGCTTCTTTCATCTGACTTATCATAATAGCTGGAAGATTGATTTTGTCCCCAAGTATCAGTAGCTCCATGAAACATAAGTCTCGCTCACTCACCCAGTCAAATCGACCTATCTTGGGTAGAAAAATCCTACTAATGAAGCTGTGGAGTAACCTCATTTCAATGGATAATGAGCTAGCTTTAAGGGTTCCAACTTCATTAACATCAGTCTGCTCTAGTACAGTCTGTAAAGATCTTGTCCTATCCTTTAGGACCAAATACTATGTACCGTCAAATGGCATTTCCAGGATATTTCCAAGTATTTCTTCAGATATAATAATTATTTTCCCTTTGACCAGAGACTCAATGAAATTTTCTCCAAATCTCATGTTTTCATAAAAAGTTCTAACCAGATTTGGATAAGTCCGAATGTCCAAAGAACACATATTTCTCCAGCCCTGATTTTCAATAAAATCCTCAATTATAAACCCTATTTCTTTAAGGAATTAAAATAAAATTCTTCTACCTGTAGTTATAGGCTGCATACCCAAGAAAATTTGTTGGCTTGGAGAGACGAGGCAAGGTTCTTCAGCCAATTGAGGAGGAATTCGAGAAGAACTGTTTTCACAGAATTTTGTTCTTCTTTCATGTGAAGCTTCCTCAGTTTCCTGTTGAGATTTCTTCCCCACTGTCCTTTTTGGAGCCATCCCACAAACACACTGAGATCTGAAGTAGTTTTGGAAGAGTGGAGTTTTGGAAAGGTTCCTCAGAGGGAAAGAATGTAGAGTCAAGGACAGAAATGAGAATGAAAATCCTTATGGCTCGAACTGAAAAGAGACGGCCCGACATCCAAGCCGGCTCGACCGATAGGTCATCTGCTCTAGTCAGCTCGAGCAGAGGGAGCACATAAGTGATTTTTAGGTTTCAATCAAAGTCTTGTTATACAGAAAAGAGTGAGGCAAGGAGGTCTCCTGGATAATTTTTCCTTAAGTTTGCAGGGATGTTTCTAGAACGAGTCACATAACCCTAGTTCACATCTAATCATTGCAAATCTATCAATATTTAAAGGTTTAGTAAAAATGTCAGCAAGTTGGTTTTTAGTTGGCACGAATTCAAGTATAATGTCATTATTCAATACATGATCTCTTATGAAATGGTGCCTAATTTCAATGTACTTAGTTCTTGAATATTGAACAGGATTTTTAGTCAAATTTATAGCACTTATGTTATCACATTTGATTAGAATTTTAGATTATGTAATACCAAAGTCTTCTAGCTATTGTTTAATTCAAAGCACTTGAGCACAACAACTATCAGCAGCAACATACTCTATCTCAGCAGTGGATAATGCTACGGAGTTTTGTTTCTTACAATGCCATGTGATTAAATCAACCCTAGAAATTAGCATGTTCCACTAGTGCTCTTTCTATCAATTTTGTAACTAGTATAGTCAGCATCCAAAAAATTAATTAAATTCAGAGATGATTCTTTATAATCCAAAAACCTAAATTGCTTGTACCTTGTAGATATTTGATAATTCTTTTAACAGCATGCATATGTGATTCCTTAGGTTTTGATTGAAAACGAGCACACACATATACACTATACAAGATATTAGGTCTACTGGCAGTAAGATATAATAGGGATCCAATCATATCTCTATAAAGCTTTTGGTCAACATTGGATCTGTTTTCATCTTTGTCTAGCCTGTAGATAGGGCTCATGGGTGTGCTAGTCTCTTTGCTTGTTTCCATGCTAAACTTCTTGATTATTTCTTTGATATACTTGGCTTGGATTATAAAGATTCCTTCCCTCGTTTGTTTGACTTGTAATCCAAGGAAGTAGTTAAGTTCACCATAAGGCTCATTTCAAACTCACCTTGTATTAACTCAGCAAATTCTCTACAAAGATTTTCATTAGTTGCACCAAATATAATATCATCAACGTAAATTTGTACAACTAACATATCATTCTTTTTGTTTTTAATGAAAAGAGTTTTGTCAACATTTTCTCTTTTGAAATTATTTTCAAGTAAAAATTTGCTTGGTCTATCATACTAGGCCCTAGGTGCTTGTTTCAAACAATATAAAGATTTATTTAATTTAAACACATGATTTGGAAAAGTATGAGTTTCAAAACCTGGTGGCTGTTCTACAAAAACTTGCTTAGAAATAAATCAATTTAGAAAAGCACTTTTGACATCCATTTGAAAGAGTTTAAAATTCATGTAGCAAGCAAATGCAAGAAGTAATCTAATGGTCTCAAGTCTTGTTACAGGAGCATGTGTTTCATCAAAATCAATGCCCTCTTCTTGATTGTACCCTTTTGCTACCAACTTTGCTTTATTTCTCATAACCTTACCATTCTCATATAGTTTGTTCCTATAGACCCATTTGGTTCCTATGATGGGATGGTCTATAGGTCTATCAACTAGTGTCCAAACATTATTTCTTTCAAACTAGTTTAATTCATCATGCATGGCCATCATAGGGGTTTAATTCATCATGCATGGCCATCATCCAGTTTGGATCATATTCAGCTTCTTCTAAACTATGTGGTTCAATTTGTGAAACAAAGGCTAGGTAGTCATGTGCATCTCTATGTGTAGACCTAGTCCTAACACCATGAGAAGGATCACCAATAATTAAATCTTTAGGATATGACATTACATACCCCATTCCTTTGGTAAATCAGTATGATCCTTGCTTACCACTTCATTTCCATCTTGCGTTGGCTTGTCTTGAATGCTTAGTTCTTCCATTTCCTTTTGTAGTGTACCTGCATCATTATCTATGCACTCATCTTTTCTAGATGGTGTGGGGTTAGTTTCATCAAAAACAACATGAATTAACTTTTCAATAGTAAGAGTCCTCTTATTAAACACTCTATATGCTTTGCTATGTAGTGAATAACCAAGGAATATAGATTCATCAGATTTTGCATCAAACTTTCCTAGGTTATCTTTACCATTATTCAACACAGTATTTACACCCAAAAATATGAAAGTAATTAATATTTGGTTTTCTTCTATTCCAAAGCTCATAGGGGTTTTCTTTGAAATTGGGTGTATTAAAACTCGATTTAATATGTAACAGGCAGTGTTCACTGCTCTGCCCAAAAGTACATTGGAAGATTGCCTTCACACAACATGGTTCAGGCCATTTCTTCCAAAGTTCTATTCTTTCTCTCTATAACACCATTTTGTTGTGGTGTTCTAGGAGCGGAGAAGTTGTGATCAATGCTGTGCTCAGTACAATATTCACCAAAAAATTAATTTTGAAATTCAATTCCATGATCACTTCTTATAGAAATAACAGAAAGATTTTTCTTATTTGAAACCTTCTTATAAAATTTTCGAAATACATCAAAGGTTTCATCTTTTTGTGCAATAAATAATATCCATGTGAATCTAGAAAAGTCATCTACAATCGCAAGGCGATATTTCATACCTCCTAGGCTTGTGGTCCTAGTTGGTCCAAATAAGTCCATGTGAAGTAGCTCAAGGGGTCTAGTAGTTGAAATAACATTTTTTAATTTAAAACTCTCCTTAGTTTGTTTGCCTAATTGACAAGCATCACATACATAATCAATATCAACTTTAAAGTATGGCAAACCTCTAACCAGATTCTTAGAAATTAATTTGGCAATTGTATGCATGCTAGCATGACCTAATCATCTATGCCATAATAAACAAGACTCCTTGGTCTTAGCATTCATTGCTATTAGACTGGAACTACTAGTCATGGCTAGATCATTTAGATCTACCATATAGATATTTCCAAGTCTATGACCAATGAATTTATTGCTAGAATTAAGAGAGTTAGTTACTATACACATAGATGATTCAAAGATAACCTTGAAGCCTTTATCACAAAGTTGACTAATACTCAATAAATTATGCTTCAATTTATCTATTAGCAACACATCTTCAATAAAAGTATAGGGGGTTATCTTAATTTTACCGATTCTGATTATTCTCCTCTTGCCATTATCACCAAAAGTAACCAATCCTCCTCCTTTCATTTATAGGGTGATGAACTAATCCTTGTCACCCGTCATATGCCTTGAACAGCCACTATCAAGATACCATCTTTTCTTTAATTTGTAGGCTGCAAGATAGTCCTGCAAAATAGTCAAGGAGTGATTTTAGGTATCCAAGCTAACTTGGATCCTTTCGGGTTAGTAAAATTAGTTCCTTTTGGAACCCAAACAATTCTATATTTCAATGCACCAATCATGGAACTTTTCAATTAATTGCATTGATAAAATTTATGTCCAATTCTATGACATGCATAACAGATAATTTTATCATATTTGAATGATGCATGCTTTGAAACTTTAAAAGATGCAGAAATAGATATGTTTGGTTTGAAAGATTTTTGAACATAATTCTTAGGAACATACTTCAAGCCATTTGAAACATAATTCGATGGAAAAGCTTTTTGAGATTTTGTATTTGAAGCTGAAGCTTTTGAAGATATAAATCTTGTTACTAAAATTCCTTTAGCATTTAAAGCATTTAAACCTATCTGACCTAATTTTTGAAAATTAAGGAAAAATTATCTAGAAATTTCAAACTTCTCTTTAGAGCATAGGGCAACCTAGTTTAGACTCTAAAAACCCTTAGAAATTGAGTTTGACCCATTTTGATTTTTAGAATAGAATTTTGCTCGAGCCGACTCAAGTTCTCAAAGCTTTGGGCGAGCCGACTCGCAGGTCGGGCCGAAGCTTTTTAAGTAGGGTTTCCACTTTCCCTATTCATTGTATTTCTTGGATTATAACCTTTTTATCTTAGCTGACTCCTCACTCCACACTTGAAAACTCTCCAAAAACCCTCTCAAACTTTCTTAAATCTTTGATCTTTGGAGAATGGTGCCTCGCAAGGCGGTGGCAAAGAAAGCAACAAGGGTTGTTCAGACTATGGCTGAGGAAAGGAGGAGCAAGAGGCGAATGGATACCTCGATTCCACAAGAAGAACAGTAGACTAAGCCAGAGGAAGTTGTTCCAGCACCCCGACAAGTCATTCCAATGGGAAATCGATAAGTGACGCCTGGTAGATGCATTGATTTCAATTTTCTAGAACAAGAATAGTTGAATATTGGTATGTGGCTTGAAAGACAAGGTTGGAAGGATTTTTGTCAATTAAATGTTCCAACTTACCCAATTCTGGTTCGACAATTCTTTGAGAACATGTCACTAGGAGCTTTTCATATTGAAGGAACAGTAAAAGGGAAATTGATAGAAGTGAATGAGCAGAAACTTTCAAATTTGTTGAATATACCTAAAGAAGGAGATTGCTATTTGGTTATGAAGAAAAGAGTGAAGACTCTCAGACTCATCTTGGGAAGATCTAATGTTAAAGGAATTATTCATGTGAGTGCAAACTAGCTCTCATTAGAAATGAGGCTGTTACACAACATCATTAGCCGGATTTTCCTACCCAGGACAGGTAGATTCGACTGGGTTAGCGAGAGAGATCTTACATTCATGAGGTGACTGATTGAGGGGGAGCCCCTCTCAACCTTCCATTTATTATGATTTCTCAGATGAGAGAGGCTGTACGTAGGGCACGAGCCTGTTTGCCCTACAGGATGGTGTTTACTTTGCTGTTCCAGGATGCTGATATTGATCTTACTGGAGAGGACTGTCGTTTGTTGCTGCACACCGATAGGTACACAGTAAAATCCCTGACCAGAATGGGATTTATTAAGGTTGATGAAAATTGGATCAGGAAGACCTTAAGAGTTCCTGTAGCACACTCAGAGGACTCAGATGATGATGTACAGGCTGCACAGGGACATAGTGAGCAGACTGAGGGACAGACTGATGAGGCTGGACCATCCGAGCCAGCTCTTGTTTCACCACATTCACCAGTCAGGACTCCTACTACTGCTAGAGCTGATACTGATGATAGACTTCAGAGAGTCTTGGAGGAGATTTCTTGTCTCAGGACTGACACTGATAGGAGGATTAGTTCTCTACAGTCCGAGATGCAGCAGGGCTTTCATGATATTATGGCTATATTGAGACAGCTATCTGCGGCCAGCCAGCATGCACCTTCTACTTCCATAGGGACTGGCACAGCAACTGGCATGGGCACTGAGACTGGTACTGGCACATATGCTGAGCAGGGACAGGAGACACATTGCACTGATGCACCGTATCATGCCACACCTGTTGTTAGTGAGCCTCAGGATAGTATGGAGGCTGCTGGATCTACTGATGTTGGAGTGACTCCTGCTACTCAGATGCTTTCATCCACCAGCACTTTGGCCCTATCTCTTGATCCACCTACTACTAGACCTACACCCATTTTTATTTCATCTAAATCAAAAACCAAACCTAAACCTAAATCTAAAGTAACTAGGACTTCTACACCTACTAGGACTAGGATTAGGGATCTCTAACCTAGGTTCCCCAAGTTCAAGCCTAGTCCAGGTATTCTAGAGGTTGGTTCCTCCTCTGATGAGGAAGAACCTGATAGTGATCCTCGAACCTCATTCTGATGTTTAGGTTTTATCTTTTGAGACTTTTTGTTGTTGTATTTGGTTGTGATACTATTTTGTTATGCCGTGGCACGTTTGTAAAGTATCACATATGCTATGTATTGGCTTATTTCTCATATATATATATATATATATATATATATATACTTCACTTGTTATGAATTAATGTTATGATTGAATCAATATTTCTCATATGTTATGAATATATATTATGAATGAATGTCCATTTCTCATACACCTTTTGTTGATGACAAAAAGATGGAGAATGGAGACTGTGGTTGGCATGAATAAGAAAAGGCTATATTAATAAATCTATGCTATATTGATTCATGAAAGGAAGTTATGTTGATTCATGAAAATTGCTCAAAATTATTTACAAATGCGATATGGATAATTGAATGTTATGAAACTTTGATGAAATGGAGGTTTGATTCATGAAAATTTGATGAAACTTAAGTTTACTTCAAAAGTTTGAAAAATTTCATAAGTCTCGATATGCATTGTATGGTCAATACCCTCGATACATCATGTTATGATACATATGATACATCATGTTTCAATACACTTGATATACATGATATGTAGTATTCAATGCTATACATTTGATATATTTTGGCACATTGTATCGATACACCGATACTTAACCTATATGATACGCATAGACTTGAAATTACTACAATTGTAAAGTGCTTTCAATTTTTTAATCATGCCCAGTGTTTTGTTATCATCAAAAAGAGGGAGATTGTTGACCCCTGAAATGATTTTGTTGATCACAAAACATTGGAACATGTATTTGATACTAACCCTTTACAAATTGTTTAAAAAGTTTTGCAGGATTGGTTACCTTTGTTTAAAATGGTTTTCAAATCACTTAAGGGTAATTCAATTGTATTTGTAAAAGCCCTAACTTATGAATGCTATAATCATGTAAAATTGGCTTAAAAATTGTAAGTATTTTGATAAAGTATGTAGATTAGCTTCTAGTTGATTCAATGTTGAAGTTTTTGGGAAGCTTGAAGCATATTTTTTAAAAGATTTGTAAGAGCCGACTCAAAATGGCACGGCACATAGGAAGATTCAAAGTTTCAGAACCAAGAGCCGACTCCCAGTTCAAGAGTCGACTCCTCCAGAAATATAGTTTTTGAAGTTCTGAGAACTAGAGCCGACTCCCAGATCAAGAGCAGACTTTAAGTATGTATGTTTGTCATGACTGAAAGCTTGAAGGCAAGAGCCGACTCCTAGTCTAAGAGCCGGCTCCTACAAAAGTTTGTTTCTGGCATGTCTGAAACTTCGAGCCGACTCCTAGAGCTCGAGCTGGCTCGTGGAGCCATTGTCTATACTTCAACGGCTAGTTACTGAAATTGAAATTTGAATTCCAATTCAACTCCAACGGCCATTTAACAAATCCCAAGGCCCTACAACAGTCATATCTCATGGAAAACTATAAAGGAGATTATTTTTGAAGGATTAAACAATTAATTGAGAATTATTGCTGAATTTTCTTGAGAAAACAAAGAGCTTTCAAGTTATTCCTCTACTTACCTCAAAGAGCATTCAAGTGGATTCAAAGCTTTACCAACTCCACTCTATCATTGAATCCACTCATTGAAGAAGGGAAGAAGCAGCATTGAAGAGCATTGAAGAGCACTCAAGGCTTGACTTCATCTTGATCTACATCGACAATATCAAAACAAACTTGGTTTGTTGTAGTTGCTTGTTATTCATTCTTTATCTTTGTTTATTCTTTAAAAACAACAAGGGGCTATATCTTAAGAGAGAGTTAAAGGTTTTTAGGTGAACCTTATAAAATCTAAGTTTGGGTTCTTGGTTTTCCCAGTTTAAAACCAAGTTTTTGGGTTTTCTTTGGTGATCCCGTTTAAAACCAAAGGGAGTTAGGGTTTCTTTGGTGATCCCGGTAAAACCAAAGTGTATAGGTTTGGATTGTGAGCCTAGTAAAATAATCCGCTGTATTCCGGTTGGGGAATATAGTGGAAACCCCAAGTGGTCCTTGGATAGTGGATGTAGGAGCCGGTTGCTCTGAACCACTCTATTTCTTGGTGTTTGTGATTATGCTTTCATTGCTTGATAGCTTTAATTTATTTACTTCCGCTTTATACACTTCACTTCTACACTAAAAGAATTTCAAAGTGCACATACTTGCAAAAGATTTTTAAACCCAATTCACCCCCCCTCTTGGGAAGCCACCTGGGCAACACTCGCTTTATCAGGTCTTCAAAATTAGGTCTGGCAGAGTCAGCTCTTTGTGGTTCGGGTCGGCTCGCCTGGCTGTTCTTAGAAATCCTCAAAAACTGGACTCTGGAAGAGTCGGCTCGGACATATTCCAGTTGACTCAGATTTACTGGAGTTGGATCGGTTACCTTCGAGTCGGGTCGGATTGCTGCGTACCAGAATCCTTGATGCGTGCCATGAGATGGAGTCAGCTTTTCAACATGCTAGGTCGGCTCGAGTGACTTCTTCAAGACTTTTACAATTGAACTTCAAGAAGACTCTTACCAACACTCTTAAACTTTTTAAGCACACCAACTCAAAATAAATTTAAAGCACACACACTCATAGAAGTAACCCTTTTACATGATTTTTTCTTAACTTTTTCATTGAGTTCTTCTTTACAAAATCAGATTATAACATAACTCAAAACAAGAACAAAAGATGTAGGAGTTGAAATTTGAACAATTAAATCATCCTACAAAAACTTGTAAACTACTTGAAGAGTTGTTAGAAATAAATGTGCATGCTTCAATGTTTGGTTATCATTAAAATCATTTATGAGGTCAACAATTATCTTACTAGATCCTGTTGCTGGCAGATTGGTAGATCGTTTTGATCGATCTACCAAGCCTTCCACTGTTTATTTTAAAATTATTTTAAAATATTTTATTTCTGCCTAGCATATTTTCCCTTCAAAATGGTATCAGAGCCAGGTTTTCTTCATAGTATTATAATATTAGCATGCTTTAACATCATTGTTTTCTCTTAAGTACTTAGATTGAGTGCTTCACCATGGCCGTCCGGTCATAGGAGAGAAGTAGGGCTACAAGACCCTCTCTTCCCATTCAATGGGATCTCCTATGGCATGTAGGGGTGCCGCTTGTGATTGACTCATGAAAAAGAAAATAAGAGAAAATATAGATTAAAAAATGTTTTAATCTAATGTTATGATCATAAAATAAATTTAGATAAGATCTAAGAATTTTGTTTTGATCGTATTTAATCTCTAACTTTGAATAGTTCAAGTAAGATGCATGATATTGAAGTCACTATTTTCTGCCCCCATAGACGAGCCTACTCGAATCTTGCTTGACCCGACTCAAATCTTGCTCGAGCCGACTCATTTTTGCAAACAGAACGATCTATCTGTTCTGGTTCTGGACGAGCCGACTTGACCCCTACTCAAGCCGACTCGTCTCTGCTAATAGATGAATCTGTCTGTTCTGGTTTTGCTCGAGCTGACTTGACCCCTGCTCGGTCGACTTGACCAGAAAGTCTTGAAACAGTGAATTTAAATTTGCTCGTAAAATTATTTTACATTCTTAATTGAAATTGTTTCGATTAATTAAGGCTATTGGACTTAATCGAGACTTAAGTTATATCGAATGACAATAACTCGAGGAATATGATTCAAAGATTTGAAGTCATTTCAATAAGCCTTAAGGGTCATGGGTTAGCTTCTTTTGGATCCTTAATTGGGTTAGACATGAGTTTAGATGCATTAAACTAAATAGAGAATTAATCTAATCAAATGTTTGGTTAGGATTTTTTCTCTATAGATCTCTCTAATAGTTAGATTGATTAGTCCAAAAATCTAAATGGACCTAATTTTGTGGCTCAGTGGTCAGCCTGAGTCTTTTGGTTAGTCTAATTGACTTTGATAAACCAATTGGTGTCTAGGTAAGTTTGGCAGTTTGATCATGGTTCTTTAGGGCTACCTCTTACCTGGCCAACTCGGTGGTGTCTAAGGTAAGACAGTTAATGGCGGAACCCAACCCATGATCTCACTTACCTGGCCAATGTGGTCGATCAGAATTGATTGGATAGCTTATTGACTCAGGTTAACCCATGTCACCCAAGGTTAATCAGTCCTGATAGATTTTAGGTGCCCATGGATCATTAGTTTTGTGTAACCCTCCTTGATTGCTGATGTGGTCAGTGGAAGGTTAATCCATGTCTTATCATCTATTCTTCTGTGATATTAAAATTAAATCCTCTAAATTATTAGGTTCATAAAAGGATAAAATTATAGGGATAACCAAGCCTAGCCTCCCATTAAGTGGGATGGTAATGGGTTCAATAGTTGGGTGTTCATCGGTAGATCCAAAGATCGGGTGTTCATCGAGCTATTGGAATTGCTGTTCCTAATATGATGGCTCAGTGCAACTCTCTTAACGGTGGTCAGGTGGGCCGGCCAAAGTTGGGCTTGACTATTCGTTAGCTAGAAGCATTGAATTTTGTCATGTTAATGGTTGGACCTAACCGGGACCTTCAATAGGAGGCCCAAAGGCCGATTGAAGTGCACCTTGGAGCAAAAACCTAAATACTAGAGGTTACTTGGAGAAGTAATCTATTGAAGAACCTACCTTTAGATGCGCATGAGTGGGCCGGCCAAAGTCGGGCTCATGTATTGTCTATTGGACTCTAGTACCCACTTAGGAATCAAAGTGATTCTTCAGATTGGAGGTAGAGGCTACCAGTCTGAACAAAATAGTGGGAGGGCCTTTAGACTAAAGACCATGTCTATAGGATAATAATTCATTTACACTAATTAGCTTTGGTTTTCCTTTCAGATGTTTTCCAACCTGTCGCTCCGGTCTCTTCTCGATAATGAGAAGCTTAAGGGTTCCAACTTCGATAGCTGATATCGAAGACTCAGGATTGTTCTAGAGTATGAATGGATCCTGTATATGATATCAGATCCGGCACCTGAAACCCCTGCTCCCAATGCTCGGGGTTCGGTCAGAGCCACTTATCAGAAGTGGCTCTTTAATAGGATCACTGTTTGATGCATAATATTGGCAGTGATGAATGACGAGTTCGCAAATTTGAAAAAGCCTAGTCGAAAGAAATCCTTCAAAGGTTGAAGGAGTCTTTCAGGATACCAGACGATGTTGAGAGGTACAAGGTCTCCTGTGCTATCTACAATGTACGGATGCGTGATGGGGCCTCAGTCATTGATCATGTAATGTACATGATCGAGATGTTGAGCGCTTGGGTAAGCTCGGATGTCCCTTGCATAAATAGCTTGGAAATGATGCGATTCTCAATTCTTTGCCCTCTTCCTATCTAGATTTTCTCGATTATTATAGAATGAATAAGCCTGTAGTTAACTACCACGGTATGTTAGAGTTGCTGTAGACTTATGAGAAAGACCACCATCTAAACAAAGGGGTGGTAAATCTAGTGGGAGGATCTTTGGCAGGGCATCGTCCCTTTAAGAAAGGAAAAAAAATAAAGGAAAACAGGTGTAGAATGCTTCTGGGCAAAGTCAGGCCAAGAAGGAGAAGGCTGATAAGAGCCAAGAAGAGTGCTTCTTTTGTAAGAAGTGGGGGCATTGGAAGAGAAACTATCCTCTTTACATTTCATCCCTTGAGCCGAACAGGTCCAAGAAGAGGAAGCAGCCAGGAGGTGCTGGATAAGGTATTTATATGATAATACCTTGTAGTTTTTCTATCTGCGATACTACTAACTGGATATTGGATACTGGAAGTCTAATTCACATTTACAATTCTTTGTAGGAACTTTAAGTTAGTAGAAGATTAGAGGATGGCGAGAGATTCTTGAACGTGAGAAATGGAAGCCAAGTTCCAGTCCAGGCATTGGGAGTCCTCAAACTAGTTTTCAAGTCTTGTACAATTATTTTGAATGAGTGTCATTATTGTCTATCTTTTATTTTAAATGTCATTTCTGTAGGCCAATTGGCCATGTATGGTTATGAACTATCAATAAAGAATGACATTTGCAAAATCATTTGGAATGGTTCTGTCATAATGAATGGATATATGAATAATGGCATTTATGTACTATCGCGACCTGTTAGTGTAGTGTACATGTCTAGCAAATGCCCTAGGATAGATAATGTTAGTGATGCATTCCTATGGCATTGTAGGCTAGGTCATATTAACAAGAGCAGGATAAACAGGTTGAAGTGCGAGGGTCTCCTCGACTTTAGTGAAGTGGTTCACTTTCAACCTATGAGTCCTATCTTCTTAGAAAGATGACAAAGTTACCTTTTACTAAAAAAGGTGAACGAGCCAAAGAAATTCTAAGTCTGATACATACTGACATATGTGAACCCATGAATATTAGTACTAAAGGAGGGTACAATTATTTCATTATATTTATAGATGACCTTTCGATGTACGGTTATGTCTTCTTGATGAGACATAAATCTGAATCGTTTGAATTGTTCAAACGATATTGTAATGAAGTAGAAAAAGAAATTGGAAGGTATATCAAAACCCTTCAATCAGATCGAGACGGTGATACCTTTCTAGTGAGTTTCTGACATATCTTGAGAAGAATGGGATTCTCTCTTAATGGACACCTCCAGGGATACCTCAGTTAAATGGAGTGTCTGAAAGGAGGAATCAAATCCTGTTAGACATGGTTCAGTCCATGATAGGCTTTGCTTCACTATCACTGTCCTTTTGGGAATATGCTCTGGAATCAGTATGTTACCTTTTGAATAGAGCACAGAGTAAATCTGTTAACAAAACCCCATATGAAATATGGACTGGATGTAAGCCGACACTCTCACACCTGCAAGTTTGGGGTTGCCCGGCTTATGTAAAACATTTGGAAACGGACAAACTTGGACCTAGGTCTGATTAGTGCCTATTTGTTGGGTATCCAAAAGAGTCTAAGGGGTATTACTTCTACTTGGCCGAGGAACAAAAATTGCTCGTCAGTCTTAGGGCTATTTTTTTGAAAAATGAGTTCCTTGGTGAAGGAACTGTAGCTGCTAAGATTGAACTTAGTGAAGATCAACAAGTAAAAGAACCGATACACTTAAGGGACAACATAGAACCGGTTGTGATTAG
The DNA here is from genome assembly GCA_021397845.1 of Areca catechu. NCBI lineage: Eukaryota > Viridiplantae > Streptophyta > Magnoliopsida > Arecales > Arecaceae > Areca > Areca catechu. The sequence goes on along the minus strand of CM038044.1, from coordinate 85,623,304 downwards.
ATCACACCCAGAGCCCACACATGAACCATTAAGGAGATTCGATAGGGTACCAAGTCGACTGGATAGATACTACGGTTTCTTGGTCCGGGATGGTGATCCCATTAGACTCGATGAGAACAATAAGGATCCGATCACCTATATGGATGCGATATAGAGGTCCGACTTTGAGAAATGGCTAGGTAATGCGGGATGACTCTAAGAATGCTAAATATGCAGTAAAAGTAGTAAACTAATTTTTTTTTTGTGACTTTTAGATTTAGGTTTGATGGTTAATTTCTCAAAACAAAGTAAAGAACTAGCAGGTATTCAACAATTCTAATAATCAACTTGTCGCAGGCCGAATCATGCAAGATAACTAAAAGACAGGACCTGGAAATTGAGGAATTCTTGGCTTAGGATAGTTAACTTCAAGCAAATCAGATAATAAGAGAAGGGAAGGTTTCATACCAGTCGGAGATGATAATATCAGTAGCAGAAGAGATCACTCACAACTCTGATCAGAGCTTGGAAGAAGATGCCTTGTTTTCCTCAAATCTGATGGCTGATCTGGGCAATCCGGGCAGCAAAGAAGGCCTCCTCAGGAGAGGGGAAGCACCTCAGGGATCCTACAAGCATCAGGGTTAATCAAAATAGCAATTAAAAAATAAGAAAAGGAACTATGGATTGAAAGGAATCAGGATTAGGGTTAGAAGATGGCTGTTCGAAGCTTGTTGAAGATCTCCTTGCTTGGCGGCCTAGGGCACTTATTCTTGGACGTGTGAAGGCTTGGATGGCAGTGAGTTAGGGTGTGGAAGGAAGCTAGGGCAGCAAGGAATTCGTCCAAGCACAAGAACACAAACCAAAGAACCAAAACAAAACAACCAACACAAGGCAATAACTCAAATTTCAGCAAATTGTATTCATAAGAAAGAGATGCTTACAAGAGGGGGAGGGGTGGGGTATTTATAGAGTTCCCATGCCCTCACTAACCATGGTTACACTTGGGTTTCAAGTCCTCTTTCCAATTGGAATACAAGTCCTTTCCTAGCTAGGTTAGAAAAATAAATCCCCATTAGGTTAGGAATTGACCTAGTCTTCTCCTTTTTCCTTCATACTTTGACTATTCCACTCAAGGACACCTCTTGGACTTGGTCAACACTTTAAGGACGCTTAGGGGGGAATGTTGGGCCTCTAGGAGAAGCAAGGGGCCGGCCCAAAGGGGCTTGCGTGCATGGGTTTGGGCCTCTGGAAGCTGGGGTGGCCTGTTAGCTTGGTAGCAGGAATATTCCCTGGAATCTTGCTTCTTAAGGGCTTGGGCTTGGCACCTGGGCTTGACTTCTTTGGGCTTGGATGCAGGTGGACCTCTGGAATCATGGGTGCCCTATTTTGAGAATATGCTCTGTCATCTGGAAGGGAATCTGGGCATCTGGAGGGCATTTGGAAGGAATCAGGGTTTTCGGAAGCATCTTGGATCCTGGGTTGTCACACAAAATATAATGGGCTGATGTAGTAGCCTCTGACTCCTGGATATGGCCTGGTGGAACTCTAAAATATGGTAACCTCCTCTCTTATACAAAAATTGAGCTCATATTGGACTCATAACTGATATATAGGACTCAAAATAATGACTAGGTTGAGGGTTGAGACAAATCAACTAACCTCAACTTATTATAGGACTCAATTCTAGTTGATTACAAAATTTGACACATGGCTAGGTAAACCAAATAGGGCCCAGTAATCTGTGTCTGATCCTAGTGCCCCCACCAATTCTCCCGGGGTGGGAGGAAGTCGACCTCATCGAGTGTGGGATAACTTGGCTCTCATAGTGCTCGAGTAAGTCTGGGTTGAGGTGTTGTAGATCCTCATGGGTGATCCACGAGTCCTTAGATTCTGGCCGACCTTGCCACCGGACCAAATATCTCTGATAGCCTCTATTTCGGGTACATATGGCTTGATCATCCAAGATTCTCTCGATCTTTTCCTTACTATTTGGCCAATTGGTTGGTGGACACTTTGGGGCATGCTCACTCTCAAGGGAAGGGATAGGTCCAAAAGGCTCGTTGGGAATTGCTGCTGGCTCCCTATACTCTACAAGATCTGAGATGTTGAAGGTGGAACTAATGCCTAAGTCGGGTGGTAACTCAAGCACATAGGCATTGGGTCCAACTCTCTTGATTATCTTAAATGGGCCAGCTCCACGAGCATGAAATTTCTTTACGGTCCCTGGAGGGAACCGTTCAGGCCTAAGCTTGATCATCACAAAATCCCCTGCAGAAAATTCTTTAGCACTTTTTCGAAAATTAGCCAAGTTCTTATATAGTTCATTACTTAGGTTTATCTTTTGGCTAATTTCTTTATGCAGTTCTCTAACATGCTGTGCAAAAGACTCAGCTGACTCAGAAACTCGTGCATGTGTGGGTAAGGGGATCAAATCAAGAGGTTTATTGGGTTTGTATCCATGCACAACCTTAAAAGGACTCTTCCTTATGGACCTATTAACAGAACTATTGTAAGCAAATTCAGCTCGGGGTAATAATAGGTCCCAATTTCCCGTGTGCTCACCTACGAGGCATCTAAGAAGGTTTCCTAAGTTTTTGTTCACTACCTCGGTCTGACCATCAATCTGGGGGTGGTAAGCGGTGGAAAATTTCAATTTGGTTCCTAATAGGTACCAAAGGGTCTTCCAAAAGTAACTAGTAAAGCGAACATCCCTATCTGACACTATTGTTTTAGGTAATCCATGTAATCTAACCACCTGGTCAAGGAAAAGATGGGCTACTCTAGATGCATCAAAGGTTTGAGAGCAGGATATAAAATGGATCATTTTAGAAAACCTATCGACCACTACAAATATTGAATCATGTTTCCTGATGGTCTTAGGTAGGCCTAAAACAAAGTCCATGCTTAAGTCCTGCCATGGATGGTCTGGTATGGGTAGAGGGGTATATAATCTAGTATTTTGTTTTTGCTATTTTGCAATAGCACAGGTTCTAAATCTAGACACTATATTGGCAATGTCCCTTTTCAAACTAGGCCAAAAGAACTGGTCCTCTATAACTGAGATAGTCTTATTTCTTCCAAAGTGACCAGCAAGGCCTCCAGCATGGGTTTCCCAAACTAAGAATTCTCTAAGTGAGGTTTTGGGAATACAAAGTCTATTATTCTTAAACAGATAACCATCTTGAAGGGTGTATTCACTATGGGTACTAGATGGTCCCTGGGCTAAGGATTGGACAATGTCACTAAAGTCTGGACAGGTTGTGTATTCGTCTTTTAACCTATCAAATCCAATGACTTCAGTGCTAATGGTGTTCAATAGTAAGGCTCATTTGCTACCTTATTTTCAGATCCAGATTGGTGTTTAAGTACAAAGGTATAGACTTGTATAAATTCTACCCACTTAGCATGCCTAGGGTTTAGTTTCTTCTGGGAGTTCAAAAATCGGAGTGCCTCATGATCAGAATATAAAATGAACTCCTGGGATAGTAAATAATGCTTCCAGTATCTAAGAGCTTGTACTACCGCTTAAAACTCTTTGTCATAGGTTGAGTACTTTAATTTAGCCTCATTAAGTTTCTCACTGAAAAAGGCTACTGGGTGATTCTCTTGGCTCAGAACTCCTCCTATGCCTACTCCTGAAGCATCACAAGCTACCTCAAAAACTTTGGTGAAATTAAGTAACCTCAATATGGGTGCTTGTGTCATCTTAGTTTTAATCTCTAGGAAGGCTCTATCTGTAGATTTGGTCCATTCAAAATTACCCTTCCTAATACAGTCAGTGATTGGTGCTACTATGGTGCTAAATCCCCTAATAAATCTTTTATAGAAGGTGACTAGACTATGGAAACTTCTAACTTCATGGACACTAGTGGGTACTGGCCATTCTACAATGGATCTGACCTTTTCAGGGTCAGCTGCTACACCTTCAGGGGTTACCACAAAGCCTAGGAAGATAACTCTATGGGTCATGAAATCACACTTCTTTAAATTTGCATAGAGGCTCTCTTTCGTAAGGGTTAAGCAAACTTGTTTTAGATGTTCTATATGATCTTCCTTGGTTTTGCTATAAATCAGGATGTCATCAAAATATACTACCATAAATTTACCTATGAACATCCTAAGGGCTTGGATCATAATTCTCATGAAAGTGCTAGGGGCATTGGATAACCCAAAAGGCATTACAGACCACTCATATAGACCATCTTTCATTTTAAAAGCTGTTTTCCATTCATCCCCAGGTTTAATTCGAACCTGATGGTAGCCACTCTTAAGGTCTATCTTTGAAAAGATTGTGGCTCCTGCCATCATATCCAATATATCATCCAAGCGGGGGATGGGAAACCTATACTTCATAGTGATTTTATTTATGGCATGGCTATCAACACACATTCTCCATGTGCCATCTTTTTTAGGGGTTAATAGGGCTGGTACAGCACAAGAACTTAGGCTCTCCCTAATAAATCCTTTTCTAAGAAGCTCGCCTACCTGTCTTTGAAGCTATAAGTGTTCAGCTGGGTTCATCCTATAATGAGGTAGGTTGGGCAAGGTAGCTCCTGGGACTAAATCAATTACATGTTGGATATCCCTAAGAGGTGGTAAGTGGTCAGGTAAATCTTCAGGAAATATATCATTAAATTCATTCAAGACTCCCTTGACCTCCTGAGGGTACTCTCTATCAATAGGATCAGATACTTCCTTCACAGCTAACATCCACACAGTAGTGCCCTCAGATATCTCCTTCTCTAGCTCTTTGGCAGTGATTAGGTTAATTCCAGACTTTTTCTCCTTAAGTGAGCTAGATCCTTTCTTAATTAACTCCTGAGGTGGGGTGGGGTTTATGGTGATCTTCTTCCCATGGAAAGTAAACATGTAAGCATTAGATCGGCTAAAAAGAGTGGCATCATGATCATAAAGCCATGGCTGTCCTAGGATGATACTACTTACCCCCGTGGGCACAACATCACACCATACACTATTTTGATAAGATTGAAGTTGAAGTTGGACTTGGCATCTGGATTTAATGGGTATAGAGGTGGAATCTATCCAGGATACCTTATAGGGGCTTGGGTGAGGAACTGGGTGTAAGCCTAGGGTTTTGACAGCCTTATAGGATATGGCATTCACACAGCTCCCACTATCTATGATTATTTTACACACCTTGTCTCCAATTTTCACTAAAGTCTATAAGATATTGGTCCTACGCCAATCTTCCTGGGTTTTATTCTGGGACAAGATGAATCTAACTACCCCTGCAAGGTCTATTTGTTCAAAGTCCTCCTCATCTCCTTCATATTCTTCAATTAAGTCCGGTTCAGCTTCATAGACCTCTTCCTCTTCTTTCTCATTGGGTTCAGGCTCATCTTCTACAAGCTCCCCTATGTGCAAAGACCTGGTGGGACACTGGCTAGCAAAGTGACCTACCTTATTGCACCTAAAACAAGCATTGGGACTAGGGCTTGGGTTCTTCTGAAAAACTGGTGCATTACCCTTATCATTCCTTAAAGATGCAGAGTTACTTGAGCTAGCCTGACTTGGACTTGGGTTAGGATGAGGTGGGTTAGGGTTGGGACGGGTTGGATTGGGTTTAGGTCGACTTAGGTTTGGGTTTGGCCGACTTTGGTTAAGGTTGGGGTGAGTCTGGTTGTAGCTAGGTCGGTTTGGGTAGAACTGGTTCTGGTAGGATCTAAAGCTAGGAGTGTTGGACCTAAAGGGTTCAGGTTTCCTAATTACAGGTGCTTTCTGGAACCTTTCAAAGTTTTCAGCTACCCAATAGGCATGGGCCATGCTATCAACATCCCTAAGGTACAGCTCCTTTTGGATCTCCTCTCTGAGACCATTCCTAAACCTAGAGAGGATAACTGACTCATGTTCATCTATGCCGCATCTTAGGGTGCACTCATCAAACTGGGCTATGTATTCACTCACAGATTTGGTCCCTTGTTTTAATTTCTACCATTGATCTAAGAGACATTGCTGATAGTATGGGGGAACATACATAGCCCTAAGCTTTAATTTCATGGCTTCCTAGGTGGTAATGGGTAGGTTGCCTATCTGATTATTGAGTCTTTCTACTTGGTCCCAATATAATCTAGCTTGATCAGTTAGCCTGAGCTGGATAAATTGACACTTTTTCTCATCACTCAAGCCATAAAATTTGAAGTACCTATCCATACCTCCCTCCCAATCTATATAGACTTTTGGATCTAGACTGCCATTGAAGGTAGGTGCATCTATCTTAATGCTCCTAAGAAGCCTATCATCTTGATTTTGGTCCTCATGATTGGGTCTCTTATGGTTGGGGTCATGATATTGATCCTGGTGTTGGTTTCCCCTATGGTTAGGCTCCCTAAATTGATCCTGGTTCTGGGGTCTCCTAGGGTTGTGCTCTACATAGGGTTCATGGGTTTGGACTCTTCTAGGATTTTGAGGGGTAGAAGGGATGGAATCCAGGTCTGGTTCAGTGTTGGACTCTTGGGTTTTCTCTTCAGTCTCTAGTCGGTTCTCAACTTGGTTAAGCCTATTGGTTAATTGGTTGATCCTAGTGGTTGCTTGTTCAAATTGTTGGTCCACTTGGTTGAATCTTTGGTTCATTTGATCAAGCTTGGTATCGGACTGGTCAAACCTATGGTCTATTTGGGTAAGCTGATTTTGAGATTGGCCATTGGCTTGGTTCATTTGGATTGTTAACTGGGCAAGCTGGGCTTGGGTTTGAGTATTGGCTTGGTTCATTTGGGTAAGCTGGGCTAGGATGGCCTCTAAATTAGGATCCATGGTTGGGTTTGGTTGGGGTATAGATTTTTGATATTGGGTTCCTAATCTAGTGGTCATTCAACAAATCAAACAATCAAAATGAAATGATGCAACCAAGTATGTAAAAGAAAAAGAAAAGGCTAGTACAATCTAGGGTTTCCTAGACTTAGAGCCAGAAACTGGGTGGGTCAGCTCAACTTACACTTAACCCAATAGCTAATCATTCCACTAGCCAGGTAGGGGGTGGGAGTGTGGGAGGCCCCCCTGCTTTCGTAGGGATCCAATCAAAAATCACAACACCACTTAGGTCGTTTGACTCTAGACCCCCAGCCTTAGACACCAACTTTCAGTAATAGCTAAAAGGTTAAATGCACTAGTTGGCCCACATAGCTCGGACCTGACCTGTTGATGTCTCCTAGCCCACTAGGGAAAATTAGGTCTAATTTATTTTAATTAGGCTTGGGTTAGTATGATGATGGTGGTTTTGGGCCCAGGACAGGTGTTGAAATCCTGCCCTGATATGAGATTTTGAGTTATCCTTAAGATTATGTTAAAATGATGGCAATCGATGGCCCTGATGCAATCTAAAATAATCAAGAAAATAATATATATATATATATATTAATGATTTATGAAGTGTCAAATTAGGTTTAAGTTAACTGGGGTTATCAAACAAAGTTTGGCTTGGGATTGGGGGTTCAGAAGTTAATTAGGTTTAGGTTGAGTCAAGATGCAGAATGTAGCAGAAATCAGTGAATTAGGGTTTTAGTTGTTGCAAAGTCTGACATAGATTCTGATGCAAAAAAAATAAAAAAAAATCAGGAATAGAGGATAGATGGTGTTGATAAAACCTACCAAATTTCATGCATAAAAAAAATCATATGATAATGAAAACCTAGAGTTTTCTGGACTGCTACAGAAATTATCAAGATTCTATTAGGGTTTCTATTATACCAAATTTTAGAGATTTAGAGGTTCAGTAAAAATAATTAAAAATTCTAATAATTACTAGAACAAAATAGAGGACATGCGGTGAAAATTTCATAGAAAAACAAAATGTTTATGATGCTGAAATCAAATGAAACCTAGATACCTAATGCAGTGAACAAAATGCAAAATTAGGGTTTGTGAATGCAAAGCAAATAAAAACTATCCTAAACCCGCTCTGATACCAAACTAATGCGGGATGACTCTAAGAATTCTAAATATGCAGTAAAAATAGTAAACTATTTTTTTTTGTGATTTTTAGATTTTGGTTTGATGGCTAATTTCTCAAAATAAAGTAAATAACTAGCAGGTATTCAGCAATTCTAAGAATCAACTTATCACAGGCTGAATCATGCAAGATAACTAAAGACAGGACCCAAAAATTGAGGAATTCCTGGCTTAGGATAGTTAACTTCAAGCAAATTAGATAATAAGAGAAGGGAAGGTTTCATACCAGTCAGAGATGATAATATCAGTAGCAGAAGAGATCACTCACAACTCTGATCGGAGCCTGGAAGAAGAAGCCTTGTTTCCCTAAAATCTAATGGCTGATCTGGGTGGTCCGGGCAGCAAAGAAGGCCTCCTCAGGGGAGGGGAAGCACCTCGAGGGTCCTACAAGCATCAGGGTTAATCAAAACAGCAATTAAAAAATAAGAAAAGGAACTATGGATTGAAAGGAATCAGGATTAGGGTTAGAAGATGGCTGTTCGAAGCTTGTTGAAGATCTCCTTGCTTGGCGGCCTAGGGCACTTATTCTTGGACGTGTGAAGGCTTGGATGGCAGTGAGTTAGGGTGTGGAAGAAAGCTAGGGCAGCAAGGAATTCGTCCAAGCACAATAACACAAACCAAAGAACCAAAACAAAACAACCAACACAAGGCAATAACTCAAATTTCAGCAAATTGTATTCATAAGAAAGAGATGCTTACAAGAGGGGGAGGGGTGGGGTATTTATAGAGTTCCCATGCCCTCACTAACCATGGTTACACTTGGGTTTCAAGTCCTCTTTCCAATTGGAATACAAGTCCTTTCCTAGCTAGGTTAGAAAAACAAATCCCCATTAGGTTAGGAATTGACCTAGTCTTCTCCTTTTTCCTTCATACTTTGACTATTCCACTCAAGGACACCTCTTGGACTTGGTCAACACTTTAAGGACGCTTAGGGGGGAATGTTGGGCCTCTAGGAGAAGCAAGGGGCCGGCCCAAAGGGGCTTGAGTGCATGGGTTTGGGCCTCTGGAAGCTGGGTGGCCTGTTAGCTTGGTAGCAGGAATATTCCCTGAAATCTTGCTTCTTAAGGGCTTGGGCTTGGCACCTGGGCTTGACTTCTTTGGGCTTGGATGCAGGTGGACCTCTGGAATCATGGGTGCCCTATTTTGAGAATATGCTCTGTCATCTGGAAGGGAATCTGGGTATCTGGAGGGCATTTGGAAGGAATCAGGGTTTTCGGAAGCATCTTGGATCCTAGGTTGTCACACAAAATATAATGGGCTGATGTAGTGGCCTCTGACTCCTGGATATGGCATGGTGGAACTCCAAAATATGGTAACCTCCTCTCTTATACAAAAATTGAGCTCATATTGGACTCATAACTGATATATAGGACTCAAAATAATGACTAGGTTGAGGGTTGAGACAAATCAACTAACCTCAACTTATTATAGGACTCAATTCTAGTTGATTACAAAATTTGACACATGGCTAGGTAAACCAAATAGGGCCCAGTAATCTGTGTCTGATCCTGGTGCCCCCACCACTAGGAGCCATGCAATTTGAAATGGAATTCATGGAAATCAACAATGTTTGGACATTGGTTGATCCACCTGAAGGGATAAAACCCATTTAGTGTAAATAATTCTCAAGAGGAAATGGGTGCAGACGGGTAGGTGGAGACCTATAAAGCCTGTCTGGTTGCCAAAGGATATTATAATGTTATGGTATTGACTATGACGAGACTTTCTCTCTTATAGCAATGCTCAGGTCCATTCGAATCATGTTTGCTTTAGTGGCACACTTTGACTATGAAATCTGGCAAATGGATGTCCGTACAACTTTCCTGAATATTGAGCTAGAAGAGGTGCATATGATACAACTTGAAGGGTTCACATCCATAGACGAGTCAAAGGTGTGCAAGCTTTAAAAGTCCATCTATGGACTGAAGCAAGCATCAAGGAGTTGGAACATGTGATTTGATAAGTGTATCAAGTCGTATGTCTTCGTTAGGAATGGAGAAGAACCTTGCATTTACAAATGGGCTAATGGTTATGTGATTGTATTCCTTGTATTGTATGTGGATGACATTCTATTAATTGGGAATGACAACCTAGCACTACAAGGAATAAAGGTCTGGTTGTCATCTCTGTTCTTTATAAAGGACTTGGGTGAAGCCTCTTATATACTGGGTATGAAGATCTATAGAGATAGATTTAAGAGGCTTTTGGGACTGTCCCAGTCTACGTACATCGACACTTTGTTGAAGTGATTCAATATATAAAATTTCAAGAAAGGGTATCTCTTGATAGGTACTAGAATTGCTCTCTCCAAGAAGGATTGTGCGATAATTCTTGAGGAGAGAGAGAGAGCGTATAAGTAGAATCCCATATGCTTCGACAGTAGGTTCTATCATGTACGCTATGACATGTACTAGACCAGACATGGCATACTCACTAAGCATAGTGAGCAGATACTAGTCTGAGCCAGGTGAAGCTCATTGGAAGGTGGTAAAAACCATACTTAGGTATTTATGAAATACTAAGGACCAATGGCTACTTTATGGAGAACCTGACTTGAAACTTATGGGGTAGACTGACTCCAGTTTCTAGTTAGATAAGGATGATAGCAAGAGTATGTCAGAATTTATATTTACCCTAAATGGAGGAGTGATCTGCTGAAAAAGTTTCAAGCAGCCTACTGTGGTGGACTCCGTATGTGAAGCAGAATATATTACAACATCAGATGCAGCGAAGGAAGCTGTGTGATTGTAGAAGTTCCTTGGCGAGCTGGGAGTGGCACCTTTCCTGGATGGTCCTGTTCTGGTGTATTGTGACAGCACTGGAGCCATTGCTCAAGCCAAAGAGTCAAAATCTCATCATCGCATAAAGCATATTCTACGATGCTATTACCTTGTACGAGAGATCATGGAACGAGGTGACATTGACCTTCTAGCTGACCCCTTCACTAAAGCCATTGGAGTTCATGAGTTCGACACTTGTAAATGAAAAATGGAAATAAGATTCTGTACTGATTGGCCTTAGTCCAAGTGGGAGTTGTTGGGAATTGTGTCCCAAAGCCAATCGTCTAGGCTGTAGACAGTTGTGCTAATTTTGTAATTGTATATGAATTTTTAATAAATAAAAGTTATTCTTTTGGCTATTCATCATATTTACATTTTCTTGAAATGAACTATTGTATGATGGAGTCCTTATAACTACATTATTTGATATAGAGAGGATATATCAAGTAGTTCTTAAACTGGTTCACATCCAAAGGATACATTGTTATAGGATGATGATGTATCGAGTATAGGTTGTTGTATGTCATATTTGTTGGTTGTCCTCTTAACCAAGGAGTGTGGAGACACTGGTGTGACATGCAAATGAAATGTGTGATATTTTACTGAACGTGACCATCTACGGAGCTCCCTTCTGCCAAAGGGTTGCTCGTGAAGGGATATGGGTATATGTGTCCCTCAGACTTGAGGTCACCATGGTAGCTTGCAAGCAACTTACTGTACTTTGGTGCCGAACTACCTGGATTTCTAATCCAGTGATGAAAGGTTATTGGATGTAGTCAAGTACTTGTGGAGCGGTGGTGGATCAAGATAGAATTGACCCCTCCAAATAGTTTGGAGTGAATGACTCGCTGTGTCTCAATTTAGCAAAACCTTGGCCAGGTTAGTTCTTGTGAGGAGTCACAGAACTTGTCAAGTTGAGACATGATATGGAAGGACCAAATTAGGGTTGGTGTCAAATCCTAGGTCATCATGAGCATTATGAGGTCAAAGGGATGAATTATGAGATAACCATATGCTAGTGGTTCTTGAAAGTTGCTTTGCAATCTTCGATCTATTCGGACGTCGGGTATCATTGCTAGATGAGAACTTTGACTGGTACTAGAAATATTCCAGTGCTACTGGCTTAGTGTTCAAATCTATGGGGTCACACACCATAGGGGTTTCTATCTAATCTAAAGGCTAATCGATGATTAAGAATCGTTTGCTGTCACTAGTGGTCAATATGATTAACCATGTGTTGACACTTGGCTATGACAAGAAGTATCTTTGGAAGTTTTTTGGATGAGCTGACTCGACCCTTGCTCGAATCGACTCATTCTATTTTTTGGATGAGCTGACTCGACCCCTGCTCGAGCTGACTCGTTCCTATTGAAAGAATAGTCCGACTATTCTGTGTTATGGATGAGCCAACTCGATTTTTGCTCGAGTCGACTCATCTCTGCTCGACCAGAAAACCCTGAACAGATTTTCTGGAAAGTTTTTGGGAAAGGTTTTGACCTAGTTTGAATTTTGAATTCAAGCTATTTTTGGCTCCAAACTTTCATGAAATGATTGTCATTCCTTCCTAATGTGGTTAGAGCCAAATTGGTTTGCCCTTGACCTTCTCCCCTAATCACTCCTTCCTCTTTCTCCCTCTCATGATTGCCTCTATAAATAAATGTTGTTTTAGGGGCTGCTGGTCGACTGAGAGAAAAAGGTTGAAGAACTAAAAGGAAAAATGAGTTTTGTGAGGACTTGGGATTGGGTGTGGAATACCTAGCATTCAAGCTAGGTCTTGGAAAGAGAGAAAGCTGGGAAGGGTTTCACCTCTCTTCCTTGTCTTACGAGAAGAAGAAGATTGGCACGAAGGATCCCAAGGAGCTAGCACTCCAAGGGAGTTGATCAGAGTCGAGCCCCGGTGTGGATTACCTGTAGAGGCCAGACATGTATGTGGCTCGAGCACCTTACCCTTTTCCACAGTATTTCAAAGGTATAACGGTAAGGTAATTTTATATCTTTTATTATTTTTCTTGCTCTTGATGTATATTGCATGCTGCATTATCTTACTAAATACTGTTGCTGGCAGATTGGTAGATCATTTTGATCGATCTATCAAGCCTTCTGCTGTTTATTTTAAAATTGTTTTAAAATTCTTTCTTTATGCCTAGCATGTTTTCCCTTCAGAGGCGTCATCGATCTTGCCACCAAAGTAAGGTGACATCAGCAGCCTCGTTGATGTGGAATAGAGCTTAGATACTACTAATGAAGCAGGGGGATAGGGCTAGAGATGCTAGTATGGATGCTTATGATGCAAAGGAATTTTTATAGTTGATGAGTTTTAGATATTTTTCTTAGGGTTTTGATTCCCGATCACAAACAAAGACTAGAAATAAGAGAAGTTGAATAATAGAAGCCTACACTAGCAATTCAAGTCCCTAAATTGTAAAAACGAGAACAGGATCCCGGGATTAAGAAACCCTGGTAGGACTAAGCTCGAAACACAATACCTACTTAGGAGATAGGGGCAAACCTCACACGTCTGAAGCGCCCGATGCAGAGATCGCTCAACTCGATGGATGCGGCCTGGATGCCCGAGCAGTCGAACCCGCAGATGCACCGGCTTTCGGTCAGATGGTCGCGATGGCAAAGCAGACTGTCTCCGGTGCCCGAGATACCAAGGAGGACCTGTAGGCAAGCAAAGTAGGGATTAACGAAGTGGAGAGACGTATTGAAATGGACTAAGATAGGGTTGAGAAGGGGCTTCGAGCCTGGTGTCCGGCTGGATTCTGAAGTCGAAGAAGGAGATAACTTGGGGCCTCGCACCCCGCGATGTCCCGGAGGATGAAGGATTGTGGCCTCATACCACTCGACATCTAGGAGGATGAAGGACTTGCGATGCCCTGGGGCGACGGAAAGGTGGCCTCACACCACTCGACATCCCTGGAGATGAAGGAAACTTCCCTCAAACCTAGTCTGGGAGACAATGGTTGGAGGAGAAACAAAACTCAAGCTCTCCTTTTCATTTAATCATTCAATCATTCAATCATTCAATCATTCAATCATTTAATACCCTTACAATGGAGGGGTTGGGTCCTTTAAATAGGCACCCAAGGCCCATTCGAATTTCAAATTAAAGAAAATACAACTTCTTGGATGGGCACCCAAAAGCATTGACCTTCTCCTCTCTTTGGCCGACCAAGGGCAGCTTGGATTGGGTGTGGCATGATGCATGGCTTGGAGTAAGGTTCTTGGTGCCTTGAACTTGGTAAGAATCTTCTTGGTTTTGGAAGAAGGCATGAAGAGGGGCTTGGAGCAAGGCATGTGTTCTTCCTCCTTCCTTGGTTAGTGTTCTTTCTTTGGTACAAGGCTTGACAAGGGAAGTGTTAGGTGGAGGCGTCCAAGGCTCTTATCTCTCTCTTCCAAAAGACAATTACAAATTTGAGGCTTGATGCTTTATTATAAGACACAAAGAAGTGGAACCCTAATCTGAGATCCATAGAGGGTTGAGGAGCCTCTGTCGGATCCTGGTGCCCACACCACTCGTGCTCTAGAGCCAGAGATCCTAAAGCCTTTGCTCTAGAGTCAGGGTGCTCCAGAAGCTCCACATCGAGCTGCTCTACTCACAGTCCAGAAATGTCGATGGGAAGCTCTTAAAGACCCACCATCTGTCGCTTGAATCATAGCTTGGTGACCTAAAGGACTCTAGAAGCCACTTGCACTCAAGCCTGCCTGACCTCGAGGTCGATAGAATAGAGGCGGGATGCTAGCGGAGTACCTCGAGCTGGCCTTAGGATTCTAGCATCACCCCATGATAGTCGAAGCCCTAGGGCAGGCTCATGGCGACCATGAAAGTCTATCTCCCTATCATGAAGACTCTAAGAAGCATAAGGCAAAGAAAAGTAAAAAACACAAGGCATTCTGGCTAAGGGAAAAGGAAAAGTTGTGCTGATTAAGGCATTCTTCACATCGGAAAAGGGCTCCCAATGGCCTAGGAAGCCATACAACTGATGCAAGACCAAAGAAAAAAGGGGAGGGAGAGGGGTACATAATGATTAAGAGAAAAATAGAACTTTCATTGATAAAAAAACTCTTACATAGTGAAAACCCCTGATAGGCTGGGAAGTTTTTTCTTAGTCCCAGTTACAAAATGAAGAGAGAAAAAAGGTTGCCCAACCAATGGGCGGATCCCCTCCAGCTCGGACTCTACCTTCGGGGACTGGTGGGAGACATTCTAGTCCCTTCTACCCGAGAAAGTAGGCGCCCTTCTTCAAGGACACCCTGGACCTTGGACAATAAGGGTCCAATGCCGCCTTTACTGCCCCATCCTTGGAGGTCACCGGTCTTTTGATTCCAAGGGTAGCTTCAGCTGCTTCACGTTAAGCCCCCTCTGCTGGCACCAAGGTTGCCATGGCCTTCTTCATAATGACCACGACCCTGGCCGCCACCTCCTCTCTGAAGACCTCTAGTCTTGTAAACTGAAGGGTGGCCTCAGCAGCCCCCTCTTTTCGCCTTTGGGGCCTCTTCCCCTCTAAATCCTTCAGGAGAATTTCAAGCTCGGTGGATTTCTTCTCCTAACCGGATGCCCTCTCCTTAGAAACGTCCGATTTCTCCTAAAGAGCCTTCACATGGTCCTTCAATTCCTTGGTCGGGAACCTGAAGTCCACTGGAAGCCCTCCCTCAGCATAGGCTGGGGGAGAGGGATAGAAGGAGAAGAACATGAGAATTAGGGCTCCAAGGCCTAGAGCAGGAAGGGGATCAGAAAAGAAAGGGGGGAGGAAGCGCATAGTGAAAAGTTGGTCACCTACGCTTAAAAGGCCTTTAAAAAGGTGGAGGAGTAGATCCTTTGCAATAAAGCCTGCTGCCCCTGTCACCTCATTTTACCTAAAGTCATGCACCTCTTTAAATTCCTAGCCAACGAGGAAATGCCATGCACTGGTATCGGGCGGCCCCAATGCTTCGATTCATGGGGCAGTTGCTCCGATTTGGATGGGGCATTTATGACCCTTTTTAAAGAAGGGCAATGTGGTGCTGCCCCATTGGAGTGGGGGTGCGGTCTCCGGGGCATGGGCATTCGAGGCATTGATAGCACAGTAGGTGCACCCCTCCACGTCAGCATGATTATTACTTTCTTTGCCCCGAGCACCATTTCATCTTCTAGGCTTTGGAGTGGGGGGCATCTGATGTGGCACTTTGCTGATGTGGAGCTCGTTGGCAGCCATGTTGGCAAGAGATCCGCCACCTAGACATGGTGACCCGATGAGGAGCCAAGATGAGCCCTCTTACCGAGGTCAGCTCCCAACCAGGGTCGTGCTCATAGGGCGAGCCCTCCGTCTAAGGTCATCTCCCGGTCGGGGTCATACTCATGCTACCAAGATGAGCCCTCCTACCGAGATCAGCTCCCAGCCGGAGTCATGCTTATGGGGAGAGCCCTCCATCCGAGGTCAGCTCCCAATCGTGGTCATGCTCATGCTACCAAGATGAGCCCTCTTGCCGAGGTCAGCTCCCAGCCAGAGTCGTGCTCATGAGGTGAGACCTCTATCTGAGGTCAGCTCCTGACCAGGGCCATGCTCATGCTGCTGATGGGAATTCTCCCAGGGTGCCGGGGATCATACATCATGCAGAATTGACTTTCAAAACAAAATTTCATAGCATGATACCCTAACATGTATAACATTTATAGAAAACCCTAATTCCCAGGAACCCCTTGTGGAATATCAACTAATGAATCATAAAATATAGTCAAGAAAAATACCTGGATCACTGAAACCCAACTTTTCCATAAGGTTTACAAGCGCAAACCCTCCAATGGTGATCCACACAAAACTTGGACCAAGGAAGAACTCCTTCTTCAAGTTGCTAGGAGAAGTGGAACTCTTTCGGCAGCCTTTGGTCTATTGACCACTGTAGGACACCCTGTCCTACTGAAGGGCACTCAAGACATTGTCCTAAACCACTTTAGGTTCTAGGACTACCCTCCACTAGGACCCTATAGGCTTATGTCCTAAAACCAAGCCTTGTCCTAGTGTAGAAGAACTTGTCTTGACAAGACAAGTCTTGTCATAAAATAAGGAGGGAGGGAGAAAGTGGAAGACTCTCAGACAGACTCTCGGAAAAATAAAAACACTAATCTCAAAAGACCGAAGAAGAAGAAGTAGTAGTGATTCTCATTTCACCGTACCCACTATTTATAATCTTAGATGGGGCGTGAAATGCATCCCGACAATACTTGTCAGATATGAAACATCATATCTGATAAGACTCTTCGGGAATGGAGAGTCATATTTGTGTTCTTTCACTTACCAGATCAATCCCCTTCGTGCCATGTGTCAAATACCAATTTTTGAGATAGGGAGACACCTCTTCTAATCCGAAGTAACACGAGGCTTGAAGAGTTTTAGAGGCAGAAGGACTCTGCCCTCTGTTGTGCGCGTGCATATGAAGAGGCGCGACTCTTCATGTGCGCGCCACCTTTTCACTCCTCTTCAAACCGTCCCATTCAAACTTTAAACTGGTCTTTTGACTTGTCAAGGCATGGGAACTGAGCTAGAAGGCACCTTCTTGATGAAGCTTTCAGAGTCTCATCTGTAGAAGGACTCTCAGTCCATTTGCATGCCATACTTTCTCCCGGGTGCGCCAAAGGACGCCAATAGTCCTTCCCTTTCCATTTAGTCCACCCAAAGCATCAAATTAACTTGGTCAAACATATGCAACATGGATGTCATTGGAAAGGGCATCAAATAAGCTTTCTAACCATATCTTTTATTTTCAGATCAGAGGTCTATAGGTCTTTCTATGCCCTTTTGAAGTTAAGGTATCATTTAGGTACCAAGAGTTCCATGCCATTGGGACTCTTCATATATGGCACCTAAAATGCCCTTAAGTTCAAATTAAAATCAGATCAAGCTCTAATTTGGCTAGACCCATTTAGGACTCAACCTAATTTAGGTTTCCCATAATTAGGTTAGCCCAATTAGCAAGCAACCGAACCCAATCCAATTGGGTTAGGAATTAGGTTAGCCTACATATGCTAGTATGCAATATGGTTAACCAATTAGGATCCTATGACCCTAATTAAATCATGAATGACTTCCTTGGCCAAGTCTCTATTGTGTATGACCCATTGGGTTCCACATCTAGCCAGCAGTAGGTTTAGGTTTGAGCCGATTCGATCCGATCGAACCCGATTGACCTAATTAGGTCAATTTGGCTCACCTAATTGTCCAATTCGAATCACACATCCAATTGACTCATGAAACCAAACCAATTGGTTCATGAAAACCTACAAGACAAGATTGATGTCTAGCAACGTGTCATGCCTACCCGGAGATGAGGAATTTGGTAGAAAATACCAAAAAACCCTCTAGTAATAAGTTACAATGCAATTCAATCTTTCGATCTCCCATTATCCCGATTAAGTGATAGGTATGGATATATGTCAAACCCTAACACTTAATCATATTGAATCTCAGCTCGATCATGAGGACTCAACTGATGACTGATTAGATTCCACTAATCTCATCCTGCTTTGATCAAAGGCTCCTTGAGTCTCTCATCGAAGAGATTTCATGAGATAACAATTCCTCTTACCAGGAATGATCGATTCCTTATTGGTCCACTTACATCCTTCGTACACCTTCTACCATACCCAGAACACCCCGTACATACCGCAATGGCATGAATGAGTATGAACCAAAATATGGCTTAATGTGTGCAAGGAACCATGGTGACCTCAGGTCTAAAGATCATATGCACAACTTCTACTCTAGGATCTATCTTTTGACAAGTAGTAAGACTTTCATAAGGTAGTCCTGGTGCGGTCAGTCCAGTGTACTCATACCCTGATGAGCATCCTTATCCTTGTATTAGTGTCTCTACACAAGTGGTTGTGAGATCAACCATCCTCATCAACTGAGCATACATAGGATAAGCTTGTCTTTCCAGATTCATCGATCCCTGAATCGATAGTTCAATGACTAGGAACATTCTAGATTAGGGTTTATAGGAATTAGGTCTCATTGTTATGAACTCCATCATAACCCTAACTCCATTGCCCTAATTTATGGGGTTCATCATAATCAATAAGAAAATATGACACATCAGTATATGATGAATCAAATGCCTTTATTAATATGAAAGTATGTCATACATAAGATGGAAGTTTACAAAAAGGCCCTCATAATGATTGGCTCTTAGGACACTTTTCTATCAAACTCCCACTTGCACTAAAGCCAATCGCCCTTGTATTTTATGCCCATACAATCTAAGTGACGATTTAATTGTTGCTTGGCTAAAGCTTTAGTGAATGGGTCTGCTATATTCTTCTTTATGTCAACTCATTCAATGACGATATCTTGTCTTTCAATAATCTCTCGAATGAGGTGGAATCATCTTAGAATGTGCTTGGACTTATGATGAGACCTTAGTTCCTTAGCTTGTGCAACGCCCTAGTGTTACATAGTATAATGGCACTTGCTGTTGTACATCTGGAACCACGTCCAATTTCATGATGAATTTCTTCATCCAGACAGCTTCCTTCGTGGCTTCACTAGCAGCTATATACTCTGCCTCAGTGACTGAGTTAGCTACTGTTGGCTGCTTTGTACTCTTCCAACTCACTGCACCATCATTCAGGGTGAAGACATACCTTGATGTGGATTTGCTATCATCTGGATCTGATTGAAAACTAGAATCTGTATAACCTTCTAGTTTCAACTCATATCCACCATATACTAGAAAAATAGCTTTAATCCTTCTCAGGTACTTAAGAATATTTTTCACAGCTCTTTAATGATCCTCTCCAGGATCTGCCTGAAATCTGCTCACTATGCCCAAGGCATATGCAACATCAGGTCTGGTACATAACATGGCATACATTATCTATCTTACAGCCGAAGCATAAGGAATCATAGCCATCCTCTCTCTTTCTTTTGATATCTTAGGAGACATTTTCTTAGAGAGATGTATGCCTTGACTTATAGGTAAGTAACCTTTCTTACTTCCATCCATGTTGAATCTCTTCAATACTAAGTCAATGTAACTGGATTGGGATAAGCCTAGCATCCTCTTGGATCTATCTCTATAGATCCTTATACTCGGTATATAGGATGCTTCTCCCAAATCCTTCATGGAAAATTTTGATGACAATTGATGCGGAACTAATATGCATGTGATTATTTTTGTATGTTTTATATATGGAGTTAAGTGATTAAATCCCAAAAATTATATCAAAATAAGTTGTAGGGAATTCTATATGAATTTTAGAAGTCAAGCATGCAGATTAGGACCTAGAAAAGCAATAAAGAAGGATCGCCAGGGCTGAGAAGCCTCGGTTAGGGCAAGTTCTCCTATAATAAAATTACTGATGGCAGAGGGGGTGTCCTGATAACGTCTGAAGTGCCTGATGAAGATCGTAATGAAGGGATCTCTCGTTTCTCGATGGATGCGGCCTGGAAAATCGAGCCAAAGACCCGGGGATACTCGGCTTTCTGCTCGGTGGTCCGATTGAGGCTTGGCTGGAGTCGTTGGATTCGTAGGAACTCGGGGACCTGCAAATGACCTATCAGGGGTTAGAAAACTCACTAGGGAATAAGAAAATAAGAAAAAATAGAAAAGGGGAATAGAGTTTAGGAGGGGGCGGCCAGGGCTTTGGAAGGATGGTTGGCGACAGGAATTCTGTTGCAACATCGGGAAGATGAAAGCACCAATAAAATCCCTTAAGCACAAAGCAGGGTAGCACAAAGCAAAAGAAGATAACTCAAGTTTAATTCATATATCAAAATCAATCCTTATACAAGAGATTAGGGTCCTTTAAATAGACCCTTAGTCTTGGGCCCCAAGTAAGGGTACATTAGACATTACATAAGAATCCTACTCCTACTCAAACCTTAGCTAGAAAATAAGGAAACATTAGGTAGAAAAAAATCCTAAAAATCCTCTTGACTTGGTAAACACTCCAAGGATGCCTAGGGGGGCATGTTGGGCTTCTAAGAGTAGCAAGGGGCCAGCCTAAAGGGGCTTGGGCCTCTGGAAGCTGGGGTGGCTTGGTAGCCAGGTAGCAGGAATATTCCTTAGTATCTTGCTTCTTAGGGGCTTGGGCTTGGCGCCTGGGCTTGATTTCTTTGGTCTAGGATGTAGATGGACCTCTAGAATCATGGATGCCCTGGTCTATGAATATACTTTGGCATCTGGAAGGGAATCTGGGTATCTGGATGGCATCTACAAGGAATCAGGATTTCTGATTTTCATCCTAGGGTCTTCAAATCTTCAAGCTGGGTTGGACTTGGGCTATACTTCCATGTCTTCAATCTGGTTGAACTTGGTCTTCACTTGTATGATGTAGTCTTGAATTTTCAGTGTACTTGGACAGGACTAAAAAAAATAAAATAAAATAAAATTAGTTCAACTGAGCTGACTAGCATTGGATTGAACTAGCTCAACATGAGCTGACTAGTACAGAACTAAAATAACAACTCAAAAGACTCAAATAATAACTAAAATAGACTCAGATGGGCTAAGCCCTTATTACAGATGGACTCATAAATTATTGATCAATTCATAGAGGGTTGAAAAGCCTCTATCTTATTCTGGTGCCTCTGGTATCCCCACCAATTCTCCCGGGGTGGGAGGAACTCGACCCTGTTGAGTGAAAATCAAGCTGGCTCACATATCTCTCGAGGAGGTCTGGGTTGAGGCGCTGCAAGTCCTCTCGAGAAATCCATGAATCATCCAACTCTGGCTGGCCTTACCATTGGACCAGGAAGCGTTGATAGCTGCGGCCCTGGGTCGTGATGGCTTGATCATCTAGGATACGCTCGATCCGTTCTCCTCTCTCAGGCCAAATTTGTTAGTGGACATTCTGGGTTAGGGTCACTCACAACAGGAGGGGATAGGTCCAAAGGCCTCACTAGGTATCGCTGTCGAGTCTCTGTACTCAACCAGGTCTGTAATATTGAAGGTAGAACTAATGCCCAAATCAAAAGGCAAGTCTAACACCTAGGCATTTGATCCAACCTTCTCTATCACTTTAAAAGGTCCGGCTCAGCAAGCATGAAGCTTCTTTTAGGCCTAAACCTAACCAAGATAGAATCCACTACATCAAATTCTTTGGTCCATCTTCGGGAATTAGCCAGTTGTTTCAAAATTAGTGCAGGTGGTGAACATGCTGGGCACATGCACTCCTAATAAGATGATGCAAAGGACTCAAACCTACACATAACAGACTTGACTATGCATTCCTATAGTAGGAAAATTTATTGGACTTTTATGGGCCTAAACTAAAGAGACTATAGACTCTCTAGGTCTGACCCTAGTGTGGTGTGCACAAGAGTATTTACAATGGACTCCAAGCAAATGCCATAAGGTCTTCCAAAAGTAGGTCGCAAACCTAACATACTCACAAAATTGGTATAACCAAATGACCTCAACAAAGTGTAATTGGAAAGTTTGGAAAACATTGGAAGCCTTAGGGTATGGTAAGAAATAAAAATCAGAGTCTTAGGACAATCCATTGGAGGCATGCAATAGACCTTGGTTAATAGGGGTGACCTTAAGATTTGAACATTGATCTATGGGTGACATAAGGTCCACTTGAAAGAGGGAGAATTTGGTCATTGCAAGCGCAGGGTCTTTAAGAAAGGATGGCTTAATCAGCTCAAGACAAAGGTTATCAGCTGGGGTTAAAGGAATGAACTCTTGATGAGAATACTGAATGAGGTCCTGGGCTGAAACTAGTTCTAGAGTAGGATGGGAATCAGGTGGAAAGTCATCAAGAAAGTCTTTAGGAAGCTTATCTTGAAGGTCTTCTAAAATAATGTCTACTTCCTGGGATTGTTCCTTGGGGACCTCCTCTATGGACAACTCTAGTGGACCCTCACTTTCATCTACTATGTTTGATCTTGGCTTAAGCACTCCAATTTTTATAGTGGGTTTAGGATCCTTTTCTAGTAGTTCCTCAGTGATTTCAACCTTGGGTCCATCTTCATCATAGTTCTCAAAATCCTCTCCTTCGTATTCATCTGCTAAACTAGGATCAGCTTCATACACTTCTACCTCAGGTTTTTAATGGGTTCTGGGATTACTTGCAAATTAATGGAATAGGAGTAGTAGGCTGATCTAAAGGAAGTCAGCTAGGTTTGGACTTAGGCTCGAGGGAATTATCTTTATTGGACTTAGATTGATTGATCCTGAGTTCCCTCTGATATAACTTGAATTCCCTAACTAGGTGATAGGCTTCCTCTAGGTCCTTAATTTGACAATGATACAGCTCCCACTGGATATCCCTACGCAGGCCATCATGAAATCTAGCCATGATCTTAGACTTAGGTTCGACTGTGTTACATTTCCTACTAAACTCGTTAAACTGGTCAATGTACTCAGACACAGTCATGTTCTCTTGTTTCAATTTGTACCATTGGTCTAAAAGTTTGTATTCATAAGATTCACCTAGGTACTCCTCTCTCAATTTACTTCTCATGGCTTTCCAGGTACGTATTTCTTTTTCCCATCGATAACATTCATCCTCAGTATATGTCCAGTGTTGCTTGGCATATCTGATTAACCCATGTGCAGCCAAACTAATCTTATCTAACTCTAACATCCCAGTATAATCAAAGTGCTGATCCATCATATCCTCCCATTCAGTATACATCTTAGGATCTGGTCTTCCATCAAACAGGGGTACATAAGGTTGGGTGCTTCTATGGTCAGGTTCTAAGGATGGATCATGGTATGGGGTCCTCCTAAGGTTGGGCTCCCTATATGGGTCAGAGTATCGGGTTCTCCTAGGGTTGGACTCCCTATATGGATCAGAATATTGGGTTCTCCTAGGGTTGGACTCCCTATATGGGTCAGAATATTGGGTTCTCTTAGGGTTGGACTCCCTATATGGGTCAGAGTATTGGGTTCTCCTCGGTTCAGTATAATAATAAGGGTCATGGTAAGGGGTTCTTCTAGGTTCAGTATCATAATAAGGGTCATGGTAAGGGGTTTTTCTAGGTTCAGTATCATAATAAGGGTCATGGTAAGGGGTTCTTCTAGGTTCAGTATCATAATAAGGGTCATGGTGAGGGGTTCTCCTAGGATTGGACTCCATGGTCACACTAGTTGAATTGGATTAAGTCTACTGGCATTGGGTTCCTAACCTAATGGTCATGCAATCAAACACACACATTGACTCCTAAGCTAGTGCTCATGCAAGACTCGATCAAACCGACTATAGCTGACTAGACCTAGAGTCCAAAACTAAGTGCTCAATCAGGATGGCAAACTAGCATATAGTAACCCTGTACTCAGCCAGGCAGGTGTAAGGGGAGTGTTAGGTCCCTGATTGCCAATCCTAGACACCAATCAGAGATTGGCCAGGTAGGTAGACCAGCACACAAGCCCTTCAGGATTGAATCCCTGAACCACCATTCTAGACACTAAGCACAAGGCATACATAGATTAACTTGACACAGTGATCTAACACTAGCCCGGACCCGACCAGTTGGTATCCCTAGCCAACTAGGGCAAATTAAGTCTAGTTAATTTTAGGTTAGGCTTGGGACTGAATGCAAGGGGTGTGGTTTTGGGCTAAGGAGAGGTTATCAACTCCTCCCCTTATTTGATATAGCAAGAGTGCCCTTAAAAATAAATTATGCAATGATGGCAGGCAGATGAGGATGCAAATTAGGGTTTAGATATTTTTTTGGTATTTTTTTTATTATATGTAATTTTTTTTTGTTCTTTTTGTAGAAATATGATTTATAGACAATGACCTAATATGCAACAAACATATTAAAAATAAAAGATATGCAAAGAGATGCTAAACAAAACCCTAAACCTTCTAAAATTGTCTTACTGAAAAAATAGAGCCAAAAATTTATAGGCTATATTTTGGCTTAAAAAAATTGCACAGACTGAAATAAAATCTAAAAAAATTCCATAAAATACTTTGAATTATGATGAATTCAAAAAAATAAATTTCAGGATTTCTAGAGTTCTGAAAAGAGAGAAATAATTAAAATAACAAAGTATATATGGACTGAAAAGATGAAGAAAACAAGCCCTAATCTAAGCTCTGATACCAGATGATGCGGAACTAATATGCATGCAATTATTTTTGTGTGTTTTATATGTGGAGTTAAGTGATTAAATCCCAAAAATTGGATCAAAATAAGTTATAGAGAATTTTATATGAATTCTAGAAGTCAAGCATGCAGATTTGGACCTAGAAAAGCAATAAAGAAGGATCGCCGAGGCTGAGAAGCCTCGATTAAGGCAAGTTCTCCTACAATAAAATTACTGGTGGCAGAGGGGGTGTACCTGAAAATGTCTGAAGTGCCTGATGAAGATCGTAGTGAAGGGATCTCTTATTCCTCGATGTATGCGGCCTGGAAAATCGAGCTAAAGACCCATAGATACCCGGCTTTCTGCTCGGTGGTCCGATTGAGGCTTGGCTGGAGTCGTTGGATTCGTAGGAACTCGGGGACCTGCAAACGACCTGTCAAGGGTTAGAAAACTCACTATGGAACAAGGAAACAAGGAAAAATAGCAAAGGGGAATAGAGTTTTGGAGGGGGCGGCCAGAGCTCTGGAAAGATGGTTGGCAGAAGGAATTCTATTGCAACACCGGGAAGATGAAAGCACCAATAAAACCCCTTAAGCACAAAGCAGGGTAGCACAAAGCAATAGAAGAGAACTCAAGTTTAATTCATATATCAAAATCAATCCTCATACAAGAGACTAGGGTCCTTTAAATAGACCCTTAGTCTTAGGCCCCAAGTAAGGGTACATTAGATATTACATAAGAATCCTACTCCTACTCAAACCCTAGCTAGAAAATAAGGAAACATTAGGTAGAAAAAATCCCTAAAAATTCTCTTGACTTGGTAAACACTCCAAGGATGCCTAGGGGGGCATGTTGGGCTTCTAAGAGCAGCAAGGGGCAGGCCCAAAGGGGCTTGGGCGCATGGGCTTGGGCCTTTGGAAGCTGGGGTGACTGGTAGCTAGGTAGCAGGAATATTCCTTGGTATCTTGCTTCTTAGGCACTTGGGCTTGGTGCCTGGGCTTGATTTCTTTGGGCTAGGATGCAGATGGACCTCTAGAATCATGGATGCCCTGGTCTATGAATATACTTTGGCATCTATAAGGGAATCTAGGCATCTAGAGGGCATCTACAAGGAATTAGGGTTTCTGATTTTCATCCTGGGGTCTTCAAATCTTCAAGCTAGGTTGGACTTGGGCTATACTTCCATGTCTTCAATCTGGTTGGACTTAGTCTTCACTTGTATGATGTAGTCTTGAGTTTTCAGTGTACTTGGACAGGACTCAAAAAAAAAAAAAAATAAAATTAGCTCAACATGAGCTGACTAGCATTGGACTGAACTAGCTCAACCTGAGCTGACTAGTACAGAACTAAAATAAAAACTCAAAAGACTCAGATAACAACTAAAATGGACTCGGATGGGCTAAGCCCTTATTAAAAATGGACTCATAAATTATTGATCAATCCATAGAGGGTTGAAAAGCTTCTGTCTTATTCTGGTGCCTCTGGTGTCCCCACTAATAACCAAGTTTTAATCGATTGTAACATTGGGATATCATTCTCAATGATCAATATGTCATCCACATACAAAACTAAGAAAATAATGGCACTCCCACTTATCTTCTTATACACACATGGTTCATCCACATTTTTGATAAAACCAAATCCTTTGATTGTTTCATCAAAACGGATGTTCCAACTCCTCGATGGTTGATTAAGTCCATAAATGGACTTCTTTAACTTGCATACCTGGTTTGGTCTCCCACTTGAGACAATCCCCTTTAACTATGACATATAGACTTCTTCCTCAAGGTTTCCATTAAAGAAAGTAGTCTTTACATCCATTTTCCAGATCTCATAGTTATCGTATGCTGTTATGGCAAGTAGTATCCGAATGGACTTGAGCATGGTTACTGGAGAAAAGGTTTCATCATAGTCTACACCATGTTTTTGTTTAAAACCTTTTGCTACCAGCCTAGCCTTATAGGTCTCAACTTGACCATCTACTCCAATCTTCTTCTTGAAGACCCATTTACACCCTATCGGGTTAATTCCTTCAGGTGGGTCTACCAAGGTCCAAACCTGATTGCAATACATGGAGTCCATTTCAGATTTCATGGTCCCAAGCCACTTGTCAGAGTCCCTACTCTCGACAGCTTCTGAATAGGTCACAGGATCATCATCCTGTATGATACTGGCTTCATTGTCATCCCCGATGACAGAGCCATATCTAAGAGGTTCTCCCCGCACCCTCTCTGACCTTCAGAGAGGAAGTGTGTATTGTGGTTGTTCTTGATCTATAAGAACCTCTGGTTGAGGAACTTCACTTGAAGGCTCATCAGTTTGTTGGTTCTGCTCTTCACATAACTCAAGTGAAGAATCACTACATCCTTCTTTGATAAACTTATGTTCCAAGAATGTAGCATGCCTACTGATAATTATCTTCTGCCCAGTAGCATTATAAAAGAGGTATCCCTTACATTCTTTTGGGTAACCAACAAACCTACACTTGTCAGCCTTAGCACTTAACTTATGCCCAAAGTTATTATTGACATAAGCATGGCAATCCCAAATCTTTAAGTACTTAAGACTTGGTCTTTTACCATTCCATAACTCAAATGGAGTGCTACTTACTGACTTAGATGGAACCCTGTTTAATATGTATGTAGCGATCTCCAAGGCATGTCCCCAAAAGGAAATAGGAAGATCTGTGAAGCTCATCATGGACCTCACCATATCCAACAAGGTGCGATTTCTCCTTTTTGCCACTCCATTTAACTGGGGTGTACAAGGAGGGGTCCATTCAGAAATAATGCCTTTATCCTTGAGATGGTTCAAAAACTCACTAGACAAGTATTCCCTTCCTCGATCAGATCGAAGAGCTTTAATACTAAGTCCAGTTTGTCTTTCAACCATACTCTGATATTCTTTAAACTTATCAAAGGCTTTGAACTTGTGTTTCATAAGATACACATAACCGAACCTTGATAAATCATCAATAAAAGTGATGAAATAAGAATATCCTCCTCTGGCCTGAGTTGATATAGGTCCACACACATCAGTATGTACAAGACCTAACAATTCAGTTGCCCTTTATCCATATCCAGTGAATGGAGACTTGGTCATTTTCCCTTTGAGGCAAGACTCACAAGTTCCTAATGATTGAAAATCATCAGGGTCAAAGTAATCATCTTTGACTAACTTGTTTATCCTTGACTCACTGATATGACCTAGTCGGCAATGCCAGAGATATGCGATATTGACATTATCTCTTTTTCCCTTCTTGTCATCTACAAGAAGTATTTCATTATTGAGTACTAAAGTTAGAAGACCATTCACAAAGCAACCATGCCCAAATATTGTATTATTATGAAGAATAGAGCAGCCACTGCTATTTATACTTATTTCATATCCTTGTTGTAACAACAAGGGTATAGAAATAATGTTTCTTACAATATTTGGCATATAGTAGCATTCTTCCAAACTTATGATATTACCCGAAGGTAATAACAGAAGATAGGTGCCCACAGCTTCAACATATATGGGTTCTCCACTTGCCCCATATAATTTGAAGTCACCTTTCTTCAAATTTCTAATTCTGTGGAGTCCTTGTAAAGATTTACAAATATGTGACCAACATGTAGTATCCAATACCTGTGAATTAGAAATAGATTCACTCAATGATAAATTGGTTTGTATCATGTACAAACCCTTAGATACACCACTTGCATCTAGCTTCACATTTGCAAGACAAGTCTTGCAATCCTTCTTCCAATGCCCAAACATGCTGCAATGGAAATAGGCTCCATCAGCCTTCTTCCTCAACCAGTCCACATAGTTTGAACCTGTTAACTTATTAGCATCAAAGATGCCACTCAGTGATAAGTTTGAAGCCATTATTTAAATATCCTATATTTAATTAAAGAACAATATCAGTAGACCACTCAAGATGACATCCATAATTAGATAAGGACTTTCTATCTAATTATGTCTCCCACTATTTTCTTCAAATACCATAACCCTCAACTATGGTAAGCGAGAAACCTTTCCTGGTTTCCTTAGTGGGGTTGAGATCCTTATTCCTCATGAGTGCCTTGTGTATGCACAACAAACACACATGAGTTCAAAGGTAGGACAACCTTTCCAATTACAACCCGTGCAATTCTCAACAATTATCTTTGCCTTTAAGACACTTATGGCCTTGTGTATGCACAACAAACCATAATGTCTTAGTTTAGTTAGACCCTTCATTTCCATATAGCCATGATTGAATAACGTTACCCTTGTGTATTCACAACAAAGCAGCATTTCCAACCATGCCATAAAGCACTAAGTGCACCAAGACAAATCTTATATCAAATCCTAGAGTAGGCCTTGTGTATGCACAACAAACCTACTATAGTCTTGACATAAATTTGGCTTAGCATGAAGGAAGGCAAAATATAGTACACTTAACCAATTAGCATTACCAAATTAAGATTTAGATATGACCAAATTAGCCAAGTGAGTGGAAGGGGTGAGGGGGTCCCCCCGTTGCTTTCCTTAAACATCAATTAGATTGGCCAGGTCAGTCAACGGAACCATTTAAAAATCTCATTTCCTTTACCTTCCCAGAACCACTTGCCTAGACACCAATTGGCTAATCAAACCCTAACCGGTTTTGCTTGTTGACTAAGTTTTATACTATGACTAAATATGATTTTTGATGAGGGCTTTGATGGTCTCAAAATACATTCTAAAACTATCATGATAATAATGTTTATTACTACTAGTATAAACAAAAACATGATATCCAAGTTTATAACAAATATAAACCCAATGCATATCACTCTAGCATATGCATTAAAATTCATGTCATCAAGCATATTACCCTAATATGCATAGCATTATATGACAATTAGCATATTACCCTAATTTGCAAATCAAGACATGATAAAATACCTTTCACCTCACTTATTCATGGGATATGGCCACAGTGGCACCCCTACATGCCATAGGAGACCCATTGAATGGAAAGAGAGGGCCTTTAAACCCTACTTGGCTCCTATGACCGGACGACCATGGTGACTAACCTAATCCAAAGCAGTTACTTGGTTCATGCATAATTTCATATTGACATAATATCATACATATGAACATGGTCGAGTCGACTCGATAAGGTTCGGGTTGGCTCGATAGTGGAAATTAATCAAACTCCAAAATGATTCATAATTGGAATGCCATAAGGATGGCTCTGATACCACTGATGGGAATTCTCCTAGGGTGTTGGGGATCATGCAGCATGCGAAATTGATTTTCAAAACAAAATTTCATAGCATGATACCCTAACATGTATAACATGTATAGAAAACCCTAATTCCCAGGAACTCCTTGTGCAATATCAACTAATGAATTATAAAATAGAGTCAAGAAAAATACCTGGATCGCTAAAACCCAACTTTTCCATAAGGTTCACAAGTACAAACCTGTTGGGTTCGGTAACCAGTGCGGAAGCGTGGATTTCAAAAATTTATGAAACCAGGTCCGAACCCTAATCCCAAATCTCCTTATTAGCAATTAAAAACTATGACTACATGCATGTCCAAATTTAAACATTGTTTAAATACTAACCTCAGATTGCTATTACCAGTCTGATGCAGAAATGAACTCCAAATTGAGCAGCCTCTTGAACACACCAGGCGTCCACTTGTCCGCCCTCCGATGGTGATCCACACGGGCAGATGATCAAGACACTGACTCCTTAATTGGGTTCCTTCCAATCAAGTTCTACCCCAAGAACTTGATATATGGGCTATTGGCTAGGATTCCTCTAGCCAAACTGGGACTAAACCTTCTCTCTTACCCTTCTCCTTGTCTTCTAGCAACTTTGGTCCCTTAAGACACTCTTGTCTTAAGAATAAGCCCTTGTCCTAAAATGAGACAAGGCTTGTCTTGGAGGGAGAAGAAAATTAAGACAAGATTGTCTTAATGTAAGAAAGAAAGAAAGGAGAGGCGCCTTCTTCCTTTACCGTCGGAGAGTTTCTCTCTGACTCTCCTTCTGTTCTGAGATTCGACAGAGCCAAGGCTCTGTAAAGGAATCAAAGAGGAAAGAGAGGAGGGGGAAACAATCTTCTGGAGAGGGAGAAAATAAAGAGGCAAGGCTTCGCTGTAGAAAAACTTAGAATAATTTTACGGTGAAGTCTTCTCCTTAAATAGGCGACAGAGAGGCGCCTACCCATCTGTAATCACCCTCTCATGCCCCTCTCTCCCTTCTCACATCCTTTCCCTTTCATCTCACGGCCCTTGAATTAATCTCACGGCCTTTGGGATGGGAAGACGCAGGAAAGAGTCGCGAAAAACACAGAAGGGCGCGCGCAGAAGAGAAGAGTCGCGCCCCTTCGGTGTTTTTTTTTTTTTTTTCTTTCATGGCAATCCCGTTTTTGAAGAGTCCACGCCTAGGTGGACTCTCTTCCATGCCTCTTCAAAACACTGACCCCCTTTTTTTTTCTTTTCTCACACAAAAACGCCGCTTGGAGAGAGTCCACGCGTGTGTGGACTCTTCTCCTTGCGCGCGCGCGTGGGAAGAGAGGGGAAGGGGCTTAGGCGATGTGGGAAAGGGGTTTAGCCTCTTAGGTTAGCCCAATTGCTAGCCTATTATTAGCCCAATGGCTTGAATCTTCAATTAGATTCAAACCGGAATGAATTTGGATCTAAAAAAGACCAAATCGGAACCCTAACTCGAATCCGATTCAAGTAGAAGCCATGGTTTGCAACACATGCTAGTGTGTTCATCTGCAAACGAGATTTAATTCCAAATTAAATCCTTGATTATCTATCCTAAGTGTGTGACCCATTGGGTTCCATACCTAGCCAGCAGTGGGTCCGAGTGCAAGTTGACCTAATTTGATCAGAACTCATTCTAATCGATTTAGGTCAAATCGAGCTAACTCGAGTTAGTCAATTAGGACTCCTCCTAATTAGTGATCCAATTAAATCATTTAATTTGATCAACCCACAAGACAAGATTGACGTCTAGTAACGTGTCATGTCTACCCGGAAGATATGGAAATTATGGTGAAATTCTAAAACTACCCTTCAGTGGAAAGTTTCCGTACAATTCGATCCTTCAATCATCTTGCATCCCGAGTATAACTATGGATATGGAAACATGTCAAAACCAGCTTATACTCATTCCCAGCTCAGTCATACATTAATGATTCAATTAATTTGATATTAGAAATCATTTCTAATATCTGTACTTTGATCAAAGATTTCCTGAATCATCATCTGACCAAATTTGGCTGGATGCAATCTCCTCCTACTATGAGTGATCAATTCCTTGTTGACCTACTCATTACCTTCATATACAATTCACCATACCCAGCATCAACCTCGTGCATGACCCAGTGTCATGATTGAGATTGAACCAAAGCATGGGTTCATGTACATAAGGTATTATGGCAGTCTCAGGTCATAGGACTACTTGTACAACTCCCACTATGTGAAACATCTATTGACATGCAGCTAAGGCTCCATTAGATGTTCTCAAACTGGATCTATTCAGTGAACTCATTCGCTAATGAGCACCCACATCCTTGTATTAGTGTCCCACACAAGTGACTGTGAGAGCAGTCACCCTTTTCAGCATACATAGGATGTGCCAGTCTAACTGGAAACCCTGATCCCCAACTCAGGGTTCCTATGACTAGGAATATTCTAGATTAGGGTTTTAAGGCCTTAGATCTCACTGGTATGATCTCATCATAGCCCTAGGACCATAGCCCTAATCTATGGGGTTCATCATATAATGACACAGCGAATGATGAAAAAAAAACATTGCCTTTATTAACTTGTCAATTTACAATGGTCTGGGAGATACAAATATTGGCTTATAGGGCATAATCCTTTCAAAACCATCCAACGGTGATCCACATGAAACTCCTTCAAGTTGCTTGGAAGAGTGGAACTCTTTCGGCAGCCTTTGGTCTATTGACCACTGTAGGACACCCTGTCCTACTGAAGGGCACTCAAAGACACTATCCTAAACCACTTTAGGGTCTAGGACTACCCTCCACTAGGACCCTATAGGCTTATATCCTAAAACCAAGCCTTGTCCTAGTTTTGAAGAACTTGTCTTGACAAGACAAGTCTTGTCATAAAATAAGGAGGGAGGGAGAAGTGGAAGACTCTCGGACAGAATCTTGGAAAAATAAAAACACTGATATCAGAAGATCGAAGAAGAAGAAGTAGTAGTGTTTCTCATTTCACCGTACCTCCTATTTATAATCTCAGATGGGGCATGAAATGCATCCCGACAACACTTATCAGATATGAAACATCATATCTGATAAGACTCTTCGGGAATGGAGAGTCATATTTGTGTTCTTTCACTTACCAGATCAATCCCCATCGTGCCATGATCAAATACCAGTTTCTGAGATGGGAGATGCCTCTTCTAATCCAAAGTAATGCGAGGCTTGAAGAGTTTCAGAGGTAGAAGGACTCTGCCCTCTGTTGTGCGCGTGCATATGAAGAGGCACGACTCTTCATGTGCGCGCCACCTTTTCACTCCTCTTCAAACCATCCCATTCAAACTTTAAACTGATTTTTTGACTTGTCAAGGCATGGGGATTGAGCTAAGAGGTGCCTTCCTAATGAAGCTCCCAGAGTCTCATTTATAGAAGGACTCTCAGTCCATCTGCATGCCATACTTGAAAGGGATATGCCCTACAAACCAATCTCTGTTGTATCTCCCAAACCATTGTAATTGATAATTTTCTAAATAAAGGCATTATTTTTCATCATATGCTGTGTTTATTATATGATGAACCCCATAGATTAGGGCTATGATTTTAGGGTTATGATGAGATCATACCAGTGAGACCTAAAATCTTAAAACCTTAATCTAAAGTATTCCTAGTCAAAGGAACCCTGAGTAGGGGATCAGGGTTTTCCGATAAGACTAGCACATCCCGGGTATACTGGAAAGGGTGACTGCTCTCACAGTCACTTGTGTATGACACTAATACTGGGATGTGGGTGCTCATTGGAGAATGAGTTCACTGATATGATCCAACTTGAGAACATCTAATGGAGTCTTAGCTACATGTCAATAGAAGGTTCTCATAGTGGGAGTGGTACAAGTAATCTTTTGACCTGAGACTGCCATAAGTACCTTATGTACATGAACCCATCCTTTGGTTCAATCCTAATCATGACACTGAGACATGCACAGGATTGATACTGGGAATGGTGAATTGAATATGAAGGTAATGAGTAGGTCAACAAGGAATCGATCACTCTTAGTAAGAGGAGATTGCATCCAGCTAGTCAACAATCGCATGATGATTCAGGGAATCTTTGATCAAAGTGAAGATATTAGAGATGGTTTCTAATATCAAGATAATCGAATCATCATTATAAGATTGAGCTAGAAACAAATATAATATTGGATTTGACATATATCCATATCCATAGTTATATTTTGGGTGCAGGCTGATCGAAAGATTTAATTGTACGGTAACTCTCTACTGAAGGGTAATTTTGGTATTTCACCAGAATTTTCATATCTTCCGGGTAGACATGACACGTTGCTAGACGTCAATCTTGTCTTGTGGGTTGATCAAGTTCAAAGATCACATGTTAGGAAGAATCCTAATTGATCGATTCGGGTAAGCCCGGTTGACCTAAATCGATTAGAAAGAGTTCTAATCAAATTAGGTCAACTTGTATTCGAACCCACTGCTGGCTAGATGTGGAACCCAATGGGTCACACACTTAAGAGGATTGATCAAGAATTTAATTTGGAATTAAATCGTCTTTGCAAGATAACACTCTAGCAGGTGTTGCAAGCCCTAGCTTCTATTCGGATCGGATTCGAATTAGGGTTCCGGATTGGTTCAAATTGGGTTCTAATTGGACCTAATTAGACCCTAATTAAGAAAAACGGGAATGTGGCTAACCCTATTGGCTAGCCATGTAGCTTGGCTAGCCTCCCCACCCGCCCCCTTTTATTTTTCACGCCAAACACCAAGAGTCCATGCGCATATGGACTCTTGGCGCGCCTTAAGGAAGAGTCCATGGCGCATGGACTCTTGGCGCGCCCCAAATAAATTCTCCGATGTTTTTATTTGGGCGGCCTCCTTCTTAAGTGATTAGCGCACCTTCTCTCCCCCCTTGGATGAGAATCCAACGGCTGATGGGATTTTGAGAAAGAAAGAAAGCGCTAACTCCTCCCGGGCGCGCGAAATAACATCTCTTCGGAGATGAAAAGTCGCGACTTCCTTCCTTTTAAAACACCGCGGTTTTTCCTTTAAGAAGAGCCGTGGGATTTAATCTGGAAGGCCATGAGATGGGAGGATGGGGCGTGAGAAATTGGAAAGGGCATGAGAAAGAAATTACGGAGAGGTGTGTAGGCGCCTATCTAATTTCTATTTAAAGGGTCGGGAAAAATCAGAACTTTTAGTAATCTTTTTCTTTCTTCCTCTCCTGAAGACTCTTTTATTTTTTCTTGCTCTTGCATTGTTTCCTCTACAGAGTAAACCTCTGTCGAAACTCTGCTACTGAACAAGATAAAAGTAAAAGTCTCCGACGGTAAAGGAAAGAAAGAAGTTCTGATTTCTTCCTTTCTTTCATACATTAAGACATTATTGTCTTAATTTCTCCTCCAACTTAAGACAAGCCTATGTCCTCTTAGGACAAGGTCTTTTTCTTCAAGACAAGGGTGTCTAAAGGGCCAAGGTCTTGGTGGAAGGAGGAGAAGGAGTCAAGGAAAGGAAAGCAAGCCTTTGTGTGGAGGAATTCAAGCCATAGTCCAAGCAATTGAGTTCTAGGAAGAAGAACTCAATAGAAGGAACCTTTGAAAAGAAGATAGAGTTGTCTTGATCACTGCTCTGTGTGGATCACCATCGGAGGGCGGACACTTGGACGCCTGGTGAATTCAATCAGCCCCTTCAACATCAACTTTGTTGGAATTAGCGATTGCAGGTTGGTACTCTAATTCTAACAATCTATGTTTGAATGTTAGTATGTATGTTTTAATTAGTAAAAGGAGATCTTGGCTAAGGGATTTCGGTGCAAATTTCATCATTTTGAAATTACACTTCCGCTGCGGTGCACCGGAAACCCCAACAGTGGTATCAGAGCCATCCTTATTACAGTTAAAACATATGATATGCATTTTTGTTGTAGTATCGAAATTAGGGTTTTAAACCCTTGAATGCTGATACACTTAGCATAATTTAAGGAATGCATATATGATAATTAATGTTTTGATGTATGCCACTAATTAGGGTTTTTTCACTCAAACCCTAATTATTATAGAGATATGATTAGTTTTGAAGTCATCATACTGAAATAAGGTTGCCCTGGCATAATGGTGGATCCATTATGTGGTAAATGGTTGTCCTAGTATGATGACACACTTAGCACATATATGTTTATCAGAGTGATATCATTATGATATGTTTTTATGTAAGAATGTGCTGGCAATTTTATAAAGCCCTCTTCTTAAAATCATATTAAGTCATAGCATATTTAACTAATAAGCATCACTAGTCATGATGAACAATTGATCATTCGGTGTCTAGAAAGGTGGTTCTGGGAAGGTAAAGAGAATCGTGGTTTTTAATTGGTTCCGTTGACTGACCTGGCCAATTTTTATTGGTGTCTAGGAAAGCAACGGGGGGACTCCCACATCTCTTCCACTTGCCTGGCCGATTTGATTATATTTAAATCTTGACTTATATGCTTAGTGTTAAAAAAATGCTATATGTTGGCCTTCCTTCATGCTGGATCATTACTGTGTTATGAACCACATTAGGTTTGTTGTGTTATCTGCAAGACCTAATAGGGTGATTGACATAATATTGGTCTAGTGCAAAATATGCTTACAGTATATTCAGTATAATGCCTTGTTGTGTTATCTACAAGGGCATTATATTTGAATATTGACTGTATAGAAATGAAAGGGTCTTGACTTAACTAGAACATTATGGTTTGTTGTGTTTTCTGCAAGACTTATAATGTTCTAGAGGCCAAGTTATTTTTGAGAATTATATGAGATATAATTGGAAGAGTTTCCTACCTTAGAACTTATAAAAGATTTGTTGTGTTATCTGCAAGATCTTTTGTAAATTATAAGGATCTCGATCTCACTAAGAAAACCGATCAGGGTTCTTCTCGATTATCATAGTGAGGGCTATGATTTTTGATAAAATAGTGGGAGACATAATTAAATTGAAGACCTAATTTAATTATGTAAGTCATTTCATGGTTGTTTGCTTATGTATTGTTCTTAATTATATGTAGATAAATGGCATCTTCATTATCACTGAGAAGCATCTTAGATACCAACAAATTGACTGGTCCAAACTATGTGGACTGGTTGAGAAACTTAAAGATTGTACTGAGTTCAGAAAAACTTTCTTATATTCTTGATACCCCTAATCTTAATCCACTAGGGGATGATGCCACACAGGAAGATATGGCCACATACAAAATGTGGCAGAATGACTCCCTCACTGTCAAGTGTATCATACTGGCCTCTATGACCAATGAGTTACAGAGGCAGCATGAAAGCATGGATACTCAATCCATAATGCTCAATTTAAAGGAGCTTTATGGAGAACAAAGCAGAACTGCTAGATACGAAATATCTAAGCAGTTATTCCGTGCTAGGATGACAGAGGGTACATCCGTTCAGGATCATGTCCTGAAGGTAATTGACTTAATCACCAGATTAGGTCAATTAGGGTTTATTATGGATGGGGAGCTGAATCAGGATTTAATCCTGCAATCACTCCCGGAGTCATTTTCTCAGTTTGTCTTGAATTATCACATGAACAAACTGAACACTTCCTTGCCTGAGCTGTTAAATATGTTAAAAACAGCAGAGAGCCATGTTAAGAAAGAAAAGGCTCCACTTCTTCTTGTTGATAAGACCAATAAGAAGAAATCAGGCAAAAAGGGTTTTAGCAGGAGACTAAACCCTAAGGGTGGCATCAATAAGAACAAGAAAGGAAAGAAGGTCTCAAAACAGTCAACCTGTTTCTTTTGCGGCAAAGTGGGACATTGGAAAAGGAATTGCAAGGCTTACCTTGCAACTGTGAAGCCTGGTGCGACAGACGCACCAAAAGGTATGTATGAGATACATACTATATTGAGATTAAATTCGTCTATATCAAATACTTGGGTATTGGATACCGCTTGTGGTTACCATATATGCAAATCTTTGCAGGACCTCCACAAGCTTAAAGTATTGAAGGAAGGCGACTTCAATCTCTACGGTGTTGGTGGTGATATCATCCAAGTAGAAACTGTAGGGACCTATATTCTGAAGTTGCCTTCAGGGAAGATCTTGGAGCTAGAGAATTGTTACTATATGCCAAAGATTATTAGGAACATTATATCTATTCCTTTGTTATTAAAACAAGGATATGTAATGGATGTAACGAGCACTGGTTGCTCAATAATGTTATCTAATAAAATTATTTGTTCTGGCATATTTAGCAATGGGCTCTTAACTCTTTCTTCCAATGATAGTATTTTTCATGTCAATACTAAAAGGAAAAGAAAAGACTTTAATGATACTTTACTTTGGCATCATAGACTTGGTCATGTTAATGAGTCTAGGATTAGCAAGTTATACAAGGAAAAATTCCTTGATCCTTATGAGTATGAATCATTAGGAACTTGCGAATCATGTCTCATGGGTAAGATGACAAAAACTCCATTCACTGGACATGGGGAAAGGTCAACTGAGTTATTAGGACTTATACATACTGATGTATGTGGTCCAATGACAACTCAGGCCAGAGGAGGATACTCATATTTTATCACTTTTACAGATGATTTATCTAGGTTCGGATATGTGTATCTTATGAAACACAAATCTGAAGCCTTTGATAAATTTAAGGAGTATCAAAGTATGGTCGAAAAACAAACCGGGAAAAGTATTAAAGTTCTTCGTTCTGATCGAGGAGGAGAATACTTATCCACGGAGTTTTTAGACTATCTTAAAGTTAATGGAATCCTTTCTGAATGGACCCCTCCTTATACACCACAGCTAAATGGTATAGCTGAAAGGAGGAATCGTACCTTATTAGATATGGTACGATCCATGATGTGCTTCACAAATTTGCCCATTTCTTTCTGGGGTCATGCCCTAGAAACTGCTGTTTATATTCTGAACAAGGTACCTTCTAAAT
Organism: Areca catechu; assembly: GCA_021397845.1. Lineage (NCBI taxonomy): Eukaryota > Viridiplantae > Streptophyta > Magnoliopsida > Arecales > Arecaceae > Areca > Areca catechu. The sequence continues at coordinate 85,584,393 of CM038044.1, read as the reverse complement.
CCGTTATTAGTACTCCATATGAAATTTGGAGTGGAAAGAAACCATATCTTAAATATTTTAAGGTATGGGGATGTCCAGCTTATGTTAAAAGAAATTTTGGACATAAGTTGGAACCTAGAGCGGATAAATGTCTATTTGTAGGATATCCTAAAGAAGGTAGAGGATATCTATTCTACCATCCTACTGAACAAAAGATTTTTGTTAGCAGGCATGCCACTTTTCTAGAAAAAGAGTTCATTTTGGAAAAGGGCAATGGTAGAACAATTGAACTTGGAGAAGTGCAAGAAATACAGATAGACAATTCTCAACCATTAGAACATATAGTTAGGACAGAACCAGAACACAAAACTCCTCCTCGTAGGTCTGACAGAGTGCCACGGGCACCTGAGAGGTATGGGTTTATTATTGAAAACAATGAAGCTCAAGTCATTCAAAATGATGAACCTCTGACCTATACGGAAGCTATCTTGAGTACTGACTCAGATAAATGGCAAGAAGCCATGGAATCCGAAGTAGACTCTATGTATGTAAACCAAGTATGGTCTTTGGTTGATGCACCAGAGGGTGTTAATCCTATTGGGTGTAAATGGGTCTATAAGAAAAAGATTGGGGCTGATGGCCAAGTTGAAACCTATAAAGCCAGATTAGTGGCTAAAGGTTTTAGACAAAAACAGGGAATTGATTATGATGAAACATTTTCACCTGTTGCCATGCTAAAATCAATTCGGATTTTACTTGCTATAGCAGCATACCACGATTATGAGATATGGCAGATGGATGTGAAAACTGCATTCCTCAATGGTTTCCTTGAGGAAGAAGTCTACATGTCACAGCCAGAAGGTTTTATTTCAAAGAATAAACCTAATCAAGTATGCAAGCTGAAGAAATCCATTTATGGATTAAAGCAAGCTTCCAGGAGTTGGAACATCCGCTTTGATGAAACTATTAAAAGATTTGGTTTTATCAAAAATATGGATGAACCCTGTGTTTATAAGAAGACTAGTGGGAGTGCCATAGTCTTCTTGGTTCTGTATGTAGATGACATACTCCTCATTGGGAATGATATCCCAATGTTGCAATCAGTCAAGGTTTGGCTATCAAACCAGTTTTCCATGAAAGATTTGGGAGAAGCATCCTATATACTAGGTATTAAGATCTATAGAGATAGATCTAAGAGGATGCTAGGTTTATCCCAATCTAGGTACATTGACTTAGTGCTGAAAAGATTCAGCATGGAAGGAAGTAAAAGAGGTTATCTTCCTATGAGTCAAGGCATACATCTTTCTAAAAGGATGTCTCCTAAGACACCTGAAGAAAGAGATAGAATGAATTCTATACCCTATGCTTCGGCAATAGGATCCATAATGTATGCCATGTTATGTACCAGGCCTGATGTGGCATATGCTTTAGGCATTGTCAGTAGGTTTCAGGCTGATCCAGGAGAGGATCATTGGAAAGCAGTTAAAAATATTCTTAAGTACCTAAGAAGGACTAAGGATATTTTTCTGGTTTATGGTGGTTCTGATCTTAAACTAGAAGCTTATTCTGATTCTAGTTTTCAATCAGACCCTGATGATAGCAAATCCATTTCGGGATATGTTTTTACCCTAAATGGTGGAGCAGTGAGTTGGAAGAGTACCAAGCAGCAGACTGTAGCTGACTCAACCACAGAGGCAGAATACATAGCTGTTAGTGAAGCCGCCAAGGAAGCAGTCTGGATGAAGAAGTTCATCACAGAGTTGGGTGTTGTTCCTCAAATTGAAAACCCAGTGCCACTTTACTGTGACAACACTGGGGCCGTTGCTCAAGCTAAGGAACCAAGAGCTCATCATAAGTCCAAGCACATTCTGAGACGCTTCCATCTTGTCCGAGAAATAGTAGAGAGACAAGATGTCTACATAGATAGAGTTGATACAAAGAACAATGTAGCAGACCCGTTCACTAAGGCTCTACCACAGCGAGATTTTGATCGCCACCTAGAATGTATGGGATTAAGATTCAAAGGCGATTGGCTTTAGTGCAAGTGGGAGATTGAAAGGGATATGCCCTACAAACCAATCTCTGTTGTATCTCCCAAACCATTGTAATTGATAATTTTCTAAATAAAGGCATTATTTTTCATCATACGCTGTGTTTATTATATGATGAACCCCATAGATTAGGGCTATGATTTTAGGGTTATGGTGAGATCATACCAGTGAGACCTAAAATCTTAAAACCTTAATCTAAAGTATTCCTAGTCAAAGGAACCCTGAGTAGGGGATCAGGGTTTTCCGATAAGACTAGCACATCCCGGGTATACTGGAAAGGGTGACTGCTCTCACAGTCACTTGTGTATGACACTAATACTGGGATGTGGGTGCTCATTGGAGAATGAGTTCACTGATATGATCCAACTTGAGAACATCTAATGGAGTCTTAGCTACATGTCAATAGAAGGTTCTCATAGTGGGAGTGGTACAAGTAATCTTTTGACCTGAGACTGCCATAAGTACCTTATGTACATGAACCCATCCTTTGGTTCAATCCTAATCATGACACTGAGACATGCACAGGATTGATACTGGGAATGGTGAATTGAATATGAAGGTAATGAGTAGGTCAACAAGGAATCGATCACTCTTAGTAAGAGGAGATTGCATCCAGCTAGTCAACAATCGCATGATGATTCAGGGAATCTTTGATCAAAGTGAAGATATTAGAGATGGTTTCTAATATCAAGATAATCGAATCATCATTATAAGATTGAGCTAGAAACAAATATAATATTGGATTTGACATATATCCATATCCATAGTTATATTTTGGGTGCAGGCTGATCGAAAGATTTAATTGTACGGTAACTCTCTACTGAAGGGTAATTTTGGTATTTCACCAGAATTTCCATATCTTCCGGGTAGACATGACACGTTGCTAGACGTCAATCTTGTCTTGTGGGTTGATCAAGTTCAAAGATCACATGTTAGGAAGAATCCTAATTGATCGATTCGGGTAAGCCCGGTTTGACCTAAATCGATTAGAAAGAGTTCTAATCAAATTAGGTCAACTTGTATTCGAACCCACTGCTGGCTAGATGTGGAACCCAATGGGTCACACACTTAAGAGGATTGATCAAGAATTTAATTTGGAATTAAATCGTCTTTGCAAGATAACACTCTAGCAGGTGTTGCAAGCCCTAGCTTCTATTCGGATCGGATTCGAATTAGGGTTCCGGATTGGTTCAAATTGGGTTCTAATTGGACCTAATTAGACCCTAATTAAGAAAAACGGGAATGTGGCTAACCCTATTGGCTAGCCATGTAGCTTGGCTAGCCTCCCCACCCGCCCCCTTTTATTTTTCACGCCAAACACCAAGAGTCCATGCGCATATGGACTCTTGGCGCGCCTTAAGGAAGAGTCCATGGCGCATGGACTCTTGGCGCGCCCCAAATAAATTCTCCGATGTTTTTATTTGGGCGGCCTCCTTCTTAAGTGATTAGCGCACCTTCTCTCCCCCCTTGGATGAGAATCCAACGGCTGATGGGATTTTGAGAAAGAAAGAAAGCGCTAACTCCTCCCGGGCGCGCGAAATAACATCTCTTCGGAGATGAAAAGTCGCGACTTCCTTCCTTTTAAAACACCACGGTTTTTCCTTTAAGAAGAGCCGTGGGATTTAATCTGGAAGGCCATGAGATGGGAGGATGGGGCGTGAGAAATTGGAAAGGGCGTGAGAAAGAAATTACGGAGAGGTGTGTAGGCGCCTATCTGATTTCTATTTAAAGGGTCGGGAAAAATCAGAACTTTTAGTAATCTTTTTCTTTCTTCCTCTCCTGAAGACTCTTTTATTTTTTCTTGCTCTTGCATTGTTTCCTCTACAGAGTAAACCTCTGTCGAAACTCTGCTACTGAACAAGATAAAAGTAAAAGTCTCCGACGGTAAAGGAAAGAAAGAAGTTCTGATTTCTTCCTTTCTTTCATACATTAAGACATCATTGTCTTAATTTCTCCTCCAACTTAAGACAAGCCTATGTCCTCTTAGGACAAGGTCTTTTTCTTCAAGACAAGGGTGTCTAAAGGGCCAAGGTCTTGGTGGAAGGAGGAGAAGGAGTCAAGGAAAGGAAAGCAAGCCTTTGTGTGGAGGAATTCAAGCCATAGTCCAAGCAATTGAGTTCTAGGAAGAAGAACTCAATAGAAGGAACCTTTGAAAAGAAGATAGAGTTGTCTTGATCACTGCTCTGTGTGGATCACCATCGGAGGGCGGACACTTGGACGCCTGGTGAATTCAATCAGCCCCTTCAACATCAACTTTGTTGGAATTAGCGATTGCAGGTTGGTACTCTAATTCTAACAATCTATGTTTGAATGTTAGTATGTATGTTTTAATTAGTAAAAGGAGATCTTGGCTAAGGGATTTCGGTGCAAATTTCATCATTTTGAAATTACACTTCCGCTGCGGTGCACCGGAAACCCCAACAATACTTTCTCCCGGGTGAGCCAAAGGGTGCCAATAGTCCTTCCCTTTCTATTTAGTCCGCCCAAAGCATCAAATTGACTTGGTCAAACATATACAATATGGGTGTCATTGGAAAGGGCATCAAATAAGCTTTTTGACCATATCTTTTATTTTCAGATCAAAGGTCTGTAGGCCCTTCTATGCCCTTTTGAAGTTAAGGTATCATTAGGTACCAAGAGTCCCATGCCATTGGGACTCTTCATATATGGCACCCAAAATGCCCTTAAGTTCAAATTATAATCAGATCAAGCTCTGATTTGGCTAGCCCCACTTAGAACTCAACCTAATTTAGGTTTTCCATAATTAGGTTAGCCCGATTAGCAAGCAACCGGACCCAATCCAATTGGGTTAGGAATTAGGTTAGCCTACATATGCTAGTATGCAATCTGGTTAACCAATTAGGACCTATGACCCTAATTAAATCATGAATGACTTCCTTGGCCAAGTCTTTATTGTGTATGACCCATTGGGTTTCACATCTAGCCAGCAGTAGGTTTAGGTTTGAGCCGATTCGATCCGATCGAACCCAATTGACCTAATTAGGTCAAATTGGCTCACCTAATTGTCCAATTCGAATCACACATCGAATTGACTCATGAAACCAAACCAATTGCTTCATAAAAACCTACAAGACAAGATTGATGTCTAGCGACGTGTCATGCTAACCCAGAAGATAAGGAATTTGGTGAAAAATACCAAAATACCCTTCAGTAATAAGTTACCGTGCAATTTAATATTTCGATCTCCCATTATTCCGATCAAGTGATAGGTATGGATATATGTCAAACCCTAACACTTAATCATATCGAATCTCAGCTCGATCATGAGGAGTCAACTGATGACTGATTAGATTCCACTAATCTCATCCTGCTTTGATCAAAGGCTCCTTGAGTCTCTCATCGAAGAGATTGCATGGGATAACAATTCCTCTTACCAGGAATGATTGATTTTTTATTGGTCTACTGATATCCTTTGTACACCTTCCACCATACCCAGAACATCCTATACATGCCGCAATAGCATGAATGAGTATGAACCAAAATATGGCTTAATGTGCACAAGGAACCATGGTGACCTCAGGTATAAAGATCACATGCACAACTTCTACTCTGGGATCTATCTTTTAACAAGTAGTAAGACTTCCATAAGATAGTCCCGGTGTGGATCAGTCTAGTGTACTCATACCTTGATGAGCACCCTTATCCTTATATTAGTGTCTCTACACAAGTGGTTATGAGATCAACCACCCTCATCAACTGAGCATACATAGGATAAGCTAGTCTTTTCGGATTCATCGATCCCCGAATCAATGGTCCAACGACTAGGAACATTCTAGATTAGGGTTTATAGGAATTAGGTCTCACTGTTATGAACTCCAACATAACCCTAACTCCATTGCCCTAATTTATGGAGTTCATCATAATCAATAAGAAAATAAGACACAGCAGTATATGATAAATCAAATGCCTTTATTAATATGAAAGTATGTCATACATGAGCTGGAAGTTTATAAAAAGGCCCTCATAATGATTGGCTCTTAGTGCACTTTTCTATCAGTTGCCATGACGAGCCCTCTTATCGAGGTCAGCTCCAGCCAGAGTTATGCTCATGAGGCAAGCCCTCCATCTGAGATCAGCTCCTAGTGGGGGTCATGCTCATGCTTCCAAGATGAGCCCTCCTATCGAGGTCAGCTCCCAACCAGAGTCATGCTCATAAAGAGAGCCCTCTGTCTGAGGTCAGCTCCCGCGTCGAGGTCGTGCTCATGCTGCCAAGGGCGAGCCTCCCGAAGGAAGGTCTCTCCCTACCATGCATAGGCTAGAATTCCCCCCAGCGATGGAGGGAAAGATCGACAGAAATTCAAATCACGGCATGGGGGTCCCAGTCCTCCTACAACTCCCTGGAGGTGGCGCATGCCTTGTCATTAATTCAAGCTCCGCGACACGCTGCTCACATGCTCTGTGCAAGGTGAGTTCCACTAGGCCTGAGGCCCTGTAATGTGTTGCCACGTCCACCACCATACGACCGGAGGACATTGACTGATGCGGCATGAGACCCAGGGTTCCCCCAAAAGGAGTTCCTGTCAAGGCCCTAGGCCCTGCAACACATTGACGACCCCTCCTAAAATAGAAGTGCCGCACCCTCAAAGGGAGACCAGGACAAAACCCCCAGGGGAGAGCTCTGGGCCACCGAATGTACAAAGGAGAAAAGAGAAAAGGTAAGAGAGCTAAGAAAAAAAATACTAAGCGAGAGGGGCGGGGGGAGGTAAGCAAGCAACCGAAATCTTAGCAGCCAAGGGGCCGGTCAGAGAACCTCCCCGCCCTGCGCTCTCCATTTCTTCTTTCTACTATTTGAACATTTCTATCTTGTCACCCTTAAGGCGAGGGAGTCTCCCAAGCTCCTCACCTCAGAGGTTCTGTTCTCCTCGATCATCCCACTAACTTGATCATCGGAGTGTCCTCACCGAAATCCCTGACCTAGGTCTTCTCTATTTTGCAAGGCAGCAAACCCCGGAGTCGATCGGAGAGGGGAGGACCTAGCCTCCGATGGCAGGGCCTGCCCGACGCGTCGGAGCTACAGGCCACAACGATCTTGGTGGCAACACATCCCATTGAGCTTCGTCTGACTTCTGATCAGATGGATGGATGATGGTGCTGTGGAGAAAGTCATCTAAGGAGATCATGCTATGGAGCATCCCATCAAAATTCATCAAACTCCAGTCAGATAGATGGATGATGGTGCTGTGGAGCAAGCCGTCTAAGGAGACGGTGCAACAAAGAAACCCATTGGGCTTTGTCCGACTTCCAATCAGATGGATGGATGATGATGCTGTGGAGCAAGCCGTTTAAGGAGATGGTGCTTCCGAGCAACCCATTAGGCTTCGTCTAACTTTTGGTCTGATGGATAGGCCCCTTAAGGGGAAAATAGGAGGAACACCAGAGCTAGGAAGAGATGTTAGAACCCTCCCAGCTTATTGTGGATCACCAATGAGTAGCTCGTCTTAATTCATTCATGAATAATTGAGTCCTTGTAATTAATTGAGTCATGTAATTAAAATTAGTTTGCTTTGAGTTGCAAATTGGACTGAGTCTTATAGTTAGTCTTATAGTTAGTGCTTGATTTAGTCAAGCACTAATTAAAGTTAGGTTTGCTTGTACTGAGTCTTATAGTTAGTGCTTGATTTAGTCAAAGGGGTTCATATGTTAGTCAAGGTTCAAGTTCAATTGACCATGCCATGTCACCGTGCCATGTCATCATGCCAGTCATCACTTCATGCCACATCATCGCTTCATGAAGCCTTGTCACCTGCCACTTGGGGTAGTATGTCTTACTTCATCACCTTGGATGGCAACTCAATGTCAAAAGAAGGTTGTCTTTATTTTTATCGAGACATCCAGACTTCCAGACATCTCGACATCTAGACATCCAGATATCCAGACATCCGGACATCCGGACATCCGGACATCCAGACATCCAGACATCCGGACATCCAGACATCCAGACATCCAGACATCATTTTAAATTTCAAGTTTATCCAAGAAGGGTGCCTCATTGCACCCTATTTGTCGTCCATTTGAATTCCAAGTTGTCGCCGCTTTAAGAGAAGTGAGATGGAAGGACTCTCATCTCATTTAGTACCTCCCCTCATCCTCATTTTGTCACCCACAAAAAGAGGAGCACCTCATCCATTCAAAATTCAAAGCTGGTTCTATCCTCATCTCATCCAAGTTCCAAGATAAAATGGAGGATTATCTTATCTACCTTTCAAATTTAAGAAGATCAAGGAAGAGTCCAAGAAGAGTTGACGCCAAAATGAAAAAAGAATTGTCGCCCTTTTCATTTTATCGCCTATCATGAAAAAGTTCAAATCCAAAGGAATTCCATTCAAAATTAAAGATAGGATGAAGGACATCTTGATCTATCTTCTAATTTGAAAACAAGGAATGAGAATGAAGTGTCGCCCAACCTCTTTTAATGCCCATCCTCTTCTTATTTTGTCGCCATTCCAAGAAGAGTCGGCCAAGGAAAATGGGGTGCATACTTAGATGAATTCAACTACAAGTGGGCTCTTATCTATCCTAACAAGATTGAGTTCGAAATTCAAGAAAATATTAGAGACCATTTAAATTCAAAGAAATCCATTCAAACCCAAAACAAGGAGTCCTATTCCAAGACAAGATTGAGGTTATCTTGATCTATTGTCAAATGCAAGGAGGTCAAATTGAAGATCAACGCCAAGAAGGAGTCTAAGCCAAGAAATGTCGCCCATCTCATTTTTTGTCACCCAATTCAAATTCAAGAGGAGGTCTCACGAATTCTTCCTTCATTTGTCGAAGCATCATCCCATTCTTGTCGCCCATCTCATGGAGAAGTCCAAGTGCAAGGGAGCCTATCCATTTTAAATTTCAAGAAGTTTTCATCCAAGTCTAGTAGAAGAGTAGAGTCCTGGGTTATCTTATTTATCTTGTAGAATTTTATTCTTATCATTCTAGCATGAATGGAGGGTCTATAAATACCGCTCCATTCCCCCCTTGTAATTAATTTATGCTTTTGTTAATGAAACTCTGTCATTTTTTACAATTTCTAGGTAAGCGTTGTGTTTGTGAAAGTGCTCTACTGGGTAAGCATTGCATATATGAGAGTGGGGTGTTGAGGCCCTAGTTATCATTCAAATTCCATGATCCAAGAAGTCAGGCACCATCACCTTTAAGGACCACTCGATACATCCTGTCTGTATTGAAGTCAGTATAGTCCTAAGAACTTCATCACATGGAAAGAGTTCATTTCAGGGAAATTTAGTATGTGATGAGCTGCCAAAAATATTTTATTAATTCAAAGAAAAAGTACAATACTTAGCTCAACCGCCTACAACCCAGGCGATTGGCTTTGGGACACAATTCCCAACAACTCCCACTTGTATTAAAGCCAATCAGAAGAGTATCTAATACCCATTTCCCATTTACAATAATCGAACTCTTTTATTCCGAGGGCTTTAGTGAAGGGGTCGACAAGATTTTCTTTTCCATCGATCTTCAGAAGATTGATGTCGCCTCGTTCCACGATCTCTCGTACGAGGTGGTAGTGCCGCAGTATGTGCTTGGTCCGGTGATGAGCTTTAGGCTCCTTAGCTTGATCAATGGCTCCAGTGCTGTCACAATACACCGGAACAGGACCATCTAGGGAAGGTGCCACCCCTAGCTCTCCAAGGAACTTCCGCAACCACACATCTTCCTTTGCTGCATCTGATGCTGCAATGTATTCTGCTTCGCATACCAAGTCTGCAACAGTTGCCTGCTTAGAACTTTTCCAACAGATCGCTCCTCCATTCAGGGTAAATACAAACCCTGACACACTCTTGCTATCATCTCTATCTGACTAGAAACTAGAGTCAGAGTACCCCACAAGTTTCAAGTCAGGTTCTCCATAAATCAGCCATTGATCTTTAGTATTTCTCAAATACTTAAGGATGGACTTAACCACCTTCCAATGCACCTCACCTGGGTCAGACTGGTATCTGCTCACTACTCCTAGTGAGTATGCCACGTCTAGTCTAGTACAAGTCATAGCATACCTGATAGAGCCTACTGTAGAAGCATAAGGTACTCTACACATGCGCTCTCTTTCCTCAGGAGTTGTCGCACAATCCTTCTTGGAAAGAGTAATTCCAGAACCTATCAGGAGATAGCCTTTCTTGAAATTTTCCATGCTGAACCATTTCAGCACGGTGTCAATGTACATAGACTGGGACAATCCCAAAAGCTTCTTAGATCTATCTCTATAGCTCTTCATACCTAGTATGTAAGAAGCTTCACCCAAGTCTTTCATGGAGAACTGAGATGATAACCAGACCTTTATTCCTTATAATGCTGCGACATCATTCCCGATTAAGAGAATGTCGTTAACATACAGTACTAGGAATACAATCACAGAACCATTAACCCATTTATAGATGCACGGTTCTTCTCCATTCCTAACGAAGCCATACGATTTGATACACCTATCAAACAGTAAGTTCCAACTTCGAGACGCTTGCTTGAGTTCATAGATGGACCTCTGCAACTTGCATACTTTTGATTCATCTGTGGATGTGAACCCTTCAGGCTGTATCATATACACATCCTCTTCCAGCTCCCCATTTAGAAAAGCGGTTCGGACATCCATCTGCCAGATCTCGTAAACAAAATATGCTGCCAAAGAAAGCATGATCCGAATGGACTTCAGCATTGCCATAGGGGAGAAAGTCTCGTCATAATCGATACCATATCGCTGACGATAGCCCTTGGCAACCAGACGGGCTTTATAGGTTTCTACCTTCCCATCTGCGCCCTTTTCCTCTTGAAGATCCATTTACACCTGATGGGTTTTATCCCTTCAGGCGGATCAACCAATGTCCAAACATTGTTGATTTCCATGGACTCCATTTCGGATCGCATGGCTCCAAGCCATGCCTCAGAGTCAGATCTCTGAAGAGCATCCATATAGGTGATCGGATCCTCATTGTTCTCATCGAGCTCAATGGGATCGCCATCCCGGATCAAGAAACCGTAGTATCTTTCCGGCTGACGCGGTATTCTACCGGATCTCCTAATGGATTCTGGGTGTGATTCAATCACAGCCGGTTCTACGATGTCCTTAGAGTGTGTAGGTTCTTCTATTGGCTGAACTTCATCAAGTTCAATCTTAGAGGCTATAGTTCCTTCTCCAAGGAACTCCTTTTCCAAAAAGATAGCTCTAAGAGCAACGAACACATTTTGTTCATTCTCCAAATAGAAGAAATACCCTTTGGTTTCCTTAGGATAACCAATGAATAAACACCGATCAGATCTTGGACCAAGTTTGTCTGAGTCTAAACGCTTTACTTAAGCCGGACAACCCTAGACCCGAAGGTGTGAGATTGAGGGTTTACGTCCATTCCACATCTCATACGGAGTGGAGACAACAGACTTACTTGGAACATTATTTAACAAGTAACAGGTTGTCTGAAGCGCATATCCCCAAAAGGATAGTGGCAGAGTTGCAAAGCCCATCATGGATCGAACCATGTCCAACAAGGTTCGATTCCTCCTTTCGGACACACCATTCAACTGTGGTGTTCCTGGAGGAGTCCACTGAGAGAGAATTCCATTCTCCTCAAGATATGTCAAAAATTCACCAGATAAGTATTCACCACCTCGATCAGATCGAAGGGTTTTAATACTTTTTCTAGTTTGTTTTTCTACTTCATTACGGTATCGTTTGAACATTTCAAACGACTCAGACTTATGTCTCAATAAAAAGACATAACCAAACCTTGAAAAGTCATCTATAAAAGTAATGAAATATTTGTATCCTCCTCTGGCACTAACTGTCATCGGTCCACATATATCAGTATGTATTAGACTTAGAAGTTCTGTAGCTCATTCACCTTTTCCCTTAAAAGGTGACTTGGTCATTTTACCAAGTAAACAGGATTCACAAGTGGGCAGTGATTCAGAATTACTGACCTCGAGGAGTCCATCTCCTCGCATCTTGTTTATCCTATTTTGGTTAATATGACCTAGCCTACAGTGCCAAAGATACAAATCATTAACATTATCTAATCTTGGGCGTTTGCTAGAAGTGTACATTACACTAACCGGCCTTGATAGTACATATATGCCATTATTTAATCTAGCTTTCATTATAACAGAATTATTCAAAATAACATTGCAAAAATCTTCTTTTATTGATAGTTCAAAACCACAATTGGCCAAAAGGCCTACAGAGATTATGCTCATAATGAAACTAGGACAATAGTGACAGTCGACTAGTTTGACAGTACAAGACTCAAAGACAAGATGCAGGACTCCGACCGCCCGTACTAGAACACGATTTCCATTCCCGACGCTCAGAAACTGTTCTCCATCTTCAAATCTTCTGCTAACTTGAAGTCCCTATAATGAATTACAAACATGAATTGGACTACCAGTATCCAATACCCAGTTAGCAGTATCAACAATTGAGTAATTGCAAGGTTTTATCATATAAATACCTTGTTCAACAGACTTCTGCTTCCTCGGCCTGTTCGGATCAAGGGACGTAATATAAAGAGGACAGTTCCTCTTCCAGTGTCCCTTCTTCTTGCAGTAGAAACATTCTGCAGAAGAATGATCAGCCTTATACTTCCTGGTCTGACTAGGGCCAGGAGCATTATGCACCTTCTTTTCCTTCTTATTTGATTTCTTCTTCCCTTTCTTAAAGGGACGACGACCTCTACTACCTCCCACTAAATTCACCACCCCCTTATTCAGTTGGTGGTCTTTCTCAAAAGTCTGCAGCAACCCCAAAAGACCATGGTAGTTAACTGCAGGCTTGTTCATTCTATAATGATCGAGAAAATCAAGATAGGAAGAGGGAAGAGAATTCAGGATCGCATCCTTGCCGAGCTGCTCATGCAAGAGGCATTCGAGTTTGCCCAGTTTTTCAATCAACTCGATCATGTACAATACATGATCAGTGACTGAACCGCCATTCGGCATCTTGGAATTGTAGATGGCACAAGACACTTTGTTCCATTCTACATCATCCGGGGTGCTGAAGGATTCCTTCAACTTTTGAAGGATTTCATCAGGTTGGGCCTCCTCGAATTTGCGACTGAACTCGTCGTTCATCGCCGCTAACATAATGCATCGGACAGTAGTCCGATCAGAGACCCACTTCAGATAAGCATCTCTGACCACACTCCGTGCATTAGCGGGATGGATTTCAGGTGCCAGATTCGTTATCACATAGAGGATCCGTTCATGCTCCAGAACGATTCTCAATCTTCGATACCAACTATCGAAGTTGTGACCCTTTAACTTCTCGTTATCGAGAAGTGACCGGAGCGATAAATTAGAAGACATCTGAAAAGAAAATAAGACCAAATAAGTGTATGAATTAATAATTTAACCAAAAGACTTGGACTTTAGTCTAAAGGTTTCTCCCACTAATTTTTCAGATTGGTAGCCTCTAACTCCAATCCGTGAAAACACTTTTTCAAGTGGGTACTGAAATCCAATAGGCCTCGCATGAGCCCGACTATGGCCAGCTCACCCATACGAGCCTAAAGGTAGGTTCATAAACCAATTGTTTCCCTAAACAATTTTCAGTATTTTATTTTGCCCCAGAGAACACCCCAATCAGCCTAGGAGCCTCCTATTGCGGGTCTCTGGTTAGGTCCAACCATTAAAATGACAAATCCAATGCTTCCAGCTAACTAAAGACCAAGCCCGACTATGGCCGGCCCACCTGGTCCCGTTAAGGAGGTTGCATTGAACCATCATCAATCAGATAGAAATTCCAGTCGCCGGATGTACACCCGTTCTATGAAACTGCCGATGCACACCAAGCTAGTGGACACATTTCTATCCAACTTAATGGGAGGCTAAGACACTGTCAACTCCTTGACTTAGTCTTTTTAAGGACATAATAAATTTAGAGGATTTTTTTAGTTGTGACAGAAGAAAAGACAAGGATATGGATCAACCTCCCACTGAATCAATTAGATTCCAGGAGGGTTGAAATAAATCAACAAATGATCCATGGGCACCTATAGATCAGTCAGACCGATCAACCTGGGTGACATGGGTTAACTCAAGTCATTGAGCTTTTCCAATCAGTTCTGGTCGACTCGACTAGCCAGGTAGGTGAGATCATGGGTGAGTATCCGCCATTAACCATCTTTCCTAGACACCAACCAAGTTGGCCAGGAAAGAGGTAGCCTCATACAACCATGATCACAATGCCAAACCTACCTCGACACCAGTCGGTTTACCAGACTTGATCAGACTAGCCTAAAGACTCGGGCATCCACTAAGCCACTAATTGGATCCATTTTAGATGAATGGATCAGCTAATCTAACTATTAGATAGTTCTAAAGAAGGGCCTTAAACAACTTTTGTTTAATCTTCTTATAATCCGGTTCAACTAAACTTAGGTCTAACCTAGTGATGAACCCAACTAGTCAGCTAACCCAATTAACCCAAAATGGCTTATGCTAATTTGATTAGATTTCATAAACCTAAATTTTTTTTTAATAAGCCAAACTCTTAATTAAAATAATTTTTAATTAAGTCTTCTATGTAAAATAATTTTACATAACAAAACATCATGCATCTAGATTCAAAATTTTACAAATATTTTATATCCAATAAAACATGCCTAAAAACATGTATCGACAAATTAAAATAATTTTAATTTTAATATTCTTTAAGGATCCTTCTGAAGAGGTCAACACAGACGATCCGCATCGTGTCAAAGACACACGGTCATGGTGAAGGTCTCAACTAGGTTCCAAAAAGAAATCTGGATACATTATTAGATTAAACCAATTTTAATCTAAAAACATGCATACAGGAATAGGTTACACATGCAACCTGACTCTGATACCACTGAAAGAAAAATGGTGCAGGTGGTTTAACATGGTCCTACACTAGGCATGCAAACAGCTGCGGGAGCAGAATGGATTTTAAAAATATTTTTAAAAAATCCGCGCAGCGGAAAACTGCTCCGTCTAGAACCTAACCTATTCATGTTGCATGAAGGCATGTATGATAATATAAAATATTTTCAAAACATTGAACAAATAAATCTATTCATGCATGATTAAAAAAAATAATTTTCCATACCTTTATTCCGCCTGGAATAAACCTGGAATAGGATGGAATAGCTGGAATAAAACTATTCCAGCCTTCTTCTTCCTTGGGCTGATTGAAAACTCTGTTTTGAGCTTGAAAAACGTTGCCGGAACGATGGCTTCCGGACCTCCGTTTGCTCCCAAATTTGAGCTGCAGCAAAGTGGACAATTAGTCTTCGATTTGCCATCGATATCTGCAATCAAAACAAGCTAAAACAGGTATATAAAACCCCCAAAGTCTGCTGCCAGAAATTCTGCAGCAGAACAGGACAACAGCTTCTTTCTTCGCGTTTGGAGCAACAGCAGCAAATCCGGCTCACCTTGCTTGCTCCCAGGAGTAGAAGAGTACTCCCTCTAGAGGGGAGACATGCCGGGGGCCCTCCGATCCCTCTCCATACATGGTGCTAGCTGCTGGAAGAACAAAAAGCCACAGTGGACGGCAACAACTTGGCTTTGCTGCAGTCCTGGGTTTGAGCACTCTAAGGGACAAGGAAAAGGTGCCTTAGACTCTCCCTCTCACCCTCCAAAACCCAGCCTATGAATACCCAAAGGAAGCAGGCAAAAACTCTCTCAAATGGGCCTCTCTTCTCACGGTGAGATTCTCACTGAAAACAGGGCTGACTGCTGGTATTTAAAGGTAGCAGGGGAAGAGGGAAATTGAGAGGCGGGGAGGCCAAGAGGCAGTAGCTGCCGATCTCCATTTAACCAGCAATTAACAGGAGGATTAAACCAGCCGGTGGAGGAGAAGAAGAGACGCCCAGCAGGTTCGACTTCGGATGCTTGGCCTTCAACGGATGCAAGAAATTTTTCCCAGCAAAATTACCGTGTTAAACAGTCAAGTGGAGAGAAAAACACCGATCCATTAAAACCGATCCAAAACTAGTTAAACCAAACGGTTCAATCCAATTGAACCTGGTTCAAGACCAAAAAAAATTGGTTCAATTGGTTCACAACCAATTGGAGGCCGAAACGAACTCTGAATCAGTTCAAAACTGATTCAGAAAAATCCTGGTGCAGTCCTGGTCAGTCCGGAATAATTTTCGGTTGACACAGACAAGGGCAAGATGGAAAAAAGAGTGCTAAAAAAAAAACTGTGACCATAAAACCGAGACGATTTCCAATCGTAATCGGTATCCGGATCAGAGAGTAATCCTCTGTGGCATGTGACCTCATAGGTTCGAACCTAAATGGTAGCACTAGAACAATTCTAGTACCAGCACAGGAAACCATCTAGCAATGGGTCCCGGCGTCCGGATAGGACGAAGATGCGGGAGCAAACTGTCGAACCTCTGGCATATGGTTACCGTATAATTCATCCCTTTGACCTCTAATGCTCGAGACGACTGAGATTGGGCTGCCAACCCAGACTGAGTCAGTCGACTACGTGTCTCAACCTTGCAAGCCTAGTGACTCTTCACTAGGACTACCCCGGTCGAGGATTTGCTAAATTGAGATACTGCGAGACATTCAATCCAAACTGTTTGGACAGGTCAATTCCATCTTGGTCCATCACTGCTCCGTAAGTACTTGCCCGCACCCAGAAACTTTCCATCACCGGATTAAAAATCTGGGTAGTCCGGCACCAAAGCATAGGGAGTTGCTTGCAAGCTACCGTGATGACCTCAGGTCAGAGCGACACATATACCCATATCCAATCATGAGTATCCCTTTGGCAGAAAGGGGCTGCACGGAGTCACATTCAATGAGATATCATATATCCCACTTGTAGATCATATCAGTGTCACCACATTCATTTGGTCAAGAGGACAACCAAACGATGTGAACTATAACAACCTATACTTGATATATTGCCATCCAGTACAATATATCCTTTGGTTGTGAACAGGGTTTAAGGACTACGCGATACATCCTGTCTGTATCGAAGTCAGTGTAGTCCTAAGGACTTCATCACATGGAAAGAGTTCATTTCAGGAAAATTTAGTATGTGATGAGCTGCCAAAAATATTTTATTAATTCAAAGAAAAAGTACAATACTTAGCTCAACCGCCTACAACCTAGGCGATTAGCTTTGGGACACAATTCCCAACAAGATCTACTGCAACGGAGGAGGGAAAATCGTTATTGATAAGTAACCCATCAGAATCTCATTAGATCTGATTATTTGAAGCAAAGAAGTCCTAGTTTTGGTGGTTTCTTAATCATCGGATCCAGGGTTCTTTATGTGATTGCATGCAAATTATATTGCAGGTAGTTAGTAGTAATTATTTGTCTCTATTTCTTAAATTTCTTGATAGTTTATTTGAGTTTGCTGCCATTGCTTATCAAAGTTAAATCCTTAATCTTTAGATTAGCCCTTGCATCCATCCCGCATCATCTTTGGTATCAGAGCCAGTCCCGCATCAGCTTTGGTATCGGAGCCAAAGGTTTAGACTAGGACATATAGTTAGTTGCTGAAATTCTGCATCATCCTAACATTAGATCTAGAAAGCTCATTTATAGCTCTTCAGATCTTAGTTTCTTTGCATTAATTTTAGTGATTTTATAGCAATGAATTATTGAAAAGAGGGCTTTTGCTTTGTTTCTCCGGGTAGGAGAAGGGCGGGAAGCCCAACCTTTGTTCTCTGGGTAGGAGAAGGGCGGGAATGATGGAGCACGAAAGCTCTGATACCAAAAATGATGCAGAACAAAGAACAAAGAAGCGAATGCGGAAGTAAAATTAAGATTAATTCTTTTTTTTTTATATATATTTCAGAAATTGGCTTCGACTCAAAGTAAAGCTAAACTACGTTGAAGGAAACTAGGTAAGGATTGAAAGCACAGTTTAGAAGAAACTAAATTATCAGAGTAGTTCAGAAGTAACGGATCGCTGGGGGTTGAGAAACTCCCAGACCTAGGGTTTCGCTCTGAACTTTCAACAGAACAGAAATAGAGAGAAGAGATGGTTTACTAACCAGACAGTGATCTTCTCAGGATTTTGGTGGAAGAACTCTCTCGAGCAGATTATGGGATCCTCGGAGTCGGCTATCTTCGCAATGGATCCTCCAATACTGGTCTCGTGGTTTGGTCGGCTTCTCCTGGACTCAAGATCTGGGAAAGAAGAGGAACAAATGATGGAATTCAGAAACTCAAGAAAAGATTTTACCAGGTTGAAGAACTTGAAAGCTGAAGCTGCTGAAATCGAATTCTCCTGGAGGCCGATCTGACTTCCTCTTAGAATTGTTGTAGATCTGCAGTATCTGGACTGGGGCTGGATGCTGGTGGTCGGCCTGGACTTGGAGATGGTGGCCGTGAGAAGGGAATAGACTAGGCTTGGTGGAAAGAGAAGGGTGATGGCGGCTAGGGTTTGGGAGTGGAGTGGCTAACCTAGGGTTTGGGGTTTTGGAGATCTCTCACCTCCTCAAGGTTCCAGGGGAACCCGAATTTACTCCCTCACGGAGCTCAACACCTGGAAGCAAGTGCGGAAAAGAGAAAACACAAGTTTGCTCAAGAAAAAATTTCTTTCATTCATCTGATTTTTTTAAACCTACAAGAGGGGTTTAATTTATAAGGCTTTACAAGGGAGGAGGGTTTCACATCTTCCCATGTGGGACTAAAGGAGGGGATCTACAAATTAGGGTAAATCGTTCACATATGGTCGGCCAAAATACCAAAAAAATTGGATTTGGGTTATAAATGGCAGGTAGATGGCGCCACCTTGCTTGGATCTTCAAGAAAAATTTTCTTCCTTCCCTGGATCAACTCTTTTGGACTCCTCCTTTTCTTCCTCCCTAAGTCAAGGTCCTTCCCATTTTTGTTTTGGTTGTCTTTGGCAGGTAGTGGGCGCCCCCGTGAAGCTCTCTTCCAAGAGGATTTCTTCCCTTCTTTGCTTTGGGTTTCTTGGGAAAGTCTTGGCCGCCCCCTTGATTTGTGGTCTCTTGGTGGACTTCTCTTTATCTGGCGCATGAGAGAAGGAAGTTGCCATCTATGGAGTGGGGACCAAAAGCTGCTGGATGTAGATATGGCGCCCCTTGGACTGGGAGTGTGGCTGGGAGTGTGGTGTCCACTTGCCTGGTCTTGGAAGAAAGTGTACCATTCCAGGTTGAAACCCTAGCCCACTACTGAGTCAACATGACTCAACAAAATAAAATGCAGGTAATGTAGACTCAAGCTAAATTAAGTTGATCTAGTCAACTCTTATTAAAAACCAAAAACCCTAATTCTTCGGGCAAGGTTAATCAGAGATCCAGATGGAGCTCTGAAGTCTTCTTCTGAGTCTGGTGCCCGCACCAATTCTCCCAGGGTGGGAGGAACTCGACCCTGTCGAGTAAGGATCAAGTTGGCTCTGGTATATCTCCAAGAGGTCTGGGTCCAGCTCTTGTAACTCTTCTCGGGAGATCCAAGAGTCATCAGAATCTGGCCTTCCTAGCCAGCGGACCAGGTATCTTTGGTATCCTCGATTACGAGTAGAGATAACCTGATCATCCAGGATCTTTTCAATCTGCTCTTTCCTCACAGGCCAGTTTGTTGGTGGACACACAGGGTCGGGATCACTCTCAATGATAGGGTTAGGCTCAAAAGGTTCACTAGGAATCACAGCTGGCTCCCTGTACTCTACTAAGTCTGTAATGTTGAAAGTAGAGCTAATGCCTAGTTCTGGAGGCAACTCGAGCACATAGGCATTGGATCCTACTCTCTTTACCACTCTAAATGGTCCAGCTCCCCTAGCATGTAACTTTCTAACGGTTCCAGGAGGAAACCGTTCAGGCCTTAACCTAATCATCACATAGTCTCCCTCAACAAAAGATTTGACTCGCCTTTGAGTATCAGCCAACTTCTTATAAGTTTCATTACTTAAATTTATTTTGGCATGAATTTCTTTATGCAAGTCTTTTACATACTGTGCAAAATTCTCAGCAAATTCGGAGACTCGAGTGTGGACAGGTAAAGGGACTAGGTCAAGAGGTGTGTGAGGTTTGTACCCATGTACAATTTCAAATGGACTCTTACCCGTAGACCTATTGACCGAGTCATTGTACGCAAATTCTGCCCTTGGTAGGTATATAAATCCCAATTTCTGGTGTTTTCACCAACAAGACATCTCAGCAGATTGCCTAAACTACGGTTCACTACTTCAGTTTGGCCGTCAGTCTGGGGATGATAGGCAGTCGAAAACTTAAGTTTCGTCCCTAACTTATGCCAAAGGGTTTTCCAGAAATAGCTGGTGAACCGAACATCCCTATCTGAAACAATGGTCTTGGGTAGGCCATGGAGTCGAACTATCTCATTAAAGAACAGGGTGGCTACCTTAGACGCATCAAAGGTTTGGGAACAAGGCAAGAAGTGGGCCATTTTAGAGAATCGGTCGACTACGACACAGAATCATGTCTCCTCTGGGTCTTAGGTAAACCTAACACAAAATCCATACTCACATCTTGCCAAGGACGATCTGGGACAGGGAGTGGGGTATAAAGGCCAGTGTTTTGTTTTCGCTGTTTGGCAACAGCGCAGGTTCGACATCTAGCTACAATATTAGCTACATCCCTTTTCAAGCTAGGCCAGAAAAAGTGGTCTTCAATAGCTAGAATGGTCTTGTCTTTTCCAAAATGGCCGGCTAAACCTCCAGCATGGATTTCCCAAATCAAAAATTCCCTAAGAGAAGTTCTAGGGATGCAAAGCCTATTTTTGAAGAACAAAAAACCATCTATAAGGGTATAATCCTGGTGATTACTAGATGGTCCTTGAACTAGATCCTGATACACAGTTGTGAAATCCGGACAAGACTCATATTCCTCTTTGATTTGCTCAAACCCTATGACCTCAGTTCTAACAGAAGTTAATAACAGAGATCGGCGACTAAGGGCATCAGCTACCTTATTCTTAACTCCAGCCTTATGTTTCAGGACAAAAGTATAGGACTGGATATATTCTACCCACTTAGCATGCCTAGGGTTAAGCTTCTTTTGGGAGTTCAGAAATCTAAGAGCCTCATGGTCCGAAAATAGTACAAATTCCTGCGGTAGCAAATAATGTCTCCAGTAACGCAAAGCTTGCACCACCGCATAAAATTCCTTATCATAGGTAGAATACCTAAGCTTAGCATCATTAAGTTTTTCACTAAAGAAGGCTATGGGATGATTCTCTTGGCTTAGGACTCCACCTATTCCTACACCTGAAGCATCACAGGCAACCTCAAATACTTTAGAAAAATCGGGTAATCTCAGAATGGGTGCCTGGGTCATTTTATTCTTAAGATCTAGGAAGGCTTTATGGGCTGACTTAGTCCAATGAAATTCTCCCTTCCTAATACAATCAGTGATAGGAGCAGCTAAAGTACTAAACCCCTTGATGAATCACCTATAGAAGGTAGCCAAGCCGTGGAAACTTCTAACTTCATGCACATTGGTTGGCTCTGGCCAGTCTACTATGGACCTAATTTTCTCAGGATCGGCCGCCACGCCGTCAGGGGTTACTACAAAACCAAGAAAGATAACTCTACTAGTCATAAATTCACACTTCTTAAGATTACCGTAGAGTCTCTCATTCCTCAAAACTTGGCAGACTGCTCTAAGGTGGCCTAGGTGATCTGCTGGGGTCTTACTATAGATCAGGATGTCATCAAAATAGACCACCATAAATTTTCCTATGAAAGCTCTAAGTACCTGGGTCATAATTCTCATGAAAGTACTAGGGGCATTGGACAACCCAAAAGGCATAACAACCCATTCATAAAGACCATCCTTAGTTTTGAAAGCAGTTTTCCATTCATCCCCGGGTCTAATCCTAACCTGATGATAGCCGCTTTTGAGATCAATCTTAGAAAAAACCATTGCACCAGCCATCATATCAAGCATGTCATCTAGTCTAGGGATGGGAAACCTATATTTGATTGTAATTTTATTGATGGCACGACTGTCAACACACATCCTCCACGTGCCATCTTTCTTTGGGGTCAGTAAGGCTGGGACTGCACAAGGGCTAAGACTTTCTCTAATAAACCCCTTCCTCAATAATTCTCCAACCTGCTTTTGCAGTTCTTCATGCTCAGATGGATTCATCCTGTAATGGGGCAAGTTGGGCAAAGTCGCTCCTGGGATTAGATCTATGGCATGCTGAATATCCCTAAGAGGTGGAAGGTGGTCTGGCAAATCCTCGGGAAAGACATCCTCAAATTCTTTTAACACAGGTTTAACTTCTTGAGGAGGCTCTAAGGGTTCCAAAGTTCTAAGTTCCTTAGCAGTCAACATCCAGATGGGTGAACCACTATGAATTTCTTGTTCTAGATCCTTAGCACTGATTAGGTTCACTCCAGTTTTCATCTCCTTAACCTTACCGGCTCCTTTAGTTACCTTGTCCTTAGGGGGAACTGAATGGATCGTAATCTTCTTCCCATTGAAACTAAAGACACAGGTATTGGATTTTCCTAAGAGGGTGGCATCATGATCATACAACCAAGGTCTTCCGAGAATTATACTGCTCACCCCCATGGGTAAGACATCGCACCAAATCTTTTCGTGATAAGATTGCATTTGGATTTGGACTTGACATCTAGACTGGATGGGTGTGGAGGTAGAATCTACCCAAGAAACCTTATAGGGGTTGGGATGGGGAACTGGGATTAAGCCTAACATCTTGACAGTGCTAGTAGAGATGGCATTTACACAGCTCCCACTATCTATGATGATCTTACATACCTTATCCCCTAATTTAAGAAAAGTCTGTAGGATGTTAGTCCTACGCCAATCCTCTTGAACTAGATTCTGGGATAGGATGCATCTTACAACTCCTAATTGGTCAGATTCATTGGGTTCCTCCTCTCTTTCATACTCCTCAACCAAATTCATTCCGGCCTCATAAACTTCTTCTTCAAATTCCTCACTGGGCTCGGAATTATCATTCTCTCCCTCTTCTATGTAAAGGGATCTCCGTGGGCACTGGCTAGCAACATGACCTACCTTATGACACTTGAAACAGGCTATGGTAGTACACTGACTGGAAATGTGACCTGGTTTCTGACACTTAAAACAGGTGATATTTGAACTAGGGGTTCTCTGGGTGTCAGGTGCCTTACCTTTGTCCATGGGCCTAGGGGTAGAAGTACCCTGAAAAGGTTTACTAGGGATAACTTGGCTAGGTCCATTCCTTGGGACTGGGGCACTAACCCTAGAAGGTATAGGTCCTCTCTGAAATTTCTCAGTGTTCAGTGCAATCTGGTAGGCTTGGTCTAGATCAGTAACCTCTCTCAGAAATAGTTCTCTCTTGATATCTTCCCTCAGTCCAGCCTTAAATCTAGACAAAGTGACTTCGTGGGCTTCACTCACATCACATCTCATTAGGTATTCATCAAAAGTAGCTATGTAGTCTGAGACAGATCGGTTTCCTTGTTTCAGGTTTTGCCATTGGTCTAACAGGTTTTGCTGGTATGAAATGGGTAGGTATTTATCTCTCAGTTTTTCTTTCATACCCTGCCAAGTGGTTATGGGCTCAACATTCCGTCTCCTAGTGGTTAGCTCAATGTTCCCCCAGTATAACCTAGCTTGACGCACTAATTTCATCTTGGCAAACTTGTATTTCCTCTCCTCAGACATAGCATACCACTCAAAGTATTGGTCCATCTCACCCTCCCAATCAGAATACACCTTAGGGTTCAGACTACCATCAAAAGTGGGTGCATCTAATTTGATGTTCCTGATGAACCTATCATCTCTATCTTCAGGCTCTGGGTCAGGCCTCCTATGATTAGGTTCAGGATCTCTATATAAAGGCCTTCTAGGCTCCTGATGTGGGTGAGGTTGCGGCACATTAAAATCGGGGTCAGGAGTCCAATTCCGATGTCTAGGTTCTTCAAGTACTTGGACTCGGTCCCTAAGTTGGGTAAGATCCTCATGAATTTGTGCGCTAAACTGGGCCACAGTGTTTGTCATATCCTGATTCATTTTAGCCATACTTTCAGTAAGAGTTCTGATCATGGCCTCTAAATCAGGTTGGGTTTGACCAGGTTGATATGGCACTCCGTTTCTGGTAGACATGATGATTCAAGCAAGCACACAAAATGAAACTAGACTAAATCGACTACTGGATCACTAGACCTAGAGTCCAAACTAGATGCCCAATCAGAGTGGCAAGCTAGCCTGTAGTAACTCAGGACTCAGCCAGGCAGGTGTAAGGGGAGTGTTAGGTCCCTGATTGCCAATCCTAGACACCAATCAGTGATTGGCCAGGTAGGCGGACCAGCACACAAGCCCTTCGGGAATGGATCCCTGAACCACCGTTCTAGACACTGAGTGCTAAGCACACACAGAATAACTCGGCAAACTGACTCAACACTAGCCTAGACCCGACTAATTGGTGTCCCTAGCCCACTAGGGCAAATTAGGTCTAACTGATTTTAAATTAGGTCTAGGTTCGAATGATTGGATGGTGGTTTTGGGCTAAGGAGAGGTAATCAACTCCTCCCCTTATCTTAGATGCTCAATTGCCCTTAAGTAAATTATGAGATGATCACTCCAAAAATAATTGAATTGCAGAACACAAAAAACAGAGTTGCTGTATTTTAATGCTCAGAATTTTTACCGAAACCAATAAATCACAGAAAATTTAAAGAAAATAGGCTCAATTATACTGGTTTCAACGAAGCAAAAATCAAGCAATTTGGAGTTTTATGCAGGGAGAAATAATTCAGACAACAGGGCAATTACGGGCTGCAACTAGATTGTCTTCCCCGATTATAATCCCTGCTACGAAGTTATAACCCAATGGATCCCCTACACGCCCTAGGAACACCCCGTGGAATGGGAGGAGGAGGCTTGCGCCTCGCTTAGTTCCTAGGACCGGACGTCCTGGGGAGTCTACTTCGAGCAGACAAAATAAAAAGAGAAAACAATCAAAACAAGCAAGCAAGCAAATCAGAAAACCTAGACTGGGCTCTGGTACCAAAAATGATGCAGCATGAAAGCTCTGATACCAAAAATGATGCAGAACAAAGAACAAAGAAGCGTATGCAGAAGTAAAATTAAGATTAATTCTTTTTTTTTATATATATTTCAGAAATTGGCTTCGACTCAAAGTAAAGCTAAACTACGTTGAAGGAAACTAGGTAAGGATTGAAAGCACAGTTTAGAAGAAACTAAATTATCAGAGTAGTTCAGAAGTAACGGATCGCTGGGGGTTGAGAAACTCCCAGACCTAGGGTTTCGCTCTGAACTTTCAACAGAACAGAAATAGAGAGAAGAGATGGTTTACTAACCAGACAGTGATCTTCTCAGGATTTTGGTGGAAGAACTCTCTCGAGCAGATTGTGGGATCCTCGGAGTCGGCTATCTTCGCAATGGATCCTCCAATACTGGTCTTGTGGTTTGGTCGGCTTCTCCTGGACTCAAGATCTGGGAAAGAAGAGGAACAAATGATGGAATTCAGAAACTCAAGAAAAGATTTTACCAGGTTGAAGAACTTGAAAGCTGAAGCTGCTGAAATCGAATTCTCCTGGAGGCCGATCTGACTTCCTCTTAGAATTGTTGTAGATCTGCAGTATCTGGACTGGGGCTGGATGCTGGTGGTCGGCCTGGACTTGGAGATGGTGGCCGTGAGAAGGGAATAGACTAGGCTTGGTGGAAAGAGAAGGGTGATGGCGGCTAGGGTTTGGGAGTGGAGTGGCTAACCTAGGGTTTGGGGTTTTGGAGATCTCTCACCTCCTCAAGGTTCCAGGGGAACCCGGATTTACTCCCTCACGGAGCTCAACACCTGGAAGCAAGTGCGGAAAAGAGAAAACACAAGTTTGCTCAAGAAAAAATTTCTTTCATTCATCTGATTTTTTTAAACTTACAAGAGGGGTTTAATTTATAAGGCTTTACAAGGGAGGAGGGTTTCACATCTTCCCATGTGGGACTAAAGGAGGGGATCTACAAATTAGGGTAAATCCTTCACATATGGTCGGCCAAAATACCAAAAAATTGGATTTGGGTTATAAATGGCAGGTAGATGGCGCCACCTTGCTTGGATCTTCAAGAAAAATTTTCTTCCTTCCCTGGATCAACTCTTTTGGACTCCTCCTTTTCTTCCTCCCTAAGTCAAGGTCCTTCCCATTTTTGTTTTGGTTGTCTTTGGCAGGTAGTGGGCGCCCCCTTGAAGCTCTCTTCCAAGAGGATTTCTTCCCTTCTTTGCTTTGGGTTTCTTGGGAAAGTCTTGGCCGCCCCCTTGATTTGTGGTCTCTTGGTGGACTTCTCTTTATCTGGCGCATGAGAGAAGGAAGTTGCCATCTGTGAAGTGGGGACCAAAAGCTGCTGGATGTAGATATGGCGCCCCTTGGACTGGGAGTGTGGCTGGGAGTGTGGTGTCCACTTGCCTGGTCTTGGAAGAAAGTGTACCATTCCAGGTTGAAACCCTAGCCCACTACTGAGTCAACATGACTCAACAAAATAAAATGCAGGTAATGTAGACTCAAGCTAAATTAAGTTGATCTAGTCAACTCTTATTAAAAACCAAAAACCCTAATTCTTCGGGCAAGGTTAATCAGAGATCCAGATGGAGCTCTGAAGTCTTCTTCTGAGTCTGGTGCCCGCACCAGGGAAGCCCCAACCTTTGTTTCTCTGAGTAGGAGAAGGGCCTGAAGCCCCAACCTTTGTTTCTCCGGGTAGGAGAAGGGTGGAAAACCCTACATTTTTTTTACTCCCAGATCTTCTTCTTCTTCATCTATGTTCTTTCCTTTTCCCCTCTCTCTGTTCTCTTTCTCCTTCCAATCTATGAATCAACCACCGAGCCATCTCCCCAGATCCGTTCGAGTACCATCGCCTGGCATGCCTACACTCGTGCCAAAGGAGCGTGCCCTCCTCTTCATCACAGCCGATCCTATTGGAGACATCTCCATCCACTATTTCCCATGAAAGCCCCATCTCTGCCTAAGACTGAGCCAACCAACCAAAGCAACCGAGAAGCCAAGCCCTTTCGGCCTTATACCATAGCATCCCTAGATCTGCTCTTCATCTCCCCTGTGAGACCTTCTCACTCCACCACCGCTAATCACCAACCGGTGTTCACTGCTCCAATGATCATGTTCACTATTGTGGCCACCATCCATCCCTCCGACATCATCAATCTGGAGGATCCACGGCCTAAAATCGATCGGCGATGACATCTTCCTACTCCTCGCCCGCAAGACCCGCCTCAACACTAGGAGGAAATGGAGGTCATCCGATCCAGCATTCTTGTTGCCTTCTTCGAAATTGTGGCCACCATGTCTTCCTTGCTGGTGGTGCTACCACGATCGATGCTCCCGCTTTGTCCCCCATCTCCATTGCTAGCCCGTTGGGTCCTCCCCTCATCGTCTCCATTGCCATCCTCACCTCCTTCATCACATCTCTCGTCAGATCATTCCTTCTCCCCGCTTCGATCCGTGGAAAGGGAGAAGATGCGCATGAATGTGAAAGCAGGACTCTTCTGCACAATTCTCAAAGCATAGCCAATTTTCTTTGATGTCGACTTTAGAAAATAAAAAAAACATTGAAAGGAAATATAGAAAAATAAAAAAAATAGAAAAAGGAAAAAAATGTATTTCTTTTGAATAATGTGGGTTTGTTTAACCTAGCCTAAGGGTCGTTTCCGAGCGACCAACGATCCACCCTCTAAAATAATCCTGATCGAGATCTATCCCGCATCAGGAAAAGACTAGAAACTTCTATCGGAAAGCAATTTCATCCCGTTCTTAGGCAAAGAGTACAAGTCATTGATAGTACACCTATAGGTTGTTGGTGTTCCATGTCCATGGGATTTGGGTTATGTTGAGCTCGGCAATTCGATATGCTCTAATGTATAGTGATTCAACCACCCGAGAGGGGCCTTCCTAATTCGGGGATAGCTTGCCTTATTCAACCGACCAAGACACTTTCGACTGGCACAAGATGAGGTCCCCTAGGTGGAAAGACCTAGGTTTCATTCATGAGTTGTAGTATCAGGCCACCCATTGTCGATACGTGGCCATGCGAGATAGGATTTGTCTCTGGTCTTGTCTAGCAGGTCAAGGTTAAGAAGCTAGCAGGTCAAGATTGAGAAGCAGGCATGTTGGATTGCTTGATTCATCAAAGTGCTCCGTCAACAACATCGAAAGGCCGATCTCCACTAGTACATAGCCCTAGTGCCAAAAACTAGATTGCATAGTATTTTGTTAGTCGAAGCTCGAGGCATGGTATGGTATGCCCACAGCATACTAGGGAGCTTCTCCATCCATCTACCTTTGGCTTCGTCTTGCCTAGTCTGGAGGCCTTGGAAAATTATCCGATTCATCACCTTGCTTCACCATTAGTTTGGGGGTGAACTATATATGTGAATCGATGATAGATATGCAAGTTGGCACAAAATTCTTTGAATGCTTGGTTATTGAATTACTGTCTATTGTCTATGACAACAACATATGGAAGCCTGAAGTGATAAATGATAGACTTCCAGAAAAAAGGACTTAACTTTGCTTTCTGTTATATGTACTAGGGGCTCCACCTCCATCCACTTGGTGAAATAGTCGATGGCAACGAGTAAATATCTCCACTGGTTAGATGCCAGAGGGAATAGTCCAAGTATATCCATCTCCCACTAGGTGAATAGCTAGGGGGAAGAAAGCTAGGGTAGTAGGGTGGTCAATTATCACTAGATATGGGCGTGCCTTTGGCACTGATTACACTTCATATGAACTCGACTATGTCCTCCTGCATCGTGTGCCAATAAAATCCCTGCCTGAGAGCTTTGTGGCCATGAACCTACCCCCATATGATTCCCACAGATATCTTCATGGATCTCCCGGAGGACATAGTCGACCTCTGAAGGTCTCAAGCACTTCAATAATGGGTAAGAGTAGGACTTCTTATAAAGCTGCCCATCTAGAAGTACAAATTAGGAGGCCTTCTACTTCAGGAGGCTGGCTTCCAAGCAATCATTGGGCAGGGTCCCTTTAGCAATATACTTGATGTAGGGGTCCATCCAACTCGGTTCATTAGTGACTTGCTGGATCTCTTCGACCACCACAATGTTGAGGGGCTCTAGTACTCAATGAATGTCCATCCTAGTAGGGAGTCGATTGAGGTTGCAAGCCTAAAGAGGGTGTCAACATGGGTATTCTCTTCTCGAGAAATATGAGAGATATCAAGATGTCAAAGTCCCATTGTGTAGGTTCATACTTTGTCTAAGTGCTTTGCCATCATGGGGTCTTGGGCTTCGAACTCGTCGGTGACCTGGCTTGCCATGAGCTGCGAGTTAGTGAAGACCCTTAGGCTTTCCACTCCTTCTTCATGGGATAATCTTAGCCTTGCCAAAAGTGCCTCATACTTGGACTGATTGTTAGTCACCTTAAAGAGAAAATGCAATGCATATTCAACAACTACCCTATCCAAATTTGTTTAGATGAGTACGGCTCCACTCCTCATTGAGTTGGATGTGCCATCCACATGGAGGATCCAAGTGATTTCCTTATGGGATGGTTGTTTCGTCGGCTCCACTAGCACCTTCACTAGCTCGCCATCTACCTACGTGCATTCTATCAGAGAGTCTGTATACTAGCTCGGGTGGTACGAGATGTCAAACTCACTAAGCTTTATCACCTACTTCACTAGGAGTCCTGAAGTGTTCGACTGGCTCAACATGGGTCTCAAAGATTGGTAAGTGAGAACCACAATCGGGTGAGCTTGAAGTATGGCCGAAGGCACTAAGCAAAGATGGTTAGTGTAAAAACAATCCTTTCGAATCGAGTATACCTGGTTTCTGCATCATGCAATACCTTGTTGACACAGTAGACTGGCTTTTGGGTGCCGTCTTTATTACCACAGACAAGCACCAAACGACCACCTCCAAAGATATGGCCAAGTATAGGAAAAGCTCCTCTCCAACTTTAGGTCTGGATAGTAAGGGAGGTGAAGTGAGGAACTTCTTCAATTTCTCAAAGCCATGCATCTTGCACAATACTCTGAAGAATGGCAGACAACATTTAGTGGAGTGAGAGATAAAGTGACTAAGGATGGCTATGCAGTTGGTAAAGTGCTAGACCTCCTTCTTGGAAGTCAATGCCTCATGTCCATTATTACCTAGATTTTCTCCAAATTTGCTTTAATTCCAAGCTGGGTGACCATGAATCCAAGAAATTTTCCTACCGTGATGCCAAATGCATACTTGGTTGGATTCAATTTCATTCAATGGAGGCAAAGATTGTTGAAGATTTCTTTTAGGTCAGCAATGTGGTCGACTTCTTCCTTGCTTTTAACAAACATGTCATTGATGTAGACTTGCATGTTGTGTGACCTATTTGGTCTTTAAAGACCTTGTGACTAGGTATTGGTAGGTCACACCCACATTCTTTAGACCAAAATGCATCACCTTATAGTAGTACATGCCTTTGTCTGTAATGAATGCAGTGTGTTCTTCATCCTCTGGGCCATACGAATTTGTTGTATCCCGAGAATGCATCCATGAAGCTGAGTAACCTGTGCCCGGACATTGTGTCAATGAGCTGATCGATTTTAGATAGCAAGAAGCTATCCTTCAGACATGCCCAATTAAGGTCAGTGTAATTGACATAGATCTTTCACTTCCTACTGGCCTTTTGAAAGGATTATGCCCTAAAGGCCAATCGAAATATTGTATTTCGATGGGATTTTCTTTTGTATCCCAAACCAGTGTATTGACAATATCAATTAATAAAGGCATTTTATTTTCATCATATGCTATGTCTTATTAATTTTATTAAGATATGATGAACCCCATAGATTAGGGCTATGGTTCTAGGGTTATGATGAGATCATACCAGAGAGACCTAAAGTCTTAAAATCCTAATCTAGAATATTCCTGGTCGATGGGATATTGAGTAAGGGATCAATGTTTCCGGTAAGACCAGCACATCCTATGTATGCTTGGTGAAGAGGGTGACTGATATCACAGTCACTTGTGTTTGACACTGATACTAGGATGTGGGTGCTCATTAGAGAATGAGTTCACTGAATGGATCCAGCTTGAGAACATCTAATGGAACCTTATCTGTTTGTCAAAAGATAGTTCTCATAGTCGGAGTGGTGCATGTGGTCCTTTGACCTGAGACTGCCATGGTACCTTGTATGCATGAATCCATACTTTGGCTCACACTCAATCATGACACTGAGTCATGCATGGGGTGATACTGGGTATGGTGGATTGCATATGGAGGTTGTGAGTAGGTCAAAAAGGAATCGATCAATCCTAGTAAGAGGGAAGCGCATCCAGATGATTTCAATCAAATGAAGATTCGAAAAATCTTTGATCAAAGTATAAACATTAGAAATAGTTTCTAATGGTTCATTAATGAATCATCATTATTAGATTGAGAAAGGAATGAATATGAAATTGAATTTGACAAGTATCCATATCCATAGTCATATTCAGGGTGCAAGTAGGTCGAAGGACTGAATTGCTCGGTAACTCACCACTGAAGGGTATTTTGGTAAATCCACCAAAATTTCTCATCTTCCGGGTTGGCATGATACGTTGCTAGATGTCAATCTTGTCTTGTAGGTCTTCATGAACCAATTGATTTGGTTTCATGAGTCAATTCGATGTATGATTCGAATTGGACAATTAGGTGAGCCAATTTGACCTAATTAGGTCAATCGGGTTCAATCGGATTGAATCGGCTCAAACCTAAACCTACTGCTGGCTAGATATGGAACCCAATGGGTCACACACAATAGAGACTTGG
The DNA here is from genome assembly GCA_021397845.1 of Areca catechu. Classification (NCBI taxonomy): domain Eukaryota; kingdom Viridiplantae; phylum Streptophyta; class Magnoliopsida; order Arecales; family Arecaceae; genus Areca; species Areca catechu. Next base: position 85,552,632 of record CM038044.1, on the reverse strand, counting down.
CCAAGGAAGTCATTCATAATTTAATTATGATCATAGGATCCTAATTGGTTAGCCGGATTACATACTAGCATATGTAGGCTAACCAAATTCCAAGCCCAATTAGATTGGATCCGGTTGCTTGCTAATTGGGCTAATCTAATTATGAAAAACCTAAATTAGGTTGAGTCCTAAGTGGGGTTAGTCTAATCAGAGCTAAATCTGATTTTAATTTGGATTTAAGGGCATTTTAGGTGCCATACATGAAGAGTCCCAATGGCATGGGACTCTTGGTACCTAAATGATACCTTAACTTCAAAAGGGCACAGAATGAGCTATAGATCTCTGATTTGAATATAATTTATAGAGTCAGAAAGAAAATTTTATGCTCTTTCCAATGACACCTATATTGCCTATATTTTCACTGGTGAACATTCTTTAAAATTTGCATGGAAGAAGGATGGCGCATGTGGTGCATGAAGAGTCTTAACTCTTCATGTGGTGCACAATTCTGATGGAGAGTCCTTCTGCTATCATGACTCTTCATAATCTCCGATGTTTGGAGATTGAAGAGGCACCTCTTGGCTTCCTAGGGATCGGTAATTGACATGTGGCAAGTGAGAATTCATCCAGATAAAAGAAGGGATGTGAATAAGGCCTTCGGTGCATGAATGTGCTTATTAGATATGATTTTTCAAGCCAGATAACTTCTCTTCGGTCTTGAAAAATCATATCTGATAAGTTGATGGGAGGACATATCACACGCCCCTCTTGTATCTATAAATAGGGGGCGGTGAAATGAGTCTGATATAAGAATTCCACCAATGTATTATTCTGAGTGTCTCTCTCTCCCTCCTTCTTTCTTTAAGACAAGACTTGTCTTGTTAAGACAAGGTCTTTTCTAATAGGACAAGGCTTTGTTTTAGGACATAAGCCTAAGGGGTCCTAGAGGTGGGTTGTCCTAAAACCAAGAGTGGTTTAGGAGAGTGTCTTTAGTGCCCTGCAGTAGGACAGGGTGTCCTACACTGGTCAATAGACGAAAGGCTGCCAAAAGAGTTCCACTTCTCCAAGCAACTTGAAGAAGGAGTTCTTCCATGGTCCGAGTTTCGTGTAGATCACCGTTGGAGGGTGAACGTTTGGGTGCCTGGTGGAGAAGAAGGCTGAATCAGGGTTTTCTTCATCGGATTGGATACTAGCGGTCGGGTTGGAGCTTAAACTCTAGTTTATATTATATATGCATGTTTGTATGTTTTAATTCCTAGTAAGGAGGTCTTGGGTTAAGGGTTTGGTAGTGGTTTCATAATAAATTTTTGAAATCCACGCTTCTGCCCTGGTCGCCAAAACTTTTACAATGGTATCAGAGCCACCTTATTAGGGCTAATCATACAAAATTTGAAGTTGCCCAATTTTGTAGGACTCTTGAGGTTGTCCATTTTGGTAGGACTACAAAATTTGAAGTTGCCCAATTTTGTAGGACTCTTGAGGTTGCCCATTTTTGTAGGACTCTACAAAATTTGAAGTTGTCCAATTTTGTAGGACTCTACAAAAGTTTAAAGTTACATATGATTGATATGTTTATGCATATATGTATGTCACTGGTTAGGGTTTTCACTTAAACATTAACCGATATAGAGATATGTTTAGCTTTCTAGTCATCATACTGAAATAAGGTTGCCCTAGCATAATGATGGATCCATTATGTGGTAGATGGTTGTCCTAGTATGATGACACACTTGGCACATTATAAAATGATATATGATGCATGGTTGATGAATGATAATATTAGAATGTGCTTCTGTTTGAATTACCCTCTATTAAAATTATATTAAGTTGTAGTGTCATATACGAAAAGCAAAATAATCAAGATGATTAGTTGATCATTCGGTGTCTAGGAAAAGTGGTTCATGATCGGTAAAGAGGACGTGGTTTTTAATTGGTTCCGTTGACTGACCTGGCCAATTTTTATTGGTATCTTGGAAAGCAACGGGGGGACTCCCACTACTCTTCCACTTACCTGGCTAATAAGATTAACTTAATTATTGATTGATATGCTTAGTGTAATATTCACTACATTAGGCTTTCCTTCATGCTAGGTCATTATTATATTATGATCCGTATTAGGTTTGTTGTGTACACACAAGGCCTATTATGGTAACTAACACAATTTTGGCCTGGTGCATTTGATGCTTATGGCATTATTTAATATAGTACTTTGTTGTGAACACACAAGGATATTATTATTATAATCATGACTATAAAGGAATGAAGGGTCTTAATTAACTAAAAATATTATAGTTTGTTGTGCACACATAAGGCTATTAATATTTTAGAGGCCAGGTTTTGTTGAGAATTGTATGAGATACAATTGGAAAGAGTTTTCGTACCTTTGAACTTATAAAAGATTTGTTGTGTACATACAAGGTTTTTTATAAGGAATTAGGATCTCAACCCCACTAAGAAAACCAATTAGGGTTTCTCGATCATCATATAGAGGGTTATGATGCTTGATAAAATAATGGAAGACATAATTAAGTTAAAGTCATAATTTAATTATGTTTTGTCAACATTGGTTATTTGCTTATGTTATGTTCTTTGTTAATGTAGATTAAATGGCCTCTTCACTCTCACTCCGTAGTATACTTGATGCCAATAAATTGACTAGACCGAACTTTGTTGACTGGTTGAGAAACCTAAAGATAGTACTCAGCCAGGAAAAACTTTCTTACATTCTTGATACCCCTACCTTGGAACCTTTAGGGGAAGATGCCTCGCAAGAGGAAAAGACCACATACAAGATGTGGCAAAATGACTCACTCACTATTAAATGTATCATGCTTGCCTCTATGAACAATGAGTTGCAGAGGCAACATGATAGCATGGACACTAACTCCATACTGCTCAATCTAAAAGAGCTATATGAAGAACATAGTCGAACTGCTAGATATGAGATATCTAAGCAGTTGTTCCGTGCGAGAATGATAGAAGGTACATCCGTACAAGACCATGTACTGATGGTTATTGACCTGATCACTCGATTAGGTCAATTGGGTTTTGTTATGGATGGGGAGTTGAATCAGGATTTGATCCTGCAGTCACTCCAGGAGTCATTTTCATAGTTTGTTCTTAATTATCATATGAATAAACTTAACACTTCCTTGCCTGAGCTGTTAAACATGTTAAAAATAGCAGAGAGCCATTTAAAGAAAAATAAGGCTCCACTTCTTCTTGTGGATGGGATCAGCAAGAAAAAGTCAGGCAGAAAGGGTTCCAAGAGGAGATTGAACCCAAAAAGGGGCATCAAGAAGAAGAAATGAAAGAATGCCTCCGTACAGATGACCTGCTTTCTCTGTGGCAAGCCGGGTCATTGGAAGAGGAACTGCAAGGCTTACCTTGCAGGTGTGAAGCCTGGTGCATCGGATGCACCAAAAGGTATGAAAGAAGTTCATACTATTTTGTCATTGGATTCTTCCATTTCAAATACTTGGATATTGGATATCGCCTGTGATCATAATATCTGCAAATCATTGCAGGGGCTGCAGAGGCTTAGAGTATTGAAGGAAGGAGACTTCGAGCTCTACGGTGCTGGAGGGAGAGTCCATCCAAGCAGAGGCCATAGGGACTTATATCTTGAAGTTACCTTCGGGGAGGATTTTAGAGCTGAGAGATTGTTACTATATGCCTAAGGTCATTAGAAATATCATTTCTGTGCCCTTGTTACTTAGACAAGGTTATACTATGAATGTGATGAGCAATGGTTGCTCAATCAGCTTTTCTAATGAAATTATATGTTGTGGCGTATTTTGCAATGGTATTTTAACTCCATCTACTAATGATAATATACTTCATGTAAGTAACAAACAAAAGAGAGATGATGTAAACAATACTTTACTCTGGCACTGTCGGCTTGGACATATTAGTGAGAATAGGATTAGCAAGTTATACAAGGAAAATTTCCTTAATCCTTATGATTATGAATCATTAGGAACTTGTGAATCATGTCTCATGGGTAAAATGGCAAAGACTCCATTTAGTGGACATAGAGAAAGGACAACTGAGTTATTAGGACTCATACATACAGATATATGTGGGCCTATGACAACTCAAGCCAAGGGTGGATACTTTTATTTCATCACGTTTACTGATGATTTTTCAAGGTACGGATTTGTGTATCTTATGAAACATAAGTCCGAAGCCTTTGATAAATTTTTAGAGTATCAAAGTATGGTAGAGAAACAAATGGGGAAAAGTATTAAAATCCTTTGATCAGATCGAGGAGGTGAATACTTATCCATCGAGTTTCTCGATCACCTTAAAGAAAAGTGGATTATCTCTGAATGGACCCCTCCTTACACATCACAATTAAAAGGTGTTGCTGAAAGGAGGAACCGTACCTTATTAGATATGGTACGGTCCATGATATGCTTCACAGAGTTACTTGTTTCCTTCTGGGGATATGCCTTGGAAATCGTAGCTAATATCTTTAATAGAGTACCATCTAAATCTATCTCTAGCACTCCATATGAGATATGGAGGGGTAAGAAACCCAATCTTAAGTATCTTAAGATATGGGGATATCTAGCCTATGTCAAAAGAAATTTTGGACATAAGCTGGATGCTAGAGCAGATAAGTGTCTATTTGTAGGATATCTTAAATATAGTATAGGATATCTGTTCTATCACCCTACTGAACAAAAAGTTTTTGTTAGTAGGCATGCCACTTTTCTGGAGAAAGAGTTCATCCTACAAAAAGGGCAGTGGGAGAAATATTGAACTTGAAGAAGTTCAACAAATAGATACATCTAAACCAAATGATAACATAGTTAGTATAGAACCAGAACACACCACTCCTATCCATAGGTCTGATAGGGTGCGTCATGCACCTGAGAGGTATGGGTTCATTATTGAAAGTAATGAAGCCCGGATCATTGAAAATGATGAGCCTCTAACCTATACGGATGTTGTCATGAGTAGGGACTCAGACAGATGGCTGGAAGCCATGAGATCCGAAATGGACTCCATATATGTCAACCAAGTGTGGACTTTGGTTGATGCACCAGAGGGGGTTAACCCTATTAGATGCAAATGGGTCTATAAGAAAAAGATTATGGCAGATGGCCAAGTTGAAACTTATAAAGTCAGATTAGTGGCTAAGGGTTTCAGACAAAAACAGGGAATAGATTATGATGAAACATTTTCTCCTGTTGCCATGCTCAAATCTATTCGGATCATGCTTGCTATAGCAGCATATCATGATTATAAAATCTGGTAAATGGATGTGAAAACCGCATTCCTTAATGGTTTCCTTGAGGAAGAGGTCTATATGTCACAGCCAGAAGGTTTTGTCTTGGAGACTAAACCTAATCAGGTATGTAGGCTGAAGAAATCCATTTATGGATTAAAGCAAGCATCCAGGAGTTGGAACATCCGATTTGATAAGACAGTCAAAGAGTTTGACTTTATCAAAAATGAGGATGAACCTTGTGTGTACAAGAAGACTAGTGGGAGTGCCATAGTTTTCTTGGTTCTGTATGTGGATGACATACTCCTCATTGGGAATGATATCCCAATGTTACAATCAATCAAGGTATGGTTATCTAAATAGTTTTCCATGAAAGACTTGGGAGAATCATCCTATATACTGGGTATCAAGATCTATAGAGATCGATCTAGGAGGATGCTAGGCTTATCCCAGTCTAGGTACATTGACCAAGTGCTAAAGAGATTTAGCATGGAGGGAAGTAAAGAGGTTACTTGCCCATTGGTCATGGCATACATCTTTTTGAGAAGATGTCTTCTAAGACACATGAAGAAAGAAATAGAATGAGTTCTATACCTTATGCTTCGGCTATAGGATCTATAATGTATGCTATGTCATGTACCAGGCCTGATGTGGCATATGCCTTAGGTATAGCCAGAAGATTTCAGGCTGATCCAGGAGAGGATCACTGGAAGGCTGTGAAAAATATTCTTAAGTACTTGAGAAAGACTAAGGATATTTTTCTGATATATGGAGGATCTGAACTTAAACTGGAAGCTTATTCAGATTCTAGTTTTCAATCGGATCCAAATGATAGCAAATCTATTTCAGGATATGTTTTTATCCTAAATGGAGGAGCTATAAGCTGGAAGAGTTCTAAATAGCAGACTGTAGCTGACTCAACAATTGAGGTAGAATACATTGCTATTAGTGAAGCTGCCAAGGAAGCTGTCTGGATGAAGAAGTTCATCTCAGAGTTGGGCGTTGTTTCGGAGATTGAAGGTCCAGTACCACTTTACTGTGATAATACTGGAGCCGTCGCTCAAGCTAAGGAACCTAGAGCTCATCACAAATCAAAGCACATTCTAAGACGCTTCTATCTCGTTCAAGAGATTGTTGAAAGACAAGAAGTCTGCATTAAAAGAGTAGAAACGAAGAACAACATAGCAGACCCATTCACTAAGGCTCTACCACAGCGGGAGTTTGATCGCCACCTCGATTGTATGGGATTAAAATTTAAAGACGATTGGCTTTAGTGCAAGTGGGAGACTGAAAAGATTATGCCCTAAAGGCCAATCAAAATGTTGTATTTCGATGGGATTTTCTTTTGTATCCCAAACCAGTGTATTGACGTTATAAATTAATAAAGGCATTTTATTTTCATCATATGCTGTGTCTTATTAATTTTATTAAGATATGATGAACCCCATAGATTAGGGCTATGGTTCTAGGGTTATGATGAGATCATACCAGTGAGACCTAAAGCCTTAAAACCCTAATCTAGAATATTCCTGGTCGATGGGATATTGAGTAGGGGATCAATGTTTCTGGTAAGACCAGCACATCCTATGTATGCTTGGTGAAGAGGGTGACTGATCTCACAGTCACTTGTGTTTGACACTAATACTAGGATGTGGGTGCTCATTAGAGAATGAGTTCACTGAATGGATCCAGCTTGAGAATATCTAATGGAACCTTATCTGTTTGTCAATAGATAGTTCTCATAGTGGGAGTAGTGCATGCAGTCCTTTGACCTGAGACTACCATGGTACCTTGTATGCATGAATCCATACTTTGGTTCACACTCAATCATGACATCGAGTCATGCATGGGGTGATACTGGATATGGTGGATTGCATATGGAGGTTGTGAGTAGGTCAAAAAGGAATCGATCAACCCTAGTAAGAGGGAAGCGCATCCAGATGATTTGAATCAAATGAAGATTCGAAAAATCTTTGATCAAAGTATGAACATTAAAAATAGTTTCTAATGGTTCATTAATGAATCATCATTATCAGATTGAGCAAGGAATGAATATGAAATTGGATTTGACAAGTATCCATACCATAGTCATATTCAGGGTGCAAGTAGATCGAAGGACTAAATTGCCCGGTAACTCACCACTGAAGGGTATTTTGGTAAATCCACCAAAATTTCTCATCTTTCGGGTAGGCATGACATGTTGCTAGACATCAATCTTGTCTTGTAGGTCTTCATGAAGCAATTGATTTGGTTTCATGAGTCAATTAGATGTGTGATTCGAATTGGACAATTAGGTGAGCCAATTTGACCTAATTAGGTCAATCGGGTTTGATCGGATCGAATCGGCTCAAACCTAAACCTACTGCTGGCTAGATGTGGAACCCAATGGGTCACACATAATAGAGACTTTGCCAAGATAGTCATTCATGATTTAATTAGGGTCATAGGATCCTAATTGGTTAGCCGGATTACATACTAGCATATGTAGGCTAACCAAATTCCTAACCCAATTGGATTGGGTCTGGTTGCTTGCTAATTGGGCTAACCTAATTATGGAAAACCTAAATTAGGTTAAGTCCTAAGTTGGGCTAGCCTAATCAGAGCTAAATCTGATTTTAATTTGGATTTAAGGGCATTTTAGGCACCATACATGAAGAGTCCCAACGGCATGGGACTCTTGGTACCTAAATGATCCCTTAACTTCAAAGGGCACAGAATGAGCTATAGATCTCTGATTTGAATATAATTTATATGGTCAGAAAGGAAATCTTATGCTCTTTCCAATGACACCCATATTGCCTATGTTTTGACTGGTCAACATTCTTTGAAATTTGTGTGGAAAAAAGAATGGCGCGCGCGGTGCATGAAGAGTTGCAACTCTTCATGTGGCACGCGGTTTTGATGGAGAGTCCTTCTGCTATCAGGACTCTTCATAATCTCCGATATTTGGAGATTGAAGAGGCACCTCTTGGCTTCCTAGGGATCGGTAATTGACATGTGGCAAGTGATAATTCGTCCAGATAAAAGAAGGGATGTGAATAAGGCCTTCGGTGCATGAATGGGCTTATTAGATATTATTTTTCAAGCCAGATAACTTCTCTTCGGTCTTGAAAAATCATATAAGTTGATGGGAGGACATATCACACGCCCCTCTTGTATTTATAAATAGGGGGCGATGAAATGAGTCTGATATAAGAATTCCACCGAAGTATTATTCTGAGTGTCTCTCTCTCTCCTTCTTTCTTTAAGACAAGACTTGTCTTGTTAAGACAAGGTCTTTTCTAATAGGACAAGGCTTTGTTTTAGGACTTAAGCCTAAGGGGTCCTAGAGGAGGGTTGTCCTAAAACCAAAAGTGGTTTAGGAGAGTGTCTTTGGTGCCCTACAGTAGGACAGGGTGTCCTACAGTGGTCAATAGACCAAAGGCTGCCGAAAGAGTTCCACTTCCCCAGGCAACTTGAAGAAGGAGTTCTTCCTTGGTCCGAGTTTCATGTGGATCATTGTTGGAGGGCGAATGTTTGGGTGCCTGGTGGAGAAGAAGGCTGAATCAGGGTTTTCTTCATCGGATTAGATACTAGCGGTTCAGGTTAGTGCCTAAACTCTAGTTTATATTATATATGCATGTTTGTATGTTTTAATTCCTAGTAAAGAGGTCTTGGGTTAAGGGTTTGGTAGTGGTTTCATAATAAATTTTTGAAATCCATGCTTTCGTCCTGGTCACCAAAACCCTTACACCTTTTTGACCATGACCATATTCACGAGCCAGCGAGGGTAGTGAGCTTTCCAGATGAACCCCATAGTAAGGAGCTTCCCGTCCTCCTCGTCTATGGCCTTTTGCCTTTCAAGCACAAAGCTTCTCCTTTTTTGGTGGACTGGCCTATACTTGGGGTCAACATTCAGCTTGTACATAGTCACCTCAAGAGGAATCCCTGGCATGTTTGATGCCACCCAAGCGAACATGTCTGAATTGGCCTGCAAGAAATCAAGCAGTCGATTTCTTTCTTCTTTTACTAGAAGGGCCCCAACTTGCTTCATTTTCATTGGGCCTTCTCTAAAGGAGAAGGACAATAGTTGTTCGACAGGTCCCCCTCTCATCTTCGGCTCCCTTTGATCTAACTATTCCACGGTCAGCACCTCTTGGGCTCTATGGATTCTTAGGATCATTTAAGAACAATGTTGGGCTTACCGTCGATTGCCTCACATTTCTTCAATCCCTTGTGGGATTAGAAACTGGATGAGGAGATGCTTGGTGAAGATAATCGTGTCGAGTTGGTTCAGCCATGCTATCCCAAGATCATGTTATAAGCCGAGGGGAGTTGGATGACAGTGAAGGTAATTAGGACAATGCTTTGTTGAGGCATGGTTACTGCCATAACTGGTAGGGTGATTTCCCCTTCGACTCCAATGGAGTCCTCGATGAAGCTGACTAAAGGGGTAAAAACCGATTTTAGCAAACTAGGCAATAGATTTATCCTAATAAATGCATTATAAAAAATGATATATATGGAGCTTCCACTATCAACCATGATTCTTTTTACAGGATGTTTTGCTATGATCATGTCTACGATGGCAACATCATTATTAGAATTTTCTATCCCAACAAGGTCCCCATTAGGAATAGGGATTACAATTTCAATTCCCCTCTCCCCCTAGCTCTATTTGGGCTTTGCCATGCCTCCCAGCTATCATCCTGACCGACATCTCCATAGGCTAATTGTCGATGTTAGTGAGATCGGCATTAGCACCCTAGGTCTAGGCAAAACTCTTCTCCTAATGAACTTCCCGAGGTAGCGGTGCCATATCAAGTCCTCGATCTCTTTCTTCAAGTGGCGACATTCCTCGGTGTCAAGGCTGTGGTCCCTATGGAACAGACAATACTTAGTCTTGTTGCAGTTCCCTAACAACCTCAATGGGGGAGGGTGGTGCATGTAGCGCTCACCTTCGATCTCTATCAGGATCTTGGCCGTTGGAGTGATGAGGAAGGTGTACTTTCGATCCCTGTCAGGGACATCCTTCGACTTGGGATCTGATTGGTGGGTTAAGATTGATGGGGACATTAGGATCATATAAGAATTTCAGAGTTCTATGAAGATCTCTCAGTCATGTGTTGGGAAGTTAATCAATTTTTTTGTTTTGAGTCCTGTAGCCCATTAGTCATGAGTCACTTGTACTAAAGTGAGCCAAATGAGTCCATTAAGTCCTGTAATAAATTGAGTCCATCAATTGAGTCTGGTTGGTTCAGTCCAGTCAAGTGAGTCTTGTAATTTTAGATTTTATTCAAGACAAGTGAGTCTTGGCCGACCCCTTGCTTTTTTTTTTTGGCTCTCTTTTCCCCCGTTTCTCCTCATTTCTTCTCCATTTCCTTTTTTTGACCATTCCTTGTTCCATCATCTTTACTAATTCCATTCCCTCCTTCAGTGGTTGTCATGGGACCTAGAAAGTAGTTGGCATTTAAGAGGAAACCAGGTCAGGCATCAACAGAGAGAAGAACAAAAGCCAGGAATGACGAGGGCCAGCAAACTGACAGTACAGTAGCTCCTTCTTCACCTTCTGTTGAGAGAGTGTCAAGGAAGGTGATCGCAACCAGTTGTCAAGTAGATTTGGGATTCTTTGACGGACAGGGCTTCCAGATTGGATAGGTTCTTAAGGTTGCTAGGTTGATCCCCTTCTGCATGATGCAGTAGAAGTTCTATCCACACCTGATCCGTGAGTTCTACGGGAGTCTCGACTGTAGTAGGATGCTATGGAGTGCAACTGTCAGAGGTATCCGCATTCCAGTTTCAAAGGAGGTCCTAAGCCGTATCTGGGAGATCCCGCACCATAGGATCATTATTCCATCTACAAAGGACCGTGAAGAAGCATTCAGATGCATTTTAGAGCATGAGGACGTTCGTGGTGTGGCTACGATCATTGCGAACCAGCTTTCTGTGGAGATGCGCCTCCTGCACCACATCACTGCCCAGATTCTACTACCGAAGACTGGGAGATTTGACTTTATTACTGAGCGAGAGTTGATGGTGATGGTATGCTTGATGCAGAGGATTGTGGTTGACCTTCCAGCTCTGATACTAGCTCAGATTAGAGACATTGCCACTTAGAGGAGACATTGTTTACCCTACGGCATGGCATTGACACATTTGTTTCGAGCTTACTATGTTCCTTTGGAGGGGGAGACCTCCAAAGACATCCTTCATACAGACATGTACGATGAGTGGTCTCTTCATTGCATGGGGTACAGGATGGTTTCAGGTCGTTGGGTGCATCGAGAGTCTGGCCAGGAGCTAGATGAGGAGGACGAGCTCCGTGAGGTAGAGGCAGGGCCATCAGGGCCTTCAGATACACCTCCTCAATCAGCACAAGCTACAGCCAATGAGCCAGAGCCTATCATTCCAGCACCAGCACCCACAGCTCCACCTTATGCTACTCCTCAGTCTACTACAGTTGGTACATCTTTTAAGGAGCTGGTTAGGCAGGAGTTTGCAGATATCAAGAGTGAGATGATAAGCTTGGGAGTCCATATCACTCAGCTACACATAGAGATTGAGGGCCTTAGAGCCCATACAGCTGAGCAGCATACTGAGATGCGTCAGATTATGAAGGTAGGATTTGCTCGCATTGAGGACCTACTGAGATCACTCCTACCTCCAGCAGCACCTACAGATCCACCTCATGATGATGATGATGATGACCACCCTAAGGGACATGATGACACACATAGTGGTGGTGATCGAGCTGATGATGGTGGCAATGATAGAGAGATAGATGTTATTGATGGTGGCAGTGACAGCGATGATTGAGCAGATGATTTTGAATTGGTCAGTCGAGAGACTCAAACTCCTGCTATTCCACCTAATGATCCTTGCGACTCTCCATTATCGACTGCTCTAGTTTTTGTGACACCTGCTGAGACTCTTTCATCGCCTTCCACTCATTCATCTAGGGTTGTACCCCGAGTAGGACCTTCGACCAGGACTAGGAGTCATAGTATCCTAAAGACTCCTAGAGCTCTAGTTCCTAGGTCCAGGATTACTAGTCTTATCTTGTTTGAGATTCCATCTGATGAGGAGTAGCCTCAAAGATGATTATTTTGATGTTTGATGTTATGTATTAGTATTTATCTATATGTTTCATGATTGTACTTGTTATGTTTCAGTGTATGCTGATTGTATCAGCAAATTTTGTACTGGAAACTCTTTTATATATGCAGTCTAGCATTTCAGTTTCTTACTTGATTATCAATCTTGGTTGATTTGCTAGCTTGTTCATTTATTCTAATAATGATTGAATTTATAATGTTTGAATTTTGCTCTGATACTAAGCACCGCATGACCCTTATTACATCAATTCAGGGGGAGTTTACTCCCTTTATTATTTAATGTTGACAAAAAGGGGGAGTAAGATATATAAGATTCAAATTTTATTCAATTATGAAATGTTTCACAAAATATTTAACTCACTTAAAGGAAGAGTAAATTTAACTTCATCACTTAATTTGTACCTCTCCTCTATTAAATTTGTATTGAAATTATGTTGTATGAGTTTCAAGTTCATGTTTATGAGTTATCATATCTAAAATTGAATTTGAATGCTTATATACTCAAGATTTTGTCATCATCAAAAAGGGAGAGATTGTTGGGTTTGCCCTTGATTTTGATGATTAACAAAATGTTGAGTACATATTTTATACTAATATTTCAATTATAGTTATGAGTTACAGGATACATGACCTCAAATTCTCAAAATGAAAGTATCTTGAAGCTGAACAAAATTAATGTCTTAAGAAGTCTTTTCACCATGAAAAAGGCCTAAAAATGTTCAATTATGGTTTACATAAGTGTATTTAAAGTTTGATTATATATCTTTATATTTTTGGGAGTTTTGGCACTTATTTTGGTAATTTATAGACCTATGTGTTGACTCAAGAATTGCCAAGTGTCGACACTTCAGTATTGGCACGCAAAGATTTCTCACTAGCATGCCAAGTATCGATACCTGAGATTTAAGTATCGACACCTGAGATACAAGTGTCAACACCTAGACCCAAGTGTCGACTCAAGGCTTGAGATTTTTTGAAAATTTAGAACTTGCCACTCGGAGGGTTTTTGTGTCAAGTGTCGACACATGAGCTTCAAGTGTCGACACCTGAAATTCAAGTGTCAAAACCTGCAGGACCAAGTGTCAACACCTGGAAACCAAGTATCGATACCTGGAGGTCAAATGTCGATTCACGGGTTCTGACAGCTTCAACGGTTTATTTTCTGAGTTGCAGATTTCATCTTTTCAAGTTTCCAACAGCTAGTTTTGATCCTCAAACGGTCTCAAACCATTTTTTGGAAGTTTTTGAAGTATTTAAGCTTCACCAAACTCGTTCATGAAGTATTGAACTCTATTGAACACTCAAAAGTCAATATTCCCTCAAGGACTTCACTTCCAAAAGCCATAAAAGGAGAGATCCCTGGAAAAGCTTACAAGCCTATCTTTTCATCCTTCCAAAAGTGAGTTTAAAGAATATTCCAAAGAGAAGACAAGATAAGCATATACAAGCACCTCAAAGCTTCACATTCCACTCTTTGAAGAGAGTTTGATTGTACTTTCATTATTGTATCTTTGTCTTTATACCTTGTTGTCCTAGCTTTCAAGGATTTCTTGAAAGTAGGTTGTTGTGATTGTTGGTAAACCAAAGGTACAAAATCAACTAAGGTTTAACTTGTGAGCCCAAAGACAAAACAAGCTGTAAAGGTTGTTGGTGAGCCTAAGTGACAAAACCAACTTAGGTTTTGACTTGTGAGCCTTGTAAAACAAGTCGACTGTAATCTTGGAAAGATTATAGTGGAATTCCCAAGGGTAGATTGGGGAGTGGATGTAGGTTCTTGATTTGCATCGTACCACTATAAAACTTGGTGTTTGTGTGTGATTGCTCTTCTTATTTCTTGCTCTTAGCATTTAATTTTCTGTTATCCGCTACATATCATTGAGTTATTCACTTTGCTCATAAACACTTCAAAGACCAGCACATAATTGCTTTTATTTTTGAAAGACCCAATTCACCCCCCCTCTTGGGCTCCATTTCTAGGCAACAACTAACCATCTAGAGAGCTATAAGGCTCTTATGATGTTTTAAGATACCACTGATGCCTTGCTCTACTTAGCCTTCTTAGAAAATGGCTCAAGCATGGTATTCTAGACTCAAACTAAGAAGTATCCACTCCTTTAGACAGCTAGAGAAGTAGTTTATGGCACATTTCAATGCTAGTCGAAGAAGTCTCCCCTCTTTTAGATAGTTGGAGAAGCAGTTCATGGCATACTTCAATACCAGTCGAAGGGTGCCACAAGACCCGGACAACCTCTTCTCAATCCATCACAGGAGGGAGAGTTGCTGAATGATTACATGGCTTGCTTCAAAGTGGCCATGTTGGAAATCTATCACCTTGATCGCTATCATAGGATGTCAAAAATAAAATCTAACTCACTACTATAGCTAGGATGAGTAGGGATTGTATCCTCGAAGATTAAGGACAATTATTTCACAAAAAAAGTAAAGAAATAAATAAATATTTAGTTTTTAAAAGATAGATAATAATTTAATTAAAATAATTAATATAAATTAAATAAGAGAATGAGGGGTTTATATGATAAAAAGATGTCTTCAGATTTTCAGGTGATCACAAACATATATCTTGTATCTATTCTAATCTAAATAATTAAAGTTTGTATTGATTCAGAATCTTTCAAACTAATCCTTAGTATAGACTATCTTATTGAGTATGAACCATATCTTGTAGGATCATGGCCCATCCCACAAGTATAGGCTATCCAATGATTGAGTTGAAAAGACTCTAACAAGATAAGTGGATGAAAATCCTAGAATCAACTATCGATGTTGAGCATGGACCATATCATGTTAGGATCATGATCCATCCCACATAGATAATTAATTTTAGGAAATCAAATAGAAAAGAGTTGAAAAGAAATTTAAAGTTTTATTTAATTGCATAGAATAGAGAAAACAAATGCAAAACATAAAGCATGGAACCTATACTTTCCTACAGACTGCACCTCAATCGAGCATGGCTCTTGGATACATCTTCTTGGAGATTTGGGGCTCTGTCATAGCACCTCCTCCCCTGAAGAATCAATTTTCTTTATTCCTCTCTCTCTTAAAGCCTAAACTAAATTAAAAAATGAAAATAAAAAAAAATTTTACTATAGAAACTCATGCTCGTACTATTGCCTGGGGTCCTCCTTTTATAGAGCTCATTAAAAGCTTTCTTGATGGGGACATCAGGTTAACCCTAGTTTATTATGGATCCCTAAATTTTGAGTCCCTTAGCCATTTTTCAAATTTTATCTTTGAGTCCAATAATCAAGTCCTGTTAGTCCTTTGAGTTCTATAAGTAGGGCTTGAGTCAATGAAGTCATCTAGAGTCCTGTGATAAGGGTTAAGTCATGAAAACCCTATTGTGTCCTGTGATTAGGATTTTTATTCACTTTGAGTCCTGTAATGAGGGCTTGGCCCATTTAGGCCCAAGTTAGTTTTTTTGAGTCCTGCTTTAGCCCTTGATATCATTGAGTCCTGCTTTAGCCCAGGGCTTCTATGTGATCCCTGATTTGGGCATCTGTGTGAGCCTAGGATATCTGTGTCATCCCTTCCCCTTTATTTTCGGGTATCATGGGATCCCTAGGGCATCTGTGTGAGCCCTGTTGCTATGTGCTTTGTTTTTTTCTAGGGAAATCTGTGTGAACCCCTGCGAACCCTAATCTCTGGTGACTTCTATGCTTGTCAGCGATCCATCCCCATGCATCTATCCCGCATCAATAATTCCTGCATATATTAATTTTTCTGCATATTTTATTCATATTAGTTAATTTCCAACATGTTATATTTCTACTAAAAATACAAAAAAAAATTCATTGCATCATAAGTAAGAAACCCTAAGTGAATTTTCATATATGTGCCATCATATGCTTAAAACACATTAAGGGCAATTTTGCTATGTTAGATGAGGGAAGGATTTGATCACCTCTCCTTAACCCAAAACAACAATCCTTGCATTTGAACCCAAGCCTAATTAAAATCAAGTAGCAACCTAAAGCAATTTAAGGACACCAATAGGTCGGGTTCAAACCTTGTGGGAAGACTAGTGCACCCAATACCTCACCTATTACTGGAAGCTGGTGTCTAAGGTTAGAGGTCCAGTGGCAAATACCCTAAGTGGACTGGTGGTTACTTAATTAGGATCCTGTCATAGGCAGCGAGCCTCCCACCACCCTACCTCTTACTTGGCCCGTGGAAGGATTAGGTGTTGTATTGTATATAAGTTGAGTCGACCCATTCTATTTGGGCTCTAGGTCTAGGCAATCTTAGTCGGTTTCTCTTATGTGTGTTGCATATGCACTAGGTCAGGAGTCTCATATCATCCACCACACCCACAGTTGGTTGAACCCATGGATAATTCTAATCTTAAAGCCCAAATAAGAGCCCTCACTGAGTAGATGGCTCAATCATTTACCCAGATGAACCAGAGGTTCAACCAGGTGGAAATAAGGGTAGAAGCCCATATGGCCCATGCTAAACATAAATCATCTAGGCCAAATTTTCTTGATCCAAGAGCCTATTATCATGATCTTGCCCCTGAGTCTAACCCTAGATGTCCATACCCATACTTGGTTGACTCAGAGGAAAGACCCATTAGGAGCACCCAACCCTATGCACCCACTTTTGATGGAAGCCTAGATCCTGAGGTGTATATTGATTAGGAGGAGAGAATGGATCAGTATTTTGAATACACTAAGATGTTGGAGTTAGGAAAAGTTAGATTGGCCACACGTTGGTTAACCCGACATGCTAAGTGGCACTAGGACGGTATTGAGGATCAATGTTATCTGAGAGGAGACCAAATAAGTACCTGGAGAGCCATGAAAAGTAAGTTGAGAGAAAAGTACCTAGGTAGATTCTATGAGCAACGACTTTTAGACTGATGGTACAGACTAAGATAGGATGATAAACCAGTGTCTGAGTATATTGAGGAATTCAATGAGTTTGTCAGGAGATATAACATAACCGAATCTGAGACCATGACCATATCTAGATTTTGAGGAGGCCTATGTAAGGACATCCATTGGAAATTATTTCAATGGAAAATTCATACTCTAGAGGAAGCTTATCAGATTGCTAGGAAATTCGAGTCATATCAAAGGAAACTCATGAGCAGCCGACCTAAGCCCAGCATGATTAGCACCTCTAGGCCAATTCTTAGGCAGATTCCTTCAAACTAGCCTACTACTCTTATCCCATTAGTTTTCAAGGAAAAGACCCCTGAACCCATTAATGAGCTTGAAGAAGAAGTATATGAGGCTGAATCGAGTTTAATTAATGAATATGAAGGGGATGAGGAAGAACCCATTGAAGAATTTCAGGGAGAAAAGGTTGAACCCACTGAGAATTTAAATGAAGAAACCCCTAAGCCCATTAAAGACTTTAAGTATGAAAAGGTTGAACCCATTAAAAATCTAGAGAAGGAAACTCTTGAGCCCATTGAAGAATCTAAAGAAGACATCTATGAATCAAGTCTAATAGAAGAGTATGATGAAGATGGACTCAAGGTTGAAATCGCTGAGGAACTAATAGAAAAAGATCTCGAACCCACCATAAAATTTGAAGGAGTGACTGAGCCAGGATCAAACATAGTAGATGAAAGTGAGGGTTTACAAGAGTTGTCCATAGAGGAGGTCCAGGAACAAGTCCCTAAGGAACAACCCCAGGAAATAGACATTATTTTAGAAGACATTCAAGATAAGCTTCCCAAAGACCTTCCAGATGACCTTCCACCAGTAATGGATTCCCAGCCTACTCTAGAAGTAGTGCCTGTAGACCACCCTAGTGCCTAACATGTGGTTAGGACAGACAAGCAATTAATTTCTCTTAAGCATAGGAGCCTGTTGAACCATGTCTATCCTAAAGACTTCCATGCTACAATTCATGTCCTACAATTCTAGAGAGGATATTTACCGCCCCTAGAAAACTTACTGTACCCATACCTTAGGACTTTCAGGTTTTATGATTTCCAAAAAAATTTAAGTTTGAAACCTGAAAGGTGGATTGAGTTTTGGATCTACATCCTTAGCATAGGGGATGAAGTGAATATAGATACTGAGGTGCTATCTGGTTTCGATCCTAAAAGACCCTTAGGCCTAATCCCACTGTTCACACCTACACAGATCTCTGCACAACATCTGCATCAGGATATTAGCATTTACTTGAACACTAATAATAACATAGCTAATTCCCGATATCAAGTCAAAGAGTATGCTCAGGGAGATCATGTAGAGATTAGGTCTTGATTTGAGTGGTTTCCTCTGGGAGCCATTAAGAAGCCACATGCTTGTGAAGTTGGATCCTTAAAAGTGATAAGGATAGTTGACCCTAGTGCCTATGTGTTTAAGTCACCACCGGATTTTGGCATTAGCTCGACTTCCAATATCTTGAGCCTAGTTGTGTCTAGGGCACCAGCAATGACACCTAGTGAGATTTTTGGATCTCACCATATTCTTGAGAGAGAAACCTGTTGGGAATTATGTCCCAAAGCCAATCATCTAGGCTATAGATGGTTGTGCTAATTTTGTAATTGTATATGAATTTCTTGATAAATAAAAGTTATCCTTTTTTTGCTGTTCATCACATGTGCATTTTCCTGGAAAGAACTCTTGTGTAATGGAGTCCTTAGAACTACATTATATTTGATATAGAAAGGATATATCAAGTAGTTCTTAAAATAGTTCACAACCAAAGGATACATTGTTATAGGACGACGATATCTCAAGTATAGGTTGTTGTATCTCACATTGGTTGGTTGTCCTCTTAACCAAGAAGTGTTGTGACATGCAAGTGGAATGTATGACATCTCACTAAACATGACCATCTACGGAGCTCCTTTCTACCAAAAGGTTCTCGTGAAGGGATATGGGTATATGTGTCCCTCAGCCTTGAGATCACCATGGTAGCTTGCAAGCAACTCACTGTACTTTAGTATCGGACTACCTGAATTTCTAATCTAGTGATGAAAGGTTTCTGGGTGCAATCAAATACTTGTGGAGCAGTGGTGGATCAAGATGGAATTGACCTCTCTAAATAGTTTGGAGTGAATGACTCGCTATGTCTCAATTTAGCAAAATCTTGGCCAGGATAGTTCTTGTGAGGAGTCACAGAACTTGTAAGGTTGAGACATGATCTAGATAAACCAAATTAGGATTGGCAGTCGAACCTTAGGTCATTCTGAGCATTATGAGGTCAAAGGGATGAATTATGTAGTAACCATATGCCAGAGATTTTAGAATATTGCTCTGCAATTTTTGACCTATCCGGATGTTGGGGTACATTGCTAGATGAGGACTTTGATTGGTATTGGAAGGTTCCAGTGCTACCGACTTAGTGTTCGAACCTATGGGATCACACACCATAGGGGTTTCTATCGATCTAAAGGCTGATCGACGAATGAGAATCGTTTGCCATCACTGGAGGTCAATGTGATTGATCATGTTCCAAGTGTCGACACTTGTAAGTGTCAACACTTGACCGACAAGCAGATTTTTTGGAAAGAATTTTTGGAAAGATTTGACTTTGAATTTTGACTTTGAATTTTGATTTTTGGGCATTTTTGGCCCTAGGCTTTCTTGGTATGGTAGTCATACTTGCTTTTTTTGGCTTGGACCCATTTGGTATGGCCCTTGACCTTCTCCCCCAATCACTCATCCTTCCTTTTTCTCCCTCTCATGGCTGCCCCTATAAATAAAGGTTATTTATAGGGCTTTGGCTGATTTTTTGGTTCTTGGTTTTGTTTTGTTGGCTGGTTACAAGGTCTCCACGCCACAAGAGAAAAAAAGGAAAAAGGGTTTGTGAGATCTTTGGGATTGGGTGTGAGAAACATAGCATTCAAGCTAGGTCTTGGGAAGAGAGTTTCTTAGGAAGGGTTCCACCTCTCTTCCTTGTCTTCCTGGAAGAAAAAGTTTGGCCCGAAGGTTCCCGAAGAGCTAGCACTCCGAGGGAGTTGGTCAGTTTCGAGCCTTGGTGTGAACTACTCGTAGAGGCCAAATGCATGTGTGGTTTGAGAGCATTTTCACCACCTCCATCCTAAAGGTATAGTGGTAAGGTACCCTTATGCCTCCATCCTCTTTTCTGTTGATGTTGATGTTTTTAGTAGCATGCTTCATTATTATACTAGATCCTGTTGCTTGCAAATCAGTAGATCATTTTGATTTATCTACCGAGCCTTTCGCTGCTTATTTTAAAATTATTTTAAAATACTTTTCTTCTACCTAGCATGTTTTTCCATTCAATGGTATCAGAGCATAGGTTCTTTTCGTAGTATAATGATGCTAGCATGCTTTAACATCACCTTTTTTTAAGTACTTGGATTGAGTGCTTCACCTTTGCGTCCGGTCATAGGAGAGAAGTAGGGCTACAAGACCCTCTCTTCTCATTCAATGGGGCCTCCTATGGCGTGTAGGGGTGCCACTGTGATTGACTCTTGAAAAGAAAAATAAGAAAGAAAGAAAAATGTAGGTTAAAAATATTTTAATCTAATGATATAATCATAAAACAATTTTAGATAAGATCTAAAAGTTTTTTTTTGATTGGCTTGATTGAAAGTTTGGAGAAACTTTGGATTTGAAATCACTGTTTTCATCCTGTCTTAGGCCATGAGTCGACATTTGGCCTTGGAAGTGTCAGCTCATGAGCAAATTGCTCGAAAACTGGTGTTCTATTTTTCTTCCTGTCTCAGGCCTTGAGTCGACACCTGGCCCTAGCAAGTGTCGATAATTGGCATTAGAACACGTAAAAATAGTGAATTCAAATTTTTATTTTATTATAAAATTATTTTACATGATAAATTAAAATTATTTTAATTTATTAAGGCTATTGAACTTAATTAAGAATTAAGAATAACAAAGAACTCTAGGAATGTGATTCAAAGATTTTAAGTTATTTCAATAAGCCTTAAGGGTCATGGGTTAGCTTTTATTAGGTCCTTAATTAGGTTAGACCTAAGTTTAGATGCATTGGACTACTTAGAAAACTAATCTAATCAAATGTTGAGTTAGGATTTCTTCTCTATTGATCTCTTTAATAGTTAGATTGATTAGTCCATAAATCTAAATGGACCTAATTTGTGGCTCAATGGATAGCCCGAGTCTTTAAACTAGTCTAATTGAGTCCGATGAACCAATTGGTGTCTAAGATAAGTTTGGCATTTTGATCTTTGTTCTTTGGGGATATCTCTTACCTGGCCAACTCGGTTGGTGTCTAAGGCAAAATGGTTAATGGCAGAACCCAACCCATAATCTCACTTACCTGGTCAATACGGTCGATCAGAATTGATTAGATAGCTCACTGACTCGTGTTAACCCATGTCACCCAAGGTTAATCAGTCTTGACTGATTTTAGGTGCCCACGGATCATTAGTTATGAGTAACCCTCCTTGATTACTAATATGGTTAGTGGGAGGTTGATCCATGTCTTCTCATATCTTATTCTGTCACAATAAGATTAAATCCTTTAAATTATTAGGTCCATAAAAAGACAAAGTTATGGGGATAACCGAGTCTTAGCCTCCCATTAAGTGGGATGGTAATGGGTCCAATAGTTGGATGTTCATCGACAGATCCAAAGATCGGGTGTTCATCGGGCTATTATAATTGCTATTTCTAATATGATGGCTTAATGCAACTTTCTTTACGGTGGTCAGGTGGGCTGGCCAAAGTCGGGCTTGACTATTTGTTAGTTAGAAGCATCGAATTTTATCATGTTAATGGTTGGACCTAACCGGGACCTTCAATAGGAGGTTCAAAGCCCGATTAGAGTGCACATTGGGGCAAAACCTAAATACTAGAGATTAATTGGAGAAGTAATCGGTTGAAGAACCTACCTTAAGATGCGCATGGGTGGGCCGGTAAAAGTCGGGCACATGTGTTATCTATTGGACTCCAGTATCCACTTAGGAATCAAAGTGATTCCTCAGATTGGAGATAGAGGCTACCAGTCTGAACAAAATAGTGAGAGGGCCTTTAGACTAAAGTCCATGTCTATAGGATAATAATTCATATACACTAATTAGCTTTGGTTTTCCTTTCAGATGTCTTCCAACCTATCGCTTCGGTCTTTTCTCGATAACGAGAAGCTTAAGGGTCTCATCTTCGATAGCTGGTATCGAAGGCTCAGGATTGTCTTGGAGCATGAACGGATCTTGTATGTGATATCGAATCCGGCACTTGAAACCCCTGCTCCCAATGCTCGAGGTTCGGTCAAAGACACTTATCAGAAGTGGCTCTCTGATAGGACCACTGTCCGATGCATAATGTTGGTAGCAATGAATGATGGGTTCAGTCACAAATTCGAAGAAGCTCAGTCAGAAGAAATCCTTCAAAGGTTGAAGGAGTCTTTGGGGACACCAGACGACATTGAGAGGTACAGGGTCTCCTGTGCTATCTATAACATGTGGATGCATGATGGGACCTCGGTTACTGATCATGTATTGTACATGATCGAGATGATTAAGCACCTGGGCAAGCTCAGATGTCCCTTGCATGAATAGCTTTGGAAGGATGCAATTCTGAATTCCCTCCCCTTTTCCTTTATAGATTTTCTCAATCATTATAGAATGAATAAGCTTGCGTTAACTACCATGGTCTATTAGGGTTGTTGCAGACTTATGAGAAAGACCACCATCTGAACAAATGGATGGTAAATCTTGTGGGAGGATCGTCGTAGGGCATCGTCCCTTCAAGAAAGGGAAAAAGAAAAGTAAAGTTAAATAGGTGCAGAATGCTTCTAGGCCCAGTCAGGCCAAGAAGGAGAAGGCTGATAAGAACTAAGCGGAGTGCTTCTTCTGCAAGAAGCGGGGACATTGGAAGAGGAACTTTTTTCTCTACATTGCAGCCCTTGACTCGAATAGGTCCAAGAAGAGGAAGCAGCCAGAAGGTGCTGGATAATATATTTATATGATAACACCTTGTAGTTTTTTCTATCTACGATACTACTAACTGGGTATTGGATACAAGAAATCCAATTCACATTTGCAATTCTTTGTAGGGACTTCAAGTTAGTAGAAGATTCGAGGATGGTGAGAGATTCTTGAACGTGGGAAATGGAAGCCAAGTTCCAGTCCTAGATTGGGAGTCCTCAAACTAGTTTTCGAGTCTTGTACGATCATTTTGAATGAGTATCATTATTGTACGATCATTTTGAGTCGACACCTGGCCCTAGCAAGTGTCGATAATTGGCATTAGAACACGTAAAAATAGTGAATTCAAATTTTTATTTTATTATAAAATTATTTTACATGATAAATTAAAATTATTTTAATTTATTAAGGCTATTGAACTTAATTAAGAATTAAGAATGGCAAAGAACTCTAGGAATGTGATTCAAAGATTTTAAGTTATTTCAATAAGCCTTAAGGGTCATGGGTTAGCTTTTATTAGGTCCTTAATTAGGTTAGACCTAAGTTTAGATGCATTGGACTACTTAGAAAACTAATCTAATCAAATGTTGAGTTAGGATTTCTTCTCTATTGATCTCTTTAATAGTTAGATTGATTAGTCCATAAATCTAAATGGACCTAATTTGTGGCTCAATGGATAGCCCGAGTCTTTAAACTAGTCTAATTGAGTCTGATGAACCAATTGGTGTCTAAGATAAGTTTGGCATTTTGATCTTTGTTCTTTGGGGATATCTCTTACCTGGCCAACTTGGTTGGTGTCTAAGGCAAAATGGTTAATGGCAGAACCCAACCCATAATCTCACTTACCTGGTCAATACGGTCGATCAGAATTGATTAGATAGCTCACTGACTCGTGTTAACCCATATCACCCAAGGTTAATCAGTCTTGACTGATTTTAGGTGCCCACGGATCATTAGTTATGAGTAACCCTCCTTGATTACTAATATGGTTAGTGGGAGGTTGATCCATGTCTTCTCATATCTTATTCTGTCACAATAAGATTAAACCCTTTAAATTATTAGGTCCATAAAAAGACAAAGTTATGGGGATAACCGAGTCTTAGCCTCCCATTAAGTGGGATGGTAATGGGTCCAATAGTTGGATGTTCATCGACAGATCCAAAGATCGGGTGTTCATCGGGCTATTATAATTGCTGTTTCTAATATGATGGCTTAATGCAACTTTCTTTACGGTGGTCAGGTGGGCTGGCCAAAGTCGGGCTTGACTATTTGTTAGTTAGAAGCATCGAATTTTATCATGTTAATGGTTGGACCTAACCGGGACCTTCAATAGGAGGTTCAAAGCCCGATTAGAGTGCACATTGGGGCAAAACCTAAATACTAGAGATTAATTGGAGAAGTAATCGGTTGAAGAACCTACCTTAAGATGCGCATGGGAGGGCCGGTAAAAGTCGGGCTCATGTGTTATCTATTGGACTCCAGTATCCACTTAGGAATCAAAGTGATTCCTCAGATTGGAGATAGAGGCTACCAGTCTGAACAAAATAGTGAGAGGGCCTTTAGACTAAAGTCCATGTCTATAGGATAATAATTCATATACACTAATTAGCTTTGGTTTTCCTTTCAGATGTCTTCCAACCTATCGCTTCGGTCTTTTCTCGATAACGAGAAGCTTAAGGGTCTCATCTTCGATAGCTGGTATCGAAGGCTCAGGATTGTCTTGGAGCATGAACGGATCTTGTATGTGATATCGAATCCGGCACTTGAAACCCCTGCTCCCAATGCTCGAGGTTCGGTTAAAGACATTTATCAGAAGTGGCTCTCTGATAGGACCACTGTCCGATGCATAATGTTGGTAGCAATGAATGATGGGTTCAGTCACAAATTCGAAGAAGCTCAGTCAGAAGAAATCCTTCAAAGGTTGAAGGAGTCTTTGGGGACACCAGACGACATTGAGAGGTACAGGGTCTCCTGTGCTATCTATAACATGTGGATGCATGATGGGACCTCGGTTACTGATCATGTATTGTACATGATCGAGATGATTAAGCACCTGGGCAAGCTCAGATGTCCCTTGCATGAATAGCTTTGGAAGGATGCAATTCTGAATTCCCTCCCCTTTTCCTTTATAGATTTTCTCAATCATTATAGAATGAATAAGC
This sequence comes from Areca catechu, assembly GCA_021397845.1. Lineage (NCBI taxonomy): Eukaryota > Viridiplantae > Streptophyta > Magnoliopsida > Arecales > Arecaceae > Areca > Areca catechu. The sequence goes on along the minus strand of CM038044.1, from coordinate 85,527,300 downwards.
TTGCGTTAACTACCATGGTCTGTTAGGGTTGTTGCAGACTTATGAGAAAGACCACCATCTGAACAAATGGATGGTAAATCTTGTGGGAGGATCGTCGTAGGGCATCGTCCCTTCAAGAAAGGGAAAAAGAAAAGTAAAGGGAAATAGGTGCAGAATGCTTCTAGGCCCAGTCAGGCCAAGAAGGAGAAGGCTGATAAGAACTAAGCGGAGTGCTTCTTCTGCAAGAAGCGGGGACATTGGAAGAGGAACTTTTTTCTCTACATTGCAGCCCTTGACTCGAATAGGTCCAAGAAGAGGAAGCAGCCAGAAGGTGCTGGATAATGTATTTATATGATAACACCTTGTAGTTTCTTCTATCTACGATACTACTAACTGGGTATTGGATACAAGAAATCCAATTCACATTTGCAATTCTTTGTAGGGACTTCAAGTTAGTAGAAGATTCGAGGATGGTGAGAGATTCTTGAACGTGGGAAATGGAAGCCAAGTTCCAGTCCTAGATTGGGAGTCCTCAAACTAGTTTTCGAGTCTTGTACGATCATTTTGAATGAGTATCATTATTGTCCATCTTTTATTATAAATATCATTTCTGTAGGCCAATTGGCCATGTATGGTTATGAACTATTAATAAAGAATGATATTTGGAAAATCATTTGGAATGGTTCTGTAGTATTGATTAGACACATGCATGATGGCATTTATGTACTATCGTGACGTGTTAGTGTAGTGTATATGTCTAGCAAACATCCTAGGATATATAATGTTAGCAATGCATACCTATGGCATTGTAGGCTAGGTCATATTAATTAGAGCAGGATAAATAGGTTGAAGTTCAAGGGTCTCCTCGACTTTAGTGAAAGTGGTTCACTTCCAACTTGTGAGTCTTGTCTTCTTGGAAAGATGACAAAATTACCTTTTACTAGAAAAGGTGAACAAGCCAAAGAAATTCTATGTCTGGTACATACTGATGTATAAGGATCCATGAATATTAGTGCCAGAGGTGGGTACAGTTATTTCATTACATTATAGATGACCTTTCGAGATATGGTTATGTCTTTTTGATGAGACATAAATATGAATCATTTGAAATGTTCAAATGATATTTTATTGAAGTAGAAAACAAACTGGAAGATGTATCAAAATCCTTCGATCAGATCGAGATGGTGAATATCTTTTCAGGGAGTTTTTGATAGGGCTGGAAATGGGCTGGCCCAAAAGCCCATTGTCTGGAACTAGACTGGGCCAGCTCAATAAACTTCGGGCCGGCCTGAAACTGGTTCAGGCTTCGGACCAAATTTTAAGCATATTGGACTAGTCTTAGGGCTGTAAAATAGAGTCCATTTAATTTTTGGGCCAAAGGGATGCCCAGATCCGGTCCAAAAATTTTTAAAATATAGTCTTTGGGCCGGCCCATTTCCAGCCCTAGTTTCTGACATATCTCGAGGAGAATGGGATTCTCTCTCAGTGGACACCTCCAGGGACACCTCAGTTAAATGGAGTGTCTGAAAGGAGGAATCGAATCCTGTTAGACATGGTTCGGTCCATGATGGGCTTTGCTTCTCTACCGCTATCCTTTTAGGGATATGCTCTGGAATCAGCCTATTATTTTTTGAATAGGGATCCGAGTAAATCCGTTAACAAAACCCCATATGAGATATGGACTGGACGTAGCCGACACTCTCACACCTTCAGGTTTGGGGTTGCCCGGCTTATGTAAAATGTTTAGAAATGGACAAACTTGGACCTAGGTTTGACCGGTGCCTTTTTGTTGGTTATCCAAAAGAGTCTAAGGGGTATTACTTCTACTTGGATGAGGAACAAAAGTTGTTCATCAGTCTTGAGGCTATCTTTTTGGAAAAGGAGTTCCTGGTGAAGGGACTGTAGCTACTAAGATTGAACTTAGTAAAGTTCAATAAGTGGAAGAACCGACACACTTAAGGGATAACATAGAACCGGTTGTGATTAGATCACACCCTGAGCCTATACAGGAACCATTAAGGAGATCCGGTAGGGTACCGAGTCGACTGAATAGATACTACAATTTCTTAGTCCGGGATGGTGATCCCATTGAACTCGATGAGAATAAGAGGATCCGATCACCTATATGGATGCGATGAAGAGGTCTGACTTTGAGAAATGGCTGGGAGCCATGAAATCCGAAATGGAGTCCATGGAAATCAACAATGTATAGACAATTGTTGATCCACCTGAAGGGATAAAATCCATTGGGTACAAATAGATTTTCAAAAGGAAAAGGGGTGCAGATGGGCAGGTAGAGATCTATAAAGCCTATCTGGTTGCCAAGGGATATCGTCAACATTTTGGTATTGATTATAACAAGATGTTCTCTTCTGTGGCAATGCTCAAATCCATTCAGATCATGCTTACTTTAGCGGCACACTTTGACAATGAAATCTAGCAAATGGATGTCCAAACAGCTTTCTTGAATGGTGAGCTGGAAGAGGAGGTGTATATGATACAACTTGAAGGGTTCACATCCATAGATGAGTCAAAGGTGTGCAAGCTTCAAAAATTCATATATGGACTGAAGCAAGCATCACGGAGTTGGAACATGTGACTTAATAAGTATATTAAGTCGTATGGCTTCGTTAGGAACGAAGAAGAGCCTTGCATTTACAAATAGGCTGATGGTTCTGTAATTGTATTCCTTGTGTTGTATGTGGATGACATTCTCTTAATCAGGAATGACATCCCAGCACTGCAAGGAATAAAGGTCCGGTTGTCATCTCAGTTCTCTATGAAAGACTTGGGTGAAGCCTCTTGCATACTGGATATGAAGATCTATAAAGATAGATCTAAGAGGCTTCTGGGACTATCCCAGTCTACGTATATCGACACTGTGTTAAAGCAGTTTAGCATGAAAAATTTCAAGAAAGGCTATCTCTCGATATGCATTGGAATTGCTCTCTTCAAATAGGATTGTGCCATAACTCCTAAGGAGAGAGAGCGCATAAGTAGAATGTCGTATGCTTCAGTAGTGGGTTCTATCATATAAGCCATGACATGTTTTAGACCAGACGTGGCATACTCACTAAGCATGGTGAGTAGATACTAGTCTGACTCAGGTGAAGCTCATTGAAAAGTTGTAAAGACCATCCTTAAGTATTTGCGAAATACTAAGGACCAATAGCTGATTTATGAAGAACTTGACTTGAAACTTGTGGGGCATATTTACTCCAATTTCCAATCAGATAAGGATGACAGGAAGAGTGCGTCAGGATTTATCTTTATCCTGAATGGAGGAGCTGTCTGTTGGAAAAGTTCCAAGCAGCCTACTATGATGGCTCGGTTTTGAAGCAGAGTACATTGCAGCATCAGATACAGCAAAGGAAGCTATGTGGTTGCGAAAGTTTCTTAGCGAGCTGGGAGTGGCACCTTCCTTGGATGGTCCTATTCTGTATTGTGACAGCAATGGAGAATTGCTCATGCCAAAGAGCCGAAGTCTCATCATCGCACAAAGCACATTCTGCAGCGCTATCACCTTATACGAGAGATCGTGAAAAGAGGTGACATTGACCTTCAGAAGATCGATGGAAAGGAGAATATGGCGGCCCCTTCATTAAAGCTATCAGAATTCAAGAGTTCGATAGTTGTAAATGAAAAATGGGAATAAGATTTTGTACTGATTGGCTTTAGTCCAAGTGGGAGTTGTTGGAAATTGTCCCAAAGCCAATCATCTAGGCTGTAGATGGTTGTGCTAATTTTATAATTGTATATGAATTTCTTGATAAATAAAAGTTATCTTTTTTTAACTGTTCATCACATGTGCATTTTCCTGGAAAGAACTCTTGTATGATGGAGTCCTTAGAACTACATTATATTTGATGTAGAGAAGATATATCAAGTAGTTCTTAAAATAGTTTACAACCAAATGATACATTATTATAGGACGACGATGTCTCAAGTATAGGTTGTTGTATCTCACATTGGTTGGTTGTCCTCTTAACCAAGGAGTGTTGTGATACTGATGTGACATGCAAGTGCAATGTATGACATCTCACTGAACGTGACCATCTGCGCAGCCCCTTTTTGCAAAAAGGTTGCTCACGAAGGGATATGGATATATGTGTCCCTCAGACCTGAGGTCACCATGGTAGCTTACAAGCAACTCACTGTACTTTGGTACCGGACTATCTAGATTTCTAATCTAGTGATGAAAGATTTCTAGGTGCAGTCAAGTACTTATGGAGCAGTGGTAGATCAAGATAGAATTGACCTCTCTAAATAGTTTGGAGTGAATGACTCGCTGTGTCTCAATTTAGCAAAACCATGGTCAAGGTAGTTCTTGTGAGGAGTCACAGAACTTGTAAGGTTGAGACACGATCTGGATGAACCAAATTAGAGTTGTCAGTCAAATCCTAGGTCATTCTGAGCATTATAAGGTCAAAGGAATAAATTATGCGATAACCATATGCCAGAGGTTCTAGAATATTGCTATGCAATCTTTGACCTATCTGGACATCGAGTATCATTGCTAGATGAGGATTTTGACTGGTATTGGAAGTGTTCCAGTGCTACCGACTTAGTGTTCAAACCTATGGGGTCAATACCATAGGGGTTTCTATCTGATCTAAAGGTTGATCGACGATTGAGAATCGTTTGTCATCACTGGAGGTCAATGTGATTGACCATGTTCAAGGTGTCGATACTTGGATATTTTTGAAGTGTCGATACTTGACTGACGAGTAGATTTTCTAGGAAGAATTTCTAGAAAGATTTGACTTCAAATTTTGAATTCGAATTTTGGTTTTTGGGCATTTTTGGCTATAGGCTTTCTTGGTATGATAGTCATACTTGCTATTTTTGGCTTGGACCCATTTGGTATGTCCCTTGACATTCTTTCCCAATCACTCTTCCTTCCTGTTTCTCCCTCTCATGGCTACCCCTATAAATAAAGATTATTTTATAGGGCTTTGGCTAATTTTTTGGTTCTTGGTTTTGTTTTATTGGTTGGTTACGAGGTCTCCATGCCACAAGAGAAAAAGAGGGAAAAGGGTTTATGAGGTCTTTGGGATTAGATGTGAGAAACCTAGCATTCAAGCTATTTCTTGGGAAGAGAGTTTGTTAGGAAGGGTTCCACCTCTCCTCCTTGTCTTCCCGAAAGAAGAAGATAGGCCCGAAGGAACCCGAAGAGCTAGCACTCTTACGGAGTTGGTCAGTTTTGAGCCCTGGTGTGAACTACTCGTAGAGGCCAGATGCGTGTGTGGCTTAAGAGCATTTTCACCACCTCCATCCTAAAGGTATAATGGTAAGGTACCCTTATGCCTCCATCATCTTTTCTGTTAATGTTGATGCTTTTAGTAGCATGCTTCATTATTATAATAGATCCTATTGCGGGCAGATCGATAGATCATTTTGATCTATCTATCGAGCCTTCCGCTGCTTATTTTAAAATCATTTTAAAATACTTTTCTTGTTCCTAGCATGTTTTTCCATTCAAAACCTTACTTGAGTGTCCACAAAATTGCCCTGGGAAAGGAATAAGGATTGAGCATGACCTGGATGGCCAAGCTATTATGACCTGGGACCTAGGCTATCCATATCATTTGATTCGATGGCTAGGCTGACTAGACTCTGAGGGTTCATGGGACACCCAAGATGATCCATTGCACCATGACCCAACCCTCTTACCTGCACCAGATTGACCCTTACTCGACAGGGTCGGACATCTCCCATCCTGGGAGAGTTGATGGGGACATCAGGTTAACCCTAGTTCACTATGGATCCCTAAATTTTGAGTCCTTTAGCCATTTTTCAAATTTTGTCTTTGAGTCCAATAATCAAGTCTTGTTAGCCCTTTGAGTCTTGTAAGTAGGGCTTGAGTCATTGAAGTCATATGGAGTCCTGTAATAAGGGTTAAGTGATGATAACCTGGTTGTGTCCTGTGAATAGAGTTTTCATTCACTTTGAGTCCTGTAATGAGGGACTGGCCCTTTTAGGCCCAAGTTAATTTTTTTGAGTCCTACTTTAGCCCTTGATATCATTGAGTCTTGTATTCAGAGTTCGATTCATGCCATTAGAGTTTTGGATCAGTTTTTGGGACATGTTCGGCTCAATGAGCCTAGTTGGTCAAGTTAGCTCATTTTGAGCCTAAAGTTAGTTGAGTCCTGTACTTTTAATTTTTTTGAGTCAAGTCCAATTTAGCAAGAGAAGACTCAAGCTAGTGAAGGACCCTAGCTAGTGTGCCACTTCAGCAGCTTCGTGGAGTCCCAGCCACACCTTGGATTGTGCCACACTAGGATTACATGGAGGATCACATGAAGTCAACCCATGCATAAAGATTTGGTGTCCACATGCCAGCACACCCTTCCACCCTCCAGGCATGCCAACTCAACATGCCATCAAGCTAGGAAGGAAGGTCAAATGGATATACTTCAATCCTGCAAATCATGAAGGCTTGTCTTGGAATGATTTGGCCCCCCCCAAGCCCAAGATGGAATATGTTTGGTGCCCCATGGCCCCCCTTTTGGCCACCCCATATATACATAATTGGAGGAATTTTGTTTTGGAATATGTTTGAATTCTACCATGTATTCTAGAGGCACAATAGAAAGTTGTTGGGCACCTCTTATCATGAGTTTTTTTCATGTATTCCATTACTTGGGTCCTAAGTAATGAACATCTATATAAAGGACCCCTCTCATGTACTTTGAGGATGATGTTATGATTAATGGAAAAAAATTCTTGAGTCTCTTCTCAATTGTCCTTTGCCTTTGTGCATCGAGCTCCTTGAGGGAGTAAACTGCCTTTGCTAGCATCGAGCGGTGTGAGGGCCTAGTTATCAAACCCTAGCCACCCTGTTTCTTCCAGCCTAAAGATGCCCATCATCAACCCATCCTTGCTGCCACCTGCTTCCTCTCTCTTCCAAGTTTCCTTCAACCATCTAGCCATCTTTTCTATCATTTTCTAACCCTCTTTAGGTGTTTTGCAGATCCCTCAAGTTTCACATGAATTGGAGTCTGTTTTCCTAGCTTTTAGGCCAGCGGATAGAAAGCCGACGAATCCGTGGGTCTTCAGCTTGATTTTCCAGGCCGCATCCGGGAGTGTGGAGTGATCCTTTCATGGAAGCAGCAGCAAACATTGCCAGGTACACACCCCCTAGCCCTCTAGATCGAGTTATTGTAGAAGAGCATGCCCTACCGGGATTTCTTAGTCTTGGCAGTCCTGTTTTTTATCTCTTTTGAGGGTCTTTTTGCATGCATATGCTCTAGAATTTCTATAGGATCACCCTTACATCCTTTTGACTTGAAATTTGGGAATTAAAATCTTAACTTAATGCTAAATCCATGAAAATTCCCTTGCATACTAATTAGTCCCGCATCATTTCTCCTAGTCGAATTCAGAGTCAATTTGGATCAAAATCAACCGTATATTGTAAAAATTAATATCAGCCATCTGATGTGTATCCTGATGGAGTGATCGGCAACCTCTTTCCTTCTCAAGCAAATCAAGTTCATCTAGTTTCCAAATCAACTCTCTGATGCCCGAAAGCTCCTTCTTCGATTCAAACTATATCATTGGCTTCTCCTAGTCCCGGATGAACTGTGATAGTGGGTGGACGATGGTGGTTTGTGATGTGCGGTGGCTAGTAGCTTTCTGTAGCAACATCTACAGGTGATTGTGGTGGCAGGAAGTTATGGCTAGAGTAGGGTGACAGCTTCAGACTCTCGGTGGGATGGCGGCTCATTGTGGTAGAAGGAGGAAAGATGGCCACAGGGAGGAAGGTAATGGACAGTGGTAGAAGGGGAAGAAAACTGTTGATGAGTGTCAGTTTGGACTGAGAGGATTGAGCAGCAACCATGGCTTGGGGAAGATGATCGAACGGTGGCTATGGGTGGTCTCAGTAGTTGACGGAGATGGGAAGAAGGTCGGTGGCTTGCAATGGTGACTGTGGAGGGTAGAGATGATGGAGGTGTGGTGAGCTACGGCTAAGGAAGATGGCCGGATTAGGGGAAGAAAGATAGCTAGCGGGTAGTAGTAGAAGTGACGAGTAGAGGCAGGCCATGATGGTTTTCCAGCGGCTTCTCCGGTGACTAGTAGTTCTTGGATGGTGGGGCCGGTAATGGGGAGAATGATCGGTGATAGTAGTGACTGATGGATTTTAGAAAATTGGACTGATCTCTTATGTTCTTTTTGGCCATGGATGGTGCATGGTTGGTTTCCTGACCAGGGGTGACTTCTTGACGATAAAGTAAAGGTCTTCAACATCTTCTCTAACGATGAAATAGCTCAAGAAGGTTGATGGTCCATGGACTAGGTTCGTAGACCATGGTTAATGGCTTATGTGGACCGATCCTGGCTTCTATGGACCATGCAGCTGGTCCACCATAGACCGGCTATATCAAAATTCATGTAGAGCTTAATAAACTTCAAACTTTGATTTTGGGCTCGTTTGAACTCCAATTTGAGTGCCATTTATACTGTTGGACTCCAAAAATCAAGCTCTTTTAATCCATGGACTTCTTTTTTATAAAATACTAATAAAAAACAAAATTCTTAATAAATAAGATTAATTAATATTTATTTTAATATTTAAATTAGGATATTTAGTAGTCTTATCACATCCGCAACTTAATCATTACTAGTCCCTTAGCAATGCAATAAGAATATAGATATTAATTTATAACCATATGATATTAAGATCCTCTCTTATGAAATTAGATCTAGGCTTAAAATTAAAAGAAGTTAGCTAGTATTACTAATTAAATATTGAGTTTTCAAAGTAAATTTCACAATCAAAACTATTAGAAACTTTCTTAGACTTTATCCAAAAGTTTGTAGTACTTGTGTTCATGATGGCTAACTTAGTATTTTAGTACTAGATTGTAAAGAACAATTGTATTTTCGCTTATCACCTACTTTGGTCAATTTTTTTAATACCCCTAAGTTAAGCACATGAGCTGAGGTAGCTTTTACACTACCTAAATTTTTCTTTTTTTCTTCCCTTTTTCTTTGCAATATCTTAATACTACCTACTTTTTGATGTGAACAACAATGTTTACTTAGACGAAGGTGCCCGGTTACTCGGTGGGAAACCAATTTTAGGCAGGAAGCTCTTTTCTCAAATTCAAGTTTTTTTAAATGGGGTGTATATCAATTACCACTTTTTAGTAATCATTGAATCTTTAATTGATCTTACAACTAATAGTTACTTTACTTTGTCAATGTGCATGTGTAATGAAAGTACTAATAGCTTTTAGGTGATCTAAGTAGGCCACTAAAAGTCTGACCAGCTAGTCTACTTCTTGACTCGTTACAGTCACTAGCAAATACTTTCAACTCTATTATCCTTTTCCTAGTTTATTTTGCTCAAAAACTTATGGCACAAGATTTATAAAAAAACCTCCACATAAATTTTTTTCAAAATTTTCAGTAATTTTCAAGTATTTTCAAAATATTTTTCAAAAAAATTTCAAAGATTTTTCCTATCCCCAACTTAATTTCCATTATTCTTAATGGAGTAAGAAAAAACTAAGATATAAAAATAAGACAGGGAGAGGTACCACCTAGACTAGATATGCATCATGAATTACTCGATGCATTTATAAAGAGTGGTCCATTCTTCCTACAAAAATAAAAATCACTAAAGCAAAACTCAATAAAAAGATTGGGTTGCCTCCTAATAAGCACTAAGTTTAACATCTTCAGCTAGACCTCCCAGAGTTCTTATCCTATTTCTGCCCGAATCTTGATGTGGATTTTTAAATCCCTACGTGATTCTGGTCGACTTCAGAGTATTTCCTGTATGGGACCATTAGGTGGCTTATTCCCTTGATAGCTAATAATTCTTTCTTTATAATTAGATCTAGGTACAACTTAAGTATCATCAGGATTCTAAGGGACTTGGATCTATATAATTAATGTGCCAAGGGAGTACTTCAGGATCCCCATTCGATGCCTCTTCCTTCATAGGCAAAGGTGCAACTAAAGTCATGAGGGTTTAGCTAGTAATTTAGATCTTAGCATAAGCCATTCCTGATCTATAACTTGGTACTTTTTTCAAATCAATAACAACTCTATCTCCATACATTATTTTAATATAATAGATAAATCTTGGAGGCAGTTCTTGAAAGTGGTGCCAAATATAGAGAAATTAGATATAAAAGTTTTAAATTTGTTATCCTCCATATACGTAATATCCCATCCAATAGCTTCTTTAATGCTTTTAGAACATATATAATTTGGGCTTCCTGATTGTATATTACTAGTAAGGTGTTAGTGGAGGTGGTAGGAAGTAGATTTGATTCTAGGTCAGGTGGTGATTTTAACAAGGAAGCTATTGGGAGTTTGGATGATGGCTCATATTTTTCAATCCAAAGTGGGGTGGTATTGGGATAGGGTGCTTCTACTAGGTCATTCATCTCTAGGGTATATCCCTCTATATCATATCATCTACCTCAAAGTTGCCACACTAGGATTTAACAAATCACGGGAAAGAATTTTATGCATGACTTCCTCTATTATATTCTACCTTTATGATCTTTGGGAAGTCTTAGTTAATTTCATCATTTCACCTATTCGTTCTTCCTTCCTATTGAAAGTAATGGATAATTCTAAGATTCTTGGGATTGGGACCATAGGTAAGTTGGGTGATGATAGAAGTGGTTCATCGTTCCTTTCTGATTTCTCTTTATAAGTTTCTACCTTAGTCAAATTATCTAGGTTGGTCTTTTTGGTTGTACAGGATTGTTCTATGACTAATGCATTTTCGAGAGTTATAATCGATTGTTCAGGGATAGTCACACCGATATTAAAATTTTCAATTAGGTATTATCCCTCAAGATAACTTTTGGGTTGACTAGGCAGTTCTTCTTCACTCACAACTATGGCAATTGACTTAATTGTATCTCCAAATGGGCAATAACCTGGGTGTTGGAGGTTATCTATTGGCCAGTGGTTTGTGTAAAGTTATTCAGGATGGCATTAGTATTATTAACTATAGCATGGAGGTCAGCTTGGGATTTAGCCAAAGTTTCTAGACTCTTTTCTAATATGCTGACTCTTACTTCAAGGCCTAAACCTAGTTGATGATTAAGTATTTAGCTGGGCCTAGGGTAAGGCTGATCAAAATTATGAGTTCCTAGTATTGCATCTTATGACCACACCAAATTAGGATGACAATCCCACCCTGAGTTATAGGTTGGTGCATAAGGTTCAGTTATATATTTTTCATTAGCTATACTCCCTTATGTAGACTTATTTTGGATTGGGTGCATCAAGTAAGGACATTCCTCTACAACATGATCTGGTGCATTATATGCCGTGCACATATGTGCTAGCACATGGTAAAATTGGATATATCCTTCACGTTCTAGGACTTCCATAATCTTATGGATCATAGATGCCAGTTTAGTTTTTTTAGGTTCCCTTGTATGGTTATGAAAGAATTATGCCTTGAAAGCCAATCATAGTTATTGTATTAGTGGCATTTTTGTATTATCTCAACTCAAGATTGATAATAATAAAAGGCATTTGTTGATTCATCATACTGTAGTATCTTATCAAGATTATGATGAACCCCATAGGTTAGGGTAATGGAATTAGGATTATGATGGAGATCATAACGGTGAGACCTAAGTTTTTATAAACCCTAGTCTAAAATGTTCCTAGTCATTGGATTATCGATTCGGGGATCGATGTTTCTGGAAAGACTAGCATATCTTATGTATGCTCGATAAGGAAGGTGGTTGGTCTCATAGCCATTTGTGTAAGGACACTAATACAAGGATATGGGTCCTCATTAGGATATGAGTTCACTGAACTGGTCCACCTTGAGAACATCTTATGAAGGTCTTACTACTTGTCAAAAGATGGTTCTCATAGTAGGAGATGCATAAGTGATCCTTAGACCTGAGATCACCTTGGTTCCTTATGCACATAAAGCCATGTTTTGGTTTATACTCATTCATAACAAAGAGTCATGTATCGGGTTGTTCTTGGATGTGGTGGATTGTGCATGAAGGATGTGAGTGGATCAACAAGGAATCGATTACTCTCAGAAAGTCTTTGATCAAAGCAGGATGAGATTAGAAAGGATTTCTAATCTTTCATCGATCAAGTCTTTATTATTAAATTGAGATTCGAAAGGATTAAGTATTAGGGTTTGACAATTCTCCATACCCATCACTTATTTAGGATAAAGGAAGATCGAAGGATTGAATTACACGTTAACTTTTCATTAAAGGATATTTTAGTAATTTCTATCAAAATTTTTATCTTCTAGGTAGGCATGACACATTTCTAGATATCAATCATGTCTTGTAGGTTTTCATGAATCAAATTGGATGGATTCATGAGTCAATTTAGAAATTAGTTCGAATTGGCTAACTTGGGTCAGCTCGATTTGACCTAATTGGATCAATCGATTTTGATTGGATCGAAATAGCTTGGACCTGGACCTTTTGCTGGCTAGATGTGTAGCCCAAAGGGTCACACATGCTAAAAAATTGGTTAAGGAAGTCAATTGGATTTTGGTTAGGGTCATTGAATTCTAATAGGCTAGCTAATTTGCATACTAGCATAAACAAGCTAGCCTAACTCCTAATCCAATTGGATTGGATCAGTTTACTTGCTATTTGGGCAAACCAATTTAAGTGAGACTTAGATTGGGTTGATTCCCAATTGGGGTAGCACTTATCTATATTTATCTGGACTTAATTGAGTATTTTTCTTGGATTATGAAAGAGTCTAAGTGGGATTGGACTCTTGGCGCCGTGTTTGGCATGCACCAAGATTAAGGGGCATAGAAGGACCAAGAGTCCTTCTACCACTTAATCACTTATTCCAAAGAAAATGCTAAGCCACTCTCCCTTATCTCCATATCCATTTGGATTGGGCTTGACTCGTTAAAAGATGGAATTAGCATGGAAAAATTATGGTGCATAATATGAAGGGACGTGTCCCTTCATGTGTGGGGTGCAATCTTAAATCTAGAAGTCCTACTTGAAGGCTTCTAGTTCTCCGATATATCCATTGGAATCCCATGTCCCTTAGCCAAATTTTGACTGGTTACTTGTCATATGGCAAGTAAAAAAATTGCTAAAAAATTGAAGAGACACATATATATCTCTTGGCATAGTGATATGACATATTACGATAAGACCTTTCACCTAAGGGACTCCTTCTGCTTGAAGGGTCATATCCAATCATTAAAAAATTAGATCAAGGACTGAGAAAAAGGTTTATCAGGCACCCCCTCACTTAGTATAAAAAGGCATCAGTATTTTGATGCCAAAAACATCAAAAATAATTCGAAAGAAATCCTTTCTATTTTTCTTTCTTCTCTTAGGACAAGAAGTCTTCTTTAAGATAAGACTTGTCATTTTAAAACAAGAGCCTAGAAAGAGATATAGGAAGGATAATTGGATTCTAAGAGAGGATTCAGAGAGGTCTTTGAGTGCCCTACAGGAGGGTAGGGATTCCAGCAAAGGAAAAAAGGTCGCTGAAGGAAGAAAGGCTGTCAAGAAGAGTTCTAGTCAAATAAACAAGCTTGGTAGTGTACTTTCTTAGTCCGGTTCCTATGTGGATCACCTCTAGAGGTCATACACTTGTATGCCTTATAGAAATTAAGGAGTATAGTACTCCAGGTATTCCTCTATAATCCTAAATTATGATTTATTAGTTGTTATGGCCTAGTAGTCCTTGGGACTAGGATTTTGGTCGATTAGGGTTTCAATAATGAAAATCTTGAAACCCAGTCTTCCACTGTGTCAGCTCGAAACCCAATAGTAGTATCAGAGCCATCTCGATTCATGCAATTAGTAGTTATTTTAGTGGTAATTGCTTGCTTTGCCATGACTCTTGCATGATTAGTTCATATTATACATGTGATATGTTATGCTCCTAGTAACTGCTTTGGATTGGATTAGCCACCATGGCCGTCCGGTCATAGGAGCTAAGTAGGATTTAAAAGCCCTCTCATTTCATTCACTAGGGTCTCCTATGATGTTTAGGGTGCCACTGTGGTCTTATCCCATGAATAAGTGAGGTGAACGAATTGTTGTTTTAATCATACTATGGTTATGCATATTAGGGTTAGTATGCTTATTTGCTAGAATATGTCATGTTGGCATGGTTAATTAGGATGCATTTGAGACCATCAAAGCCCTCATAAAAATTATATTTAGTTATTGTATTATATAAATTCTTGATGCAAATTCTTTTTAGAGTTTGACTGATCGATTGGTGTCTAAGAAAAGTGATTCTATGAAGGTAAAGAGAATGTGATTTTTAATTGGTTCCGTTACTTACCTGGCCAAAATTATTTGGTGTCTAAGGCAAGAATGGGAGGACTCCCACACCTCTTCACTTACCTAGCCAATTCGATTAATTTAGACCTTAGAATTGGAAATGCTAATTAATTTTAAATACACTACAATTTGCCTTCCTTCATGACAAGCCAAATTTGTATCAAAACTATAGTAGGTTTATTGAGCAAACTCAAGGGTTACTAATAGGGTTTGATAAAAAAAATTTGACATGGTGCATTTTATGCTTTATAGTATGCTTGATAATATTACTTTGTTGAGCAAACTCAAGGATATCATTATTCAATCATGACTATATAAAATAAAGGGTCCGACTAAACTAAGATATTATGATTTGTTGTGCAAATACAAGACTGTAAGTGTCTTAGAGGTAAGTATTATGTTGAGAATTACAAGGGATGTAATTAAAAAGGAATTTCCTATTCTTGATCTTATAAATGTTTGTTGTGCAAATACAAGACATTTATAAGGAATTGGGATCTCAACCCCACTAAAGAAACCAAATACTGGTTTCTCATTTACCATAGTTGAGGGTTTTGGTATTCGAAGAAAATAGTGGGAGACACAATTAGATTTAAAGTCCTTATCTAATTATGATTATCATCTTGAGTGGTCTGCTTATGTATTATTTTTGTCTGATTATACATCTAAATTATTGGCTTCATCATTATCACTATGGGGCATACTAGATGCCAATAAATTGATCAGACCAAACTATATGGATTGGTTGAGGAACCTGAGAATAGTACTTGCTCAGGAAAAAGTATGATATATCCTTGATTCTTTGGATCCAGATCCGAATGGAGATGATGCGACAGAGGAGCAAAATCCACTTATAGAATGTGACAGAATTACATCTTGACTGTCAAGTGCATCATGTTAGCCTTGATGTGCAATGAGTTATAGAGGCAACATGAATATATGGAACCTCAGTCCATACTACTCAATCTCAAAGAGCTATATGAAGAGCATAGTAGGACTGCTAGATATGAGATATTGAAGCAGTTGTTCTGAGCATGTATGAGTGAGGGCTCGCATGTACAGGTCCATGTTCTTAAGATGATTGACTTAATCACCCAATTAGGTCAATTAGGTTTTGTCATGGATGGGGAGCTTAATCAGGATTTGATCCTGCAATCATTCCTAGATTCCTAATCTTTGTTTGTCATAACTACCATATGAACAAATTGAACTTTTCATTATCAGAGCTGCTTAATATGCTTAAGACAGTTGAGAGCCACTTCAAAGGTGATAAGGCTCATCATCTTCTAATTGATGGGAAGAAGAAAGGAGTAATGAAAAGGGTTTAAAGAGAAAGCTAAACTCAAAGGAGAGTATCAAAAAGAAGAAAAAGGCAAAGATGTCTTCAAATGATGGATTCTGTTTCTTCTATAGCAAGAAGAGACATTGAAAGAAGAACTGTAAGATGTACCTTGCAACTTTGAAGAAAGAAGCCAATGGAGCATCAAGAGGTTTGTTTATGATACAAATAAACTTATCATTGAGTTCTTCAACTTTTGATTCATGGATATTGGTTACCGCATGTGGGTCTCACTTATACAAATCTTTGCAGGGACTCCATAAAATTAGAAGATTGAAAAAAGGTGACTTCAAGCTTTATAGCACGAGTGGAGAGGCCATTCATGCAGAAGCTGTTGGAACCTACATGTTATTGTAGCCTTCAGGCAAGATATTGGAATTAAAAGATTATTATTTCATTTCAAATATTATTAGAAATATTGTTTCTATACCTTTGTTATTAAGACAAGGTTTTAAAATAAAAGTTGAGAGCAATGGTTGCTCCATTTTTCATTTTAATCACTTTTTTAGAATGGATAAATTTATGAATGGTCTTAGAAAATAAAAAGAGAAAGAGGGATGATACTAATAAAACATTCTTTTGGCATTGCCGATTAGGTCATATAAATGAGTCAAGGATTAACAAGTCATACAAAGATGATTTCTTTGGCCCTTATGATTATAAATCATTAGGAACTTGTGAATCTTGCCTCATAGATAAAATGACCAAGTCTCCATTCACTGGACATGGAGAAAGGGCAACTGAGTTGTTAGGGTTAATACATTCAGATATATGTGGACCTATGTCAACTCAGGCTAGAGGAGGATACTCTTATTTCATCACATTTATTGATGATTTATCTAGTTTTGGATATGTGTATTTCATGAAACATAAATTCGAAGCCTTTGATAAATTTAAAGAGTATCAAAATATGGTTGAGAAACAAACTTGAAAAGTATTAAAGTCCTTCGATCTAATCGAGAAGGAGAATACTTATCTAGTAAATTTCTTAATCATCTTAAGAAAAATAGTATTATCTCTGAATGGACTCCTTCATATATATCATAATTAAATGGTGTAGCAGAAAGGAGGAATCATACCTTGTTTGACATGGTAAGGTCCATGATGTGCTTCATAGATCTTCCAATATCTTTCTGGGGATATGCTCTAGAAACTGCTCCATATGTATTGAACAGGGTACCATCAAAATCAATACCTAGCACTCCATATGAATTATGGAATGGCAGGAAACCAAGTCTTAAACATCTTAAGATTTGGGATTATCCAGCTTATGTTAAAAAAAGAATTAGGACATAAGCTAAGTGCTAGGATTGAGAAATATAGGTTTATTGGTTATTCTCAAGAGGGTATTGGATACCTATTTTATCATCCTACTGAATAAAAGGTCTTAGTTAGTAGGTATGCCATTTTCTTGGAAAAAAAATTTATCCAAGAAGAAAGTAATGAGAGAATAATTGATCGAGAAAGTTTAAAATAAACAAACTCAAGTTCCTCTACCAGAAGTACCAATTGATCAAGTACAACCACAACACATACCTCCTCTCTGTAGGTCAGAAAGAATGAGGGAAGCACCTCTAAGATATGGTTTTATGATTGGAAATAATAATGAAACCAGCATCATTGAAGATGATGATCCACTGACCTATACAAAAGCAGTCATGGGTAAGGACTTTGATAAATGGCTTAGTGCCATGAAATCTGAAATGGACTCCATGTGTGACAACCAAGTTTGGATCTTGGTTAACTCACCTGAGAGAATTATCCTAATTGGGTGCAAATAGTTCTTCAAGTGGAAGATTGGAGTAGATGGGTAGATAGAAACCTACAAGACTAGGTTGGTGGCAAAAGCTTTCAAGCAAAAGCATGGTATTGACTATGATAAAACTTTTTCGCTAGTTGCCATGCTCAAGTCCATTAGGATTTATACTTTCCATTGCTACATACTATGATTATGAGATCTAGCAGATGGATGTTAAGACTACATTCCTCAATAGGAATCTTGAGGAAGAAGTCCATATATCACAGCCAAAGGGTTTTGTCTCAAGTGGGAGCCCAAACCAAGTATGCAGGCTTAGGAAATCCAATTATGGATTGAAGCAAGCATCAAGGAGCTAGAACATTCATTTTGATGAAACTATTAAGGAATTTGTTTCATCAAGAATATGGATGAGCTATGTATGTATAAGAAGACAAGTGGGAGTGCCATTATCATCTTGGTCTTGTATGTCATGACATATAATTGGAAATGATATTCCAATGATGCAGTCAGTTAAAATATGGCTATCAAAATGGTTTTCTATGAAGGATTTGGGAGAAGCATCCTATATTCTAAGAATAAAGATGTATAGAGATAGATCTAAAAGGATGCTAGATTTATCCCAATCCAGGTACATAAACTAAATATTGAAGATATTCAATATGGAAAAAAGTAAAAAGGGTTACTTGCCCGTGAGTCAAGGCATACACCTATCTAAAAGGATGTTACCTAAGACTCTAGAAGAAAGAGATAGGATGAATAAGATCTCTTATGCTTTGGTAGTGGGATCAATTATGTATGCAATGCTATGTACCGGACCTAATGTTGCTTATGCTTTAGGCATAGTAAGCAGGTTCCAGGTTGATCTAGGGAAGAACATTGGAAAGCTATGAAAAATATTCTTAAGTACCTGAGAAGGACTAAGGATGTTTTTCTAATATATGGAGGATCAAATCTAAAACTAGAAGGCTATACAGATCTAGTTTCCATTTTGATCTAGATGACAGTAAATCCATATCAAGATATGTCTTTACTATAAATGGAGGAGCAGTGGTTGGAAGAGTACTAAGCAACCAACTGTAGCTAACTCAATTAATGAGGTAGAATACATAGCTGCTAGTGAAGCTACTAAGGAAGCAGTATGGATGAAGAGGTTCATTATCGGATTGGGCATAGTTCCTGTAATACAACAACTAGTGCCATTGTATTGTGATAACACTGATGCTATTGCATAAGCGAAGGAACCAAGGTCTCACCATAAGTCCTAGCACATTTTGAGATGCTTCCATCTCATTCGAGAAATCATTGAAAGAAATGATGTGGTAGTAGAACGAGTTGATACAAAGAATAACATAGTAGACCCATTCACTAAGGCACTTTCTCTACAGTAGTTAGATCACCATCTAGATTGTATGGGTATTAAATACAAGGGTGATTTGCTTTAGTGCAAGTGGGAGATTGAATGAATTATGCCATAAAAGCCAATCATAGTTATTATATCGGTGGCATTTTTGTATTATGTCAACTCAAGATTGATATCAATAAAAGACATTTATTGATTCATCATACTATAGCACTTATCAAGATTATGATGAATCTTATAAGTTAGGGCAATGCAATTAGGGTTATGATGGAGATCATAATGGTGAAACCTAAGTTCCTATAAACCCTAGTCTAAAATGTTCCTAGTCGTTGGATCATCGATTTGAGGATCGATGTTTCTAAAAAGACTAGCACATCCTATGTATGCTCGATGGAGAGGGTGGTTGGTCTTAAAGACATTTATGTAGGGATACTAATACAAGTATGTGGGTGCTCATTAGGATATGAGTTTACTGAACAAATCACCTTGAGAATATTTTATAGAGGTCTTACTACTTGTCAAAAGATGGTTCTCATAATGTGAGTTGTGCAAGTGATCCTTAGACTTGAGATCACTATGGTTCCTTATGCACATAAAGTCATATTTTGGTTCATATTCATTTATGACAAAGAGTTATGTATGGGGTGTTCTCGGACGTGGTGGATTGTGCATGAAGGATGTGATTGGATCAACAAGGAATCGATCACTCCTAGTAAGAAGAGGACTTATTCCATGCAATCTCTTAGATTGTTGACTTAGGAAGTCTTTGATCTAAGTAGGATGAGATTAAAAAAAATTTCTAATCTTTCATCAATCGAGTCTTCATTATTGAATTGAGATTCAAAAGGATTAAGTGCTAGGGTTTGATAATTCTCCATACCTATCACTTATTCATTGAAGGGTGTTTTAGTAATTTTTATCTAATTTTTTATCTTCTGGATAGGTATGACATGTTTCTAGATGTCAATCATATCTTGTAGGTTTTCAAGAATCAAATTGGATGAATTCTGAGTCAATTTAGAAATTGGTTCGAATTGGCTAACTTGGGTCAACTCGTTTGGCCTAATTGGATCAATCGATTTTGATTGGATTGAAATAGCTTAGATTTGGACCTACTGCTAGCTAGATGTGAAATCCAAAGGGTTACACATGCTAGGAAATTAATCAAAGAAGTCAATTGGATTTTGGTTAGGGTCATTAGATCCTAATAGGCTAGCTAATTTGCATACTAGCATATGCATGCTAGCCTAACTCCTAATCCAATTGGATTGGGTGAGTTTGCTTACTATTTGGGCTAATCAATTTAAGTGGAATTTAGATTAGGTTAAGTTCTAATTGGGGCTGCATTTATCTGTATTTATATAAAATTAATTAAGTATTATCCTTGGATTATAGAAGAGTCCAAGTGGGATTAGACTCTTGGCACCATGTTTGACGTGCGCCAAGATTAAGGGGCACAGAAGGACCAAGAGTCCTTCTACCACTTAATCACTTATTCTAGATAAATGCTAAGCCACTCTTCCTTATCTCCACACCCATTTGGATTGGGCTTGACCAGTCAAAAGATGGAATTGGCATGGAAGAATTATGGTGCACAAAATAAAGGGACGTGTCCCTTCATGTGTGGTGTGAAATCTTAAATCTAGAAGTCCTACTTGAAGGCTTCTAGTTCTTTGATACATCTATTGGAATCTCTTGTCCCTTAAACAAAATTTGACTGGTTACTTGCCACATGGCAAGTGGGAAAATTGCTGGAAAACTGAAGAGACATATATGTCTCTTAGCATAGTGATGACATATCATGATAAGATCTTTCATCCAAGAGACTCCTTATGCTTGAAGGGTCCTATCTGATCATTAGAAAAATAGATCAAGGGCTGAGAAAAAGGTTTGTCAGGCATCCCCTCACTCAGTATAAAAACACATCGGTATTATGATGCCAAAAATATCAAAAATAATCTAAAAGAAATTTTTTCTATTTCTCTTCCTTCTTTTAAGACAAGAAGTCTTCTTTAAGATAAGACTTGTCATTTTAAGATAAGAGCCTAGGAATAGATATAGAAGAGATAATCATATTCTAAAAGAGGATTCAGATAGGTCTCTGAGTGACCTACAAGAGGATAGGGGTTCCAACAAAGGGAGAAAGGTCGCTGAAGGAAGAAAGGCTGCCGAGAAGAGTTCTAGTCAAAAAGCAAGTTCGGTAGGAGTGCTTCCTTGATCTGGTTCCTATGTGGATCACCTTTGGAGGATATACACTTGTGTGCCTTATAGAAATTAAGGAGTATAGCGCTCCAGGTATTCTTCTATAACTTTAAATTATGGTTTATTAGTTGTTATAGTCAAGTAGTCCTTGAGACTAGGGTTTTGACCAACTAGGGTTTTAATAATAACAATTTTGAAACCCAGTCTTTCACTGCATCAGCCTGAAACCCAATAGGTTGTATGCATCTTTGAATCTCATGAAATTGGGATACATATTAATAAGTTGCGGTCATAAACTTGTTAGCTTAGGATCTAATTCTAGATAATTGGAAGAGTCAATCATATACCAATAATCTTGTAGGATTTGAGGTTGTTCAATAGGATCTAGGTAACAATAATTTATTAGACTTTTAGGTCGTTCAGTAGGATCCATGACCTTTTAATCTTGTATGGTTTAGACTATATCTAACCAATCATCGTTTTATCATAGCAAGATTTTTTTTGATTTTTTTAAGAGGAGAGGAAAAAAGAAGAAAGAGAGAAGAATTCTAAAGATGAGAGACATAGAGGATCCTAAATCTATAGATGATAAAGAAGGGTGATTTAATTAGGTTAAAATTTTTTAGCAAGCAAGTTATCAAACATGTAATCTCTATCCTAGGATTAACCTATGTCTAGATAGCTCATAACTACCAAGGCTACCTTGGGGTCTTCCAAGTCAAAGACTAACAACTGACTAGCCAAGCAAGGGTAAGGTCGGTGGGGGTCCCCTGTTGCTTTTCTTAGACACCAAATAAATTGGCCAGGTCAGACAATGGAACTAATTAAAAATTCCTTTCCTTCAGGGCTAAATCATCCTTGAACCCCTTTTCTAGATACCAGCTGACTAGTTAATCTTGACTTGGTGCAACTCTTTCAGCAGCTTTATCTTAGTGAGCTTGAATATCTTAGGGTCAACATCTAATTGATTTTAGAATAAAGGCTTAGGTTATGCAGTATGAAGGATGGTGGTTTGTGGGCCAAGGGTAATGAAATTCTCACCTTATGTTGTTTAGGGGTTGTGCCCTTAATGTGTTTTATGAGAATGCAATACAAGTCAAACAAGGTATCCAAAAAAGTTAGAAAGATTTTAAATTTATTATTTATTTCTTTAAATTAATTATGTTTCACAGAAATGTATCTTTTTATTTTCTTTTGGGTTATTTAAGGTAGTTTAATTAAAATAAAAAGTTAATTAGGTTAGGAGTTGATTTGTGAAAAGAAGGAATGTGATTTTTTTAATGTTAACAAGAATTAAAGGAAATCTAATAATTAAGGCAACTAAAACAAAAAAAATGATAAAGCTAAATAGAGCAATAACTGGAAATTTTTTATTTTTTTATAAAATAATTATGCCTTGATGCCCAACAATGATGCCAAAATTTGATCGCTATCATAGGCGGTAAAAAATAAACCTACTCACTACTATAGCTAGGATGAGTTGGGATCATATCCTCAGGAATCAAGGATAATTATTTCATGAAAAAAGTAAAGAAAGAAATACATATTTAGATGTTTATAAAATAGATCATGGTTTACTTAAAACTAATCAATTTAAATTAAATATGAGATCGAGGGATTTAAATGATAAAAAGATGTCTTCAAGTTTCCAAGTAATCATGAGCATAAATCATGCATATGTTCTAATCTAAGCAATCAAATTCTGTAATTATTTTGGAATCCTTCAAACTAACCCCTAGTATAGGCTATCTTACAAATATGAACCATATCTTATCGGGATCATGGCCCGTCCTACAAGTAAGGCTATCTAATACTTATTTGAAAAGATCCTAATAAGATACATAAATAAAAATCCTAGAATTAATTATCTGTGTTGAGTATGGACCATATCATATTAGGTTTATGATCCATCCCACCTATAGGTAATTAATTTCAAGAAATCAAATGGAAAGGAGTTTTAAAAAAATTAAGAGCTTTATTCAATCGCATAGAGTAGAAAAATAAATACAAATACTTAAGTATGGAAACCTGTACTTCCCTACAGACTGCACCTCAGTCGAGCATGGCTCCTAGATACATCTTCTTGGAGATTCGAGGCTTTGTTATAGCACGTCCTCCTTTGAAAACTCTTTTTTATTTATTCCTCTCCATCTCTCTCAAAACCTTCAACTAATTTATAGAAGAAAAATAAAATAAAATATTGCTGTAGAAACTAATACTTAGATTATTTCTGGGGTCCTTTTATAGAGCTCAGATAGGTTGAATCCCAGTCCAAATTGACCTTCAATCCATTTTGAATTAGTCTTTGAATTGGTGTTGGAATGCTTGGATTTTGCTAAGTCATTAGATTGTGATCAAAAGGTTGAAATCACGTTCAAATCTATCGCACACAGTCTTAAATGAGATAGGAATGAATAGGGGCCATTGGATCTTGTTCTTTGGTGCCTTTGGGCCATTGATTAGCACAGATCATGGCCCAAATTATGCTTTGAAACCCTCCTGTAAGTTGGAATGGATGATAGCCCTTTGATCTACAACCAAATGCCATCTTGATCATCTGCCAAATGTTAGACCGTGTTAAGACCAAGAGAAATTTCGTAGATCATTCCATACACCGTGTGAATACACGATTTGGTGACTGGCTGGTACTGTGTAATGAGCCATGATAGAAAATCCTGCTGCCATGTCTCATCTCCCCGATAGACCAACTAGCCTCCATTATCGGACTGTACCCTCCATCGCCAGAACCTCCCACACACCATTGAAGCTCTCACCGCCACTAAATGCTTCCCTGTGTACCAAGAGGTCATCTTCATCACTGAAATCATCCCCTCTACCATCTTTATCATCGAGATCTCGCTCGGATGCTCCTCTCTTAGGCCACCATTGCCACTACCACTACCGGGCAGGGAAGATGGTGGTGTCAGGATTTCTACGACATCTGGCGAAGCTTGGATGGTGGTTGACATCTCTTGGATGGTGATCTTAGTATTTTGGAGAATAATGTGATGTCATAGAAGAGAGGGGCTTGGGAATGGCTGGATCGTGGCTTCTTCGATTGGCAACAGGCTCTTGGCATATCCTCTGTGTTGACCCCATAAGTGATTTTGATGATAACCAAACATTGGAGCATGTATATTTATTTCTGACAACTCTTCAAGTGTTTGACAAGTTTTTGTAGGATGAATTAAATGTTCAATCTTCAACTCCTACACTTCTGTTTTCTTGTTTGAGTTATGTTGTAATGGATTTTTGTAAAGAAGAACTCAATGAAAAAGCTAAGAAAAAAATCATGTTAAAAGGGTTACTTCTATGTGTGTGTGTGCCATGAAATTTATTTTGAGTTGGTTTGTTTGAGAATGTAAAGAGTTGGTAAGAGTTTTTCTTTAAGTTCAAATGTAAAAATCCTGAAGAAGACACTCGAGCCGACCTCACATGATGAAGAGACGACTCTGCTTACTGGCACACAGTAAGGATTCTGGAACGCAGCAATCCGAGCTGACTCGATGGAAAGCGAGCCGACTCCAGTAAACTCGAGTCAACTGGAATCAGTCCAAGCCGACTCCTCTAGAGTCCAATTTCTGAAGATTTCTGAGAACAGCCAGGCGAGCCGACCTAAACAAGAAAGAGCCGACTCTGCTAGACCTAATGTTGAAAGCCTGAGAAAGCAAGCCGACCCGAACTGCACCGAGCCGACTCTTCCAAAGTGAGGTTTTCCGAACCTGAGAAGAAGAGCCGATCCAAGCTGAAAAGAGTCGACTCCTCGAGTTCAAATTTTTCAAAGAAAGAAGTTCGAGCTGACCCGAGCTATCAAGAGCTGACTCGTCCAGAGTGATGTTTTGCACCCTGAGACAAAGAGCCGACTGCATTGAAGATTTGGTGACCTGACCTATCGACTCGAAGGATCTGAGCCGACTCGAAGGAATCCGAGCCGACTCGAAGGAATCCCAACCGACTCGAACGTCATTTCCAGGTATCTAATGGCTAGTTCCAGAAATTATTTTTGAATGCTAAAAGGCGCTCCAATGGTCACAAATCATTTCTCAATGGTCTACAACGGCTAGAACTACCTTGGGATGATAGAAGACTTTAAATTTGAAGGATTTGAATTTCTTTGAAGAAATGAATTAGTGAGTTCTTCAAAGAAAAGAGAGCTTCATTGAATATCCTACCAACCAACAGCTAAAGAGCACAAGAGCATTCAAGTCTTCATCAACTACAATCTGAAGCTTGAAGCAACTTTGCGAAGAAGCCACTGAAGTAATTAAAGCCTATTCAAGTGTATTTAAGTGGACTTCCAACAAGTTGCACTGGCAACTATCTGACAAATTGAGTTTGTTATTATTGTTGCATTTCTTTCAATTCAATCTTTTGAATTGTTGGGTTATTGGTGAGCCCGGTTGAAAAACCAAATAGGTTCTTGGTGAGCCTTGATAAAAACCAAGTGTTGGGTTCTTGGTGATCCTGGTAAAACCAAGTTAGGTTTTTTTGTTGAGCCTGTTAAAACCAAAGGGTGTTGGGTTTTCTCTAGTGATCCTGTAAAACCAAAGTGTAGAGGTTTTGGATTGTGATCCTATAAAACAATCCTACTGATTCGGGTGTGAATATAGTGGAAATCCGAAGTGGTATCTTGGGTAGTGGACGTAGGAGCTGGATTGCTTCAAACCACTATAAATTTGGTGTGTTTGTATTGTGCTTACTTGACTCCTTTTAGCTTCTACATTTTATAACTCTATCACAGCACCTACCACTAGCAAAGGATTTTGAATTGCACATTATTTGCTTTAAATTTTTAAAAGTCCCAATTCACCCCCCTCTTGGGTAGCCACCCAGGCAACAACTGGTATCAGAGCAGTGTCTCTGATTATCTTAGAGTAAAGATTGATTGCTTATCCAATGAGTACGTCCTTGGCGGAAGGTCAATCAACTAATAGACTCCACTCTTCACTGGCACAAAATATGCATATTGAAAAACTAGAATGAAGATCTATATTCAAGCAATTGATTTTCAGTTATGGAAGGTCATTCTAAAGGGTCCTTATATCCCCATGATTAAAATTGATGGAGTGGACGTTCCTAAACCTGAAGAGGATTGGGATGAACACGACATGAAGATGAGTGAATTAAATGCCAAAGCCATGAACTTATTATATTGTGCTTCGGATAGTAATGAGTTTAATCGAATTTCTATTTGCTCTTCTATAAAAGAAATTTGGGACAAACTCAAAGTGACCGACGAAGGAACTTCTCAAGTGAAGTCTTCTAAAATTAATCTTCTTGTACATAGTTACGAATTATTTAAGATGGAACTTAATGAAATAATATCTACCATGTTTTCACATTTCACTGATATTATTAACGGTTTAAAAAGTCTTGGCAGGGTATACTCTAATGCAGATCTAATACAGAAAATTCTAAGATCTCTCCGGACAAGTGGGATCCGAAAGTAACTACCATCCAGGAAGCAAAATATTTGAACACCTTACTGCTGGATGAACTACTAGGATCTCTCATTACACATGAATTGACCATGCAGCACCGAACTGAAGATGATAAAAAGAAGAAGAAATCTATCACCTTCAAAGCTGCTATGGATTCTAGGAAGGATGAAGAATTGGAAGAAGAGAGCTCCTCTACTGAAAGCGACATGAAAGATGAAGACGTTGCCATGGTCATCAGAAAATTTAAAAAGTTCTTGGAAAGAAGAAAAGAAAGATATTTTAAAAAATTTCACAAGAATAAAGAGTTCAGTAAGGTGAAAGACAAGGAAAAGGAGAAAGAAAAAGAAGTGCCTACCTGTTATGAATGCAAGAAGCCAAGGCATATCTGACCAGATTGCCCTTTATTGAAAAAGGGATTTAAGAAAAAGAAAAAGAAAGAAATGGTAGCAACGTGGAGCAACAGCGAAGCGTCCTCATCCACTGAAGAAGAAGAGGCTCCGAAATCTATAAATCTTTGTTTGATGGGTCTCGAAAATGAGGTATCATCTCCTGAGCTACAAACTGAATTTTGATATGATGAACTGAACTCAGCATTTCATAATTTACTTATTGAATTTAAGAAAGCTGGGGTTAAAATTAAATCCTTGAAGGAACAAAATGATGTTTTATCAAAAGACAAGGATGAGATTTCTGAAAAGAATAATCTGTTGCAAAAAGAATTGAATATCTTTTCTGACAATATTATTATTTTGAATAATGAGAAAAATATTTTGAATGAGAAAAACAATATTTTAGTTGCCGAAAATACTGATTTGAAAAAGGAGGTTGAAAAGCTTAAGCCCTTAGTAGAAAAACTTACTTTGAGTTCTAATAAGCTTGAGCTAATTTTGAAAGAGCAAAAGGATTTGAAAAGTAAAGCTGTAATTGGATTTAATGCTTTAAATGCTAAAGGAATTTCAGCAACAAAATTTGTATCTTCGAAAGCTTCAGCTTCAAATGCTAAACCTAAAAAAGCTTTTCCATCGAAACCAATTTCAAATGGCTTGAAATATGTTTCTAAGAATTCTATGCAAAAATTTTTTGAACCAAATATTTCTATTTCAGCATCTTTTATAGCTTCAAAGCATGCATCATTCAAAAATGCTAAAATTATTTGTTATGCATGTCATAGATCTGGACATAAATCCTATCAATACAATTCATTGAAAAATTCTATGATTAGTACATTGAAATTTAAAACCGTTTGGGTTCCAAAGAGAACCAATTTTGCTAACCCGAAAGGATCCAAGTTAGCTTGGATACCTAAAATCACTCCTTGATTGTTTTGCAGGATTGTCTTGCAGCCCATAAATTAAAGAAAAGATGGTATCTTGACAGCGGCTGTTCAAGGCATATAATGGGTGACAAAGATCAGTTCATCACCCTACAAATGAAAGAAAGAGGATTGGTTACATTTGAAGATAATGGCAAGGGAAGAATAATCGGAATCAGTAAGATCAAAATAACCCCCTGTACTTTTATTGAAGATATACTGCTAGTAGATAAATTGAAGCATAATTTATTAAGCATTAGTCAATTATGTGATAAAGGCTTCAAAGTTATCTTTGAATCATCTATGTGTATAGTAACTAACTCTCTTGACTCAAGCAACAAATTCATTGGCCATAGACTTGGAAACATTTATGTGGTAGATCTGAATGATCTAGCCATGTCCAGTAGTTCCAGTCTAGTAGCTGTAGGGTTCGGTGGCAAGGCGGAATCATAGATTTCAAAAATTTTTATCTTAATGAAATCTTCACCAAACCTTCAACCCAAAATCTCCTTAAAAGAATTAAAACATATAAGATGTTTATATAAGATTTAATCTCAAATCAAGATACTAACCTGTATCGCAAAATCCAAACTCTGAATCTCCACCAGGTGCCCAAATGTTCACCCTCCAATGGTGATCCACACAGAAAAACAATGAAGACAAAATTTCTATTTCTTGGTTCCTCTTCTTGAATTCTTTTTCAAGAATTCAATTCTTGGACCTTTAGGCTGAAATTTTCTTTCTTGAAAATTTCCTTTTCTTCCTTCTTTCCTCTTCTTGAATTTTCTTCAAGAATTCCCTTTCTTGAATCCCTTTTCTTGAATTGAATTGGAAGAAAAAATTAAGACAGTCAAAGTCTTAATTCAAGAAAGAAAAGAAGAAAAGATCCTTTCCCTGTTCTTTCCTTTACCGTTCAAGACCTTCTTCTTATTCTTGTTTAGGGTCAGAGTTTCGATAGAGGATACCTCTATAAGGGAAACAATACCCAACAAGAACAAGAGGAAGGAGTATTCTGGAGAGGAAGTGAGGGAATTGGATCTCTGAACTATGTTGCGTGAAAACCCCCGAGAACCCCAACCCTATTTATAGATCTCAGAGGGGTGTCATCTCGAAACAACGCAACCCTCTGAAACCCCAGGGATCACGATCCCTCATTCCTCACGCGTCCCCTCAACCAAAAATCATGATTCTCCGATTTGATTTTCGTTTTTCCGACGAGGAGAACTCTCGGAAAAACTTTAGGAAGGATCGCGACTTTTGGAGACGGATTTGCGACTGAAAAGCGACGGATCTTTTTCTTAAATTTTTCTGGCCATCAGATCCAGATCCAAGGGCACTAGACAAGGATCTGAAATGCTCCTCTTCAGAAATTTCTCCGACGTTTTTTTTTTCTTCTCACGCATTTTAAGAGAAGTCCACGCGCGTGGACTTTCTTTCTTGGCGCGCGCGGGTGAGAGAAGGGAGGGGGCGGCTTGGAGAGAGGGTCTCAGTGAATTAAATTCACTTGGGTTCAGCCATGGGTTAGCCCAATGTCCTAAAAATTAAATTGGACCTTAATCTGGTTCAATTAGAACCCAATTAAGCCCAATTCGGAACCAAATTCGAATCTGATTCGAATAGAAATTTGGTCTGCAACACATGCTAGTGTGTTTATCCTGCAAACATGATTTAATTCCAAATTAAATCCTTCATCAATTTTCTTTTGTGTGTGACCCATTGGGTTCCACACCTAGCCAGCAGTAGGTCCGAGTGCTATTTGACTTAATTCGGTTAGATCTCAACTAAGCCGATTTAGGTCAACTCAAACTAGCTTGACTCGGTCAATTAGAATCTAATTCAAATTGACTGATTTGAATTACCATGACTCAATCATATACCTACAAGACAAGATTGACGTCTAGCAACGTATCATGTCTACCCGGAAGATGTGGAATTTTGGTGGAATTACCAAAATACCCTTCAGTGGTGAGTTACCGGGCAATTCAGTCCTTTGATCAACTTGCATCCCGAATATGATTATGAATATGGATATTTGTCAAATCCAATTTTCATATTCATCCCTAGCTCAATCTTTATAATGATGATTTATTAATGAACCATTAGAAAATAACTCTAATGTTCATACTTTGATCAAAGGTTTCCTGAATCCATCATTTGAAATTAGCTGGATGCTTTTCCCTCTTACTAGGGCTGATCAATTCCTTGTTGACCTACTCACAACCTCCATATGCAATCCACCATAACCAGTATCACCTCGTGCATGACTCAGTGTCATGATTGACTGTGAACCAAAGTATGGATTCATGTATATAAGGTACTATGGTAGTCTCAGGTCCAAGGACCACATGCACTACTCCCACTATAAGAATCATCTATTGACAAACAGATAAGGTTCCATTAGATATTCTCAATCTGGATCAATTCAGTGAACTCATTCTCTAATGAACACTCACATCCTAGTATTAGTGTCAAACACAAGTGACTGTGAGATCAGTCACCCTTATTACAAAACATATATAGGATGTGCTGGTCTTGCCGGAAACATTGATCCCCAACTCAATGTCCCATCGACCAGGAATATTTTAGATTAGGGTTTTAAGGCTTTAGGTCTCACTGGTATGATCTCATCATAACCCTAGAACCATAGCCCTAATCTATGGGGTTCATCATAAAATCAAAAAGACACAGCAAATGATGAAAATAGTGCCTTTATAAAATGTCAATTCATTGATTTTGGGATCAAAATTACAATATTTCAATTGGCTTTCAGGGCACAATCTTTCAGTAGCAATGAATGCTAAGATGAAGGAGTCATGTTTATTATGGCATAGACGATTAGGTCATGCTTGCCAAATTAATCTCAAAGAATCTAGTTAGAGGTTTGCCACATTTTAAAGTTGATCTTGATTATGTATGTGATGCTTGTCAATTAGGCAAACAAACTAGGGGGAGTTTTAAATTGAAAAATGTTATTTCAACAACTAGACCCCTTGAGCTACTTCATATGGACTTATTTGGACCAACTAGGACCACAAGCCTATAAGGTATGAAATATGGCCTTGTGATTGTAGATGACTTTTCTAGATTCACATGGGTATTATTTATTGTACATAAAGATGAAACTTTTGATGTATTTCAAAAATTTCATAAGAAAGTTTCAAATGAGAAAAATCTTTCTATTATTTCTATAAGAAGTGATCATGGAACTGAATTTCAAAATCAATTCTTTGATGAAATTGCATTGAGCACGGCATTGATCATAACTTCTCTGCTCTTAGAACACCACAACAAAATGATGTTGTAGAGAGGAAGAATAAAACTTTGGAAGAAATGGCCTGAACAATGTTGTGTGAAGGTAATCTTCCAAGGTACTTTTTGGCAAAAGCAGTGAACACTGTCTGTTATATACTAAACCGAGTTTTAATGCGCCCAATTTCAAAGAAAACCCCCTATGAGCTTTGGAATGGAAGAAAACCAAATATTAATTACTTTCATGTTTTTGGGTCTAAATGCTTTGTGTTAAATAATGGTAAAGATAACCTAGGAAAATTTGATGCAAAATTTGATGAATTTATATTCCTTGGTTATCATTACATAGCAAAGCATATAGAGTATTTAATAAAAGAACTCTTACTATAGAAGAGTCAATTCATATTATTTTTGATGAAGCTAACCCCTCACCATCTAGAAAGGATGAGTGTATAGATAATGATGCAAGTACACTACACAAGGAAATGAAAGATCTAAACATTCAAGACAAGCCAACGCAAGATAGAAGTGAAATGGTAAGCAAGGATCATGCTGATTTATCAAAGGAATGGTGGTATGTAACTTCACATCCCAAAAATTTAATTATTGGTGATCCTTCTCATGGTGTTAGGACTAGGTCAGCACATAGAGATGCACATGACTACCTAGCCTTTGTCTCTCAAATTGAACCACACAGTTTAGAAGAGGCTGAAACTGATTATAACTGGATGATGGCCATGCATGATGAAGTAAACCAGTTAGAAAGGAACAATGTTTGGACATTAGTTAGTAGACCTACAGACCACCCAATTATAGGAACCAAATGGGTCTATAGGAACAAACTAGATGAGAATGGCAAAATTATAAGAAATAAAGCAAGGTTGGTAGCAAAAGAATACAATCAAGAAGAGGGTATCGATTTTGATGATACTTATGCTCCCGTAGCAAGACCTGAAACTATTAGATTACTTCTTGCATTTGCTTGCTACATGAACTTTAAACTCTTTCAAATAGATATCAAAAGTGCTTTTCCAAATGAACTTACTTATGAACAAGTTTTTGTAGAACAGCCACTAGGTTTTGAAAATCATGCTTTTCCAAATCATGTGTTTAAATTAAATAAAGCTTTATATGGTTTGAAACAAGCACCTAGGGCCTGGTATGATAGACTGAGCATTTTTTACTTGAAAATGATTTTTAAAGAGAAAATGTTGATAAAACTCTCTTCATTAAAAAGAAAAATAATGAAACATTAGTTGTACAAATTTATGATGATGACATTATCTTTGGTGCAACCAATGAAAGTTTTTGTGAAGAATTTGCTAAGCTAATACAGGGTGAGTTTAAAATGAACCTTATGGGTGAGCTTAACTACTTTCTTGGATTACAAGCCAAACAAATGAAGGAAGGAACTTTCATAAGCCAAGCCAAGTACATCAAAGAAATAATCAAGAAATTTGGCATGGAAATAAGCAAAGAAGCTAACACACCCATGAGCACTACCTGCAGACTAGACAAAGATGAAAGTAGATCCAATGTTGACCAAAAGCTCTATAGAGGTATGATCGGATCCCTATTATATTTAACTGCAAGTAGACCAGATATCTTGTATAGTATATGTGTATGTGCTAGATTTTAATGCAATCCTAAAGAAACACATATGCTTGCTGTTAAAAGAATTTTCAAATACCTTAAGGTACAAGTAATCTAGGTCTTTGGTATTCTAAAGAATCATCTTTGAATTTAATTGGTTTTTTCGATGTTGACTATGCTGGTTACAAAATTGATAGAAAGAGCACTAGTGGTACATGCCAAATTCTAGGGTTGAATTTAATCTCATAAGTATTGTAAGAAGCAAAACTCCATAGCATTATCCACTACTAAGACAGAGTACATTGCTACTGGTAGTTGTTGTGCTCAAGTATTATGGATTAAATAATAGCTAGAAGACTTTGGTGTTACACTATCTAAAATTCCAATCAAATGTGATAACACAAGTGCTATCAATTTAACAAAAAATCTTGTTCAGCATTCACGAACTAAGCATATTGAAATTAGGCACCATTTTATAAGAGAACATGTACTGAATAATGATATTGATCTTGAATATGTGCCAACTAAAAACCAACTTGCTGATATTTTTACCAAACCTTTGAATTTAGATAGATTTACAATGATTAGAAATGAATTAGGATTATATGATCCTATATAGAAATACTCCCATAATCTTAAGGATAAATTATCTAGATAACCTTCTAATCCAAATCCTAAAATCTCATGAGCTCTGATTGAAATCAAAAATTCTATTTTTTTTATGCTCCCTCTGCTCGAGCCGACTCAAGCAGATGAACTGTTGGCCGAGCCGGCTCGGATGTCAAGCCGTCTCTTATTAGTTCAAGCTGTAGGGTTTGTTTTTTCCATTTTTACTTCTAAACCCTATTCTATCTCCCTCCAAGAAACTTTCCAAATTTCTCCAACTTCCAAAAACTACTTCGGGATTCAAATTTCTTTGCACTATAGCGCCAAAGAGAGCAATTGGAAAGAAATCAGGAAGAATCAGTGAATCGACTCTGCAAGAAAGGAGAACGAAATTTCGAGAAGACACTGTTTCCTGGAATCCACCACATTCTGAAGAAGAAGCTAGCCCGGTTTCTCCAAGTCATCAAATCTCTCTAGGCAGGAGGCCAATCACTACTGAAAGATGAATTTTATTTTAATATTTGAAAGAGATAGGTTTTGTGATTGGTGATTTTATTGAGAATCAAGGATGGAGGAATATGTGCTCCCTAGACATTAAGATCTACCCAAACCTAGTAAGAATGTTCTATGAAAATTTAAGGTTTAGAGAGAACTTCATTGAATCCTCTGTTAAAGGAAAAAGGATAATTATCTCTACTGAAATTATGGGAAGAGTTTTGGAAATGCCTTTGGAAGGCACAGAGTATCTAGTACTGAAAGATAGAACCAAGGCACTCCAAACAGTATTAGAGAGGAATGAGATAAATGAGATAGGGATTCTCAAAGCAAGCATGTTATCAATTGAGATGAGAATCCTATATAATTTTATTAGCAGGATCTTCTTACCCAGAACTGGACATTTTGATTGGATAAGTGAAAGGGATTTATGCTTTATGGAGCTCTTGATTAATGGTGATAAGATCAATTTGCCTGTAGTTATGATTTGCCAAATGAATGAGGCAGTTAGAAAAGTTAAAGCTTGCCTGCCCTATGGAATGGTCCTTTTTCTCTTCTTCCAAAATGCAAATGTAGATTTGACAGGAGAGGATAGTAAGACACTACTCCATACTGATACATACACTGCCAAAACCTTTCAAAGAATGGGATACTTATTGTCTGATGGCACCTGGAAGAAAAAGACTGATACTCCAGTGGTTGAAGAAAATGAAGAAGTCAAGAACAGACTGAGTTAGAGGCTGGTGAGGGCACTACAATGCACATTCCTAAACCACAGCCACAGTTGGGATCTCTAGTCTAGATGGACTTTGACACCTCTTTTCCAGACATCTCAATTCTAGATGTGACTGATATGCCATACAGTGCACCTACCTTCAATCAGTCCACTAATATTCCAGTTCCCAGTCATGCTACTACTGTTCCAGCTGTGGATACTTCATTGTTACAAGACTTCATGGCACAGCAAATGAATAACATGACTGAAACTATAAAGTCTTCTATGGTTGCTATGTTTGGAGAACTTCAAAAGTCAGTTGATGTCAGATTAACACAATTTGGGGAACAGCTAAATGATCTGAAGGGAAGAATAGACAACATTGAAACTTCCGAAACTGTAGTAACTAGTACAATTGAGATAGATGTCCAGCTAATCCTTGAATTGATTGCATCAAGTTCTGAATCTACTAAAAGGTCAGTCACTCAAGTTCTTGAAGCTAATAGAACTGAAATGGATAACTTGAGGATCAGAATGGGATTTGTAGAGGAAGGCAAAAGGATGGAGGAAGACTACACCAAAGGGATTGGTATAATTAAAAGTGAATTTGGAAGATTGAGAGGCTCAGCTGAAGTGTTTGCCAATACTCAAGCTTCAGAAATGTTTACAATGCAAAAGGGAGTGGTAGAAATAAAAGAAGCAATGGAAGACTTGGCTACTTCTAAAAGTATAAAGAAAGTCGAAGCCGAACTGAAATCAATGAACAACTTCCTGTGGAAAATGATGGGTAAAATTGAAGATATCTTAGTTGCTCAAAGTGCTTCTAGACCTTCTCATAGTCATTTAGCTCATCCAAGACAACCTGCTCCACACATTAGGCCACTAGAACCATAATTTATTGACCCACTTGCTTCTCTACCACCTGGCATTCAAATTCCTGGCCAAGTTCATTCAAAACCTAGCATAGATATAGATAGTGACTGAGTGTATTACTTTTCATCTTGAACTTTGTACTAAACTCTGTACTGAACTTCTTTGAAATATAATGAAAAGTACACCTTTTGATCACTGAATTGCTTTATTCTATTACACAAATGAATGTTCATATTCAATTGTTCATACAATGATTGACATTTTAATTAGTATTTCAAGATAAATATAAGAAAGTGAAATTATCTCAAACAAATTTCAAATACTTTCTCATTCTATTTAAAAATCTGAGTTTTTCCTTACTCTACCTTTTTGATTGATTGACAAAAAGGGGGAGAAAGTTATGAAATTATTGTATGAAAAGGATAAAATATAGTCATGATTATATATTTTTGCTATGATGCTTAAAGGCTCTCTATGCAAGCTCTGATACTTAATGTTTTATACTTTAAACATCCAATAGCTATGTTGTTCAAAGCTTTTGAGCTTCGAAATATGAAATTGCATGAAGTGTCTTATTGAGGGGGAGAAAGCTCTGATACTTAATATCTTATTAAGGGGGAGATTATCCTTCTTAGCCCTAATTCTCCTCCATAGTTTGACTCTAATTAAAAGTTAATTCTCATTACTTGTTCATATACACATGCAAATATAATTATACAAGTAATTGTAAAGTGTTATATTATTTTTTCATGCCTAGTGTTTTGTCATCATCAAAAAGGGAGAGATTGTTGACCCCATAAGTGATTTTGATGATAACCAAACATTGGAGCATGAATATTTATTTCTGACAACTCTTCAAGTGTTTGACAAGTTTTTGTAGGATGAATTAAATGTTCAATCTTCAACTCCTACACTTCTATTTTCTTGTTTGAGTTGTGTTGTAATGTGTTTTTGTAAAAAGAACCCAATGAAAAAGCTAAGAAAAAATCATGTTAAAAGGGTTACTTCTATGTGTGTGTTCCATGAAATTTATTTTGAGTTGGTTTGTTTAAGAATGTAAAGAGTTGGTAAGAGTTTTTCTTTAAGTTCAAATATAAAAATCCTGAAGAAGACACTCGAGCCGACCCTTCATGATGAAGAGCCAACTCTACTTACTGGCATGCAGCAAGGATTCTGGAATGCAGCAATTCGAGCCAACTTGATGGAAAGTGAGCCGACTCCAGTGAATCCGAGTCGACTGGAATCAGTCCGAGCCGACTCCTCTAGAGTCCAATTTCTGAAGATTTTTGAGAGTAGCCAGGCGAGCCGACCCAAACAAGAAAGAGCCGACTCTGCCATACCTAATGTTGAAAGCCTGAGAAAGTGAGCCGACCCGAATTGCACCGAGCCGACTCTTCCAGAGTGAGGTTTTTCGAACCTAAGAAAAAGAGCCGATCCAAGCTGAAAAGAGCCGACTCCTCGAGTTCAAGTTTTTCAAAGAAAGAAGTTCGAGCCGACCCGAGCTATCAAGAGCCGACTCGTCCAGAGTGATGTTTTGCACCCTGAGACAAAGAGCATATTGCATTGAAGATTTGGCAACTCGACCTATCACTCGAAGGATCCGAGTCGACTCGAAGGAATCCGAGACGACTCGAAGGAATCCGAGCCGACTCGAACGTCATTTCCAAGTATCTAATGACTAGTTCTAAAAATTATTTTTGAATGCTAAAAGGTGCTCCAACGGTCACAAATTATTTTCCAACAATCTACAATGGCTAGAACTACCTTGGGATGATAGAAGACTTTAAATTTGAAGGATTTGAACTTCCTTGAAGAAATGAATTAGTGAGTTCTTCAAAGAAAAGAAATCTTCATTGAATATCCTACCAACCAATAGTTAAAGAGCACAAGAGCATTCAAGTCAAGCTTTCAAGACTTCATCAACTCCAATCTGAAGCTTGAAGCAACTTTGGGAAGAAGCCACTGAAGTAATTAAAGCCTATTCAAGTACATTCAAGTGGACTTCCAACTAGCTGCACCGGCAACTATCTGACAAATTGAGTTTGTCATTATTGTTGCATTTCTTTCAATTCAATCTTTTGAATTGTTGGGTTATTGGTGAGCTCGGTTGAAAAACTAAATAGGTTCTTGGTGAGCCTTGATAAAAACCAAGTGTTGGGTTCTTGGTGATCCTAGTAAAACCAAGTTAGGTTTCTTTGGTGAGCCTGTTAAAATCAAAGGGTGTTGGGTTTTTTTTTGTGATCCCGTAAAACCAAAGTATAGAGGTTTTGGATAATGATCTTGTAAAACAATCTTACTATATTCAAGTATGAATATAGTAGAAATCCCAAGTGGTATCTTGGATAGTGGACATAGGAGCTGGGTTGCTCCGAACCACTATAAATTTGGTATGTTTGTATTGTGCTTACTTGACTCCTTTTAGCTTCTGCATTTTATAACTCTATCACAGCAACTACCACTAGCAAACGATTTTGAATTGCACATTATTTGCTTTAAATTTTTAAAATTTTCAATTCATCCCCCTCTTGGGTAGCACCTGGGCAACACTCTGGCCTTGGATGGTGTCTCTGGTGGTTTCTCCAATGAAAATAATGCTCGGGAGGGAAGATGGTCCACCAGATGGCTCTGTGGACTGGCAACAATTGCTGTTATGGACCGCACCCAATTCTGTAGACCGAGTGACCAGTCCACCATGGACTGGCTACTCTAAAATTTGTGCTATTTCTTTAATAAATCTTAAACTTCGATTTCGAGCTCGTTTGAACTTCGATTTAAGTATCGTTTGTATCGTTGGATTCCAAAAATTAAGCTTTTTCAATCCATGAACTCTTTTTCTATAAAAAACTAATAAAAAGTATCAATTCTTAATAAATATAGATTAATTAATATTTATTATAATATTTAAATTGGGATATTTAATAGTCTTATCACACCTCGATGAAGTGGTGGCCATGTTGGCAATGAAGAGAGGATTGTGCCCCTCTTGATTTATTTATTTATTGAATAAGACTTACCCCAAGTCTTATTCGGAGCTGTTGACCATGCTCAAAAATACATTCATGCAGAGGAGGGTGCACTCAATTGGCAAGAAGTTGACAGGAAACCAAAAAAGAAGCTGGCCAAGAAGGACCATGTGGGAGCCAAGCCAAGCAAGTTGACCCATCCTCCAAAGTGTTAGAGTTAAGGTGATTATAGGCATGCTAAAAAATCTCATGTTATAATAACCTAGAGCAGATGCAAAATTGAAAACTATTTTCAATCTAGCATGTTGATCTAAAATATAAATCACCTAAGGATCTTTTAACATGATGAAAAATAAATCTTAGGTACAAGTTTGAAATCAGAAATTTTAATGAAGGAAGATAGAACACTTACCCGATTTACTTTTCTTCTTCATTGACAGATTGGATATGGTGGATGCCTAGATTTTCTATCGTAGCTATGCATGTGTCTGGCCTCTGCTAGTATCCACATGAAAATGGACTAATCGAAGTATCGAAGCTACTGGAGTGCTAGTACCTTGCAAGCCTCACTTCAAAAGTTGGATATGAACTTAATCTTCAAGAACTAGAAGAAGAAGCCCTACACAAACTTTGATCATGCAAAGTCAAGCGAGAAGGGTTTAGGATGCTAAGAGGAGAAGAGAACCCTTATCTTCTACTCTTCTTCTCTCTCTAATCTCTTTTTGTGATATTTTTGGCATGAGGAAGTAGGGAATAAGAAAGGAGGATGGTGGAAGGAAGACTTGCAGCAACAAAAATAAGATGAAACTTATTAGCACTAACCTTCCTTCTCCCCTCTTTATTTTGTCACACAAAACCAATCCATGCCAATAATAAGATAAAACTAATCCTTAACTAATTCTTATTCAAAATAGAATTTTAGTTAGGATAGTTTTTATCTAAAATAGGAGAGAGACCTAGGAGAAGTGGGGTGGAGCTATATTTCACCTCCTGTCCTTTTCTCGCACACACAAAAGAGGGGGTACAATTTTCAGCACCCCTTCTTAATTCTTATTGACAAAAAGAGAGAGAAATCCAATAAAATTAGGTTTAGGCTTTTTATCCTAATTGGGTTTGAAATTGGATTCAATTTGAATTAGGTTTGAACCAAATTCAAAAAGGCTGTCAATCTTAATCTTATTAGGATTTGAATTTAAGTCCTAATTGGATTATAAATTCAACTAGCCTTAAATTAGTCAAGTATAATAAAATTAAATTTGATTTAAATCAATTAGGACTTGATCCATAATTTAATTAAGCCTAATTGCATTCCAACACTTGTAATTAATTTTCTTTTCTAATAATTAGCAGTTACTGAATATATAACTCTTACATAATTAAGTTTCTAAATTCAAATCATCAATCCAATTAATAATTTGATCATGATCTAAGCTCTTAATCAGGTCAAGCTCCTTTTGTGTGTGTGACTTCTCAGGTTCTATTTTGTTTGGTATAAGATATACCATGATCTTTATCTTAGTATCATTGAAAGTCCTTTCATGGGCTGAAATGATTCAACTCTCTCCAACAAGGATCATTGATTCAAAAATGATTCTTGTAAGTTCTCATAATCTACCAGTGATGCCTAGCAACATGAGTGGCAACCCAGCAAAATAGAAACAAAAACCCTAGGTGTAGTTACTATATGATTGATTTCTTCTATCGAGAGCCTAACAGGATGCAAGCATAGAAACTCATCAAATCCTAAGAATCCATCATATGCAAGACTTAATTAACTTGGTCCAATTATAAATATCATGGAAACTCCTTTTTATTATCATGTTGTTGTGGCCACATACTTAAGAACTCAATTTTTTAAGTCATATAGGACTACTCAACTACTAAGATTGATAGATTCCTTATGACCTACTATAGCCACGAACATTGTAAGGCCCCAAATAGCTAGGGACCATGTTTATATGCTGTCAAACTACAGAACCCCATTATGAGTAGTTGAGGTACCGTAGGTCAAAAAACTATTCACATAACTACATCATCGAGATAGTCACTAACGAGTGAGTAGACATTAAGTGACTTCTTGTTCTTGGTCATATTCAGTATCATCATTCTTAACAGCCACTTGAACTCTTGCTCTAGTGTCCCTATACTATAGACTCAAGACTCGTCTATCCAAAGAAAAAGTATCCATGCACCAATTTTGATGGATCTATCACTATCCCTGTGATGATTAAAGATTGAGAGCAATTTAGGTATTAATCTATAATGATACATGTCTCAATTCTTAATTCTTGAGAATTTGTCATTATCTATTAATTTCTTGGATAATTCATAGACATATTACATATGAAGGGATAAGAAAAAGGCTATTTTATTAATTTTAATAAATCAAGTATAAAAAATATCCTAAAATTATTGCAATGTATCATGCTAATATGGCTTCTAGGGCATACATTTAATAATTTTCCACTTGCACTAAAACCAATTAGCCATGTACCTAAGTTTCATCTTCTTAAGATGGATTTTAGTGTTCTACTGGCTAAACTACTTCATTAGTGGGTCTACCACATTGTTTGTGAAGTCTACTCTTCACACCTCGATATACTTCTTCTCGAGGTAGTTATATATTATGTGAAGTCATAGCTTGATATTCTTGGACTTCTGATAAGACTTAGGCTCATTATCAAGGGCTATAGCTCCATTATTGTTGCAGTATAGGGCGATGGCATCTAATGGTATCACTTCAAGCTCCATAATGAACTTCTTGTAATTAGAAGGCTTTCTTTGTAGTTTTTAAGGTAGTGATGTACTCAACTTCCATGGTAGAATTAGCAATATGGGTTGTTTGAAACTTTTTCAACTTGTAGAACCACCATTGCAAAAAAATATATATCCTAATGTAGACTTTTTATCATCAAAATCATACATAAAGTCTGAATCTATGTACCTATTAACCCACAACTCAAAACTTTCTCAAAAGACCAAGAACACACTTTAGTTCTTAAGTATTTAAGAAGGTATTATGGTTCCATCGATATGCACGTACCTCATCTGATAGACATTGGTGACATGCTATACCGATGAGTAGACAACCCTTGTCTAATACTTCTCAAGCATATTAAAATAATTCGATCTCTAAGTCATGAAACCTCACTATGCTTGACTATTGGCCCAATCCTTACTTAAGTCAGACCCACCATTCATTGCATTGATAAAGTCATCATTAGGTTGCTCACTATGCTTGGTTATTGAGCCCAACCCTATCATTACCTAGCAATATGTCATGCTAACAGGATGGTTGCGTCTTCATGGTATAATTGAACTACTATAACTAGCCAAGAACAATAAACATTAGTAGGATGCTCATACTCCTACAATGGTAGAAGACCTAGGATTTAATATTTATGAAGAGGTTTAGGTTTATGTCTTATCTAAATTAGTTAGCACAATCTCATGTTTGACTAACTAGATTCAAGTCAGTACAATCTCATGTATGACAAACCTAGTCAGCATGGGTAAACACGAATCATTAAGCAACCTTATTCAAAACTTAATTGAGCAAGTTGGTCAGGTAAGTGAGATTGATGGGAGGCAACCCAATGCTTGCCTTAGATACCTTTGGATTGGTCAGGTAGCATGGTCCCAATTAAAAACCACCGGCTGAGATTTGTCTTATATACCAATTGATTAATTAGAATTGAGTAGGTTAGTCTAATGACTCGGGCTAGATCCATTGAGCTAAATTAGGTCTTGAGTTAATCGACTCACATTTAAAAGTGAATCAATTTAACTAACTATAACTAAACTCAATCTGGAGCCCCTTTGACTTAACTCTAATCAACTATTAATTAGGTTCGAGCAATTGCTCAAAATGACAAGGGTTCTAACATAATCTAATAAAAAAAATCTTAATTATAGTCTAATCACTAGACCTAATTATTCTACCCATATCCTCATGTATAAACTTAAAATTTAGATCCTAAAAATAATTTTTAAATCATGTTTAAGTATACGAATTAATGGTTTATGATCTTGAAATAGTATTAGATCTAAACCTAAAATCATATATCATATATATGTTATTTTAGATCTATGAAATATATATCATATATATGGTTTTTCAGATCTAAAACTAACAAGGCACATATCTCGTATATGAAAAATTAGATGTAAAATAATGATTAAAATAGTTTAAAAATATTTTTCAAAAAACCCATTCGCATCACACTAGGACAATCTTTGCATTATAAGAGATAAATCTTGTATCAGGATAACTTTATATCCGCACGATACGAACCTTAATCATCTTAATTTTAGATCTAATATTAAAGACATATCTCATATATCTAATTTTAGATATAAAGTTATTGATTAATTTATTTTAAAAATTATTTTCAAAATTGATCAATTTTGTACTACGACAATCTTGGAGTATAAGGGGTTACGCCTTATACTAGGATAGCCTTATGTCAGCACAGAACCGATTTCCATCAATTTTACCTTCAGATCTAAAAAGAAATTAGATATGAAATATATTTTATGCATGTAAAAATTGTGACTCTGATACCACTTAATATGGGGGCTAACCCCCAGCCCTTGGTATTCTAAAGGTCCATGGGTTGGGCTCCACTTCCAAGTCATTATCCATAGCATCTTCTTATTACCCTTGGCCTAGCTGACTCTCAGTCTTTGACCAACCCTTGGCTATCGAGGGAAGGCTTCTTCATTCATGAGGCTGATGGAGACCATGAAGGCTCCTTTCTTCCCTAACGGCATGACCTTCGAGAAAGGTAAAAACATGCCCTGAAGTCCCTCGGTCCCATGGATCCTTTGCCCTAGTACAGGTACTTAGGCTGATGCTGAGCCAAAGCTCTTTAGTAGTACCTTACAAGGCTGTTTAAGAAGGAACCAACCGATGCTCATTTCCATGCATTTCTCTATGCAAACAGGTGGACAAATCTTGAATCCATAGTGAATCCTTACAATTAAGGAAAGCATGACTGAACCCAAGTAGCAGTCCACCTCATCATAAAAAAGTATAGCTAGCAGCGTGGTAGAAA
Source organism: Areca catechu (assembly GCA_021397845.1). Taxonomy (NCBI): domain Eukaryota; kingdom Viridiplantae; phylum Streptophyta; class Magnoliopsida; order Arecales; family Arecaceae; genus Areca; species Areca catechu. The sequence continues at coordinate 85,484,066 of CM038044.1, read as the reverse complement.
AGACAAATACCCAATTAATGGGAAATGGATATTTTGAGCATGTGATGTGATTCTCTGATGCTGCACGGGATGAAATCCTCTAGGCGGTCACTTCCTGTCATGTATACTAAAGACTTTTCCTCCTTCGAAAATGCCCTCACCATTCACTTATAAAAGGGGGTTCTTTGGAAATCCCCAAGGTACATCCTCTTTTAGAGATCTTCTCTAAGACTCTCTTCTCCTCTCTCTCGACTCCACTCCTCTTTCTTCCTTTCTATGATCAATCTAACTTGAGAATCAGTCGCTGGAGCAACCTTCAGCCAAGGCTTTTCTTGTAGGTACAGCCACGAGCACCACTCCTCCTAGATCTTTGGCATTCAAGCAAGATCTAGTGCCATCAAATAAAGGAAAGGCCTTTGTATTTGCCCATGTCTAGGAAGAAATACCAAGTGGAGTCCCCATATCGCCTAGAGGTGTGACTACCCGATGTTCTGGTGCCACCACTGCTCGGCAAACTAGTCAACCTGTTGGAGGTTCTGCTCTAGAACCCAAACTAGTACCGGTTAACAAGGGGGTCATGCTAGACCTAACTGCCTAGCAGTATTAGTAGCACCACCGGCAACACTACAGCTAGAGATGGGTTAGGTAGCACCACCCTAGACCCTAGTGGCTCTAGGACATTGCAACTAGAATGATAATGACTTTCCCTCCCACGAAGCCCTGAAAGAGAGAAGTATGCTTATCAAAGTATGCCATTGAGCCCTAGACAGCCAAGGAGGTGTTCTCCTTCGCCTGGGTCAGATGAGGGGTTATGTTAGTTCAATTTCCCCCTAACTCTCCGAGGCATAGGCTGCTAGAGAAGTGGAGGTGGATTGAAAGCTCCAAGAATTAGACCAGCATATTAAAACTCTATGAGGCTTGGCCCTGAGAAGAGATGAAGGTCTCAGCTTCACCACTGACCCACTTTTCGGAGCCCATATTATACAAGAACAGTTGCCAAAGCATTTTAAGATGCTATAGCTAGAAATCTTTGATAGACCCACTGATGTAGTGGATCATTTAGAAAGTTTTAAGGCCCTGTTGCTTCTTCATGGGGTCATCGACAAAATCCTATACGGGCCTTTCCCTCTACCATTAGGAGGGTGGCCTGATATTAGTATTCTAATTTGAAGCCAAACTCCATCCATTCTTTTGACCAATTGAGTCAATCTTTTGTCTCTCATTTTGCTAACAATAGGAGGCTATGCTGGGGTTTTGACTCCCTCATTAACATTAAGCAAGGGAATGAGAATCTCTCAGATCTTATATGAGTTAATTCAATGAAGCTACTTTGGAAGTTTACAATTTAGACTACTTAGTTGCTATGACTACCATGAAATGTGGTCTTCAATAGTGCCCTTTTTTATTCCCTTTGGAGAAAGAGGCCAGTGGTGGGTTTTTTTGAAATGTTAGCCAAGGTAGAGAAGTACGCACCTACCAAAGAGGCGTATGATGCACATGGTCCACCATCTGCACCAGTAGCTAGGGAATGGCCCCCAACCCAAGAGTTTCGATCAAGGAGGGAAGACTACAGAAAAAGGCAAAGAAGCTAGTCCCCACAGCGATGCTGGAGAACTCCCCCTAGATTTAGTGCCATCAAAGTCTTTTGAGCCAACTAAACATCATGCCACCACAAAAATTTAATTAATATACCCCTCTAAATGCCCTATGTGCATAAATTTTGATGTAGATTAGGGGGCAACTGCTTAAGGCAAGGAGGTTATGAACGAGGTCAGAGAAGCTCAATCTAAATAAGTACTATCTCTACCATAGAGACTATGATTATGACATAGAAGAATGTATACAACTTCGAAATGAGATTGAGGAATTCATGCATCGTAGCTGCCTGGATAGATTTCTATAGGACTGAAGAGAAAAACATGATATCGAGGATATCCCACACTTGCCAAAACCACCGTCGAGGCTAGAGGAACTAGCTATTCGGCTTGGCAAGGGAAATGTCAACACTATCATTGGGGGGGGTCGAAGGAAGAAGTCATTCAACCTTACCTCTCTCATGGAACTTAGAAAACTTATAGATATACTATCAGTAATGTGGTATTTCATATTTAAATATAAAGTTTGCAATTATTATGTGCTCTTGTTAACTCAGCAGGTCATAAGCACCTTTGTTTAGTGCTAAAATCAATGACCTAGGCCTGGCTCAATAGCAAGGGCTAACTTATAAGACCCTAGCCTGATGCAGTGTTGGGCTAACCTATAAGACCCGACTCAATGACGACGGGGGCTAACTTATAAGAGAAGGAAAACCTAGAATATTTCATGCATGCATTTTCAAACTTTTTGAAACATTAGGTAGCATGAGAAAACTAGATTAATCATATTAATTTACACATGCATTAGATCATATCTACAAATAGCCTATGCAAGGATCATGACATAAATATGATGCATATAAAAATAAGAACTGAAATATAAATCAATACAAACCATAAAACATAGATCACACCTATGTAATATAGATCAATCTATGCATTGAAACTATCACACTGTAGATCACATCCACAATGTACAAGAGTTTAGAACTCTTTACCTTTGTACAAACGATAATCGTCACTACTGGAATGCCAGAAATGAAAACTTTATGAGCCACACAAGATGTCTGGCCTCTAGAAATAACACATAAGAGCTTTGTCCCGACCAGTTCTCTTAGAGTGCTAGCTCCTCTCTAGAATCTCAATAGCTGATCACCTTGTTTTTCAAATGTGGGGATTCTCCAGGAATCAAAGAACCTTTGAGAGGATTGAGGTTGTGGAAAGTTGGTAGAAGAAAAGACTCTCTAATCTTCCTCACTTTCTTAGACTAGTCAAAATACTAGGTAGCACACACCCAAAACCCTTTCTCTCTAATCCCAATCCCCTTTTTTCCTTAGGTAGAAAAACCTTTTTCTAGCCTTCACTAGCCCCCTTAGCAGCCCACACCCAACCCTTTAAGTAGAGGCAGCGAAGAGAGGTTAGGAGGTTAGGATTAGATAGGGTGGTTTAAACCAACTTATTTGAATTTAAATTCAAAATCTAAATGCAAGTTTAAATCTAAATCTAAATTCAAATTCAAACTATTTAAATTTAAATTCAAACTCAAACATAATTTAAATTTTGAATTCAAAATTCAAAATTCAAATTAAGTGGCTTGGATGAATGGGTTAGGTCTAATCTAATTGGGTCCAAACTCAAGCATAAACAAAATCATATTTGGGTTGACTCAAAACTAATTGCTTGATGTGGAACCTATGTATGCATGTAAATATATTTTTATATTTTTAATATTAAGTTGTATGATTAATCCCGAAGAATAGACCAAGAATCTAAGCAGGAAAAACTATGCAAGATAAGAAACTAAAGCATGCAAGATAGGACCTAAAAGTAATAGAAAAAGAAGGATCGCCGAGGTTGAGAAGCCTCGGTTGGGCTAGTTCACCTACAATAGAGCTACTAGTGGTAGAGGGGGTGTACCTGGCAATGGTGGAAGCGCCTGGTATAGATTGTACGCGACGAGATCGCTCTTACTCTGGATGCGGCCTGGAAAACCAAGCTAGAGACCCACGGATTCCCGGCTTTCTGCTCGGTGGTCCGATTGCGGCCTGGCTAGAGTCGTCGGATTCGTTGGAGTCGAGGGACCTGCAAACAACCTTCCAAGGGTTAGAAAACACCTTGGAGAAGAAGAAATAAAGAAAAAATAGCAAAGGAAAGTTTAGGATTGGAGTGGGTGGCTAGGGTTTTGGAGAGCAGGATGGCGGTAGGAAGCAGTCACAAGACACCGGGAAGAGGAAGGGCTCACACAGAATCCCTTCAAGCACATAGCAAGGTAGCATACATCAATTGGAGAATCAAATATTATTTCATATCAAAATTAATTAAATTTTTATATAAGGGGTCCCTTATATAGAGTCATGAGACTTAGGGCCTAAGCAAAAGAAAACAAGGAAAATAAGATTTGACCACATTCTTCCTAAAGTGTGGGGCTAAATACATGGAAGAAAATACTCTCATGCCATACAAAATCCCTCCAAACAAGGTAGGTGTGGACATCCAAAGGCGGGGGACCACTTCTTTCCTAAGCAAGCTAGCATGAATCAGGGGATTCATGTTTATCTATTTTGACTTTCCTTCTTGTCATGCTGGCGTGTGGAGTTGGTATGCTTAGGGTATGGAAGTGGTGTGCTGGTATGTGGTCATCAACTCCTCATGCATGGGCCAACTTCATGATCCTCCAAGTAATTCTAGGTGGTGCAATCCAGGGTGTGACTGGGCTCTATAAGGCTACTAAGGTGCCATGCCGGGGTGTGTCCTTCACATGCTTGAGTCTTCTTTGACTGGGCTTGACTCAAACATACTTAATATAACTGGACATGATTACAAGACTCAGAATATGATTAGCTCAACATGAGCTGACTTGACCGACTAATGCAAAACCCTAATGGTATGGATATACAGGACTCAGAAAGAAAACCAGCTCAACATGTGTTGACTAGTACAGGACTCAAGTAAGAAAAAGACAACTCAAATGGACTAAGCCTTTATTACAAATGGACTCAAATGTGACTAAGTAATCCATAGAGGGTTGAGAAGCCTCTGTCTTATTCTGGTGCCTCTTGTGTCCACACCAATTTTTCTGGGATGGGAGGAACTCGACCTTATCGAGTGAAGATCAGGCTGGCTCACATATCTCTCGAGGAGGTCTGGGTTGAGGCGCTGCAAGTCCTCTCGAGAAATCCATGAATCATCCGACTCTGGCCGGCCTTGCCATCAGAACAGGTAGCATTGATAACCACGACCCCGGGTCGTTATGGCTTGATCATCCAGGATATGCTCGATCTGTTCTCCTCTCTCAGGCCAATTTATTGGTGGACACTCTGGGTTAGGATCACTCACAATGGAAGGAGTAGGTCCAAAGGCCTCATTGGGTATCGCTGCCGGTTCCCTATACTCAACCAGGTCTGCGATATTGAAGGTAGAACTAATGCCCAAATCTGGAGGCAAATCTAACATATAGGCATTTGGTCCAACCCTCTCTATCACTTTAAAAGGTCCGACTCTGCAAGCATGAAGCTTCTTTTAGGCCTAAGCCTAACCAAGACAGAATCCACTACATCAAATTCCTTGGCCCTTCTTCGAGAATTAGCAAGTTTCTTAGATGTTGCAAAATTAGGGCAGGTGGTGAACATGTTGGGCATATGCAGACTCCTAACAGATGATGTAAAGGACTCATACCAATACCTAACAGACTCGATTATGCATTCCTATCGAAAGAGGTTTATTAGGTCTTAACTACAACTTGGGTATGGGGCATGAGTTGTGGTTGATGGATGACATGTAGAAGAAAATTTTCTAGTAAGTCCTAATAGATGCCAGAGGGTCTGCCAAAAGTAGGTAGCAAATGGGATGGGCTTTATGGATTCTTGCAACCTAGTAACTTCAACAAAATGTAACCTAATGGTTCTAGACACATGAGAAGACTCAGGAAAAGGGAGGAAATAGGAAGGGGATTCAGGGACTGGTTCTGGGCTAAAGAGACTGGCCTTGATGTATGAATATGGAGTTATATCTATGGACAAGAAAAGGTCCATGCTATAGAAGGATGGGTCAACAATTTCTGGGAAGAGATCTTCAATAGGAATGGCAGGAAGGGATTCATCCTGAGGGCAATGGGTTAAGTAAGCCAAATCCTCAATATAGTCTTCTAGTTCATGGAATTTAGGACTAGGCTCTACAATTAGGCCCTTTTCTAGTGTTTCCTCAGGTAGAATTTTAGTATCAGAGTTCTCTTCCTCTAATTGGTCCTCTACTATAGGTTCAATCTAGGAGTGGTCAAGGTTAGCTAACTCTAGATTGGCTTCTACCTGGGTACTTACGGGGTCAACTAATTCTAGGTCTTCTAGAGGTGTCTCCTCTTCTCCCCCATACTCATCCACTAAGCTCACATCAGCTTCATACACTTCCACTTTAGTGTAAGCCTTGTGAATCAAAGGGATGGTAGGGGAAGGTCGGCTAAGGAAACATTGGCTAAGTCTTGGTGTCTAATTATGGGCACTAATCCTAGTAGGTTCAGGTTGTCTAAGGGGTAGTGGCTTACTACTAGGCTCATATCTAGGAGTACTAACCTTATTGGGTTCCAATCAATGGCCTATGGGTTGATCTATAGGTCAAGGGTCTATTAGGCTTATAGGGAGTGGGTGTGTAGGATCTATGTTCATAGGTTTTGGGTACATAGGTTCTAGGTTCATATAATTTAGGTAAAGGTGGCTCAGGTTTGGATCTAGTTTGGGTCCTACGGGTTTTCTCTAGGGTTCCTATCCTATTCTCCGTCTGGTCAAACTTATGGTTTATCTGGGTTATTTGGTCTATAAGGGCTTGAATCTTGGCTTCCAGCTTATCCATGGGTTCAGGGAGATGGTGGATGAAATGGGACTTCTGATCTAGTGCACATGCAAGATCCAAGACTAACTCGACTATGGTTGCCTAGACCTAGAGCTCAATCAGAATGGGTTGACTCAACTTATACACAACTCAAATCCTAATCCTTCAATCTAGCCAGGTAAGAGGTGGGATGGTGGGAGGCCCCCTGCTTTCACAGGGACCCAATTAAGGAACCACCGATCCACTTAGGTCATTTGACTCTATATCTCTTGCCTAAACACCAGTATCCAGTAATAGGAAGTGAATTGGGTGTACTAGTCGTCCTATAAAAACTGAACCCGACCGATGGGTGTCCCTAGCCCACTAGGGCAAATTAAGTCTAATTAATTTTAGATTAGGCTTGGGACCGAATGCAAGGGATGTGGTTTTAGGCTAAGGAGAGGTTATCAACTCCTTCCCTTCTCTGGCATAAAAAAAGTACCCTTAAAGTAAATTATGCAATGATGGCAGGTAGATGAAGATGCAAATTAGGGTTTAGATGTTTTGATATTTTTTGAATATATGTAATTTTTTTTTAGAAATTTTCTTAAATAGAAGATAATTGCAGATTATGCTTTAATATGTAGGAAATATGCTAATAATAAAGATATGCAAAGATTATACTAAAAAAATCCTGAACTTTTCGAAATCGGGTTTGCTACCAAAATAGAGCAGAATTGTCTCAGGCAGTGTTTTGACTAGGAGAAAATTCACAGACTGAAGTAATTCCTAAGAAAATTCTAAAAAATGATTTGAATTATGAAGAATCCAGCAAATTAAATTTTAGAATTTTCTGAGTCTTATGAAGGTAGAAACAATTAAAATAATAGAGTATATTTGAAAAGGGCCGAAAATGAAAAAACCCTAAGAACTCCTTGTGTTCTTCTTCACGAGCCAATTCACAGCAGCACCCCTACCGCCATAGAAGATCCCATCGATTGGGAAAGAGGGTTTTGAAGCCCTAATAATCTCCTATGACTGGATGCCATGGTGAAGCACCCGATCCGAGTATCCAAAGAGAACCGAGCCCAAAATAGGCTCTGATACCAAATTGATGCGGGACTGAATATGCATGATAGTATTTTTTTTGTATTTTTAATATTAAGTGTATGATTAATCCTGAAGAATAGACCAAGAATCTAAGAAGGGAAAACTATGTAATATAAGAAACTAAAGCATGCAAGATAGGACCTAAAAGTAATAGAAAAAGGATCGCCGAGGCTGAGAAGCCTCGGTTGGGCTAGTTCACCTACAATAGAGCTACTGGCAGCAGAGGGGGTGTACCTGGCAATGGTGGAAGTGCCTGATGTAGATCGTACATGACGAGATCACTCTTACTCTAGATGCGGCCTGGAAAACCAAGCTAGAGACCCGCGGATTCTCGGCTTTCTGCTCGGTGGTTTGATTGTGGCCTAGCTGGAGTCGTCGGATTCGTCGGAGTCGAGGGACCTACAAATGACCTTCCAAGGGTTAGAAAACATTGTGGGGAAGAAGAAATAAAGGAAAAATAGCAAAGGGAAGTTTAGGATTGGAGTGGGCAGCTAGGGTTTTGGAGAGCAGGATGGCGGCAAGAAGCAGTCGCAGGGCACCGGGAAGAGGAAGGGCTCACACAGAATCCCTTCAAGACACAGCAAGGTAGCACATAGAAATTGGAGAATCAAATATTATTTCATATCAAAATTAATTAAATTTTCATACAAGGGGTCCCTTATATAGAGTCATGAGACTTAGGGCCCAAGCAAAAGAAAACAAGGAAAATAAGATTTGACCACTTTCTTCCTAAAGTGTGGGGCTAAATACATGGAAGAAAATACTCTCATGCCACACAAAATCTCTCCAAACAAGGTAGGTGTGGACATCCAAAGGGGGGGGGGATCACTTCTTTCCTAAGCAAGCTAGCATGAATCAAGGGATTCATGTTTATCTATTTTGAATTTCCTTCTTGTCATGCTGGCGTGTGGAGTTGGTGTGCTTAGGGTATGGAAGGGGTGTGCTGGTGTGTGGTCATCAACTCCTCATGCATGGGCCAACTTCATGATCCTCCAAGTAATCCTAGGTGGCGCAATCCAGGGTGTGACTGGGCTCCATGCGGCTACTGAGGTGGCATGCTGGGTGGTGTCCTTCATATGCTTGAGTCTTCTTTGATTGGGCTTGACTTAAGCAGACTCAATATAACTGGACATGATTACAAGACTCGAAATATAATTAGCTCAACATGAGCTGACTTGACTAACTGATCCAAAATCCTAATGGTATAAATATAGAGGACTCAGAAAGAAAACCAGCTCAACATGAGCTGACTAGTACAAGACTCAAGTAAGAAAAATACAACTCAAATAGACTAATCCTTTATTACAAATGGACTTAAATGTGACTAAGTAATCCACAGAGGGTTGAGAAACCTCTGTCTTATTCTGGTGCCTCTGGTGTCTGCACCATTACTTAATGAATTGAGATAATCAATAATCTAATTATTATTTAATCCTTCCAAAATCATGTTATAATATTTGAAACACTGATGAATTGACATTTGAAAAATATTCAAGTGTCGACACTTGAAAGTATCAATCCAAGGTCAGTTATCAATCATGTTGATAATTGAACCTAGTAATGATTTATAATCATTGATCAACCATCATATCAGGTAGAAACTCCTATTGTATGTGATCCCATAGGTTCAAACACTAAGCCAGTAGCACAGAAACAATTCCTATACCAATCGATGTAACCATCTAGCAATGGTATCAGATATCCAGATAGATTGAATAGTTGTAGAGAAACATTCATGAACCTTGGTATATGGTTACAATATAATTCATCTCTTTGACCCTCAATGCTCAGGATGACTTCTGGGTTTAACTGCCAATGCTTAAATAGTTTATCCATAATATATCTCAACCTTACAAGTCCTATGACTCCTCATAAGAACTACCCTGGCTAAGGTTTTGCTAAATTGAAACACAATAAGATATTCACTCAAACACTTGGAGGGATCAATTCTATCTTGACTCATATATTAACTTCATAAATACTTGACTGCACCCAGAAACCTTCTATCACTGAATTAAAAATTTAGGTACACTGGCATTAAAGTATAATGAGTTGCTTATAAGCCACCATGATGATCTCAGGTTTGAGAAACACTTATATCCATATCCCTTCATGAGCAACAATTGGTAAAAGAGTACTTTGTAGATGGGTCACATTCAATAAATGTTTTACATTTCACCTGCATGCCATATCAGTGTCTCCACACTCCTTGGTTAAGAGGATAACTAAGCCATATAGCATACAATGACCTATATTCGATACATTATCATCTTATAAAAATGTATTATTTGATCGCGAATAGGTTTAAGAAACACATGATAAATCCTATCTTTATCTTATAAAATGTAGTTCTAAGGGCTCTAGTATAAAAGAGTTTATTATAGGAAGATATAAAGTGATGAACTGCCAAATAACTTTTATTAATAATAATTCATATACATTTATAAAATACAATCATCTACAAATTAGACGATTGGTATTAGCACACATTTCTTAATAATAAGACCCTCATCCATCCATCACAGCTAGCAGGGTTAACTTATAAGACCTCGTTCAATGATGAGGGCTAATTTATAAGACCCTCACTTGATATAGCATTGGGCTAACTTATAAGACCCAACTCAATGATGACATGGGCTAACTTATAAGACCCTTGTCCATCCATCCTTGCTAGTGTGGCTAACTTATAAAATCTTATTCAATGATGAGGGTTAACTTATAAGACCCTCACCTGATACAGCATTGGAGTAATTTATAAAACTGGCTAAATAAAGATGTGGGCTAACTTATATGACCCTCGTCCATCCATCCCTACTAGCAAGGCTAACTTATAAGACCCCATTCAATGGCAAGGGTTAACTTATAAGACCCTCAATACAGCATCACGCTAACTTATAAGACCTGGCTCAATGACGATGGGGGCTAACTTATAAGACCCTTATCCATCCATCCCTAAACATTAAACTAACTTATAAGACCCAGGTCAATGGTGAGGGCTAACTTATAAGACCCTCGCCAATACAGCATCGGGCTAACTTATAAGACCCTCATCCATCCATCCCTGCTAGTAGGGCTAACTTATAAGACCCTCGCTCAATGCAGCATCAGCTAACTTATAAGACCTGGCTCAATGATTATAAGGGCTAACTTATAAGACCCTCGACCATCTATCATTGCTAGCAGAGCTAACTTATAAGAGCTCATTCAATGGCAAGGGCTAACTTATAAGACCCTCACCTAATGCCGCATCGAGCTAACTTATAAGACTCGGCTCAACAATGATGGGGGTGAACTTATAAGACCCTTGTCCATCTATCCCTACCAGTGGGGCTAACTTATATGACTCCACTCATAGCCAGGGCTAACTTATTAAACCGTTGCTTGATGTAGTGTCAGGCTAACTTATAAGATTTGGCTTAATGACAATGGGGGCTAACTTATAAGACCCTCATTTGTCTATCCTTAAACATTGGACTAATTTATAAGACCCGATCCAATGGTGAGGGCTAACCTATAAGATCCTTACCCGATATAGCATCCGACTAACTTATAAAACCTGAATCAATGATGATGGGGACTAACTTATAAGACCCTCATCCATCTATCCTTGCTAGTGGGGATAACTTATAGGTCCCCATTCGAACGTGAGATCTAACTTATAAGACCCTCACCCGATATAGTGTCAGGCTAACTTATAAGAGCCGACTTAATGGTGAGAGGGCTAATTTATAAGATCCAACTCAATGACGGGATCTAACTTATAAGACGCTCACTTGGCACAGCATCGAGGGCTAAGCATAAGACCCCCGACTCAACGATGACGGGGCCTAACTTATAAGACTCTTGCCTATCCATCCTTAAACATTAGGCTAACTTATAAGACCCTCATCTATCCATCACTGCTAATGGGGCAAACTTATAAGACCCCATTCAACAGCAAGGGCTAACTTATAAAACCCTTAATTGATGCAGCATCAGGCTAACTTATAAGACCTGGCTAAATGGTGAGGGCTAATTTATAAGACCTGGCTCAATGATGAGATGTAACTTATAAGACCCTCCCCCGACGTAGCATCGGGGGCTAATCTATAGGATCCCTGGCTCAACAACAATGGGGGATAACTTATAAGACCCTCATTCATCCATCCTTGAATGTCGGGCTAACTTCTGAAAGACCCTTGCCTGATGTAGTGTCGGGGGCTAACCTATAGGACCCCTTGTTTAATGATGGGGGTTAGCTTGAGATCCCCATTCACCTAATATTGGTAGCCTAATTTGAAAATTTTGACAATGGTGTCTCACCGAGGATAGATTCCACTTTCGAAAAAGTTTGCCTTCATGCACTCTGAGTTTCAACATTACGAAGTAAACAAAGGTATTTCATTAATATCTTTTAAAAAGAGAACCAGAATGTTCTACAAAAAAGGCCTACCTTAAGGGATGGTTGATGGTCTATACATTACAAAAAGAAAAAGAAAACAGAAAGGGTGATAATCTAAGCAACCATTGAATAGGGCCCCATGGCTCCTTTGGCCCTAAAAGCTAACTTGCATTTGGCCTTCTCTTCCTCAGCCAAGAAGCTCAGATCAAGGTCTGGAAAATGTCCACCTACCTTCTTTCTAGCCTCCTTTATCCCTTCAAGGAAGGCCAAGACTGAGAACTCTTCCTTCTAGTCTTTGTAGTCTTTTGAAAGCCCATAAGTCTCCACTGCCTTGCGGGCCACCACCTCCCTCTGAACCTTGGAGTCGGCTAGCTCATGATGCGCCTTTGCTAATTCATCTTCCAACACCTATCTTTTCTTACTCTTTGAATAGAGTTTTTCTTCGAGTTCTTTAACCACTTGTTTAAGGGGTTGGTTTTAGCCTTGGATTCACTAAGATGGCTCTTTGTTTCTTTCATCTCCTTCTCGATCGAGGTGAGATGGCTCCCAAGTCAAAATAGTCATTAATATAATGACATACTTATAGATAAGAAAAATGATTGTTAGATTATAGCGGTCAAATCAAAATCTAGGGATGAGGGAAATGACATACCAGAAGGATACTTTGAATGACATCCTTTCGGGATTGTTTGTTGCTCTCACTGATGATCTACTTTGCATCGATGAGATGAATGAGGCCCTTGGTGACCATTTTGTCATCGAAGGTCTAGGCTTCGGACTCGGCGCCTTTGGTCTGGTTGCCTGGGGGACTCACCCCCTTGGTGGTTGCAGACTAGGGGTAGAAGAGGAGGCCTAGCCTTGCCTAATGCTGGGTGGTGCACCTTTAGGGCAGGAGGCTGGGTGGTGCACCTTTGGGGCAGGAGGCCGAGCCTTCGAAGGAACCACCAGAACTACTCGGCTTCAAGAGCGATTCCGATTGATGAATGTGGTTGCACTCGATGAATTTTTATCAATTTACCTAAAAGAGCCCTGGGTTGTGCCGACCTTCTTGAAAGCTACTTTTTAACTCCTAGATGTTTGAGGGATCCATTGCTACAAGAATAGAAATGGTTAGACAAAGAAAAATCCAAAAGTAAAGAAGAAAGAATTGGGTCAAGATTCATTCCACCTATTGGTCGAGCCTGGTTAAACCCCACATTGAAAAGGGTCTCATCAGATAATAAGACCTTCAATCTGAGTATCTCAAAGTGAAGAAGAATCTTGTACCACTCATTCTCTTCGTCGCTTAAAAGGGGGGATGGGTCAATTGGCATGAGTGAACACCCAATTGCTCAAACCCCCAATCTTTGGCTGGATGCTTCATGCAAAAAAATGCTCCTCCTAATGGTATACCAAGGAAGGAGTGTCTTGTATAAGGGTTGGAACTCTTACCTTTTTTGAGAAGATATACCACCACTCAAGAAGATGAGGGTGCTTTCCAAAAGAAAAGAATGCCCTAAAAGAGAGACGATCGATTGCATCCTGGCCAAAACATGCACTACTACAAACCAGTAGATGTATCACCATGTGTTCAGTATGACAACACATTGGGCAAACCCTAAGCTTTAGGAAAGTCTACGAAAAAGAAAAAAAGAGGTAGCCTCAGCCTAGCCTAGAAACACTCCTTATAAAAAGCATCCACCTCAGGGAGGATTATACACTTGGCCGATTTCGAGCAGGACCTCTGGTGGGACCTGGTATTGGTGTCGTATCCACTCTAGGTCTACCTTATGAAGTTTGGACTGAAAGCCCTCAGGAGTGAATTCCTCCACATCATAATCCTTGTGCTTCAGGGATACACCAGGAGCCAGGACTACCTCGTGCACTTAGGACACCCCTAAAGCCTCAACCGACTTCAGATTTGGTAGGGCCCTACTCCTCAAAGGACCAAGAGCCAATCAATTTGGAAGTCCAATCTGTCATTAAAAATCATACAAAATTGTTAAAAACCAAGGAAAATTATTTCATAAAATAAAGCATGAACCAGACTTCACAAACTTGATAGAAACAAAGAAGGGAAAAGAAATGTAGTAGGAAAATGAGGTAGAGGAAAGTCCAAGAAACCATAAAAGAATCTAAGTTGGAGAACTAATCAAAGAAGATAATTGGAGGAGAAAGAAGATCACCAGAGAAGACCACTAGCAAGGAGAGAGTTACAAGGAGAAGAAAGAGAAGCAAGGATGAAGAAAGAGAATTCAAGCCTAGAAATAACATGGGCTGTAGAGTGCATGCCCTGGAGGAGTCAGCGAAGTTGATGTGGGTCTCCTCTACACAGTGGGCATGCTGACCGCATTACTGGGGCATGGCTAGCATTTGGGAGCCATGGTGCAAAGCACCTATCCACTGTCGATTTTGGCACACCAAGCTTGCTTGCATGGCAGCAAAGTCTGTGTGTTGAGCTTTGAAAAGCTTGCTTGCTGTGCTGAACCAATAGGTGAAATGCCCTAGCTAGCTGGTGAAGTGGCTTAGAGCTAGGCTAGTGGGTGAGGTGGTGAGCCACATGGCATCCACATAGGAGAGACCATTTTTAGATGTATCATATGCCCCCCACTTCCTAGGATGAGACATTTCCTTTGCCTCGAGTATATGAAGTAGAAGTTGTAGGCTACGGGGCTCGACACCAAATCCTTCCAGGAGGTTGCTATTTGACTAGCTCACTATTAGCTTCAGCCGGTGAGGCACTAGGAAATGCTCAATTTTGCATCGGGCAAGGTTATGAGTGCTGCACAAGGGATATGCAAGACTCAAAGAAATTCTAGAGTATTGCATCTTGCCAGATCGCCTGGGGCATCACATTTCAAGGAATTGTCACACAATCTTAGGGCATGCATAGGTTCCAAAAAATTTAATTAACTAACATTGTAGTAGAATATAAAACCTAATCTAGCATGTAAAATAGGATTTATCATGAACATATTAGATCTGAAAATAAATCAAGAAGAAGTAAATTAGATCTACTTCCCTACTATGCTACTCCATCTTTATCATCGGATCAGATCTGATGAATGCCCCAGGTTTCACTGGAGTTGTACACATACCTGGCCTTTACTAGTATCCACACAAAGATGCCTGATTGAAGTGCCAAGTTCACCTGAGGGCTAGCATCTTGCAGGCCTTGCTTTGATGTTGGATCTTGCTCCTTCTTCATGAAGAAGAAGAAGCCCTAGAATCACTCTGTGCAAACTCTTTGCATTGAATCAAGGAAGAAACCATAGGGAACTCCTAGGAAGAAAGACTCCATTTCCTTCCTCCCTTTTTCCTCTTTATTTTTTCTTTTTCTAGTAATTGGACATGTGAATTCATGGGAGAAGAGAGGGGGCGGCAGAAGGATGTAATGGCAAGAAAGAAAAATGAGATCTCATCTTGCATTAACCCCTTCCCATTTTTTGTCGCACAAAATAGTTTCTTAGCCCCAAAGGACTTCACACCAACTCTAATACCAAGAGCTATCCCTATCTACTTTAGATAAGATCCTTACCTTATCTTATCATAAGTGAATAGAGTTCAAATAGAAGTGGCAACTAGGAAATGCTAGAGACAAAAAAATTAGCATGAAAACAAATAGTGCTCCTTTCTTCCCATCAAGTTTTTATCGCACAAAAACTAAATCCCACACCCACCAAAAATTTAGAAAAAATCAAATTCTATTAGGATTTTGAATCTAATTCAAACCAAAATAAATTTGACTCTTATTCAAAGTGAGAGAAATCCAGAGAAGGGGTGCCAATTATTGGTGCATGCACTCCTCTGATTTTGTGTGCAAGAAAAGAGGTGCACTACTTTAGCACCCTCTCTTCTCAATTGCATTCCAAATTGAGATGAAAGGTGAGAGAGTCCCAATAGACTAGGACTCTAGCTTCTTGTTCCAATTAGGCTTTGATTTGGATCAATTTCAAATCCATTTCGAACCTGAATTAAAAGGTTATCAACTCTAATCAATTAGGATTGCAATTTAAGTCTAACTTGAATTATTAAACCTAATTATATTACAACTCTTGCAATTATGTTCTTTGTGCTAATTTAGCAAGTGCTAAAATTTGTAGGTACCAAAATTAGTAGATATAAAAATTAGTGCCCGCTAAATTTATAACATTTACAAATTTAGTAGTTTCTAAATATGTAACTCATATATATATATTGATTTAATCATATGATCAGGTCAAGCTCTTATTGTGTTTGACTTCTTAGATTCCATTCTGTCTAGTAGTGAGACATACCATAATCTCCATCATAGTATCATCAAGCTCTTTCAATAGATTGGAATAATTCCAGCTCACCCTATCAAAGATTGTTGGTCCAAAATAATCCAAGTGAGTTCTCATAATCTACCAGTATACCTAGTAACATGTAGTGGCAACCTAGTAGAATAAAAGGATAAACCCCTAGGTATAGTTACCACATAATTAAATTCTTCTATTAAGAGTCCCGATAAGATGCAGGTTATGAAAACTCACCAAATCTTAAGCATCTACATATGCCATATTTAATTATTTTAAGTCTAATGTAAAGCTTATAGAAACTCTTTTCCATCCTTCACCTATCGTGGCTACAGAATTTTGACTTAGCTTCTTAAATTGCATAGGATTGAATCTAACTAGTAAGGTTAATAGATCGCCTTTAAGTATACTCCCACTCTTACAGTGAACTTACTGCTGCCAATGAGCACCGCAAGTGCCCGAATAGCTAGGGCCAATATTTTGTGTTATCAAATTATAGCAACTCCACTATAAGTGACCGAGATACCATAGATCAAAGAACCACTCACACAACTATAGTATCGAGAAAGTCACTGACAAGGAAGTAAATATCTATGTGACTTCTCATGATAGTCACACTCAATATCGTTGTTCTCTAACAACTACCTGCACTCTCGCTCCAATATCCCCACACTATAGACTCAAGATTTGTTTATCTAAAGAAAAGCAATCCATGCACCGATTTGACTGGATCAATCATCATTCCCATGATGATCCTATAATCGGGAGCATTTAGAAATTAATCTATGATGACATATGTTTCAAATTATCAACTCTTGAGAATATATATCATTTTCCATTAATTCCTTGGACAATACATGGATACAATATGTATGGTAAAATAATCTAATTTCAAATATTAAATATAATTTTATATTCTAAAAATAAAATATTTGTTAGCTAGATTGGCTTTTAGGGCATATATCAAATAATCTCCTATTTGCACTAAAGCCAATTAGCCTACATATTAGCCCTATCTCATGTACTTTAGTTTTAGCTAGCCAAAGTTTACTAAGCTAGTGGGTTTACCACATCTCATGTAGAGTTTGTCTTTGTACCTAAATTAGGTAGTCATGAATAAAATCATTGTTGTATATATTCAACCTTCTAGTGAGATCTTGGTTCCTTGCTAGAGCTATGGCACCATCACTGGTATAATAGAGTGTTATGTCATCTGGTGACATCTCAGTCATTTTTGCAATAATTAATGAATTAGAATACATCTTTACACCCTTAGAGATAACGATTTCGTTAGCCTCCATAGTTAAACCTATAATGATCAGGTTCTAAATCACTATTGTATAAGATGACATTATATGTATCCTTATTCCCTCAATTCTCCTACTCTAAATATCTAAAACATATCTGTAGTACTTTTCAAGTCTTAAAGAATGTTTTCATAGTTATCCAACACTCATAGTCTGGGTTTTACTAACATTTGCTAATGACACTCATAGCAAAAATCACGTTATGTACATAGCATGGTTTATATGAGGCTACTTATGACCAAAGATCAAAAAGATCTAGCTCAAAATCAAAATCTTGTCAAATGTGTTAAAGCATATTATTGACATTAATTTCATGCTAAGGAGTTAAATCACCTATTAAATTTTCTAGGCTGAACTTCTTTAGCACTTTCTTAATGTACAAATTCTAAGATAGGTGCATCCTCCTTAATCTATCTCATAGACCTACAATTCTAAATGTAGGATGCTTTTCAAAGATCTTTATTAGAGAATTATCTAAACAATATAACCTAACTTAGGTTAGTATAGGAATCTCATTCTCAATAGGAGAATATTATCTGCATATAATGCATGGAATTATATACACCCACCGATCTTTTATAAATATACGGTTCCTCTTTTCATTCTTGGTAGAATCAAACAATTGGATCATGTCATAGAAACAAGTATTTAAATTTTGAGCTATTTGCTTAGTCTATTTATATAAACCCTTTGCATCTTAGACCTTGTGATCGTTGTTTGGAAAACTAGGTTATTTCAAGTATGCATTTTAAAAATCTTGAAATGAAATGTAGTAGAAACTACAAGATTAAACTACTAAATCTACTCATGCATTAAAACATTTCTACAAATAGTCTATATAGGATCATGACATGATAAATATGTATATAAAACTAAGCTAAAATATAAAATGATAAATATACAAACCTGTTGCTATAGACTATTTCTATAGTACAATAATCACATCATTATCTTTCAGTAGTTGACAATATTCGCTAGTGCTAGAAGGTGGGGATCTGAAGATCTTATTAGCCACATAGAGTGTCTGGTCTTTATAGGTGATCCACATAGAAGCTCTTTCTTGACTAGCTCCCTCAGAGTACTACTCTTTTGGAATCTCGATGGCTAATCTTTCTTCCTCTTTTGGGCACCAAGACCCTCCTAAAGCTGAAGAAAACCTACTAGAGGATAGATTTGGTGGAGAAGATATAATGAAAAAAATCCCTTTCCCTTTCCCTCTTCCTAAACCCTAGTAAAAACACTAAGAAGCATACACCCAAATCTCGTAGCCTTACTACCCCACTTTAGATTTTTCTTAGATAGAAACTTAGCCAGTTTTCTTCACTTTAACTCAAAAATTCTTGACCAGCACTTAATCAACTGCTCCCACCTATCAGCAGTCCATCTATATAGGTGGCCCAAGTGGTTAGAAGGGTGAGGGAGTTAGGAAAAGATAAGGGGAGAAAGGTTAGGGAGGTTAAAACCAACTTGAATTTAAAATTCAAGTTTGAATTTAAATTCAAAGTTAAATTCAAAATTTAGATTTGAATTCAAATTTTGAGATCAATTTAAATTTGAATTCAAAATTCAAATTTAAATAGGCCTAGGGTGCATGGGCTAGGTCCAATTCAATTGGACTTAACTCGAGTTCAAACCAAATCATATTTGGATTGATCCAAATTTCACCTCTCAATTAAATTGAGTTAATCAGCAATCCAATTACTGATTAATCCTTCAATAATTGACCAACTTTTAGTAAAAAATTCCTATCACAACTTTTGCAACATTGATAAGTTGACATTTGAAAAAATCACAAGTGTCACTCACTGAAGTGTCAACACTTGGAAGTATCGACTCGAGGTCATTTATCAATCGAGGTCAATCAATTACATTGATAATTAAGCCTTGAAATGACTCCAATCATAGGTTCGAACACTAAGATAATCATATAGGAACAATTCTTGTACCAATAGAAGTCACCATCTAGCAATAACACTTGACATCCGGATAAGTCAAAAGTTGTAGAGTAATAATCAGGATCCTCTAGTGTATGGTAATCATATAATCTATCCCTTTGATCCTTAATGCTCAAGATAACTTGAGGGTTTAATAGCCAACTCTTACATAGTACATCAATAATGTGTCTTAACCTCACAAGTCCTATTACTCCTTACAAGAACTATCCTAGCCAAGATTTTGTTAAATTGAAACATGGTGAGATATTCACTCCAACACTTGGAGGGATCAATCCCATCTTGACTCATACATCGACTTTACAAGTACTTGATTGCATCCAAAAACCTTCCATCACTAGATTAGAAATCCAGGTAGTTGGACACCAAAGTATAGTTATTCTTGCAAGTCATCATGGTGATTTCAGGTTTGAGGACACATATCCATACCCTTTGTGAGCAACACTTGGTAGAAGAGTGCTCTGCAGGTGGGTCACATTTAGTAAAATATCCTACACTCCACCTGCATGCCATATTAATATCTCCATATTCCTTGGTTAAGAAGACAACCAACCTATATGTCATACAATGATCTATACTTGATACATCATCGTCCTATAACAATATATTATTTGATCATGAATAGTTTTAAGAATGACATGATAAATCGTCTCTTTATCATATGCGATATAGTTCTTAAGAGTCCATCACACAAGCGCTCATTACAAGAAGATGCAATATGATGAATTACCAAAAAATAACTTTTATTTATAATAATGCATATACAAAATCAACCATCTACAAGTTAGATGATTGACATTAAGACATATTTCCTAACAACTCCCACTTGGACTAAAGCTAATCAGAATAATAGCTAATACCCATCTTCTATTTATGATCATTGAACTCTTTGATTTCGAGAGCTTTAATAAATGGGTTGGCCGGGTTCTCCTTTCTATCAATCTTCTAAAGCTTAACATCACCTCTTTTCATGATCTCTTGCACAAGGTGAAAATGATGAAGAATATTCTTGGTGCACTAATGGGACATTGGCTTTTTTGCTTGAGCTATGGCTTCGTTATTGTCATAATACAAGAAAACTAGACCATCAAGGAAGGGTACTTCTCCGAGCTCACCAAAAAACTTTCGCAATCATATAGCTTCCTTTGTCACATTTGATACTTCAATATACTCTACCTCACAAACTAAATTTGCCATGATGTGCTGCTTGAAACTTTTCCAGCAAATCATTCCACCATCAGGGTAAAGACAAAGCCTGATGCATTCTTAATATCATCTCTATCTGACTAAAAATTGAAGTCAGTGTATCGCACAAGTTTCAAGTTGAGTTCTACATAAACAAGCTATTGGCCTTTAGTATTTCACAAATACTTAAGGATAGTTTTCACTATCTTCCAATGGGCCTTACCTAGGTCAAACTGGTATCTACTCATAATTCTTAGTGATTATGCCATGCCTGATCTCGTACATATCATAGCATACATGATAGAACCCACTACAAGAGCATATGGAATCATACTCATACACTCTCTCTCTTCAGAAATTCTCACACAATCCTTCTTAAAGAAAAATTTCATGGCCTATCAAAAGAAGCCTTTCTTGGAATTCTCAATGTTGAACTGTTTCAGCATAGTATCAATGTATGTAGACAAGGACAATCTCAATAGCTTCCTAGATCTATCTCTATAGTCTTCATTCCTAGGATGTAAGAAACTTTATCTAAGTCTTTCATGAAAAACTGAGATGATAACCAAAACTTTATTTCCTATAGTGCAGGGATGTCATTCCTAATTAAGAGAATGTCATCCACATACAGCACAAGGAATACTACCATCGAACCATTAGTCCATTTGTAAATGCAAGGTTCCTTTCCTTTCTTAACGAAGTCATACATTCTGATTGTCTTATCAAAATATATGTTCGAACTCTGAGATGCCTGCTTCAATCCATAAATGGACCTCTGAAGCTTACATGTCTTTGACTCAGCTATGGATGGTGAACCCTTTAGGTTGCATCATATATACCTCCTCATCTAGCTCTCCATTTAGAAAAGTCATTTGGATGTCCATTTGCTAGATTTCATAGTCAAAGTATGCAGCCAGAGTAAGCATAATCTAAATGGACTTGAGTACCACAAGAAAAAATATCTCATCGTAGTCAATACCATAATGTTGACAATACCCATTAGTAACCAAACAGGCTTTATAGGTCTCCACCTACCTGTTTGCATCCCATTCTCTTTTGAAAATCTGCTTGTACCTAATGAGTTTTACCCTTTCAAGTGGATCAACAAGTATCCATACACTATTGATTTTCATAGACTCCATTTTGGATTTTATGGCTCCTATCCACTTATCAGAGTCGAACCTCTGCATGGCACCATATAGGTGATCGGATCCTCGTTGTTTTTATCGAGCTCAATAGGATTACTATTTTGGACTAAAAAACTAGAGTATCTATCTGACTGATGTGGTATCCTACCAGATCTCCTTCATGGTTCCTTTATGGGCTCTAGGTTTGATCTAATCGAAGCTAATTCTATAGTGATCCTTAAATGTATCGGTTCCTCTACCTGTTGACCTTCACTAAGTCAATCTTGGTGGCTTTAGTTCCTTTCTCAAGAAACTCCTTTTTCAAAAAGGTAGCCCTAAAACTGACAAACAACTTTTATTCTACAAGATAGTAGTAGTAATACCCTTTGGTTTCTTTGGGATATCCAACAAATAGGCACTTGTCAGACCTAGGTCCAAGCTTATTTATCTACAAATGTTTGACATAAGCTGGACACAACAGATCTTAGGTGTGAGAGTACCGGCTTAGGCCCTATCCATATCTCATATAATATTTTATTAACATACTTTCTTGGAACCTTATTAAGAATATAACATGCTGACTCTAGAGCATATCCCCAAAAGGAGATCAGCAAACTCTTAAACCCCATCATCGATCGAACCATGCCTAACAGGGTTCAATTCCTCCTTACAAACAATTCATTTTAACTGAGATATTATTGGAGGAGTCCATTAAGAGAGAATCCCATTCTTTCTTAGATATGTCAAATATTTATTAGTAAGGTATTCCCCTCAATTTGATCAGAGAGTTTTAATACTCTTTCTAGTTTGTTTCTCTACCTTATTATGATATCATTTGAACATTTCAAATGACTCAGATTTATGTCTCATAAGAAAGACATAACCATACTTTTAAAGGTCATCTATAAATATAATGAAATAGTTATACCCATGCCTAACACTGGTATTCATAGGCCTGCTAATGCGGGACGACTCTAAGACTGCTAAACATGCATGTAAAATAGTAAAATAATTTTTTATGATTTTTTAAATTTTATTTACAGGCTAGATTCTCAAAGTAAAGTAAGAACTAGCGGAAAGACTAGCAGTATGAAGAATCATCGGATCACAGGCAAACTCATGCAAACTAATGAAAGATCCAGGACCCGAGAGTTGAGAAACTCCCGGTTTAGGATAGCTATTCTTTATTAAATCAGATAATAAGAGAAGGGAAGGATTCTTACCAGTCAGAGATTAAAATTCAGTAGTAGAAGAGATCACTCACACTCTGATCGGAGCGTGGAAGAAGAAGCCTCGATTCCCTTTAATCTGATGGCTGATCTGGGCGGTCTGGGCAGCAAAGGACTCCTCTAGGAAGGAGAATCATCTCGAGGATCCTACAAGTGTTAGGGTTAATCAAAACAGTAGTTAAAAAATAAGAAAGGAACTATGGGTTGAAAGAAATCAGGATTAGGGTTAGAAGATGGATGTTTGAAGCTTGTTGAAGATCTCCTCGGTTGGCGGCCTAGGGCACTCCTTTTTGGATGTGTGAAGGCTTGGAGGGCAGTGAATTAGGGTGGGGAATGATGCTAGGGCAGCAAGGAATTCGTCCAAGCATAAAAACACAAACCAAAGAACCAAAATAAAATACCAACACAAGGTAATAACTCAAATTTCAGCAAATTGTATTCATACGAAAGAGATGCTTACAAGAGGGGGAGGGGTGGGGTATTTATAGATTTCCCATGCCCTCACTAACCATGGTTACACTTTGGTTACAAGTCCTTTTCCCAATTGGAATACAAGTTCTTTCCTAGCTAGGTTAGAAAAACAAATCCCCGTTAGGTTAGGAATTGACCTAGTCTTCTCCTTTTTCCTTCATGCTTTGACTATTCCACTCAAGGACACCTCTTGGACTTGGTCAACACTTCAAGGATGCCTAGGGGGGCATGTTGGGCCTCTAGGAGTAGTAAGGGGCTAGCCCAAAGGGGTTTGGGTGCCTGGGTTTGGTCCTTTGAAAGCTAGGGTGGCCTGTTAGCTGGTAGCAGGAATATTCCCTGGAATCTTGCTTCTTAAGGGCTTGGGCTTGGCACCTGGGCTTGATTTCTTTGGGCTTGGATGCAGGTGGACCTCTGGAATCATGGGTGCCCTATTTTGAGAATATGCTATGGCATCTAGAAGGAAATCTGGGCATCTAGAGGGCATCTAGAAGGAATCAGGATTTCCGGAAGCATCTTGGATCCTGGGTTGTCACACAAAATCCAATGAACTGATGTAGTGGCCTCTGACTCCTGGATGTAGCCTGGTGGAACTCCAAAATAGGGTAACCTCCTCTCTTGTACAAAAATTGGGCTCATACTGAACTCATAACTGATGTACAGGACTCAAAATACCGACTAGGTTGAGGGTTGAGACAAATCAACTAACCTCAACTTATTACAAGACTCAATTCTAGTTGATTACAAAATTTGATACATGGCTAGGTAAACCAAATAGGGCCCAGTAATCTGTGTCTGATCCTGGTGCCCCCACTAATTCTCCTGGGGTGGGAGGAACTCGACCCTGTCGAGTGTCGGATAACTTGGCTTACATAGTGCTTGAGTAGGTCTGGGTTGAGGCGCTGCAGATCCTCACGGGTGATCCATGAGTCCTAAGATTCTAGCCGACCTTGCCACCGGACCAAATACCTCTAATACCAAACTGATACAGGATAACTCTAAGACTGCTAAACATGCATTAAAAATAGTAAAATAATTTTTTTGTAATTTTTATAATTTTAATTGCAAGCTAGATTTCCAAAATAAAGTAAAAACTAGCAGAAGGACTAGCAATGTAAAGAATCATCGGGTCACAAGCATACTCATGCAAACCAATGAAATATCCAGGACCCGAGAGTTGAGAAACTCCCGGTTTATGATAGCTTTTCTTCATTAAATTAGATAATAAGAGAAGGGAAGGTTTTTTACCAGTCAGAGATTGAAATTCAGTAGCAGTAGGGTTCACACGCACTCTGATAGCCATGATTCTGGGTACATATGGCTTGATCATCCAGGATTCTCTCGATCTTTTTCTTACTATTTGGCCAATTATATGTGGACACTCTGGGATGGGTTCTCTCTCAGAGGGAGGGATAGGCTCAAGATGCTCGCTAGGTATCGCTGCTAGCTCCCTAGACTCTATAAGATCTGAGATGATGAAGGTGGAGCTAATACCTAAATCAGGTAGTATCTCATGCACATAGGCATTGGGTCCATCGATATTCATTATCTTAGATGGGCTAGATTTGTGAGTAGAAAATTCTTTACAATTGCAAAATTCCCTGCAAAATCCTTTATCTCTCTTTTGGGAATTAGCCAAGTTGTTAGTTAGTTCATTAGTTATGTTCAGCTTTGACTAATTTCCATATGCATATGCTGTGCAGAGGGTAGTGCAGGTGTAGACATGTAATTTAGGACTATGAATTTTATTGGACTCAACTAATACCTATTAGACTCGACTAGACATCCCTATCAAAGGATGTTTTATTGGACTCTAAGGGACAAAACCTAACAGACTATAAACTCTTTAGGTTTGATCCTATCATGGCATGCACATGAAAATTTATTTTATACTCCTAGCAAATGCCACAAAGTATACCAAAAGTAATATGCAAACCTAACATGGGCAATAAATGAATGCAACATGCAAACCTCTACATGATGCAAGTGAATGGTTAAGGAAATACAAGAAAACTCAAGAAAAGGCAAAAAATACGAGGTGGACTCAGGGTTAGTCTGATAGGGTAGAAAGTAAGAAGAAGGTTCTGGGTTGATCGGGTAGAATAGGAGATAAGAAGGAATTTTAGGGATGAGGCCTATACTAATGAGATTGACCTTATGGGTTTGAGGTAGTCCTACAGGGTTTATAGTATGGAAGAGTGGGTCACTAATCTCAGGAAAGAGATCATTAATGGAAACTATAGGATGGGATTCTTCCTGAGGGTACTGATAAGCCAAATCCTTAATAAAGTCATCGGGTTCAAGAAATTTCGGACTGGGCTTTCTAATTGGGCTTTCTTCTAGTGGCTCCTCAGGTAGGATTCTAACAGTAGGATTGGGTTCCTCATGGTCTTCTTCCTTTAAAGGTTCTTTCACTAAATGGTCATCTAACTTTATGTTGGTTATTGTTTGTGTATGGCTATGGTTGGCTAAATCTAGATCAGCTCCTACTTGGGTATGGTTGGGGTCAACTAATGTTGGGTGGTCTTCTACCTGGTCATCTACTTGGTCAACTAACACTGGATTGGTTGCGATCTGGGTTTGGTCATGGTCAACTACTTCTGGATCTTCTATAGGTGGGTCTTCCTCTAATTCTTCTATGGACTCATCATCTTCATACTCCTCTACCAAACTTGGATCAGCCTCATATATTTCTTCTTCTAAGTCATCTTGGTGAACCAATGGGATGGTAAGAGGGGTTTGGTTAATGGAAAATTGACTAAGGTTTGGGATAACAGGGATCGGTAAACTAAGGGTTATGGGTTCAAAGGCTATGGGTTTAAAGGTTATGGGTTCAAAGATTATGGGTTCAAATCTAGGGGTATCAATCCTATAGGGTTTAGGTTGATTGAGGTATGGTTGGTTACTACTGGGTTCATATCTAGGGACTATGGGTTCTTGGGATCTATAAGGCAAGGGTTCAACTCTATTGGTGTTGCCTAGGGTTCCTACTTGATTGAACCTATAGTTCATTCGGTTAGCTTAGTATCGGATTGGTCAAACCTACGGTCTATTTCGGTAAGCTGATTTTGAGATTGGACATTGGCTTGGTTCATTTGGGTAGTTAACTGGGCAAGCTGGGCTTGGGTTTGGGTATTGGCTTGGTTCATTTGGGTAAGCTGGGCTTGGGTTTGAGTATTGGCTTGGTTCATTTGGGTAAGCTGTGCTAGGATGGCCTCCAAAGTAGGATTCATGGTTGGGCTAGGTTGAGGTTTGGACTTTTGATATTGGGTTCCTAATCTAGTGGTCATGCAACAAATCAAACAATCAAAATGAAATGATGCAACCAAGCATGCAAAAAGAAAAAAAAAGGCTAGTACAATCTAGGGTTTCCTAGACCTAGAGCCAGAAACTGGGTGGGTCAGCTCAACGTACACCTAACCCAATAGCTAATCCTTCCACTGGCTAGGTAGGGGGTGGGAGTGTGGGAGGCCCCCCTACTTTCGCAAGGACCCAATTATAAACCACAATACTACTTAGGTCGTTTGACTCTGGACCCCCAGCCTTAGACACCAGCTTTCAGTAATAGCTAAGAGGTTAAATGCACTAGTTGGCCCACACAGCTCGGACCCGACCTGTTGATGTCTCCTAGCCCACTAGGGCAAATTACGTCTAATCAATTTTAATTAAGGCTTGGATGGAAATGCTGGGTGGTTATTTTGGGCCCAGGACAGGTTATGACCTCCTGCCCTGATGTTATATAGATTGCCCTTAAGATTAGATTAACAGATGATGAACAATCAATAGTCCTGATGCAATCTAAAATAATCAGAAAATAAAATGATTTTTAATTAATTTTTGAGATGTCAAGTTAAGTTTATGTTTACTAGGGTTAGGAAACAAGTTTGGCTTGGGATTGGGGGGTTTGGAAGTTGATTAGGTTAGGTTGAGTTAAGTATGCAGAATGTAGCAGAAATCAGTGAATTAGGGTTTCTATTATTGCAGAGTTTGACACAGATCCCGATGCAAAAAAATTTTTTAAAAAAATCTACAATAGAGGATGGATAGTGGTGATGATTCCTACCAAATTTTATGCAGAAAGAAAATATATGATGAACGTTTTTAGAAGTACAAATTTCATAGAAAAAGTAAAAATGTTAATATAAAATAGATACAAATTTCAAGAATCAAAATCAGATGAAACCTAGACACCTAATGTAGTGGATAGGATGCTGAAATTAGGGTTTGTGAATGCAAAGCAGATAAAAACTATTCTAAACCCGCTCTGATACCAAACTAATACAGGATGACTCTAAGACTACTAAACATGCATGTAAAATAGTAAAATAATTTTTTTGTAATTTTTTTTAATTTTATTTGCAGGCTAGATTCTCAAAGTAAAGTAAGAACTAGCGGAAAAACTAGTAGTACGAAGAATCATCGGATCACAGGCAAACTCATGCAAACTAATGAAAGATCCAGGACCCGAGAGTTGAGAAACTCTCAGTTTAGGATATATTTTCTTCATTAAATTAGATAATAAGAGAAGGGAAGGACTCTTACCAGTCAGAGATTAAAATTCAGTAGCAGAAGATATCACTCACACTCTGATCGGAGCCTGGAAGAAGAAGCCTCGATTCCCTTGAATCTGATGGCTGATCTGGGCGGTCTGGGCAGCAAAGAAGGCCTCCTCCAGGGAGATAAAGCACCTCAAGGATCCTACAAGCATCAGGGTTAATCAAAACAGTAATTAAAAAAATAAGAAAGGAACTATTGGTTGAAAGGAATCGGGATTAGGGTTAGAAGATGGCTGTTTGAAGCATGTTGAAGATCTCCTCGTTTGGTGGCCTAGGGAACTCCTTTTTGGACGTGTGAAGGCTTGGAGGGCAGTGAATTAGGGTGGGGAAGAATTCTAGGGCAGCAAGGAACAAGTCCAAGCACAAGAACACAAACCAAAGAACCAAAATAAAATACCAACACAAGGCAATAACTTAAATTTCAGCAAATTGTATTCATAAGAAAGAGATGCTTACAAGAGGGGGAGGGGTGGGGTATTTATAGATTTCCCATGCCCTCAATAACCATGGTTACACTTGGGTTACAAGTCCTCTTCCCAATTGGAATACAAGTCCTTTTCTAGCTAGGTTAGAAAAACAAATCCCCGTTAGGTTAGGAATTGACCTAGTCTTCTCCTTTTTCCTTCATGCTTTGACTATTCCACTCAAGGACACCTCTTGGACTTGGTCAACACTTCAAGGATGCCTAGGGGGGCGTGTTGGGCCTCTAGGAGCAGTAAGGGGCTGGCCCAAAGGGGCTTGGGTGTATGGGTTTGGGCCTTTGGAAGCTAGGGTGGCTTGTTAGCCTAGAGCAGGAATATTCCCTGGAATCTTGCTTTTTAAGGGCTTGGGCTTGGCACCTGGGCTTGATTTCTTTGGGATTGGATGTAGGTGGACCTCTAGAATCATGGGTGCCCTATTCTGAGAATATGCTCTGGCATCTGTAAGGGAATCTGGGCATCTGGAAGGAATCAGGGTTTCCGGAAGCATTTTGGATCCTGGGTTGTCACACAAAATCCAATGGGCTGATGTAGTGGCCTCTGACTCCTGGATGTGGCCTGGTGGAACTCCAAAATAGGGTAACCTTCTCTCTTGTACAAAAATTGGGTTCATACTGAACTCATAACTGATGTACAGGACTCAAAATACCAACTAGGTTGAGGGTTAGACATATCAACTAACCTCAACTTATTACAGGACTCAATTCTAGTTGATTACAAAATTTGACACATGGCTAGGTAAACCAAATAGGGCCCAGTAATTTGTGTCTGATCCTGGTGCTCCCACCACCTGCATATATCAGTATGTATCAAACTTAGAATTTCACTAACTCTTTCACCCATTTCATTAAAAGGTGACTTGATCATCTTTCTAAGAAGATAAGACACACAAGTTGGTAGTGATTCACAATCACTGACTTCAAGGATGCTTTTTTTTATTGAATCTATTTATCTTGTTCTTATCAATATGACACAGCCTATAATGCTAAAGATATGTATCACTGACATCATCTAACCTAGGGTGCTTGCATGAAGTGTACGTTACACTAATAGGTTATGATAGTATATATATGCCATTTTTTATTTATCCACTCATTACAACAATACTATTCAAAATGATATTCCAAATGTCATTCTTTATTGATAGTTCATAATCATACATGGCCAAAAGATCTACAGAGATGACATTTTAAAGAAAAGATAGATAATGGTGATATTCACTTAAAATGCTGTACAAGACTTGAAAACTAGCATGATGACTCTCAAAGCTAGGATCGGAACTTGACTTTCATCTCCCATATTCAAGAATTTTTCACTATCCTCAAATCTCCTACTAACTTTAAGTCTCTGCAATAAATTATAAATATGAATAGGACTTCTAGTATCCAATATCCAAGTAGTAGTATCACAGCTAGAGAAATTACAAGGCATTATCATATAAATATCTTGTCCAACAACTCCTTGTTGCTTCCTCTTCTGGGCTTGTTCGGGTCAAGGAAAGCAATATAAAGAGGATAGTTCCTCTTCTGATGGCCTACTTCTTGTAGAAGAAGTATTCTGCCTGGCTCTTATCAGTATTATTCTTCTTGGTCTGACTAGCTCTAGCACTCTGCACTTTCTTATTTTTATTTTCTTCTTTCCTTTCTTAAAGAGAAGATGCCCTGCTGAAGAACCTCCCACTAGATTCACCGACCCCTTGTAGAGCGGTGATCCTTCTTATAGTTCTGTAGTAATCCTAACAAATCATGGTAGTTTACTATATCCCTCATCATTTTATAATGATCGAGAAAATCTAGGTAGGAAAGGGGAAAGGAATTTAATATCACATCATTCCCAAGCTGCTCATATAAGGGATAGTTAAGTTTACCCAGGTACTTGATCTGCTCGATCATGTACAATGCATGATCAGTGATTGATACCCCATCACACATTCGAGCATTGAAAATAGTAAAGAGGTCCTGTGCCACTCATTGTTGTCAAGTGTGCCAAAGGTTTCCTTCAACTTTTGAAGGATTTTCTCCAATTGGGCTTCCTCAAACTTGTGACTGAACTCATCGTGCATAGCTGCTAATATTATGCAAAGCACAATGGTGTGGTCAAAAAGCCACTTCTAATAAGTGTCCCTAATCATACCATGAGCATTAGGACTGGGCTTCTTTAGTGTGGGATTCATTATCACATAAAGGATCCTTTCATGCTCTAGGATGATCCTAATCTTTCGATACCAGCTATCGAAGTTGGGACCCATTAGCTTGTTATTATCCAATAATAATTGGAGTGACAAATTGATGACCATTATTTGAAAAGAGAACCATAAGACCTTATTAGTATATGAATTTTTAAAACCTTAAAGACCTGGACTTTAGTCTAAAGGTCCTCCCATTATTTTATATAGACTGGTAGTCTCTACCTCCAATCCGAGGAATTAATTAATTTCTTAGCGGGTACTAGAATCCAATAGACCACACATGAGTCTGACTTTGGCTGGCTCGCCCATGCGCATCTAAAGGTAGGTTCTAAACCAATTATTTCTCTAAACAACTTATGGTAAACAATTTTGTCTCAGGTACCTCTTTAGTAGGCCTTTGGGCCTTCCACTGAAGGTCTTGGTTAGATCCAACCATTAACATGATAAAATTTAATACTTCTAACCAATGAAAAGTCAAGCCCAACTTTGGCTGGCCCACCTGACCACTATTAAAAGAGTCGCACAAAGCCATCATATTATGAATGGTAATTCCAATACCTAGATGAACACTAGGCATTTAGACCTTTCAATGATCACCCGAGTAGTGGATCCATTACCATCCACTTAATTGGAGGATATGAATTAGTTATTCCCATAACTTCATCATTTTAAGGACCTAATATAAAGGATTTAGACTTTTATGTGATAGATGAAATAGAGAATACATTAATTAGTAAGTCAAGAATCATCCCACTGACTTTCCAAGCACAGAAAAGGGTTCAAGACAAATTGGTTCAGGGGCACCTAAATTAGTCAAATTGATTCACCTTAATGACATGGGTTTGCTCAAATAAATAAGCTATCTTGATCAAACCTGATTGACTATGTTGACTAGATTAGTAAGATCAATGAGAGGGTTCTGCCAAAAACCTTTTTCTTAGATACCAAACAAGTTGGCCAGGTAAGAGATAGCCCCAAGAACCATGATCATAATTGCCAAACTTATCTTAGACACCAATTGGTTCACCAGATTCAATTAGACTAGCCTAAAGACTCGAGTCTGATCATTGAGCCATAATCAGGTCCAATTAGAAATATGGACTTGATCAAACTACAACTATTGTAAATAATTTAAGAGAGAAGAGGATCTAACTCAACACTTAATTAGATTTAATTTTCTCTTATTAAGTCTATATTCCTGTAATTCTAGGTCTAACCTAGTTAATGAACCTAACTTGAGCTAACCCATGAACCCAAATGCTTATAAAAAATGATTTAAGATCTTTCATTCTTAAATCTAGATCTTTTAGTCATGAAAACTTAATTCTTAATTAAGTTCATCAACTTATTAAATTGAGACATTTTCAATTTCAATCATAAAATAATTTGATAACAAAATTTAATATTTTAAATTTTCTAGTTTTTGATATGAGTTGACACTTCCTAGTTATGTATCAACACTTTCATGAGTCGAGTCATAGTAAGTCGACACTTGATCTTGTAACATCGACTTATAGGAGTGAGCAGAGATTGTTCTTTCAGTCTGCACTCTTGAGTCAACACCTGTAGGAGCAAGTATCAACACTTCAAGACCGAGTGTCGACACTTCAAGACCGAGTGTCGACACTTCAAGACCGAGTGTCGATACCTATAGGTTAATAAAAACTAGTTCATTTACAGATCTGAATTTATGTTAAAATTATTTAACATAGCAATTCATAAATTCTAACTTAGAACATTTTTATATTAATTTATAAAATCATATCATATAAAAAGAGATTAAAATAATTTTAATCAAAGCTCCTTTTGTAGTTCTTCTTCTTGGGGTCATGACATAAGTGGCACCCCTACCGTCATAAGAGATCCCATTGAATGGGAAGGAGGGCCTTTAAACCTTACTTATCTCTTATGATTGGATGGATTGGTGAATTCACCCAATCCAAGTACTAAGCAAATAGGAAAATTATTTTAATGTTTTAGATTTGTATACATGATTATCATGCCATATGAACCTAGTGCTCTGATATCACTATTCGGAAAACTAGATTATTTCATGCATGCATTTCAAAAATTTTGAAACATAATGCAACAAAAACTATAAGATTAAAATATTTTATCACCTCATGCATTAGACCATTTTTGCAAATAGCCTATACAAGATCATGACATGATAAGCATGTATATAAAACTAAGCTAAAATATAAAATGATAAATATACAAACCTGCTGTAGACTATATCTACAGCATAATGATCACATCATTATCTTTCATATTAGATGATGTTCACTACTACTAGAAGGTGGAGTTTGAAGACTGCAAGCTACATAGAGTTCCTAGCCTCTACAGGTGATCCACACAGGAGCTCTATCTTGATTAGCCCTCTTAGAGTGCTATCTCCTCTAGAATCTTGATGGCTAATCTTCCTTCTTCTTCTGGACACCAGACCCTTCTAGAGATAAAGAAAACTAGCTAGAGAATAGTTTGGTGGAGAAGATGCACTGGAAAAATCATTTTTCCCTTTCTCTCTTCCCAGACCCTAGTAAAAGCACTAGGGAGCACATACCCAAATTCCCTAGCCTCATTACTGATGGGGACATCACCAGCATGGATCCCGATGCAAGCACGAATCCTGGAGTTGCACATCTCGGAGGATATCCAGAATAAATTAGTTTGGGATTTATCTTTTTTTTAAAATCTGAATTAGGATTTGGTTGGTTAGGATTAAGATATGGATAGGCTTATCTTATCCTATCTTGTATTTGAATTTGAATCATCCTTATCTTTTTATCTTGTATTCAAATTCAAATGAGGGTTGGACAGGTCTATAAATACCACCCTCAATCCTTTGTAAAAAAAAAGTTTAGTCAAGTTTTGGGAATGAAAATGGATTTTAGAAAAGAGTGGTTTTTTTATTTCACTTCGTGAGGAGAGGGTGCGAGGCCCAACCCCAGGCATGATGTGGTGTCATGCCCAGTTATCCCCTTCCCATTCCATCTTCTCTATTCCCTCGTGGCCTTTGAGATCCATCCTAGCACCTCCAAGTATCGAGGAGGGTGTAATGCCTTAGAGGTGAGTGGTTTCTTCGTTATGGTGAGTCCCAAAGTCCTTGAGATCCAGATCCCTATCCTACATCCTCACTATTCCTTCGCCATCCCTAGAAAAAAAAATATCCAAAAAAAATAGTACCATAATCTAGGTGACTTCTAGGCTCACCAACGATCCTACGCATCTGTCCCCCATCAATTTTAGTATCAGAGCTCAGAAAAATTAGGGTACCCTAATTCCCCTTCTTTCCTACCATCCCCGATGAGTCCCTCCACTTTCCCGTCACTAATCCTCTTTTATTTTTGTGTTTTTTCTTCTCCCATCCTTTCCATCCATTCCATCTCATTAAAAATCCATCAAAACTCTACACCTACTTTCACCGCCACTCGAAAACCCTAGCCATAGATCGAGAGAGATCCCTTGAATGCCGTCCAAACCATCCTAGCCACCAGTCACCACCACACTTCCCTGGCCTACTACTGCCATCGGCACCTCTACAACTAGTCGACATCGTGATCATAGCTAGAACATCCATGGCCACCATGGCTCTGCATCTCGACACCCCAGCCGACCGCATCACCTGCAACCCAGCTCCCCATTGTCGAACATCTGACGGCAAGATCTGTTTCCCTACTTGAGTTGTCCATGCCTCCACCATCTTCCAAGCGCCCCTTAGCCTTCCCAGCCATTCTGCCGTCCATGCTTATCCCCACTCTACTCATTGCCAGCAGCCGACAACCACCGCTTGCAGTTGTCGGGGTCGTCGAACACCAACCCCATGTTGGGGATCCGGTGCACCGCAGCGGAAGTGTAATTTCAAAATGATGAAATTTGCACCATAATCCCTTAGCCAAGATCTCCTTATTCAGAATTAAAACATATAATAAACATACAAACTCACATTGTTAGAATTAGGGCACCAACCTGTTAACGCTAAATCCAATTTTGATGTAGAATCAAAACTTGGTGTTGAATGCCCCTTTTGATTTCACCAGGCGTCCAAATGTCCACCCTCCAATGGTGATCCACAAGATGATTGATCAAGATGCTAGCTTCTTCAAAATTCCTTCACTTGAATTCTTATCCTAGAACTCAAGAGGACTATGGCTTTAAAACTCCACGGTAGGGGCTCCTTACTTCCTTTCTTTCTTCTTCCTCTCCCTTTCTTAAGACCTTGTCCTAAGAATAAAACTCTTGTCTTGAAGGAGGAGAAGGATTTAAGACACTAATGTCTTAAAGTAAAAGGAAATAGAAACAGAGTAGTAGTTCTTTTCTTTTACCGATCGAGAGATTCTTCCTATCTCTTGTTTTGGACTTGAGTTTCAACAGAGAAGAGAACTCTGTAAAAGGGAAACTCTCTGTGTCCTAAACAAGCTAAGGAGGAATCAGTTTCCTGGAAAGAAAAGAAAAATAAAACCTCTATCGTACATTAGTCAAACACCCGAGACCTCTGTTGTTTAAATAGATTACAGAGAGATGTCTTCTCAAAAGAACACAATTCTCTGTAAACACCATTCCATTTTATCTCACACCCCTTCCCTATTTCTCATGCCCCCTTCCCTCCTTCTCACGCCCTTCCAGATTAAATCTCATGGCTTTTCCTAAAAGAAAAGTCATGAAATTTCAGAAGAAAGGAATCGCGATGTTTCGATCTCCGAAGAGACGTTGTTTCGCGCAACCGGGAAGAGTCAGTGCCTTCCTTCTTTCTTAAAATCCCATCAGCCGTTAGATTCCCATCCAAGGAGGGACAAGTGGTGCGCTAATTATTAAGAAAGGAGGCCACCCCATCTTAATTCATCGAAGAATTAAGCGGGGCGCGCCAAGAGTCCATGCGCCATGGACTCTTCCAAATGGCGCGCCAAGAGTCCATAAGCACATGGACTCTTGGCATTTGGCATGAAAATGAAAAGGGGCAGGTGGGGAGGCTAGCATAGTTACATGGCTAGCCATTAGGGTTAGCCATAATCCCTATTTTCACAATTAGGGTCTAATTAGGTCCAATTAGAACCCAAATTGAACCAATCCGGAACCCTAATTCGAATCCGATTCGAATAGAAGCTAGGTTTTGCAACACCTGCTAGAGTGTTATCCTGCAAAGATGATTTAATCACAAATTAAACTCTTGATCAATCCTCTTAAGTGTGTGACCCATTGGGTTCCACATCTAGCCAGCAGTGGGTTCGAATACAAGTTGACCTAATTTGATTAGAACTCTTTCTAATCAATTTAGGTCAAACCGGGCTTACCCGATTTGATCAATTAGGACTCTTCCTAATAAGTGATCTTTGAATTTGATCAACCCACAAGACAAGATTTACGTCTAGCAACGTGTCATGTCTACCCGGAAGATATGAAAATTCTGGTGAAATACCAAAATTACCCTTCAGTAGAGAGTTACCGTACAATTAAATCTTTCGATCAGCCTGCACCCAAAATATAACTATGGATATGGATATATGTCAAATCCAATATTATATTTATTTCTAGCCCAATCTTATATTGATGATTCGATTATCTTGATATTAGAAACCATCTCTAATATCTTAACTTTGATCAAAGATTCCCTGAATCATCATCCAATTGTTAACTAGCTGGATGCAATTTCCTCTTACCAAGAGTGATCGATTTCTTATTGACCTACTCATTACCTTCATATCCAATTCACCATTCCCAGTATCAATCTTGTGCATGACTCAGTGTCATGATTAGGATTGAACCAAAGCATGGGTTCATGTACATAAGGTACTTATGGTAGTCTCAGGTCAAAAGATTACTTGTACCACTCCCACTATGAGAACCTTCTATTGACATGTAGCTAAGACTCCATTAGATGTTCTCAAGTTGGATCATATCAGTGAACTCATTCTCCAATGAGCACCTACATCCTAGTATTAGTGTCATACACAAGTGACTGTGAGAACAGTCACCCTTTCTAGTATACATGGGATGTGCTAGTCTTACCGGAAAACCCTGATCCCCTACTCAGGGTTCCTTTGACTAGGAATACTTTAGATTAAGGTTTTAAGATTTTAGGTCTCACTGGTATGATCTCATCATAACCCTAAAATCATAGCCCTAATCTATGGGGTTCATCATAT
This sequence comes from Areca catechu, assembly GCA_021397845.1. Taxonomy (NCBI): domain Eukaryota; kingdom Viridiplantae; phylum Streptophyta; class Magnoliopsida; order Arecales; family Arecaceae; genus Areca; species Areca catechu. Next base: position 85,447,311 of record CM038044.1, on the reverse strand, counting down.
AAAACACAGCGTATGATAAAAAATAATGCCTTTATTTAGAATATTGTCAACTACAATGGTTTGGGAGATACAACATAGATTGGCTTGTAGGGCATATCCCTTTCACCCCATCCACTTCGACGGGATCTATCAGCCGACGACACCACTATCTGACCGTTTCCTGGAGTTCCTCATCCCAGTCTCTCTCCTGTCCAGACCACCCAGATCCAATCGAAGACTCCACTGGATCTCGCTGGATGCCCCATCTCCCGTTCATTCCCAACTACCGACAATGCCGACAAACACCGGCCCTCACCTTCACCGCCTGAGATGGTAGTCATCCACCTGATCTGGTGACCCTCCTCCCCGGATCAGGCCTTCGCACAGACCCTCCAACATCGCCGCCTATCTATTTCCTGTGGCAAGCATCACCCCTTCCTTCTGATCTCCCCCATACAAACCATAGCCCTAAGACTCGTCCCGTTGGTTCTCAATCACGAAGCCATGTCTATGGAAGAGACTACATAGGCGGTGGTGGAAGAGCAGGTCCAGGATCTGGAGACGGTGGAGTGCGCAGCGAAAGATACCGAGGCTAAGGATGCTGCCAAGCTGAAGAAAGCCAAGGAAACCAAGGCCAAAAAAAAATCCCTTTGCTCCAAAGAAGCCGCCGTGGAGTCGAGGACATCTTTGTGGCCATGGGTATCGATCTCATCATTGGAAGGCCGAGTAAGAAGGCCAGGCGCACCATGCCCAGATCCGACGATGTCTACCTAAGCTCCTCATCAAGCTCTACCATTTTTTGGTACAGAGGATCGGGAGCAAGTTCAATGCAGTGATCCTCAAATGTCTTTTCATAAGCAAAGTAAACAAGCCCCTGATCCATTCCTGCCCACCCAACATCGCTGTTCACCATGACTCCGTCAAGCTATGGACCGTCGACCGCCCCTCCAGTGTCTGCACCTTTCACGAGCACTCGCACTGCATCTACGCTATCGTTTGAAGCCCCCGCCACTCCAATGTCTTCACATCCATCTCCGGTGATCGCACCGCCAGCGTTTAGGACGTCCGTGACCTTCGATCCTCCCTTATGTTCCCTGCCCTCGACCCTCCTTTGGTTCACCCTACCGGTCGGTCTTCACCCATCTAGGTCTGCCCGTTCCCACCGGACTACCCTCCGAAGACCTCCCCTGTTCGCTATTTTTGGTCCATGGAGAAGAAGGAGAGGGATCTCACGAACGTGAAAGCAAATCCCCCTTCCCTCTTGTCGACTTCAACTCAGCACAGATTTCAGAGCTGCACACTCCTTAAAGCTGCACAAATTTCAAAGCCTTACCAATCTCAAAGCTATACCATTTTCAAAGAAAAGCTGATTAAAAAAAGAAAAAAAAAGGTTATGTCAATCTAGAGTTTGGAGTTCCTAGAGCCTGTAGTCAAGCTGAAGCTGGAGCCTGACCCAAACTCGACAAAGTCGAGTTCTTCCCACCTCAGGGGAATGATAGGGACATCGCCAGCATTGATCCTGGAGCAAGCACGGATACTGGAGCTGCACATCTCAGAGGATATTCTGAATAAATTAGTTTGGAATTTATCTTTTTTTTAAAATTTGAATTAGGATTTGGTTGGTTATGATTAAGATATTGATAGGCTTATCTTATCCTATCTTGTATTTGAATTTAAATCATCCCTATCTTTTTATCTTGTATTCAAATTCAAATGAGGGTTGGACAGGTCTATAAATACCACCCTCAGTCCTTTGTAAAAAAAGAGTTTAGTCAAGTTTTGGGAATGAAAATGAGTTTTAGAAAAGAGTGGTTTTTTTATTTCACTCTGTGAGGAGAGGGTGCGAGGCCCAACCCCAGGCATGATGTGAGGTCATGTCCAGTTATCCCCCTTCCCATTCCATCTCTCTATTCCCTCGTGGCCTTTGAGATCCATTCTAGCATCTCCAAGTATCGAGGAGGGTGTAATGCATTAGAGGTGAGAGGTCTCTTCGTTATGGTGAGTCCCAATGTCCATGAGATCCAGATCCCTATCCTACATCCCTACTATTTCTTTGCCATCCCTAGAGAAAAAAATACCAAAAAAAAATGGTATCCTAATCTAGGTGACTTCTAGGCTCACCAATGATCCTACGCATCTGTCCCCCATCAATTACCCCACTAGCTTTTCCTTAGATGGAAACTTAGCTAGCCTTTCTCTAACTTAAAAATTCTTGACCAAACACTTAAGCAACCCCTTCCATCCATCAATAACCCATCTACATAGGCACCCAAGTGGTTAGGAGGGTAAGGGAGTTAGGGAGATATAAGGGGAGAGAGGTTAGCGAGGTTAAAACTAACTTGAATTCAAAATTCAAGTTTGAATTTAAATTCAAAGTTGAATTCAAAATTTAGATTTGAATTCAAATTTTGAGCTCAATTTAAATTAAAATTCAAATATTGAGCTCAATTTAAATTTGAATTCAAATTCAAATTCAAATAGGACTAGGGCACATGGGTTAAGTCCAATCAAATTGAACTCAACTTGAGTTCAAACCAAATCATATTTGGGTTGACCCAAATTTCACCACTCAATCAAATTGAGTTAACCAGCAATCTATTTACTAATTAATCCTCCAATAATTTACCAACTTTTAGTAAAAATTTTCTGTCAGAACTTTTATAATATTGATGAGTTGACACTTGGAAAATCTTCAAGTGTTGACTCATCGAAGTATCAACTCACCAAAGTGTCGACACGTGGAAATATTGACTCAAGATCAATTATCAATCATATTGATAATTAAGTTCTGAAATGTTTCACAATCATTGATCAGCTATTAGATCAGGTAGAAACTCCTATTATGTGTGATCCCATAGGTTTGAACACTAAGCTGATAGCATAAGAATAATTCTATACCAATCAAATTGCCATCTAGTAATGACACCCGATGTCCAGATAGGTCAAAAGTTGTAGAGCAACAACCAGGAAGCTCTGGCATATGGTTACTATATAATTTATCCCTTTGATCCTCAAATGCTTAGGATGACTTTAGGATTTAAATGGCAACCCTTAAACAGTACATCAACAATGTGTCTTAACCTCACAAGTCTTGTGACTCCTCACAAGAACTACCTTGGCCAAGATTTTTCTAAATTGAAACACAATGAGACATTCAGTCCAACACTTGGAAGGGTCAATCCCATCTCGACTCACATACCGACCCTTAAGTACTTGACTGCATCCAAAAAACTTTCATCATTGGATTAGAAATCCAGGTAGTCCTGTACCAAAGTACAATGAGTTGTTTGTAAGTTATCATGGTGATCTTAGATCTAAGGGATACTATATCATATCCCTTTATGAGCAACACTTGGTAGAAGAGTGCTTTCGTAGGTAGGTCACATTTAGTAAAATATCCTACACTCTACCTGCATGCCATATAAGTATCTCTACATTCCTTGGTTAAGAGGATAACCAATCCATATGGTATACAATGACCTACACTCGATACATCAGTCTTATAAAAATATATCATTTGATCATGAACAGTTTTAAGAATCATGAGATAAATCCTCTCTTTATCGTATAAGCAGTGGTTCTAAGGACTCCATCATATAAGAGCTCATTATAGGAAGATGCAATATGATGAACTACCAAAAAATAACTTTATTTATAATAATTTATATACAAAATCATCTATTTATAAGTTAGATGATTGGCACTAGGATACATTTCTTAACAATCTCATCACTGTCTGTCTACCTGATCTCATCATGGTTAACTGTAATAGAAATTAGTATAGATTTCAACATGCTCTTAGGTGAAAAGATTTTCATAGTTAATGCTGATTATAACCTTTTACCTAAGCCTTACCTCATAGATCTCCATCTATTTTTCTTTTATAATTCATTGCCATTAGGTACTATATCTTTTGGTGGATCTATCAAGGTACATAATAGGTTAGAGTACATGAAGTCTAATTTCACGGTATTCAACCATTTCTCGAAATCAATATCTGACATTACCTCGTTGTAGTTTTTGGGATCATCTATATGTTCCATATCTTCCATAAGGAACACTTCCTCTGAATCCTCTATAATCATATCTCTATACCTTTTAGAGGACAAGTGATCCTACTAGATTTACGAGATGGAGAAGGAACTACATGTACTAGCTCTGCTTGAATGGATTCTATAAGTTCTATGATCTGGTGCTCTTTAAAGACTCTCTCTTTGAGCTCAATTATCTTTCCACTACAATATTTAGGTTAAACAATTTAACTATGAATATAGACATTGGGTCACAACAACTTATACTCTATTGGAAAGTAGTATCCTAACAATTCTTTAGGATATAGGCCATTAACAACCTAAACTCTAACTTGTCCATGGTCCACCTATATCTCATATAAGTGTGATAGAAATAGATTTAAAGTGAACCTAATTAAATAGATTGGCAGAGTTATATAATCAAATCCTTAGTGATTCCCATATTGGATTGAACCATATCCAATAGGGTTTAATTTCTCTGCTCAGACATCCTTTTGAGATTGAGATGTAAGCAAAGTCCATTATGAGACTATGCCATACAACTTGACATGATTTGGAATTCTCCTTTAAAGAATTTACTTCCTTGATCTAATCAAAGAATCTTAAGGAGTTTTCCATGACCTGCACATTGAATATGCTATACACATTAATGTGTACCCGGGTAAGTATATCAGTGCATCTCACCTTCATCCTTTGTTTTATAAAAGGTAATTTGGTCAACACTCTTCAAGATATGATTCACAAATTGGAAATGACTCAATAGTCATTAGCCAAAAGGCCCCTAGTTGTCCATGATTTTTAAATTGTTTGTCCTTTCTTTTTAACATGAACAAATCTAAGGTATCACCTATATATTTTAGGTCAACATCATCTCATAGGATCCCTTAGATATGGCACCACTAACTACTCAGCAGATGCATCATATTCATGTAGGGACTAATAATTATAAAATTACTTGAATCTAATACATTTCTAAAATAAATGATCAGTGATTTCATGCTATTTAGAAATCAAATTTCTATCTTAGCAAGTAATAGTTTCTTAGCTAACATCCTTCCAAAGGTATGTCCTTTTTATTCTTTAAGGATTCCAAGTAGATGAATAATTTCTATAGACATAACCTTGAAGTGGAAACAACTTTTTTTATCAATGGCCATCTGCTTGGAAGATCTTGATATCTCGCTTTTTCATAGGTTGCTTCTTCTAATTTGACTCTTTTTTGCAGGAGAAGGTCAGCCTCGCATTGGAAAGCATGCCCCTTTGAACCTTTCAATGTCCCTTTAATAGTCACCAATTTGTTGTCCTAAATGTCTTAACCTTATTCAAATGGTAGTTTACAATAAACTATCAAGATAAATTAGATAAAGATGGTTGGATCAAATCTATTTGTAATCCTCTATGCATCAACATACCCAAGCTTCTCAGGCTTCTATTTCTTAATCATTGTCAAACAATGATCATGGATAGATTGCACTTAGGTCAGCCTAAATAGTTTGGTAATAAAGGATAATCCTGGTCCATTACCATCGCATCTTGTCTAATTAATTGTTTAAGTTGAGCTAGTCTTTATAATTGGTTTTGGTTAATCGATTAGTTTGAGAATTAAAAGGGTTGGAAGCTAACTTTTAATCTACAAAGAGCAACGATTATAGTTAAATGATTGTATTTAATTTTAAATCTATTCTATGAACTTTAAAAAATAAATTAGGCTTCCATTATTTTTACGGATCTCTCACACTCGTTAGTGGAGATGCGGGAACCCCTACATGACTTGGATTCTTAGCGTATTACGGTCTCACTAATTTCGTGCACCTTACCTAAAGTTATTAGAACAAGTAAACCAATGAGTGGACTATTCTTATCCAATGTATCTCAAACATGTTGTAGCAACTTGGTCTCTAAGTCTTGTGGGCTCACCTAATAGTTATTGCCCACACTCTTTAGTTAAGTTAGACCCACCATTCAATATAGAATTAAACTTTCATTCGGTCCCTTACTTAATAGTTATTGGGCCTAACCCCATCTTCACCCTAAGCTTCTCTTGTTAATAAAGTGGTTGCGCTCCCCTGATGCAACTGAACTACTATATCTAGCCTAGAACAATCAACATCTGAGAGATGCTCATATCTCTACAATAGTGAAAGACTTAAGACTTAATATTTATTAGGAGGTTTAGGTTTAGGTCTCTTCTTAATTAGTCAGCAAATCTCATGGCTTACTGACATGATTTAGTTTAGTACAACTTATGTCTGACAAACTTGTTTAGGTCAACAAATCTCATGTCTAATTAAGGTGATTCAAGTCAACACATCTTATGTCAATTAACCTTGTTTAGTTAGCACATCTCATGTCTGACCCACTTGGTTTGTGTTAGCACATCTCATGTCTAACTCACTTGGTCTGGGTCAGCACATCTCAGTCTAACTAACTTAGTTTAGGTTAGCATATCTCATGGCTGACTAACTAAATTCAGGTTAGCACATCTCATATCTAATTAATCAAGATAGCATGGATGAACTCGATTTTAGGAAATATGTCTACAGCCAATTATCTAGGTTATAGATAGTTATGCTCTTTATAATTTGTATATGAATCATTAATGAAATAAAAGTTATTTTTGATAGTTCATCTCTTTTTGTATCTTTCTTTGAACTCTTTTGAGATGAGTCCTTAGAACTATTTCAATTCGATAAAGAAGGATTTATTGCATAGTTCTTAAATATATTCATGACCAAATGATGCATTATTACCTAAGACAACAATGCTTATCGAGCATAGATCATTATATGCCATATAGGTTGGTTGTCTTCATAACTAAGGAGTGTGGAGATACTGATATGACATACAGGTAAAAGAATAGGTGTACTTGCATCAAACCTGATAAACTCTGTTGAGTACTTTGCTATCAAGAGTATCTCATAGAATGATATGGGGATAAGTATTTCTCTGACTTGAGATTACCATGGTGACTTGCAAGCAATTCATTGTACTTACATGCTGGACTACTTAGATTTTTAATCCAGGGATGAGTCAAGATGGGATTGACCACTTCAAGGTGTTGGAGAAAATGCTTTATTGTGTTTTTATTTAGCAAGACCTTAGCCAGGGCAATCTTTATGAGGAGTCACTGGATTTAGCAGTTGAGACATATTTGGATGTATTATTCAGAGTTGACAGTTAACTTTGAAATGGTGGGGACACAAAGATCAGACATAGATCCCTGGATCCCATAAGGTTTATTGATTAGGGTTTTAGTTATGTGTCACAATTTTGTAATTAATTAAGATTGAGTTCTGTAATAAGTTGAGGCTAATTGATTTGTCTCAATCCCAGTCCAGTATTGAGTCCTGTATTTCAATATAAGTCCAGTATGAGTCTAATTTTTGTACAAGAGAGGAGGTTATCCTATTTTGGAGTTCCACCAGGCCTCATCCAGGAGTCAGAGGCCACTACATCAGCTTATTGGATTTTGCGAGACATCTTAGAATCCAAGATGCCTTTCCAGATACCCTGATTCCTTCCAGATATTTTATGGATGCCCAGATTTCCTCCAGATGCCAGAGTATATTCCTAAACCAGGTCATAACATGATCCCAAAGACTTACCTGCACCCCAGCCCAAGTGAATGCAAGGCCCAGGTCCATGAAGAACCAAGATTCTAGGTATATTCCAGCCCAGAACCAAGATACCTAGAATATTCTTGCTCCAGGCATCCCAAGCCTCCAGGGCCCAAAGCCCATGTGCCCAACCCATCCTTGGCCACCCCTTGCTGCCCCCCATGAAGTCCAACACGTCCAAAGTGTTGACTTGATCCAAGCTAAGAAGGAAGAATTCAAATGGAAGAAGGAAACCTAGTTCTTATTCTATTCAACTAGTATACTCCTAGTTCTAGGTTTATTTTGTAGTTTTTCTCCCACTTAAATTATGCAAATCTCTTCTAACTAGGAGAAGACTTGTAATCCCTTTAGGAGAGGGCATGGAGCTCTATAAATACCCCACCCCTCCTCCTCTTGTAATCAATCAACTATTATGAATTAAACTTTGCTGAATTGTTTTCAAGATTATGTTCTTGTGTTTATTGGTTTGCTTGGTTTGTTCTCTTGTGTTGGCTGACCCCTACCCTTGCAATCCTTCCACACCCCAGCAGCAAATAAAACCTCCAAGCATCAGCCACATCCAAAAGAGAAGCCTTGAAGATGCCCAGATCAAGAGCTCTTCCTGCTTCCTTGCCACCAGCCCTTTGCCCTAATCCCTTTCCTTCCTTATTTCATCTTGTTATTTTTTCTTCGATTACCTGATTCGTGCCTAACCTTGACATTTTGCAGATCCTTGAGGTGTTTCCCCTCCCTAGAGGAGGCTTTATTTTCCTTTAGACCCAGTCCAGATCACCTTCAGATTTGGAAACCAAAGGCTTGGCCTTCCCAGGGCCATCCTAAGGCTGAGAGATCTCTTCATCGAAGAAACTACAATCGCTGCTTGATAAAAGCCTTCCCCCTCTTGAGTTCTGATCTGATGATAGGTATGCTATCCTAAACCAGGAGTTTCTCAACTCTCAATTCTTGGCTATTTATTATTCTGCATGAGTTTTTGCGGGTATGATAGTTTCTAGCATTACTAGTCTTTCTGCTTATCTTTGTTTATTTTTGGATCTTTAGCCACTAAATTAATGTCTAAAAAAATTAGTTTACTATTTTGCATCAGTCTTAGGTTCGTCCCGCACCAGTTTGGTATCAAAGCGGGTTTAGGATAGCATTCATCTACATCATATTCACAAAACCCTAATTCTTAAAATTTTTGCATCCTGCCATATGCATTAGAGGTCTAGGTTTTGATCAATTTCAGCATCTTAGGAATTTTATTTTTCCATAAAACTTGCATGAATTATTCTCTATCTTGTCTTTTATTTTTTCATAATTTTTAATTAATTTTAATAGAAACCCTAAGTCACTAAAATTTGGCATATTAGAAATCCTAACTGAAAACCTAAGATTTCTATACCAGTCTGAAAACCCTAGGATTTCCATCATCATCTGATTTTTGTTTTGAATCAAATTTGGTAGAGTTCATCATAATCGTCCATCCTCTGATGGGGACTTCACTAGCATGAATCCCGGAGCAAGCACGAATCTTGGAGCCATGCAAATCTTGGAACATATCCAGAATAAATTTAGGATTTATCTTTTATTTGAAATTTGAATTAGGATTTGGTTGGTTAGGATTTAGATATTGATAGGCTTATCTTATCCTATCTTGTATTTGAATTTGAATCATTCCTATCTTTTTATCTTGTATTCAAATTCAAATAAGGGTTGGACAGGTCTATAAATACCACCCTCAGTCCTTTGTAAAAAACAGTTTAGTCAAGTTTTGGGAATGAAAATGAGTTTTAGAAAAGAGTGGTTTTTTTATTTCACTCCGCGAAGAGAGGGTGGGAGGCCCAATCCCAGGACATGATGTGAGGTCATGCCCAGTTATCCCCCTTCCCATTCCATCTTCTCTATCCCCTCGTGGCCTTTGAAATCCATCCTAGCGCCTCCAAGTATCGAGGATGGTGTAATGCCCTAGAGGTGAGAGGTCTCTTTGTTATGGTGAGTCCCAAAGTCCATGAGATCCAGATCCCTATCCTACATCCCCACTATTCCTTCGCCACCCCTAGAGAAAAAATTACAAAACAAAATAGTACCATAATTTAGGTGACTTCTAGGCTCGCCAATGATCCTACTCATCTGTCCCCCTTCAATTTTGGTATCAGAGCCCAGAAAAATTAGGGTACCCCAAATTCCCTTCTCTCCCACCAGCTCCAGTCAGTCTCTCCACTTCCCCATCACTGATCTTGTTTTATTTTATTTTATTTTATTTCCCACCTCCCATCCGACACCACCACCGAAGAGAGCACTTTCCCACTCACCTCCATCATCACCGATCGAGGTGCCTCCGCCACCACCAGCCAACCCAGCCAATCACCCCCACCTTTCCTCTTGTTTTTCCCACGCTTCATTGGCCACGTCTTGGTATCCTTCCATTCCCTGCCCCACCCACCTCCTCGCCTCCATATCAGAAAGAAGGAACCAAGAAGGAGCACGGAGAAAGAGAAAGACCGATCACTAGAGGGCCCGTGCTTAGGGCCCCTGGAGGAGATCTCCGCCGAGCACCAGCACTTCATCCCTTCCCCCGTCGACGGGGCCGGCTCATCCTCGTCGCCCTAGCTGGCATCACCGTCAGTGAGCACTGCCGACCCCCTCGCAGACGTCTAGACCTCGCCGGCCCGCACCATGGTTCGCCTCACTGAGAGCTTCCCCACTAAAGGACTCCTCCGGTCGCCCATCCTCTCTGGATCCCTCCCTTCCTCCTACGTACAATCCTAGGCCGAGCCCCCCCTCTTCTCTGCCTCCCGTGAAGCTCGACACCATCGTCGATTTTGCCATGCCAGCACTGGACTCATCCGATTGCCCCCCTCCGGACCAAATCAATCGAGGCTATTCGACACCACCGAAACCCCTCCTTACTCCATCCAGCAATCAACGACCTGCCTCAACCGTGGCAGTCCCCGGCTCCACCTTCTTCCTCGCCGTCTAGGCCCACCACATCTCCCACCTCCTCTAGCAACAGCACCACTATCTTTTCCTCCTTGTGGCAAGCCGCCGAACACCCCAAGGCCTCCATTTAGATCAATGACTCCAAGCATTCAGCCATCCGCTCCTTTGATCGACGCCTTACCGCAAGATCTCCCCTCCTCTCTGTCTTCCCAGGTGCTCAGATCTAAGTCCATTGCCCAAACCTCCCTTTTCCGATTCACCATCGCCCGGACTTCCCCTCTGGCCTCCAACGCCCGACCCTCCCTCCTCCCACTCTTCCGGCCGGCCTACCCTCACTCCCGGATGTCCCCGAGCGTTTAGCGCCCTTCTCGGACATCTACCTTAGCCCGATCACGTCAACAATCGAAGCTCCATCGGACCTCCTCCCTCCAGATCGCCCCGATGCCTTCTTCTCTGGATCGCCCTGACGCCTAGCTCCCATATTCCATGAAGCCACTGTTCTGCCATCAACGAAGATAGCCCCATGCTCGCCTTCCTCCCGGTCCACCGTCACCCGACTACCCTCATCCGGTCATCCCCGAGCTCGGTTCACCTCCCTGCTCCTCGGGCTCACCGCAGCAGTTCTAGGCATCCCCGACACCGGCCTCTTCTCTGGACCACCTCTCCTCGAAGATCTCGCCCGAACACCTCCTTCTGTCCGGTGCAAAGCTCCTATTCCAAGAAGCGTGCAAGAAGAAAATTCGACGATCTATTATTGAAAGAAGACGAGAATAGCTATTCCTGCTATTCTTGCTATTCCGCACTTATCCCATCCTTATTCCTGATTGGAATAAGCCCATTTATTTTAATTTGGGTTGAGTTTAAAAAAAAAAAATCATTCTATAGGTCATGTGCATCCTAGAGCCAGCCTAACTTGATGGAGTTGAGCTTTCCCCACCTCAGGGGAATGATGGGGACCTCACCAGCATGAATCTCGGAGCAAGCATGAATCTTGGAGCCATGCGAATCTTAGAACATATCTAGAATAAATTTATGATTTATCTTTTATTTGAAATTTGAATTAGGATTTGGCTTGTTAGGATTTAGATATTGATAGGCTTATCTTATCCTATCTTGTATTTGAATTTGAATCATTCCTATCATTTTATCTTGTATTCAAATTCAAATGAGGGTTGGACAGGTCTATAAATACCATCCTCGGTCCTTTGTAAAAAATAGTTTAGTCAAATTTTGGGAATGAAAATGAGTTTTAGAAAAGAGTGGCTTTTTTATTTCACTCCATGAGGAGAGGGTGTGAGGCCCAACCCCAGGACATGATGTGAGGTCATGCCCAGTTATCCCCCTTCCCATTCCATCTTCTCTATCCCCTCATGGCCTTTGAAATCCATCCTAGCACCTCCAAGTATCGAGGAGGGTGTAATGCCCTAGATGTGAGAGGTCTCTTCATTAGGGTGAGTCTCAAAGTCCATGAGATCCAGATCCCTATCCTATATCCCCACTATTCCTTCTTCACCCCTAGAGAAAAAATTATAAAAAAAATAGTATCCTAATTTAGGTGACTTCTAGGCTCGCCAACGATCCTACTCATCTGTTCGCCATCATCCTCTGTTCTTTAATTTTTTTGATTTTTTTCTGCATCAGTAACTATGTCAAAACCTACATCATCTGAAATCCTAATTTTTTAAATTCTGCTATTTCTGCATTTTGACTCAACCTAACCTAATCAACTTCCACACACCCCAATCCCAAGCCTAATTTGATTGCTAACCTAATCAACTTAAACCTAAATTACCACATAATAAAATACACAAAAATATTTTATTTTTTTGATTGTTTTAGTTTTCTTTAGGACTCATTGAATGTGCATCATTTGCTTAACCTAATCTTAAGGGCACTTCTCTATCTCAGATCAGGGCAGGAGGTCATAACCAGTCTTGGGCCCAAAATAATCTTCTTGCATTCTCACCCAAGCCTAATTAAAACTAATTAGATCTAATTTGCCCTAGAGGTCTAGGTGACACCAACAGGTTGGGTCCAAATTGTGTGGGCCAACTAGTTCATTTAATCTTGTGGGTATTATAGAAATCTGGTGTCTAAGGCTGAGGGTTCAATCAAACGATCTAAGTGGTTTTGTGGTTTTTAATTGGGTCCCTGTGAAAGCAGGGGAGCCTCCCACACTCCCACCCTTAACCTGGCCAGAGGAAGGATTAGTTGCTGGGTTAGGTGTAAGTTGAGCTGATCTCTTTTTGCATGCTTGGCTGCACCATCTCATTCTGATTGTTTGATTGATTGTATGACCACTAGATTAGGAATCCAATATCAGAAGTCTAAACCCCAAACCGACTCAGCCATGGATTCCAATTTTGAGGCCATCATGAACCAGTTTGGCCAACTAAACCAATCCAATACCCAAATTAATAACAAGCTTGACCAACTGATCCAATCAAGTAATCAAGCAATCCATACCTTTAACCAAGAAAGAGATCAGTCAGGAACCCTAGGCAAGACCCATAGATTTGAACCCTTGCCCTATAATCCCCAGGAACCCATAGTCCCTAGATATGAACCCAGTAGTAACCCACTATCCCTCAGCCTACCTGAAACCTATAGGATTAGTACCCCTAGCGTGAGCCTAGTATTGGTCCATTTTTCCTTAGTCAATCCCCTCTTACCACCCCACTGGTTCAAGAAGCTGACATTGAAGAGGAAGTATATGAAGCTGACATGAGCTTAGTGGAGGAGTATGAGGAAGAAGAAGAGAAATTCCTCATAGAATACTTAGAGTTAGTTGAATCAATAGATATCCAGGTAGAAGCCACCCTAGAATCAATTGACCTTGACCATACCCAGTTAGTAGTCGACCCAGAGTTAGATGGCCCAGATCACACCCAAGCAATAATGGAAGAGCAGTTAGAGGAAGGGAACCCAAATCCAATTACTAGTGCACCACCTGAGAAAACTTTAGAAGAGTATCCAATTGTAGAGCCTAGTCCTGAATTTCATGTTCTAAAAGAGTTTATTAAGGACTTGATCTCTTTAAATCAGTACCCTCATAATGAAGTTACTCCATTACCTCCAATTGATCTTTTTCCTAAAATTAATGACCCATTTTTTCATAATGCAGACCCTGTAGGACTACCTCAAACCCATAAGATTAATCTTATTAGTCTAGGACTCATCTCTGAAACCCCTTCTAGTATTCTACTCTTTCTGATTAACCCTGAACCATCTTCTAATTTCTTACCCTACCTAGATGATCCTGAACCTACCTCTTATTTTCTATCTTTTTCTAAATCTTCTTATGATTCTTTAACCATTCACTTGCATCATGTAGAGGTTTGCATGTTGTATTCATTTATTGCACATGTTAGGTTTGCATATTACTTTTGGTATACTTTGTGGCATTTGCTTGGAGTACATAGTAAATTCTCATGTGCATGCCATGCTAGGGTCAAACCTAAAGAGTCTATAGTGTGTTAGGGTAGACCCAAAGAAGTCCAAAAAATTTCCTTTGATAGGGAAGCCTAGTTGAGTCTATTAGGTATTAGTCTTGAGTCCAATAAATTTACAACCCTGATTCATCTGTCCACACATGCATTGACCTCTGCATAGCATTTGCATCAGGATATTAGTCAAAAGTTAAACAAAAATAATGAACTAAATAACAACTTGGCTAATTCTCGAAAGAGAGATAAAAAATTTTCTGCAGAGGATTATGTGATTTTAAAAGAATTTCTGCTCACAAAGTTGGCCCATTCAGATTAATGAAGAGTAGTGGACCTAATGCCTATGTGCATGATGTGGGACAGGTGGGGGATCGTTGGTGAGCATATAAGTCACTTAGATTAGGATACCACTATTTTTTTTTTTATAGATAGCTAGATAACTAGGACCTCACATCCCTTGATATTTTGAAGAACAAAGGAAAACTAGGGTCTCACACCCCTCAATATTTCGAAGAACAAAGGCAAACTAGGGCCTCACACCCCTCGACACTCGAAAACGAAGGCATAGGGTCTCACACCCCTCGATGCCCAAAGGCGAAGGCAAGATAGGCCTCATGCCCACTCCTTTACGGAGGCAGAACGAAGAATTACTCTTTCCTAAAAACTCATCTTCATTATTATTTTCATACATGAAAGGGAATTCTTTTATAGTTGACCCTAGCCCTTGGATTACATGGAATTAAAAGCAAAAAGGGAAGTTGTCAACATGCTGCCTTGTGGGAATGATTTGCATGAAAGGAGGTGCTACAAACATTCCATAAAAGGATGGTCAACATAAGAAAATAAAATCTCATGAAAGAGGGAAGGAGAGTGGGTGCCCAAATGCTGCTTGATTTGCTTGATACTCTCTTCCATCTTCTCCTAGGCGGTCCCTAATTTCCATCAGGATGTTGATCTGCTGCCTTTTATGCTTGAATGGATATATGAGAATCTTGTAATGACTAATAGGGTGGGTGAAGCCTGCTGGGACTCCACGTGGTAGCTGATAACTCTCAGGTCCCCATCATTCCTATGAAGTAGGGAGAACTCAACTCCGTCGAGTTTGAAGCTGACTTGGGTGGAACTGAACCCATATGTTATTTAAAATCCATGCGTTGACGATTTTTTTTTGACTGCTCCGAAAATCTTGTAGTTTTGAAATTGGTGCAGCTCTGAGATTCGTGCTTCACCATCCTTGGGCCACTTTGAGATCCATGTGCTTTGAGGAGCGTGTGCTTTGAAAATAGTGCAGCTTTGTTGTCAGCAACAGGGAGGGAAGATGCTTTGATGTTAGTGCATTGCTCTTCTTCCCCATGGATGAAGGCTGGGAGGAATAGAGGTGGGTCTTGGGCAAGGAAAACTGGCGAGGCTTTCACCGACGACGGTGCTAGGAGAAGATGGCAGAACGGGCAGGATGATGGCTGGCATGGATGGGAAGATGGTTAGCATGGACGGTGGCATGGCTGGGCTTGGTGGTGGGCTCTCTGATCGGAAGGGAGGAAGATGCTGTGGTTAGTGGCATGGGTAGATCTGGGGTTGGGGCTATCTGTTTGGTTGCAAGCAGCGTCCGCTACCTCCTGTGAGATCAGTGACCAGCGGCCCAAAAAATAAACATGGGCATGGGCTGGAAATGGTGTTGCGAGCGATGGGGTGTTGATCGTCTAAGATAAGGGCTTTGGAGGAGGAGACCGGCAGGGCGGCGGCGAGGTCGATCGCCTCGTGCACGATGTGGCCAAGATCGGCCTGGGCAAGCTTCAAAGGGGTCGACGTCTTGTTGGCTATGGGCAGTGGAGGTCATCGTTGGGACCGTCGAGAGCGGGACAATGTAGATACCAAACGACAGATCCGTGTGGCCATGGGTATGCGGCGGACTCCGATGAGATTCGGACCGAAGAGTGGCGGCGACGATGAAGGGAGCTTCTTGGCGGGCTGTGGGTGGTGGACAGGTGTTCTGGGCTTCCAATCTGACTATATTTAGGAGGAAGATGATAAGAATAAGTCTAGAATAGAGGAGGAATAAGGTCAAGATAAAGAGAATAATGGGAATAAGGAGAATAAGTGGAGGAGAGAGAAAATGAGGGAAAGATATAGAATATCCTAGTCCTCTGGGCTCTGATACCAAAAAATGATGTGGGACAGGTGGGGGGATCGTTGGTGAGCCTACAAGTCACCTAGATTAGGGTACCACTATTTTTTTTTTGGATAGCTGGATAACCAGGGCCTCACATCCCTCGATATTCTAAAGAATAAAGGCAAACTAGGATCTCACACCCCTCGATGTTCCGAAGAACAAAGGCAAACTAGGGCCTCACACCCCTCGATGCTCGAAAACGAAGGCATAGGGTCTCACACCCATCGACGTCCAAAGGAGAAGGCAAGATGGGCCTCATGCCCACTCCTTTACGGAGGCAGAATGAAGAATCACTCTTTCCTAAAAACTCATCTTCATTATTATTGTCATACATGAAAGGGGATTCTTTTATTATTGACCTTAGCCGTTGGATTACATGGAATGAAAAGCAAAGAGGGAAGGTGTCAACATGCTATCTTGTGGGAAGGATTTGCATGAAAGGAGGTGCCACAAACATTCCATAAAAAGATGGTCAACATAAGGAAATAAAATCTCATGAAAGAGGGAAGGAGAGTGGGTGCCCAAATGCTGCTTGATTTGCTTGATACTCCCTTCCATCTTCTCCTGGACAGTCCCTAATTTCCATCGGAATGTTGATCTGCTGCCTTTTATGCTTGAATGGATATATGAGAATCCTATAATGCCAAATAGGGTGGATGATGCCTACTGGGACTCCACGTGGCAGTTGATAGCTCTCAGGTCCCCATCAGTGCATGAGATGCTACCTGATTTAGGTATTACCCCAACCTTCAACCTTTCAGACCTTATGGAGCATAGGGAGCCAGCAGTGATACCTAGCGAGCACCTTGAGCTAATTCCTTCCTTTGTGAGTGAACCCATCCTAGAGTGTCCACATACAATTTGGCCAATAAGTGAGGAAAGAAGTGAGCGAATCCTGGATGATCAAGCCATCAGTACCCGAGATGAAGGTTACCAAAGGTATTTGGTTAGATGGCAAGGTCAGCTAGAATCTGAGGATTTGTGGAGCACTGGTGAGGATCTGCCGCGTCTTAACCCAGACCCTCCTTGAGCAGCCAAATTGACCCTTACTCGATGGGGTGGAGTTTCTCCCACCCCGGGAGAATTGGTGGGGACACCAGGACCGGACATAGATCCTTGGATCCCATAAGCTTTACTGATTAAGGTTTTAGTCATGTGTAACAATTTTGTAATTAATTATGGTTGAGTCCTGTAATAAGTTGAGGCTAATTGATTTGTCTCAATCCCAGTCTAGTATCGAGTCCTGTATTTCAATATAAGTCCAGTATGAGTCTAATTTTTGTACAAGAGAGGAGGTTACCCTATTTTGGAGTTCCACCAGACCTCATACAGGAGTCAGAGGCCACTACATTAGCTTATTAGATTTTGCGAGACCCTAGGATCCAAGATGCCTTTCTAGATACCTTGATTCCTTCCAGATGTTTT
The DNA here is from genome assembly GCA_021397845.1 of Areca catechu. NCBI lineage: Eukaryota > Viridiplantae > Streptophyta > Magnoliopsida > Arecales > Arecaceae > Areca > Areca catechu. Next base: position 85,429,724 of record CM038044.1, on the reverse strand, counting down.
TCGGATGCCCAGATTTCCTCCAGATGCCAGAGTATATTCCCAGACCAGGTCATAACATGATCCCAAAGACTTACCTGCACCCCAGCCCAAGTGAATGCAAGGCCCAGGTCCATGAAGAACCAAGTGCTAGGTATATCCAGCCCAGAACCAAGATACCTGGAATATTCCTGCTCCAGGCATCCCAGGCCTCCAGGGCCCAAAGCCCATGTGCCCAACCCATCCTAGGACGCCCCTTGCTGCCCCCAATGAAGCCCAACACGTCCAAAGTGTTGACTTGGTCCAAGCTAAGAAGGATGAATTCAAATGGAAAAAGGAAACCTGGTTCTTATTCAATTCAACTAGTATACTCATAGTTCTAGGTTTATTTTGTAGTCTTTCTCCACTTAAATTGTGCAAACCTCTTCTAACTAGGAGAAGACTTGCAATCCCTTTAAGAGAGGACATGGATGGTGAGGACACCTCCACAAAATTTCAGAACTCACTGTGGATCTCGTAGGGAAGATCCAGACTCTGAACCATCCAACAAATGCAGCCCCAGCTTTCAGCAGCTCCAAGATTATCACCCAGATTTTGTCAGAATTCAGATTTTGGCAGATGCAGCCCCAGCTTTCAGTAGCTCCAAGATCATCACCCAGATTTTGTCAGAATTCAGATTTTGGCAGATGCAGCCCCAGCCTTCAGCAGCTCCAAGATCATCACCGAGATTTTGTCAGAATTCAGATTCTGGCAGATGCAGCCCCAGCTTTCAGCAGCTCCAAGATCATCACCCAGATTTTGGCAGAACTCAGATTTTGGCAGCTCCAAGATCATCATGATTCCTGCAGCTACAAGATCATCATGATTCCTGCAGCCCCAGAGTTTGCAGCTTTGTACCCATTTAAAAAAATTAAACTAATCCTTATATAGAGGGTTCTAGAGAGTGTTCTTGAGCCTATAAATAGGGATGGTTCTCTGGTAAAAAAAAAGGAGGAGATAGATGAAATGAAATACTGTTGGAGTGCTTTCTCTAGTGCCTTTGTTACAATTGTAACATTGAGGGGTGTGAGGCCCTAATCTTGCCTTCGTTGCATTTGCAACATCGAGGAGTGTGAGGCTCCGACTGCCTTCGCTGCACCGCGGCGTCGAGGGGCGCGAGGCCCTATCTATCCTACCATTTTCCAGCCGTCTAAGCCCCCTATCATCCATTCCATCATCCATAATTCTCACCACCATGCTCCAGAAGATTGAAGATTTCAAGCTCACCCGAATTTAGCCCTTCCACCTTGAACGGAGCTCCAGGAGTTGTGATTGTCATTTTATTTGATGTCCTGGTACTCTTCTTGCTTTGATTTGGGTTTTGTACCTTTTAGGGTCTTTCTCCAGTAACGATCCCCCGAAGGAACCTTGCCAACATACATTTAGCACGACGCCACCCGTTGAGCAGCTGATTATTGATCATCTAGGCCGCATCTTCCCAGGAAGAGTGACCCTAGTGCTTTGGGAATATTTATTTACTGTTGTGTCATTTTACCTCACCTCCTTATCCTCAAGATCTGTTTTATTAATTGTTTGCATGTCCTAGATCGGGGATTTCTCAATCTTTGAGTCCTGGGTCTATTATTCTGCTCACTTAATTTTGGGGTCCAGCATGAGTGGTTGTATGAGTTGATATCTTCCTTAAGTTGTTTTCTATCATCCTTGCTTGTTATGAGTCTCAATTTAATCAGATTTAAGGGTGATTTTATTTGCATTGCATCTCTCATCATCTTCATGCCATCCTAGTCTATAGGTTCCCCATCATATTTGGTATCAGAGCTGGTTAGATTAGGACTTGTTTCAGTCTCTGCACTTCAGGGTTTCTGTTTTCACTTGTGACCTACCTGTAATCCATTTTAATTTCAATATAAGAGTAGTTAGTTTCTTTGTTTTGTATTTTTTTCCTTGTATCATTTTTAGTTAGCTATCTTAGTTTAAAGTTTTGTCTTTAGAAAAAAATTATAAAAAAAATTAAAATTTCTGCAAGTTGTTGCTGTCCTGTTTACTGTTTACTGTTTTTCTGTATTAGTTACGTTTTTTGCCTGTAATCTACTTAAATCTCTATATAAAAGTAGTTAGTTTATCTTGTTTATATTTTTTTCCTTGTAGAATTTTCAGTTATCTATCTTTGTTTAAAATCTCATCCTCAGAAAAAAATTACAAAAAAAGTTAAAATTTCTAAAATCCTCTGCTGTCTGCATGCTGTTTTGCTGACTCTTCCATTTTAGTTAAGTTCCAAGACATGTTTAGAATAGCATAGGTTTTATTTGTCTAAATCCTTTCATTTGGTATGCTATTGATGTATTAAGTGTCTACTGTGATTTTCCTGGAATTTTTTTTTGCACCATTAGACTAGGGTTCATTGCATGTTTCATTCCATCTCATGATAAATCTATTTAAGGGCGGCAATTTCATAACAAAGGGGAGGACGTCATTACCTCTCCTTAGTCTACAACAACCACCCTCATTTTCGAACCTAAGCCTTTAAATTTAAAATCAATTAGCAACGTACTGCTTTGCTCTAGAGAGCCATAGGGACACCAACACGGTCGAGTCAAGACTTCGAGTCTACTCCTTGTATCAGTCTATCTTGTGTGTGCCACTATTCTTGGTGTATAGGCTGGTGAACCTAAGGCTTGTGAGTTGGTCCGCCGTACCTGGCCAATCCCCGATTTGTGTCTAAGGTTGGCAGAAAGGGACCTTCACTCCCCTACACCTACCTGGCCAAGGATAAGGGTTACTACAGGTTAGCCTGTTGCATTGAGTTAGGCCCTAGTTGAGATTCTAGGTCTAGTTACCCTTAGTCGAGTTTTCTGCTTGTGTGCTTGATTCATGTCTACTAGGGCAGGGACATCATATCAGCCTGAGACACCTATGGATAACCCTCAAGAGGCTTTACTAAGAACTATGTCAGAGCATTTTGCCCAAATGTCAGCCCAGTTATCTGCCCAATTGACCAATCACTTAGATAACCGGTTGAATCAGTTTGAGGCTAGATTGGACACCATAGAGAGAGCCCAGCAGCAGCGTTCTGAGCCCGACCCTGGCACCCCAGCTTCGATGACACACCCTAGGAGGGCTAGAAATCTTGATCCTTTCGAAGAGCCTAACCCTAGGAGAGAGAGAACTTTTGACCCATTCGAGGAACCGCATCCTAGGAGGGCCCAGCAACCTGACCCATACCGAGATCATCCTCCTAGAAGACCCCATCAGGAGTTTGTTGATCTGGAGGATAGGGCTTTTAAGAGCATTAGACTAAAAGCCCCCACATTTGATGGCACCCTGGACACCAAGGTATACCTGGACTGGGAAAAGGGAATGGACCAATATTTCGAGTGGTACGAGATGATGGAGGGTAGGAAATTTAAGTTTGCCAAGCTTAGGTTAATTCGCCAAGCCTGGATGTATTGGGATACTATTGAGAGACTAATGAGGCAAAGAGGACAGGAACCCGTAGCCACCTGGGGAGATTTAAAAGCCAGGCTTAGGGAAAAGTACATACCTATGTCTTACCACCAACGCCTTTTAGATCAGTGGCATAGGTTGATTCAAGGAAACAAGAGTGCCACAGAGTATATTGCCCAGTTTGATGAGTTGGCCATGAGGTGTGGGATGAATGAATCTGAGGCCGTGATTTTATCTAGATTTAGGTCTGGTTTGAGATAGGAGTTAAAGAGAGAGCTTTACCCGAGGGAGGTAAAAGATCTAGAGCAGGCCTACCAGGTAGCTAGAGATTTTGAGCAGTTCCATAAGACTCCCGCCTATCGAAAGATTGAACCCGCTAGGAGTCTATACCCTAGACCAGCCCAGCCTAATCCAAGCCGACCTTACCTTGCCCGTCCAAATCCGAGTTGTCCTGACCAAAACTGGACTGACCCTAGTCGACCCGAGTCTAGTAGACCCAGTCCCAGCCGTCCTCAAGATAATAAAGGTAAATCTGTAGAGGTCCCCAGAAAACCTGGCATTTGTTTTAGATGTCACCAGCCCGGCCATTACTCCAGTGAATGTCCTACTAGATCCCTCCATATAGGTGGTTTAGAGGAAGAAGAGAACCCCGAGACTGTTCATGAGTTGGAAGAAGAAGTGTATGAGGAAGGACTGACTTTAGCAGAAGTGTACGAGGGAGATGAGGAAACCTGTGACCCCACTACCTTGTGTGGAGTAGTTAGACGTATCCTTGCCCAATCTAAGGAACAAGAAGACTGGCGTAGGACCAACATCCTACACACTTTCATTAATGTTGGAGAGAAGGTTTGTAAGGTTATCCTAGATAGTGGCAGTTGTATCAATGCCATTTCTGCTAGCACTGTCAAGACTTTAGGGCTAACCCCAATTCCCCATCCTAGACCTTACAAGGTGTCCTGGATAGATTCCAGCTCCATTCCCATCAAGCTTCAGTGTCAAGTCCTCATCCAATTACAATCATACAAGGAGAAAGTGTGGTGTGATGTGCTGCCCATGGGGGTTAGCAGCATCATTTTAGGACGACCCTGGCTCTATGACCATGATGTCACTCTGTTTGGCAAGTCCAACTCCCGTTCCTTCAACCACTTAGGGAAGAAGATAGTCATTAACCCAGGCCCCCTAAGGATGAAGTCAAGAAGGGAGCTAGCTCTTTAAAAAAGAAGACATCTGGATTAAATCTGATTAGTGCCAAAGAGTTAGAAAGGGAGATGGTGGAAGGTTCATCTGTTTGGTTAGTGTCCTCCAAAGAAGTTAAAAAACCAACCTTAGAAGACACACCTCAGGGAGTCTTGGAAGTTTTGGAAGAATTTAAGGATGTATTTCAAGATGATCTGCCCGACCAAGTTCCACCCCTTAGGGACATCCAGCATGCCATTGACCTTGTCCCAGGATCCACTTTGCCTAACCTACCCCATTACCAGATGAACCCCAAGGAACATTTAGAGCTCCATAAGCAAGTTAGTGAGTTGTTGAGTAAAGGTTTTATCAGAGAGAGTTTGAGTCCTTGTGCCGTCCCAGCCCTTTTGACACCCAAAAAGGATGGCACATGGCGAATGTGCGTAGACAGTCGAGCTATTAACAAGATCACCATCAAATATCGGTTTCCCATACCCCGCCTAGTCGACCTCTTAGACATGATGGCTGGAGCCACAATTTTCTCCAAGATTGACCATAAGAGTGGCTACCATCAAGTTAGAATCCGACCCGGAGATGAATGGAAGACAGCATTCAAGACTAAGGATGGTTTGTACGAGTGGGTAGTCATGCCTTTTGGATTATCCAATGCACCCAGCACTTTCATGAGAGTCATGACCCAGGTCCTTAAGATGTTCATCGGTAAGTTTGTGGTAGTCTATTTTGATGACATCCTGATTTACAGCAAGAATGAGGACCACCTGGACCACCTTAGGTTAGTGTGTTCGGTCCTTAGGAAAGACAGCTTCTATGCAAATCCCATGAAGTGCGAGTTTCTGACCCGTAGGGTTGTCTTTCTAGGATTTGTCGTGACCCCAGAAGGAGTAGCTGCTGATCTCGAAAAGATCAGGACGATAGTTGAGTGGCCTGTACCAACCTCTGTTACTGAAGTTCATAGTTTCCATGGACTGGCCACCTTTTATAGACGATTCATTAGGGGTTTCAGCACCGTTGTCTCACCTATCACTGATTGCATTAGGAAGGGAGCTTTTGAGTGGACCAAAGCTGCTGATAAAGCCTTCTTAGAGCTGAAAGAGAAAATGACCCAGGCCCCCATCCTAAGATTGCCCGATTTTTCCAAAGTGTTCGAGGTAGCATGTGATGCCTCAGGGGTAGGAATAGGAGTCCTAAGCCAAGAGAACCACCCAGTAGCCTTTTTCAGTGAGAAGTTCAATGAGGCTAAGCTTAGGTATTCTACCTATGACAAGGAATTTTATGCCTTAGTACATGCACTAAGATATTGGAGACATTACCTTTTACCTAATGAATTTGTGTTGTACTCTGATCACGAGGCATTAAGGTATTTGAGTTCCCAAAAGAAGTTGAACCCTAGACATGCTAAGTGGGTAGAGTATATCCAGGCGTATACCTTTGTTTTGAAACATCGAGCGGGAACTGACAATAAGGTAGCCGACGCCCTGAGCCGACGATCTTTACTCCTGAGCACTGTTAGAACCGAGGTTGTAGGGTTTAACCAGATTAAAGAGAAGTACGATACCTGTCCTGATTTCAGAAAGATTCACCAAACCTTGAGTATCGGACCATCTAAGGAACACAGTCAGTATACCTTGTTAGATGGTTACCTGTTTAAGGAGAATAGGCTATGCATCTCAAGAACGTCTGTGAGGGAATTTTTGGTCTGGGAGACGCACGCAGGAGGTTTAGCTGGCCATTTCGGGAAGAATAAGACCATCCTAGTTGTAGAGGAACATTTCTTTTGGCCAAGTCTGAAAAGGGATGTTGCCCAAATTGTGGATAGGTGCCGAACGTGCGCTGTTGCAAAACAGCGAAAGCAGAACACTGGCTTGTACACCCCTTTGCCCGTCCCTAGTTGCCCTTGGCAGGATTTGAGTATTTGTATTAGGATTACCTAGAACCCAAAGGAAACACGACTCAATCTTTGTTGTGGTTGATAGATTCTCCAAGATGGCCCACTTCCTACTATGCAACCAATATTATGATGCCTCTAAGGTAGCCAAACTATTCTTAGATTAGAGAGTTAGAATTCATGGCCTACCTAAGACAATTGTGTCCGACAGAGATGTTAGGTTCACCAGTTACTTTTGGAAGACCCTCTGGCACATGTTAGGGACCAAGTTGAAATTCTCCACTGCTTACCATCCCCAAACTGACGGCCAGACTGAAGTTGTGAACCGAAGCCTAGGAAACTTGCTTAGATGTCTTGTAGGCGAAAACATTAAGAACTGGGACTTGCTGTTACCCAAAGCCGAGTTCACCTACAATAGTTCTGTCAATAGGACCACCAGTAAAAGCCCATTTGAGATTGTCCATGGGTACCGACCTAACAAGCCACTTGACCTGATTCCCCTACCATTGCATGCTAGGACATCCGAGTCTGCTGAATCTTTTGCACAGCATACTAGGAATCTGCATAAGGAAATCACCCAAAAAATCACATTAAGTAATGAGGCTTATAAAATACAAGCTGATTCTAGAAAGTGATTCAAGGAATTTTTTGTAGGGGATTTCATAAAGATCCGACTCAGACCAGAACGGTTCCCCTCAAGAACTATTAAGAAATTACATTCTCGAAGTACTGGTCCCTTTAAAATTATTGAGAGAGTAGGACCCAATGCTTACGTGCTTGAATTACCTCCTGATCTAGGCATTAGCTCCACTTTCAATATTGCAGATCTAACTGAGTATAAGGAGCCAACAGTAATACCCAGTGAGGCATTCGGACCTGACCCATTACTCGAGAGAGAACCCATCTTAGAGTGTCCACTAAAAAGGCCTGAGCAACGAGAGAAGATCGAGCGAATCCTAGATGATCAAATTATTAGTACTCGGCGGAATGGTTATCAACGCTACTTGGTAAGGTGGCAAGGACGTCCCGAGTCGGAGGATTCATGGGTTACCCGAGAGGACCTACAACGCATTGACCCGGACCTTTTGGAAGAATATCAAAGCCGGATGAGCCTTTACTCGACGGAGTTGAGTTCTTCCTACCCCAGGAGAATTGGTGAGGACACCTCCACAAAATTTCAGAACTCACTATGGATCTCGTAGGGAAGATCCAGACTCTGAACCATCCAACAAATGCAGCCCCAGCTTTCAGCAGCTCCAGATTTTGTCAGAATTCAAATTTTGGCAGATGCAGCCCCAGCTTTCAGCAGCTCCAAGATCATCACCCAGATTTTGTCAGAATTCAAATTTTGGCAGATGCAGCCCCAGCTTTCAGTAGCTCCAAGATCATCACCGAGATTTTGTCAGAATTCAGATTCTGGCAGATGCAGCCCCAGCTTTCAGCAGCTCCAAGATCATCACCCAGATTTTGGCAGAACTCAGATTTTGGCAGCTCCAAGATCATCATGATTCCTGCAGCCCCAGAGTTTGCAGCTTTGTACCCATTTAAAAAAATTAAACTAATCCTTATATAGAGGGTTCTAGAGAGTGTTCTTGAGCCTATAAATAGGGATGGTTCTCTGGTAAAAAAAAAGGAGGAGATAGATGAAATGAAATACTGTTGGAGTGCTTTCTCTAGTGCCTTTGTTACAATTGTAACATTGAGGGGTGTGAGGCCCTAATCCTGCCTTCGTTGCATTTGCAACATCGAGGAGTGTGAGGCTCTGACTGCCTTCGCTGCACCCACGGCGTCGGGGGGTGCGAGGCCCTATCTATCCTACCATTTTCCAGCCGTCTAAGCCCCTTATCATCCATTCCATCATCTATAATTCTCACCACCATGCTCCAGAAGATCGAAGATTTCAAGCTCGCCCGAATTTAGCCCTTCCACCTCGAACGGAGCTCCAGGAGTTGTGATTGTCATTTTATTTGATGTCCTGGTACTCTTCTTGCTTTGATTTGGGTTTTGTACCTTGTAGGGTCTTTCTCCAGTAACGATCCCTCGAAGGAACCTTGCCAACATACATTTAGCACGACGCCACACATTGAGCAGCTGATTATTGATCATCTAGGCCGCATCTTCCCAGGAAGAGTGACCCTAGTGCTTTGGGAATATTTATTTACTATTGTGTCATTTTACCTCACCTCCTTATCCTCAAGATCTATTTTATTAATTATTTGCATGTCCTAGATCTGGGATTTCTCAATCTCTGAGTTCTGGGTCTATTATTCTGCTCACTTAATTTTGGGGTCCAGCATGAGAGGTTGTATGAGCTGATATCTTCCTTAAGTTGTTTTCTATCATCCTTGCTTGTTGTGAGTCTCAATTTAATCAGATTTAAGGGTGATTTTCTTTGAATTGCATCTCTCATCATCTTCATGGCATCCTAGTCTATAGGTTCCCCATCAATGGAGCTCTATAAATACCCCACCCCTCCTCTTGTAATCAATCAACTCTTATAAATTAAACTCTGCTAAATTATTTTCAAGACAGTGTTCTTGTGTTTATTGGTTTGTTTGGTTTGTTCTCTTGTGTTGGCTGACCCCTACCCTTGCAATCCCTTCATACCCCAACAGCAAATCAGACCTCCAAGTATCAGCCACATCCAAAAGAGAAGCCTTAAAGATGCCCAGATCAAGATCTCTTCCTGCTTCTTTACTGCCAGCCCTTTGCCCTAATCCCTTTCCTTCCTTGTTTCATCTTGTTATTTTTTCTTTGATTACCTGATTTGTGCCTAACCTTGACATTTTGCAGATCCCCGAGGAGTTTCTTGTTGGGTTTAACCTTGATTTTGATGACTAACAAAACGTTGAGTACATATTTTGTGCTAATATTTTAATTATGGTTATGAGTTACAAGATATAGGCACCTCAAATTCTCAAAATGAAAGTATCTTGAAGTTGAGCAAAATTCATGTTTTAAGAAGTCTTCTCACCATGAAAAAGGCCTCAAAATTGATCAAACATGGTTTACATAAGTATATTTAAAGTTTGATTGAATATTTTTATGTTTTTGGGAGTTTTGGCACTTATTTTGGTAATTTACAGAACCAAGTGTTGACTCACGATTGCCAAGCATCGACACTTCAATGACTGGCACACAAAAATTCTTCACTGGAATGCAAAGTGTCGATACTTGAGATTCAAGTGTCGACACCTGAGATACAAGTGTCAACACCTAGAATCAAGTGTCGACTCAATGCCTGAGATTTTTTGAAAATACAGAACTTACCATTTGGAGGGTTTTTGGGTCAAATGTTGACACCTGAGCCTTATGTGTCAACACCTGAAATTCAAGTATTGACACCTGCAAGACCAAGTGTCGACACCTGGAAACCAAGTGTCGACACCTGGAAGTCAAGTGTCGATTCATGAGTTTTGACAGCTTCAACGGATCTATTTTCTGAGTTGCAGATTTTATCTATTCAAGCTCCCAACAGCTAGTTTTGATCTTCCAATGATCTCAAACCATTTTTTGAAAGTTTTTGAAGTATTTAAGCTTCACCAAACTCATTCATGAAGCATTGAACACCATTGAACTCCATTGAATACTCAAAAGTCAACATTCCCTCAAGAACTTCACTTCCAAAATTCATAAAAGGAGAGATTTCCTGAGAAAGCTTACAAGCCTATCCTTTCATCCTTCCAAAAGTGAGCTTGAAGAATATTCCAAAGAAAAGGAAGACAAGCATCCTCAAGAGCCTCTAAGCTTTTACATTCCATTCTTTGAAGAGAGTTTGATCGTGCTTTTATTATTGTATCTTTATCTTCATACTTTGTTGACCTAGCTCTCAAGGGTTTCTTGAAAGTAGGTTGTTGTGATTGTTGGTGAGCCAAAGGTACAAAACCAACTAAGGTTTAACTTGTGAGCCCAAAGATAAAACAAGTTGTAAATATTGTTGGTGAGCCTAGGTGACAAAACCAACTTGGATTTTGACTGTAAGCCTTGTAAAACAAGTCGACAGTAATCTTGGAGAGATTATAGTGGAATTTCCAAGGATGGCTTGGGGAGTGGATGTACATGCTTGATTTGTATCAAACCACTATAAAACTTGGTATTTGTATATGATTGCTCTTCTTATTATTTGCTCTTTATTCTTTGCATTTAATTTACTGCTATCCGCTGCATATCATTGATTTATTCACATTTCTCACAAACACTTCAAAGACCGGCACATAATTTCTTTAATTTCTGAAAGACCTAATTCATCCCCCCTCTTGGGCTCCATTTATAGGCAACAAATGGTATCAGAGCACCGATACTCTACTTGTAGGTCCAACTTTCTTGAGTGAAAGATCATGGTAGCCCCAATTGGTATGGGTATTGTAGAAGGTCAAGCCTCTAACCGTCCCCCACTGTTTAATGGCACCAACTGCATGTATTGGAAGGCATGCATGTGCATTTTCATTCAAACTCTTGATTATAATCTTTGGAGGACTATTGTTTAGGGTCCTCATCAGCCTACTATCTTGATTAATGGCATTCCCACTCCCAAAATGGAAGATGATTGGGATGAGAATGACATTAAGCAAATAGAGCTTAATGCAAAGGCTATGAATCTATTGTTTTGCTCTTTAGACCTAAGCGAATTCAATAGAAGCTCAAATTATCTCTTTGTAAAGAAAATATGGGACACATTTGAAGTTACCCATGAGGGTACACATCAAGTGAAAACTACTAAAGTTAACATGCTCAATCATACATATAAAATGTTTAAAATGGAACCTACTGAATCTATTAGTGGAATGTATACTAGGTTCACTAATATTATGAATGGCATGAGAAGTTTAGGAAAGATTATTTCTAATGTTGAACTTGACAATAAACTCCTCAGGTCTCTTTTGGCTTCTTGGGATGCTAAAGTCACTGCTATAAAAGAAGCCAAAAATGTCAACACTCTTTCTTTTGAGCAACTTTTGGGCTCATTGATGACCTATAAGCTCTCCTTGAAACAAAAAAATGTGGACATTGATAAAAAGAAGAAAGTCATTGCCTTCAAGTCCACCATAAAAGAAGAGTCAAGTGATGAGTCTGAAGAAGAGGATGAAGAAGATGAGGCGTCTCTCTTAGCTAGAAAGCTTAAGAGGTTTATGAGAATGAAGAAATATAACTTTATGAAGAAACCTCAAAAGGAAGAGCCTAGCAAAGAGAAGGACAAAAAGAAAGAAAAGGAGCAGCCCACATGTTTTGAATACAAGAAACCTGACCACTTCAAGATGGACGACCCCCTACTCAAGAAAAGTAGAAGAAGATTGAGAAAGAAAGCTATGATGGTAACCTGGAGTGACAGCAAGGATTCAAGCTCAGAAGAAGAATAGCAAGAGGTTGCAAATTTCTATCTAATGGCCAATAATGATGAGGCATTATTTGAACCTGAAGAAGAATTTACTTTTGATGAGTTGCATGAGATTTTTGATGAACTTATGATTGAATTTCAAAAACATAAATTGAAGCACAAATAATTAAAAAAGCAAAATTTGGATTTAGTTAAAACAAATGATAAGTTTTTAATTGAAAATGATTGCTTACTCCAATAAAACAAAAAGTTAAATGATAAAATTATTCTTCTTGAAAAAATAAAGGAAGATTTGAAAAGAAAAACTCTTTTGCATCAAATGAAAATTTTACCAAACAAAATAAAGAGATTTTGGAAGAAAATAGAAAATATAAGGATGAACTTGAAAAATCGAAATCATTTATTGAAAAATTTATTTACAGTTCTGAAAGACTCAATATGCTTTTAAATAACCAAAGAGCTATTTTTAAAAAGGCTGGTTTGGATTTCAAAACACAAAAACAACCAAAGTTTTTCAAGAATTTTTTTGTGCCTGCTTCATCTTCAATTACTTGTTATTCTTGTGATAAAGTAAGACATAAATCTTATTTATGCAATAAAAGGAAATTAAGTAAAGATAGAAAAATTTGGGTTCTAAAAGGAACCATCACCACTAACCTTAAAGGACCCAAGATGACTTGGGTAGCTAAAGTCTTCACTTGATTTTATCGTAGGTGTGTCTTGCAACCAATAAAAGAAGATTGTGGTACCTCAATAGCAGTTGCTCAAGGCACATGACTAGACATGTGGAGCAATTTTTCTCACTTGGGTATCAAAGTGGTGGTAATATTACTTTTGGTGATAATGGAAAGGACAAGATTATCAGAATTGGTAAAGTCCATATCACCCCCTCTACTAATAAAGATAATGTTTTATATGTTGATGGTTTAAAGCATAATTTACTTAGTATTAGCCAATTTTTGATAAAGATTTTAAAGTTGTTTTCGAATCTTCCATGTGCATTGTTTTTAGTCTTGATGACAATGGCATCATGTTTATTGGTCATAGGCATGGCAATATTTATATGGTAGATCTTGATGATCTTCATGTTCAAAATGGTCAATGCCAAGTGGCAATGGAAGCCAAGATCAGTGAAACTAGTTAGCTTTGGCATCGTAGACTAGGACATGCGAGCATGCATTTGCTTTCAAAACTTTGTAAAAAGGATTTGATAAAAGATTTGCCAAAACTTAGTTTTGAAAATGATAAGATTTGTAGTGCTTTCCAACTTGGAAAACAAACAAAATCATCTTTCAAACCTAAAGGAGTAATCTTTACATCTAGACCCTTAGAATTACTTCATATGGACCTCTTTGGACCGGTTAGAATATCTAGTTTGAAAGGTAAGAAGTATGGTCTAGTTATTGTAGATGACTTCTCACGTTTTACTTGGATCATGTTTTTAGCTCACAAAGATGAAATATTTTCTACATTCATTAAATTTCATAAAAGATTTTCAAATGAAAAAGGTGTTACAATCATATCTTTAAGAAGTAATCATGGCACAAAATTTGAAAGCTATGACTTTAAAATTTTTATAGTGAAAATGGCATTCATCATAATTTTTCTGTACTTAGGACACCTCAACAAAATAGGGTGATAGAAAGAAAAAAATAGAACTCTTGAAGAAATGGCACACACCATGCTTTGCAAAAATGATTTACCTAGATATTTTTGGGCAAAAGCCATAAATACAGCTTATTATATTTTAAATCATGTTTTAATCTGACCTATTTTAAAGAAAATACCTTATGAGCTTAGGAAAGGTAGGAAACATTCAATTAAGTATTTTCGTATTTTTGGATACTGTTGTTTCATCTTAAACAATGATAAAGATAATCTAAGCAAATTTGACGCCAAGTCAGATAAGGGTATCTTTTTAGGTTACTCTATATCTAGCAAGGTATATGGGTCTTCAACAGAAGAATACTTGTTGTTGAAGAATCCATTCATATTGTGTTTGATGAGACATAAAAAATCTTCTAGAAAAGAAGATATTCTTGATGATGATACAGGTATCCAAAGAAATGAAGAAGTGAACAACAATAAAGAACCCACCAAAGAGCATGATGACAATCAAAACAATGAAAAAGATCAAGCATAAGGAGATGAAAACACATCTAAAGTTAATTCTCTATCTAAGGAATGGAGGTATGCTCATGGACACCCCAAAGAACTTATCATTGGTAATCAATCAAAAGGAGTAAGTACTTGTTCATCTCTTAGAAATATATATGATTATTTAGCTTTTATATCTCAAGTAGAACCTAAATCTATTGAAGAAGCTGAAAATGATTGTAATTGGATTAATGCTATGCAAGATGAACTAAATAAATTTAGAAGAAATAATATTTGGACTTTAGTTGATAGACCTACTAATGTTTCAATAATTGGCACAAAATGGGTTTTTAGAAACAAGCTTGATGAAAATGGTATTGTCACCATAAATAAAGCTAGGCTAGTTTCTAAAGGATACAATCAGGAGGAAGGGATTGATTTTGATGAAACCTTTGCTCCTGTTGCTAGACTTGAAAAAATTAGGCTATTATTGGCATTTGCATGTTTTATGAATTTTAAATTATTTTAAATGGATGTTAAAAGTGCCTTTTTAAATGATTTTATCGAAGAAAAAGTTTATGTTGAACAACCCCTTGGTTTTGAAAATCATGAGTTTTCAAACCATGTTTTTAAACTTCAAAAAGCTTTGTATGGTTTGAAATAAGCTCCAAGAGCTTGTTATGATAGATTGAGTTCCTTCTTGCTTAAAAATGATTTTACTAGAGGTAATGTAGATACTACTTTATTTTTGAAAAAGAAGAATGATGATCTCTTAGTAGTACAAGTTTATGTGGATGATATCATATTCGGAGCTACTAACGAATATCTTTGTCAAGAGTTTTCAAAGTTAATGCAGGATGAGTTCAAGATGAGCATGATGGAAGAACTTAATTTCTTTTTCAAACTACAAATAAAGCAAACAAAAGAGGGGATCTTCATCAACTAAACCAAGTACACGAAAGAAATATTAAAGAAGTTTGGGATGGAGAACACCAAGCCATTAGGTATGTCTATGAGCTCCTCTTGTAGACTTGACAAAGATGAATCAGGTAAATCTGTTGACAAAAAGCTATATAGAGGAATGATTGGTTCATTATTATATTTAATTGCTAGTAGGCCAGATATAATATTCAGTGTTTGTATGTGTGCAAGATATCAGTCTGACCCTAAAGAATCTTATCTTTTAGTTGTTAAATTCATACTTAGATATCTATCTGGCTCTATTGATATTGGTCTTTGGTACTCTAGAGATTCTTCTTTTGAATTGATTGCTTATTCTGATGCTAATTTTGCTGGGTGTAAACTTGATAGAAAAAGTACTCGTGGAACTTGTCAGTTTCTTGGAGTCAATTTGATTTCATGGAGTAGCAAGAAATAGAATTTAGTTGCTCTATCTATGGTGGAAGCTGAATATATAGTAGCTGGAAGTTGTTGTGCTCAAATTCTATGGATCAAACAACAACTCGAATATTTTGGCATCAAACTAAGATACCCATAAGATGTGACAATACTAGTGCAATCAATTTAACTAAGAATCTTGTGCAACACTCAAAAAGTAAACACATTGAAATAAAACATCACTTCATAAGAGATCATATACAAAACTCTAATGTGATGCTTGAATTTATTGGTACAGATGTTCAATTAGCTAATATTTTTACTAAACCATTGAGTGAAGATAGATTTTGCATGATTAGAAGAGAATTAGGAATTATAGACCCCTTTTCTTAGAACTCTCTCAAATCTTGTTCATTCCAAATTTCTTTTAGCTCAAAATCATATTCTCTTTGCCCTAAACCCTTCTCTAAAGTCCCCCTGATTTTAAAAATATTTATTGGATTTTTTTTTGAATTTTCTGGGCCAAGTGTCGACACTTGAAAAATCCCAAGTGTCGACACCTGACCAAGTGTCTACACTTGACAAATCCCAAATGTTGACACTCGGATGGAATTTCCTATTTTTCTAGGGCATCACTCAAACCTTTTATTTTGCTTATTCCCTATCACTCAAACCTTTTATTTTGCTTATTCCTTTTCTCTCCCGTGCCCTAGTGGTCCCCCAACAGTCCTTAGCTTGTATAATAGTGTTTTTCCTTTCGCATCCTTCAAAATCCGGTAAATCTCTTTCTCTTTTCTCCGGTTAGACCTTTGATTCACTGTTCCCATCTGGTTTTTCACTGTTCCTTACCAATTTTTCACTATTTTTCTGTTGATTTTGAACAGCACTCTTCTTTGTTTGCATTTTCCCTTTTTTGGACCGATTCTTGTTGGGTTTTCTACGTTTTCTCTTGGTCATGAGCTCACCCTCTCCATTTTTCTTGACTGACCCTTGTGTTTTTGCTCTCTTTCCTCCCATTTCCCCTCATTTTCTTCCATTTCCTTCTGCCCTTGCTGCAAGCCCTCTTCTTTCCTCTTTGGGTCTATTTCTCTTCTCCTTTGACCGTCCCTTGTTCCATCCTTTTTACTATTTCCTTTTCTCTCCCTCAGTGGTTGTCATGGGACCTAGGAAGTAGCTAGCATTTGAGAGGAAACCAAGTCATGCCTCAGTAGAGAGAAGAACAAAAGCCAGAAGTGACGGGGGCCAGCAGACAAAGAGTACAACAGCTCCTTCTTCACCTTCTGCTGAGAGAGTGTCAGGGAAGGTGATCACTGCCGATCGTCGAGTTGATTTGGGCTTCTTTGATCGACAGGGCTTCAGTCTTGGTTAGATTCTCGAGTTGGCTGGGTTGATCCCCTTCTGCACTATGCAGGAGAAGTTCTACCCTCACTTGATTCGAGAGTTCTATGATAGCTTGGACTGTAGCAGGATGATTTGGAGTGCCATTGTCAAAGGTATCCGCATTCCAGTTTTAGAGGAGGTCCTTAGCCGTATTTGGGAGATTCCCCACCGTGGGATCATTACCGCATTTATAGAGGACCGTGAGGAGGCCTTCAAGTGCATATTAGAGCATGAGGATGTTCGTGGTGTATCTACTGTCACCACGAACTAGCTTTCTATGGAGATGCGCCTCTTTCACCACATCATTACCCAGATTCTACTATCGAAGACCGAGAGATTTGATTTCATTATAGAGAGGGAGCTGATGATGATGGTATGCTTGATGCAGAGGACTGCTGTGGATCTTCCAGCTCTGATGCTCGAACAGATGAGAGATGCCTCGACTCAACACCGACACTGTCTACCTTGTGGGATGGCGCTGACATGACTGCTTAGAGCTTACAGTGTTCCTTAGGAGGGGGAGCCCTCTAAAGACATTCTTCACATAGACATGTACGATGAGCAGTCTTTTCACTGCATGGGTTATCGACGAGTTACAGAGTGATGGGTGTGCCACGAGTCTGTCCAGGAGCCAGATGAAGAGGATGAGCTCTGTGAGGTAGAGGCAGGGCCATCTGGACCTTCAGTTATACCTCCTCGATTAGCACCAGCAGTAGCCAGTGAGCCAGAGCCTATCACTCTAGCACCAGCACCAGTAGCTTCACCTTCTGCTGCTCCTCCTTCTACTACAGTTGGTACATCTTTTGAGGAGCTAGTTAGGCAGGAGTTTGCAGATATCCGGAGTGAGATGATCGGATTGGGAGTCCGTACCACTTAGCTATGCATAGAGATTGAGGGTCTTAGAGCCCATATAGCTGAGCAGCATATTGAGATGCGATGGACTATGGAGGCATGATTTGCTCGCATTGAGGATTTACTGAGATCACTCCTACCTCCAGCAGCACCTACAGATCCACCTCCTCCTGCAGATGATGATGACCACCCAGATGGACATGATGACACACTTGGTGGTGGTGACCGAGCTGGTGATGGTGGCGATGATAGAGAGATAGATATTATTGATGATGGTAGTGACAGCGATGATAGAGCAGATGATTTTGAGTTGGTCAGTTAAGAGACCCAGACTCCAGTTGTTCTGCCGGATGATCCTTGTGATACACCGATATCGACCGCTCCAGTTTTTATGACACCTACTAAGACTCTTCCTCCACCATCCACTCGATCGTCTAGGGTTGTACCCAGATTCGGACCATCCACAAGGACTAGGAGTCATAGTATCCTCAAGACTCCTAGAGCTCTTGTTCCTAGATCTAGGGTGACTGGTCCTATTTTCTTTGAGCTCCCATCTAATGAGGATTAGCCTCATAGATGCTTATTCTGATGCTTGATGATTATGTAGTAGTTTTCATATTATCATGTTATATTTTGTGTTTTGTGTTGTGCTTGTTATATGTATCATGTTTCAGTGAATGCCGAGTGTATCAGCAATTTTGTATTGAAAACTTATATATCTATACATGTTGACTTGCATTTCAGCTCCTTACTTATCAATCTTGTATCATTTATGGAGTGTTCTTGCTTATAAGTCTTGATTACTCCCAAACTTGTTCATTGGCTCTAATACTGACTGAATTTTACTAATCTAATCTTGATCATGGTCCTTAATGCATTAATTGAGGAGGAGTTTACTCCCTTTATTGTTTAATGTTGACAAAAATGGAGAGTAAGATATAAGGCTTTTCAAATTTTATTCAATTATGAACTGTTTCATATCTTAACTCACTAAGGGGGAGAGAAACTTAACTTTATACTTAATTTGTACCTCTTCCTTATCAAAACTATATTGTATGAGTGTGCATATGTTTTAAAGTTCATGTTTATGAGATATCATATTCAAAATTGAAAATTGAATGATTATATATTTAAGGTTTTGTCATTATCAAAAAGGGAGAGATTGTTGGGTTTGCCCTTGATTTTGATGATTAACAAAATGTTGAGTACATATTTTGTACTAATGTTTCAATTATGGTTATGAGTTATAGGATATAGGCACCTCAAATTTTTAAAATAAAAGTATCTTGAAGCTGAGCAAAATTCATGTTTTAAGAAGTCTTCTTACCATGATAAAGGCCTCAAAATTGATCAAACATGGTTTACATAAGTATATTTAAAGTTTGATTGAATATGTTTATGTTTTTTGGAGTTTTGGCACTTATTTTGGCAATTTACAGAATCAAGTGTCGACTTACGATTGCCAAGTATCGACACTTCAGTAACTGGCATGCAAAAATTCCTCACTGGCATGCCAAGTGTCGATACCTGAGATTCAAGTGTCGACACATGAGATACAAGTGTCGACACCTAGAATTCAAGTGTTGACTCAAGGCTTGAGATTTTTTGAAAATACAGAACTTGCCATTTGGAGGGTTTTTGTATCAAGTGTCGACACCTGGAAGTCAAGTGTCGACTCACGAGTTCTGACAGCTTCAAAGGATTTATTTTCTAAGTTGCAGATTTTATCTTTTCAAGCTCCCAACAGTTAGTTTGATCCTCCAACGGTCCCAAACCATTTTTTAGAAGTTTTTGAAGTATTTGAGCTTCACCAAACTCATTCATGAAGCATTGAACACCATTGAACTCTATTGAATACTCAAAAGTCAATATTCCCTCAAGAACTTCACTTTCAAAAGCCATAAAAGGAGAGATCCCCTGAAAAAGCTTACAAGCCTATCCTTTCATCCTTCTAAAAGTAAGCTTGAAGAATATTCCAAAGAGAAGGAAAACAAGCATTCTCAAGAGCCTTAAAGCTTGCATATTCCATTCTTTGAAGAGAGTTTGATCGTGCTTTTTATATTGTATATGTATCTTCATACTTTGTTAACCTAGCTCTCAAGGGTTTCTTGAAAGTAGGTTGTTATGGTTGTTGGTGAACCAAAGGTACAAAACCAACTAGGATTTAACTTGTGAGCCCGAAGATAAAACAAGTTATAAAGGTTGTTGGTGAAACTAGGTGACAAAACCAACTTGGTGAAACTAGGTGACAAAACCAACTTGGATTTTGATTGTGAGCCTTGTAAAACAAGTCGGCAGTAATCTTCAAGAGATTATGGTAGAATTTCCAAGGATAGCTTGGGGAGTGGATGTAGGTGCTTGGTTTATAGCGAACCACTATAAAACTTGGTGTTTGTATGTGATTGCTCTTCTTATTATTTGCTCTTTATTCTTTGCATTTAGTTTACTGCTATCCACTGTATATCATTGATTTATTCACATTTCTTACAAACACTTCAAAGACCGGCACATAATTGCTTTAATTTTTGAAAGACCCAATTCACCCCCTCTCTTAGGTTCCATTTCTGGGCAACATTTTCCCTCCCCAGAGGAGGCTTTGTTTGCCTTCAGATCGAGTCCAGATCGCCTTCAAATTCGAAAATCAAAGGCTTGTCCTTCTAGGCACCATCCTAAGGCTAAGAGATCTCTTCATTGTAGAAACTACAATCACTGCTTGGTAAAAGCCTTCTCCCTCTTGAGTTTCGATCTGATGATAGGTATGCTATTCTAAATCAGGAGTTTCTCAACTCTCGAGTTCTAGCTATTTATTATTCTGTATGAGTTTTTGTGAGTATGATAGTTTCTAGCATTACTAGTCTTTCTGCTGATCTTTGTTTATTTTTGGATCTTTAGCCACGAAATTAATGTCTAAAAAAATTATAAAAAAATTAGTTTACTATTTTGCATCAGTCTTAGGTTTATCTTGCATCATGAAATCATTTTTAGCATTAGGATCAAGGGATAAATTATATGGAAACTATTGGTGTAGAGTCCTTGTTCCGACCGAATGGAGATACTGGATTGCAGGCCAGCTCCCTGGTTCACCTGCAAAACAAATCCCTGGCCAGAGTTACTATGATGGGGGACACTCCGATGCCTAAGTCAGAGGCGAGCTCCAACCACAAAATGGGAAAGATTCTGAGGAGGATAAATGGAGAAGAAAAGACTCCTTGATTTTCAAGGGTATCTTGTGCCTTACCTGGAGTGTCCCCTCTTACCGATATTTATAATGAGTTGTCTGGCCTGTGGTTCTATTCTCCCTTCTGTGGTTACGATGGGGAAGTTAATTTCTTTCCCTTAATTTGCAATTGTGGATGGTTACTGGACAGTTTCGACCAGGCCAGAGGCATTACTGCCTTAGTTACATGCCATGTTGTGCTCTGGAGGTAGTCAATGATAACCGTTATTTATCGTGTTCGTGGAGACCTGAGACAGGTCAGAGATCCATCTTCAGGCTTCCCTCTTGGGAAAATATTTGTAGTCAAATTGGAGGAATGTCTTCGTCTTCGGACTCTTTCAAGATAGATCGAAGATTATACTTCAGCTTGGGTTGAAGGCTCAACGTTCGTCATAGGATGAAGACTGCGTCTTTGATGCAGGCCGAAGGTTATGTATTATATCTTCATCTTTAATCGGTTCATTAGCCATTTGGTTTCCTCCGGTCGCTGCGGTTTAAAATGCATGGTTCGGGAGAAATGTCCTCGGCTGGTTGAACCAGTGGCTGGTTTGTGATTAAACTGACATATCCCAATAGTTGCCCCTTACTCTCAGTTTTTGAAATGGCGATTTGCCTCAAAGTGTGAGGGTATCACTAATTTATCATTTTCCCCTGGGGAATGGTGCGGCAGATGATTATGAAATCCCTGATTAGACCGTCTACCATAACTACTAGCTGATTTGAGGATCAGGTGCCGGACAGCTGTCATCCCCTGATTGGGGTGTGAAAAGGAGCAGGCGGATCAGGATTGTCTCTCCTTTTTCTATTGTGTGATGGTTCAACCAATCTTCTAGTTGGGATTAGAGTGGTGGTCGTGGCCTTTTCCCATCCTTCGGATTAGAAGTGCGCTCCATCTTAGCTATTGATTTGTGTGGACTATGACCTTCGGTCCATCCTGTGTCAAATCAGTTTAGGGCTGTTTTGGGATTGCACACCCATCTCGAGCATTCACAATGGATTTGGGGAGATGGTTCCGTTTATTGAGATGTCGCCTTAGAGCCTCCTTGTCCTTTATAAGAAGAAAAAAAGGTCTGGCTCAAGAAGCTTCTTCAACCTTATATACTTTTATTTTGGCCCAGCTTTCCCTGTTCTTGGTCATTAGTCGCTTCCACAGGTAGAATTTTTCTTTTGTTTCTTTGCTTCATTCATTTGTCATGGCCTAGATCGTAGGGAGTCAAGGGAAAACAGTTAGGCCCTCTAGGGCCGAGGATGTACTGAGTCCGGAGTTAGTTTCCAGCTCCGTTTCATCGGGAAAGCTTGCCCACCTTCGAGAGCATTATCACATTCCCGAAGGGTTTTTTTTATTACCTCCCACATCTGAAGAGCGGGTGATCAAACCTCCCATCGGTTGCTTGGCCATATACGAAGACCACACACCCCAATCAGGGGATGACAACAAATTTCCTCTGCATCTTTTTTTCATCAAGTTTTTTTGCATGTACCAACTAGTGCCTGCACAGTTGACTCCGAACAGCATTCAAAATATTTATGGGTTTTTGGTCCGATGCCACATAGCTAATATGAATCCTGGGACTAATTTGTTTACTGCTCTCTTTGTTCTCAAGAGGGATTTCCATGGTCGTGGATGATGGGTGATCGGTCCTCGGCCTGGTCACAAGATCATCAAGGACATGCCCAGTGCCATCCATGGGTGGAAGCCCAATTTTATTTTTATAACATCTACCAAACCATGGGGTTTCAGTAGCGAGTAGAAGGAGCCACGTCTAGTTGCCAATGATGGAAAGAAGGTTTTGGCAGCTGATCAGTATGATTATGATTTACTAACTGGTTCGGAGGCCATTCCCATATGCAAACTATTGGAGGAGAGGAATCTCCATCTCGCAGGGATCAGCGAGTTCCCTGTGCTAGGTATAAGTGGTGGAAGTTTCTACCCCTCCTTTTTTTGCCTCTTTCATAGTCCAGTTGATTTAGTGGGGTCTTTCTATTTGCAGGCGGTGGAATGAAGCCTAACTTGGACTGGCTTCGCCAGTCCTCCAAGAAGAGGATAGCTCAGGCTCTCCCTTTGAGGTTAGAGGCCCGGAAGAAGGCCCGAGGGGATGACCCTAAGAGGAGGAGCACCTCATCCTCCAGAGGAACCTCCAGGGGGACGGGGTGCCGATGATGGATGCCCCAGCTGGGCTTCAACTAGTTGAATCTTTGTCGATGGCCATTTCTTTAGTTTAGAGAAGGGAGAGTCCATCTCCGATGGTCGATGTGCCATCGCCTTGCCCCTTACGATGGATAGGGGCAAGGTGTTGCGAGTCGAGGAGGAGTCCGTCCGGGAGGCTTCTCCAATTAGGAGCCATCCCATTGACTCTTCAGAGCTTCCCTCATGGGGGGTCTATTGGTCCTTGCAGTGGCTAGGTGGGCACTGAAGGATACTCTACTGCCTCATGATTTGGCAGTGGTTCAAGGTTGAAGCCTAGCTAGGGTATCTGATTCTACCTATTCCACCCTACAACAGGTAGGATCTTTACCCTCCCCTCCTTACCTGATGGGTTATCTAGCCTGTGATTGATCTTACTCCTTGCTTCATTGGTGTAGCTGGTTTATGACATCACTTTTATGGAGGAGGGCTTGGGGAGCGTCGATAGCCTCATTCATGTCTTGAAGGAGGAGCTCCACTTGGCTAGGGTTGAAAAAGAGGTGGCCGAAGAACAAAAGCAGTCCATGGAGAACCTGCTTGCTTGCGTGGATGCTGAAGTTCGTGGTCTAAGGGGGAATTGAAGAACGCCCACTTGATGGTCGTAGAGCAGGGGGCGGAGCTGAGGAAGAATAGAAAGCAGATTGACTCCTTGGAACAATCTGCCAAGGAGAATCAGGAGAGGATCAGAGACTTGACCAAGGCGCCTGAGGAAGCGAACAAGAGGGCCGAAGAGGCATCTTTAAGAGCCAGAAAGGTGTCATTAAGAGTCGAAGAGGTAGCCTTGGAATCCGAAGTAGCCAAGAGGGAGTTCGAAGTAGCCATGAAGGAATCTGAAGCCATGAAAGAACGGTGGCTAGAGCTATTGCAGATTTTAGGAAGTCTTCATAGTTTTAGGAGGAAATGAATGAAGCGACTTTATACAACTATCAGCATGGCTTCAATGACGAACTCACCAAGGTCAGCACGGTCTTCCCTGATCTCGATCTCTCCGGCATCCTTGCTTTCGACATAGTGGAGGAAGAAGAAGAGGAAAATGAGGCCGTGGAGGAGGTTGAAGAGATGCTAAGCCTGAGAGGGGAAACCCCAATCACAGCCGAGGACTCGGGTATAATTTTGGTCCAGGTCAGAGATTCTGAAGAGACGCCAAGCCTGAGGGAAGAAATCCCTATCGTAGCCATGGACCCAGGTGTAATTCTGGTTCAGGTCGAAGAGGGAGTTCAGGCTAAAGAGGGAGTTCAGGCTGAAGAGGGTATCCAGGCTGAGGAGGGGGTCCAGGTTGAAGACTCTCTGGATCCGGCCCAAGTTGAGGAAACCCTTTCCGTGCAAATTGATTATTTGCTCCAATCTTGCGATGCTTGATCTCTCCTAGTTAATCCTTAGGGATTTGTGTGACTCTAGACGTTGTATCTCTTCTTTTCATTTGTCTGGCCTGTAATCGACAAACTCTTCTAAATTAACAAGTAGATTTTCCTTGGTTTTGGTGATGACTTGAATCACATTGTCCTTTACAGGATTTTTTCTTGCAAATGCGAGCTTCTCCTTTTAGGCTGCAAAATATATAAGAAAGTTTCTATATAAAAGAAACCTTTTACTTACTGGTTTATCGGGGGGGGGGGGGGGTGGCGACCATCATGTCGTCGCTTGGAAAGGTAGTGGCGATCGAGTTCATGGTGACTGTGCGTGGGAACATGGATCATCGTGGATGCAGCCATTTGGTGGTCCATCCTAGCACATTAGTTGAGTCTTGATCCATTAGGGTGTCTGCGCGTGGCATGCCTAAGGAGCCGTTGTGAATGAGGGCTTTTGAATTTTGCCAGTCTCGATATAAGGAAAGGAATTTCCCTGGATTAGCTACCGTTCATACTTGGCAGCGCCATCTCTAACACCATTCCTGCTCTGTCACCCTCGCGTCGCCCTATGGGCTTGTTGCACCATGAGGCCAAATCTTGCACAGCTCAGGCGAGCAGCCAAGAGGAAACCAATGAGAGGTTTCTAGTTGAGGAGATCTGGTCGAAGGCGAAGATATGTGCTAGCATTACTGTGCGCCAAGGCCAAGAGCAATGATCCTTTTGAGGTAGACTCTTCTTTAGGGGAGGAACCAATTTTTCCTACGAAGGCCGTGCTGGCTGGACCGTCCGTGAGATCGAGTCCATGAGATGTCGGCAGGGCTCCCCCTCATGTTGAAGGTGCCAAGCTAGTGGCTCCGACTATAGGAGAAATGGGGCTAGTGGGGTGCGATACCCCTATGATCGGAACCAAGAAGCAGGAATCTGGGGATCCCCTTCCTACCCTTTTCCTTGGAATACAGCAGGTAGCTTTACATAGTGTGTGTTACTTATTCACATTCATCGATCGAACTAACTTTGTAGGCGCTCCTTGTTCTGCAGATTTCTCGTAACCTTTTTCTATTGGAGAAAGGTGCTCATGAATCTGTCAGCTATAGCGAAGATCTCCGAAGCCAGGCAGCCTTAGCCATAGCTGAAAAAGATATCGCTGAAAAGCTTCGGGCTACTTTGGAAGAAGAGAGGGACAAGGCCATCACCTTGAATGATGTCTTGAATAGGTAGATAGGTATTATTTAGGCACAAGCGACCGAGGTGTCGATCATTACGCAGGAGAGAAGGAGAAAAGTTGTCTCCCTTGAACTGTTACTGAGGGAGGTATTACGAGATGCTGAGGAGCCGAAGTCTCGTCTGGTCGAATTGGAGAGGAGGGTTGGGGCGCTGAAGACAAGCCTTTCGGTGGCCATCCAAAGGACTGCACAGGCCAAAGTGAGGTCTTCGAGGGTTGTCGAAGCTTACAAGGCTTCCAAGGCTTTCAGAAACGAGACAAGCAAAGCGGCGTCGGAATAATATTCCTCAGGTTATGCCAATTGCCTGGGTAAAATTAAGGAAATTTACCCCGGCATGGACTTCTCCTTGCTCGCCATTCTGGAGGATTGATCTGTAGCCTCTAGAGCCCAGCTTGGGGAAGCGTTGACCCTTACTCCTATTTCAACTGCCAAAGAGGCTGACAAGACGAAATTGTATTGCAATTTCCTTTTTTTTAGCTATTTGTAATATCCTCCTTTTGGATGAAGTTCTTCATCTCAAAATAAGAAACTAAATTTTTTCAAATTGGTTCCTTTTGGATTGATTCTTTCTGGTTGATGGGTAAGCCGAAGACTATTTGATTTGAGGTCAGAGCCAAAGATGAATTTTGAAGTGATATCGGAATGCCGTTGTCGATGATTGACCTTGATTGGACTTGGTTGATGCCAGTTACTCACCGTAATCATTCCTTCTACCTTGAAAAGGACATGGCAGATAGGTGTCATCTTCCCATCGGCCATCGATTGAGGAACAATGAGCATGATCTTCGTTGCCAGTGTCAAAAACATAAATATTCGAATGGTCGTGGCCCCATGCATCTTGGGTGCTTCCATATCTTCCCTTTTTGAGAGAAGGTCATTAATGTGGTAACCGTTCGAGGGAGGTGATTTTGGGTTCGACACGCCGACGGTCTCCATCCCCCAGAGTAGTTATTTGTGATCATGGCATTCCCAGGTGGCCACCTAGATTTTGAGGCATCGTCTCAACACGTGGCACCCTTCGGTGCATCTAGAAAAAGGCATGGAGCATGTTTCCTTGTGGTCGTTCATGGGTGTAGGATCCTTTTAAATAGGACCCTGTCTCTCCCTATCATGGACCATCGAAATTTCAGACTCCCCTTTTGGAAATTGCCCTCCTTTTTTTGGCATACCAACAGAATGAAGTTCAGCATTTCAAATCTCAAGAAGGTGGAAATGAGGAGGGCCTTCGACTCGTTAACTGAGGGTGAACCTAGTTCTAAGGCTCCCCGGAGGGGCGATGATGATGACCCATAAGGAATTATTGCTTGTTTGGAGAGGAAGATCCGGGTTTTGGAGGCCCGCGTGGGGAGGCCAAGGCACGAGTCGAGGTAGCCGCTGTAGAGGTGGAGGAGGCTAGGAAGAAGGTAGCCGAGGCCATCTCGGGCTTCATGGCTTCTTCCGCCTATAAGGATGAAGTTGCAGAGGCGGTCTTGGATTCGTACCATCGGGGGTTTCTGAGCATAGGGACAAGGCTTTCAAGTACTTCAATTTGAAGGGCTTGGAAAATATCAGGCCTTCTGTCCCCTTCCTTGATCACGAATTTGATTTCGATTTTGAAGAAGAATCAGAGTCTGACTTTGAAGGGAATGCCGGAGCCTCTCCATCCTCCTTCTAGGGCTTCAATACCTCCCACCGGCATGGGAAGGGACCAGCAGGCGGTCTCTAGATCCACTTTCCCGTTACCTGCATAACTTCTTATCTTCTTTTTTTTTTGTAAAAATTTGAAAATGAAATGAAACATTCCATCTTTTTCCATACTTTTTCTGTGATTAACATATCTCAGTGCCCTACCAAATCTAGACTTTGTGATATGTCGAGGGTGTAGATTTTCCAGAACCATTAGGGACTGCAGAGGGGATGAAATCGGTTGGGCCGTCTCATTAGACATTTACTGTTGACAAGATGAGTGATGTAGACTCACTTCAGCACATTTTTGGATTTACCGTAGGGTAAGGTGTCTAAGCCATCCCTGTGCATCCTTGTCATGATTAAGGTAGGCTGTTCAGGCCCACCCTGGCGTGTCTTCGGATTTTCCATCGGGTAGGTTATAGAACCATCCCTGCACCATTTTTGATGTAAGGTAGGCTGATTAGGCCCACCCCAGCATGTTTTCAGATTTACCATAGGGTAGGTTATGTAAACCATCCCTGTGCCTTTTTTGATGTAAGGTAGGCTAATTAGGCCTGCCCCGGCACATTTTTGGATTTACCGTAGGGTAGGTTACATAAACTGTCCCTGTTCCTTTGATCATTTTGGCAGCCTGATTGGGCCGTCCATTGTGCTCGTCGGGCATACTGATAAGGTGAGTGGATCAGACTCTCCTTTGTACCGTTGGCCAATTTCTTTGATCGGGCCGTTAAAACATTGTCATCCTGCTGGTGTAATGGGCCATTTAAAATTGGACATATTTGCACAAAAGATTATGGGGGTTTGTTTACTGATAATACTTGCAAAGGTTTTGTACATTTCATGGCCAAGACAGAATTTTACCGTCCAAGGTCTTGAGTCGATACGTTCCTGGATGTATAACTTCTTCAACTTGGTACGGCCCTTCCTAGTTGGGAGAAAGCTTGCCTTGTTCAATCGGCCTGGATATTTCAGCTCTTCGCAGCACCATGTCCCCCATGTGGAAAATCTTTTCCTTTACTCTGGAGTTGTAGTATTTGGCAACCTTTTGTTAATACATCGCCATTTTCATTTGAGCTTGGAGCCTGGTACTTAGTAGTAGATCCAGGTCAACTCTTCTGCGATCTAAGTTTTCAGGCTCTTCATATTCGTCGATTCTCAAGGATTGGAGGGAGACTTTGATAGGGAGGACGGCTTCAGTATCATATGCTAAGTTGATTGGAGATTTGCCAATAGCTGTTCTCGAGGTTGTCCTATATGCCCAGAGGATAAAGGTCAGCTCTTTGGCCTAAAGTCCCTTGGCAGCATTCAACCTTGACTTCAGGCCATGGAGAATGGTTCGATTAGTTACTTCAACTTCTCCATTGGATTATGGATGGGAGACAGAAGTCAGCCTATGTTGAACATGGTATCGAGCACAAAAGTCTTTAAACTTCGGATCGTCGAATTGTCTCCCGTTGTCGGTGATAATTGTATGCCAAATTTCAAACCGGAATATAATGGAATTCCTGACAAAGTTCTCGACCTTGCCCTCTGTGATGTGAGCTAATGGTTCAGCTTCGACCCATTTAGTAAAATAGTCGATTGCCACAAGGAGGAACTTCCTCTGTCCGGATGCCGGTGGGAATGGGCCAAGGATGTCCATGCCCCATTGGGCGAAGGGCTAGGGTGCTGTCAGCTGGGTCAAATGACTCACTGGTTGTCTCTGTATGTTAGCATACCTCTGGCATTGATCATATTTTTGCACGAAGTTGGCTAAATCCTTTTGAATGGAGGGCCAATAGTATCCCTAGTGAATAATTATATATGCCAAGGATCTGCCCCCCAAGTGATCTCCACATATCCCTTCACAGACCTCCCTCAAGGCGTAGTCAGCGTCTGATGGTCCCAAGTATTTCAGTAGAGGCTGAGAAAAAGATCTTTTATAAAGGGTATTGTCCAAGATGACATATTGGGATGCCATTCAATGGATCTTCTTGGCCTTCGCCTTGTCTTCTGGTAGTATACCCTCGTTTAAGAACCTGAGGATGGGATCCACCAACTTGGCTGGGTCTCGATTTGGTGCACCTCCGAAGTTTCTTCAACTATACTTGGGGCTTCAAGGTGTTCAACAAAAGTGAGACCAAGGGATTCCGGAGTGCTGGTAGCAAGTCTGGATAATGTATCTGCCCGGGAGTTCTCCGACTAAGGGACATGCATGATTTTGAAGAACTCCAATTGAGACGATAGGGCTTGTACCCTTTCTAGGTATCGTACCATGATGGGATCTCTGGCTTCATACTCTCCTTTAACTTGGTTTACCACTAACTGAGAATCCGAAAAAGCCTAGAGTCTATGAACTCCCAAACTCTTGGCGATCTGAAGTCCTGCAAGCAAGGCTTCATATTCGGCCTGGTTATTCGAAGTGCGAAAGGAGAATCGGTGTGCGTATTCCACTGTGTGCCCATCAGGTTCAGCAAGTATGAGACTTCCTCCATACCCAGTGGAGTTGGAGTCTCCATCCATATGGAGCACCCAAACAGACTCTGTGTTCCTCGAGATTTCTTCTTCTGCTAGAGGCGCTTCATCTTCGGACTTCCAGGTGCATTCGGCCAAGAAATCCAAAAGCATCTGGGCCTTCATAGCTGATCGGGGCTGGACACTAATGTCGAACTCGCTTAGCTTCACAGCCCACTTGGCTATCCTTCCTAAGAATAGATGCCTCATGTCTTTGAGGGCTTGGATTTTCTTAGGGTTTGCTTCAATCCCTCTCTTGGTGATGAGGAAACCCAAAAACTTACCCGAAGTAACACCAAAGGTGCACTTCATCGGATTTAGCTTCATGCAGTGGCATCGTAAGGCACTAAATGATTCCTCCAGGTCCCTGATGTGGTGTTTCTTAAGGAAGCTTTTGACAATCATGTCATCAACATAGGCCTCCATATTTCTCCCGAGTTGCTCCTTGAACACCTTGTTGATTAGTCTCTAGAATGTTGCCCCGGCATTATTGAGCCCAAATGGCATCATTTTGTAGCAATACAGACCATTGTCGATGATGAAGGCCATCTTCTCCTCATCCTGAGGATCCATTTGGATGTGATTGTATCCAGAGAAAGCATCCATGAAGCTTAGTAGTTGGTGCCCAGCAGTGGCATCGACCAGTTGGTCGATCTTTGGGAGAGGAAAGCTATCTTTAGGGCAAGCTTTATTGAGGTCTGTGTAGTCGATGTAGATCCTCCACTTGCCGTTAGCTTTCTTTACCATTACCACATTAGCCAACCACTCGGGATAGTGGGCTTCTCGGATGAATCTTGCCTTGAGGAGCTTGCTTACCTCTTCATCTATTGCCTTCTGCCTTTCGAAGGCAAAACTTCTCTTCTTTTGCTGGATAGGCTTATATTCAGGAGCAACTTCCAACCGATGAGTGATCACTTTGGCTGGAATCCCTGGCATGTCCGAAGCTGACCAGGTGAAAACATCAGTATTATTTTTGAGAAAATAGATCAGCTCCGTTCTAGTTTTCTTGTCAAGCATACTTCCGATCTGTACGACCCTAGTGGGGTCCTCCTTAGTCAATGGTACTGAAATGGTTCTCTCCATGGGTTCACTCGAATTTGCGGTCGGGTCTCTCGGATCTAACTGATCCCAAGTTGTAGGATCATTGGAGTGCTTGTCCTGAATCATTAGGTTTTGTCGCATCGCTCTCAGGTCTCCTTTGGCTTCTTCGACACCATTCCTAGTGGAAAATGCACAAGAAGGTAGTATATGGCTCGAAATTTGTTCAGGACGGGCCATCCCAAAATAATGTTATAGGCTGAAGGGGTTTGGACCACCATGAAATTGATTAGGAGTGTCTTCTATCGAGACTCAGTACTGAGGGTCACAGGCAGTACTATTTCTCCCTCAACATCGACTTGATTACCTTCGAAGCCAGTAAGTGGTATAGGAGACCTTTGTAGTTTGTTTTTAGGCAAACACATCCAAGAGAATGCATTGTAGATCAAGATATCAGTCAAACTTCCATTATCAACCAAAATTCATCTTATATCGTAATTGGCCACAATGGCCGAAATTGCAATAAGATCGTCGTGCAGGAGCTGAACTCCCGCGAGGTTGTCATCGAAGAAGAGGATTGCATTGTTGTCCTTGAGCTTCTTCGGGGCATCGTCTTCATCTCTTCTCTAGTTGGTAGGTCGATGTATCATTTCTACACCTCCGTTGGTGGGCATTTGGTTCTGTAATTCAGCCTCTTCAGGAGCTGGTTAGGGAACTGTAGCTTATGACCAAGGTCCTTGGCATCCAACATATCACCCCAGGAATCCCTTCTTGATAAGATCCTCTATAGCATCTCTCAATTGGATGCATTCTTCAGTATTATGGTCGTGGTCCCGGTAGAATCAGCAATATTTGTTCTGGTTCCTTGCGAAAGAGGATGCCTTCATGGGACATGGCCATTGGAGATAGTTTTCTTTCTCTATCTCCAAGAGGATCTTCTCTTGAGAGAGATTAAGGGGGGTGTAGGAGTCGAATCTCCTGCCCGATGTTCTGGGCCTAGGACTCCATCGTCGGTCAGTATATCTGTTGTTATTGTTATTGTTGGAAACAGGGAGACCTTGTCCCCTGTCGCTTTTCTTCTTTAAAGGGGGCTTCCCTTTGGTCAGTCATCGATTTGTCGCTTGCTCTTCGGTGTCGGCATATTTCTGAGCTCTTGATAGGAGCTCAGCGTAGCTTTTGGGGAACTTCTTATCCAGGAAAAAGGTGAACCTGGATGTACGAAGCCCCTTCTTCAGTGCAAACATGGCCACGTGCTCGTTGAGATCAGGGATCTCGAGCATGGCTGCATTAAATCTGGAGATGTAATCTTGTAGATTTTCTCCTTCATTTTGGTGAAGGAGTAATAGCATGTCCGTATTTTAGGGGGTCTTGCGGTAGGTCTTGAAATGCAAGACAAACAATTTTTCTAACTCGAAGAAGGAATCGATGGTACCTGGGTGTATGCTCGAGTACCACATCCGAGTAACTTTCTTCAAGGTGGCCGGGAATGCAAGATAGTACATCGTGTCTGAAGCTCCCTGGATCATCATATGGGCCTTGAAGCTACCTAGATGATTAAAAGGATTAGAGTTGCCATCATAGGGTTCCATCTGGGGAACCCTAAAGTGTTGAGGAAAAACTTTGGCCAAGATGCGATTGGTGTAAGGGGGCGCAGATCACACACTGCTAGTCGTTGTGATCCCTTTGCTCCCGGATTCTTGCCATTTTCGATTCGATGGCCTTGAACTTTTGATGCGGGATGACTCTAAGACTGCTAAACATGCATGAAAAATAGTAAAATAGTTTTTTTTGTGATTTTATAATTTTATTTGCAGGCTAGATTTCCAAAATAAAGTAAGAACTAGCGGGAAGACTAGTAATGTAAATAATCATTGGATCACAGGTAAACTCATGCAAACTAATGAAATAGCCAGGACCCAAGAGTTGAGAAACTCCCGGTTTAGGATAGTTTGTTTCATTAAATCAGAAAATAAGAGAAGGAAAGGTTTTTTACTAGTCAGAGATTAAAATTCAGCAATAGAAGGGATCACTCACACTCTGATCGGAGCCTGGAAGAAGAAGCCTTGTTTCCCTTGAATCTGAAGGCTGATCTGGGCGGTTTCGAAGGCAAGGAAAGCCTCCTCTGGGGAGGTGAAACATCTCAAGGATCCTGCAAAATGTCGAGGGTCAATCAAAGCAGCAAGTAAGAAAAAGAAAGGAAACTAGGTTTATAAGGAATCAGGTTAGGGATTTGAAGCTGGGCTATTTGAAGCTCGTTGAAGATCTCCTTGCTTGGCGGCCTAGGGCACTCCTTCTTGGATGTGTGAAGGCTTGGATGGTAGTGATTTAGGGCATGGAAGGATGCTAGGGCAGCAAGGAATTCGTCCAAGCACAAGAACACAAACCAAAGAACTAAAACAAAACACCAACATAAGGCAATTAATCCAAATTTCAGCAAGGTTTATTCATAAGAAAAAGATGCTTGCAAGAGGGTGAGGGGTGGGGTATTTATAGAGTTCCCATGCCCTCACTAACCATGGTTACACTTGGGTTACAAGTTCTCTTCCAAATTGGAATACAAGTCCTTTCCTAGCTAGGTTAGAATTACAAAGTTTAAAAGGATTAGAAATCCCAACTAGGTTAGGAATAAACTTGGTCTTTTCCTTCTTCTCTTCAACTTGGACTTGGTCAAGCCCCTTTGGACGTCATCAACACTTCAAGGATGCCTAGGGGGACGTGTTGGGCCTCTAGGAACAGCAAGGGGCCAGCCCAAAGGGGCTCGGGTGCATGGGTTTGGGCCTCTGGAAGCTGGGATGGCCTGGTAGCAGGAATATTCCCTGGAATCTTGCTTCTTAAGGGCTTGGACTTGGCACTTGGGCTTGATTTCTTTGGGCTGGGATGTAGGTGGACCTCTAGAATCATGGATACCCTAGTTTAGGAATATGCTCTGGCATTTGGGGAGGAATCTGGGCATCTAGAGGACATCTGGAAAGAATCAAGGTTTTTGGAAGCATCTTGGATCCTGGGTTGTCACACAAAATCCAATGGACTGATGTAGTGACCTCTGACTCCTGGATGTGGCCTGGTGGCACTCCAAAATCGGGTGACCTCTTCTCTTGTTTAAAAATCGGGCTCATATTGGACTCATAATTGATGTACAGGACTCAAAATACTGACTAGGTTGAGGGTTGAGACAAATCAACTAACCTCAACTTATTATAGGACTCAATTCTAGTTGATTATAAAATTTGACACATGACTAGGTAAACCAAATAGGGCCCAGTAATCTATGTCTAATCCTAGTGGTCCCACCAACTTTTCATCATAATCGGGAAGGACTTGCTTCAGTGCTTTCTCTATGGGAGTAGAGTCTTTAGAAGAGGGAGAATAAGTTTGCCTAAGCCTTTTTCCTCTTTACAGAGAATCAGTGGGCCTGGGAATTCTTGAACTTTGGCCTTCAAGGGAGGGCCGAGGATGGAGGGAGAGATGTGTGGACCCCTCTCAAGGAGCTCTCTTTCTCTGGGATCAAGAGCTATGTTTGGAGATGGCCGACAGATGCCCCACTTGGAAAGCTCTGTCCTGGAAGTCCTGAACCATAGCCATGAGGTTATTGACTTGTTTCAGGAAAGTTTTGAACTGCTGCTGTCCCACGACAATTATGGGAGGTGGAATGTCATTCTCCACTGGAGGCCTACCCCTTGGGTAGGAGCATGATTCCGACTCGTCGAGGCAATCTGAGTCTTTCCTTTTGCCATCGTGAACTTCTTACACTTTTCCTTTTCCAAAAAGGGGAGCTTAACAATGGATTTTTAAATGGCTGCCCCCCTTCCTGGCATGCCAATCTATTGGCATAGAGTCCCTGTTCCGACCGGACGGAGCTACTAGATCGCAGGCCTGCTCCTTGGTTCAGCTGCAAAACAAACCCCTGGTTGGAGTTGCTCCGACGGGGGACACTCTGATGCCTAAGTCAGAAATGGACTCCAGTCACAGAATGGGGAAGATTCTGAGGAGGATAAATGGAGAAGGAAAGACTCCATGATTTTCAAGAGTATCTTGTGCCTTGCCTGGAGTGTCCCCTCTTACCGGTATTTATAATGAGTTGTCCGACCTGCAGTTCCGTTCTCCCTCCTACGGTTATGATGGGGGAGTTAATTCCTTCCCCTCAATTCACAATCATGGATAGTTACTAGACAATTTCGACCAGGCCGGAGGTGTTGCCGCCAGAGTTACGTGCCCTGATTATGCTCTGGAGGTAGTCAATAATAACCGTTATTTGTCGTATTTGTGGAGACCTGAGACAAGTTGGAGATCCATCTTCAGGCTTCCCTCTTGGAGAAATATCTATAGTCGAATTGGAGGAATGTCTTCATCTTCGGACTCTTTCGAGATAGATCGGAGATTATACTTCAGCTTGGGTCGAAGGCTCAACGTTCATCATAGGCCGAAGACTACATCTTCGGTGCAGGCCGAAGGTTGTGTCTTATATTTTCGGCTTCAGCCGGTCCATCAGTCGTTTGGTTTCCTCCGATCGCTGCGGTTTAAAATGCATGTTTCGGGAGAAATATCCTCGGCTGGTCGAACCGGTGGCTGGTTTGTGATTAAACTGACATATCCCAACAGAAACTATATGACTAGGTTCTTGAATATTGCTTTGCAAACATTTGATCTATCTGGACTTCGGGCATCCTTGCTAGATGATCACATCGATTAGTTCAGGAATTGGTTATTGGGCTATAGGCTTAGTATTTGAACCTATGAGGTCACACACATAAGAAGTTTCTGATCGATCATGATTGCTGAATAACAATTAAGAATCATTCAATAGCAAAATTATAATTATAATTAATAATTATCCCTACACAAATGTTGTAAGTTAATAATTAATTAATTATTAATTAATTATAAGAGGATTAATCAGTAATTTGATTGCTAATTTATTTAGTTTGATTGAGCAAAGAGGTTTAGGTTAAGTCTAATTGAATTGGTTCAATTGGGTTTCTTTCGATTAGGTTATTTGATGATCTAATCATTAAGGGTTTCTAATTGAAGTTTGATTCAGACCTGGGATCAATTAATTTTAGATTTAATTAGAATTTAATTAAGCCTAATTGAAATCTAATTGGATTGAGTCCAAGTTGGTTAATTTTTTTATAGCCAAATTAGTTTTTGTTCCTAACAAATTTTGGTGAAAACTTGGTCAAACCCTAACCTAGTCTAACTTATTTTCTTTCCAAAAAACTCTCTAAGCCTTCTTAGAATTATTATTGAATTCTTCATAAAAGAATTAATTTTTTATCCTCCCTCATTTCATTTAGATTAGTATTAGTTTGTGTTGCCACCCGGATTGTCGTGGCCTGGAGCTCTGACGCATCAGGTTCCCGCCGGGTGCTTGGCTCTCGGCCCCGTGGTTGGCTTGCTTGCTCACTTTGGGGGTCCTACAAGACAAAGGAAAGCCTTAAGCTGGGGATTTCGATGAAGATACTTCGATGATCAAGTCAATGGGACGATCGAGGGGAACAGAAATCTCTATAGTGGAGAGTTTGGGGGAAACCTCTATAGCGAAGAGCTTGGGGGACTCTCTGCGTCGAGAGGGTGATAAAAAAAAATAATGTGGAAAATAAAAGTCTCTGTGCTCTTTTTCTTGCTTACTTACCTTCACTTACCATTTTGTATGGGTCTCATATAAGTGAGTGGCCTTTGTTGGCTTCCAGGTTCCCTCCTTCGAAGGAGGCTTTCTGTTGCCTGCTGTCGCCTCTCTATCGTGCCGGTTCTGTGCCTGAGACTCGAGTCATAATGGGATGTTGCCATTTTGAAGGAGGCCACTAGGGTACCGCAGCACCTAGGGTCTAGGGCGTAGGGTCCAGGCACCCTATTATGGAAGTTGCAATTTCCTAGTCGTGCGGTCGCCAATGTGTTGGCATGTTGCAAGGCTAGGAGCTGGGGTCGTCCGGATCATGCAGATCATGTGCATGACATGCCATAGGGGACCTACACCCATGGCAGGGCATGCACCACCTCTCGGAGGCTCTGCATGATCGGGTACTTCCTCATCTTCATTTTGAATTATGGTCTCCTTATGCCTTTGGCAGGAATCCATGCTCCTGCTGGTAGAAGGGTTCGCTTTGAAGGGGTGGACTCGACCTCGACCTGGAGTTGACCTCAGATAGGGGCCCTGCCTGATGAGCTCGACCCCGACCAGGAGCTGACTTGGTAGGGTGGTTCATTCTGGAAGCATGAGCTGTCCTCAACCGGGGGGCTCGCCTTGGAGGGATGGACTCGACCTCGACCGAAAGCTGACCTCAGAAGGGGAGCCTGCCCAATGAGCCCTATCTTGATAGGGAGTTGACCTTGACCGGGTGGTCCACCTCGATTCTTCATCATGTAGCCTTGCCTAGGTGGTAGGTCCCTTGCTGTCGTGGCTATCCGCAGGCTCCATGTCAGTGGATGTCGCCACATTAGCCCATAGACTCCATGTCAGCGGATGTTGCCATATCAGTTGCCCCCCATTCCCGAGCTT
This sequence comes from Areca catechu, assembly GCA_021397845.1. Lineage (NCBI taxonomy): Eukaryota > Viridiplantae > Streptophyta > Magnoliopsida > Arecales > Arecaceae > Areca > Areca catechu. Next base: position 85,392,551 of record CM038044.1, on the reverse strand, counting down.
GGAGAATGAAGCATCCACTCTGGGCGAAGGGAGTAATGGTTGCGTTGGCATGGAGGGGGTGCACCCCTTCCATTTTCAATGTCGGATGTGCCGGCGTTCGGCCGGTCATGCTTCCATGCCATCCGGGTGTCACTATGTCTTCTCTCCCCAAAGATGGTTTTTAATGCCGCATCGGCTTCAAGGGAACTACTCCAGGTTTGACGCATCGCTTCGATACATGGCATGTCCTGGTTTGCTTGGCATAAGACATGGTGCACGTCTTCTATGGGCACGAAGTGACAGGGCTCTAGGCCATTAAATAGGATTCATCTTCTCGGTCCCTGGAGATTCTTCAAGCGATGGAAGGACGAGACTTTTGCTCCAGAGCTACTCTCCCCCTTCCGCTTGGGCAAAGTCCTAAAAAGCTAGGCTCCCTTCCTTCTTTCTTCTTCATATTGTAGTGATGAAGTTCAGCCTCAAAGATCTTTGGGAGATGTCCCGAAAGAGGGCTGCTATCAAGGTGCCCAAGGGGGAGCCCAGTGTGAAGGTCTGGGAGGGCAACGCTGACTCTTTTTAGGCCAAGGAGGTGGCCCGTCTAGAAAAAAGGGTGCAAAAACTCCATACTCAACTGGAGGAGGAGAAGGCTCGGGCTGCAGCAACGGTTGAGAAGGCAGCGATGGTTGCTGTGCTGGAAGAGATGGCCAAGAAGGAGGTGGCGGAGGCCATCCCTAAGTTCATGGCATCCCAAGCTTTTAAGGACGAGGTTGTCGAGGTTGTCTTGGACTCCTTCCATCAAGGCTTCAGGGACATCAAAAGCAAGGCCTTTTGCTTCTATAAGCTGAAGGGGCTTGACAACATCAGGCTTTCCATTCCGTTCCCTGGATAAGAGGATGAGCCCAGCTTCGAGGAGGAGTCGGAGTTAGAGGAGGCTAAGGCAGAATCTGAGGCCTTCCCGAGCACCTCACGGGACACAGGAGCTGCCCATCGGTCTGGAAAGGAGCTGATGACTGGCTAATGTTTAGATCTTCCTTTACTTTTTATATTTATAAGTCAAGGGGGGCCCTCAATTTGTTGGGGGCATCTCACAAGGGATGTACAAGAAGTTTTCATATTAATGAAATCCCTTGACTATCATTCTGCTTCTTTCTCTTTCTTTTCTTTCTCTTTTTTTTTTATGTTGCCTAGCTATGGGCTAGGCGGAAGATGGTCGGGCTTGCTTGGAGTTCCCATCTGACATCCCCGGACTATGAGATGGGTGATGAAATTGCTTGTCTTTGGGTGCCGGATTTCATAAGTTTTTGGACTTGGAACGTCGGGCTCCAGAAATCTCCAAGCTTTTGTACTGTGGCTCCGAGCTTGGGAGCCAGGCTCCAAGAGTCTCCAGGCTTTGGTGCTATGGCTCGGGGCTTGAGTGCGGGGCGCGGTGGCTCCCGGCTTTGGTGCGGGGTGCTGTGGTTCCCAGTTTTGGTGGGGGCGCTATGGCTCCCGGCTTTGGTATAGGGCTTCAAGAGTTTCCCGGCTTTAGTGCGGGGAGTCAAACATTACCGGCTTTAGTACAGGGCTTTAGGAGTTTCCTGACTTTAGTGCAGCGTGCTGTGGCTCCCGGCTTTGGTGCGGGGCACTGTGGCTCTCGACTTGAAGTTGGGTAGATGAGTCCTACATAGGTGAAAAACAAGATTGCACCAAAAAGGAACTTGAATTTATTATGGAGGAGCCTTACATTATTGGTGGTACACCCTTAAGATGCTGGCATTCTAGGTTCGCGTGAAGCGGATGCCATCGAGCCCGATGAGGTAGTAGGCCCCGCCCGGTATGTCTTCGATCACCTGGTAAGGACCTTCCCAATTTGGGGAGAGTTTCTCGTACTCCCCTGATTAGGATGCTTCCGCTCGCTTGAGCATGAGGTCGCCGGGGCAGAACACCTTGGGCCGCATGCGAAGTTGTAATAGCACGCGACTCACTGCCAGTATACCACCATTAGGAGTCGAGCTTTGTCCCTTATCTCATCCAGCAAATCTAGGTTGAGTAGGAGACATGCTGGATTTTTGACTTCGTTGTACTGCTCTATCCAGAGCGTGGGCAGGTTGAGCTCCACCAGGATTACTGCTTCAGTCCCGAAGATGAGGTTAAATGGCATCTCTCCAGTGGCCATGCAGGGAGTGGTGTGGTAGGCCCACAGTACACTAGGCAACTCATACACCCATCGGCCCTTGACTTCGTCCAGCCTCATACGGAGCCCTTGTAGGATGGTGCGGTTAGTCACTTCGGCTTCCCCATTTGTTTGAGGATGAGCCATCGAGGTAATGCAGTGGTGGATGCTGAGATCGAAGAAAAGCTCTTCATAGGCCCGGTTGTCGAACTGCTTCCCATTATCAGTGATGACTATGTGCGGGAGGCTGTATCTACAGATTATGGATTTCTAGAAGAAAGATTGGACTTTTGTCTCTGTTATCCATGCCAGAGTTTCAGCCTCGACCCACTTGGTGAAGTAATCGATGGCCATAATCAGTAACCTCCGTTGGCCATACACTATATGGAATGGGCCTAGGATGTCCATTCCAAACTGGGCAAATGGCCATGGGGCTAATAGCTAGGAGTTGGGGGCTACTAGCTACTGCTAGATGAATGCATGGCGCTGGCACTTGTCGCATTTCTTCACAAAGTTGGCTGCATCTTCCTGCATGGTTTTCCAGAATTATCCCTGCCGGATCACCTTGTAGGCTAAGGTCCTGCCCCCACATGGTTGCCACAGATGCCTTCATGTATCTCCTGGAGCACGTAAGCAGCTTTTGAGGGCTTCAGGCACTTCAGCAAGGGGTAGGAGTAGGACCTCCGGTAGAGCTGCCCATCCAAAATCACATAACATGTGGCCTTCTTCTTGAGAAGGCCGGCCTCCTTTCGGTCCTCTGGCAGGGTGCCAACGGTGATGTACTTAATGTAGGGATCCATCTAGCTATCCTCATTAGAGACTTGCTAGACCTCGACCATAATTTCGTAGCTAGGGGCCTCGAGACATTCAACAAAAGTGCACCCCAGCAAGCTCTCTGACAGGGTGGCAAGCATGGAAAGGATGTCGGCCTGGGCATTCTCTACCTATGGGATGTGGGAGATATCAAAGTGCTGGAGGGTTAATGCATGAGAGCGCACCTGATCCAGGTACTTTACCATCATAGTGTCCCGTGCTTCATACTTGCTGGAGACTTGGCCCGCTACTAGCTATGAGTCTATGAAGACCTTTAGCCTCTTGACTCCAAATTCAAGGGATACCTTCAGCCCCGCAAGGAGTGCTTCATATTCTACCTGGTTGTTGGTCATCTTGAAGAGGAAACGCAGTGCGCCTTCCATGATGACCCCATCAGGGCTGGCAAGGATGAGGCCAGCTCCACTTCCTCCCGTATTGGAGGCACTGTCCACGTGGAGTATCAACATCTCCTCCACCGGGGTTGGATCTTGCCCGAGCTTGGACTGTTGGTCCACCTCCTCTGGACTCCCCTCAGTCCAGGTGCATTCCACCACAAAATTGGTCAGGACCTGGGCCTTCTACTCCTACTGCGGGCGATAGGTGATGTTGAATTTGCTGAGCTTTAGCGCCCACTTGGCCAAGCACCCAGAAGTGTCGGGTGGCTCAGGATAGCCCTCAAGGGCTGATCAGTAAGGATGGCGGTGGCGTGCGCTTGAAAGTAAGGTCTGAGAAGCTATGCAAACATTATTAGTACAAAAATAATTTTTTCAGGTCGGGTGTACCTGGTTTCGACATCATGGAGTAGCTTGTTGGTGTAGTAGACTGGCTTCTGAGAGCCATCCTTATCAGCACGAACCAGCACGGAGCTGACTACCTCTGGTGAGATAGCCAGGTATAGGAGGAGCTCTTCTTCGGGCTCCAGCCTAGATAGTAGTGGTGGTGAGGTAAGGAGCTTCTTCAGTCCCTCGAACGCTTCTTGGCATTCTTCTATCTAAGTGAAGTCATTCATCTTACGGAGGACCTTTAAGAATGGCTAGCAATTTTTGGCAGAGCATGAGATGAAGCAGCTTAGAGCCACGATGCGCCCAGTCAGATGCTGGACTTCATTCTTGGAGGCGGGATGCCTCATGTCTGTGATTGCCTGGATCTTCTCGGGGTTGGCCTCTATCCCTCTCTAGGTCACCATGAACCCTAAGAACTTTCTTGCCGCTACATTGAAGGCACATTTGGTAGGGTTCAACTTCATTTGGTAGCAGTGGAGGTTATTGAAAGCCTTTGCCAGGTCGGCAATATGGTCCTCCTTAATGCCGCTCATGACAAGCATGTCATCTATGTACACTTGCATGTTGCGCGGCCGATCTGGTCCTTGAAGACCGTGCTGACCAAGCATTGGTAGGTGGCCCTTGCATTCTTAAAATCGAAGGGCATCATCTTATAACAATTCGTACCTCGATCGGTCACAAAGCTATGCACTCCTCATCCTTGGGATGCATACGGATTTGATTATATCCGAAGAACGCATCCATGAAGCTGAGGTACTTGTATCTTGAAGTCGCGTCCACTAGCTGGTCAATCTTGGAAAGGGGGAAGCTATCTTTTAGGCATGCCTTATTGAGGTCGCTGTAGTTTACAAAGATCTTCCACTTCCTAGAGGCTTTCCTGACCATCACCATGTTAGCAAGCCAGTCTAGATAACGTACCTCTTAGATGAAGCCCACTGTGAGGAGTTTATCAACCTCCTCATTGATGGATTTCTATCGTTTTGGGGCGAAACTCTTTTTCTTCTGCTGGACCGGATAATGATTGGGGTCAACATTCAGCTTATGAGTTATCACCTTCGCTGGGATACCGGGCATGTCGGTGGTGGTCCAGGCAAAAACATCTGCATTAACCTACAGGAAGCTGAGTAGACGGGTTCTTTCCTCCTGAGTCAACAAGGCTCTGACCTGTATCATCTCCAAGGGATCTTCTCCTAGCAAAAAATATAATAGGGGCTCGACCGGCCCGCTCTTTGGTTCTGATGTTGTCAGATCGGGCTGGTCTATGGCAGGGTTGGAAACTACTCCTCTTAGGCCTGGGGTGGTTTGCCAACATGGCTGCAATGGCTGTTGGGAACCTCTCATCTCTCCGATCCCCCATGGGATCGAGAACTGGACAAGGAGGCATTTCATGGAAATGGTGGCATCAAGCAGATTGAGTCCCAAGCATCTTAGGATGGCATTGTAGGGTGAGGGGAGCTTTACAACAGTAAAGGTCACCAGCATGGTGCTTTGCTGGGGTGGTGTCTCAGCGGTTATTGGGAGCATAATTTCTGAAAGGAACTATTCCTAGGGGTGACACATGCATTTTAAAACTTTTCTAAAGGCATGCAGTAGCAGAAAGCAATAAAACCATTTTATCTCAAGATGTTAATCTAATTAACACAACCCTCTTACAGGATCTAGATGTATCTAGAGTAATGTAAATATGAAATCATGCAAACATTGTATGAAAAACAGAACAATTCTAAAAATTACACAATGATGCAACAAAGATAATGATGTCATACATAAAATAAGCACATACCTTGGTGACGTTCACCAGGAAGAACTGAAAGTTATAGAAATGCCCGCCTCTCAATCGCGATTCCAGGGATGGCACTGACCTATCCAAAAAGTCCGGCTTTGCAAGCAGCACTCGTGTATCACCTCTATGGGTGGTTCATATCATGTAGCATGATTTCTTCTCCTTCCTTCGAGGTGCTAGCCCCTACGGAAACTTTATCGAGTGGACTCCTTCTTCAACTCCTTGAAGATAAGTGAGATGCCTTCAACTCCTTGAAGTACCAGTTGCTGCAACAATGCTGAAATAGAATAAGGACTCTCCCAGTTCTCTCTATCCCAAACCTTCAATAAAAGGTAAGCACTCAGAGATCCCATCCAAAACTCACTCTATCCTGGAGATCTAATCTCACAATCTCTTAAAAATCAAACAAGATCTCTAACCAAAAAATATGGCAGAGTCTCAGCCTTAATCCAGATTTTTGGGTATGGAATGTGAGGAGCGTTGAATGTCAACTCTTGACCTTCTTCAGCCCTGCTTTTATAACAGCAGCCCTCAAAATAATTAAGAGGATATAATGAGAGATTAATGAGCAATTTTGGGATCTCTTGAGATTTCAGGGAGATTAGAAGTCTCTTAGAATTCAGCAACAGTAATTATTAAAACTTGAAACTCCCAGCATTAAATCCCATAACCATTATAGCATTTAATGAAGCATTCTCGAATTTCAATAGTTCGTCTGACGAGTTGACTCGACCATTTGAGTCGACTCATCTCGAGTCGACTCGTTCAAAAAGAGTTAGCTCGAACAGAAGTTTGACAACACCTTGTCAAATGAGTTCAGAATGATTCTCTATCATTCGCATGCCAACAAAACAAGAAGAAATCCTCGGTGTGTGACCCCATAGGTTCAAACACTAAATCGGTAGCATGTGAACATTTTTAGAACCAGCTAAAGTCGCCATCTAGCAATGACACCTGGCATTCGGATAGGTTGAAGGTTGTAGAGCAACATAAACCTGTCGAATATGGAATAGCACTGAACTTATTCCTTGAACCTCTTAATGCTCCGGATGGCAAAGGGTTAAACTGCCCAACCTTAATCAGTCCATTTCAATATGTCTCAAACAAAGAATCCCTGTAACTCCTTACAAGGAATGCCCTGGCCAAGGTCTTTTTTAATTGAGGCATATTAAGCATTCAATCCAACTCATTTAGAGAGGTCAATCCTATCTCGATCCTATTACCGCTACACAAGTACTTGATTGTACCCAATAACCTTCCATCACCGGATTAAAAATCTAGGTAGTCCGGCACCAAAGCACAGTGAGTTGCTTGCAAGCTGCCATAGTGATCTCAAGTCAGAGGAATAATTCATGTCCATATTCTAATGCAAGACTTCTCTTCAATAGAAAGAGAATCTTGCATGAGAGTTACATTCAGTGAAGTGTCAAACACAACACTTGCATGTCATACCAATGTCTCTACATTCCTTGGTTAAGAGGATAACCAACCTATATGACATACAATGATCTATACTTGATACATAGTCATCCTATAACAATGTATCATTCGATCATGAACAATTTAAGAACTGCTCGATATATCCTTTCAATGTCGAGTACAAGGAAGTTCTAAGGACTTCATCATACAAGAGTTCACATTAAGGAAATGCACCTGTGATTAACTGCCAAAAGATAACTTTTATTTATATCAAAATTCATATCCAATATATAAATAGCACAACCATCTATAGCCTAGATGATTTGCTTTGGGACATAATTCCCAACAACTCCCACTTAGACTAAAGCCAATCAGTATAGAATCGCATTCCCATTTTCTAATTACAATCTTTAAACTCTTGAATTTCGACTATTTTAGTGAAGGAATTTTCCTTTCCATCAATCTTCTGAAGGTCGATGTCCCCTCATGCCATAATCTCTTGCACGAGGTGGTAGCAGCGCAGAATGTGCTTGGTGCGCTGATGGGACTTTGGCTCTTTAGCTTGAGCTATGGCTCAGTGCTGTCACAAAATACTAGAACAGGGCCATCCTGGGAAGGTGACACTCCTAGCTTGCCTAGGAACTTTTGTAGCCATACAGCTTCCGTCACTGCATCTGATGCTGTAATGTATTCTACTTTGCAAACCAAGTCCGCCATTGTGTGTTGCTTGTAACTTTTCCTGTAGATGGCTCCATTATTTAGGGTAAATACAAAGCCCAACACACTTTTGCTATCATCTCTATCTGACTAAAATCTTGAATCGGTATAACCAATAAGTTTTAAGTTAGGCTCTCTATAGATAAGCCATTGGTCTTTAGTATTTCTCAAATATTTTAGGATGGTTTTTACACCTTCCAATACGCTTCACCTGTGTCAGACTGGTATCTGCTCACTACTCCTAGTGAGTATGCCATATCTGGTCTAGTACATGTCATTACATACATTATAGATCCCACTGTCGAAGCATATGGGACTCTACTCATACGCTCTCTCTCCTTAGAAGTTGATGCACAATCCTTTTTGGAGAGAGTAATTCCATGGCCTATCGAATGATAACCTTTCTTGAAATTTTTCATGCTGAACTGTTTCAGCACGGTATCAATGTACGTTGATTGGGACAGTCCCAGAAGTCTCGAAGATTTATTTTTATAGATCTTCATCCCTAGGATGTAGGAAGCTTCACCCAAGTCCTTCGTAGAGAATTGAGATGACAACTAGACTTTTATTTCCTATAGTGCAGGGATGTCATTCTCGATTAAGAGATTGTCATCCACATACAATATAAGGAATACAACCACAGAACCATTAACCCACTTATAAATGCAAGGTTCTTCTCCATTCTTAACGATGCCATATGACTTGATACACTTATCAAATCGCATGTTCCAACTTTGAGATGCCTACTTCAATCCATAGATAGATCTTTGGAGCTTGCAAACCTTTGACTCATCTATGGATGTGAACCCTTCAGGTTGCATCATATGCACCTCCTCTTCCAGCTCACTATTTAGGAAGGCTGTTCTGACATCCATTTGCCAAATTTCATAGTCGAAGTATGCAGCTAAGCAAGCATAATCTGAATGAATTTGAGCATTGCCACAGGAGAAAATGTCTCATCATAGTCAATACCATAATGTTGACGATACCCCTTGGCAACCAGATGGGTTTTGTAGGTCTCCACCTTTCCGTCTACGCCCCGTTTCCTTAAAAAACCCATCTACATCTAATAGGTTTTATCCCTTCTGGTGGATCAACTAATGTCCACACATTATTGATCTCCATGGACTTCATTTCGGATTTCATGGCTTCTAGCCACTTATCAGAGTCGGATCTTTATAGAGCATCCATATAGGTGATCGGATCCTCATTATTTTCATCAAGTTTAATGGGATCTCCATCCTGGACTAAGAAACTGTAGTATCTGTCCGGTTGATGCGGTACTCTATCGGATCTCCTTAATGGGTGCTCAATGGGCTCCGAATTTGAATTAGTCAAATCCAGTTCTGAGATATCTCCTAAATTTGTTGGTTCTTCTACCTATTGAACTTCACTAAGTTTAATCTTAGTGGCTATAGTTCCTTCACTAAGGAACTCCTTTTCCAAAAAGATAGCCCTAAGACCAACAAACAACATTTGTTCATCAGGCAGGTAAAAGAAATATCCTTTAGACTCTTTCGGATACCCAATGAATAGGCACTAGTCAGACCTAGGTCCTAGTTTATCAGTCTGCAAATGCTTAACATAGGTCAGACACCCCCAGACCCTAAGGTGTGAGAGCACCGGTTTCTGTTCAGACCACATCTCATATGGAGTCCTATCCATAGACTTTCTAGGAGACCTATTAAGAAGATAACAGGCAGTCTCTAGGACATAACCCCAGAAAGAGATAGGCAAAGTGGCAAAGCCCATCATGGATCGGACCATGTCCAACAAAGTCCTATTCCTCCTTTCAGACACACCATTCAGTTGGGGTGTCCCTGGAAGTGTCCATTGAGAGAGAATCTCATTCTCTTGAAGATAAGTCAGAAACTCACTGAAAAGATATTCGCCTCCTCAATCAGATCGAAGAATCTTTATACTCTTTCTAGTTTGCTTTTCAACTTCATTATGATGTCGTTTGAACATTTCAAACGACTCAGACTTATGTCTCATAAGATAGATAAAACAGAACCTAGGTAGGTCATCTATAAAAGTAATGAAATAATTATACCCACCTCTAGCACTGACATTCATAGGTCCACATACATCTGTATGTACTAGACTTAGAATTTCTTTGGCTCTTTCGTCTTTTCTAGAAAAAAGATGACTTAGTCATGTTTCCAAGTAAACAAGATTCACTGGTAGGTAATGATTCAAAATCATTTACTTCTAAGAGCCTTCTTGTCTTAACCTGTTTATCCTGTTCTTGCCTACAATGCCAGAGATAAGCATCGCTGACATTATCTATTTTAGGACATTTGCTTGTCATGTACATTACACTTACAGGCTGTGATAGCAAATAAATGCCATTTATCAAATTTTCATTCATTACAACTAAACCATTCAAAGTAATGTTGCAAACATTTCTCTTTATTGAAAGTTCAAAATATTCTTTGGCTAACAAGCCTATAGAGACAATGTTTATAAGAAATGCAGGACAATAATGGCAGTCATGTAAAATAATTTTACAAGTTTCAAAAATAAGAGAGAAGTCTCCTAATGCTAGAACTGGAACTTGACTTCCATCTCCAATATTCAAAAACCTTTTGCCATCCTCGAATCTCCTACTAATTCGAAGTCCCTGCAATTTATTGCAAATATGGTAAGGACTCCCAGTATCAAGTACCCAATTAGTAGTATCACAAAAAGAATAGGTATAGGGATTTATCATATAAATACCTTGAGTAGCAACATCTTGCTGCTTCCTCTTCTTTGGCCTGTTTAGGTCAAGGGATGCAATATATAGAGGATAATTTCTCTTCCAGTGACCCAGCTTCTTATAGTAGAAGCACTCCGCCAAACTTTGGTCTACCTTTTTCTTTTAAGCTTGACTGGCCCCACCAACACTCTGCACCATTTGGTATTTTTCTTTTTATTTTTCTTCCCCTTCCCAAGAGGACGATGCATTGCCCTATTTCCTCCCACCAAGTACACCAACCCCTTATTGAGGTTGTGGTCCTTCTCATAGTTTTGTAGTAACCCTAACAGACCATGGTAGTTCACTACAGGCCTATGCATTCGAAAGTGATCAAGGAAACCGAGGTAAGAAGGGGACAGAGAATTTAGTATAGCATCTTTTCCTAGCTGTTCATGTAGGGGACATCCGAGTTTGGCCAGGCATTCAAATAACTCGGTCATATACAATACATGATCAATTACTGATGCCCCATCTTGCATATGGGCATTATAGATGGCACAGGAAGTATTGTACCACTTTACATCATCATGCATGCTGAAGGATTCCTGTAACTTTTACAAGATTTTCTCCGATTGGGCCTCCTCAAATTTGTGACTGAACTCGTCATTCATAGCCGCTAGCACAATGCAACATACAATTGTTCTATCATAAAGCCACTTTTGATAAGTGTCCCTGACAGATGTACGAGCATTGCTGCGGGGATCTCAGGTGCTGGATTCGATACAACATACAGGATCCTTTCATGCTCTAAGACAATCTTAAGCCTTCGATACCAATGATCAAAGTTTGGGCCATAAAGTTTTTCATTGTCAAGCAATGTGTGGAGGGACAAGTTGGCAGACATTTTCCTGAAAGGAAAACCATAAGACCAATTGGTATATGAATTTAAATTTTAATCCTAAAGACATGAACTTTAGTCTAAAGGTCCTCCCACATATTTTACTCAGATTAGTAGCCTCTACCTCAAATTCGAGGAATTACACTTAGCTCCTTAGTGGGTACTAGAATCCTAAAGGTTCCACATGAGCCCAACTTTGGCAGGCTCACCCACAGGAACCTAAAGTAGGTTCAATTAACCAATTGCTTCTTCCAAGCAATTTCTAGTATTTCAAATTTTGCCCTATGAGCACTTCAATCGACCTTTGGGCTTCCTGCTGAAGAAGGTGCTGGTTAGGTCCAATCATTAACATGACTAAATTCAGTGCTTCTAACTAATGAATGATGAAGCCCGACTTTGGCTGGCTCACCTGACCACCATTAAGAGAGTTTCACTAAGCCATCATATTATGAATGGCAATTCCAATAGCCTGATGACCATCCATTCTTTGGTATTACCGATGATCACCCAACTAAAGGACATATTGCCAATCCAACTTAATGGGAGGCTAAGACTTAGGCTATCACATAACTTAGTCGTTTTATGGACCTAATAATTTAGAGGATTTAAATTTTGTGATATTTGAGATGAAGACATGGACCTTGATCAAGAAAACTCCCACCAAACACTTAGAGGGTTTCTAGATCAATTTGGTCCATGGGCACCTATAAACCAGTCAAACTGATTAACCTTAGTTGACTTGGGTCAACTCGAATCAATATATAATCTAATTTGATCTAATTCACCATATTAGCTAGGTAAGTAAGATCAAGGGATGGGTTATGCCAAGTAAGCCTCTTGCCTTAGACACCAACCATGAGTTGGCCAGGTAAGAGTTAGCCCCAAAGAACCTTGATCACAACTGTCAAACTTACCTTAGACACCAAGTGGTTTACCAGACTCAATCAGACTAACCTAAAGATCCGAGCTCAGCATAAAGCCATGAATTAAGTCCATTTAGATATATGGACTGATCTAACTATTAGAGAGATCTATAGAGGAGAGACCTAATTCAACTTTTGATTAGTCTTTTCTTTATTTAATCCATTCATCTAAACCTAGGTCTAGCCCATTTAAGGATCCAATTCTAGTTAACCCAATCAACCCATGATTTATGAATCATGACTTAAGATTAGAATCATATCCTAAATCTTAAAATTATACATCTTAATTCTCAATTAAGTGTATCACACTATTTGAAATATTTTCAAAATATAATTAAATAATTTCATAAAAACTTGAAGCTTAAAATTAATATTTCATAGTTTTCTGGTCGAGTCAGCTCTTGCAGATCGAGTTAGCTCTTCTAGAACACACGTTTTTGGTCAAATAGACTCTTCTGCTTGAGTCGGTTCTTCGAGTAAGCTCTTCTGCTCGAGTCGGCTCTTCCAGAACATAGATTTCTGGCCGAGTCAGCTCTTCTACTTGAGCCAGCTCTTCTAGTCAGCTCTTTTGCTCGAGCCAGCTCTTCTAGAACACAGTTTTTTCAAACTTTAGTCATTTCCACTTGAACTTTTCAAAGTTTTAGATCGAACTTCTTTTAGATCTTATTTAAACATAGTTATGATCTATAAACCAAAGATTAAAATAATTTTAATCCATTAAATTTTTCACTTTCTTCTTCATAAGGTCATGACATAGCGGCACCCCTACACACTATAGGAGAACCCCTTGAAATGAGAAGAGATGGTCTTTAAACCATGCTTCTCTCCTATGACCGGACGGCCATGGTGAATCCACCTTAATCTGAGTACTACATGAAGGAAATCAAACCGATTTCATAAAAAATATTAAACAAGATGCATACACAACATGGCTCTGATACCATTGAAAGGAACTATTCTTAAGGACGACACATGTATTTCAAAACTTTTCTAAAGGCATGCAGCGACAGAAAGTGATAAAACTGTTTTATCTTAAGATGTTAATCTTATTAACACAACCCCCTTACCAGGATCTAGATGCATCTAGAGTAATGTAAATATGAAATCATGCAAACATTGTATGAAAAATAGAATAATTCTAGATATCACACAATGATGAAGCAAAGATAATTATCTCATACATAAAATAAGCACATACCTTGGTGACGTTCATCAGGAAGAATCGAAAGTTCCAGAAATGCACGCCTCTCAGTCGCGATCTGAGGGATGACACTGACCTATGAAAAAAGTCTAGCTCTATAAGCAGCACTCATGTACCGCCTCTAGGGTGGTTCACACCATGTAGCATAATTTCTTCTCCTTCCTTCGAGGTGCTATCCCCTATGGAAACTTTGTCAGGTGGACTCCTTCTTCTTCAACTCCTTGAAGATGAGTAGGACACCTTCAACTCCTTGAAGTGCCGATTGCTACAATAGTGCTGGAATAGAATAAGGACTCTTCCAGTTCTCTCTGTCCCAAACCTTCAATAGAAGGTATGCACTCAGAGATCCCACCCAAAACTCACTCTATCCTGGAGATCCAATCTCATAATCTCTCAAGGATCAAACAATATCTCTAACCAAGGAATATGGTAGAGTCTCAGCCTTGATCCAGATTTCCAGGTATGGAATATGAGGAGCGTTGAATGTCAATTTTGACCTTCTTCAGCCCTGCTTTTATAACAGCATCCCTCAAAATAATTAAGAGGATATAATAAGAGATTAATGAGTAGTTTTGGGGTCTCTTGAGATTCCAAGGAGGTTAGATGTCCCTTGGAATTCAGCAACAGCAATTATTAAAACTCAAAACTCCCAGCATTAAATCCTATAACCATTATAGCATTTAATGAAGTATTCTTGAATTTCAGCAGTCCGTCAAACAAGTTCACTCAACCATTCGAGTCGACTCGGCTCGAGTCGAGTCGTTCAAAAAGAGTCGGCTCAAACATAAGTTTGATAACACCTTGTCAAACGAGTCTGGAATGATTTCCAATCATTCGCATGCCAACAAAGCAAAAAGAAACCCTCGGTGTGTGACCCCATAGGTTAAAATACTAAACCAGTAGCACGTGAACATTTCCAGTACCAACCAAAGTCGCCATCTAGCAATGACACCTGGCATCCGGATAGGTTGAAGGTTGCAAAGCAACATGAACCTATCGAATATGGAATAGCATTGAACTTATTTCTTGAACCTCCTAATGCTCTGGATGGCATAAGGTTAAACTGCCAACCCTAATCAATCCATTTCAATGTCTCAAATAAAGAATCTCTATAACTCCTTACAAGGAATACCCTGGTCAAGGTCTTTCTCAATTGAGGCATATTAAGCATTTAATCCAAACCATTTAAAGAGATCAATCATATCTTGATCCTACTATCGCTACATAAGTACTTGACTGTACCCAGTAACCTTCCATCACCGGATTAGAAATCCAGGTAGTCTGGCATCTAAGCATAGTGAGTTGCTTGCAAGCTATCATAGTGATCTCAAGTCAAAGGAATAATTCATGTCCACATTCTAATACAAAACTCCTCTTCGATAGAAAGAGAATCTCATATGAGAGTCACATTCAGTGAAGTTCAAACACAACATTTGCATGTCATACCAATATCTCCACATTCCTTGGTTAAGAGGATAATCAACCTATATGACATACAACGATCTATACTTGATACATAGTAGTCCTATAACAATGTATAATTTGATCATGAATAATTTAAAAACTTCTTGATATATTTTCTCTATATTGAATACAAGGAAGTTCTAAGGACTTCATCACACAAGAGTTCATATTAAGGAAAATTCACCTATGATGAACTACCAAAAGATAACTTTTATTTACATCAAAATTCATATCCAATATACAAATAGCACAACCGTCTACAGCTTAGACGATTGGCTTTGGAACATAATTTCCAATAATTTCTTCTTCAACTCTGATTGAGTCTCCGGTGAAGCCAACCATGGGTGTGAACACCGGTCTTATTTGGTCAGTGGATAAATTCATCCTTGCAAAAGCATTGTAAAAAGGGATGTCCAAGGAGCTCCCACTATCTACCATGATTCTTTTTACACGATGTTTGGCTATCGTTATTTCAATGATGACAGCATCATTATTTGAGTTGTCTACCCCAGCTGACCCTTCTCCCATGTAGGGGAGTACATCGTCACTCCCCTCTCTTTCTCTAGCCCATTTCAAGGTTTTTCCTGCCCCCTAGGATATCATCCCGACCGATTTCTTGGTGGGACAGTTATCGATGATGAGGGACCGAGGCCCTTTAGTCTAGGTTGCATGGGGTGCTCCCCTCTCCATGTACTGGCTGAGGTAGTCGTGCTTGATTAGCTCTTCGATCTCCCTCTTCAGGTGGTGGCATTTCTTTGTGTCGTGGGCATAGTCCTGGTGGAAATGGCAGTAGCAGGACTTGTCCCATCCAGCATATGGCTTCAGTGGTGGGGGTCGATGCTGGAAATGCTCGCCCTCAATCTTCATCAGGATCTTCGCTCTAGGGGCGAGGAGAGGAGTGAAACTCTCTTCTTCGACAGGGTCAGCCTTGGGCCTTGGCTCCGGTCGTGGGACCTACACCATCCTCCAAGTTGGGTGGCTAGAGGTTTCCCCAATGGCCTGCCTCTTCGAGGGCCACCCGTCTATCTCCCTCCTGGCACGATCTGCCTTCTCGGTGTGGATGTACTTTTATGCTTGAAGGAGGAACTCCGAGTATATCTTAGGTGACTTCTTATCGAGGGAGTAGTTGAAGCGGGAGGTTCACAACCCCCTCTTCAAGGCTAGCATGGTAATGGACTCGTCGAGGTTGTAGATCTCCAGGATGGCGATCTTGAACCGAGACATGTAGTCCCGGGGAAGTTCCCAATCCTATTATCGGATTGAGAAAAGGCTATCGGCCTCGTGTGGTGCCATCCTACAAGAATCAAAGTGCACCACAAACTTCCTCTCCAGCTAAGGGAAGGATTCTATGCTCTCAAGTTCGAGTCTAGAGAATCAGAACCGAGTGGCCTTTCATAGAGTGGTCGGGAAGGTGATGCAAAGGAGGGCATTGGTGGCCCTCTGGACCCTCATGAGGACCTTGTAACTTTCTAGGTGGTCCAGGGGATCGGTTGTCCCATCATAGGGGTCAACTTGTGGCATATGGAATTGGCTCCTCTTGGACTTTCTTCGAGAAGGGTGGATCGGCATTGTAACCTGTGGGCTCTCTGGGAAAGCCCTGAACTTTTATAAACAGGTGGGCCAGGTCTGCCAGCTTGCGCTCATGCTCCTCGAGGCATCGTTTCGCTCAGCGATGGATGGCCTCGTCAGTCGACCCCTCGGTAGAGGATGCCGAGGGTGAGGGAGGACCGGAGTAGAGGAACTCAACCTCTACCAGGGGTGAGGGAGGACCGGAGTAGAGGAACTCATGCTTGAGTTCCCAACCATGCCAATGTTGCTGGCACGAGGGCGCATAGTGGTTTGAGGCTAGGGAGCAGCTTCCCTGGCTGATTGGGTCACGCTGCAACCGCTTGCCACCCGGCTGGTGAGCCTCCTGAGGGGGGATGCTGCATGCAGTGGCCCCTCCCGGAAGGATCTTAGGCTAGTACGACAAACGACTATGCAAGCCGCCAGAGTCCCTGGCTACTGTTGTGTTTCCAGGGAGCGATGCTTTTGGTGGAGCTGATGCATCGCCGTAGCCAAGAGCTGGACCTGGTGGGCGAGTGCGGTGTACTGGGGGTCCGCTGGAGGTGGCTACGATGGAGCAGGATGCTCCCCCTCCGCGCATTGGTCGCCATAGCGAGGGGGGTCCCTCGCTCGACCGATGGAGGCTTCATGGCTTGCATAGTCATCATCAGAGTGTGGGCGTCCACGTGGTCTTCCTTTCTATGGGAGGGACGATGCTTTCTTCTGGCTCTCCCCCTTCCTGGCATGCCAATCTGTTGTCGCCCGGATTATCGTGACCCGTAGCTTTAACATGTCGGGTTCCCATTAGGTGCTTGGCTCCTCGCCTTGCAGTCGGCTCGCTCGCTCACTTCGGGGGTCCTACAAGAAGAGAAAAATCTTGGGCTAGGAATTTCGACGAAGATACTCCAACGATCAAGTCAGTGGGATGATCGAGGGGAATAGAGATCTCTAAAGTGGAGAGCTTGGGGGACTCTCCGTGTTGAGAGGGTGATAAGAGAGAAAATAATATGGAAAATGAAAGAGTCTCTATGCTCCTTTTCTTGCTTACTTACCTTCACTTACCTTTTCATGTAGGTCTCATATAGGTGAGTTGCCTTTGTTGGCTTCCAGGTTCCCTCCTTTGAAGGAGGCTTTTCATTGCCAACTGTCGCCTCTCTGTCGAGCTGGTTCTATGCCTGAGCCTCGAGCCATAACGAGAAGTTGCCATTTCAAAGGAGGCCGCCTGGGTACCGCAGTGCCTAGGGTTTAGGGCGTAGGGTCTAGGCACCCTGTTATGGAAGTCGTAGTTTCCCAATCATGCGGTTGCCGACATGTCGGCACGCCACAAGGTTAGGAGCCTGGGGTCATCCGGATTGTACAGATCATGCGCACGACATGTCGCAGGGGGCCGCACCCATGGTGGGGCATGCGCCACCTCTCGGAGGCTCTGCGTGATCAGGTACTCCCTCATCTTCATTTTGAAGTCTGGCCTCCTTATGCCTTTGGCGGGAATCATGCTCCTACTGGTAGGAGGGTTCGCTTCAGAGGGATGGACTCGACCTTGACTGGGAGCTAACCTCAGATGAGGGGCCCACCCGATGAGCCTTGCCTCGACTAGGAGTTGACCTCGGCAGGGTGGTCCGTTCTGGAAGCATTAGCTCGACCCCGACCGGGAGCTGCCCTCAGCCGGGGGGCTCACCTTGGAGGGATGGACTTTACCTCGACCAGGAGCTGACCTCAGACGGAGGGCCCTCCCAATGAGCCCTACTCGGTTGGGAGCTAACCTCGGCTGGGAGGTCCTTTTCGGTTCTTCATCATGTAGCCTTGCCTAGGTGGCAGGTCCCTTGCCATCATGGCTATCCATAGGCTCCATGTCAGCGGATGTCACCACATCAGCCCACAGACTCCATGTCAGCAGATGTCTCGGTTCTTCGTCATGCTGCTTCGTATGGATGATTTGTTGAGACTGGACATCCTGTGCAGTAGTGAAGAAATGTGGAGAGCCCTTACTACATGTTATCAATAGTAGCAATCATCAATCCATGATCAGGTATAAAATTAGATTTCATATTATTTTTAGATTAGATCTTCAGCATGCATCAAGTGGATCGATGAATGCTGATTTTATTTTTCATACTGCATATCATATTACGATCTTCTTAGGATTTATTAGAATTATTTTAAATACATATTTTTTATTTAAAATAATTTTAAAATAGATTCACTTCCATAATAATTTATAAAAAAATCATGGATGAAACCCTAAGTGATTTCCAACAGTGGTATCAAAGCAATAGTTTTCATAACATGATATGTAGATGTAAAACCTTATATGTTAGATATAATCTTAATCTATGTAACTGCTTTAGATTATATTAATCTCCATGGCTATCCAATCATAGGAGAAAAGTAGGGTTTAAAGGCCCTCTGTTCGCATTCAATGGGATCTCCTATGACATGTAGGGATGCTGCTTATGGTTATATCCCATGAACAACTGAGGTAAAAAAAAAATCATTGAAATTATTTCAATAATTAGATATACTTTTTAGTTATTTAATATTCATTAATTTTCTATTTTTGATCTAAAATTAATGTATTAGGATTCATTTTTATGTTTAGAACATGAAATAAATTATTTTAGCATAAGACTGTAACATATAGTTGAGATCCAAAAGTGTTTAATGTATATGTGATACATATAAATTATTTAGATCTAAAATTTAGCAAAATTAATCTTGATTAATTATTAGAATTAAGAAGTTTAATATTAGACATAGAATTGTGAATTAAAGATTTAAACATATTTTATAAATCATGGGCTTTAGGTTAGCTTGAAGTAGGTCAAATAATCAGGTTAGACCTAGGGTTAGAATTTAGAATAATATGGATCTAATAGAGAATTGGGTTTAATCTAACCAAAAGTTGATTAGGATTAGATTAAGTTTTTTTTAGATCAAATCTGTAGTAATAGTTTGATCAAGTTCATATTGTAACAAATGGACCTGATTATAGTTCAATGGTCAAACCCGAGTCCTTAGGCTAATTTAATCGAATCTGATGAATCAATTAGTGTTTAAAATAAGTATGGCATTTTGATCATGGTCATTAATTGGGGCTACCTCTTACTTGGCTAACTTGTTTGGTGTCTAAGGAAAGAGGGTAATGGTGGAACACTTTCATTGATCTCACTTACCTGGCCAATATGGTCAATCAAAATTTGATTAGATAGCTAATTGATTCGAGTTAACCCATACTAGTAAGAAAATTCATTTTACCTGATCTAGGTTCCCTTGGACTAATGTGATTCGACTGATGTGGGATGCTACCTAGCAAACTAAAATAAGCAATGATTCTATCACATATCAGTAAGATTCGTGCATAATAGGGAGCAAATAAATTTAATGTAAGAGACTACTAGATGAAAGTTATATTACCCACAATATAGTTTCCATTCAATCAAAAGTAGAAAGGACCTAATGGTTGAGAAACCATTCTAACTAGGATATGTACATTCAAAAAATCAAACCTAAGAGTCTAGGAAGGGTTCTCTTACCAACAATGAGCTCTCACACTTTTGATGGTGGTTTAATTTCAGCACTCCAAGGATTAGTGGTTGGACTTGAGACTATCACTCCTTAGATGGAAGACTCCTAATGTTGATGGTTCCGAGGCAAAGAAAATATCCTCTTCAGCTCAAAATCATGGAGGATCCTACAATGGAGGGCATTAGTGGGCATGGAATGGATGAGAGAAAAGGAAAGTTGAAATCTAGAAGGAGAGGAAATGATTGTTGGCATCTTGGATGAAGAGGTTGGTGTCTTGATGAAGAGGGTGGCATCTTGGATGGATAGATGGCATCTTGGATGAGGAGGGTGGCATCTTGGATGGATGGTTGGCATCTCACATGGATGGTTGGGCCTCACACTCTCTCCCTCATGGAGTGTCAAATGCAACAAGCAAATGGAAGAAGAAAAGGAGCTTTCATTCATTCATGATAATGGTTTGATTACAAGAGGGTTAGGGGTATTTATAGACTTCCCTAGTCCTTTCAAATTCAAATTACAAGCTTAAAGATTGAAGGGATAAGTGGGATTCATGCATGAAGAGTGGAGATATAAGAGGGAAGTTACAACTTAAATTCAAATTTGAATTTGGGCACCCAAATGGAGTGGTGTGGCATGGGAGGTGAGGTGTCATCCTATCTTAGCATGGAGGAGGTGAGGTGGCTTCCATTTTGGTATGGTGATGTGGCCTTCTAACTTGGCATGGTGGTTGTAAAAGAATGGTGCCCTAAAAGCCAATTATTATAAGGGCATTTCTATGATCTTCCAACTTACGTATGACATTATTTATCAATAAAAGGCATCTTTTGGTTCATCATACTGCTGCATCTTATCAAGATTATGATGAACCTCATAGATTAGGGCAATGAAATTAGGGAAATGATGGAGATCATAACGGTGAGACCTAAGTCCTTATAAACCCTAATCTAAAATGTTTTTAGTCGTTGGATAATCGATTCGGAGATTGATGAATCCGGAAAAACTAGCATATCCTATGTGTGCTCGATGGAGAGGGTGGTTGGTCTCACAACCACTTGTCTAGAGATACTAATACAAGGATGTGGGTGCTCATTAGGTTATGAGTCCACTGAACTGATCCGACAAGTGAACATCAAATAAAAGTCTTACTTGTCAAAAGAATATTCTCTTAGTGGGAGTTGTGCATGTGATTCTTAGACCTGAGACTACCATAGTATCTTGTGCACATGATTCCATGTTTTGTTGCATACTCACTCATGATAGTTAAGTCATGTACAGGGTGTTTCTAGATATGGTGGATTTTGTATGAAGGTAATGAGTAGGTCAACAAGGAATCGATCACTCCTAGTAAGAGAAAATGTTATCCCGTGTGATCTCTTCGAATGATGACTCAAGAAGTCTTTGGCCAAAGCAGGATGAGATTAGATAAAATTTCTAATCATTCATCGATTGAGTCTTCATTATCGAATTGAGATTTAAAAGGATTAAGTGCTAGGGTTTGACATTTATCCATGGCCATCACTTAATCAGGATACAGGGAGATCGAAGGATTGAATTGCACGGTAACTTTCTACTGAAGGATATTTTGATACTTTCTACTAAAATTTTCATCTTCTAGGTAGATATGACATGTTGCTAGACGTCAATCATGTCTTGTAGGTTTTCATGAATCAATTTGATTGGATTCATGAGTCAATTCGAAAGCTGGTTCGAATTGGCAACTTAGGTCAGCTCAATTTGACCTAATTAGGTTAATCGAGTTCGATTGGATCGAATCAACTCAGACCTAGACCTACTGCTAGCTAGATGTGGAACCCAAAGGGTCACACACGTTAGAAAATTGACCTAAAAAGTCAATTGGTATTTAATTAGGATCATGGGATCCTAATTGGTTAGCTAGATTGCACACTTGCATGTGTATGCTAACTTAACTCCTAACCCAATTGAATTGGGTCTAAAAGGTTGCTAAATGGTGATGCAGAACGAAAACTCTCATACCAAAAATGATGCAGAATGAATATGTGGGATGCGGAAGCAAATTAAAATTAATGTATTTTTTTTTATATATATTTTCAGAAGTCGGCTTTGACTCAAAGGAAAGATAAACTAATGTTGAAAGAAACTAAGAAATGACAGAAAGCACAATTAAAAGGAGTGGATTATCAGAGTAACTCAGAAGTAGGATCGCTGGGGATTGAGAAACCCCCAGATCTAGGGTTTGCTCTGAGTTTCAACGAAATAGACAAAGTGAGAAGGGAAGGTTCTTGTTACCTAGCAGTGATATCTCTCCATTTGGTAGAAAAAGACTCTCTCGAGCAAATTATTGGATCCTGGGAGTCAAGGTATCTTCATAATGGATCCTCCGATAATGGTCCTTGACAAAGTTGGCCTCTTCTTGAACCCTGGATCCTGGAGAAAAGAAGAACAAGGTTAGGAACAAGAGACTCAGGGAAGAGAGTTACCAGAGTAGAAGAAAGGATGGGATCTGAAGGTCTTCAGCTGATCTGGAACTCCTAGGCTGCGGATTTGGGACTTCTTCTCTTGGATCTGCTGGATGGACTCTGAAGCAGTGGTAGCTGACTTGAAGATGGCTGAACTGGGGTCCTGACGGTTGGCCACCCTTTGGAAGAAGAACCTTGGAGATGGTGTAGAGGCTAGGGTTTGGTGGTGGTGGAGTAGAGATGGGTGGACTAAGCTAGGGTTTTGGGGTTGGAGATCTCACACCTCCTCAAGGTTCCTAGGGAACCTGGATTTACTCCCTCACGGAGCTCAACACTTAGAATAAGTGCGAAAGAACAAGACTTTGCTCAAAAACAAGGGATTTCATTCATAAGATTTCATAAGATAAGTTCAAGTTACAAAAGGGGTCTAATATATAGACCTATAAGAAAAATCAAAACCATACAAGTTTCCATGTGGGACTAATAGGACTAATCTACACTTTAGGCATCAAATTCTCTTCCCTTGGCCAACCAAGACTCCTTCCATGAGTGAGCGGCCCAAAAACTCCAAGAAAACTTGAAAATCAGCTCCAAATGGCAGGTTATGGGGGTGTCTCCTAGTATCTCTCCATGAATCAAGGATTTTCCCTTTATGGTTTGGCTCTTTTAGACACCTCCTAGTCTTGCTCCACAAGTTTAGGCTTCTTCTTTTCATGGCTTTGGCACTTTAGAAAACTTTTGGGTGCCTCCTTGATTTTCTCCCCAAGACATGCTCTATTCCCTTTTATAACTTGGATTTTTATGGAACATTGTGGGGCACCTCCTTGATCCTCTCTTCAAGAAAAATTCTTGCCATCCTGGCTTGGGTTTATCTGGAAAGAAGTTGGCTCCTCCTTGGATTAAGGTATCTTGATGGATTTCTCCCTCAAGTGGTGCAAGAAAAAGGGGAACTTACTTCTTATGGTGTGGGGACCAAAGACACTGGATGGAGATGTGGCAGGGAGTGTGGCACCCACTTGTAGCTGGACCATGGAAGAAAAAATGTGGCACCCTATGGCAAAGGGAATGGTGCCAACCTGGACCTGGACTTGGACTGAGTCAACATGACTTAACAAAAATTGAAATGACAAAATTACAGACTCAAAATTGGGTTGATCAGGTCAATCCCTATTACAAACCCTAATTTTCTCGGGCAAGGTCAATCAGAGATCCAGATGGAACCCTGAAGTCTTCTTCTGATTCTGGTGCCCACACCAAATGGACTAACCAATTTATGGGAGACCTAAATTGGGTTGAGACTTAATTGGGACAAATTTATCAAAATTTATCTGATATATTTTATGGCTTTTATGCGCCAAATACCAAGAGTCCCAAGGGCATGGGACTCTTGGCACCTAAGTGATACCTCAGCATTCAAAAGGATGTAGAAGGACTAACAAACCTCCTACCTAAAAACAAATTATATGGTTAGAAAGTAGATTTAATTTCCTTTCTTTTGACACCCATATTATATATACTTTGACAAGGTTAAAGGTGACATATGGCATGGAAAAGGTTGACTGACAAATGAAGAGTCACGACTCTTCATTATTGGTGCACGTATAGAAAGGGTGAATTCATTCTGCTTTGGGAATTCAGTTGAATCTGAAATGAGGTGTCCCTTGGATATGGTTGAGGCTTATCTAAAATGGGTTATCACCGATGAAAAATAAGTTGGAGGAGTGAATTATGGTGCGCATAATATGAAGGGTTGCGTACCTGTATTATTAGCACAAGTTATGGTAAGAAGAAAGTCTTTCTGCTTTAAGGAACTTATCAGATGGATAAGTCCTTTCATTTTCATGCCAATTGAGAAGCTTTATCATTGGTTACATGCCATGTGGCATGAAGAAAAAATCCCAAAATAATTAGAAGGATCGGCTAAAGGGTGGTTGGTGCATGAAGGGTCTTGACTCTTCAAGATAAGACTCCTTCTTAATGAAGGGTCTTATTTGATTTGTTGATAGACAGATCAAAGTCTGATGAAGATCCATCATTGGTGCCTCTCCTTCTCTTATAAATAGCCATTGGTGTTTAGGCCGATGGTTATCTGATTTCATTCTTTCTTTCCTACATTCTTATACTTACACTCACACTCTGCTACACTCTCTCCTTTTGTCTTTTCCTCCGTTGTCTTGTCTTAAGACAAATACTTCATTTTAAGACAAGGGTTTTAGGAAGTTAACTAGGAAGTGTAAGTGAAAGTAAAGTGAGTTTTGGAGGGTTTTAGGAAGTTAACTAGGAAGTGTAAGTGAAAGTAAAGAGAGTTTTGGAAAGGGCCCAGAGTGCTCTACTAGAGGGTAAGGGTTTGAGTAAGGAAGGAGAGGATGCCAAAGGAAGAAAGGCCATCAGAAGAGTCCCAATGGTTTAAGCAACCTACTAAGGAGTGCTTCCTAGGTTTCATTCCTGAGTGGATCACCTCTGGAGGGCATGCACTTGTGTGCCTAGTGAAAAGAAGAAGGAATAAGCATTCCAGGTATTTTTCCAAACCCTAATTGCATGTCTTGTTAATTATAATGAATAAGGGATCTTGGGCTTAGGTTTTCAAGTTGCTTGGAGTTTTAAGAAAGAAATTTTTTGAAATCCATTGTTTTGCCGTGCCATCGAAACCTTAGAAACCCAATAGGTTCAAGTGGTTTGCTCTATCTAATCTCCAAGCTTCATGGTCTTGATCTTGCTTAATTTTGAACCCAACTTGCCTAATTGAACTCAACCAAATTGAACCTAACTTAAGCAAATTATATAACAAAATTAAAATTAAAGTTGACTGGACTTTAATTACAGGACTCATGTGTTAGATGTATGCCCTAAAAGCCAAGTTGGCTTGACACATTATATTTTTAGGGCATGAACTTTTGTACTTAATTCTTTTTTTTTGAATTAAAAAAGGGGCATTATTTTCATTCTTATTGATGTGTCTATGAATCATCCATGGAGTTAATGGATAATGACACATATTCTCAAGAGTTAAGAATCTGAGCCATGTGTCTTTATATATTAACTCCTAAAAGCTCTCGATTGTTGGAATATCACGAGGATAGTGATTGATCCGTTAAAATCGATGCACAATCACTTCCCTTTTTGGATAGATGAGTTTCTGACCTACAGTGTGGTGACACTAGAGTGAGAGTGCAGGTAGTTGATAGAGATCAGCCGTACTAAGCATGACCAAGTACAGGAAGTTATACAGATGACTACTCACTTGTTAATAACTTCTTGATGCTGTAGTTGTGTGAATAGTTCTTTGACCTAGAGTATCTCAGCTACTCACAATAAGGTTGCTGTAGTTTGATAGCACAAATATATGGTTCCTATCCATTCGAGATCTTGTGGTGTTCATTGGCTACAATAAGTTTATTGTAGGAGGAGGATGTTTACTTGTAGAGATCTATCAGCCTTAGTAGTAAGGAATAATCCTATGCAGCTTAATGAGACTAAGTCTAGAAGTCTATGGCCATAGCAGTGTGATAATGAAAAAGGTATTTTCATTAGTATCACAATTGAACTTGAGTCGGTTAAGTTAAGCATATGACTAATAGGTTTGACAAATATGCATAACGAACATCATGTCAGGATTTTTGATAGAGGAATCGAATTACATGATAACTACACCTAGGGGTTCCAATCTTATTCTGCTGGGTTGCCACTATATACTGCAGGTGTCACTGGTGGATTGTGAGAGCCCATTAGGATTGTTCTCGGATCGATGATCCTGATTAGGGTTGAGCGGAAATTATTTCTATCCATCGAAAGGAGTTTCGATGATATATAATGGAGATTATAGCATGTCTCATTACCAGACAGGGTAGGACTTAAGGGGTCACACACATTAGGAGCTTAAGTAACCAATAAAAAATGTTACTAAATTTGATAATTTTTATACATTTGGACCTAATTATAAATGTTACAATTAATAAATTATAGATTAGTTATTAATTGAATTAAGTTAGATTTAATTTAATTGAGTTAGACTTAGTTAATTGATCCTAATTGAGTTGGGTCAATAGCCTTTTCAAAATGGGTTCGATTGGGTTTAAAATTGGCTTTGATTTGACTATCAAATCATTTTATTTGGACCATGACTTAGAGTCCTGTTGGACTGGGACTCTCTCTCCTTGTCTTCCCATGTCTCCACATGCTAACTTATGGGCCCTATGTTTTGTGCAACAAAGCTATGTGTGACAAGAGGGATAGGTGTGAAAGCTAAAAGGGTGCAAAGAGTTTTTGGTATGGAAACTATGAGAGAGGGAAGAGTCCTTCTCTTCTACTCCTCTTAAAATCTAACTAGTTTAGATTAAACTCTAGTATTTTGGCTTGGAGGGGTGGAAGAAGTGATTTATAAAAGGGGAGAGGGGGTGGCCAACCAAGAGAGCTTCTCTTTTGGGCATGAACAAGTCTTGGGCGTGAACATCTTCCTCTTGGGCGTCAATTCCAAAGGTTCTCTCTCTTGGGCATGGAGTTGTCTCCCTTAGGTAAGGTTTAGATCTGCTCATCAAGAGTATGGAGAGGTGTTCTTCACAAGAAAAAGAAGATATAAAGAGGTCCAAGGTCTTGCAAATCTTAGTTTGCAAGATAGAAGCCAGTTCAAGAAGAAGCTGGTCCATATTTGGATCGGCACAGTAATTAAAGTACCTGATTTGCTGAAAGAGGAGAGGGTTACAAAGATCTAGCAGTCCAGTGCTCTCCACAACTCGGTTACATGAGCTCTGTGTGGATACCAATAGAGGCCGGGTGATTGCGCATCTCTAGTAGAATTCCAATTCAAAAGCGGATCGGCATAATTTTTAGAGCAGGCCAGGATAGCGATCCAGGTAAGTTATTTTTGCTCTAAATAATTTTATTTTCAGATCTAATATTTTTCTCATCTATTACAGCATGTTTAAGAATTTATTTTGAATAAATTGGATTTATTTTTAAATTGCATGCTTAGATATAAAGTAGTTTTTATATCTACTTCCACTGCATCAGGCTTTTGATTCCTGATTTAATACAATATTATATTGCTGGGAGAATTCTAACAGTGGTATTAGAGCCATGATTCTTCTTTCTTTAACATGCATGGATGAGAATTAAATCTGAAACATATTCAGATCAGAAAGATAGATGATGATTGTATCAAATCTATGTTGAATATATGGTTGTTCTAGCATAGACTTGTTATGTTTTGAAAAACTATTTTCAAAATTAAAATCATAACTTTTAGATCTAAAATTAAATGTTATAATCTAAAAATTTATTGAGCAATGGTTGTCCTACTTTGATGTAAACCAGTTTTTGAAAAAGGGTTTTCCAAAGTTTTGATCGATTTATGATCATATATGTGATGTGTTATTAAGCATGTTTTAGATCTATTTAATTACATTAGATGTAGTTTAATTAATGATCTAACATGTTGATGTATGTGATGCACCTAATTAGGTTTAGATTTTAAATTTGATTCGTGATCATAAGCTATTAATATCATGCACTTGAACCTATTTTAAAATTGATTTGATCAAGAAAATCAAATTAGGTGCATGAGGGATTGGGTTGAACAAATTAGATCTAGTCATCTTAAAATTTTTTTTAGATGATATCTGGTGAGATTGATTCATTTGATTGTGAATCAATAAGTCAAGACCTAATTTGGCTCAGTGATGAGCCCAGATACTAGATTGACCTAATTGAATCTTATCAATTAATTGGTGTCTAATGAAGGTTTCGATCATGATTTTTAATTGGGGCTAACTCTTTCTTAACCAACTAGTTTGACGAAAAAGGGTATATGTAGAACCCTTCCATGTACCAAACTGACCTAGCGAATTTGGTTGATTAAATTTTCAATAGGGTCACTTTTGATTTGAGCTCACCCATGCTAGCTATTTTAAGTTAGACATGAGATTGTGCTGACTTGATGTAATTGGTCAGACATGATTTGGCTAATTAATTTAGAAGAGACCTGAACCTTAGCTTCCCATAAATATTAAGTCTTGGATCTTCCACCATTGTAGGTGTGCGGGTGTCCTACTGGTATTGATTATTCTTGGCTGGTTACAGTGGTCTAGTTGCATCGGGAAGACACAACCGCCCTATTAAGCATGAGATGTTGCTAGGCACTGATGGGGTTGGGCCCAATAAATAGGCACATTGAGGGACTCATTGATGGCTTTGTCTAGTAGGAATGGTGGGTTTGTCTGACTTAACTAATGATTGGACCAATAAATGGGCACGTTGAGGTTCCATCATTTAGAGACCAAGATGCTACAACTTGTATTAGATACATTGGGCAAGAGTTGGCCATTTATTGGTGTAGCATGTTACCAATAACCGGGCATGGTGAGGTGTCGCACATCAATGGGACCGTAGCACCCACTAAAAATCTAGAGTCGCAGGGTTTTCACATCTCCACGGGGAGTGTGAGAGATCCGAGAAAATAGTGAGAGTTCTAAAATTATTTTTAAAGACCCTAAAATAATTTTATAATTAAATATAAATATCTAATTTGAATCTTCTACTCTTGTAGTTAACCATGTCTACTTCAAATCCCTTAGCTCGTATTCTAGAGACAAACCAACTTGTAGGCCTTAATTTCAAAGATTGGTTGAGAAATATCAAAATTATTTTGAGTTTTAAGAAGTTGGGCTATGTACTTGACTAGGAACCCCCTGTTTTACTTAACCATCCAAATGCTCGTCAGATGACTGCATATGAAAAATAGATGGAAGATGATAATAAGGTTAATTGTTATATGTTGGCCTCAATGTCAAATGAATTGCAGAGCCAACATGAGGATATGCCAACTGCTAAATCGATTCTGATTCATCTCTAAGAGTTATATGGTGAACAAAGTCGGATTGCGTACTTTAAGATGTCGAAAAGGCTTTTCAATAACAAGATGCATGAAGGGCAGTCTATCCATGATATTGTTTGTCAATGATCAAGGACATAGAACAGCTTGAAAAATTAGGCATCCCTATTCACAAGAAACTTCAGGTGGATTTGATCTTCCAGTCCTTGACTAGTTCATATGCTTAGTTTATTATGAACTATAATATGAACAAGTTGAATTACACTTTTCCTGAATTATTAAACATGTTGGTAAGCAATGACAAGATCCTAAAGAGTTCAAGGAGCTCTATTTTCTCTGTGGAGCAGTCTTCCTCCAAAAGAAAGTCTACTTGGAAGAAGAAACTTGCAAAGAAGCAGAAGAAGGAAAACAAACAAAAGGACACTCCCAAGAAAGCCAAGGATAGCAAAGAAAAATGTTTCCATTGCAATATAGATGGCCACTGGAAAAGAAATTGTCCTCTCTACCTGGAAAGCTTAAAGAAATAGAAGGAGGATGCACCTTCCGAAGGTAAGTCCATACTCGTTATTGAATCTAACCTAATAGTTTCATCTACTTCCAGTTGGATTTTAGACTCTAGCTCTAGTGCTCATATATGTATTTCAATGCAGGGTATGAAAAGAAGTAGAATGCTGAGAGAAGGTGAGATAGTCATACATATCAAAAATGGAGCAAAAGTTGCTGCACAAGCCATTGGATCATATTCTTTGGTGTTACCTTTAGGGTTTAGATTAGTACTTAGCGACCGTTATTTTGTATCGGAGCTAGTAGGAATTTGATTTCTATCTCTGTGCTAGCACAGGAAGGATTTGAATTTACATTCAATAAAGAATTTTGTAATATTTATTTGAGAAATAAATTGGTAATAAAAGCTATTTTAATTGATAGTCTCTATCATTTGCATGCCGATGCATCTTTAAATATTAACGAAAAAATTAAAGTGAATGCCATAGGACATAAACATGCTAGAAATGACCTAAATGATAAATATATGTAGCATCTGAAGCTTAGTCATATAGGTGAGGATAGAATTAACAAACTGGAAAGGGATAGGATCCTAGATTCAGTTAATTTTGAATCATATCCACCTTGTGAGTCATGTCTTCAAGAAAAAATGATCAAGTTATCCTTTGTAGGACATGGGGAGAGGGCCACAAAATTGCTTGCCCTGGTATACTCTGATATGTATGGTCCATTTGATGTGCAATACAGGGATGGTTTTTACTACTTCATAACCTTTACTGATGATTGTTCATAGTATGGTTATGTGTTTCTTATGAGACACACATCTAAAGCTTTTGAAAAGTTCAAAGAATTCAGACATGAGGTAGAAAAACAAACACGTAAAACCCTCAACGTTCTTCGATTAGATCGGGGAGGTGAATACCTTAGTACGGAATTCTTAGGTTATGATAAGGATAATGGCATAGTCTTATAATGGACTCTACCTGGTATGCCTCAGCTCAACGAGGTGTTTAAGAGGAGAAACAGGACACTATTAGATATGGTCCGATCCATGATGAGCTTCATTGACTTGCCTTTATTTCTTTGGGGATATGCCCTATAAACTTCAATCTATATTCTAAATAGAGTTCCATCTAAATCTGTTCCTACCATTGCATATGAGAATTGGCATGGTAAGAAACCAAGTCTTGCTCATTTCAAGATTTGGGGATGTCCTGCCTATGTCAAAAGACTAATGGCGGATAAATTGAAATCTAGATCTGTGAAAGCTCGATTTATAGGATATCCTGAAGAAACTTTAGGATATTACTTTTACCTTCCAGAAGATCACAATGATTATGAGTGGACATGCCATATTTCTTGAAAAATAGTTTATTCAGGAAGGTGGTAGTGGGAGGCTATTTGAGCTTGATGAGAAAGTATCTGAAAAGCAGCCAGCTAGAGATCAGATCGAACATAATTAACCAATTCACATAAATGCTCTTCCACCTCGCAGGTCTATTAGAGTCTTCAAACCTCCAGAAAGGTACTTAGGTATGCTTACATAGGATATAAAGGAAATGTTTCTAGTTAGGGACAAGGATCAATTGATTGATCCTAAGACTTATGATGAGGCGATGTCAGACATTGACTCCGAGAAATGGTTGAATGCTATGAAGTCGGAAATTGAATCAATGCATTCTAATCATGTATGGTCCTTAGTGGATCCACCAGAGGGTATGGTACCTATTGGTTATAAATGGATTTATAAAAGGAAAATAGGTGCAAATGGTAAGGTAGAGACCTTTAAAGCTAGGTTAGTGGTGAAAGGGTATAGTCAACATGAAGTCATTGACTATCATGACACCTTTTCACCAATAGCTATGCTGAAATCCATCCGTACATTGCTTGCAATTATAGCGTATCATGATTATGAGATATTGTAGATGGACATGAAAACTGCATTCCTGAATGGATATATTGAGAAAGATATCTATATGGAGTAGCCTTTGGGTTTCACTTCCAATGATAAAGATCAAAAGGTCTGCAAGCTGCATAGATCAATCTATTGATTGAAGCAAGCTACTCAGAGTTGTAATACTCATTTTGATGATCCAATCAAATTGTTTGATTTTATCAAGAATGAGGATGATCCATGTATTTACAAGAAGGCTAGTGGGAGGGCGGTGACATTCCTCATATTGTACGTGGATGACATCCTCCTTATTGGGCATGATATTCCCATGTTGACTTTGGTCAAATATTGGTTATCTAAGGAATTCTCTATGAAAGACTTAGGTGAAGCATCTTATATTTTGGGGATTAAGGTCTATAGAGATAGATCTAATCGGATGCTTGGCCTTTCAAAAAAATTGTACATAGAGAAAGTCCTGAAAAAGTTCAGCATGGAGAACTCTAAAAGAGGATTGTTACCTTTTCAGCATGGTATTAATCTCTCCAAGAAAATGTGTCCTAATACACCGAAGAGATTCAATGCATGAGCAAGATTCTATATGCTTCAGCAATTGGAAGCCTTATGTATGCCATGTTGTGTACTCGACCTGATATAGCTCTTGCTATGAGTGTCACGAGTAGATATCAATCAAATCTAGGTGAAGAACACTGGATAGCTGTGAAGAACATTTTTAAGTACTTGAGAAGGACTAAATATTTGTTCTTAGTCTTTGGAGGGAGTTCAGAATTAGGGATAATGGGATATATAGACTCAAACTTTATGTTTGATCCTGCTGATAGAAAGTCTACATCAGAATCTATGTTTTTGTGCAATGGTGGGATAACTAGTTGGAAAAGTTCCAAGAAGCCCATCATAGCAGATTCAATAATGGAAACAGAGTACATCGCTGCCTCTGAAGCTACAAAAGAAGCCTTCTGATACAAAAAGTTTGTTGCGGGGCTTGGAGTGATGCCATTTGATGCCATCCCAATATATGTGACGATAATGGTGCAATAGCACTTACTAAGGAGCCCAGGTCTCACTAGAAGTCTAAGCATATTGAGCAGTAGTTTCATATCATACATGACTACCTCGAGAAGAAGTATGTTGAGGTGTGAAGAGTTGATTCCACGGACAACGTGGCACACCAACTGACTAAGCCTCTAAGCTAGCAAAAGGCTGAAGTTCATTTTGAGAAGATGGGACTTAGATATGTAGCCAATTGGCTTTAGTGCAAGTGGAAGATTGTTAGATGTATACCCTAAAAGCCAAGTTGGCTTGACACATTATATTTTTAGGGCATGAGTTTTTGTACTTAATTCTTTTTTTTGAATAAAAAAAGGGGCATTATTTTCATTCATATTGATGTGTCTATGAATCATCCATGGAGTTAATGGGCAATGACACATATTCTCAAGAGTTGATAATCTGAGGCATGTGTTTTTATAGATTAACTCTTAAAAGCTCCCAATTGTTGGAGTATCACGAGCATGGTGATTGATCCATTAAAATCAATGCACAGATCATTTCCCTTTTTGGATAGATGAGTCTCTGATCTACAGTGTGGGGACACTAAAGTAAGAGTGCAGGTAGTTGATAGAGATCAATGGTACTAAGCGTGACCAAGTACAAGAAGTTATACGGATGACTACTCACTTGTCAATAACTTTTTGATGCTGTAGTTATGTAAATAGTTCTTTGACCTAGAGTGTCTCAGCTACTTACAATAAGGTTGCTGTAGTTTGACAGCACAAATACATGGTTCCTATCCATTCGGGACCTTGCGTTGTTCATTGGTTGCAGTAAGTTTATTGTAGGAATAGGGTGTTCACTTGTTGGGATCTATCAGCCTTAGTAGTAAGGAATGCAGCTTAATAAGACTAAGTCTAGAAGTCTATGGTCATAGTAGTGTGATAATGAAAATGATATTTTCATTAGTATCACAATTGAACTTGAGTTGATTAAGTTAAGCATATGACTGATGGGTTTGACGAGTATCCGTAACCAACATCATTTCAGGATTTTTGATAGAGGAACCGAATCACATGATAACTATACCTAGGGATTCCAATCTTATTCTACTGGGTTGCCACTATATACTGCTACGATCACTAGTGAATTATGAGAGCCCATTAGGATTGTTCTCGGATCGATGATCCTGATTAGGGTTGAGCAAAAACTGTTTCTGTCCATTAAAAGGAGTTTCGATGATGTATATGAAGATTATAGCATGTCTCATTACCAGACAGGATTGGACCTGAGGGGTCACACATATTAGTAACCAATCAGCAAATAAAAATGTTACTAAATTTAGCAATTTTAGTATATTTGGACCTAATTGTAAATGTTACAATTAATAAATTATGGATTAGTTATTAATTAAATTAAATTAGATTTAATTTAATTAAGTTAGACTCAGTTAATTGATCCTAATTGAGTTGGGTCAATAGCTTTTTCTAAATGGGTTCGATTGGATTTAAAATTGGCTTTGATTTGACTGTCAAATCATTTAATTTGGACCATGACTTAGAGTCCTATTGGACTGGGACTCTCTCTCCTTGTCTCCCGATGTCTCCACATGCCAACTTGTGGTCCCTATATTTTGTGCGACAAAGCTATGTGCGACAAGAGGGATTGGCGTGTAAGCTAGGAGGGCTCAAAGAGTTTTTGGCATGGAAACTATAAGAGAGGGAAGAGTCCTTCTCTTCTACTCCTCTTAAAATCTAATCAGTTTAGATTAAACTATAGTATTTTGGCTTGGAGGGGTGGGATAAGTAATTTATAAAAGGGGAGAGGGGGTGGCCGACCAAGAGAGCTTCTCTTTTGGGCATGAACAAGTCTTGGGCGTGAACATCTTCCTCTTGAGTGTCAATTCCAAAGGTTCTCTCTCTTGGGCATGGAGTTGTCTTCCTTGTGTGAGGTTTAGATCTTCTCTTCAAGAGTATGGAGAGGTGTTCTTCACAAGAGGAAGAAGATAGAAAGAGGTCCAAGGTTTTGCATATCTTAGTTTGCAAGATAGAACCCAGTTCAAGAAGAAGCTGATCTAGATTCGGATCGATGTAGTTATTAAAGCACCTGATTTGCTGAAAGAGGAGAGGGCTACAAGGATCTAGCAGTCCAGTGCTCTCTATGACTTGGTTAAGTGAGCTCTGTGTGGATACCAGCAGAGGCCAGGCGATTGCGCGGCTCTAGTAGAATCCCGGTTCAAAAGTGGATCGGCACAGTTTTCAGAGCAGGCCAGGTTAGCGATCCAGGTAAGTTATTTTTGTTCAAAACAATTTTATTTTTAGATATGATATTTTTCTCATCTATTACCGCATGTTTAAGAATTTATTTTGAATAAATTAGATTTATTTGTAAATTGCATGCTTAGATATAAAGTAGTTTTTGTATTTACTTCCGCTACGTCAGGCTTTTGATTCCTGATTTAATGCAATATTCTGTTCTTGGAAGAATTCTAACATCATGGACTCATGCTGAAATTAAAGCACTCATGGAATCATGCTAAAAGTAACACAAAGTTGAAACCAAAATCAAAGTTTGATTTATTCACTTGCAATCCATAAGGAGTTTGGGTTGATCTGGTTTGCTTGAAGTCTTTTACGAACTCTGGTGCCCGCACCAATTCTCCCTGGGTGGGAAGGACTTGACCTTATCAAGTATGGGTCAACTTGACTTTGGTAGTGATCTAGTAAGTCTGGGTTAATCCTTTGTAGATCCTCTCGAGTGATCCATGAGTCTTCAGATTCTGGTCGACCTTACCAACGAACCAAATAGCATTGATAGTCTTTGTTCTGGGTAGTGATAGTCTAGTCATCTAGAATTCGCTCAATCTTATCTCACAATTCTAGTAATATGGCTGGTGGACACTCAGGGATAGGTTTACTCTCAAAAATGGGATCGGTCCAAAAGGCTCACTAGGTATCATTGTTGGTTCCTTATACTCTATTAGGTCTGAGATATTGAAAGTTGAATTGATACCTAAGTCAGATGGTAACTCACGCACATAGGCATTAGGTCCAATTTTCTTTATTATTTTGAAAGGACCTGTACCACGAGCATGTAACATTTTCATGGTTATGGGTGGGAACCGTTCAGGTCTAAGCATAACCATTATATAGTCTCTTTCATAAAATTCTTTGACTCTTTTACGGGAATTAGCCATATGCTTGTAAGTTTCATTGCTCAAATTAATTTTCTTACTAATTTCTTTGTACAATTCTCTAACATGCTGTGCATATGACTTGTACCAATACCTAATAAATTACAGGTTTGACTATGCATTCCTATCGAAAGGAATTTATTAAATCTTTAACTATAACTTTGTGCTTGATCCTTGGTTGGTGGGAGACATGTAGATGAAAATTTTACATGGACTTCTAATAAATGCCATCAGGTCTTCTAGAAATATGTAGCAAATCTAATGTGCTCAAAAAATTTATGCAACCTGTTAACCTCAACAAAGTGTAATCGAGTGGTTCTAGAAGCATTGGAAGCCTTAGGATAGGGTAGGAAATAAGAAGAGGATTCGTGGAATAGTCATTGATTAATGGGGATGACCTTAAGGTTTGGACATTGATTTATATCTACAGGCGATAAAAGGTCCACTTTATGGAAGGATGAGTTAGTAATTTCAGGAAAAAGATCTTTAACCGAGACTAAAGAAGTGAATTCCTCTTGAAGGTACTGAATTGAAGAAACCATGTCATCACTATTTTCCTCTTGTTCTTGAATTTCAAAACTAGGCTCTATAATTTGATTCTTTTCTAATATTTCCTCAAATAAAACCCTAATAATAGTAGTGCTATACTCCTCATAGTTTTTTTCTTCTAATTGTCCTTCCAATATAGCCTCAGTTTGAGTATTTTCCTAATCAACTAATTTTGGGTCTGCCATATATATTTCCTCTTCAATGTCATCCTGGTCAACGAATTCTTGGTTAGCTAAGGGGAACTTGACTAGTACTTGGCTTATATCTAAGGGTATTAATCCTATTGGATTTGGGTCGATGGGTTATGGGTCCCCACTGCTCATAGGACATGGGTAGGTACTTTTTCCTAAGTTTGATCTTCATGGCTCTCCTGTGATCGTGGGCATGTCTCTTCTTTGACGACAAATATGCTCAACATTTTTCCAACATAACCTAGCTTGTCGGACTAACGTAAGTTTAGCAAATTTGAACTTCCTCTCTTCTGACATCTCATACCATTCAAAATATTGATCTATGTCATTCTTCTAATCAACGTACACCTTAGGATCTAGATTTCCATCAAAAGTGGGTGCATCGAGGCGAATGTTCCTAAGGGCTCTTTCCTCCGAATCAGTGGAGTCTTGGTGTGGGTGTCTATGGTCATGTTCAGGGGTGGGATCATGGTGATGGATTCTGGGACTAAGGGGAGCTGTTCTGGGTGATTCAAGTTTAGTATGGGCCTTATGGGTCTCTTCAAGGGTCCCAATTCGCTCCTCCATTTGGTCAAACATATTATTTAGTTGTTTGCATTGTTCAGTCCTGGTTCTCAACAAAGTTTCAAGATTTGGATCCATGGTGATACTTGGTTAGGTTTAGGAATATTGGTATGGGGTTCTGATCTAGTGGACATGCAGCATAGAGACTCATTCTAAGAGTTTCCTAGACCTAGAAGCTCAATGTAGAATGAATTGACTGAGTACAATCAAGTCTACAATTATCCTTTTAATTGGCCAGATAAGAGGTGGGATTATGGGAGGCTTCCCTTGCTCTCGCAGGGTCCTAATTAAAAACCATAGTTCTGCTTAAGGTGTTTGCCATTGGACATCTAGCCTTAGACACCAATGTCTAGGAGTAAGTGAAGAATTGAGTTACACTAGTCTCAACACAATACCTAAACTTGACTTGTTGATGTCCCTAGTTTAGGTTCTTACTCGATTTTAAATTAGGCTTGGGAATATGTAGTTGGTTATTTTTAGGCCAAGGAAAGGTGATGAAACTCTTCCCTTATCTTGTTATAGGATTGCCCTTAAATGTTCTAAAATGAATGCACATCCAACAATCTAGCTAATCAGTAGGAATAACATAAAGACTAGGAATAAACATAAAGACTAGGAATAATATGCAATTCAAAATTCAAATTTCTAAATTTCAAATTTTAAATTTGAATTTCAAATTTGAATTTTTAAATTTTAAATTTTAGAATTTAAAATTCTAGTATACAAGAAGGACTTGTCCCTACCAAATACTTCGAAAAACCAAATAAAAATGAGAACTACAAGCAGGTCAAAGTTAATAATAAAGTATAAACTTTTCGAGACTAGGGCCTATTTTTCTGATAAATCTTTCACTACCCAATTTATCCTCATAAAAAACTTAAACATACTTGTTATATTAGGAACTCCCTTTCTCAATATTAAAAACCATTCACAGTTGATGATGAAGGGATCATAACAAAAGCTTCAGGACAAGAATTAAGGATCAAATTTGTAACCAGAGACTATACTAAAACACTAAGTGCTCTAAATGAAGTAACCAAAAAGTCAAAACATATAGAGTTCTTAAAGGAAGAAATCAATTATAAAAAAATAGAAGAACAACTAGAAAATCCTATAACAAAAACCAAGATTGAAAACCTCAAAAAACTAGTACAAGAAAATGCTTGTTCCAATCTTCCAAATGCTTTATGGGATAGAAAGAAACATGCTGTAGACCTCCTATATGAAAAAGATTTCAACAAAACGAAAATACCCACCAAATCTAGGCCCATCCAAATGAACAAAGAAATCCTAGAATTTTGTAAAATTGAAATAAATGACCTCATCAAAAAGAAGTTGATTCGGCCCAGCCTCTCCCCTTGGAGTTGTTCTGCATTCTATGTTCAAAAGAACACAGAATTGGAAAGAGGAGCACCTAGGTTAGTAATCAATTACAAACCACTTAACCAAGCTTTAAAATGGATAAGGTACCCATTGCCCAACAAAAAAGACTTACTAAACAGAACAATTCAAGCAAGGGTCTTCTCAAAATTTGACTTAAAATCTGGTTTCTGGCAAATCCAAGTCAATGAACAAGATAGATACAAAACCGCTTTCACAGTTCCTTTCAGACAATACGAATGGAATGTGATGCATTTGGGACTTAAAAATGCCCTTTCAGAGTTCCAAAAAATTATGAACGACATTTGCCTTCCTTACTCAAAATTTGTCATCGTATATATTGACGATGTCCTGATTTTCTCTTATACTCTTGAACAACACTTCAAACACGTACATTCTTTCCTAAACTTGGTGGTCAAGAATGGCTTGGTTCTTTCTGAATCCAAAATGAGCCTTTTCCAAACAAAAATTAGATTCCTTGGCCATGATCTTTATCAAGGAACCATTAAACCCATAGACCGATCAATAGTATTTGCCAACAAGTTTCCTGACAAGATCCTAGACAAAAACCAATTATAGAGGTTCTTAGGAAACCTTAACCATGTTTCTAATCATATTAAGAATCATAGAATTTTGGCAAAGCCCCTTTACCAAAGACTTAGGAAAAACCCTCCTAGTTGGACACAAGAACATACTAAGACCATCCGAAAGATAAAGGCCCAAATTAAAAACCTCCCATGCCTTTGCCTTCCCGATCCAAAAACACCTAAAATAGTTGAGACTGATGCCTCAAAAATTGGGTATGGAGGTATTCTTAAACAAAGAAAAGATGGGAATGAGCAATTAATTCAGTATAGTAGTTGGAATGATATCCAGAAAAAATATTCCACTATCAAGAAGGAAGTTTTGGCAATTGTTTTATGTATTTTAAAGTTTCAAGGATATTTACTTAATCAAAAGTTTTTATTATGAATTGATTGCAAGGCAACAAAATTCATTTTGAAAAAGGATGTTGAAAACCTAGCCTCAAAATATATATTTGCTAGATGGCAAGCTTTGTTATCTATTTTTGATTTTGACATCAAACATATCAAAGGCCTAGACAATTCATTACCTGACATTTTATCCCATGAGTTTTTGCAAGGCCTCCAATCAAATGGCACCCAAAAAGGCCCCTGCTCAAAAGGCCACGACCTAAAAATAGACCAAGGAATCTTATGCCCAAATAAATAAACTCACTACTACAAATATCTAAAAATAGCCCACAAGATCCCAAGACTCTCTTCCAAGACTATCTTGGTATGACATAGTAACCTAATTAGAAAAAGAAGAAAAAGCCCAAGATGCTTAAAAAACCCAAGAAAAAGCCCAAAGCTCCCCATTGACCACCAAACAAATGGCTGACCTAGCCAGATCAAACCCGACTCTCCTAAGTCTAGAAATTTTTCAAGAAGCAATTGCTGAAGCAGAAGCTGAAGCATAATAGCAACTTCAAAAATAAAAAATGGTAATCAAGATTTCTGACTTGTTACCAATTCAAAAATCCTAATTGGAAGTTGGGATTTCTGACCCAACTCCCCTTCAAAAGGTATTACCCAAAAAATCAACTTACTTAGCAAAACCAATCTTCCAACCCATTTTAATAATAGAAGACAAGTTTATGGAAAATGATCCATGAAAAATAGTAGCAAAAGTCTTTCCAAAGGATTGGCATTTTCTGCTAAAAGATCCTTTGAATTTTAAATTCCAAAATTTTGAATTATGGCTAGGTGGATTTTGAATTTGAATTATGCCAGAAAACTTTAGGGTGTTCAATGTGCTAATAAAAGAAAATCATGCAATTCAAGCAATCACTTAGGCAAGTCATGCAATTACACATCAAGCAAGTAATTAGCACATCAAACCTTTAACCTAAGGATCTCACGTCTGGTTGTAGCTCATTACTCCCATGGGTCGTGATAGTATACTTTTGTATACCCACTCAGGAGGTGTGAAACCTTAGATCAAAGAATGAAAATAATGCAGATTTTTTTTTTAAAAAAAATTCTAATCTAAAATCTATGAGGAAGATTTCAGTCCTAGTTCTTTGAATTGGCAATATTAATGAGAAATGCTAATGAAAATTAGGATCTAGAAAGTTATGAAGAGAACTTTTAGATCAATCCTTAATATACATAATTTTAGCATGCAGAAAATTTTAGCAACTAGCATACTTGTCCTTGTTAACCTTGCTTTGATACCAAAATGATGTAGGATGCTACCTAGCAAACTAAAATGAGCAATGATTCTACCACATATCAGCAAGATTCATGTATAACAGGAAGCAAATAAATTTAATGTTCTTGACTACTAGATGAAAGTTATATTACCCAGAATGTAATTTCCATTTAATCAAAAGTAGAAAGGACCTAATGGTTCAAATATTCTAACTAGGACATGTACCTTCAAATAATCAGATCTAAGAGTCTAGGAAGGATTTTCTTACCAACAATGAGCTCTCACACTTTTGGTGGTGGTTTAATTTCAGCACTCCAAGGATTAGCGATTGTACTTGAAGACTATCACTCCTTGGATGGAAGACTCCTAACGT
This sequence comes from Areca catechu, assembly GCA_021397845.1. Taxonomy (NCBI): domain Eukaryota; kingdom Viridiplantae; phylum Streptophyta; class Magnoliopsida; order Arecales; family Arecaceae; genus Areca; species Areca catechu. Next base: position 85,351,536 of record CM038044.1, on the reverse strand, counting down.
AGATAATTTCGAAGCAAAGCAAACCTTCTCTCCAGCTCGAAATCATAGAGGATCCTGTAATGGAGGGCATTAGTGGGCGTGGAATGGATGAGAGAAAAGAAAAGTTGAAATCTAGAAGGAGGAGAGGAAATGATTGTTAGCATCTTGGATGAAGAGGTTGGAATCTTGGATGAAGAGGGTGGCATCTTGGATGGATGGATGGCATCTTGGTTGAGGAGGGTGGCATCTTGGATGGATGGTTGGCGTCTTGGATGGATAGTTGGGCCTCACACCCTCTCCCTCATGGAGTGTCAAATGCAACAATCAAATGAAAGAAAAAAAAGGAGCTTTCATTCATTCGTGAAATGATTTGATTACAAGAGGGTTAGGATATTTATAGACTTCCCTAGCCCTTTCAAATTCAAATTACAAGCTTAAGAGTGGAGGGATAAGTGGGATTCATGCATGAAGAGTGGAGATATAAGAGGGAAGTTCCAACTTAAATTCAAATCTAAATTTGGATGCCCAAATAGAGTGACATGGCATGGGAGGTGAGGTGTCATCCTATCTTGGCATGGAGGAGGTGAGGTGGCTTCCATCTTAGAATGGTGATGTGACATTCCAACTTGGCATGGTGGTTGAAGTGGTTTATTCTATCCAATCTCCAAGCTTCATGGTCTTGATCTTGCTTAATTTTGAATTCAACATGAACCCAACTTGTCTAATTGAACTCAACTTAACCAAATTTAACCTAACTTAAGCAAATTACATTACTAAATTGAAATTAAAGTTGACTAGACTCTAATTACAGAACTCATGGACTCATGCTGAAATTAAAGGACTCATGGAATCATGCTGAAAGTAACACAAAGTTGAAACCAAAATCAAAGTTTGGTTTATTCACTTGCAATCCATAAGGAGCTTGGGTTGATCTAGTTTGCTTGAAGTCTCTTACAAACTCTAGTGCCCGCACCATCGACCCTCATCACTTGATGAAGTCAGTGGGAAGATTGTTGATTAGTCCATGTTTTCTTCTCTTTTCTCTAATTAAATCATCTGAAATTATTAGATCCTTGGTGAGGACACCAGAGCTAGGAAGAGACGTCAGACCACTCCAAGCTCATTATGGATCACCAATGAGTGGTCTATCTTCTTTCAGTCATGAGTAATTGAGTCCTTGTAATTAATTGAGTCCTATAATTAAAATTAGTCTATTTTGATTTGCAAATTAGTCAAATGAGAGTCAGTTTGTTTGAGTTAGGTTAGCTTGGATTGAGTCTTGTAATTAGTACTTGAATTAGTCAAGGAGGTTCATAAGTTAGTCAAGGTTCAAGCCTAATTGATGAAGCCAAGTCATCATGCCATGTCATCACTTCGTGCCACATCACCATGTCATGGAGCCTTGTATCCGCCACTTGGAGTAGTATGCTATGCCACATCACCTTGGTTGGCCACACATGAGTGATTTTCAAATTAAAAAGGAGTTCAAATAGAGCACATGAAGAGTTATCAAGACAACAAGACATCAAGACATCAAGTCATCAAGATATCAAGACATCAAGACATCAAGTCATCTTTTAAAATTTAAAACCAAGATTGGAAGCCATCTCATTTTTATCGCCCATTAATTTCAAGAATTATGGCCATCCACTTCTCATTTGGGATTTGTCGTCCACTCCAAGAGAGGTCGGCTAAGCAAAGAAAGAAGGCCCCACTTCAAATTTATCCAAGGAGTTCCTTTAAGTTCAAAACAAGGAGTCCATTTAAATCCAAAGATAAATGAAGATATCTTTCAAGTTTGAAATGCAAGAAGATCAAGATGGACTCTAGGAGAAGTTGACACCCACAAAGAAAGAAGAAGATGCCCACTATTCAAGGTTGTCGCCCACTCACATTTGAATTTAAGAGGAAGCAAAAAAAAGAGGACGCCATCTCATTTTGTCGCCCAATATTTCATAGAGCGCTTCATCTCATTATTTTTGTCACCAAATCATGAAGGAATTCCATTTCAAAGGGGCTCCTATCCAGTTTAAATTTCAAGGAGTTTCATCCAACTCAAGAAGGAGATGAGAGTCCATTGTTATCTATATTTATCTTGTAGAAATTTACTCTTATCATTCTACCTTGTATGGAGGGTCTATAAATACCACTCCATTCCCCCTTGTAACTAGTTTATGCTTTGTTAATGAAACTCTGCTATTTTCTCCAATTGTTCTATTGGGTAAGTGTTGTTAGTTGTGAGAGTGGGGTGCTGAAGCCCTTGGGGTGTGAAGCCCTAGTTATCTCCCAAGTTCCAAGTTCTAAGTTCCAAGATCCCAGACACCATCCATCCGTTCCCCTATCTCCCAATCTTTCATTCTTCCTTTGCTTACTCAATTCACCACATTTTAATCACTATTTTTTTGCAGGATCCCTGGTGTTCCAGATCTGAAGAGGAGGTTTTCCTTGCCATACAACCATCTACGGGAAGATCTGCTTCAAAGGAACTGAAGTTTGGAATCCTACCATGAGATCTTGTGAGTTGACTCCATATCTGCTACAAAAGAGAAAAAAATCATTATTGGTAAGTGAAACTGATTTGAATCTCATTAGATCTGATTAGTTGAAGCAAGGATGTCCTAGTTTTTATCGTTTCTTAATCATCTGATCTAGGATTCTTTATGTGATTGCATGAGATTTTATTATGGGTAGTTAGTAATAATCTACTAGTCTTTCTTTCTTAAATCTATTGATAGCTTTACATGAGTTTGCTGCCATTGCTCACTAAAATTAAAGTTTAATTCTTAATCTTTAGATTAGCATCACATCCATCCCGCATCAATCCTTTAAGTAACAAAATTATGGAAATAATTGAGTCATGACCTCCTATTAAGAGAGTGATAATGAGTCTAATAATTAAGATGACATTGGAGGTCCAAAGACCTGGTACTCATCTAGCTATTGGAATTATTATTCATATTATGATGACTTAGTCCTTTTTAAATGATAGTTAGGTTAGCCGGCCAAAGTCAGGCTTGGGCATCATTGGCTAGAAGTACTCAGTCCTATCATGTTAATGGTTGGACCTAACTAGGACTTCCAATGATAGCCCAAAGGCTTATTAATTAGTTCCTAAGACAAAATTATTTTCATAAATCTTTTAGAGAAATAATTAGTTAAGAACCTACCTTTAGATGCACATGGATGAGCCAGCCAAAGTCGAGCTCATGTGCAGTCTATTGGATTCTGGTACTCACTAAAGAATTGGTGTAATTCTTTGAATTAAAGGTAGAGGCTACCAATTTGATCAAAAATAGTAGGAGAACCTTTAGACAAAGTCTAAGTCTTTAGGATTAAATGATTCATATACTAATTAGGTCTTATTCTCCTTTCAGATTAATATGTCCACTACTTTGTCACTCCATTCATTGCTAGACAATGAAAAATTAATGGAACTTAATTTTGATAGCTGGTATCGAAAGCTAAAAATAATCCTAGAGCATGAATAGATTCTGTATGTGCTAATAGATCCTGTACATGAGGAGCTTGCTCAGAATGCTAGTATGCAGTCCGAGACACTTATTAGAAGTGGCTTAATAATCGAACCATGATCTGTTGTATTATGTGAGCATCCATGAATGATAAATTGAATTACAAGTTTGAGGATGCTCAGCCAGAGGACATACTTCAAGTGTTAAAAGAATCCTTTGGCACTCTCGATGATGTTGAAAGGCACAAAATATCTCATACCATTTTCAATACAAGGTGAGGGAAGGGGCCTTGGTCAATAATCATGTATTGTACATAATCGAACTGATTGAGTACCTAGGTAAACTTGGATTTTCTCTACATGAATAACTAAGAAAGGATGTGATCCTTAATTCTTTGTCAAAATCCTATATTGACTTTCTTGATCATTATAGAATTACAAGGCCTATAGTAAACTACCATGGTTTGTTGGGGTTACTATAGACTATGAGAAGGATCATCGCTCTAAAAAGGGTTGGTGAATGTAGTCGGAGGATCGATAGGATGTCATCCCTTTAAGGAAGAGAAGAAGAAAAATAAGAAAAAGGGGCAAAGTGCTCTGGTAACTAAGCCAGGTCAGACCAAGAAGTTGAAAGCCGACTAGACTTAAGCTGAATGCTTTTACTATAAGAAGTAGGAACACTCGAAGAGGAATTGTCCTCCTTATATTACCTTGCTAGACCCGAGCAAGTCAAGGAAGAAGAACTACAAGGTATTGCTGGATAAGATACTTATATGATAATACATTGTAATTTTTTTATTTATGATACTGCTACCTAGGTATTAGATACCGAAAGCCATATTAATATTTCAATTTGTTGCAGAGATTTTAGGTCAACGCAATATTTGAAAATAGCAAGAAACTCCTAAACATTGGAGATGGAAGACTATTCCAATTTTAGTTTTAGGGACACTCAAGCTTATTTTTAATTCTAGTATCATTATTTTAGGTGATTATCACTATTATCCTAGTTTTTTTATGATAATATGATCTTTGTCGGCCTTTGGCCAAAAATAATTATCATTTATCAAAAAAAGATAGTTATTGTCATATCTTTTGAATGGGATTACTATAATGCATGGATAACTAAAGAATAACAAATATGTTTCATCACAGCTTGTAAATGTAATGTATATATCCAATAAATGCTCTAAGATTGAAAATGTATATAATGTCTACCTTTGGCATTATAGGCTAGTGTTGGTGGTGTGGACACCAGGGCCAGAAAAGATCGACGGTCGAACCCACATCTCTATGGTTCACCTATGAATAAAGCCCTGAACCTAAACCCTTTTTTCCTGTAAATATTTTATTTTAAATTATGTTATTTAGGGTTTGTTGGGTTTATCCCTTTTTACCAACTATAATTAGAATTTTTATTTTTTAGCCTTTTGGGCCAAACCCTTTTTACCAAGTTGAACCACTTGTTTACATGTCTTGCCTTTTGATCAAATTGGGTTCCAATTGATCAAGTGGAGCTTTAGTTTTTTGGTTGGTTTAATTAGTTTTGAGTCTTGTAATTATTAGTTGAGTCCTCTAATTCAAGGGGGACACAAGTCCAAACCCATGTGATCTCATGAGCTAGCTCAAGACAAGCCATGTGATTCCATGTGCTAGCCCAAGTCACTTGTCATATGTAACCACTTCTTGGCGCCACCTTTTTCAAGAATTTGGACAACATCACATGCTATGATTGGACATCACTTGACACTTTATTGGGACAATACCACTTGGCACTTCATCGGGACAACGCCACACTTGCCATGTCTCCCTTTTGGTCGGCCAAATGAAATCAAGATTAGTGCCCCTTCTTTTTAAGATAAGTAAATGAGAAGGAGTCTTCAAGTTGGTGCCATCTCCTTCAAATAAATTCATGCCAAAACCAAAGAGTTGGCTAAGCTATTTCACCTCTTCTTTGTCACCAACTTCCAAGGAGTTTCAAGAATATTGATCGCCCAAAGTGAAGGAAATTCAGTATCTTTCTACCTCAAGTGTTTTGATCAAACAGGTTCCAAGTTGCTCAAGATTAGGGAACTCAAGAATCCTATACGAACTCTTGAATCTTCTTCTATCTAGACTGGAGAGTCCACCATCCTGCAGGAGCCCAC